>CM051236.1:451328112-452756612 GCA_027917425.1 Gastrophryne carolinensis | reverse complement strand
CTCCTCTTTTAGGACTGGGTCCTGTAAGAGTGATTCATTTAGGATCCAGGTGCTGGGCCTAGAGAGCACCTCCGGCAGATCCAGGGACAGTGTGATCAAGGCGTGGTCCGAGATCGTGATGGAGTCAATCTCAGCCTTTCCCACTAGCTGCAGGTGTTTATGTTCTACGAAGAGGTAGTCTATTCTCGAGTATGAGTCGTGAGGGTGGGAATAGAAAGTATAGTCCCTCCCTTTCGGGTTTTGCACTCTCCATGGGTCTATGAGCTGGGACAAGTGTAACGCCTTCTTTAGCTTTTTTTGGTATGCCGTATGCCAGGTGGGAGGCCCCCCTGGACACATCCAGTAGAGGGTCCAGAGCGACATTGAGATCTCCCCCGAAGATTACCAGGCCCTCTGAGAAAGTCTGAAGGGTGGTCAGGACCCTCTCCAGAAAGCGAACCTGACCAGTGTGCAGATATGGTTACCGATCTTCCCTTTTAGAAATAGGAACCTCCCCTCCGTGTCTGACAGGCTGTCTATCAGGGTCCAAGGGAGCATCGCCGCAACCAGGATGCCCACCCCTCTCGACTTGGCATCCGGCGAGTAAGAATGCCACCCCATGGGGAACCGACGGTCCGAGAATTTTGGGGCTCTTTCTTTTTGCAAATGTGTCTCCTGAACAAATACCACCCGCGCTCTGCGCTTCCCAAACAAATTCAGGCACATTCTCCTCTTTTCAGGGGTATTGAGACCCTTGCAATTTAGGGAGGCGATTTTAAGTCCCGCCGGGGATCTGGCATCAGTCCCCAGGGGGGGCGGAGGGGCCATGGGGATTGGAGGGGTAGTCATCGACAGAGGGGTTGGGGTTGGACTGGAAGGGAGGACTGCTTAAGGGACTGGGTGGGGAGGGCAGAAATAAATTGAAGGGTTGTAACAGGGGGTAAGAGTTGCTAATAAAAGAACAACAATTACAATTCAATTCTGTCCGCTTCGGCAGCTCTCCGAGCGTCCCTGCGGACTGGCCTATGTGGGGGAAAAAGAAAACTGTGGCGCGGCACGGCGGTAGAGGACCCGGTCCCCCAAGCCCTGAACAGACCCCCTCTTCTGGGGGAATGACCCATTATAAACTACAACAATGAGGAGCACATATGCACGTTACCTGTTAACTATATACAAGACATGACATAGCCCATCTCTCTCTATCCCTGTATATTCTCCTCCCGGCCCCCCCCCCCAGAACGGCACGCACACAGGCCCAACCACGATTCCCCTCACGCCCTTAGCCCATTTTATGTCCGGAGTCCTCAGGTGTTCGACACCTGATGCCCCCTCCGCATCCCACTGAAGCCCCCGGCCCGATGGGCGCAGCCTCCCCGGGAGGCTCCCGCCTGACCGCGGAAGGACCGAGCCCCCCCCACCAATCCGGGCCCCCATCAGAGGTGTCCGGGGGGCTCCCCCACGCGGGCCGGCCAGCCACGCCCCCGTATCCCATCATGGTTACTCCCGAGGCCCGCGTCCGGCCGAGTCGCAGCAGGGGGGGGGGGCGTCCCCCGCGCCGTCCACACAGTCGCCCAGCATGAGCACGTCTATCTTGCATTGCCTCATCGCCTGTCCACCGCAGCAAGGGGCCGGCCCAATCCGGGGGGAAGGTCCCACAGTGTAACACATAGGTCTCTTAGTGAGTATTGCGGCACCCCATACAGCTCAGAGACTGCCCATGCGACTCACTTCTCCCGTGGCCCACCCCCCCAGGGCTGCACGCGCCCACACCAGAACGAGGAGGTGTTCCCTCTGAACAGCTAGCGCGCTAGCCCCGGGGGGAGGACCAGGGCAGCGGAGCCCCCCAAAGCCCCACACATCATGCGATCTCGGCCTCCACCCGGGCCGTCATAGTCCACCGCAGTGTTTCTTCTACCAGGCATGCAGGCGGCCCATGCCCACTCCCGGAGAGGGGGGAGCCCATCGCCAGGCAGCAGGGCGCCCCGGCGGGCCGAAGTCCATCTTTACATGGGGGGGGGGGCGAGGAGGGACCCACGCCACCACCCCCTCCACTTGCGTCCATTCCTCCGGGAGGGGGGGGGCATACCGCCCAGCAAAGGGCATTGGGCGTGTTAAAGTCCATTCTTATATGGGGGGGGGGAAGGGGGGCGAGGAAGGACCGATGCCACTTATTCTTCCACGATGGGTAGAGGTCCCGACAGGGCGTCCTGCTTGTCAGAGTCCATTCCTATATGGGGGGGGGGAAGGGGGGCGGAGAGGGACCGATGCTACTTATGGGCGTCGGGCGTGCCAAAGTCCATTCCCATATGGGGGAGGGGAAGGGGGATGGAGAAGGACCGATGTTACTTATTCTTCCACGGGGGGTGGAGGTCCCCCTCTTCGCGGGGATCTGCGGCCGCTGGGTTCACGCACTTGGCGGACTCTCTGAGGTAGCGGCTGGCATGACGGGAAGTCCAGCCAATTAGGGACAGCCAGTGGGGGGGCTTCCAAAAACGCAAAGAGGTGGTCCAGATCCCCTGGCGCTCGGAGGGTAAAGGATCTACTATTTTTCCTGACGATAAGATGGAAGGGGTATCCCCATTTATAGGTCGCTCCACCGTCCTTTATTTTCTGTAGAAGAGGTTTCAGCTGTTGCCGCATCCACAAAGTCGAGCGTGCCAGATCTGGTAGGATGGTGATCAGCCGGGCCTCGTGCCGGATTTGTCCTGCGTCCCAGGCTCTTCTTAGGATTTCCTCTTTGACTCTGTAGTTGTGTATTCTACATAGTACATCTCGTGGAGCTGTGGGGCCTCCCGGCGGGCGCCCAGCCACTCTGTGGATTCTGTCCAGCTTGATAGTAGTGCCAGGGGGGTTCCCCAGCAGTTTATTGAAAATGGAGTTGGCCACAGAGTCGAGATCTGCATTTTGTTGTGTCTCCGGTAACCCCCGGAGTCGCAAGTTGTTGCGGCGACTTCTGTTTTCCAGATCGTCGTTGTGTAATTTGAGGTTACAGATCTGCATTGCTTGGGAGGCATTGGTTTGTTCCAGGCGGGTGAGACGCTCCTCTATGGACTCTTTTGCATTCTCCAGAGCCGTCACCCTGTCCTCCACTGCCGCCACATTATGTTGCACAGTCTCCAGTTCTTTCCGGAAGGATTTTTCAATCCTGGAAACCATAGCTTCTAGATCTATTTTAGTGGGTATCGCCTTCAGGTCAGCTTTAGTGGGGAGGGAGAGAAGAAGGGACCTCAGGTCTTGGTCCATCTCCTGCTGATGGCTGAGTTCTCCGGCACTGTGCGTCGGTTCCCCTCTCGCATGTAATGTAGTCGGAGGTCCGCCGGGGGGCAGGGGCGGTGGTGCGTTTGGCACCCCATGCTGCGCTGTCTTGCGTGTCACAGTAGGTCTCTCTGTGCATCCAGCCTCAGGACGGGGGGGTGTGCACATGAAGAATGCCCCTGGTTCTCCCTGGGACTGAGCGCGCCAGGCGGTCGCATGTGATCCCGTCTGGGCCTGCATGTTTTGGGATGCCCCTTCTTTGGGGCTCGGTGCTGCTTCCTCCTCAGAGAAATCTGAGCCCTACAGCAGTGGCATGCTTGGGGAATTCTGCATCCATATCTCCTCCTCCAGGGTGCATGTTTCTTTAAGAGGGGCGCACTGTGGGTCTGCATGTGGAGTGACCTCATTATTGTGCCCCTCATCATGGTGGACGAGGACCGGGGACCATGGGGATCCCCCCCCAACCCTCCCCCCGCGGTCGTCGGGTAGGGCGAAGAGGACAGGGAGGGTCCATTAGCATCTGTCTCTAAGCTGGGAGAGGGGCTCTCATCCAACACCGGCCCCCCGGCTCTCCCAGGGTGCGTCTCATTAGTCGCCTGCATGGACAGGCAGCCAGGCGGGGAGAGCTGTCTCTCCTTCCCCCGCCGTCCCTCGTGCTGGCATCTCCTCAGCGGGTCCCATCCAGCCCCGCCCGCCGCCTCCTCACCTCCGCTTGCGCTCTCCTCACCTCCCGTCTTTAGCCGCCTGTCAGTTGCGGCGCCGCGGGGAGCCCGATCAGACCGCTCCTCTCCTCTCCCTCCGCGGCCGGCATGTTCATCTGTTGGGCGGTCTCCGGCTTCCGCCTCTTCACCTCCGCTCCTCTCCAGTGCCACGCCGGGCGCCATCTTGCCTCGGCGCATGGCTGCATCTTCTCCTCCCGCCGGCTGTAAATCATACCTCCCAAGTGTCCCGATTTGCCCGGGACTTTCACGGGAAGCCCCCCATGTCCCGTGGTCCCGCCCTTTCAAGAAATGTCCCGGCTACCGCCCCCGCTGTGGAGCGCTGTGCTTCGGTTAGTACCGTGCTATGCGCCGGCATCAGCAGAGGCAGAGCTGGTTTGTGGAGGCCCAATCACGGCTGGGCCAATGATGGAGTAGTGGGCGGGGCACAATTACGCTGTGCCCGGGCTCTGTGCTGAAGATAGGATGGCTGGAGAGGGAGGGGGAAGATAAGGTAAAAATCAAAAAGCTGCAGAGCTCCCGCAGCGCTCCTACCAGCCGCCAGAGATCTCTGCCCTCCTCCCCCGACTGTCAGTTCCAGAAGACTGCACAGGGGAGGGGGCTTGCCGAGTGAGGCTGTTCAAACCCGACCCCCCCCCCCCCCCCCCCGCGCGCTGCGATCATCAGTGTCCTGGAGGTGTCAGACTTGCAGGACACAAGAGTAAAGTAGAGAAAAGGCAAGTGAATGATATATTAGTTGTGGCCAGTCTGCCTCATTCGCTTCTATTCTGGGTTTCCTTTCTATTCTCTGTCCTTTTCTCACTTTATCACTGTTCTTCTTTTTCTTTCCCCCTTCCTTCCCCATCTCTCTCTCTTTCTTCCTGCTTTAATTTTTTGAACTATCTTGCTTCTTTTATTTGTCCATTCCTTTATTCTTTTTCTCTTCCTTTATCTTTCCCCCTCCGCACATTTCTCGCTGTGTTTTTCTCTTTTTTTCTTCTCTGCCTTTCTTTCTCTCTCTCCACCACGCTTTATTCTATCTCGTTTTCAACTTTCCTTCTCTCTTTCTCTTTTGTTCTCTTTCCTTCATCATTTCCCTCACTCCTTCCTTTCATCCTTCCCTCTCTCCCCTCCTCTCTGCATTTCCTCTCTTTTTCCTTCTCCCACTCCTTCCTTCTTCCCTTTCTTTTTCTCACCTTTTCTTTCTTCCTTACATTCTTCCCTTTCCACCTTTCACTCCTTCTCCCTCACTCCCATACCGCCTTCTTTCTTCCTTTTGTTCTTTCACTGCCCTTCCTCTTTCTTATCTGCTGTCCTTGCTCTTCTCTCTCTCCCTTTCTTCAATTCTCACTTCCATCTCTCTTGTTCCCTCCCTGTTTCTTTTCTTACTCCATTCCTCCTCTCCTCTTTTCATTCTGTCTTCTTCCCGTCTCTTTACTCTCTTTCTTTATTTCTTTCTCTCTCCCTCCTTTCTTTCTTTCCCTCCTTCCTCTTCCTCCCTTTCTCTTTTCTTTCACTCAGTGTTGCTATACATTTTTTCTCTCTTTTTCCATTACCTCTCCCACTTCTGTTTTCCCTCTCTTCCTTGCTTCACTCACTTCCTTCTTTTTATTTTTCCTTCTCTCTATTTCTCACCTTCTTTATCTCTCCTTTTTCTTTCTTTACTCGTCTTCCCAACCTCCTAACTTTCTCCTTTTTTTCCTCTTACTTTCTTTTTCCCTCTCTCTCTTTCTTCCTCAATTTTCTCCTTTCTCTTGTCTTTCTCCCTTTTCTCACACTATCACACTATTGTATGCATGTGTGCGCGAGAGCTTGCCAGTTTTAATTTCATCATTATGTAATTTTTAGGTGGTGTTTCCCTTTATGGGCATGGCTAGGGGGCGTGGCTAGGGGCGTGGCTTAATGGTAAAAAAAAGGCAACATTTGTCCCTCTTTCTTGCTTTCAAAAGTTGGGAGGTATGTGTAAATAGCGGGTGATGCCGCTCCTCTCGCCATCTCCAGGGCCCCCTTTCTGGCCCCTGCGTCGTCCCATCTTCCTGGGGTCGGTTTCGCGCTCCTGCTCGCTGCGGTAAGTCTGCCCGGGCCAGGTATGGACGGGAGCCTCAGCCTGATGCGTCCTCACAGCACCATGCCGCGGCCAGGCCCCCCTATATTTTTTTTTAATATTAAACAATTTATATTTTCTCCTTACCTTCTCCTCCGCGGTCGTCTGGTCTCTGCTGCAGCCACGAGTCTCATCAGGTGGGTGGAGCCTAACAGCCTCTCTTGCATGTCCCGCGCCGGCATTGCTTCCTGGAGGCGGGCGGCGAAGCAGCTGACAGCTGATTGGGGGGCGGTTGGGGCGGGGGCACTTCTTGGTCGCACTGGCGACCCCGCGGCGAGGGAGAACCGCGGGCACGTGCATGCGCGCCTGTTAGTTAAGTTAAAAATGAAACTGACAGATGATCAGCGGGGGGGGGGGGGGGGCGCGGGCCGGGCTGGAGATGGTATGTGCGCTGGTGTAGATCGGATCTGCTTGGCAACCTGTGGACGCGCCCCTTTGCATCAGAGCTGTAGCTGCGCCCGAGGCCAGTGCCTCATTCGCCTCATGGCTGCTACGGCTCTGTGGGGAACAGCATCATAAACTAAATTCACATCGACTGGATTACACAATGCTATGTCACAACCATTAATGCATTTTCATCTCTTTAGACTTTCAGCTGAAGCACTGACATAGAAACATAGACGGTTGACAGCAGAAGGAGAGCATTGTGCCCATCTAATCTGCCCTTATGTATATACTGTATGTTCTCTTTATCTTAGGATAGATGTGTGCTTATCCCAGGCATCTTTAATTTCAGTGACTGTTGATTTTCCAACTACCTCTGCTGGAAGTTTGTTCCAAGCATCTACAACTCTTTCTGTAAAATAATATTTTCTAACATTGCTCCTGATCTTCCCCCAACTATTTTCAGGTTGTGCCCCCTTGTTCTATCATGAAGTTTGTTAACACTACTTTAAAAGGGAAGCTTATGTAAAGAATGCCTTCAAGCATGAGAATTACAAAGAGCTTCACTATAGGAAGACAAGGAGATATACCGGCTGATTCATTACTAGCGCCAGCTATCGGCAGATGAGCGTCTGTATAGCGACGCTAAGAGCGACCGCTAATATACGCTTTGATCGGCTATCGGGCGCTGTAACAGAGCGCCTCGGTCGCTGTAGTTACCTGCCCGGCATTGATGAATGTGATGTATGTTGGGTGTTCTAACACCAGTACAGCGTTACACCGAGCGAAAGGTAGCACCAGCTCATTGCGACCGACTCTCGGCGACTCACACCATATTCAACAAAAAGACACACACACACAGCGCCGGCGCTCTGAATCTGGTCGCTATAGCACAGAGCGCCAGATGCTGTATGATTAAAATCTGTTTTTGAACACATATCCACCAGTAACAAAGCGAAAACACATGGAATTACATTGTTATTACATTATGACATTAACACTTTAATGCCAGACCTGTAATGACAATTCTGAAAAAAAATATAAAAAATCAAGTTTTCAAAAATGACTTTTAAAAGTGAGGTGGGTGAGTAGGGAGGTAGGTGGGTAGAGAGATAGATGAATAGATACTCAAATGGACAGGTAGGGGATAGTCAGGTAGAGGTGTATGTGAGAATTTTGCTAGGAATAGATAGGAAGACATGTAGATACCTAGGTCAGTAGGTAGGTGGGTGGGTAAGTAGGCAGGTATATAGTGCCACATCTCCAGATCTCGGGGGGCTAACAGCCCACTGGAGGTGTCATTGGAAAGGGCAGAATACCCCTGCAAGGGCATGTGGATCAGGGCTGATGGGACCAAGCGGCGGGTACTGCAAACTCCCGGGACTGTTGCCTGCGGGCACGGGGCGGTACACTTTTGAGTCTGGATCTCCAGAACTAGGAGGGCTAATGACACAATGGAGGAGTCATCGGAAAGGGGAGAGCCTCAGGTACACAAGGGCATGTGGATTGGGGCTTGTGGGACCAAGCTGTGGATACCGCAAATCCCCAGGACTGTTGCTCATGGGAGCCTGGGTGGCGCACTTTCAAGTGCCAGATCTCCAGACCTAGGAAGGCTAAGGACCCAATGGAGGCGTTGTTGGGAAGAGGAGAACCTCAGGTATATGCAGGGATTTTGATTCCAGTATGTGGAATAAAAAGTAAGACAAGAATTGCAGGGCAAATGGTGGAGGCCCGGCGATACGGCAGAATCTGAGGACCATTGCTCATGGGTGCCAGGGTGGTACATTTCCAAGTTACGGATCTCCGATCCTAGGGGGGGCTAACAACCCAATGGAGGTGTCATTGGAAAGGGAAACCTCAGGTGTACATTTCTGCATGTGCATGTGGATCAGCGCTGATGGGACCAAGCTGCGAATACAGCAATGTCCCAGGACCGTGAAGGGATTGTTCTGAGTAAAGCGCAACAAGAGAATATGAGCAGCTCCTGTTTCCCAGGGTAGTTGTAGTGTATTAATCCATTCCAGTTAGGATGTGGTTCCTAAAAGGAGAAAGATTAGTGTAGGTGCGCTGTGGATAAATGGGTGGTCAGTTGTCAATTCAATGCTGAGAGGTGATCAATTATCCTGAAAACATAAAGGATTTCATAAAGAAATGTGGTTAATTGTTCAAAGGCATGAGCAATATGAGTGAAAGGAAAAATTAAGGATATCCTGGAACCTGTGAAAATAAATGGTTAGTGAGCAGGTTATCAACAATCAAAATTTATCCTCAATGTTAATAACCTGCTCACTAACCATTTAATTAGGTACAATTTCAAGTGCCATATCTCTGGACCTAGGAAGGCTAACGACCCACTGGATGTGTCGTTGGAAAGGGGAGAACCTCAAGTATAAGCCCCTAGGCAAGGGCATATACATTGGGACTGACCGGACCAAGCAGCAATGCTGCAATGTCCCTGCACTGTTGCTTATGAGTGCCGTGGTGGTACACTTGAACTGGATCTCTGTGTCTAGGGGGACTAACAACCCACTGGAGGTGTCATTGGAAAGGGGAGAATCTCAGGTATACACTTCTGTAAGGGCATGTCGATCGGGATTGATGGGACCAAGCTGCAGATACCACAAAGTCCCATGACCATTGCTAGTGGGTGCCTTGGGAGTACATTTTCAAAACTTATCCTCATTGTTGATAACCTGCTCACTAACCATTTAATTAGGTACAATTTCAAGTGCCATATCTCTGGACCTAGGAAGGCTAACTACCCACTGGTATCGTTGGAAAAAGGAGAACCTCAGGTATACTCCCCATCAAGGGCGTGTGAATTACAGCTGACCAGACCAAGCAGTGGCAAAATCCCCTACCCCCAACCATTGCCCCAAAGTTGGTGGTGGATCTCTTGCAGGGCAAATGGTAGAGGCCCAGGGGCACGCACCCCTTGCCCCCTGCCTATTAGCCATCCCTGTCTGTCAGACACTCTCAGACATTCCTTCCATAATTTTACTGTGGAAATAATTCTACTGATATTGACCTCAGTCAGGTGGGGAAACAAAGAGATCAAGCTGCTGTTTGCTAGAGGTCCACACTTGTCTCACCACAAGTGCCATCAGTCTCAGCTCACTTTCTGCACACACTTGGCACTCCCTGATTCACCTCTAATTCTTTTTATTTTATTTTTATTACACATACTGGCCAGGAAAGCACTCCTATCCATCCCCAGAATGGGCCCATCTGGCCCTATTCCCATACAGCAACCCACAGGTGGGCCACCTTCTCTACTACTATCAGTTTAGCAGTTGCTTTCAGACTGACAGACTAAAAAACCTACAGCTTAAGGCTCCGTTTACAGTGGGAAAGATTTGATGAAGTAGTGATTTTCTATTGCACAGCTCTTTGAAAGCAATTGCTACTCAATAAAGTGGAATCGCTATTAAGTCGGCTTCCAAATCACTGCTGGCAAGGATTTTGCAGGGTTATTGTGATCACTCTGCAATCACAATTGCCTCCCTGATTGTGCTCATAGGATAACATTTTATAGGTGAATGCCGAATGATCGTAATTACCCTGTAATCGAAACAAAATGCTCCAAAGGCTGCTCAGTTGCAAGTATGGATTACAGATATTACAGAGGTTACATCTATGGAAAATAATAATCCAACTGTCTATAAGCATCTTTAAAGTGGACCAAAACCTGTGATTTTCATCTTGGATGCCCTGTTGTGGGAAACCCTGCCAATCGCCTGTTATACATACCGCGCTGGTGATCCCATGGCACAGGATCCCACTACCTTTGGGATTGCATATAAATGAGCAGCCTAAGAAGCTGAATGGGAGCTTTCAGTTACAGTGGACGCAGCCACACACCGATTAAATAGATGCAGGAAATGTCCCCTGTCATCTGCACATTCACTTAGGAATTGCCAGGGATGTATGTATAAAGGGCCACCGGCGACGTTTCACACATCTCAGACTGGGGTGCCCCCGGGGGTATTTCACCAGACCAAGAGGCATATAGACTATCCCCTCGATTCAAAGAGCAAAAGTTAATTGATTTCGTATCGAGAATCGTAAGTTTGGGTGGGTGTTTGTCATTTTTTCATGTTTTTTTGCCCATTTCGTATTCGCACGATCGTTCGCGCATAGACGTATATGAACATACGCATTTCGTACGAGAATCGTATAATTTGCGTTAGTTCGTGTGTTTTTCCCGTCCAAATCGTATTATTTGCGTCCGATCCTATTTTTTATGTCCTTCACATGGGCTTGCGACCAATTCAGAGAGGTGATTGCTAATTGTTTGGAAGCCCATTAAAGAGCTGCTTTACGAAATGTTTGCCGGCAGCTATTTGGCCTCGGGAGTAGGATGGAGCGGAGCGAGTTTGTGGCACATCAAGGGCTTATGCTTTTTGGCATTGAGTTGATCGAGATGTCTGAGAGCAGATTGCCCCTGCGTCGTCGCATGAACATCGATAGCATGAATGATGTTGAGCTGTTCGAGCTGACCAGGCTTAATCGCGCTTCCCTCCATAAATTATATAGTGAGCTGCGGCCATGGTTAGCCCGCACCACAAGGAAGGGGCATGCAATTTCAGGTATGACCAAGATGCTTGGCTGCCTGCAATTTTTGGCGAACGGCTCGTTCCAGAGGCTGGGTGCCCTCTCCGTGGGGATGTCACAGCCTACGCTGAGCCGCGCACTCTCTAAATTTTTGGAAGGCATGGCTGCCATAACTCCAAAATATATTTATTTTCCGGATGATATGGCAGCCAGAAACGCCATTAAGCTTGGGTTTTATAATGTGGCCGACATGCCCAACGTTATTGGTGCAATTGACTGCACACATGTGGCACTCGTACCTAGGGCAGCCGACGAGTATATATATAGGTATTGAGATTGGTTATTATGTTGGCCAATGTGTCATGTAACCTGTTTTCCTTTGCGGCAGCATATTTGTTTATCCCTCATTTGTGTAGCTGCTTTATCTAGGCTTTTCATTAGTATTTCCCAATAGAGTGCAGACATGTTTTGTTGTTAATTGTTTATTTTGGGTCAAATATCAATTACCCTTTTTGTATGTTTTTGCCTTAAGGAATCGTAAAATGGGACACTCACTTAATGTCCAGGCCGTGGTTGGTCCGGACATGCGGTTTATGAGTGTCCTTGCCGGCTACCCCGGTTCGTCCCACGACTCCTATATCCTCAGGCGATCTGGGTTGTTTCGGAGATTTGAGGCAGGTGAATTTTCGGGGGCATGGCTGCTTGGTAAGTGTGTCCTATTTGTGTGTTATTAAATGTTGCATTAATCTTGTATTTGTTGATATGTTTGTATTTCAATTCTTTACATAAGCGTCAAACTGCCTTTTTCTTGGGTCATATATTATGAACTTCCAAAAAAAATGCTTGCCTCGCTTTGTCCTTCAGAATGTTTTCCCTTTAGTTAGGATGTCTGTAAGTTCCTTGTCCCTAAATATATTGGTTTGGAGTTTATACCCAAGGATCTTTGAGCTTTGGCTCCTTTTGTACTATTGGTCTTTAAATGTCAAAGTGGACTTAAACTGCATACATTGTAGTTTCCAGATAAATGTGGATAGCCCCTCAGCAGCATCCTAATTGTAACATGTCTGAAAACTAAAAATATATTTAAATTCCAAATACCTTTGGGCGTGCAGATGTTTGTTAATTAATTGGTATATTGAAGTGCCATTTTTAATTAGGTAATACATTAGTGGAAAGATTTATTTGGCTAATGTGCCCTGTTTTTTTTTTGGGCCACTTTACCTTACATCATTATGATATATGTTATTTTTTTTGTGTTTGTTGTGTTGCCTTTTTAATTTTGATTACATTTAATTCTCTGTTTAAGGTGATTCCGGGTACCCACTTCTACCCTGGCTCATGACGCCTGTGCTGCGGCCCCAGGATGCCTCTCAGGAAGCGTACAACCGTGCGCATCGCAAGACCCGGGCTGTTGTGGAGAGGGCCTTTGGGCTGCTGAAGACACGTTTTCGTTGCCTTGACCATACTGGGGGCGCCCTGCAATATGATCCCAAGAAAGTGATCGACATTATCATGGCATGTGCTGTTTTGCACAATTTTGCCATCCTGGAACGTGTCCCACGTTATGTGGACAGCCTGCCCTCTTCAGCCGTCGAGGATGAAGTCGAGAATTTTGTGGGGCCCCCCAGTGAGTCTGGCCAATCTGTTCGAGCCAACCTGATCATGCAGCATTTTACTTAACTTTTTTCCCTGTCTCAACATTCTGTGTGTCTGTGTTATCCTTTTTGTTAAATATGTTGTTTTGCCATAATGTGGCATTACCTCAAAGTAAAACATTTAGACCTTAATTGTTGCCTAATGTATTTCATGTAGTTTCCTTAGCTTTAGATTTGCATTGTTACACCTCTTCAAACAAAAATTATCTGGTTTAGCCCAAGCTGTTTAAAATGTGTTCCCACTAAAAACGCCACAAGTATTGTAAGTGAGATTTTTTTTTTACTTAGAAAAGGAAAAATTATAGTGCTTAACAGAAAACATTCCACATACATCTGTGGTTACAAATGGATAACATTACAAAAAAAACATCGAGCACATCTACACCTGGAAGTGAGTGGCACAACCAAACAAGGACACCCAGTCCAAAGGCCAGCCTAGTCCAGTCATTAATATTGCCTGTGCCCAGGGATATTTGGGCATGGCCATAATGTCACACAAACATGTCTGCAAACAGGAGGAGCACCAACCAAATACATATTTAAAGCCATAAGTGGCCAGATACCCTCCACATAGACCTATGGCATTGGCTAGTGGCCTTAAGCATTACTCTAAGGAGCTATATGGGAGCAAATACAAAACACAACCTGCATGAGCAACACAAAATGGATTGTTTGAAACCTCAAAGGACAAGTAAATACAGTGGGGGTTAAGAGAAAAGATGTCCCACACACCCATGGCTTAATAGGGTGGCTGCCCATAATACCCAGGTGGAGGTCCAGGTGGAGGTCCATGTGAATGGGACCTAGCCTGGGCCATGGCAGCATTGTGAATTTGAAACTGCTCCACAATGTTTCTCTGCATATTGGTCATCTCAGCCATGGCTGACTGGATGCCATTACTTGCATTGACCACGTTGCTGTTGAGGGTACGCAACTCCGCGAGGATGCCCTGTAGCTGGTATGGATGTTGACCATGTCGGCATGCCTTTGCTCACGCTCTGTAACGAGCTGTGCGTCATAAGAGTCCCTTTGTTGGGTCCATAATTGAAGCAGGGCACTCTGCCTCCCCTGGGAAATTGTGGGGCGGCGTAATGGAGTCCGCCGCACAATTACCCTGGCTCTTGGGCGTGCCCTGCCGCGTGGTGTCGTCCCCTCAACAGCAACAGGCCTGCTTTGCAAATCCTCAGCAACTGGGGACTGTAGTGTCAGTCTCCCCATGTGCATGCACAATGGATGGAGATTCACTCTGCTGCTGAGGATTGGCCAGAGAAACATTATGGAGCAGTTCCAAATTGGGACCCAGGGGGAGGTCATCCGACGTGCCCTGCATGGAGACATCATCATCTTCCTCCATGTCCTGGATCTCTTCCATGAGTGTGCGGGTCTGTAGGGACATATAAAAAAAAAAGTGTAAGTTGGCGTCCAAATTTGGGATTCCAACAGTTTAACACATTCTTAAGCACTTGGTAGTATTTATGGTACTAAATTAACTTACCGGAAATCTCTGATCTGGGCTCCTATGCTGTACGGACCTGGTAGGCATAACCAAACTGGGGGGTGAGTTTACCCTTGCTGAGGGATCATGCTGGGCTGAAGAAGAGAAAAACAAACCACGTAAACACACACATAACCATTTTTGGGATAGGTAATCAAATCTAGCTCTATTTGTAATATTAATCAACTCTAGAGCAATGGGGACATTTGTTAAAAGACACGCAAGTTTAGATAGGTGCAATGGCTCGCGAAAACTGCTAACTGACCTCAGTTCTAAGTCAGGAAGTGTACCCAGTCAGCATACAACTTTCAACGCACATTTTTGGATTTAGACTACCATTCGCTAGGTCCGGGGTACTCAAACAATTGTTGGAAAGGCCCATTTAAAGGTATGTGGTGAGAGGTGAATGTCTGGCCATGGTGCTGACGCAGGGGGTGTCTAGTTAGAAATAAACACACTGGTGGAGGGGCTGGAGATTTCAAAGTGCAAACTAATAAAGGCTGCTTGCCCTTGCTGGGCTGGATGGGGCAGAGCTGAGGGGACAGGGATTGGATGGCTAAAGGGGGGAGTTAACGTATTGATGGTGATGGGATGGATGGAGCAAATCTGTTACAAATGTATGGGGCTTATGTGGGGGGGGGGCATGGGGGGACTGTGGCAGATGGGCCAGAGCAGGGGCAGCGGGACACGATTGTGCCAAGAGAAAGTTTTACCAAGTTACTGTGTACCTTGCAATGCCACTTCCTGTGCAGTACTTCATATTGCAATGCTATGTTTCAGGGAGCCAGCACATTGGGCAGGAGAACAACCACTACATCGCCGATCAAGGGGGCAGCTCTGAGCACGTCAACACAGAAGTAACTGAGTGCAGGGCTGTCTGGGCAGGGGTCCTGGAATCTGGTGCCAAGGTCCGCATTGGGACCCCGGGCCGCCAGTTGAGTCTCGCTGCTCTAGGTCAGATATGTTTGGGGGTGGCTAATGACATTGTTAACTCAAACACAACTCACACAACAAAAAGGCAACCCATACATAATGATGTGTGTTTTGTGATTGATTCTAAATATATCACTTTTCTGGAGAAACTTCATGACTTTAACAATCCAATTGGAAATTTGATCTTTGCCATAATGGCTGTGGGCCTAAATGTGTGATTCCCAGGGACCAAAAGAGGACACAAACAGGCACAGTAGTGCGAGGCCAAGCAAGGCAAACCATAGGGGCATCCCGTTATCTTGTTACTAGTGAACTGTAGATTATTTAGCAAACAGGCAAACATGCAGATTTAAGAGTACTCACCGTGGGTACGGGTCGGTGAGTCTGTGTCCCTTAGACCAGCATGTCCACCGACCGCGACCGGATGGAGAAGTCCAAGCACAATCTCCTCAGCAGGGGTAAACTCCAATTTAGAAGGAAAGCCACCTCCAGTTTTCAGGCTGAAAAGAGAAAATCGTTTGGTACTCAGAAAAGGTGCATACAGTACATCCTAAACATTATATTTAGAGAAAACATTTATTTACCTGTAATTATGCCTTTTAATTTCTTTTTGCCGTACAGCATACTTCAGATCAGAGATTTTCTTCTGAATTTGGGACACATCTTTCCTCTCTTCCCCCGCTGCATTTACTTGTCGGAGGATGGTTTCAAACAATTCCATCTTGCGCTGCTTTGTGGTGTGTTTTGATTTGCTCCCATAGAGCTCGTCATAGTATAATGTAAGGCCACTAGCCAATGCCATATTTTGGTCATGGGAGAATCTCCCACTCAACTGGCCGCGGCGCAATGTGCGGCCAGATGGTTGGCTTGGCTGCTCCTCCATGTGTGCAGACACATGTGGTGACATTATGGCCTGGGGCTGGGTAGGGGAATGGCCGGATTGGTGGCTTCCCAATGACTGGACTGGACTGGCCAAGGGACTGGGTGTTCTGGCGTGGCTGGCCACCGAACTTCCAGGTGTAGATGTGGTCATGGTTGCAATTCTGGGCCCTCTTGGGGGGCTATGTTCCCGGCTGGTGCCAGGTCGGGGGCTCTGTTCCCGGCTGGTGCCAGGTCGGGGGCTCTGTTCCCGGCTGGTGCCAGGTCGGGGGCTTCTGGCCCTGGATGGGGTTCTTCGGGCCCTGTAGGGGCTTCTGGCCCTGGATGGTGTTCTTCGGCCCCTGTAGGGGCTTCTGGCCCTGGATGGGGTTCGGCGGGCCCTGTAGGGGCTTCTGGCCCTGGATGGGGTTCGGCGGGCCCTGTAGGGGCTTCTGGCCCTGGATGGGGTTCGGCGGCCTCTGGCTGGGCTTCTGGCCCTGGATGGGGTTCGGCGGCCTCTGGCTGGGCTTCTGGCCCTGGATGGGGTTCGGCGGCCTCTGGCTGGGCTTCTGGCCCTGGATGGGGTTCGGCGGCCTCTGGCTGGGCTTCTGGCCCTGGATGGGGTTCGGCGGCCTCTGGCTGGGCTTCTGGCCCTGGATGGGGTTCGGCGGCCTCTGGCTGGGCTTCGGGCCCTGGATGGGGTTCGGCGGCCTCTGGCTGGGCTTCTGGCCCTGGATGGGGTTCGGCGGCCTCTGGCTGGGCTTCGGGCCCTGGATGGGGTTCGGCGGCCTCTGGCTGGGCTTCTGGCCCTGGATGGGGTTCGGCGGCCTCTGGCTGGGCTTCTGGCCCTGGATGGGGTTCGGCGGCCTCTGGCTGGGCTTCGGGCCCTGGATGGGCTTCTGGCCCTGGATGGGGTTCGGGCCCTGCTGCCCTACTTGAAGCCATGGTCGGTGTGGGCTCCCTTGTGCGGCCTCTTCTGGGGGCAGAGGTGGTGGGTGCTGCAGTTGGCTGCTTTTTGGCTGCAGGGGCACGTGGCTTTGGGCCCCTTTTTTGGGTTCCTGAGGGTCCAGGGTCCCTTGGTGGGGCCGAGGTGGTAGTCTTGCCTCTCAGCTTTCTCCTACCTTGCTGGGACCTTGTTGTTGGGCCCTCCGCGGTCTTGCTTTGCTGGGGTCGCTTGCTCATAGGCTTTTTAGGTGCCATCTTACACAAATGCTCAAAGAGAATGAGCTTTGGGTGCAGGGACCTTTAAATAATGAGCCCAGCGTGTGACGCCTATGCGCACGACTACGCGCTCGTACGAACGTACGTTCGAGCGGAACCAGGAAACCGCTGGGGTTTCACTTATCTGCTGCCTTGAAGAAGCATAAAGATGGCGCCCACTATCTTCACCCGTCAACAGGAAGAGATCCTCATGCTGGTAAGTGGCTGCCTGTGCATTTTAATCTAATAGTCAATGATGGCCTAAATGTAAATGATGCGTTTGGAACTAGTTTGGGGTCTCTTAATGTTTAATCACTGGCTCCTCACACTTCATCCTCAAGGGCCGAGCCTGGCCACGTTTTCACCTGTCTATGCTGATGTCCTAATTCGGCCAATTGCTCCGGCTTAGCAACAGTTAATTAACCTGTGGAGTAGCGGGGCTAGCTGGCAAACCTGGCCTGTCTCGGACCTTGATGCGGATGTTTGAGGAACACTGTTTTCCTAAGCCATAAAAACACAACGGGAAGCCACACACGTGGTCCAAAAGCCTAAGCATTAGCCTACATCTTGGATGTTTAAACCATCCTAACATGCCATAGATGCAGGTGGGCTGATTCTTGATGTTGGCTATTATCTGTATGTACATGGTGTGTGATACATATAACATAAGACCAGACTCTCATTCACAGTCAACGTCCTCTTTAAGGCACTCCCCAAAAATGGCTGCCACTCGAAATGTGTGTGTTAATGACATGAAATTCTCAACTTGTGATGCAACACATATGTGTGTGTGTGTAAAAGTAAAATCTCTGTGTCCATTATGTTTTTCAGATCATGCTTCAGCGCCGGTATGACTTCGCGCCCAATGTGTGCGAGAAAAGGGACATCGCCCGGGAGATCATCGCGGAGATACACCGTGTGACTAGCACCACCTTCACTCACACCCAGATAATGCAGCATTGGTCGGACCTGAAACGTCTGCACATGCCCCGGGTGCGGAGGTTTTTTGGAATCCATTTCCCAAGTAAGTACAAAGCAATTGCATGGTATATGTTCCAAATGTATAAGTTATGCCTTTATTTATAATGACTTTTCTTTGGTAGTGTTGGAAATGGATTTCAGAATTCGCCGCACCCGGAGGCGTACAGGCCGACCAGTGCTGCATGAGTCTGCATCTGTGAGTGAAGGTGGTGGATCTCCCGGGCGACGGACCTACCCCTCCTCTGTGGCCTCCTCAGACCAGCCCCTGGACCTTACCACAGAGGAGGGGCCAAACCGCGTGGGCGTGGAGTCATACCTGGCCAGGCATGGGGAAGGCTCTGGTATGTCACTCTTCATGTATAGGCACAAAGATATACATGGCAGGCCAAAAACTAAGTTATCCTTTATTATGTATTTGTAGAAGCTTCTGGTGCGGGTGAAATAGTGGAGGAGGAGGCAGCAGAGATGCTGGAAGTCGATCCTGGCGAAGGTGAGTGATGTCAGCCAGACTGGGAGCCAGATATGTTGGGAATAGTGACTCTCTACAAGTACTAACCAAATGTCACATGTTTCTCCAGGGACTTCTTCACAGCAGAGCCAGGACCAAGGGCAGCCTGTTGGCCCCAACCAGCCATCTGTCGGCCACCAACTCCGTAAGTCTCCATGCCATTATTCATATTAATGTTTGGTTAGCTAATAACACACACATAACTAAAGGCGTAGCCAATGTGTAGTTCACACTTTCATGTGGGCACTTCGTTAGCTTAAAGAGGACCCTAACTTGTATTAAGAACCAAAGAATTAGCCATCACACTGTACCTACAGATTAGAAACATGGAAAAACACCCTTCACCCATCTAATGCATGTTATTAGACTGAACCAAACCAATATTGGGGAATATGGAATGCGCAATATTTACAGGCAGCATGGGATACAGATTGAAAAAAGGAAGGTGCTGCCATGCATTGTGTGAGTGATGACCTTTCCCTCAACCCAGCTATGCTCGGGATTCCCAACGCACCACTGTAACCTACTCCCCTGTACTTTATCCAACTCTCCACTCCTCATTAAGTGTTATGCTTCAGAGTCCAGATGGCGGCGCTGTAATCCCAAAAAAACCCTATTTAACTTTGAGGTGGTGCAGAATCATTTGTGAATAGTTATTGGTTTTCATAAAATAATGTGGAAGGTCCGGTTTAAGGAGTTTAAACACTTACCTGTGGGAAATGCATTAACTGTATCCCTTGGAAGAATGACATATGTCATGCATTTACATGTATTTGATTAACCCTAAATCTATTTCCAGCATACAAACCGGTCTGGGACTCCTATTTATGTTTCTTTCTCTATTGGTTACAGGGATGATCCCCCAAACATTGGCGGGCAAAAAAAAAAGAATGAAGGAGTTGGTGGCCGAGCTGCTGGCCATACAGGCGACGTTGGGGCCAACAGATGAAGAAGAGGATGATGAATAGTGCCCTTGGTCCTGGCTCCTTTGTTTAACTTGTTTTTCAAGTTTTTAACATTTTAAAAAGGTTTTTATTGCATTTTTAAAAAACCAAAAAAATATGTTTTTTAAAAAAACACTTAAAAAAAAAAAAAAAAAAGTGTTTTCCTGTTAAAAAAAAAAAAACTTTTAGATGTGTTTTACTGTTCAAAACAACTAAAAAAATTATATGTGTTTTACTGTTCAAAAAAAACAAAAATTTTATATGTGTTTTACCGAGCCCAAAAAAAAAAAAAAAAGTTTAAAAAAAAACAACCAAAAAAAAAAAAAGAGGTTTTGAAAATTAGTTCTAACAAAACCAAGCAAATAATTTAAATAAATTCGTTTTTAAGCCTTCCTAAATGTGTCTTTTCTAATATGCACACACCCAAAAAATAACACAAACCAGAAACAACACGCTTAGAAACATATAGACATATGTACATTATGTGATTTTCTTACGTTTTAGGGACCGAGAAAGGAAGTTGGATGCAGGCGCTAAGGGGTTTAGGTAAGTTTGAGGGACCGAGAAATGAAGTTAGATGCAAGCGCTAAGAGGTTTAGGTCAGTTTGAGGGACCGAGAAATGAAGTTGGATGCAAGCGCTAAGAGGTTTAGGTAAGTTTGAGGGACCGAGAAATGAAGTTGGATGCAAGCGCTAAGAGGTTTAGGTAAGTTTGAGGGACCGAGAAATGAAGTTGGATGCAAGCGCTAAGAGGTTTAGGTAAGTTTGAGGGACCGAGAAATGAAGTTGGATGCAAGCGCTAAGAGGTTTAGGTAAGTTTGAGGGACCGAGAAATGAAGTTGGATGCAAGCGCTAAGAGGTTTAGGTAAGTTTGAGGGACCGAGAAATGAAGTTGGATGCAAGCGCTAAGAGGTTTAGGTAAGTTTGAGGGACCGAGAAATGAAGTTGGATGCAAGCGCTAAGAGGTTTAGGTAAGTTTGAGGGACCGAGAAATGAAGTTGGATGCAAGCGCTAAGAGGTTTAGGTAAGTTTGAGGGACCGAGAAATGAAGTTGGATGCAAGCGCTAAGAGGTTTAGGTAAGTTTGAGGGACCGAGAAATGAAGTTGGATGCAAGCGCTAAGAGGTTTAGGTAAGTTTGAGGGACCGAGAAATGAAGTTGGATGCAGCCGCTAAGGGGTTTAGGTAAGTTTGAGGGACCGAGAAATGAAGTTGGATGCAAGCGCTAAGAGGTTTAGGTAAGTTTGAGGGCCCGAGAAATGAAGTTGGATGCAAGCGCTAAGAGGTTTAGGTAAGTTTGAGGGACCGAGAAATGAAGTTGGATGCAAGCGCTAAGAGGTTTAGGTAAGTTTGAGGGACCGAGAAATGAAGTTGGATGCAGCCGCTAAGGGGTTTAGGTAAGTTTGAGGGACCGAGAAATGAAGTTGGATGCAAGCGCTAAGAGGTTTAGGTAAGTTTGAGGGACCGAGAAATGAAGTTGGATGCAAGCGCTAAGAGGTTTAGGTAAGTTTGAGGGACCGAGAAATGAAGTTGGATGCAAGCGCTAAGAGGTTTAGGTAAGTTTGAGGGACCGAGAAATGAAGTTGGATGCAAGCGCTAAGAGGTTTAGGTAAGTTTGAGGGACCGAGAAATGAAGTTGGATGCAAGCGCTAAGAGGTTTAGGTAAGTTTGAGGGACCGAGAAATGAAGTTGGATGCAAGCGCTAAGAGGTTTAGGTAAGTTTGAGGGACCGAGAAATGAAGTTGGATGCAAGCGCTAAGAGGTTTAGGTAAGTTTGAGGGACCGAGAAATGAAGTTGGATGCAAGCGCTAAGAGGTTTAGGTAAGTTTGAGGGACCGAGAAATGAAGTTGGATGCAAGCGCTAAGAGGTTTAGGTAAGTTTGAGGGACCGAGAAATGAAGTTGGATGCAAGCGCTAAGAGGTTTAGGTAAGTTTGAGGGACCGAGAAATGAAGTTGGATGCAGCCGCTAAGGGGTTTAGGTAAGTTTGAGGGACCGAGAAATGAAGTTGGATGCAAGCGCTAAGAGGTTTAGGTAAGTTTGAGGGCCCGAGAAATGAAGTTGGATGCAAGCGCTAAGAGGTTTAGGTAAGTTTGAGGGACCGAGAAATGAAGTTGGATGCAAGCGCTAAGAGGTTTAGGTAAGTTTGAGGGACCGAGAAATGAAGTTGGATGCAGCCGCTAAGGGGTTTAGGTAAGTTTGAGGGACCGAGAAATGAAGTTGGATGCAAGCGCTAAGAGGTTTAGGTAAGTTTGAGGGACCGAGAAATGAAGTTGGATGCAAGCGCTAAGAGGTTTAGGTAAGTTTGAGGGACCGAGAAATGAAGTTGGATGCAAGCGCTAAGAGGTTTAGGTAAGTTTGAGGGACCGAGAAATGAAGTTGGATGCAAGCGCTAAGAGGTTTAGGTAAGTTTGAGGGACCGAGAAATGAAGTTGGATGCAAGCGCTAAGAGGTTTAGGTAAGTTTGCGCAAGATCTTATAAACATACGAACGCACGAATCTAAGAGGCCAAAAACCAATGAAAGCCAGAGGCAAACGCAAGTAATTGGAAGAGGTTGACGATGGAAGCAGCCGAAAAAACAGGCTGCCGCCGCAACAGGTGAGCACATGAACGTGATTTTTACGATTGCCAACTGACTGAGGCAAGTTCGGGAGATATCATACGAACGGACGTATCTTTTAGGATAGAAACGTATTTGCTTATTGAATCACTCGCAAGTTCATACGAACGCACGAGCGGACGTGAAAAATAGGATGATCGTGAGCCAAATCCAAGCTGTTACATGTTTCTTTGAATCAACCCATATATGTCCAGTTTTGGTCTGCTTTAATTGACGAGTCATGTTCTATATCAGGTCGTAAATGGCCAAGAATAGAAATGAATGATTATTGTGGATTTGTTTGTAACGGTATTCTAAACCACAGATTAGAACAAGCTGACAAGCTAAATAGCGTGATAAATATAATGAGTGGACACAGTGTGGAATCTGTTTTCATTCCTTTCAGAGGATTTATTTTGTACGGTGAAGTATATAAATGTCAGAATTAATTAGGCAGACCCTAAAGTTGATGACAGTCTCATGGTTTCCATAGTAAAACATAATTTTATAGTATACAGCTCATAGTAAACACCACACGAAACTGATCACATTAAACAATGTAATTTCTGGTTTTTAATATTTATATAAAAAAGAGAAGAAATATAACCCTCTGCACACACATATAATTTGCAATGTTAGCTAACACTTGCTAAAAGCATGGACTGCTAGTTAACACGACAAGGGCCTCCAATTTATACCACATCCTTAAAATTACGGGGAGGCGATTCATTAACAGCGGCAGGTAGCGACAGTTGAGCGACTGTAGCGGCATTTTCAGAGCGCCCGATAGTAGTCGCTGTGCTTGGCCGTTGTTCGGTAGTTGATAGCGACTCAGTCGGTTTGCCGTAATGTTGAATATTGGGTGAGGAGTCACTATTTGACAGGTTCCGCGCTGTATGGGAGCGCATGATAGCGACTGATAGCGACTGGTCAGAGCGACCGGCTTCCACCATATTCATTAACAAAAAATTCTCGCGCTGTAAAATGCATGTTTAAACCCCAGAGCGCTGGCGTCTATGGGTTAAAACAACCATAATTTTGGAAACCAAAAAAAACAAGTTTTTAAAATAGTTTTGTAATATGAATACATTAATATCAGACCTGTAATATCAATTCTGCCGGGGAGCCGGCGTTCTCGTGGCGGGGCCCGTCATTACCGGCCGCTCACCAGTTGCTACCTGTCGCTATCCCTTGTTAAATAAGGGCCTAAGCCTACATGTGTTTGTGCAGACATTGTTACTTCTTTACTTGTGTGTGCAAGCAATGCAATTCATGCAGGGGTGTAAATTGGACGCCCTTAACGTGGCTACCTCGCTTTTACATTCATTGCAATCTATGTTAAAGCGCTCCTTCACTCTGAATAAGAGCCTGTCTTATATGTTTCCCACACCCTGTACATACAGATTGCTCACATTAAAAATCATCCTAGCTGCATCTACTGCATGTTATGAGCCTTTAAACATCCAAGATGGCGGCTCATGGAACATCAGGCAGCCTGCAAACAGGAAGTGCCTTCTGACTGTGCTGCTCTGCATTTTGGGATTGCTGACCTTTTCCTGACGCCAGCTCTGCTTTGTCTCAGCAAAGCACAGCTATAACCCGCCCCCCTGTACTTTATCCCACTCTCCTCTCCTCAGTAAGTGTGATGCTTCTGAGTCAAGATGGCGGCACCCATATCCTAAAGTCCTGAACAGAGTTTCAGCCCAGTGGGGGAAAGAATAAGAAGTAGGTGACTAAAAACTTAAAATATATTAATTTTAGATGCTGGGGAATTGTTTTTTAAGGGTTTGGGCTTTTCAATAAATCATGCTGAAGGTCCAGTTTAGCTAACAGTCTACGTTTTTAACAAGTGTCAGCTAACTTTTTTAATAGTATGAATGTGCAGAGGTTTACATTTCTTTTTTGTCTATGGAGTGTTGTCACCTTAGTATATAAGGCTCCCAAGAGTATGTATAAATGTCAATGTTAAAAAAATGTAATTTAATAGTTAAATATAGACAAAATAAGATCAAATGTATCAGGTTGATACATTTGACCACATTGTAACTATGGGGTCGATTTAGGGCCTTATTCATGAAGGGATAGCGACAGGTAGCGCCTTGTAAGCGGCAGGTAGTGGCAGGTGAACGTCGGACACCGCACACAATTCCATATTTATGAAGCCGAGTCACGCCACGTCTTACCTGTTGCTGCCTGGGGCTCTCCCATACATTTCAATGGATGTTATAATCCCTTTCCTGATCACATTTTTATTTTTAAATTTTGTAACTCAAATCTTTCTTATATTTATCCTGGCCCACAAAATGTAATTTTTGGATTTTTTTATTTTTGGGGATATTTATGCATAAATGTATATCCTTGTCTGCCACTAAAGTGTTAATGTCACACTTCTCCAACAATGTCATTCCATACTTTTTTGTTTGCTTACTGAGGTTAATGTCTTTAAAAATGCACAGCGTCCGGCGCTATGGGCTCCAGGCACACAATCTAGAACGCCTGTGTTCGCTCAGTGTCAAGTTTTAATGAATGTGGCCGGCCATGAGAGTGTGAGGACGTGTCCAGCTCGGGCTCCCGCTGGCCGCCCTGATAACCCACTAAATCTACCCACACACCCACCTGATTTCTGAAGATAAAGCGATGGTGAAGAAGCGGAGGGGTGCCAAGACGCCCGCACGCGCCCACACCCGGAAGATCAGCACTTACATGGACCGGGGAGGCTCGCAGGGCCGGGAGGGCGCCCCATCCAAAATGGCGCCGACCCCTGCTGATGGCGCCGGGACCCCCTCTGGCCGTCGGGAGGGCGGTGAGTGCGCAATCGCGAGGTCCCTCTCACCGACGGGGGCTCTTGTGACAGACCGGGAGGACAGGGCTAGAAGCTGCCCTCCTTCATCTGCCCCGCTCCCCTTGATTGTCGGCGATGCTGCGGGAGTGATGACGGCGGCGCCTGCTGAGTCGGCGGAGGCACGCACGAGGCCTGCACAGCGTGCGGGGGAGATCTTCCCCACCGCCGGAGATGAGAGGCCCCCGGGTCTCGGGCGGGGATGCCAGAGCAGCCGCTCTGCCGAGGCTGTCAATGCGCCTCTGTCACCGGCGCCTGCGGAGGAGAATGACACGGGGAGAGGCCCCCTCCCTGACGGCGCACGTGCGGACCGCTCCGCCGGGTGGCTGAGACGAGACCAGCAGCAAGTCCAGGTATGCCACAACTGCGCTGCCCAGGCCCGGAGTCTTGCCCCTCCTCACCCCACTGTGGGGGGCGCTCCTGCGAGTCCCGTACCCTGGCGGAATCCCCCTGCTGCTCACTGCTGTCTGCTGACTTCCCTTCGTCATGGCAGGAACCACCCAGCCTGAGATTTAGCCCTGGCCCTGATCTGCGGTCCGTGGGGGACTCCCCCCAGCCCCAGGCAGAACTAGCCCCCTATCCCACATCCGGGGGTACAGCGGCAACACCCATGGCACTGGGCGCCTTGGGGGGGCGTCACATGGACGGAGCCTGGTCGGGGATGCCCCCCTCCTTAGCGGGGCAGCAGAGGATATCCCATGCGGAGTCTGCCTGGTCCTGTGTCCAGCCCATGGTGGAGGGGGTGGGAACGGCGCTGCTCCCCCAGCGTGAAGATGCGCCCGCGAGAGTAACGGCGGACACTTACTCGGGCCTGTTGTCCCTGCCCATGGTGTCGGGGCGCCCCCAGGGTTCACCTCCACGCGGTCCCCAGGCTACGGGCGCCGTGCCCTTGATCTTGCATACCGCTTCGCCTACGGTCGGGGTCCCGCAGCAGCCGACACAGACCCACATGGATCCCATCCTTACAGCACTGAGGGCGGAGCTCAGAATCTTACCCACCAGGGAGGATCTTGAATCCTTCATCCAGAGGGTGGAAGGCGCTTTTAAGAAGGACATCGCGGATCTGCAGCACTCGGTTGGCAACCTTGACACCAGAGTTGATTCGCTGGAGCAGTTCCAAAACGCGACCACCCAGAGGTTGGAGGCTCTAGAGCGGGACCTGACCTATCAAAAAGTGATTGCACAGACGGCGGTACTGCACTTGGACGACCTTGAAAACAGGAGCCGTCGCAATAACATCCGCGTCAGAGGCCTTCCAGGGGCGACGGGTCCGGATCAACTTCGCCCTACCATCATTGGCATCTTTAACGACATACTCGGCCGTCCGCCCGACGCCGAGATTGTGGTCGACCGAGTTCACCGGGCCCTTGGCCCTAAATCTCCCGATCCTTCCCGCCCACGTGACGTTATCTGTCGCCTACACTACTATACTGTGAAGGAGGACATCCTTGCAAAGGCCTGGGCGCAAGGTCGTATATGCTTTGATGGCGCCCCTCTGCAACTATTTCCAGATGTGTCACGTAGATCTCTCATGATGAGGCGAGTCTTGAAGCCTCTGCTATCCAAGATACGGGACTGTGGGGGCTCCTACCGTTGGGGATACCCCTTCCATCTAGTGGTCCGAAGAAACCAACGCTCTTTCACTGTGAATACCCGGGCGGACCTGCCGGGCCTGTTCACCTTCTTGGATTCCCCCCCGATGGAGATCCCGGACTGGCGCGATGTCTCTCTTCCCCTGGGCCCTACGCGGCCCCCGGGGGGACAACCGCAGCGGATTCGGCGCCCGAGGGGCGGAGGCTCGGCTCGTGAGGGTCGTGCTGGTGGTCCGGTGAGGGGTCCCCGCCGCCCGGCCAACGAAGATTAGGCGGGCCTCTTCGTCACTGATGACCTCTTCGCGCAGCGCAATGTTTATGCTACCTAGTTCTTTGATTGTTTGGGTTTGCTCACCGCGCTTCGGGCTTGCCGGGTTTGGACAGACGGCCGACATGGGGGCGCGCCCTGTACGTGGCCTGCTCCCCTGCACGGCTGGCCCTCCGATGGGGGGACCTGCTTCAGACGTGCTGTGTGTCGCTCGGCGGAGCCGAACCGGACAAGCCTCAAACCTGATCTTTAATTGTGTAATATATGCAACGTATTTCATGCTTAAATGTGTTCTTCCCTTTGTTGTGAGGTTTTGCTTTACAGGTCCCTTACAGTAGAACTTTTCTGCAAGGTTGGCGTTAGCCTTGTGCGTCTCGGGCTCGCCGGGCTGCTCGCGGGCTCGCTCCCGCGGCCCACGGTGCGGGAGGTTTGGATTCAGGCCCCTGGGCACCGTGTCCACCATATACTTCCTGATTGGCGTGCCCCGTTGGGAGCGGCTCTCGGGGGCGGTGTGGTGCGGTCCGCGCGGTCGGACCCGGCGAGTCTCGATTCAGGCGCTTTCTTACTTGTTAGTTCGTGCCGGGCCTTACCGGGGTGTAGGAGGCCTCATTATACTCCACGCTCGAAAGGCCCTTAGGGCCTGCTGTCGGCCCCTGGCGCTGGTTGGTCCGGCATAGCTGATTACATTTGGCTGTTGGTTTCATGATGATGTGGGTTTTTATTCTAGCTTTGGTTGGGGGCCGCCTCTGGCACTGTCGCCGGTGGTGGCTCCCCCCCTTTTGGGTTGGGGGTCGGGGTGGCCGGGGGAGACCCCTTCCTGTGCCTCTCGGATCCGTCTCACCCCCACTATAGGCCAGGACCCCGTGGCCCCTCGGGGTAGTGTTTTGCTTGCCTCTGGTGCCCGGGGTCCGATTCCTGGAAAGTAGGAATTCTTTCCTAGCTTAGGTTCCCCTTGATCCCCCTCTTTAGATAAGTTTTTGTTACATTTGTTTTGGTTGGGTGTTTACCTCCCCTTTGTGTGCTTCCCTTTGTCCTTCGTGCTTGTCAACCCCGATACCCTTGGTGTGCCCCTTGCCCTTCCCTTCACTGCCCCCCTAGCTTTCTTCTTTCCTCCTCCACCCGCTTCTCCTCTCTGGCCTGGAACCCTCGCCCTTCCTGGGTGCTTTGTGTCTTTGGGCTTGTGGCGGCTCCCTCGGATCCGATATGTCTAGGGTGCAATGTACCTCCTTGAACGTTAAGGGCTTGAACTCCCCTGTTAAGCGATCTTCTGTATTGAGCGAGCTGAAACGACTGGGCGCGGGAATCGCCTTTCTTCAGGAGACTCACCTCAGGGAGGGGAGGGTGCACAACTTGTCCAGCCGTTACTTTCGCCATCAATACCATGGCCTGTCCCCTGACTCTAAGTCGAGGGGGGTGGCCATTGTTCTGGCGGGACACCTCCCTTGGACACTGGAGGAGGAGATCCACGACTCTGAAGGCAGGTACCTTTTTGTAAGGGGTACTCTTTATACCCAGAGGGTGACGCTGGCAACTTGTTACTGTCCGAGCTCGAATCAGTTGAAATTTATGAGGTCCACCATGGAGAGGCTGGCTGAGTTCTCCAATGGCATTCTTCTGTTGGGGGGCGATTTCAATTGTGTCCTGGACCCCCAGCTCGATACCTCTAAGGGGACTTCTAGCATGCCTTACTCAGCGCTGCGGAGGATTCAATCTCGGTCTCTGATCACGCTTCCATCTCCATCCTACTGTCGGTCCCGGACTCCCCCCCTTCATCGGGACATTGGAGGCTTAACGGCTCCCTCCTTCAGGATCCTGAGTTCAAGGCAGAGATTAGATCGGCAATTTCTGAATTTTTCTCAGTTAACAACACCCCTGAAGTTTCCCGGATGTCTCAGTGGGAGGCTCATAAGTGTGTAATCCGGGGCCTCTTGATCAGAAGGGGCGCTTACCTTAAAAAAGAGAGGGAGAAACAAACAGCCCAACTGATGCAGGAAATTCAGACCCTGGAGACCCGACATAAACAATCCCTAGACCCGGCTTTGGGGGTGAAATTGGCCAAATTACGAGAAGCCCTCAGGGACCTGAGTTTCGTTAGGGTGCGGGGCCAGATTGCTAGGTGCCGCAGGCACTTCTGCGAATTCAGCAACAAAAGTGGCAGGGCCCTTGCTAGAGCTTTGCAGGGGCAGAGGGCCAGGAACTTCATCCCTAGCATTGTGGACTCGGGAGGGAATAGGCACTATAAAATAGGCGATATTGCTAAGACTTTTAGGGACTTTTATGAAGGCCTATACAATTTGCCACAAAACAAGTCTCAGGCTCACCAGCAAAAAATCAGGGCTTATATTCAGAGGTCCGGCCTTCCCCGGCTGGAGAGGGGGGTGGTGGATGCTCTGGAGGAGGAGATTGACGTGGGGGAGTTTTTGAAGGCCATTGGAGGTATGAAACCCGGAAAGGCCCCTGGTCCTGACGGCTTCGGCCTGAAATACTATAAGGAATTGGCGGGCACTTTAGGCCCCCACTTCATTTCATCCTTTGGCTCTTTGAGCGATGGTCTTCCCCCTCCGTGGGACACTCTCCGGGCCAGCATTGCAGTTATCCCTAAACCCGGGAAGGACCCAGCTAATTGCGGTAGCTACAGGCCCATTTCCCTTTTGAATTGCGACCTCAAAATCTACAACAAAATTTTAGCGGACAGAATTGCTCCTCTCCTCTCGGGGCTCATACATTGGGACAAGGTGGGTTTCGTCCCTGATCGCGAAGGGAGAGACAATACGACACGGGTCATGGGAGTGATCCATCACGCGCGACAGAGGGGAGAGGCGGCGCTACTTCTATCCACGGATGCCGAGAAGGCTTTTGATAGGGTGAATTGGGCTTTCATGGAGGAGACCCTTAGACACATCGGGCTGGGTGACAAGATGTTACACCGGGTCCTGGCTTCATACACCTGCCCCTCGGCATCCATGGTGGTGAATGGCCTGTCCTCTCAGGCTTTCCATTTATCCAATGGGACGCGGCAGGGCTGTCCGCTTTCCCCACTTATTTTCATTCTCTCCCTGGAGCCATTCCTTCGGCTGATCAGACAAAATTCGGATGTGGCAGGTGTGAGGGTGGGCGGAACGGAGCACAAGGTTGCAGCTTACGCTGACGACTTGATGTTCTTCATTTCAAAGCCAGAGATCACTTTGCCAAACCTCCAGGCAGAACTCAGGAGTTTCCAGGAGGTCTCTAACTATAAGATTCATTATCAGAAGTCTTCAGCTTTGAACATTAATGTCCCTGCGGAGAGATTGCGCGGTGTCAAGGAGAATTTTCACTTTAAGTGGGAGCAGGAGGCTGTCACGTACTTGGGGACGCGGATCCCTTCTAACCTGCAGGAAACGTTTGCACTAAATTTCCCTCCTTTGTTAAAAAGGCTGGATGAAGACCTCCGGAATTGGAACAGGGGAGTCTTTTCTTGGTTTGGAAGGGTCAGCGTCATCAAGATGAACATCCTCCCCCGGGTGCTATACCTATTCCAGACCCTCCCAATAGACATCCCCGCTACCTTTTTCAAGCAGCTCACAGGATTGTGCTTCAGGTTTGTCTGGGCGGGTCGTTCTCATCGCCTGGCGGCTTCTTTATTAACAGTCTCTAAGTCTAGGGGGGGGTTGGGCTTGCCGGATTGGAAGTGCTACCATGCGGCGGCTCATTTGAGTAGGGTTATCGACTGGTGTCGACATTCGGCTTTGAAGCAATGGGTCCTGATGGAGCAGGTTGCCTCTCCCTGTCCTCTCGCGGGTCTACCATGGATTCCATTGAATGGATTTCCGCAGCTGAACAAACACCCTACAATTGGTCCGTCAAGGAGAGTGGTGGATAGATGCTTCCCTCGGCCGGGTCTTTCCCCTGGGCCGTCCCCCATGGTGCCGGTCTTGGGTCATCCCGATTTCCCTGTAGAGATAACTGGTGGTCCCTTTAAAGCGTGGATCCAGCAGAACTGCTTTAGGAGACTTCATATGCAGGCGGGCGGCGAGTGGAGGCGGCCAGAGGCCCTGATCGGTGACCTTGCTCTGAAGCCCATTACACAGTTGCAGACCCTCCAGCTACAGCACTATCAGCGGTCGGTCGGGTGTGCGGCTGCCGCTACTAGGCGGCCAACACATTTTGAGCAAACTTGTTTGGGGTCCGGCCATTTTAGGGGAGCCTTGTCTTACTCGTACTCGCTGCTGATGGAGCCCCCGGAGGACTTTGTCCCTCCGTATGTGGGGGGATGGGAGAGGGAACTGCGCCGATCCTTCACGGACGAGCAAAGGCTAGCCATGATTCAGTTAGCGCATAAGAGCTCTATATCCTGTAAATACCAGGAGACTACGTTTAAAATTCTTTCTCGCTGGTACCGTGTCCCTGCGCGGTTGGCTGCCATGTTTCCTTCCTCTTCCCCCCTCTGCTGGAGGTGCCTGCGTGACAGGGGAACTATGACGCACGTTTTCTGGGAGTGCGAGAAGTTGTCCGATTTCTGGAAAGGGGTGCGGGAGGTTATTAGGAAATTAACGGATGTTGACCTCGGCGAGGACCCTGCGTGCTACCTGCTCAACCTGGCACCGGCGTCTATGAGGTCAAGACGCAGGTCCCTCCTTGCCCCGCTCCTGAGTGCCGCTAGGACTTGTATTCCGGCTAGGTGGAAATCCAATGAGCCCCCCACTACAGCGCAGTGGCTGGCTGTGGTGCGGGACATATGTAGGATGGAGGAACTCACTGCATCACTGCGGGGGACTCTGGAAAAGCATAGAAGGACCTGGCAGGAATGGGACCGGTTCACTTTCTCCCCTGATTTTCTCCTCTATACGTAATATGGCCGGGACAGGCTACCGATGGGCTGGTTTCCCTGCCTCGCTCTGCCTCACTGTTACTTCCTTCCTATCCCAACTGCTACACCCTACCCGCCCCCCCCCCCTCTCGTACAAGTGTCTGTCTTGTCTTTCCCCCCTTTCCACCCACTCTTGTTAATTGCTTACTGTTTATGGTTAATTGCCCAATTTTCCCTTTAACCGAAAAGTTGGGGACACGGATTGCAGAGCCTAAAGTAAGTTACAAAATGGGTTCATTGTTCAACAATATAGCGCAGGCTCGTACCGGCCCTGCATTTTATTTACATGTCTTTGGACTTTTGAACATTGGTTGTGAACAATTCTGTTAATATGCAAATTGCTGCGTGTACCTGTGTGGCACAGCTTTGTCAAGCTCTGTAATTTACTGTGTTTCCCTCAATAAAAACGTTTAATTAAAAAAAAAAAAAGTTTTAATGAATATGGTGTGAGTCGCTGAGAGTCGGTCGCACTGAGATGGTGCTACTTCTCGCGCCATGCAACACTGTACTGCCGGCCAGGTTACTACATCAACTGAGGCGCTCTGTTACAGCACCCGATAGCTGATCACAGCGTATACTAGCGGTTGCTCTTAGCGCCTCTGTTCAGACGCTCATCTGCCGATAACTGGCGCTAGTAATGAATCAGCCTGCCCATGCCAGGTGAGAATTCTCACTCCTTTCTTAAAGAGAGAAAGCTTCCATTCACTTATATTGTCTACTGGGTGTAAATTTTCACCTGGGTCTGAATCAGTCCCAAAGTAGACAATCCCGGTCTTATTCTGATCAGGGCCCCTTGACAGGCAGGTTCTGTCTGTCATGGGGCCCCCAAAGGAAGAATCGCCCCCAATGTTCGGGTCCCCATTGATTTCAATCGGGTTTGGGTCAAGTTTGGGTACCCAAAATGAACTTTTGTTCAAAGTTCGGCCGAACTTGCCAAGCCTGAACTTCTAGGGGTTCGCCCAACACTAGTTATAGAGAAACTTTGAACAAATAAGAAAAAATACCGCGCTATCCCAAAACATATAAAGCTCAACGTGCAAAAACTGGCATTCCCATCCAGATAAATACAATAAAATAACAAACACAAAAATAACACAGAGCTGAAAAACGTCTATTAAAAAGTCCAGTTGGAATATTATAAATTCTTCCAAAATTCGGAACACCCAGTGACTTTCATCAAATACAGTGCAAATCCACCACCAATGTGACAGGAGGCTTACCAGATTTTACTCTTTAGAAAGCTTTCTTAAAAATGTATATCCCGCTAGTTTGTGGTGAATCACATCCCAGGATGGAGGAAGATGTATATCAGCCGTATACATCCTCCTCCATCCTGGGATGTGATTCACCGCAAACTAGCGGGATATACATTTTTAAGAAAGCTTTCTAAAGAGTAAAATCTGGTAAGCCTCCTGTCACATTGGTGGTGGATTTGCACTGTATTTGATGAAAGTCACTGGGTGTTCAGAATTTTGGAAGAATTTATAATATTCCAACTGGACTTTTTAATAGACGTTTTTCAGCTCTGTATAGAGAAACTTTGTTAGCTGATGGTAGCTGATATATGCACCCAGTCTTTCCTTATAACAACTCTCAGTGCTTTGGCTGTCCTGGGTGTGGAAGCTCTAATTACACCCCTGGTATTAATGGTGTCAACAGTTTATCTCTGACTGGTCTTTGACCTTCCTTACCTGGCTGCTGGATGGGAGGTTGTCAAATGCCGCTCCAGTGCTTTTCTGCAGGCTCTCCTCTTTCTGTCTCTCTCTCTCTCTCTCTCTCTCTGTGGAACAGGCTTCTGTTCTTTTACCAAACAACCTGGTGGCACCAACACTGAGGAGAATCCAGCCATACAGTCAGGGCCTCTTCCTGTTTTTTTTTTTTTTCATAAAACGTCTACAATTATTCATTTGTAATCCTGTGTGCCATATCTTGATCAGAGATAGGTAAACTTTTTAAAAGTTCGCTTCGGGCAGTTCACCAAATTTTCCACAGAAATTTGGGTTTGTCTGACAAATAATTAAAAAAAACAAGCGTACCTCCATCCCCGTTCCGGTGCTGGGCAACGTCCTTATCCTCTGGTCTGTCCCACAGTAAATGTCCTTATCCTCCAGTTTGTATGGTGTGGGGGGGGGGGGGGATAAAATAATAAAATATATTTTCCTAATTGTGTCAGTGTATTTTGTTTTGAGAAGTTTTGAGAACTGGTAAGGGGTCCTTAATTTTTACGTGTTTTACAAAATGCCAATTTTAAATGGTATTCAATTAAACATTTAAACTGCCTGCATGTTTATTTTTTATATTTTTTGGGGCATTTTTCAGTTTATACATTTTGTATCTAACAAACAAATATTTGTCCGCTTTTTTTGTCACTTTCTCTTGTTTTATTGAATGCCACTTAACCAGCATTCATTAAAGCCGGGAAAGTGGCAGTGGGTTCCATGCTCGCTCCTGACCATTGCAAACTGGTATAGGGGTCCCCTGGACCCCTTTTAGTTCACCCCAAGTGAAAAAGAAATAAGATACCACACAAAAATATTTTTCTTTTTCTTAATTTAACTTATATTCACCCATCCCGATCTTCCATATTCTTTCCACCACTAGGTGCTGTCATTCTTGGGTCTGTCTTCTTTGTCCTGCTCCGTCTTTCTTCTTCGGGGCTCTTTTCGGGGTCCCCAGTGTGTAGATGTGGTGGCTTGGGATGTCAGAAGCTGACGGCTGCGCTGTCATTTGCAGGTAATAGAGTATGAACTGGTATTAGGGGCCACGGGGCCCCTTACCAGTTCAAAGGGAAAGTGTAGTAAAAAAACACATACACGTTTAATTACTCCTTATTAACTTACCTCCCCCCTCCAGACTCCCAAACAGGCTCCTTTAAATGTATGCTGCTGGGGCATCTAAGTCTTCATTTAGCAAGGAGGGACACACATCCCCCTCCATTCATTCCAACCCCTGGCCGGGGGACTCCATGATGAGCCTCTGGGGAGTGGCTTTTATATTAAGAGTCTGGAATCTCCCCCACGTCACCTAGGATGTTGCAAAAAAGAAGGGGCCTAGAGAGGGTGGAATGGGAAAATCCTCTCTAGGCCCCTCCCCGTCTGTGATTCCAGCAATTACATCAGAGAGATTCCATGGAGGCCACACCTCCAAATATAAAAGCCGGCTCCCCCGGCTCTCATTTCAGATGAAAGAACCTATGCATCCATAAAGCGATGCAGCCATCACCTTCCGCTGGCCTGCGCCAACACATCTACACACTGATGGGGGCCCCCAAAGAGCCCCAAACAAGGAAGAGGAGATGGTGCCGCACAGAGAAGACCCGCCGAACCCCAGGAAGATGAAATATGGAACAGAATATGGAAGATGGGGATGGGTGAGTATAAGTTAAATTAAGAACAATAAAAATATTTTATTGTGTGGTGTAATTTATTTTCACTTGGGATGAACTGGTAAGGGATCAAGGAGACCCAATAACAGTCTACTATGGTCAAGAGCCGGCATTGCACCTGCCGCGCTGGGCGGGTACCACGTTGATAAAATGACACATTACCCATACCCCATTTGCCCAAGGAATCCCTGGATTAGCCCCAAGCCTATACCAAAGCGTTTGTAACTTGCAGGGACTGAGGCTGCCAATAGCGTGGCCTCTAAGCTCTGGGTTAAAAACCCTTATGCTTGGTGCCCAGGCTGGTAGCCTTTTGGGGGGGGGGCCCACATTTTAAAAAAATGTAAGAAACATTAAAAAAAAAAAAAAATGCCCCCAAAATTCAAAAAAATATGTAAAAATAAACCTGCAGGCAATTTCAATGTTTAATCGAAACACATTTACAACCTGCATTTAGTAAAACAGTTAAAACCTGAAAAAATACAATTAAAATAAAAAGTCAGGCTATTGTTCATTAGATAAAAAGATCTAACCAAAAATGCCCCAAAAATTACCCAAAAATATAAAAAAATAAACCCGCAGACACTTTCATTGTGAAATTGAATGCAACACTGAAAACTGAAAAGATACAATTAAACAATAAAATGCCAGGCTATTCTTAGTTAGATAAAGATAGTATCTAACCAAAAATGCCCCAAAAAATTTGCATAACATATAAACAAATAAACCCGCAGACAGTTACCTGCAGCGCGAATGAATTAACGGGAAAAACTTTTTAATTTCCATTTATTTATTTAATTAATCTTCTTGCTTTCTGTGATTATTCTGAGTACTTTGCCTATCCCATTGCAATTTTCAAATTTATGCAATTTGAAAAAGCTAAAACTGTAAATTAAAAAAAAAAAAAAAAAACAGACTTCTTTTTATAAACTTTCAGGCTGATTCATCACTACCGCCAATGTGCAGCATTGATGAATACATTGTAGGGAGTTGCTATATGACCAGTACAGCGCTGTAAGGGAGTGCATGTTAGCGACTGGTCAGTGCGACCGACTCACAACATATTCATCAAAAAAACAGCCTCACACACCTTCGGCGTTCAAAAATGCTTCGCTGTAGCCCAGAGCGCCGGAGGCTGTGTAATTAAATGTTGTTTTTTAACTTGTATCCACCAGTAACAAAGTGAAAACATATGGTATTACATTGTTATAACATTGTGACATAAACACATTAATGCCAGACCTGTAACGTCAATTCTGCTTAAATATATAAAAAATGAAAAATATTTACAAAAATGTATTTTTCTAGGCCAGGAGAGGTCCCAACATTATTTGAGAATAAAAAAAAAATTAATAAAAACGCCCTGTTTAAAAAGAAATAAAAGAATGTCCATTGAAATGTATGGGAGAGCACCAGGTAGCGAGAGGTAAGATGTGGCGCTCTGCAAAGCTGAACGCCGGCGCTGTACGCTAAGGCTGGGATAATGATGAATCGGATGCTACATGGCGTTATCCTAGTCGCTCAACAGATTCTGCTTGATAAATGTGTAATTGCTGCCATGTCCAGCGTTCACCTGCCGCTACCTGTCTCTACCTATCATTTACAAGGCACTACCTGACGCTATCCCTTCATGAATAAGGCCTTAAGTTGAATTGAGCCCATAGATAGGACTATACCCCTTGTCCTGTGTAGCTTGTTAATTCAACCATGGCCAATGCAAGTCTAACAGCACAGGATTACAGAATGTTACCTACTGATCTACTCTCTAATTATCCTTAGGCCCTTATTTCTGAAGGAATAGCGACAGGTAGCGACTGGTGAGCGGCCAGTAATGACTGGCCCCACCACGAGAACGCCGGCTCCCCACCACAATCACACATTTATCAAGCCAATCCTGCTTAGCGACTGAGATAGCGCCATATAGCGACTCATTCATCATTATTCCAGCCTCAGCCCACAGCGCCAGTGTCCGACCTTGAACAGCTACAGGTATGACCTCTTGCTACCTGGCGCTCTCCAATGCATTTCAATGGAACAATCTTTAAATATTCATAATTAATTGTTATACATTTTTTTTTTTTAAATGTGAAAAATTCTGTGACCACTTCTGCCATTTTAGATAATTTTTTTAAGGTAAAAAAAAAAAAAAAAAATGTACAGAATTGATATTACAGGTCTGATATTAATGTATTCATATTGCAAAATTATTTAAAAAACTTGCTTTTTTTGGTTTCCAAAAATATGGTTGTTTGGGGGGATTAAAAAACTACTTTTAACCCATCGCCGCCAGCGCTCTGGGGTTTAAACATGCATTTTACAGCGCAAGAATTTTTTGAGCGGGATTTTTTAATGAATATGGTGGGAGCCGGTCGCTAGGTCGCTATCATGCTCTCCCATACAGCGCGGAACCTGTCAAATAGCGACTCCTCACCCAATATTCAACATTACAGCAAACCGACTGAGTCGCTATCAACTACCGAACAATGGCCAAGCACAGCGACTACTAGCGGGCGCTCTGAAAATGCCGCTACAGTCGCTTAACTGTCGCTACCTGCCGCTATTAATGAATCGGCCTCCCTGTTTTATGTACCTACCCAACCCTGCTCCTGCTCACCTGATGCTCCCTGCATTGCAGACTAGATAGAGCCACATACCTTACAGCTTCTGCCTAAATATACCAGAGCAGCCAGGTAAAGGGCTATATCAAGCTGGCAGTGCCAACATACTTAACAAGTGGAATACGGGTCACAAAAATACACAAGTAAACATTTCACAAGAAATCATCATCAAGACTAACCAGCAATAATAATATAGTATAGTCAAATAGAAATGTCTTTAGTTTCCTCTTAACTGAAAATTGATTTCATTATGGAACATATTATTTTCTACTTTATCCAGTATGAATTGTGCTGTTTTAAATTATCTGCAGGGTAATTTGAAACATACACAGCAGGAGCAGGGCGTAATTGCCCAGGACTGATAAATAAATGATAGTCTATTTAACCTGAAATTTATAAGGGACTTGAAAACACAACTGCAATTCCCGAAATATGATTAAAATGGGTTCTTAAAGGAGCCACCCCAAAGATGTAATTACAGCATTAGGAGACCTGATCATTAATGCAATGTTTTAGGGTGACGATCTGGTCCGAATCACATGCTAATGTCTGAAAATTTGGTATTAAATGGCTTTTATTTTTCTGGTAATCACTAATCAGCGTTATGTTTGGCAGATTGTTTTTTGATCTCCAGTCCAGGCATGCATAGCCATTGCTGAGGCGGTTACTAAAACTACTACTAATATTTCAAGCATGATTTTTATCATACAGTATACTTATATGTTTCTGAATGTTTACTTTAAAGGGGCACTGAAGTCACCATACAGCTGACTTTATTGTCCCCCCAGCTCCCCTCCTCAGGCAAGGCAGGGCCGAAGGGTTAACTTCAAGAGAAAACCCACTGGGTTTCAAAGTGATATCAGAGATCATGTTACCTTCAGGTAAAGTTGTAAGGTCAAGCATGTTCATCCATAGTGGCTCAGCTGGTAGCCATATGTTCTCCTCCATGCCATCTCTGCAATACCCATAAAAAAAATTTACGTGTTGTAAAGTCTATAGGGCTGACCAGGAAGGTAAAGCAAATTGACTAACAAATTTAATTTTTTAACTTATAATGTTAATGAGCCAAACAGGGTGGTGCTTTTTCTTGGACTTCGCAGACTTTACATTTCAGTAGAACAAATAATTTCTGGTGCAAGTGACAGTAGGACATTTGATTGCATCTTCTAAGTAAGAGGAACTTGAAGATCTATAACAACAAGTGTCAGGAGAAACATTTGTCTTGTGATTATTGCTAATTTAAGGTTTACAAAATCCAGGAAGATACCCAAGGGAGGAAATGGTCATGTGTGACCTCAACATTAGGGCACAGTCCCATTGCACCTCCTCAGTGCCAAAATCACAACCACAGCCCACAGGTCCCACATAAATGTTTAACGAAAAATGCTGATACTTCAGTATTCAAATGCTGATCCAGGCATGGCTGCTGTTAGGACCTATAATACGTAATGGCTGGATTGGGTCCCATAGCAACTATGCTTGCTGCATGATCTTTATCCCTAATGCAGCCTCTCCAGTACCAAAATACTAAAAAATTACATACATATAAACGTTGTTTATTCAAGTATCACTTTCCATTTTCTAGTAATATCAAGTACCATCTAGGTGGTACGTGTGGGTTTTTAGTCGCCAAGCCAAGGTTAAAAACTCACAAAACAGGCACTTAAACTGAACGACATTCTCAAAAGAATGCACTTGGGGTTTTATCATATTATTATCATATATAAAATATAATATTTCGATTATTTTTTGAACAGTTTTGAATTTATAGAGAAAATGGCCTTGTTGAGGACCACCAGTGGCACTAGTACCACTGGTTGGGAACCCTGTTTAAAGCAAAAAAAGTCCTTGCTTTTCCTAACATGCTCTCCTCTCAGCTTCCTTTTGCTGACTGTACATCCTGAAACCATTTGGTCTGCTTGGGCAGTGCGGTGGCGGTCTCATGCAGTGAGATCTGTATAGAATCTGTGGCTGTCATATTGGCTGTGTAGGAGCTCTGGCGCACTCAGGGGAAGAAGGTGGTTGTGAGTTCACATTATCAACATGTAGAGAGTGCCCAGATGCATTTTGTAAAGTGTCAAATGTTGTTGCAGGGCTTTCTTCTGGGGCAGTGACAGGTAATCCTGGTCACTGGCAGTCTCTTGACAGGCATACAATGAATGAGGAAGTGGTGATAATTGGCTGACTTGACTTTAGTTCCTCTTTAATAGGGATTTAAACATAACCCCATGTATGTCACAGACCACCCACCTATTAACTCAAACTCTTTGATAAACTGCTATATGGGCATCTTAAATGAAGGTCAGTCATTTTAACTTTAAATACACTTTACTAGTTGTGGATGCTCAGCCCTGAAATATATGAAAAAACACTTCATAAGATAAAAAAATAACATATTCAGAAAGTTTTAAAGCCTACCAATATATGTTTCTGAAATCTTCTTTGTATTCTGCTAAAATATGCAAACTCCTACCATTCAATTCTGCACCCATGGAGCAGGTGGTCACATTAAGTCACTAGCTACCTCTTGTTGCCTCCAACTCAAAAACATCAGAAAAAGTAATGTTATGTAACCTCTATGGTCCCTTTCACACTTCTCTCATTTGATACAGTGCGGTTGGAATGTCATGCTTGCTGCATTGCAACTGAACTGCAAATTTTGCTGATTTGCAACTGTAATTGCAAACTGCATAGTGTGAATGTAGCCAAAGGTGGAAGAGCAGCGGACCTGTAGCAAACGGCATAGGGGCTGGTAAACTGCCAGGGCCTGGGCTATCAGCCCCTGTGCCCTGTGCCGAGGCTGATTGGCTCTGGGGGGAGGCTTTCATCATTTTTTTTTACATTTTTAAATTTTTATAAAAAAAATAAAAAACTGACTTGCTGATGAGTCAAATTAAAAACTGTCATGCGAGTAGAAGTAAAAACTCACATGGAAAAAAACTCTCAGCTTTTGTTCTTTTGTTCTGTGAATTTTCTCTGGACATCTTTTTCCCATGCTGCACAAGAATTAGGATTTAGCTTTCTCCCAATAAACTTTTTATCTCAGATAACACATTTTTACTGGGCCTTGTTGTATTTCCTTTTTTTCAAACACTATTAGTTCCCTGGGGGGTGCTATCTTGACCTTGGTTTAAACTCAACGGTAGTGCTGGGTTTCTCAAAAGTAAAGCAACCGGGTTGCAATATTCGAGCACTTACTTATCCTTTAGAATACTCTCAATGTTGGGTTTATCATAGGATAAGACCCATTTGTATTCTACTGCTATGTAAGCGCCTAAATAAGTAATGGTGGTTTAGCTACCTTAAAAGAGTACTTCACATCTTTTTGATCAGGCTATCTTTGCATTAAACTAAATCATTAAGTAAAGGATGCACACCAAAATATTCAATTGCAACAAGTGAGTGTATTAGAAGATTTCATACACTACATATAAAAAAGTCACAGTACAGACCACATAGAACAAAAGGATACAATGGGTATTTTCAAATGTATTGTAGTATAGTAGTATAGTAGTAGTGTAGCCCTTTCCTCAAGGCCTTTCCTCGCTGCCTTGAGGAAAGGGCTGTATGCCCTGAAACGTCGGCTTATATAACGCGATCGCTTCTTTGCCTACAATAGGATATAAGCTTTGCATTTTGTCTTTACTCTGCTCATGCTCTGTACTTTGCTGACTTTGTTTATAAATTTGCTTGACCAATCCTCCATTATATGACATGTTAATGCATGGATTGCCATACTTGTTATATATTGTCATTACTATCTGAAATATCTAATTAATCCTTGACTTGTTGAACTTAGCAGCATATCTGTGTGCAGCACTGATGTTTTTTGCATAGTAGCAGCTATCCACAGGAGTATATTGGTGATTGCCCTAAATAGAACCGGTTGGTAACCTTTTTACCTATACTTATAGACTCTTTTTGTACTGATAGTGGATACAGTTTACAATTCATACTTTTTTCTAGTCTTTAAGGGGCACCATTCTCCTGAGGATCAATACTACAATACGTTTGAAAATATCCATTGTATCCTTTTGTTCTATGTGGTCTGTACTGTGACTTTTTTATATGTAGTGTATGAAATCTTCTAATACACTCACTTGTTGCAATTGAATATTTTGGTGTGCATCCTTTACTTAATGATTTAGGATATTGGTTAGGGGTTATGTTGGTGGAAGCCCCTGTTGGGATTGCCCCCATCTCAGTTTAACTTGGTGTGCCATTACCCAATATATATATTAATATATCTTTGCATTAAAAAAAATTAATGTTCAGTATTTCCGATTTATCGTACAAAATGGTGCAATAATTCATACGTATCTGTACAAAGACAGGACTACAATTCCATTAAACTAATTGAGTGGTGACAGGTGGGATCCCTTTATACAGTATGGGGAAGGCTACATGCCGCCAGGTAAAGTACTGAGAGAGGCTGTGCTCATCTACAGAGCACAGTATGGTTTGGGAAATTGTAATATTAAGTTAAGGGATATTGCAATACATGGCAAAGTTATTATTTGCATTTAGAATTGTGCAGACCCCCTTGCACAAGCAGACCCCTAACCTTTGCTCAGACTTTGAACTTGGGCATTGGAGGTGTACCATATAGCTTCCTGTCCCTCCTCTTTGAATTTAACATCAGAACAGGGGCAGATGAAAGGGGTTTCCATACTGTCTGTTAAACTGGTGCAGGGGAAATTAATGTATAATGAATACTGAAGATGTAATCAATGCTGAAGTTGCCCCAAATGGCACCAACGAGCTGCAGCATGAGAAGCAAGGGAAGAAGTCAGAACTTTGGGGATATTGTGGGAAAACGTGTGCTTTCTCACTTCTCTTCCCCTAGGACAGCCACTAGTTCTGAGAAATGTGGATTCCCTCAACCCCTGTGTTTCTCCAGAATGATAAAAGCCTCTGTTTCGTAAAAGCACTTTAGATATACATTAAAATAATATGGCAGTGCAACTAACCTATTCAGTGCACTTTAATGTATACTGAAACATTTCAGACCTGACACCAACTTTGCATATGCACCATTTCCCCTCAGATAACTGACAGAAGCTCATTGTTCAGCATTCCCCTTCAGCAGAATGACAAGATAAAAAAGACAGCTAGAGTGTCTAAACTGTACACATTAGAGACTAGAGGAGCACCGAGTATACAGCATATTTTTTAAATAAATGTATAAAAGTATTGTTCCTTGAAAAAAAAAATATTGACATATAATAGCGATATAGAAACACATTATTTAATATTTTATATTAGCATATAAGATCTTCCAGCAGCTGTCTGCAGCAAGTGCATCAATATGTATTTGTATCCAATACCTGGCAATAGTAGGCCAGGTTGACGATCAGAAAGAGAAAAACAATTTATTTCCTTTAATGTTTGATTTGCAGTTAAATGTACAGTAACTGGTACCTTTAAGGTAGGTGATACGGGAACTATTATGATAACTGACAGATCCTGTTAAGCTAAGTCGATGGGGCCGGCAATACAGACAGCCTCGGCAGTGAGCTCCTGAACACTGAGGGCCTTATTTAACAAGGGATAGCGCCAGGTAGCGAATGGTGAGCGAACGGTAATGACGCTCACCGCCACGAGAACGCCGGCTCCCCTCCGCAATCACACATTTATCAAGCCGATCCTGCTTAGCGACTGACAGAGCGCCAGATAGCGAATTATTCATCATTATTCCAGCCTCACCCCACAGCGCCAGCGAGAGACCTTGAACAGCGACAGGTATGACCTCTCGCTACCTGGCGCTCTCCAATGCATTTCAATGGAGCAATCTTTAAATATTCATAATTAATTGCTATTAATTTTTTTATTTTTTTTTTAAATGTCAAAAATTCTGTGACCACTTCTGCAATGTTATTTTTTTTTTTAAGGTAAAAAAAAAAATAAAAAATAAATTTGTGCAGAATTGATATTACAGGTCTGATATTAAGGTATTCATATTACAAAATGTTTGTAAAAACATGCTTTTTCCCAAAAATATGGTTGTTTGGGGGTTAAAAAACTACTTTTAACCCATCGCCGCCAGCGCTCTGGGGTTTAAACAAGCATTTTACAGCACAATAATTTTTTGAGCGTGATTTGTTAATGAATATGCTGGGAGCCGTTCACTATGGCCATTCGCTGTCATGCGCTCCCATACATCGCGGAACCTGTCAAATAGCGACTCCTCACCCAATATTCAACATTACCGCACACCGACTGAGTTGCTGTCAACAGCCGAACAACGGCCAAGCACAGCGAATACTAGCGTGCGCTGTGAAAATAACGCTACTGGCGCTCATCTGTCGCTACCTGGCGCTATTAATGAATCGGCCTCCCCGTGTTTTTCTTTGGGTTGTTGCTGTATTTTTAAATTGTAGCCTTTAGATGTTAAGCTTATTGTAGGAGATATCTGTAGCCTTACTTTGTCACAATTCTGCTTTTTATTGTTACCTTCTCTGGCTGCTAGACCCCACCTGGCTGCCCTGGCTGCTGAGCCCTGGATACCAGCTGACCTCTGTTGGGAACTTGTTGACATCCTACTGTCTGGCTCTGCTAGCCAGCCCAGCTCCAAGCCAGCAGATCAGCAGCTAGTGGACCATGGATTGGATATCCTGCCCTCTGTTCACGTAGCAAATGTGCTCTCACTACCAAATAAAATGGACAATCTACAACTAATCAGGAGTAGAAACTCATTTCTCAATCAAAAATGCTCTGTTTTAAAGAGACTTGGCTAAATAACACCATTCCAGACGATGCACTGGAACTAGAGCAGACCGTGACCCCAAGGTGTATGGTAAGAAGAAAGGGATGGGTCTGCCACTAAGAACAGTTGGTGCACCGACATAACGGTACTAAGCAGAGGGTGTACAGAAAACCTGGGGTTTTTGACCATCAACTGCAGACCTTCCTGTGCTCCACAAAAATTCCCATCTGTAGTTCTGGTAGGTTTCTATATCTGCACAATCCACAATTAAGGTGACACTAAGAAAAAACATCTGCGAATGGGAAAAAAATATCCAGAATTTTTGACCATAGTTATGGGAGACGTCAATAAAGCCAACCTTAGCCAAGAGCTGTCAAAATACAAATAACACATATCCAGCACTACCAGAGAAGGCAACTTACCCCAAGAATAAAGACAAGGGCAGGGTAAATTGTCAATGACCCACAACACTACTAACACTTTACTGAAGACATCCCGACATAAGTACAATTTTAATCCACTTGCTCTTCGGAGTTGAGCAAAGAACTGTTACTGGGACTATTTAACAATCAGGACTGATAACCACTAAAACCTTATACATGTATATTTTCTATAAGTGTACTGTAAATTCCTTGTAGACTGCCCTGTTACAATAACTAGTAATGTCTGTTTCTAATGTTAATAAGCTTATGTGTAGCATGTAGATGTGTTCTCCTCACCTACCTAGGACATTTTTTAGTATGTGTATTGTATATACACGGCGATAATAAACTTGGTAGAAATACATTTCACTATTGTATTGAAATCTGTTTTATTTACCGCATGGAACAATGCATCCAGATAAATCAATAATAAAAGCAAACACAGGCAGGACTAATGAATGCAATATGCAAGAAAATGAAAATACATATATTGCTGGGAAGAACTTACATTTTCACAACCAGCCCTATATTTTGACATGTTCATTTTCAGAATCTCAAACAGTGAAGCAGGACTTTCATTGCAGTGGGATATTAATTACAGCTAGCAGCATAACCGCACTAAAATATCCTATAGAGCAGTGGTCTCCTTAAAGGAAAATGCCTTATTGTTTTCCCCTTCTGGAATGTAAAATAAATATTTGTGCTAGGATTGTGCCCTCATGCCTGTCATTTATTTTTCAGCATGCTTTTTCCATGTTTCTTAAATTCCTGGGACTCTGTCTTGGTAAAACAGGAATGGCTTTCTTGCCCCACAATCCTTCCACTGTAGCAGACAGTCAGTGTGATTTCCAAATCTTGTTGATTTCTGATGCACCCCACTAATCGATCTGCCTTTTATGTTCCAATTTGCAAATCCTTAAATGAATCACATCTTTATTTGAATCCATGCCTTATTTTGATGTTGTCAAACAGTCCTACATTTCATGAGAAATTTTAAAGAGGAACATCAAAGGAAGCGAAACCCTCACAGAATCCTGGTGTGCCTGACCCTGTGCCCCAGTTTACATTTTGGGTGTCATCTATGTTTTCTGTCCCTTGGATACTGGCCGACATCTATAGGGTAGAGCCCATCATGGCACAGTGCATGTCCCCCCAATCTCATGCCTGTGCAGTGCTGATGTACAGGCTGCAATGGGTGCCGCTATATTTCAACAGCAGTTAGCAGCGGATAGGGCTGATGCCGACCGACCTCCAAAAGGAATGCAGCCCCCAGTAGGAGGAAGGATTGGACCGAGTCCTTATAAGACCAGTCAGAGCAGAAAATCCTAGTGTCAGCTACGTACCTGCTGCACCCACAGCTACCCCAGTGCTGTGAGGAAGAGGAAATCAATCTTATCTTTTTCCTCCTGCAACTCCCATCACAATCCTGTCCACCAATGGAAGCAGCCCCACAGTCATCTCCACTCTCACTGCACCCACAATCCTTCCACAGATCTTCACTGAACACCAGGTTTTGACTGCCCCCTTTGGGCATAACATAATTAATTGTATATTATACATTTATAATACAAATGTACATATAAATGTAGCATTTCAATACAAAGCCCCATTGCAAAAATCATAAGGAGAGCACAAATAAATGTTAGCTGTAATGGTGTTTCTCTGTTCCTCCCTATGATGCGTACAAGCAGAGCCAGGAGTTTATAGAATGCTCCATAGGAGGTGGCACCAATCAGGGATGGGGCAAGTGCTGTAAATCAATTACAGCCTTTCATCCAGACCTGCGGTATGTTGCCAGGTAACAAATGAAGGAGGTGGATATGCAGCACAGCCAGCCATGGACAAAGCAGATTGTGCAGTGAATTACAATGAGTGGTTTTACAGACCTCCCCTTAGGCATATTCAAGCACACCCACCAACCTGAAAAGACAAACCCGAGGATACAGATAAAAAGTTCTTGGGGGTTGACATTGAAAAATATAAACAGGGTCAATCAGGCTGTCGGGTGACAATTAGAATGGTGACTGGACAATAACTTGCATAGGGGAGGAAGAGATGGGGGAGTGTTACAAAATTCTTGGACTTCCTCTTTAAACTGAACAAACATCCTGGCATAGTTGAAAAAGAAAGGTAGGGGCCATTTTGGAGCTTCCTTTCCCAGCATCTCAGCCATGCTACTGCCTGGATTCAACTGACATAGCTGACAATGCACAGTAGCAGGAAGCCCAGCAGCACTTCCTGTTTGCAGGTGGCCTGCAAATGCACGAGCCGCAATTTTGTTTCTAAAATTTGCTACAGAAGGAGTTTGAAAAAGGTAAATGAATTTTTATGTGCAGCAATCACCCTGGGGAGGGAGGCATATGATCTCTGTTTGTAGTGTTGGTCTGGTTTAAGATATTGATATTATGATATTAAGACTGTTAGCTCGCTTTAAGGAGTTTTACTTAGGTTGGCAATCAGTACACATAAGTCAGCTCATATTAAATATTACACAGCAGTAATCACAATATGTAATGTAATTTGTGGTTTTAAAGTTTTCAAATTTGCTCCTAGTCTGGTGCTCTGACTCTTATCCAATCACTTGATTCAAGTACCATGCTCCTCAGCCCGACGCTTCTGTGATCTTAGTGGCCTGTGGCCACCCCACCTCCTGCCATAAGTCACTGTCTATTCACTAATCATTGCAGTAAATGAAGGGGGCAGGCCGGTACCCGATGACAGCACCCCAATGAGAATATGAAAGTGAATGATTATTGGGCTAGATGGCACAGGATTTGAATCCAGAGGTTGGGTAGAGCACAACAATAGAAGCAATTATCTGCAGGAGGCAAAAGGTAAGTATAGGGTTAGTTTGTTTTTTTTGCCTTGGCAATGACTTGAAATATTATATATATAGACAAAATGTAATTGAATATATCACAGGGAAGTAGCCCATTAATACAGGCAATGGAATGTGGGTGGATGAATGTCACTGCAGACCAGGACATGGTAAGGTGAGTTTTAAGCTGATTGAAAGTCAGTTTTTTTTGTTTTTTTGTTCATTTTTTTGAACCGCTTATCAATGTTATTATTATTTTTATTATTGTTTATTTATATAGCGCCATCATCTTCCATAGCGCTTTACAATGTATGATTACAGCCAAGATAAAACACATAGTACAGGGATGCCACAAGGTTCAAACCAGGTTTTGTGAGCACAGGAGACAATAGAAAGTAGAGCCTTGCCCTTGCGAGCTTACAGTCTAAAGGATGGGGGTGGAGACAAAAGGTAGGGATCACAAGTGGTAGAGCTTGAGTTGGGCTGCATGTGCCATTTGAAGGTTATAGGAGTTGCTTAAACCAGGTTATATGCTTATCTGAAGAAGTGAGTTTTGAGGGCACTATTAAAGGCTTGGAGTGATGGAGAGTGAAGGATTGAGCAGGGGAGTAAATTCCAGAGAAGTGGGTAGACACGGGAGAAGTCTTGAAGATGGGAGTGCGATGAGGTAACCAAGAAGGAGAACAGGAGAATAGAGGCAGAGTGGAGGTTGCTCTTGGGTTGGTAACGCTGGATCATAGATGAAATGTAGGGAGGGACCTGGTTAGAAAGAGCTTTGTAGGTAAGTGTTAGAAGTTTGAACTGAACTCTCTGGGAGACAGGTAACCAGTGGAAGGATTGACAGAGGCTGGAGCGCTGGAGAAGCGGGAGGAGAGGTGGATGAGGCGAGCAGCAGTGTTTAGAACAGATTGGAGGGTTGACAATGTTGGCAATGTTAAGTTTACCTGACTGCTGGCTCACGAAGATCGTGCTCCTGCCACGACATCTTGCAGAATCTGGGAGGTGCATTTATCCCACAATCCTCCTGTTGTAGCCTCAAGGTCAATGGCCGCATTAGTGGCAAGGAGACAGCGCAAGAGCAGTAGCTGCGGACTGGGTGATGTCAGTCACTTGAAAATCTGCAGATGCTGATGGAAACGCTCGTTCCGCAATGCACAACTGCATACGTGAAAGTCTCACCCATTAGGATTTAGGACCTTCACTCTGCTTTAGGTTTACTTAAAAAAATGTAGATAGGCTGGTATCAGACAGATATACTGATGTGCTTGTCCATATATCTGAGGAAATTACCATTCCCATTTGTCCATTTGTAATGATGAATAATCCCTATATTTAATGTCGTCCTAAGAAATAAGTATTAAACCAGGTCTCTCTTCAAAAATCCTTGTGTGATTCAACATCTACTTTGTTGAGTTCAGTGAACCGGAGAAATGGAGTCCCAGAATTACCTTGAGTGATCCTGCGAGACAGAAACTGGGACAGTTATAGTGACCTTCTGATATGTTTCAATTGATTTTGTGTCAACATTGATTTATCAGCCTTAGAATTCAACAGATTTTAGTCTCAATGGTAAAGTCTTTAGGAGTTAAGAAGGTTACTTTCTATTGGATGGGTCAAAGTGTCTGCAAGATGTTCTGTAGCTAAAGTTCTAAACTGAATTCCACATTTTCCATTGCTGTAAAAAGTAAAGAAAACATTCTTTTAATTACTCCCACATATTGGTACCACCATCAAACCTTGCAAAGCCTCATGTAAGTAAGATGGAAAAAAATTGCCAGACCGATCCTCCATCACTATACAAGGCCGGGAGACATTTTTATTTTTACTTTTTTTTTCTATAAGGAAAGGAATAATAAAACATTAACAATAAATATGTCAGTGTTTATATGCTAAATCAGGCAGTTTTACACATTGTGGCATTCCAAATCAGTATGCTCCCCTGGTAGTGATGGGCAAACCCGAATAGTAAAGGTCGGGTTCGCACCGAACTTTGCAAGTTCGGGTTCCCAAACCGGTGCAAGTTCGGGTTCCCAAACCGGAACATGGACTTCAGCCAGAAGTCCGTGTTCGAGTTCGGCATCCGGCCCGAACATGGAAAAGCTCGTTGATGGGCTCCTGAGAAGCTCATCAACCTGCTTCACCTGCTGCTGCAACTTAGCTCGGCCCCGTGATCCTCTTCCTTTCAGAGGCGGCTTCATTTGAAAATCGGCCCCAGCCAGGGCTACAGAAAGATGGACGTCGGGTCACATGAGTGAGGTTAGACCTATTGCCAGCACTGCCAGCTTGCACAAGAAGTGTCCTCACTCATGGGAGCATTCTTACAGGTGATATTTCAGTAAAAATATGAAACAGAAATATTTTATTGCATTTTTTGTGTGTGCTAAAATTAAAAACCATTTTCAAACCATTGCAATTCACACTGCAAGGCACACCACCGGTGCACCATGCTCTGCCAATTGATTACCATGACCCTTAATATGAAGATAGATGACTAGTGCTGCACAAGAAACAGCAGCTGACAGCAGAGAACAAAAATGGTAGATGAACAGGAAAAGAGCAGCAGATATATGATACATGTCACAGATAATGGTGTCAGCAGACATGAAATGCATCATGAGGAAATGAAATGAAAGAGGATATAACATCAGAGATGGGGAATGCCGGGTCATGACACTAATAATTACATTGATGTCACCACTATGTATTATATATCTGATACCCAGTGCTGGTTGCAGCCTTTTGGTTTTTACTATAAGGGGATACCTGCTCCTCCATTGTTCCAAATCTTGATAGGACTATTGTGGACAGGTTTAGTCAATACAGCTTGACTAAGGGGTTTTCACTGGAATATGTCATTAGCGGGTGGGGGGAGGACAACCTCTTTGGTTTTGATGGAGAACTGTTTTTACATCAATTAACTAAAAGCTAAGGGGGTTATTCATGAAGGCATAGCGCCAGGTAGTGCCTCGTAGTGGCAGGAAGGGTCTGGTGAACGCCGGGCGTTGTACGCAAGTAAAAGTGAATTTGGTGAGCGACTCTAACAGCGACATGTAGCGTCCGATGTATTATTACAGGCGGCTAAGCATATAACGCCGGCGCTCTAGTTTCCAGATCGCCAGGTATTACCTTTTGCTCACTGTCGCTCTTCCATACATTTCAATGGCCGTTCATTTGCTTGTGTTTAAACAGTGTGTTTGACATTTTTTAATTTTTTTTTGCTCAAATCATTGTGTGACCTCTACTGACGGGGAGGCCGATTCATTAATAGCGCCAGGTAGCGACAGATGAGCGACTGTAGCGTGATTTTTTCAGCGCCAGCCAGTATTCGCTGTGCTTGGCCGGCATTAGCTTGATGACAGCGACTCAGTCGGTGTGCGGTAATGTTGAATACGGGCTGGGGGGTCGCTGTTTCACAGGTCCAGCGTTGTATGTGAGCGCCTGACAACGAATGGCCAGAGCGAACGGCTAGCTTCATATTCATCAACAAATCACGCTCCGAATGTGCTGTCGCTGTCCATTCCTTGTTTAAACCCCAGAGCGCTGGCGGCGATGTGTATTAACTAGTTTTTAACCCCTAAACAACCATATTTTTTGAATGTAACATTATACATGTTTTTAGAATCATTTTGTAATATGAATACATTAATCTCAGACCTGTTAGATCAATTCTGCACATATTTTTTTTTTTTTTTTTTTTACTTAAAAATAAATCCTAACATTGCAGAAGTGGTCTCCGATTTTTTGACATTAAAAAAAAAAAAAGAAAAAATTAATCCCAATTAATTATGATTAATTATAGATTGCTCCATTGAAATGCATTGGACATCGCCAGGGAGCGACAGCTCATACCTGGCGCTGTGAGGGAATTTGCAGCGGCGCTGTTCGGTCTAGGCGGCTTCATGATGAATGCCGCGCTAGCCGTCGCTCTCGCCGGCGCTAGCCTCATTTTGCTTGATAAATGCGTCATTGTGACCGCCGCCGGGCGTACTTGAGTCGGTAGTCGCCGTTAGCTGCCGCTACCTGGCGCTCGTCAGACACTACCTGGCGCTATCGCTTGATGAGTAAGGGCCTAAATGTCACAGTGTTAAAACAATGTCATTCCATGTGTTTTCACTTTGTTACTGGTGGATATGTGTTCAAAAACAGACTTTAATCATAAAGCATCTGGCGCTCTATGCTATAGCGACCAGATTTAGAGCGCTGACACTGTGTGTGTCCTTTTTTAAAAAGTATGGTGTGGAGCGCCGAGAGTCGGTCACACTGAGCTGGCACTACCTCTCGCTCCCTGCAGCTCTGTACTGGTGTTAGAGCGCCCAACATACATTCATCAATGCCAGCCAGGTTACTACAGCGACTGAGGCGCTCTGTTACAGTGCCCGATACCCGCTTACAGCATCTACTAGTGGTCGCTCTAAGCGCCACTATACAGACTCATCTGCCGATACCTGGCATTAGTAATGAATCAGCCTCAAAATGTAAAAATCCTTTTTTGCACTTTATTGTGATGAGATGGCGCCAGCATAATAATTTCACTAGTCACTGTGAAGATTTATAATTGTTAGACAGTAATCACAATGTACTTGGTGGTTTTAAAGATTTATATAACATCACTTAAGCTGATACACATGTTGTGTGCTGTACCTATATCATTTTCCCTTAGTATTTGAAGCCAGTGTTATTAATTTGAATTTGTTTATAGTCGTTGTCCAGGTAAACAAAAAATTCTATGCTCACCTTTTATCCCCCGCAGATTATTGCTTCTAGTCCTGCTTTTACTCTGTTCTGATTGCTGGATCCCTGCCCAACCTAAAGCAGACCTAAAGTCAATTAAACTTTAGATTCACTCCTCTTGCATCATTACCCATGCCCTGTCCCTTATCTAAGGCTTTATTCATCAAGGGATAGCGCCAGGTAGTGCCTTGTAAGTGACAGGTAGCGGCAGGTGAACGCCGGCCACGGCGCGCAATTCCACATTTATGAAGCTGGTTATGGTGAGCGACTGGAACAACGCCATTTAGCGCACGATTCATCATTACCCAAGGCTCAACGTAGAGCGCCGCCGCTCAGGCTTGCAGAGCGTCAGGTATTTCCTGCCGCTACCTTCCGCTCTCCCATACATTTCAATGGGCAATACTTTTCTTCACTTTAAACAGAGTTTTATTTATTTATTTTTTAAATGATCAAATAATTGTGTGACCTCTCCTGGCCTATTTAAAGTCATTTTTGAAAACCTTTTTGATTTATAATATTTTTATGCAGAATTGTCCTTACATGTCTGGTATTAAAGTGTTCATGTTACAATGTAATAACAATGTAATTCCATATGTTTTTGCTTTGTTACTAGTGGATACATGTTCAAAAACAGACTTTAATCACACAGCGTCTGGCGCTCTGGGCTATAACTACCCGATTTTGAGGGCTGGCGCCACCGTTCGCTCCATGTACTGGTGTTAGAGCAACTCACACAATATATTCATCAATGCCGGCCAGCGACTGAGATGCTCTGAAATACCGAACCATGGCCGAGCACAGCGACTACTAGCGGTCGCTCTCAAAGCCTCGCTACAGCTGCTCATCTGTTGGTACCTGCCGCTAGTAATGAATCAGCCTGCCCGTCTGCTCTAAATTGTGAGCTCATGAGCTAAATTGTATGCTCATGTGTAGAACTTTCCTCACTTTCAAACTTCTACATTTCCCCCGGAAAAGTTATTTTCCTCCAAACTTAAAAAGGTATTTGGAATCTAAAAATGTGAAAACCCTTATTTGCATTTGATTGTGATAAGATTGAAGAAACAAAAGAATTTCACTAGTTACTTGTTACTGTCACTTGTCACTGGGATTTCTAATTGTTATGACTGTATCACTAAACTTTCCTAAAGGTAAAAACACATAACTAACTAACTAAGGTTTACTCATTTTCTCTACACAAATACATTTATGTAGAGAAAAAGTACAAAACATGAGATGAGAATGCTTGGACTGGGGGAAAATGTGTGCACATGGGTAAGAAATTGGCTTAATGATCAGAAGCAGGGTGGTTAGGAAAGGTACCACAGGGTCAGTTCTGGAACCAATTCTCTTAATCTCTCAATATATATTAATGACATTGGGTATGGATTAAACAGTAAAGTCTCAATCTTTGCAGATGATACTAAGCCGTCTAATTAACACAAAAGAGGGCAACAAACAACTACAAACAGATTTAGATAAATTGGAAGTATGGGCAGTTAAATGGCAAATGAAGTTTAACACAGATAAATGTAAGGTTATGTACATGGGAAGGAGAAATCTGTGCCATAATTACACACTAAATAAAGAAACACTTGGTAAAACAACAATGGAAAAGGACCTGGGGTTTTTAGTTAACAATAAACGTAACTGTAATAATCAATGCCAGGCAGTAGCTGCCAAAGAAAACAGGATCATGGGTTGCATCAGGAGGGGCATAGGTACTCATGACCTGAGCATCATTTAACCCCTGTACTAGTAACTGGTCAGACCCCATATGGAGTACTGTGTACAGTTCTGTGTACCTGTACTTAAGAAGGACATATCAGAACTGGAAAGTGTTCAAAGGAGGGAAACTAAGTTAATAAAATAAGTGCAGGGACTAGATTACCCTGAAAGATTGTCAAAGTTAGGTTTATTTAGTTTAGAAAAGAGAAGCCTGAGGGGTGATCTAATAACTATATAAATATATCCGGGGTCAATACAAAGATCTGTCCCACAATCTATAAATACCCTGGAGCGTAAGCAGAGGAAAGTTGCTTTCTCCACCGACATAGGAGGGGATTCTTCTCTGTAAGAGCAGTAAGACTATTTAACTCGCTGCCAGAGGAGGCAGTTATGAAGGATACAGTAAAATCATTCAAAAGTGGCCTTGATGCCTTCCTGGCATGCAATAATTTTCCAGCTATGGCTACTAGACCACTGGAAGGAGATAAACAGGCTGAACTGGCTGGACTATGGTCTTTATTCAACCTTATATACTATGTTACTATATTTTTCTAACAGGGGAACCCTACCATTATATTCAGATGTTTTAAAGAGGAGATTTCTTCGTCCCTAAAATAATTATTTTGATAAATGGGCCCACTGCTTCTCATGTGTGTTGTGGTCTCCCTGTGCAACCTGTGAGTATCTCAATACTTTAGCTGCTTTACAGATACAAGGATTTTCCCCCAATAGATTTGGTGGTAAGATTAGGATCCTCCTGAATTTTTAATTCTTGTAAGACATATTCCAACAACACAAGTCATGTATGAGCTATTTATCCATAAGGACACAACAGGGCATCAATTTGAATCCTGATGAAGAAATAAAGCCATGAAATAGGGTGGGAGAGGGGTCGCCATCTATCCCCACTAGCAGATCACACTCCAGTTGTATGGGAACTTTACACATTGTTGTGTTGTTTAATTTGCAAATGTTGTAAAACAATGGCTGTCTTATTTTATCATATTGTCAAGAAGATCCTTAAAATGTAAGTTAGTAAAAGAAAATGATAGCATTTGTTTCACTACACAATGTCTATCGAAATACCTCCAGCATTTATAACTGCTGATTTCTGTTCTTTAGCAACGTCTGTCTGATATGTATTATTTCTAGGGATGAGCGAATCGATCCGGACGAACCCGGATTCGATCCGAATTTCAGGAAAAATTCGATTCGGATCGAATCCGAATTTCCCCGCGATTCGATCACTCGAAGTTTTCCTTTAACATCCATTCATTTACATTACAGGCATTCTAAGATGGCGGACGGGACATGTCTGGACATGTATCCCGCGCCAGTGCAAGCTGGGGCAGTCACATGCAGCCTATCAGCAGCCAGCAAGCCCGGTGACGTCACACAGCGGTATTTAACGGCGGCCATCTTGCTTTTCCTCATTTCTCTATTGCATTCGTGACAGACAGACAGAACGCTGTGTAGCTGAGGCAGTTAGACAGGCTGGAGACAGGGACAGACAGGGACAGGCTGGAGACAGGCAGGAGACAGGCAGGAGACAGACAGAAAGCCAGGGAAAGGTAGGAAAAACGGAGCTGGCTGACAGGGAGATTTTTTTTTTTTCATCCAGCCTTTGTTAGCGTTTTCAGGCTGCTTATAGTAACTAACTGTGCATATATACTGAACTGATCTTAAGTCTGCTGTGAGGCATCCCATTCTGTGACTAAAGCAGCCTCTGTTTAAGACCATATAAGCATTTGCTCTTATCATATTTGAAATTAGGCCTGATAAAGACACTTTTGCTGGCCAAAGCACTACTGGACCCTGCCAGCTCGATTCCTGCCCGGGGCATCCCATTCTGTGACTACAGCAGCCTCTGTTTAAGACCATATAAGCATTTGCTCTTATCATATTTGAAATTAGCCTGATAAAGACACTTTTGCTGGCCAAAGCACTACTGGACCCTGCCAGCTCGATTCCTGCCCGGGGCATCCCATTCTGTGACTAAAGCAGCCTCTGTTTAAGACCATATAAGCATTTGCTCTTATCATATTTGAAATTAGCCTGATAAAGACACTTTTGCTGGCCAAAGCCCTACTGGACCCTGCCAGGTCGATTCCTGCCCAGGGCATCCCATTCTGTGACTAAAGCAGCCTCTGTTTAAGACCATATAAGCATTTGCTCTTATCATATTTGAAATTAGGCCTGATAAAGACACTTTTGCTGGCCAAAGCCCTACTGGACCCTGCCAGCTCGATTCCTGCCCGGGGCATCCCATTCTGTGACTACAGCAGCCTCTGTTTAAGACCATATAAGCATTTGCTCTTATCATATTTGAAATTAGCCTGATAAAGACACTTTTGCTGGCCAAAGCCCTACTGGACCCTGCCAGGTCCATTCCTGCCCAGGGCATCCCATTCTGTGACTAAAGCAGCCTCTGTTTAAGACCATATAAGCATTTGCTCTTATCATATTTGAAATTAGGCCTGATAAAGACACTTTTGCTGGCCAAAGCCCTACTGGACCCTGCCAGGTCGATTCCTGCCCAGGGCATCCCATTCTGTGACTAAAGCAGCCTCTGTTTAAGACCATATAAGCATTTGCTCTTATCATATTTGAAATTAGGCCTGATAAAGACACTTTTGCTGGCCAAAGCACTACTGGACCCTGCCAGGTCGATTCCTGCCCAGGGCATCCCATTCTGTGACTAAAGCAGCCTCTGTTTAAGACCATATAAGCATTTGCTCTTATCATATTTGAAATTAGGCCTGATAAAGACACTTTTGCTGGCCAAAGCACTACTGGACCCTGCCAGGTCGATTCCTGCCCAGGGCATCCCATTCTGTGACTAAAGCAGCCTCTGTTTAAGACCATATAAGCATTTGCTCTTATCATATTTGAAATTAGGCCTGATAAAGACACTTTTGCTGGCCAAAGCACTACTGGACCCTGCCAGGTCGATTCCTGCCCAGGGCATCCCATTCTGTGACTAAAGCAGCCTCTGTTTAAGACCATATAAGCATTTGCTCTTATCATATTTGAAATTAGGCCTGATAAAGACACTTTTGCTGGCCAAAGCCCTACTGGACCCTGCCAGGTCGATTCCTGCCCAGGGCATCCCATTCTGTGACTAAAGCAGCCTCTGTTTAAGACCATATAAGCATTTGCTCTTATCATATTTGAAATTAGGCCTGATAAAGACACTTTTGCTGGCCAAAGCACTACTGGACCCTGCCAGCTCGATTCCTGCCCGGGGCATCCCATTCTGTGACTACAGCAGCCTCTGTTTAAGACCATATAAGCATTTGCTCTTATCATATTTGAAATTAGCCTGATAAAGACACTTTTGCTGGCCAAAGCCCTACTGGACCCTGCCAGGTCCATTCCTGCCCAGGGCATCCCATTCTGTGACTAAAGCAGCCTCTGTTTAAGACCATATAAGCATTTGCTCTTATCATATTTGAAATTAGGCCTGATAAAGACACTTTTGCTGGCCAAAGCCCTACTGGACCCTGCCAGCTCGATTCCTGCCCGGGGCATCCCATTCTGTGACTACAGCAGCCTCTGTTTAAGACCATATAAGCATTTGCTCTTATCATATTTGAAATTAGCCTGATAAAGACACTTTTGCTGGCCAAAGCACTACTGGACCCTGCCAGCTCGATTCCTGCCCGGGGCATCCCATTCTGTGACTAAAGCAGCCTCTGTTTAAGACCATATAAGCATTTGCTCTTATCATATTTGAAATTAGCCTGATAAAGACACTTTTGCTGGGCATAGCACTACTGGACCCTGCCAGGTGTACTTACTGCTGGTTTTTAGGGCATCCCATTCTGTGACTACACCAGCCTCTATTTAAGAACCTAACCATTTGCACCTATTCTAATTGAAATTAGGCATGATAAAGACACTTTTGCTGTGCATAGTCTTACTGCTGCCTGCCAGGTGCTCTCTGGTTTTTGGGACATCCCATTCTTTAACATACCATTAGCCTCTGCATTTACTGTAAGCTGCACATTTATTTAAAGAAATTTGGCCTGTATGAGCCTGCTAACACACTGCTGCTGTGTGCATATATACTGATCTCAAGTCTGCTTGGGGCATCCCATTCTGTAACATAACATAACCTACCTACCATACTAAGCAGCTCTCTTATTTAAACTAAGCAGGCCTCTTGGAGGCTGAGTGTCCACTTTTGGGTGTGCATTTATATTCGGTTTCATATACAGTGGGGTATCCCAATTTGTAAGATAACCTACCCCAACCATGTAAACTAAAGGTTACGTCCTTCCAGAAGGAAAACTTATACCGAACACTATTTTTGTTAGGGGCATTGACCTTTGGATTGATCGGCATGAAATTAATTTTTTTTTTTCAAAGTATGGCGCTGTGAAGAAGGTCAAAATGATGTCTCATACTTGGATTATTGTTACTTTTTGTTCAGCTTGAAATATAACAGGCCACACGGGCATCCCAAGGCACATGCTATTTTAAACCTATCTGTTATACAACATAAGCGTTGATCAGGCTACTTCAGTTTGCACTTGTTTTTGACTGATTTTAATAAACCAGGCCGCAGGGCACCCCAAAGCTGCACCTTGCACCCTACCTGTTTATACTAAATAAGCATCTACAGCCTCAGCTTTATTAAGTTATTGCATTTTGAATTGGTTTTGGTCTGCTTTAAATACACCAGGCCGCAGGGCATCCCAAACCTGCATGTTGCACCCCATCTGTTATACTAAATAAGCGTTGATCAGCATCAGCTTTATTAAGCTATTGCATTTTGCATTGGTTTTTGTACTGCTGCCAAAACACTAGCCCATATGGGCATCCCAAACCAGCACATGTCACCCTATCTGTTATACTAAATAAGCTTCTACAGGCCCTTTTTTTATTTATTTATTTTTATTTATATAGAGCTGCAATGGCTTATATTGTGAGGTTAATTTGCCATTTTGCAGCATAATATAGAGCAGCCCCTGTGTAAATCTGAGGGGCAATAGCTTATATAGTGAGGTAAATTTGCCATTTTGCTTCGTTATATAGAGCAGCCCAGTTGCCATCTAAATCAACTACTGTCCGGCCAGTACAGCTTTTCCAGGGCAAACTCTGCTAGTTGCGGGCACAAGTCAAGTTTGGCTTCCCAGCAAATCCAGTGGATCTTGAAGGTGTGTTGGCATGGTCATGTCAAGGTATGACATGACCTGCTGTTTGAGGTCCAGCTCCAGGTCTTCCTGCTTCTCATGAGTAGACTCACTATGCGGGTGTAGAAAGCTACTCACTAGCGACTGAAGACTGAGGTTGCTGCTGATGGAGCTGCTGCTGCTCCTTCCACCCCCCCAGCAGCCATGGCAGTGGAAGGTGATCGCAAAGTTCCCCTAGAGTCAGACCTGCGGGAGTATGGGCCATGGCGCAAATAGACATCGCCCAACTGACTACGTGGGATGTCTCTGTAGTAGGTCAGTTTTTCCTCCCTCTCAGTGGGCGTAAAAAATGCCCCCATTTTGTGCCGGAAGCGAGGGTCCAATAAGTTGGAGAGCCAGAAGTCTTCCCGCTGACAAATGGAGACAATTCTGCGCTCACTAGTACGCATGCATGTGAGCATGCATCGTGCCATTTGTGCAAGTGACTCGGAGGGACTACCTGTCTCCATCTCCACTGTAAACTGCCATGGTGTGTCTGGGTCCTCTGTCTCGCCTTACTCACAACCCTCTAGCTCCTGTGGCTGCACCTCCTCTCCTGTCAGATGACTAGATAAAATGGTCATTTTGTGAAACCTAAACTGTGGTTTGCTGTGCCCCACCCCCTCCTCCTCCTCCACTTCAGCCCCCACAGGCTTCATGTGGCTGTGAAATGTATGTGCCATGTCTCCAGTGCCCTGACCAGCCATGCTTTCCAACATGTGTTGTAGTACATGAAGCAGTGGAATCTCATCGTTCATCTCATAGTCCTGGCAACTGACTAATAATGTAGCTTCCTCAAAGGGCCTAAACAAACGGTCGGTGTCACGTATGAGCTGCCAATGGTTTACATTGAATTTACACAGGGGTGTCCCCCTATCCGTTTGGATCATCCAGAAATCCGTGATGGCTTTTCTCTGTTCCTATAGTGCAGTGGTCCTCAACCCTGTCCTCAAGGCCCACCAACATGTCATGTTTTTTGGATCTCCAAATAGCCAGCTCTATTGCTCTGCAGCTGCACTAATTACTCCACCTGAGCATCTTTGTGGAGATCTGCAAAGCCTGGCCTGTTGGTGGGCCTTGAGGACAGGGTTGGGGACCACTGCTATAGTGGATCCTGCATATGGAGGGTGGAATTCCAACGGGTGGAAACATCGCAAATCAGACTATGGTGGGGTACACCTTTGTGACGCTGAGGCTCAATAAGGTTGTGCTTGGTGGTGTAGGAGTGCCAGAAGTGCATGCTAACTTTCTTTCCTGTTGTTCGGATGTCTTTCAGATGGGGGCAAGACTTCAAAACTAGACTGAACACGTGTGCCATGTCAGGACGCATGACTCTGGCTTCCTTGTCGCAGCGCAAACAAGATGTTCTTCCAAGTGTCAGTCACCATGGGTCCAAATTTGCAGTTTTCGTGGATTAAGCAATGCTTTCATGGATTGAGTTCTCATTTTTAGTAGTTCCTCCCATGTGTGACTCTGATGGTCAAGGAAAACCATGTGAAGAACAGCGTGAAACAACAATCACCAAGGGGGCCTAAAAGGATATATATTGTCCACCATGAGTCTATAGTTACAGCTCCAGGCGTAGACAACACTGTGCACTTTGGTACACACTGACAGGCTAAAGGACTGGCCCACCTTCTGTTCAACAACCATGCCATGTGACTCTCCACCTCGGCTCGGCACAAGCCATCAGTTCTCTGAAAGGTCCACCACTGGGTAATGCAGCAGGCTGGACTTATGGTGACGCTGTCTGAGAGGAGAAATCCCTCAGACATCAAGATTAAAAATTCCAAGAATTTTTGAGGGCTAATTATTCAGAGGCAAATGATAGCTAGTTGTTTCTGATTTAATTGCAAGGTGGAAACACACCCTCAAACAAAACTTCACTTTCGCAATACTATTGCATTTGTCTATTCATAATTTTATGTATATACACTAACTAACCTACTTTTTCTCCACAGGATGCTGCATGGAACACTGCCACATCGCTGAGTAGCTGATTTTTCCTACCAACAGTCCGCAATAATTCGCTGCTGCTGCCGCCGCCACCGCCGCAGACTCCAGGGACCCTCTTCCACTACCTCGGCTTGTAACACCTCCTCCCACGACACTCTCCTCATCACTAGTTGCCGGATAGTGGAAGAAGAGGCGAGTGTCTCCTCCACTTCTTGGCTGGGCAGTAGCTGCTGAATTTTATGATTATCAGATCTTGGATATCAGATCAATGGATAGTGGAGCTGAACCCAAAGCATAACAGGCAGACAGTTGACTGGGGGTGTCAGATGCCACTTGTGATGCAGTGGACTGCTTTTGCAGCACTTCCAGACAAAGTTGCTTCATTGGCTGACACAATGACTGGTAAAGCTGTGGAACATATGGTTGAAAAGCAAGAATAACCATTTGTTTTTATATGAAAAAGACCCTGGTTTATACAGACTTTTTTTTTCCAGAGACTGCCCTGCGTGGAAATGAATGGCGCATGGATCAGCCAAGCTTTCCTCCCAACAATGCCTGATGTATTCCAGTAGATTGATGACGGGGCCAGACCAAGAAAGATGGATCGTGCAAAACAGATTTAAGGCGCTGCTCTCAAGTTACAGACATTCCTCCGCATCGGACCACAAGTAAGTATTGATAAAAAATCCTTTACGTTACTCTTACTTTTTATTAATATTCTTCGGATAAGACGGATCAGACATGATTCCAGATTAAAAATTCCAAGAATTTTTGAGGGCTAATTAGTCAGAGGCAATGACACCTTCTTGTTTCTGATTTAATTAAAAGGTGGAAACACACCCTCAAACAAAACTTCACTTTGGCAAACTTTTGCATTTGTTTATTCATAATTTTATGTAGATATTACTAACTAAGCTACTTTTTCTCCACATGACTCTCCACAGGGTGTGATTCATCCAATTTTTGGGCTCCTGAGGCCAACCCCAGGGTCTGTTTAAAGTAATGTTTGGGCTCCTGCTGCTGCTGCTGCCAACTTCTGCCAACTCCAGGGTGTGATTCATCCAATTTTTGGGCTCCTGAAGCCAACTCCAGTGTATATTTGGGCTCCTGCTGCTGCTACTGTCAACTCCTGCCAACTCCAGGGTGTGATTCATCCAATTTTTGGGCTCCTGAGGCCAACTCCAGTGTATATTTGGGCTCCTGCTGCTGCTACTGTCAACTCCTGCCAACTCCAGGGTGTGATTCATCCAATTTTTGGGCTCCTGAAGCCAACTCCAGTGTATATTTGGGCTCCTGCTGCTGCTACTGTCAACTCCTGCCAACTCCAGGGTGTGATTCATCCAATTTTTGGGCTCCTGAGGCCAACTCCAGTGTATATTTGGGCTCCTGCTGCTGCTACTGTCAACTCCTGCCAACTCCAGGGTGTGATTCATCCAATTTTTGGGCTCCTGAAGCCAACTCCAGTGTATATTTGGGCTCCTGCTGCTGCTGCTGCCAACTTCTGCCAACTCCAGGGTGTGATTCATCCAATTTTTGGGCTCCTGAAGCCAACTCCAGTGTATATTTGGGCTCCTGCTGCTGCTGCTGCCAACTTCTGCCAACTCCAGGGTGTGATTCATCCAATTTTTGGGCTCCTGAGGCCAACTCCAGTGTATATTTGGGCTCCTGCTGCTGCTGCTGTCAACTTCTGCCAACTCCAGGGTGTGATTCATCCAATTTTTGGGCTCCTGAAGCCAACTCCAGTGTATATTTGGGCTCCTGCTGCTGCTACTGTCAACTCCTGCCAACTCCAGGGTGTGATTCATCCAATTTTTGGGCTCCTGAGGCCAACTCCAGTGTATATTTGGGCTCCTGCTGCTGCTACTGTCAACTCCTGCCAACTCCAGGGTGTGATTCATCCAATTTTTGGGCTCCTGAAGCCAACTCCAGTGTATATTTGGGCTCCTGCTGCTGCTACTGTCAACTCCTGCCAACTCCAGGGTGTGATTCATCCAATTTTTGGGCTCCTGAAGCCAACTCCAGTGTATATTTGGGCTCCTGCTGCTGCTGCTGTCAACTCCTGCCAACTCCAGGGTGTGATTCATCCAATTTTTGGGCTCCTGAGGCCAACTCCAGTGTATATTTGGGCTCCTGCTGCTGCTACTGTCAACTCCTGCCAACTCCAGGGTGTGATTCATCCAATTTTTGGGCTCCTGAGGCCAACTCCAGTGTATATTTGGGCTCCTGCTGCTGCTGCTGTCAACTCCTGCCAACTCCAGGGTGTGATTCATCCAATTTTTGGGCTCCTGAAGCCAACTCCAGTGTATATTTGGGCTCCTGCTGCTGCTGCTGTCAACTCCTGCCAACTCCAGGGTGTGATTCATCCAATTTTTGGGCTCCTGAGGCCAACTCCAGTGTATATTTGGGCTCCTGCTGCTGCTGCTGTCAACTCCTGCCAACTCCAGGGTGTGATTCATCCAATTTTTGGGCTCCTGAGGCCAACTCCAGTGTATATTTGGGCTCCTTCTGCCCCTCATAGTGATGCCACTTCAACTCTCTGCAATTGTGCCGCTCTGCGATTCTATTAGCGATGCCTCTGATCTGCATGTGATATTTCTTCAAAGTATTATTTAACTAACCCAGCACGCATCCTGTGCGTGTTACAGCAAGGCTGAATGGTTTACAACCCTATTGAGGCTGTAGGAGGCTCAGAAATAGCCGTTTTTAATAGCGATTCGTCGCGAATTTATTCGGGTCGAAACGATTTTTGTCGGAAAATTCGGCGAATCAGTCGAATCGAATTTTTCAAAAGTTCGCTCATCTCTAATTATTTCATCTTCTGGAGGATGAAAGGGAAAATAATTTAATTTAAATTGAGGGATTAATGTTAGTTTTCATGCCCTTTAATACGTAGATAAATATTCTCACACTGTGTTTTTAAACGAATGAACATTCTCCCGACACCTGTAAAGCAAACAGAAAAACATTCTTTACCAAATCATAGACATTGCCATCAAACTTGATGAAGTACACTGAAGGTTTGGCTTCCACTTGATGAATTACCATGCCAGTTATTTCTGAGCCATCCCTGGCCAAAGTAAATTCTCACAAGCTAAGGCATTGTTGGGTCATAAACAAGGATAAGCCAGGGGTTAGGCCAAGAAGGTAAGTCCAAAAGGTAATTGTTACACCATTATGTTGGGCTACATTTGGCACTGGTTCAGGTTCAGCCTATGATTTTGAAAAAAGTGGGCGTGGATCTGTGATGCTGCATAATAATCAGCATAATGGGCGGGCTCTTCACTGACAGCAATGTGATAAATCTGGAGGAGGTGGATGGAGGGGCAGGAGGAGGGAAGGATCAGCAATCCTGTACCACTCTGCTGAGCTAATTGGGGAAGGGGATGAAAAAGAGAATGTCATTGGCTGAGCCTGTAAACCTCAATATCTCGGCCATTTCTGCTTCAATTTGAACACATAAAACAGTTTAGGACGGTGCCAAATGTAGCCCAATGCAATGGTGAAACAATTATCTTTGCCTGCAGTATCACTTTGCTATAGAGTAGAAAAAGTGTACTAGGAAAAACCTCGCACACACCAATTTATCCATTAAAAGGAGATTTATTTGGGGACACAGGGGAGTTAGGATGGGTAAGATGCAGACAGGATGAAGGAGTTAAAGGGGTCCACCGGGATCTTCATTTCTGGGTCTGGAAAGGAATTGAGGATGCAGGTGCCTGTCGTGGGAAAAGCAAGGGATTCGGTTACTAGGAAACTGGGTTTAGGGTCCCAAATTCTATATTTAAATGTCCACTTACCAGGTGAGTACAGGAACATTAACATGGGCCCAAACAGGGGATCCAAGCAAAAGTATGATTCTGGGTCTTCTAGGGGAGCCCCATGACATTCCCGGGTGTCCCCAGCGCATTCAGGGAGGTCCAGATCCACGTGGTATTCCCATTAATAAGAGAACAAAAGGGAATGGGGTTAGACTTTAAGCTAGTGGGAAAGTGTGGAGTTAGGCCCTAAGCGATAAGAAGGTGGTGGAGCCTACCTAAGTACCAGAGGAATGGTGGGCGGAGTTTATGGTAGGTCACTGGGTGAGTCAAGCTATGAAAATTCTGTTTAGCGCCAAATCAGTGAAGTGGCAGGAACAGCAAGCATGGCACAGGAACATATACTGCTTTGGAATGCACGGGTTTTGGTTGCCTGGAAAGGACCCTATTAGGAGGAACCCAGGTGGGTGCCTTGGTGGGGATCTTACACTTAAGGAGCCCTCTAGCATAGGAGTGGACAAGGCCAAGATAAGTGCCTGAACTAAACCCCCATAAAGGTGCAGCTGCCCCTGTTTGGAACCATTTAAGTCCCAGGGAAGTCTTAAACCCGGCTGGGATTGCTGTCCCTGAACATTGAACTGACTCTAAACTACAGCCCTAATATAAGTTAATACGGTGACTTTGCTTTCTGGAAGTAACAGCCCTGATCTATGAATTTGCTACCTGTTGAGCTAAACTCAAAGATGCCAACCTGACACATTCCTGCAGTGTGATATTTATCCAGTCTTGCACTTAGATCTGACCATTTACTTAACACACCTGGGCTCAACCAATTAACTGGCTTAAATAGGAGCTGTAATTATATCCAGGTGTGTTGAGGTAAATGGTCATTGTGAAGTGCAGGACTGGATAAATCACCCTGCAGGAATGGGTCAGGTTGACATCACTGTATACTGTCAAGTCAATGATGTGGAAATACCTTGTTGCAATTGGGCTTTGTGTGGATTTATCGGCCAACACTGACATATGTTGGATTACAATTAAAGCTGATGGTGACTGATGCTGGTTAACCTCTATTATATATGTTACAGAGGTCAGGTCACAATGGTAAATCCGGAGATCAGGGTAGCGCTGGAACACAGGAAACCAGGGAGGCAGATAATCACCCTGAACTAAGATGATGAAAAAAAAGGTTTCTTAACTGCTTACCCAAAAACTGTTCAAAACCAATGGATGATGAATGGGAGCAAGCAGGGCCCATTGCAGTCCTCAATGAATGAACTGTGAGAAAGGGAAGATCCAGCTCCACTGTATTGTAGCGTAGCAAAAAAGAGGGTTTTGTGCTGCCTTAAAGTGGAACATCTGTCGCTATATATTGGTATAAGGTATTCATTAAAGCAGCCAAACAATATTAGCAGCATTTTATAAACATCTTGTTTGAAATAAAATAAATCAACAAAATTCTGGTTGTATTTTAATTTAATTTTCTCTGTCCAGGCTAACATGCTTATACTCATTCTCTTTTTCCAGCAGCAGCGTCTTCGGGCTCCATTTCACTAAAACGTACCTTTTTTTGCTTACAAAACAAAATCCGCGCTAAGGGGTAGCTTAAAAAAAGAACAAGGCCAATATGCTGTTCATCCAGCTAACAACACTGACCACCAACCAAGAATGAGTTGCCAGTAATGAGAATGTTCCAGAAACTCTATGGCAGCACAACACTTACAGGGAGGGGTAATCACTGCACCTGGAAAATCAGAAAGACTGCCCGGCCTCCATGCTTCAAGTGCAGCAAACCATCCAATCATTTAAAATACAGCTCTGGGTATAAATAAAGGGAAAATTCACCCCTTGTCTACCTCCTTCTATACTCTGATATGTAGAATAAAATGTTTATTCTTCTCTGTGCCATGATGCACAGTTGGATTTGCAAACTGTTGGATATAGTTTATTATTGTTATTGAACCTGACAACATTTTGCTCCCTCAAGTCCTTCAATTATTCAGCTGAACTGCAGCTATTGATCTATTTAACTCTAATAAATGGTCTTACAAATGCAGCTACATTAAAATAGCTAAAATACATCATGGCAGGAAATAGAATATAAAAATAGATGAGGATGGCACGTCATGATCAATAATACCTAATGATCGAGAGCATTGCCTTTCCTATGCAACCCCTGATGTCATCCATCACTGAAAAATATTATTCACTTTTCTAGTTCAGATTTCTATTTCAGGGCTGCCCCTAGGAATTCTGGGGCATCATAATGCCACAATTTATACCCCCCCCCCCACCATTTGTTCCTACACAAATGTATGAATACAATTTTTTTGTATTGTTAAATATATAAATACAAACTTTGCCCAAAAGATTTTAACGTAGACCAAAACCCGGGATTTCATTATCGCGGGTTCTAATCCATCCCCCAGGGAACCCCAGTATGGAATACAGCGGCATCACACACATACTTCTGCTGTGCACAGCCACACCAGCCATTCAGTTATGGCGGCTGTGAATGCGCACAGCCAGAAAATGCGATAGATGCTACCGCCACGCATGTGCCATGGGCTCATTGGCAAGGTAAGCATAGCAGTGTGACTGGGGGATTTCAGACAGTGAGGCATGCTAAATCAAGATGCCACAGGGAGAGGGAATCAGGTTAGGCTTTTCAGGCTTTTGGCTCCACCAAGTTTTTGGTCTAAAAGATTCCAGGGCCGGACACTGGTTTCCCCCAGGGCATACCAAATCAGGATGCTCTGCTGTGTGAAACCCGTCAAGGCATCGGTAATCATTTACTCTTCCCTGGTCATTCGGCAAATGACTCTCATTGTCATTTGGCAATCTATTCAACTAGTTGCAGTCCAGCCCGGCTGGTCCCACTGTTAACTGTGGCTTCCCCTCCATTTTGCACCAGGTAGTTAGTTGTGCTGACTGGGTGACAGGGTGAGGGGCATCCCAATTTAGGATGGCTGTGTTTGAGCCATAAGAATGCAGAGTCAACTTACTTAGCCAGCGACTACTTGCTGATTGGCTGCCTGCCTGCAAGTTGCACTTGCTCCATTCAGCTTGTCAGCTAATGTGATGTTAAAGTGGCTAACAGAAGCTGAATGGAGTAAAGATTGGCTGCCCACCCATTGATATGCAGTGGGTTCGCTGCAAATGTGAGTAAATGCAGTGATTTCTAGGGATACACAGTGTGGGGCATTCCAAATCAGGATGCCCTGCTGGAGAGGAACAACACCTGGGAGTGAAAATCCTGGGTGTTGTTCCTCTTTAAAGTGAACCAAGACCGAACCAATCCTCTATAAGCTGCTAGGTCCAGTAACAGTGGAACAAAACCCAGGATTTTGACTATCCCGAGCATTGTTCTGTGCCCAGGGGGCATCCCTATTTTGGGATGCCCTGCTGTGTGAAACCCCCCAGTTCGGCCAGTACAACTTACCTCTTCCCAGTCCAATGGTGAATGTGTGGGCTCTCATCCAATCAGAGCCGTTTGCCTATGTCATTTGACAACAGCTGTGATAGGCTTCAATGGGGAGGGGGAGCGGCTGCATTTCCAGCAGCACACATGCTCTTCTCCCAGCTTGAGCAATGGCCACTCTCGCTCCCCATTGAAAATAATCACAGACGTTTGCTGAATTACATAGTAACAGCAAATGGTTCTGATTGGACGAGAGGCCGCGTATTCGCCTTTGGACTGAGTAAAGGTGAGAAAATACTGGCAACCTGAGAAGTCCCACACAGTGGGGCATCATAATTTGGGATGCCCCGGGGAGGGGGGTAGGCCAGTCCCTGGTATCTTAGATTGCAGATCTGGCCACCCTGTGTTTTGTTCCGCTTGTCTGTCATCTAGACATGCATCCATAGATGCAGTAAACCTTTTTGTGCCAACACTTTTACAATGTTCAGATCTCTTATTCACGAAGAGAAAAACTAACCGAGGACACTGGGACACATTAGGCAAACCAGGAGTTGGACAACACTCCTGGGACCCCCGTCCTGATGACTGCTGAACGCACCTCTGAGGTGCTTGCCTTCTCACACAGGAAGCAAGCCAGGAGAATTGGCACCGTGCGAGCTGCTGAAGCAATGTAACAATTTGCTTTGTCTGAGCCTGCACCCCCCTCCATCACCTGCTTAGCCTGGAGCATGTGTTCCCCCGGTCTACCCTCCCGACCCTGATGCCTCATGCTGTTCTGTGTTGTGTTCCAGCCCTAATAAGCTGCAGCACAGTGAGCTGGATGCACATAGCGGCTCTCATCAGTCCGGCCCACCCACCAGAATGTATTGTTGGTGCTGGAGTGGCCCAGTATTGAAAATGTTGTGATTTTCACAAGCAAAGTATTTTTTTTACCGCTTGCATCACAGCAGCAATGGAGGCAGAGCTGCCTTTGGGGCACTCAGGCTCTGGGCCCGGGGCACAGGGTCTGCCCCCCCCCGGAGGCGGCCCTGTTAAATTTACTCATTTTTTCTAACACTGGTCAGAGTGTGATTAAGAGCTTGATTTACAAAGCCAGCATCCGCCTGTGCAATTTCTAGGTTGCATAGCTCTCAGTGTGGAAGGAAAAAAATGTCACCCATCCTATGGTGCTGCTGCTGTCCCATGCCAGTATGTGCCACGCTGTGCCTCTTCTTTTGCAGCAGGCAGTGCCCCCTTTCCATGACTAAGCCTAACACCTTAAGGAGCTGTGAGTCCTGCAACAATAAAACAAGCACTGCTGAAAAGTTTTGGGGAAATGTATTAGTTATTATTATTATATAGTTATTTATTATTTAGTTATTTTATTCCATCCCTGGCACTAACCCAACTCATATCATATACATTTCTAAGGCTGGTTTCATCTTATTCCTCCCATCATGTAGTCCTGTCTAATAGTTACAGCAGTGGTGGTCAGCTTGTTTTATCCTCTGGTCCTCAACTGTGACCCCTGAGATCAACAAAAGGCAGCATTAAATACAAAATATACAGTATATAGCTTCTCTGCCCCTATTCATGCAACGAACACCCTTTGTATCCGTAAGTTGTACCCAGAATCCTTCCAGAACTTCCAGACTGAGAGATACATTCTCACCCGCAGCCCTTGTACGGTGGATGGACTGCCCAGCATAGAGAGCTCCCACTGACAACAATGGGAGCCTCCGTACAAGCCCACTCGATGTGCTGGCTTCTTGTTGCAGTGGACATCTTTTGCATTGGCACCAATGAGCTTTACCCAGTGCCTCAGCACCCCAGTGATAGCAAGCATTTGGCATTGAAGCCATGGGCTGATTTGGTGATGGAGCCCTGGGAAATTTCCTGGTTTGTCACCCCTAATGACGGCCAAGTGCAGGAGAATTTGTTTGTGTTTGCATTTTCATGCGTGCTGAGTGAGAAAGGCTCCTGAAACTCAAACACTGCACATGTATCCAAAAGGAAAAAGAGAGGCACCCATGATAATGCTGCTGATACTTCCTGAAATGGTTCCTTCCTTTTAATAATAAAGCCTTTTTGGTATCATTTTATCTCCCTGTCAATGCTAAAGTCTTTTAAATTCCAAACTGAACAGACATAAAAATGAAATATAGACACCAGGCAATGAATTAGGAGCAGTGAGAGCTGCAAAACAAATACATTTATAATGTGGTCTGTGAAGCATTTTTGGCATTGCATTTGAGCGCAGTGGAAATATGACAAGGTTCTCTCTGAGGCAAAAACTCTCTCTGGGGAACCAGAATCTCTGCTTATACTGAGGAAGAAGATTGTAAGCGAGTATCTGCGCTGCAGTCACAGACCATTTTTCTCTTCAAGTCCCTATCTATTTTTCTAGTATGACTGTGTGACTGTGATATAAAGATATGATAGCAGAGACAAATTGTTTTCATGCATCGTCCATTTATAAATCTAATAGCGACTGTCTTTCCCATCATTCTATTTCATTTTTTTGTCAGCTTTGTTAGATAATGATACTGAACGTTTTACTCTGTTAGTGTCTGACACATGAGCAAACAGGGAGATTCTTCATTTACATTTTTTTAAAGTTAGGCTCTAGCTTTAGATATGGATTTTGAAATAGGGGAAAATATGATTTAAAATTAATATTTGCTGCACATTAATCTCCAATAATTTTTCTAGAGATTAATATTATAAATATCGCAAATACTAATAATCATATCAACCCTGCGGCCACTAACTTGGTACAAACCAATGGTCACTGAGGCTGTCCTCATACATCCAGTGAAATGTCCCAAGGAAGAAATGTATTTAATACCTTAAATACTAAAAAGGGTGAAAGGGGTGGCACCAGCTCACAATATAATTGTTGTGGTGCACTGCCCTTGTGGAACCCTATCCACTGATAACTAACTACCTCCACAGTAGAGGTTACCTCCACAACCCCTCTAAATGGGTTCCACGGGACTAACAATTGCACTCACCTAGTGATAATTTTAACAAATAGCATTTATTGATTGTTGTAGTCAATTAAAAACCATTAAAAATCATAACCAATGCCATAGCGTAATCAACCACAAGGGGGGGCTATTATGCCTGCTTTATAATCACAGTGCTGACAATCATAATAAATATTCCTATATATCTATATACATCAATATATGAATATAAAGTGCGAGTGCTCAAAAAAGTGCATAAATCTCAATTAGAACATGTGCAAAAACGCATCCAAATCACAAGGTAAAGTGCAGCAAAAAGCCAACATATAACATATAATCTGACTTTTCTTACGTGTAAGGTACAGACATAAGCGCCTCCTGCAGCCCAGCCAACGCGTTTCGAGACCTGCGGGGTCTCTTTTTCAACGCAGAGGTAACTTACCTTTGCCTTGAAAAAGAGACCCTGCAGGCCTCGAAACCTAATAGCCCCCCCTTGTGGTTGATTACGCTATGGCATTGGTTATGATTTTTATTGGTTTTTAATTAACTATGAATAAATGCTAGTTGTTAAAATTATCACTGGGTGAGTGCAATTGTTAGTCCCTTGGACCCATTTATAGGGGTTGTGGAAGTAACCCCTACTGTGGAGGTAATACCTTAAATACTTTGCAGCTACAATCTATTGTGTGATACATGATCTACCACACACACACAGTAAGATGTATAAATTAAAACGGGTTTAATTTACCAGCACAGTAAATAACCTCCACTAACCCAATATGTTCATGACACTTCCCCATATATTACAAGGCAGTTGTTACATAAGTTATACATTAGTTACAGTACAATATAGGGAGTGATAGAGATACAAGAGAGGATACATATGGTTGCTTCATCCTGGTAAGGGGCCCATCTATTGTCTGACCCCATAATCATCCCAGCTTCCTAATCTATTGAACACTAGGGAGAGTGGCCAGCATTCCTCGCCTTGTGGGTGTGTCTGCCAAGTTCTGCCCACATCCAGCCTCTATGAGATTAGATACATATTTTATAAAGAGTATAAGCATGTTATCATATTGTAACCAAGAAATTCATGATCCCCACTAATTTCTTAGTTAAACGAATCTAAACATCAAATACATATACAGAGCCTGATATAGTTATTAATATAGTCATAACTGACATTTTTAAGGAGCTGCAATGCTTCCCAGAAATATCATCTAATGTCCAAGTGTGCAACTTGTATTTGAATATCTGCCTCCAACCGAATTAGGAATTCAAGGGTTCTTTTCAATGGGAAATGTAAAAACACCCCAGCTTTTGAGGCAGCTCGGTGTGAATATGTGAATATAGGTGTCTAGGTGTGATTATAGTCTATTGTATTGATGGTCTGTTTTCTTATAGACCATGGCAGAATGCTATCTGAGTGTTAATTTGAGGGACAGCTGTCCTTTAATAGAATTTATTACTTGAATAATAGGGAAATCTTGTTATGTATAAGATTAAATTGCAGATGTTTTAAAGTGGAAATCCATTGATAGTATTAAAATGAACAGGTCCCAAGAAGTCTCGCAGAACCTATGCTCATCCACAGCCCAACGTACTCATAAATGTTGAGCACCCCCCCCCCCGTCTGTCAAAGGGACTGTTGCAGACTTACTCCATTCATTAGATGTTTTTAGGACTGAAGTCTCTATTGCTATGAATGGAGCGGGCATGCTACAGTCACTGTGCCTGGCAGGGAGCGGTCATTTATATTTGATGCCGCCAGTGAATGAAGAGCAAGAAAGGACGACACAGGATTAGTTCCTGGCAAGTTTTATACTATTAATGTAGGATGGAATAGACGTAGGTGAAAAAAAGTGCATAGGGTCCCCCTCTCCCTGGGCTCTTGGATCTGGAGAGTAGAGGATATTAGGGGCATGAAGGCCCACACAGTTTCTTTGAAGTGAAAAGAGGAAAATCAAAGACATGCTTGCCTTTGTGGGAAAATATTCAGCGAATCTGATGAGTGTAGAGCACTGGACCGGATCTATTCTGATCTGATCCGAGTGTCCGGACAGACCCTGTTGATCTTAATATAACATTCTGCAACTCCTTTATCCACCCCTTTCCCTTCATCTCCCCATATACCCCCAATACCACCTTACTATCACCTATTCAGCAATGCTAAAAACAGCCATTAGGAAGGTCTATTCCTTACTCTCCACAATGACTTATTCATTTCTACATTCAACCCCATCCACATAATAGCCCCAACAATAGCTCACCGACCTGCATTGTTTCCCATATCCTCCCCATATATTTGTTAATTCCTTGGGTGAATTAAAAATATTTTGGTGGGCAGTAATGACAAGACTAAAAAAAATAAGAATGATGGGGGGGAAGTCCTTTATTTCACGCTAAAATGACAATCCAATTTACAAATATGTTGCACTCTGTTCACTTACTTGAAGGAATTTGGACATACTTCTGCTTCATTGTCATTATTATATACTGTAACATAAACTGTCTCCATAGCAGCCAGTGTTCTCTTTGTGCAGGCTTTACCTCTTATTTTGTTGATTTGGTGTACATTTGTCAATTGCAAAAGAAACTGCTTCCATAAAACACATTTGGTAAAAAAGAAATTGCTAGATCAGCTCAGCACCTTGGGAACATCCGTTTTGGCACAAAAGAAGAAAATTTAATTGGAAGTGGACTTCACTTGGGAGAAAGATAATGTAGAGGGGTATGGCCCCCCAGCCAGGATTCTGTGGCTAAAGAATTGGAGGCTGAACAAGCGTTTGGGTATTTTGGTTGGGGGGGGGGTCCAGGTACAGTGTTGCTGGGAGGGAGACTAGGGAATCAGGAAATAGATAGGGGTGTAAAAAGAAGCAGTATAACTGGTCCTAAAGCAGTGCAATCCACAGGGAATTCTTACATATATCCCTATAGCCAATCTGTTCCCTGCAACGTTTAAAGACAGAAGTCTGTAGAATTGGGCCTAGGTATGAGTACTACTGAGTGATGATATTACGGACATTTGAAAAAGAGAAAAAATAAATAAACTGCTTAATTGTTCCACTGCTCACCTGGTGCTATGCCCAATTGGGGTTGTGGGGGGTTTAAAAAAAAACAACCCCCCCAGGAGCATCTCAGTGCTTAGTTGTTTACATTCTTCTCAATTTTATTTTGCAAGGGCTCTGCACAGAAAAGCTGCGCTTTCACTAAATGTTTTTAAAAGTACCCCACAGAGATCAGAATCAATAGTCCTGTCACATCACCAAATAAAGTGCGCTAATTTAATAACCAGCTAAACAAGTTACAGTAAAAGTCTTTAGGAAACCTCAAAGCTTTCTAATCACAATTTACCCTGTAAGGCAATCAACTGTTCTGGCTTAATTAGCAATAATGTTTTACTGTTCCAACACATGTCTGACTTGTATGTTATTGACTGACAAATATATGGGAAACGTGGTGCCAATGTCACACTTCCCTCCACTAATTAAAGCCTTCAAATCGTTTCCCTGGAGTATTGGAGCCCTGCGGTCATGTCATCAGCAGGTCTCTCCTGGGTATCTGGCTGGCAGCGGCCATGCGACCTCAGCGAACGATTCTCTATTCTCACTGGGGGAACAATTTGAAAAATAAGATTTTGTGCTTCAGCGGATGTTACAATCTTAATACCCCCCCAACATAATTTATGACACCTGCATATGATCTTCCTTCATCAGTCTCTTAATGACTTCCTTTGTCACATGTCCACTGAAAATGCCTGTGCAATAGCTCCGTACTTTCTTGATGTCACCACTCTACTTCTTACAGGGGCGACAACATCAAGCTCCCATGTCAAGTGAAAGGGTTTCTTTGAAAGGACCAAATGATAACTTAAACCCTAGATATAAGCATCAAATATCTAATTCTATTACGTCTCATGTTTTCTAAGCAAATTCTAAATTCCTGGCAGTGTGAACAACACTGATAATGATGCCGTGTGCTCAGTTCTCACCTGCATACAGGCAGTCTGTCCTACATATAGTCTTTGATACCTCCAGTCAGGGGCTGCAAACACCAACTTGCAGGGGCAGTGTGTAATCAGCAGCTAGAAAGAGGGAGTGATCTGCAACAAGCCCTTTCGCTCTATGATCTTCAGCAGGCACCTGTTCCATTTGCAACTCTGTGGTAACTGAGCACTTCACTACACCTACCTACCCCCTTATCTCATTCCTTTTATCTCCCATACTTTCCCTCCTTTCTTATGCAGTCTAGGACCTTCCTTATACTTTTTGTCTGTTTCTTTCTTCCTGTCTCTCTTAAGTTACTATTGCCTGTTACTTCCTTCCTTCCTCTGATTCTAATGGAATTGACCCTCGACGGAAGTAGTCTGAACACCAGGGTCTAACTTTGAGTTTAGTTTCAGTTACTCACAGTTGGTAATAGGCTGGATGAGTTACTATTAAGGATCCCAGTCCAAGACCAGCTCCAGGTTAAGCCAAAGCACTTAGGTAACCAAGACCCAGTAAATTACTCTCAAGCAGGAACAATAGTAATGTTCAGTCGATGAGGTCTCTCAATGACATTCTCTGAGAAAAAGTTTCCTTGTTAGACAGTTGTCGAGCTGGTTTGGTTTGTAAACGTACTTACTGTTTCTCTACTTTTGTCTGTACTGTAAATCTTCAAAAAAATTGATTATAGCTGATCCATCCTAACCCCTTACCTGATGCGTAGATCAATCCTGCGGCACACTCGCGCAACAGCCATCCCGCACAGGGTGTTTCCAAGACTGCAAAGCAACCCCAAAACACCAGTGTACTGACTCCAGGGTAGTTTCTAAATTAAATACCTCTCAGCGTGGGAAAGAGAAATAAACTTCCATTCCTCAGCCGTCCTATGGTGTTGCTGCTGTCCTATACTAACGTTACATGCAATCCCATTCTGGGCATCCTAGGTTTATTGGTGGGAAGAGTGGTGTTGGAAGCCAAGTAATTTTATGGGTTTGCCAAGACCATACAGTAGGTGTAAATTTAGAAGAGTGAGGGTCCAAAGCTGGAACCTTGTAGACTGTGTTGTAGCGATTTACTCCATGTGTAATCTGAGAAGTATTAAGGTACAAGCTCTCAAATCAAGGAAGGCAAATATTTGGAGTGTAAGTGAATAATCAACAGTATCAGAAGCAGAGGATATGCCAAGAAGGATCAAAATGGAGTAGTGGCCTTTACATGGCACTTTGTATATGATTTAGTGACTTTGGTGAGGAAAGTTTCAATAGAACGATTAGAGAAGAATCCTGGTTGGTGGGGCTCTAGCAAGCTATTTACTTTTATTGGCTACCCTGGGAGTGATTCAGCAGCCAGATTAGCAACCAATTAACATTTCCAGCTGGTGCAGAATCAGCCCAAGGTAGACATTCAAAGAGAATGGCAATTTTGTCTCCTAAAAAGTGGTAGAGTTTTCATACTACTTTTGACTTTTGGATTGGCTCTAATATATCATTCCAACTCTGAATGAATGTGCTTTTCCAAGAGTGTGGATGAGAAAGGGAGAAGTGAGATAGGCCAGTAATTTATGAGGGTCCAGATAGGGTTTTTTAGTATTGCACTGCATGCTTCTTTTTGATACTCTTGGAGACGCTAACCAGCAGTACTGATACATAGTGAAGGATTACATTTAATTTGTAATATTTCACATTTTTTATTATTACACAATAATAATATTAATAATTTAAAATGTGCTATTATCTTCTGTTGCAATGTACAAAATAGTGATTACACCCAGAGTAGAACATGCAGTACACAAGCTGTTACAAAAGAGTTCACAATGAATATTTTTGATTGGTTAAAACAAAGGAGGGGAGTATTGAGTTTTGTAGCTTGTTCCCTTTTGCAGAATTGCTTAATCCAGGTTGTGTGCTTGTCTGAATATGTGGGTTTTGAGGGCACTTTTGAAAGCTTGGAGGGTTGGGGAGCGGTAAATTAAGGCAGGAGAGGGATTCACTGTAGGACTGGCATCCAGTGGAGGGACTGACATAGGGGAGCAGAGCTGGGAGAGATAGGAGAGCAGAGAGGAGAGATAGATAAGGTGAGCAGCAGCGTTTAGAAAAGATTGGAGGGGTGCCAGTCTGGTAGTTGGTAAACCACAAAGAAGGATGTTGCAATAGTCTAGTCCAGCATATGACATGGGCATGCACTAGCATTTTAATGGTGTCAGGTTACAGGAAGGGACAGATGCATGAGATGATTTTAAAGCTGGAGACAAGAGTGGGAGTCCAGAATGGCTCATAGGTAACGAGCTTGGGAAGTTGCAGTTATTGTATAGTTGTTAACAGAGAGGAAAGAAGTTAGGTGGTGGGAACATGATCAGTTCTGTCTTGTCCATGTTTAGCTTGAGGAAACAAGACAAAATGAATGCAGATATGACTGTACAACAGTTAGGTAGGCAAGATAGAAAGGAGGAAAGAGAAGAATATTTGAGTGTCATCCTCATAAAAGTTATATTGAAAGCCTAGTGAAGCTATAGGTTTGCTAGGACCATAGACGTACACTGTGAAAAGCAGTGGGTTAGGATGGAACTTTGAAATGGAATGGAATTTATCCATTATTATAATTTAAAGGGGAGGGGATTAAAAAAAAATTATCCAAATATATTTCTAATTAATGACCGTAACACATATCTTGCTAAATTACTAATAACCTTCTTTGGTAGCCCCATTCATGTGCTGCCACTGGCTCAGTCATTTTTAAATACAATCCATTAACAGCTATGTAAGATTTCAGCTCGAAGGATTCATATTTCTTTGGGCCAGTTAAGCGTTCTTGGAGAAGAAGATGAAAGTTAAGAAGTATAGACATTGCCACTGTTAAAGCAGTCCACATAAATTAACCATAGTTCCTTGATAAATAGCTAATTACTGAAAATGGATCACAATGGGGTGATCATACATGTTAAATATTAGGTCCCTGTATTTCATCATTTATGGCAAGTTCACTAGATATGAACAAAAGAACTATTCCATATTTCCATGAAAGCTTTGAATCCCTTTCTTCTTCATTACTTTAAGTACTTTTTCTGGAATGCAGTGTCATAGGTCTGCAATTTTAAGTCTATATTTTGCATGGAATGGTAATTCTTCCACAGCTTTCTAAAACTATAATTAGATCATTTCCCTTAGTATAGTATATAAAATGCTACACGGTGTGGAAAGAAAGCTTTGGGAATAGCAGTTTCTTTAACCCTTTCGCTGCCAGCCTACCTGGAGTTTTTGTCACCCTTGGTGCCAGACCATTTTGCACTATTTTGCGCTCCCCATGTTCAAATGTGATTTTTGAAGGGATTTCCAGGGATTTCCCAGGAAAATGATATATTGTTTTTTTCAGCAGAGTCTGAGCTTTAACATGAAATGTCTTGTTTGTCATTTTTTAGGTGTATTCTCAATATTTTTTGGCGAAATATGTGCAAAAAAATTTAAAAAAATAAATTTTTTACAATTTGTAGTGTTTTTTTGTAATAAAAAATGTAAGTTTGTCAATAAAATCTTATTGCGTGTGAAACCCCAATTTCTCCCGGTTACAGCGGTACCACATATGTATAGGTAGACACCTTTTCCTGCCCAGGAGACTCCCCCAAACTGAAACAGAGCTTTAGGGGATTTTCTGAAAAAATACAACTGTGATATGTGCTATGCGTACCTTGCAGTTTTTCCAGAAAAACAACCCTTTACATTTGAAATACCCCCAACAAACTATATATTCTCTGGAAGTACACACCTCAGGCTTTCTAGGCGTACCAGGCTTGTTGATGTGGCCACAGTTTTCTAGAAGTAATCCCTCAATGTATTCTTTGGTTGCAAAGAGTTTCCCTAAAAAAAGGATAAAAAAGCAGAATCAAAGCCACATTTTCCTAAAAAAACTATATACAAACAAGAAAAAACAAGTATGATCTGAAAAAGCAACATCCTCCGAACAGAACGATACCCAACATGCATGGGTTCTGTCAAGGAAAGAGTTGCCAAACACCCCAAAGTAAAGCATGTGCGTAACGGTAATTTTTCTTGAAAATTTCAGCTCTGCAGACAAAGTGCGCACCTTGCGATTTTTCAACCAAAACAACCCTTTACATTTGGAATATCCCCCATAAACCATATATTCCCTGAAAGTACACATGTTAAGCTTTCTAAGCGTACCCAGCTTGTTGTAGTGGGCTCATCTTTCTGGAATTAATCCCTCAAAGAACTCTTTGGTTGCGCAGAGTTTCCCTAAAAAATGTATAAAAAAGCAGAATAAAAAACACCTTTTACTAAAATATAAATATGCAAACAAGAAAAAACAAGCTAAGTCTGAAAGCGCAAGGTCCCCCGAACAGAACAATACCCAACATGCAGAGGTACTATTAACCCTTTTAATTGCCAGCTTACTTGAGATTTTGTCACCCTCTGTTGACAGGTCATTTTTCCCCATTTTGCGCCATGTTTTGCGCCATGTTTTGTGTCATTTTTGCTGGAATTTTCAGGAAAATTATATATATATTTTTTGCAGCAGAGTTTAGGCTTTAACATGAAATGTCTTGTTTGTAAATTTTATTTATTATTAATTTTATTTATTATTAAGTAAAAAAAAAAAAAATAAATAAAATTTTTTTTTAGAAAATTGACTCCTTTATTTTACATAAAAAATTTATTTTATTAAAGAAAACCATATTGCATGTGAAAGCCCCATTTCTACCGATTAGAACGGTACCACATATTTATCGGTAGCCCCCTGTTCCTGCCCAGGAGACCCCCATAACTGAAACAAGTAATTTTTAACATTTACAAATAAAATACAACTACCATCCACACTACAAAGGGTTAAATCGAGAAAAAAAATGACATAGGGTCCCCCCTCCCGGGAGGGGGGGCCCATTTTTTGGGGGGATTTTTAAGGGTTAAAAATCCTTAAAAATAAAAAAAAATGACATGGGCCCCCCCTTACCCAAAGTAACCAGCCCGGGACCAGCTATGCAGGGCTTGGAGGAATGGGGCGCAGGGGCCAGCTTTTGTGGCCCCTGGCCCTGCAGGCTACAAGCCCGCATAGCCAGTGGGCCCGGGCTCTTCTGCCCCCCCCTGGGCTTTGGGGAGGCAGGTAATGGGGGTGCCGGGGGTTAATGGCAAGTCACCGGCTAGCGCAGGTGACTTGCCACCTCCCCCAGCCTTGTGAACTGGTATAGGGGTCATGGACCCCTTACCAGTTCACAAGGGGTTAAATGTAAAAATAAAACACAGACACACAAAGAGAAAAAATATTTTATTATTTTTTTTTTTTTTAATACTTACCTCCCATCCATAGTGGAGCACTCTTTCAGCCTTTATAGCTGCTGGATGACAGAAAACAAAAGGGTTAATTAAAAAAAAAAATAACATAGGGTTCCCCCTCCTAGGGGGGGAGACCCCATTTTTTTTTGGAATTTTAAGGGTTAAAAACCCTTAAAAATCCCAAAAAAAAATGACGTAGGGTCCCCCCTACCCAGCATTACCGACCCGGGCCAGCTATGGGGGCTTGTAGAACAGGGCGCAGGGGCCAGCGTTGGTGGCCCCTGGCCCTGCAGGCTACTAGCCCACATAGCCACTAAGTGGCCCGGGCCCTTCTGCCCCCCCCTGGCCGTTGGGGAGGCAGGTAATGGGGGGCTGGGGGTTAATGGCAAGCCACCCACTAGCTGCAGGTGACTTGCCATACCCAGAGCCTTGTGAACTGGTATAAGGGGTCTCATGGACCCCTTACCAGTTCACAAAGGGTTAAATGAAAAAAAACGCCACACAAAAGTTTTTTATTAAAAAAAAAAAAATTTTTTTTTACTGTACTTACCTCCGATTGTAAGCTCCTTTGTCCCGCGCCGCTCTGCTGACAGATGCCGGTGATCGGCATCAGAGAAGGGGGAGGCAGGAGATCAGAGGATCTCCTGCCACCTCCTTCCCCGTTGCCGATCACCGGCATCTGACAGCTGAGAACGCTGAAGCCGGTGATCGGTGATCGGGGCTGGGATGACGCCATAGCCCCGCCCCCAAAAGGGGCGGGGCTTGACGCTGCGACGGACCGGGATGACGTCATAGCCCCGCCCCCAAGGGGGCGGGGCTTAGCGGCAAGATGGCGGCCGCCATCGAAGAGGAGAGAGGAGAGAGCCTTCCGGGCTCTCTCCTGAAGATCGGTAAGTCCTGGGGGGCGATCGGAGGCCCCCCAGGTGAAGAGGAGGGACAGCGGGAGCCAGCGCACACACAGGTAAGTGAATGTCATTTTTATTTTATTTTTTTTTTTTACAGTTAGCAGCTGCTGCTGCCAAACGGGGGGGGGGGGGGGCTATTCCGGGGGCTCTCCTGGAGCCATCCGACCCCCCACGGGGGATCGGATGGCACCAAATTAAAGAGGAGACCCGGCCGGATCCAACGAGGGGTCAGGTGAGTATTTTTGACTTTTATTTTTTTTACTAGCAGGGGGGAAAGTCAAGCACGTAGATACTACGTGCTTGGCACTTAAGTGGAGTGGAAGCAAGCACGTAGTATCTACGTGCTTGGCACTGAAAGGGTTAAACATCTTTTTGTCCTTAAATCCAAATATGAAGTCCTGAAAAAACAGCATAACAGCATGCACATAACCCTCCTAATGCTTAGTTAAAGCTTCTGCTTTTCTTGTTTTTTTAAATACATTTGCCCGAATGTCAGAACATTGTAACTTTTAGTCCTTAACCCTTTTGCTGCCAGCCTACCTGGACCATTTTGCACAATTTTGCGCTCCCCATGTTCAAATGTGATTTTTGAAAGGATTTTCAGGGATTCCCCAGGAAAATGATATATTGTTTTTTTCAGCATAGTCTGGGCCTTAACATGAAATGTCTTGTTTGTCATTTTTTAGGTGTATTCTAAATATTTTTGGGTGAAATATGTGAAAAAAATAAATTAAATAAAATAAAAGTACCACATATGTATCGGTAGATACCCTTTCCTGCCCAGGAGACTCCCCCAAACTGAAACAACGCTTTAGGGGATTTTTTAGATAAAAAACTATGTTACGTGCTAAGCGCACCTTGCAGTTTTTCCAACCCTTTACATTTGAAATACCCCCAACAAACTATATGTTCTCTGGAAGTACACACCTCAAGCTTTCAAGGTGTACCAGGCTTGTTGATGTGGCCACAGTTTTCTAGAAGTAATCCCTCAATGTAATCTTTGGTTGCAAAGAGCTTCCATAAAAAAAGGATAAAAAAGCAGAATCAAAGCCACATTTTAAACTATATACAAACAAGAAAAAACTAGTTTAATCTGAAAAAGCAACATCCACCGAACAGAACAATACCCAACATGCATAGCTACTGTCAAGGGAAGAGTTGCCACCCCAAAGTAAGGCATTTGCGTAACGGCAATTTTACTTGAAAATTTCAGCTCTGCAGACAAAGTGTGCACCTTGCGATTTTTCAACCAAAACAACCCTTTACATTTGGAATATCCCCCATAAACCATATATTCCCTGGAAGTACACATGTTAAGCTTTCTAAGCGTACCCAGCTTGTTTTAGTGGGCTCATCTTTCTGGAATTAATCCCTCAAAGAATTCTTTGGTTGCGCAGGGTTTCCCTAAAAAATGTCTAAAAAAGCTGAATAAAAAACACCTTTTCCTAAAATATAAATATGCAAACAAAAAAAAACAAGCTGAAAGGGCAAGGTCCCCCGAACAGAACAATACCCAACATGCATAGCTACTTTTACCCCTTTTATTTGCCAGCCTACTTGAGATTTTGTCACCCCCTGTTGACAGGTCATTTTTCCCCATTTTGCGCCATTTTTGCTGGAATTTTCTTGCAGCAGAGTTTAGGCTTTAACATGAAATGTCTTGTTTGTAAATTTTATTGTGTTTTTTACAATATTATTAAGTTAAAAAAAAAAATATAATTTTTTTTTTTTTAGGAAATTGCCTTTTTTATTTTAAATAAAAAAATTATTTTATTAAAGAAAACCATATTGCATGTGAAAGCCCACATTTCTACTGATTAGAACGGTACCACATATTTATCGGTAGCCCCCCGTTCCTGCCCAGGAGACCCCCCAAACTGAAACAAGTACTTTATAACATTTACAAATAAAATACAACTACCATTCACACTACAAAGGGTTAAATCGAGAAAAAAAATGACCTGGGGGGGGGACCCCATTTTTTAAAAATCCCCCAAAAAATGACATGGGGTCCCCCTTACCCGAAGTAACCAGCCCGGGACCAGCTATGCAGGGCTTGTAAGAACAGGGCGCAGGGGCCAGCTTTTGTGGCCCCTGGCCCTGCAGACTACAAGCCCGCATAGCCACCACACACCACACACACACAGAAAAAAATATTTTATAATTTATTTTTTAATACTTGCCTCCCATCCATCCTGGAGCACTGTATCCCTTGACAATCACTGGCTTCTGCTCACCTGCTGGAAGCCTTTTATAGCTGTTGGGTCACAGAACATAAGGGGTTAATTTAAAAAAAAACGACATAGGGTCCCCCCTCCCAGGGGGGGGGGCATTTTTTTGGGATTTTTAAGGGCTAAAAACCCTTAAAAATCCCCCCAAAAAATGACATGGACCCCTTACCAGTTCACAAGGGGTTAAATGTAAAAAATAAACACACAGACACAGACATAAAAAAAATGATCTTTATTTTTTTTTTTACTCTACTCACCTCCGATCCTGCGTCCCTCGCCGCTGTCCCGCGCCGCTGTCATCTGTCAGTGACAGATGCCGATAGTGATCGGCGATTGGAGCCTCCTCGCCTCTCACCCGCCCTGCTCCGATCACCACCGGCATCTGGCAGATGCCGGAGCTGGGTGCGGGTATATGAGTAGCGGGCTCCTCTCACAAAAGGCGGGGCTAGGGGCGGCGGCCATCGCCGCCAATAGAGGAGGTGAGGGGGTCCTCACCTGAAGCCTGTGGAGCCCAGGGGAGGGATCTGACCCCCCCCGGTGAAGAGAAGAGCCAGACGGAGGGGGGGGGGGGAGGTGAGTGACTGCCATTGTTTTTTTTTTTTTTTCAGCGCAACTGTAAGCGGTGGAAATGGGGGGGGCAGCCGGTTACGGACCCCCTCCTGAAGACGGAGGACGACGGGGGAGGGATCGGAGGCCCCCCGGAGGAAGAGGGGAACCCCAGCTTCACATTGAGAGGTAAGTGTTTATTTTTAAACTAGCAGGGGGGAAAGTCAGGCACGTAGATTCTACGTGCTTGGCACTTAAGTGGAGTAGAAGCGAGCACGTAGAATCTATGTGCTTGGCACGGAAAGGGTTAAATGCTTGTGCCAGGTACTGTTTATTATTGTTTACTTCACTTCTTCTCAACTTATATTATTTTCTTTTAGTTAATAAAATCACGCACAAATGTCAATAGTGATGAGCCGAACTTTAAGGTGAAAAGTTCAGTTTGGGACTCTAACTTGAGCCCAGACCGCAAAACCCATTGAAGTCAATGGGGACCCAAACTTTTGCTGTGTACAATGGCTGTAAAATAGTTGTAAAAGCTAGGGGGTAAATTGGTGGCAGATCACAAGGATATGCCACCAATATGTTATAATTGCAGGTCTCACCTTTGGGACACACACCCTACAGTATAATGCAAACTAAGCCCCCATAGTGAACCCCCCACCAAACTAAAGGAGCCCCTGCAACCCACAGCAGCCAAGAAGCCAAGATACGTGTAAAGATTGTCCGCTAAGGGTCTGTTTACAAAGGGTGAGGAACCAACTTACATGTTAAAATTACCAGCCAAGGGCTTTTTACAGAGGCCAATTAACCATCATACATGTTAAGAATTTCTGCCAAGGGCCTGTTTATAGAGGGGAAATGAACTACCATACATCTTAAGATTGCTTACCAAGGGCCTGTTTTCAGATGTCGAGGAACCAGCATACATGTTATCCTGGTCCACCTGCAGACAACTAATCCCCTGCTTTATGCAGAGCCTTGTATATTTTTTATATAGAGCCTTTTATAGTTATATTTATTCTAACTAAAATTAGCCAATCCCCTCCTTTCTGCAGAGCCTTGTATATGTTGTATATATAGCCTTGTATATTTGTATATAGTGTTATTTTTATTTACCGTGTGTTTTGTATATAGTAGTTTGGTTAGCAGTGTGGTGTGTACTAGTTTTTTAGTGGTGTGTTTAGTTCCATGGTTGTGGTGTGCTGTGTCTAGTAGTTTTTCTGTGTTCATGATGTGAGGAGATTAGCGGTTTTGAAATGTAGAGTTGCAAGCCATATGCAAACAGAGCACACCTACATTCTCCAGTAGCTACATTTTGATGGACTACAGATGCAAGAGGCTCCATAGTAAGAGGGATTAAGGCACAGGAGGCATCCCTGTTAAGTGCCTCTAAATATATTACATTTTTCAGCATGGAATCCTTTGATAGAGATCAAAGCTTGCGTATCAATATAAAGACAATACAGTATTCCCTAGAAAATCAGACTAAAATCCCACCTTTGTACAGTGTAATGCAGGGGTGTCAAACATATTTTAATCGAGGGCTACATGAGCATTTTGGTTGCCTTCAAAGGGCTGCTTAATAACAAACACAAAACAAAATGCAAACACAAACATTCAAATGTATGGTTAAAGACACAGAATGCTCAGAATTATTTTACTCAGGACAGATGTAGACACATAATTATTTTGCCCAGGACCAAGGCAGACGCTTAATTATTTTACCCGCAACAGATGCATGTTCTGAAATATTTGACAGATGTCCGTGACAGATGCAGACGTAGAATTATTTTGCCCAGGAAAGATCCAGAATTACTTCCACAGGTCAGATGTTGAAATATTTTGTCCAGGACAGATGCAGATGAAAAATTATTTTGTTCAGGACAGCACTACAATTGTTTTTTTTCCATCCCACCTGGAAATGGCTGGTATTTGGGTGGGTTATGTGGGCCCCATTTGTGTGGTGAGGGTTGGTTGCACAATGACACTGGACAGTTGCAGACACTAGTCTTTTATCCCCCAGAATGTTAAAAAGTCACCCCGCCAGATGTTTTTATAGGCACCACGTTTTGGGACAGAGATGGTACTGTGCTCTGGAGCCATGTGAAGACGTACTGCCGGTGTCAGAAGCCTCAAAGTAACCAGGCTGACTAAATGGGGCACTAAAATGGCTCATTACTGAGGTTGGAGTTAGCAGTAATCTGAGCTACCTTAGGCATCATCTAACAAGACATAAATTTATGGTACTTATAAAGTAAGAGGCGAGGTGATAGTAAATGTGCATATTTTGTAATACTGCCCTGAAAGGCCATCTGATATCTCTCTTGACTATTTAGATCTGCTTAGTAGGGAGCCTTATTTAGCGCCGAAAATGATGCAGCGCCGGATGAAACCTGGCGCTGTAGCTCAAGATACTATAGAGCACAATGGGCAGAACTGAACTGAAGTGTTTAATGCTTATAATTAATATTAAACATGTGTATTTGTAAAGAGTGTATATTGTGACTTGTCAGTAACTGAAACACAGGACCTAGATGGGCCAAAATGTTTTTTTGGTGGGTTATTAAACTTTATTTTAATGGCTTCTTTTGCTTAACAATGTGTAATTAGAACACCAACAACTAAAACGCAACCCCTTTTCCCCAGCAGTGATATCTTGTAACTGTAATGAAAAAAACGGCAGTACAAAGTGTTGTTCACTGGAGCTGGAATAATTAGCTGGCAAGTCAAAAGAGGCGCTAACATAGGCCGGCCAATACCTGTAAGAATCAAAGATAATTAGTAGTGCCAATGAAGTGCACAGCACAGCACCAGATAAGACGTTATTGCCGGAGCTCCGAAGTTGGCGCTATAGAGACAAAAATGATGCTAAAAGATGCACATCATAAATAAGGTCCATAGATATAGAAACCAAGTCTTTGTTTTTCATTAATATAAGTCTCAGGGATAAGCAGATAGGTTCTGTCAAACATCCTTAATTTATGGATAGGTTTTAGTCCTTGGGGTCAATCTCTAAGCAGGGAGAAATCATGGTTTGTTACCGCAAATATCAAATCTATGTTTACTCTATGCAATGTCCTTCTCAGTTTTCTTAGTATATCTATAGCTTGTCTCAATAGTCTAGAGAAGATTGGTGTATGTTGCAGTATGATTTTATATAGTAAAGAGAGAGACATTTGTCTCCTACCATCCAACTGCAATGGTAATTTCTGTGAACCAGTGAATAAGTAATGATTCTTTAAAGTGGCTTGAAACCCAGGGGGGATCGGCCCAGGAATCTATAAGATTACCGGACCGATCAGATCCCTCCCCACGGGGCATCCGAAATCGGGATGTCCCACGGGGAGGAACCCCCCAGGAGGCCCACAAACCTTACCTCAGCCCCGTTCCATCGGCGCGGCCGCGTCTCGCGCTTCCCTCTAGCAGGGCGCGCACCCGCACCGGCCGTTTGTGAATGGCCGGCGCAGGCGCGCTCCCTGTTAGAGGGAAGCGCGAGACGCGGCCTCCAGCGGCCTTGGACGCGCATACCACAGCGGCTCTGAGCGCTGTGATTGGCTGGAGCGGTCACATGGGAGCGTGGTGAGGTGAGTGTTTCTGGGCTTTCGGGGGGGTTTCAGACAGCGGGGCACCCCCGATCGGGGTGCCCCACCGAAGTGGACCAAAACCCTGGATAGTCAAAATCCTGGGTTTCGGTCCACTTTAAGTTGCCACTGGAGAATGTCTGGTTCACGCCATAATTGGCCAACAGAACTAAAAACTAAGGCATGGCTGGACCAAGGGGCATTAAAATTAGGAGTGGGTAAACATATCATCAACTCTGGTGGGCTAGTGGGCTTGGGAGAAAACTGTGTTTCTTGTCCTGGGAGTTACCTCCAGACATCTACTAGATCTAGAAAATGGATTACTTTAGCTAGTTATCCAGTGATTTCAGGATCAGCAAGGTGAGACAACATAGTCCTTTCATGCAGCTCCTGTATTTTTAACCCAAAAAGTCAAAACATATAGATGTCTGTGCACGGAGAAGAAGTTGCCTTCTCCCAAGCAACGAAATGCGTGGTGGCACACAATCTCTGTTCCTGCACTACCCAGAAAATCAGCTATAAAGGGCAGTATATTTTTATGTTTAGTATTGCGCCCACAGCAATTATATTTGTACTATATTTGTGTTTTAGTGGCTGCCTCTTTTTCCCCACTCAGCTGCCTTTTTTGGAGCAATTGATTAATCTTTTTGCTCTAGGCACTTCAAAGGGGATACTCAGTTTAGTACAGATAATATCCTCATTCATTATTTGCACCTTGTGTTTGCAGATGATATGCCATTTGGGTGTTGATCAATCTTTTTGCACTAGGCACTTTAAAGGGGATACTGAGTTTAGTACAGATATTAGGCACATTTATTATTTGCACCTTGTATTTGCACTCTGCATTTGCACTTTTAGATGATATTCCTTTTGAGTTCGATCAATCTTTTTGAACTAGGCACTTTAGGGGGGATATTGAGTTAATGCAGATATTATGTACTTTTATTACTAATACACTGTGCATTTGCACCTTGTATTTGCACTTTGAGATAGGGATGGCCAACTCTTTGACGCCCTGGCCGTGGAAATTTTGAAAGACGAAAAAAAACATGCGAATGGATGGTGGGTCTCGGGTAAATGTACATACAGCTGCTTCCTGCTGCTGCATACTCTGCATTAAGTTAAGCAGTTGATGGACCATGGCTGGCAGGAGTCTCTAAAACTAAAAGCTATTAATTAAATAAGTTACATATTGTAACTCAGAGGATATTCAAATGCACCATGGTTGTTAACAGAATATATATATATATATATATATATATATATATATATATATATATATATTACATTAATACATAAATTAGATAAATGAAGACTGAAAACATTCTATTTGAAGGTATGATAAGGAAAGAAGAGCCCAGTAAATTGACAGTCCAACCCTGCACATTTTAAGGAAGAAAAATGTCAGTGTGTTATATAAAATCTTTTGGCCACAAGGAGCCTGCTGGGCAAATTTAATGCTCAGGCACTGTACTCCTCTACCCCACCATCTAGCTATTCAGACTAAACCTGTAATGACGCCAACAAAATTGTATAATATCATCTTTTGTCACAGATATGGCCCCCTCTATCGGCACCACTTTTTCACCATCTTTAGCTATTATATAAATGTCTTAGTGAGACTGACCCACACTTACAGTGGATTTCTAATCCAGTTTGCAATATTTATTTTGGTAAGGAGGATTTATAGATTACATGATTTGTGTCTGGAAGGACCCCCGTGAAACTTTAGCTGATTTTTTTAATACTTAAGTACAAATTCACTTATCCTTAACTTTACTGGCACATGGAATCAGGGTATCATACAGCTTTTAGATCTCATACGACGATATGTGTTTTATTCCAGATATGGTCCAGCATATATTGAAAGCAGAAAACAGGAAAATATATTTACATGCTGCCTCTTTCCATTCAATGCCATTTAACTTCTTGCACATTCAAAATACATGATAGAGAACAGATTACAGAAATCTGAGTACTCAAGGAAAATAACCTACGTTGGTACTTAACATTGCAGTGGGTGCATGTGACCATATAAATAACACCAGAAGTATTCAATAGTTCTTTTGGTTAGTGCATAATTGTATGGCCCCATTTATACAAACCGACAAGAGCACCGGTTTTCCCAACATCTGTACATCCCTCTGCAGATCAACCAGGTTGAACTGTGTAACTGGGTAACCCCCATTTTCCATTTTATTTCCCCCTAATTCGGGTCCCCATTGACTTTAACAGGGGACAGGTTTGGGTTGAGACCAAGGACCCAAAACGAAATTTAGCAGCAGGTTCATCCAAACTTATAGAACCCAAATTTGCAGGTTTGTTCCTCCCTATTTAGGAGTAAAAAGAGCAATTTCCCTTTCATTGTCTACCTAGTGGTTGATTCAGCACTTCTATTTTATTTTTTACCTAAGGTGTACGTGTCCCCCTTGGAAACAGTGTCAAATGAGCCATTGCAAAGCATTCCAAGATTTCCAATTATATGCAAATCTCAATTTTGAGGTTCTGGTTAAACTGGGAAGGGTGTGTCAGGGTGCAGCTTTATAAGTAATGAGCATGGTCTCCTGTGGTCAGAGAGAACTGTGGGGTCACTGTGACATGCTGTGCTTTCTCACACTTGGAGCACCAATAGTAAAAGTGTCTGTTAGACCACTTGGTCCTGGAAAAATAAAATTGAAAGGAGGCCAAACATTGGAGCCCTGATATGCTACTTCCCGGCGCTGCAGGAAATAGAGGAGAGGCACTTGGGGCAGACATTAGGTGAGCTTCTTGCTGCTCTACTATTGCCATTGGGTGTAGAACCTGTAGAAGTCCCTTTATATAAATGTTTGTACCTCTATAGAATAGGGGACCTTTTGCCTAAATTAGGTGAGGGCTCCTTCGCTGAATTTAGAAGAGCAAGATTTCCCGATAATAGAGCTCTTCCAAGCACAACAGATCTTTCCTTTCCTTTGTAAGGAAAAGGTCCACAGATATTTGCTTGAAGACTCCATTTGAAAGCATAGCTTCATCTCTGGGGGGACGAGCCATATCTATGTTATATAACTAATTCACGGATATTGACACCAAATCATCCTATATGCAGTCCTGGGACAGTGACCTAGGGGGCCCCATTGACCTACAAGAATGGAAGAAATCCATCTCGACCTCTATAGCAGGGATTAATAATACAGCCTTAATAGAAGCCACCTACAAGGTAACTATGAGGTGGTATATGGTCCCGGTTAGGATAGCCAAGGCCTTCTCAAACGCTTCCCCCAACTGCTTCAGATCATGCGAAGCACCGGGGGACATGCTACACACATGGTGGACTTGCCCATTGGCTTCCCAATTCTGGAGTGAGGTAAGAAATCTTATAGAAGACATTACCAAGCTCTCAATCCCCCTCATTCCTGGAATTTATCTGCTCAATGAAGGGGTCTCAGAAATTCTGAGACACACTTATCAGCTCATAACCAGGATCCTTTTATCCACTAAAATCACCAGTCTCTTGGAAGCTGTGTTATATTCCCTTTTCTACAGTTCTTCAAAAAATGAATTGAATCATGGTTAATGACAAAATATAAATTATAATGCAGCTGAGTGGAGCCCCCCTGCCATCATCTCCTCACCCAACTCCCCCCTTGAACCCTTCCACCTGACCTTTCCTTGCTTTATCTTTCAGCCAACCCAGACTCCACTACTCCTATCCTCTTCCTTCTCTGCTCTTTCCTCCTCAGTAATTTCTTTTCTACCTCTCCTCTAACCCAGGAACCTGCCATTGTCTATTTTTATAATTCTGTAGCAATATATTGTCCATGCTTATTTAATACTTGAATTTTAGAACCTCATTGTGCCTGGGGGGGGGGGGGAGGTGCTGCTGATGGGGGGCTACTTCTCCGGCATCGGCCTCCCAGACCCACAGACCCACGTATAAGAACGGTTAGTCTGTTTTCTAATTGTACAGTTAGCTAGTTAATAGCTTTGATTACTAGCTTGGACAACAGACAACTAATTGGAAATCATGCACGGATTTTAGATTTTTTATATGACCACATGTTCTTATTATGTAACGGAAGATTTTTTTCTCCTCCTGGAATCCAGAAAAGTAACTGTACCTCTTATTCCTTAAAATAAAAACATAGTGAAACTAAATACATATTTGTTGCTACCTTTGTCATTCAAAACAGATTCCAAGACAGTGCCTTGATTTCAGCCCTTGCAGCTACACAGTTATAACACAATACACAACCTTCTTTTATCGATGCAGGATTTACAATCATCCAGGTCCTAGTCCTGATTAGCTGACAAATCTTCCGCCAGCTAATTAATTTGACATAGAACATTTGCCAATAGCAGATTTAATTTAAGGTTAGTTAATGGTCTTGTTTTCTTTACTAATTACAAAATGATGCATCTAAATATTACAGAAAACAAACTACAGTAATTTATAATCTGTCAAGAATTGCCCATTTATATTCTCATAATACTCAATGAAGGCATGTAACAACCTATTGAATTATGTGGAATTTCTGTTGCTAGGATAGCTGGCACTAAAAAAACAAACACGCTGGTCTTGCCTGGGGGCAATGCCTAGGGGATCAAATAAGCCATGTAAACAGATCATGAAATAGACTATAAGGTATTGGATGTTGTACATATTAGACATGTACATAGAAAGATCACAGAATAGAAGATTCACAGAAGAATTACAGAAAAGTTCTCACACAATGGGATTGTAGAACAAACCAATCACATGGATTTTGCTGAAGACCATGTAAATGTCTACACACAGAGTTATGTACATTTGGTTCATATTGCCTTGTGACAGGATCCAGAACCATAGTTAACAGAATTCAATGTGTATTCCTGTGAAGGTTAATGGTAAAAACCAAGGATGCCTACAGGATCGCCTCCCCTCTTCCCCCTCCATACCAGTGACTGCATCACACTGAGTACAGTGAAGATCAAGATTGTGAAGTTGGCTGCTGGCAATGTCATCACTGGCCTCATCATAGATTATGAGAACAGTGCCCACAGTAGTGAATGGAGAAAATGAGAAATTGTGTAAGAACACTAATCTGATCCTCAATGTAGAAAACATCTATGAGATGGAGATTTTAAGAAATCTTTCCCAAAGCTCCTGCCCATTCAAAGGAGTTGAGGTATTGGGCATTGAGAGCACAAGATCAGAAATGAAACAAACATATAATGGTAACAAAGAAAGCACAACAGAGGCATTTCTTTTACCCCCATCTGCTACCTGGAGGGGGTTGGGGGCAAGCTTGGTCTGGTGCATTGGGCTGGTAAGCTTTATGGGGGGGCACACAGCGGGATATCCTAAATTGGGATACACCAGGGACAGGAACCTATCGCCAGGATAATAAAAATCCTGGCGATATATCCATTTGAAGTGGACACAGAATGACTCATGGGAGGCTGTTGGGGACATGTTCCCCAACATTACATAAACTATGTTTTCCTGAAACCATAATTGTAAGAAGCAGCAGTATAAAATATGTAAAGATAATATGATTTTTGCCTCCTGGAAAGGGGAGCCCCCCTCGCAGAAAACCACACACAAAGCGTGACACCAAAAACGTGACCACCCGGCAGCCAATCGCGGGACTCCGTTCTCCCAGCTGGCTTGTAATTAGAGATGAGCGAACTTTTGAAAAATTCGATTCGGCCGATTCGGCGAATATTCCGGAAAAATGTGTTTTCGTACAAATTTATTCGCGACGAATCGCTATTAAAGATGGCTATTTCCGGGCTTCCGAGAGCCTCCATAGGGTTGCAGAATGTTTTGCCTGGCTGTAACATGCATAGGATGCATGCTGGGTTAGTGAAATAATATTGTAAAGAAGTATGACATGCAGATCATAGGCGTCGCTATTAGATTCGCTGTTGCAGAGCGGCACAATTAGAGAGCCTTGAGGTGGCATCAGCATGATGAGCCCATATATTACCTGAAAGACACACTCTGGACTTGGCAGCAGCATAGGGAGCCCATATATTGCCTAAAAAACACATTGGAGTTGGCATCAGCATTAGGAGCCCATATATTGCCTGTAAAACACACCCTGTAGTTGGCAGCAGCATTAGGAGCCCATATATTGCCTGAAAGAGACACTGGAGTTGGCAGCAGCATAAGGAACCCATATATTGCCTGAAAAACACACCCAGGAGTTGGCAGCAGCATTAGGAGCCCATATATTTCCTGAAAAACACACCCTGGAGTTGGCAGCAGCATTAGGAGCCCATATATTGCCTGAAAAACACATTGGAGTTGGCAGCAGCATTAGGAGCCCATATATTGCCTGAAAAACACACGCTGGAGTTGGCAGCAGCATTAGGAGCCCATGTATTGCCTGAAAGAGACTCTGGAGTTGGCAGCAGCATAAGGTACCCATATATTGCCCAAAATATACACAATACTATCCTAAGAATATTAATTAAAACTAAGATTAATGTAAAGCATTTCCTCAATAATTACTTGTGGTCTGATGCAGAGGAATGTCTGTAACTGGAAAGCAGCGCCTTAAATCTGTTTTGCACTATCCATATTTATTTAGATGGCACCATGATCAATCTGCTCTGATGCATCAGGCATTGGTGGGTGGAAATCTTGGCTGATCCATGCCCGATTCATTTTCACGCAGGCCAGTCTCTCAAAAAAAAATGTTTCAAGTGGAGGCAAATGTGCTCGGGGTAGACCACTTGCTGCGCGGCAGGCTACCTTCCCAGGAAGTAGTGGAAGAGGGTCCCTGGAGTCGGCGGCGGCGGCAGCAGCAGTGAACTAGTGCGGACTGTTGGTAGCTACTCTGCGATGTTGCAGTTTTTTGTCAAGCATCCACAGGAAGTTAACATGGCTATATGAAAGATGTGTAGGCAGAAGGCAAAGTGTGGCCAGGGTCCCAATGTTGGCCCCACAGCCCTGCGTCAACATTTGCAGCGTCACCATAAAGCGGCCTGGGAGAGTTGGCTCCAAAGTGGTGGTCCAGCCTGCTGCATTACCCAGTGGCACGATGCTCCCTGTTACAGCCAGCCAAGTTTCCACCACCTCCTGTGTGTCATACCCATCCTCTGTTGCTCCAGATGCTCCTGCTCCTCTTAATCCGAATCAGTCATTCCGCCAGCAATCCATTGGTCAAGCCATGTGCAAGAGACAACAGTAAATGCCCACTCATCCAACGCGCAGAAGCTAAATGTGCTCCTGTCCAAGTTGCTGGTGCTGCAGTCCCTCCCTTTTGAGGTGGTGGACCTTTCAGAAAACTGATGGCTTGTGCCGAGCCGAGGTGGAGAGTCCCAAGCTGTCATTTCTTTGCAAAGAAGGCAGTACCAGGCCTGTACAATTTTGTTGAACAGAAGGTGGGCCAGTCCTTGAGCCTGTCAGTGTGTACCAAAGTGCATGGCAGCGCCTACGTCTGGAGCTGTAACTACGGTCAAGGACAATACATATCCTTTAAGGCCCACTGGGTGATTGTGGTTCCTGCGCAACCACAACAGCAACTTGGACAGGTCCAGCCGCTGTGGCCTCAACGCTCCTAGGCCGTTGTGCCTGTGACAGTGCACTTGTCTATTTTGGTTCATGGATGTGCACGTTTTTTGCACTTAGGGACTTTTTTCTGTGACACCATTGCTAATTCTCAATTACATATTAATTCTTAACATTTATCTTATTTGAACACATTTATAATAATAACATATCATAGCAACATAGTAACATATTAGTAACATATTAGTAACATAGTAACATATAAAATTTATCAAAGGTTTTTTTTGTTAATTTTGTACATTTTTTTACATTTTTTTTTAATTCTTTATTTTTTTTATATTTAGTTTTTTTTGGGGTATTTTTATTTTTTTCCAGTGCCCTTCCAGCCTACCATGTGTGCAGGACACGGCGGTTTCACGCTGTTCTTCACATGGTTTGCCCTGGCGCACGGAGTCACACAAGGGAGGAACTGCTAAAAATCATTAATCAATAAATGAAATCATGGCTTACTCCATGAAAACTGCAAATGGGAACCATGGTGACAGACAATGGGAGTAACATCTTGTCTGCGCTGCGACAAGGAAGCCTGAGCCATGCATCCTGCCATGGCACACGTGTTCAATTTAGTTGTCAAGCGTTTTCTGAAGTCTTCCCCCCATCTGCAAGACATCCTAACAACGGGAAGGAAACTTTGCATGCACTTGAGCCACTCCTACACTGCCAAGCACAGCCTTCTTGAGCTACAGCCTCAGAACGGTATCCCCCAACATAGTCTGATTTGCGATGTTTCCACCCGTTGCAATTCCACCCTCCATATGTTAGATCGACTATATGAACAGAGAAAAGCCATAACTGATTTCTTGATGATCCAAGCGGATAGGGGGACTCCCCTGTGTAACTTCAATGTAAACCAGTGGCAGCTCATACCTGATACCTGTCATTTGCTCAGGCCCTTTGAGGAAGCCAATTATAAGTCAGTGGCCAGAACTACGGGATGAACGATGTGATTCTACTGCTTCATGTACTACAATACATGTTGGAAACCATGGCTGGTCAGGGCACTGGAGACATGGCGCCTACATTTCACGCCACATGAAGCCTGTGGGGGCTAAAGTGGAGGAGGAGGAAGGGGTGGGGCACAGCAAAGAACAGTTTAGGTTTGACAAAATGGCCATTTTATCTAGTTATCTGACAGGAGAGGAGGAGCAGGAGCAGCCAGAGTAGCTAGAGGGTTGTGAGGAAGGTGACACAGAGAACCCAGACACACCGTGGCAGTATGCAGTGGAGATGGAGACAGGTAGTCCCTCATTTGCACAAATGGCACGATGCATGCTCACGTGCTAGCGTAGTGACCGCAGAATTGTCTCCATTTGTCAGCGGGATGACTTCTGGCTCTCCACCTTATTGGACCCTCGCTACCGGTACAAAATGGGGGCATTTTTTGTACACCCACTGAGAGGGAGGACAAACTGACCTACTACAGAGACATTCTACGTAGTCAGTTGGCCGATGCCTATCTGCGTCATGGTCCAAGACCATGGGAAAGACCTGGAGCAGGCCCTGAACCAGCAGGTAGTGTCATACCTTGACATGACCATGCCAACGCACCTTGAGGACCCGCTGGACTTCTGGGCAGCCAAACTTGACTTGTGGCCGCAACTGGCAGAGTTGGCCTGGGAAAGCTGTCCTGCCCGGCCAGTAGAGTGCCATCTGAGCGGGTGTTTAGTGCGGCGGGGGCCATAGTCATGCCAAGGAGAACTCATCTGTCCATAAAAAATGTGGAGAGACTCACCTTTGTGAAGATGAATTAGGCATGGATCAGCCAGGATTTTCACCAACCACTGGCTGATCCATGGTAGTAGCTGATGCTCCTTATGCTGCTGCCAACTCCAGGGTGTGTCTTCCACGCAATATATGGGCTCCCTATGCTGCTGCTGCCAACTCCAATGTGTGTCTTTCAGGCAATATACGGGCTCCTAATGCTGCTGCCAACTCCAATGTGTGTACTCTTAAAAGACACATGCTAACATATTTGGGATCCCCCCCCCCCGGTTAAAGGCAATGGCTGCTGGCAATTTGACAACGTGACTTTCTTTACAACATGCAACCAGTTAGCAGACAGGAACTCTTCAAATATTTATGCTAGTATTTGGGATGCCCCCCTGTTCAAAGACATAGGCTGGCTGCTTAAGCAGTGAAAAAGTGACTTTGTTTACAAAATGCAACCAGTTAGCAGACAGGTACTCTTCAAATATTTATGCTAGTATTTGGGATGCCCCCTCTTCAAATACATAGGCTGGCTGCTTTAACAGTGTAAAAGTGACTTCCTTTACAAAATGCAACCAGTTAGCAGACAGGTACTCTTTAAATATTTATGCTAGTATTTGGGATACCCCCTCTTCAAATACATAGGCTGGCTGCTTTAACAGTGAAAAAGTGACTTTCTTTACAAAATTCGACCAGTTATCAGACAGGTACTCTTCAAATATTTATGCTAGCACGCTTTTTAAAGAATGACACCAGGAAAAGGAAAAGCTAAATAGGCAGGTGTGTTATTAACACTAAATAGGCTTGAAAGCTAATGCAAACACTTTAAACTTTCCCTGTCTTTCTCTGTCACTGTCACAGCCTCTCTCCTTCTCTATCTGTCCCTCGCTTCTTCTGTTCTTTTATCTATCTATCTATCTATCTATCTATCTATCTATCTATCTATCTATCTCTCCCTTGCTGTATCTATATATCTGTCTGTCTGTCTGTCTGTCTATCTGTCCCTCGCTCTCTCCCTGCCTGAACTGCTCTGGCCGCAATACAGTGCCGAAATGAGCTTCCGCAAAATGGCCGCTACTTATATAGAGCTGTGACATGATCGGTAAGCCTGTCTGCTGATAGGTAGCATGTGACGCCTACCCAGGATTCCTTGCCCCATGGGACATGTCCTGACATGTGGATCCACCATTTCAGATGGGCTGGATAGTAGTAAATGGAGTTTTAAGGAAGCGATTCGGGCAATCTACTCGCTGCAATATTCAAATCAAATTTTTCCTGAAATTCATAACGAATTCGGGTACGTCAGATTCGATTCGCTTATCTCTACTCATAATGAAGGTGAGCATTACAAGCTTTGTGTGCGGTTTGCTGCGAGGGGGCTCCAGCGGGGCCAACACCCGTTAAAGTAAAAACGGGTGTTGGTCCGGTTTAAGGTGGATGAAAACCTGCATCGGCTGGCCCCAGAGTCTGAAAAAATCCAGTGCCTGCCACTGCCACATGTGGAGTGAATTGCAAATATTCTAAGAGGTAATCATAAGCCACCTTTTGTATACTACTATGCACGCCATCCTACAAATAATCTGACTGTTCTTAAGCAAACCCAGCAACGTGCATTGTCTTGATGTATTGTTTTCTACTGTTCTACACATGTTGCCTTTATAGGACAAATGTAGTTTAAAGCCATGTCCAAGAGTGGATTGGATTACAAATATCCTAAGAGGTAAGCATGTCCAAGACAACTTGGTTGGGGGCCTAACCACTGTACTATAATGGCTGCATAGGAGCTGACTTATGACATGATGGAGGGGTTATTTCAAAAATAATTTGACCAGAAAATGCCAATACTACATTTACTAAAGCAAATAACATGCTAATATATAATAAAAGTTTTGTTGTTGTGAAGCATTTTGTGAGCTGTAGTTACTCTCAGTGTAGGAGAATTTTTTTAACAGTTCTACACCGTATAAAAGTTTAAATTGTCTGCTGATTGCTGGCCATGCAGAGAACCCAGCCATGCCAATGAGAACATTTATGTTGATATTCCGAGCACGTCACTGAAATACTACTCCGATGACTGAATGTTACAAATAGTATAACCTAGAGCAGGGGCACTCAAATGGCGGACCGCGGTGTAGTGTCAAGCAGGGCTGGATTAACGTAGGGGCGGATGGAGCTGCCGCTCCAGGCCCCTACGTTAAGACAGGCCCAGCAGCCTGCAAACGCGGCCGCCTGGTCTGCCACTGCAGTGTTCCCCCTAAGGTGCGCGGCCGCGCAGCCCCATCTGCCGTCCGCGCACAGGAAGCCCCCCCTGTCCCGCCCTTTTAAGAAATGTCCCGGCTGCTGCTGGCTCCACGGTGGAGCGGTGTGCCCGGGTAATTTGCTGTGCGGCGGCATCAGAAGTTCCGGCCAGCAGAGGTGCATTGTGGAGGCAGAGGGAGGCCCAATCACGGCTGGGCCAATGATGGAGGAGTGGGCGGGGCATAATTACGCTGTGGCCGGGCAGCGGGCTTTTGCTGAAGATAGGATGGCTCATGGCTGGAAAGGAAGGAGGACAATAAGGTAAAGGCTCCCGCTGCCCGCAGCGCTGTCACTAGCCCGGCGGGACTTTCATTTAATCACGTCAGGCTCAGGCTGTCCGGGAGCTGATTGACCTCTGCCTCCCCCCTCCCCTCCCCTGACTGTCAGTTCCACATGACTGCACAGGGGAGGGGGCTTGCAGAATGAGGCTGTTCTCGCGTCCCCCCCCTCCCCCACGCTGCGATCATCAGTGTAATGGACTGGCAGGACACAACAATAAAGGAGAGAAAAGGCAAGTCCCAGTGTCCCACCCGTGATGAATTAGCTGTGGCCAGTCTGCCTCATTCACTTCTATGCTGTGTTTCCTTTCCATTCTCTGTCTTTTTCTCCCTCTCTCACTTCTTTATCACTGTCCTTTTTCTTTCTCCCTTACATCCCCATCTCTATCTCTCTCTTTCTCCCTGCTTTCCTTTTTTTGTCCTCTCTTGCTGCTTTTATTTGTCCATTCCTTCCTTCTTTTTCTCTTCCTCTATCTTTCTCCCTCCGCACCTTTCTCACTGTGTTCTCTTTCTTTTTTTCTCCCTTCTTCCCTGTCTCTCTCTCTTTCTCTCTCCACCACGCTTTATTCTACCTCTCTCAACTTTCATTCTCTCTTTATCTTTTGTGCTCTTTCCTTCATCCTTTCCCTCACTCCTTCCTTTCACCCTTCCCTTCCCTCTCTCCCCTCCTTCCTGCATTTCCTCTCTCTTTTTTCTTCCCCCACTCCTCCCTTCCCCCTCTCGTTTCCTTACCTTTTCTTTCCTCATTACATTCTTCTCTTTCCACCTCACTCTTGCTTTCTCCCTCACTCCATACTGCCTTCTTCCTTCCTTTTGTTCTTTCACTCCCCTTCCTCTTTCTTATTCCCTGTTCTGGCTCTTCTCTCTCTCCCTTTCTTCAGTTCTCACTTTCTTGCCTTCCCTCCCTGTTTCTTTTCTTACTCCATTCCTCCTCTCCTCTTTTCATCCTGTCTTCTGCCTGTCTGTTTACTCTCTCTCTTTTTTATTTATTTCTTTCTCACTCCCCCTCTCCCTCCCCTCTTTCTTTTCCTTCTTCCTCCCTTTCTCTTTTCTTTCACTCACTTACCTCTCCCACTTCTGTTTTCCCTCTCTTCCTTGCTTCACTCACTTCCTTCTTTTTACTTTCCCTTCTCTCTATTTCTCACCTTTTTTTCTCTCCTTTTCTTTTTTTACTCTTCTTCCCAACCTAACTTTCTCCTTTTTTTCTCTTACTTTCTTTTTCCCTCTCTCTTTCTTCCTCCATTTTCTCCTTTCTCTTGTCTTTCTCCCTCTTCTCACACTATCACACTATTGTATGCATGTGTGCACGGGGGCGCGCCGGTTTTATTATCATTATGTCATTCTTAGGAGGTGTTTCCCTTTATGGCCGTGGCTCGGGGCGTGGCTTAATGTTAACAAAAATGCCACATTTGTCCCTCTTTCTTGGGTAAGTGTGTGCAGCCAATCACAGGGGTCACACAAGCCAGTAGGAGAAGGGAGACTGCAAACTGAAAGCCAGCGTTCTCCTTGCCCTCTGATCAGCGGGTGATGGCGGGGCTGACAGGCGTCCTTGTGGCGGCCATTGCAAGGTGTCTGGCTGGACGGCAGCTTCCCTGGATCAGCTTGCTCATCATGCAGCATGTGGGGCTGTGTGTGGAAGGCTGGCGGGGGGGGGGCATCTAATTCAAATGCACAACATCCAGCTCCAATCCCAACACCAGCAAGTGCAGCCTCATCAGTGGGCAGGTTACACCATAGTATGTATGTAATGCTGGAGGACACAGGTCATTTATCCTATGCCCCTTCCATTTTCATCTCTGTTCTTTGCCTCTCAGCCCACACTTATCACCCCCCCCACACATTTTCCTATTTTCCTACTTTTTCACATTCCCTTGTTCGTTCTCTCTTTTCCACATTCTCTCTATCTTTCTTTTTTCCCTCTTTCTCTGTCTCTTTCCCACATTCCCTCCCCCTCCATCATTTCCTCCTTCCCACATTACCTCCATCTTTCTCTCTTTCCCACATTTCCTCCATCTTTCTCTCTTTCCCACATTCCCTCCATCTTTCTCTCTTCCCCACATTCCCTCCATCTTTCTCTCTTTTTCCCACATTCCCTCCATCTTTCTCTCTTTCCCACATTCCCTCCATCTTTCTCTCTTCCCCACATTCCCTCCATCTTTCTCTCTTTTTCCCACATTCCCTCCATCTTTCTCTCTTTCCCACATTCTCTCCATCATTCTCTCTTCCCCACATTCCCTCCATCTTTCTCTCTTTCCCACATTCCCTCCATCTTTCTCTCTTTTCTACATTCCCTCGACCTTTTTCTCTTTTCTACATTCCCTCCATCTTTTTCTCTTTCCCACATTCCCTCCATCTTTCTCTCTTTCCCACATTCCCTCCAGTTGGTTCTTTTTTTTTTTTTTAGCTAAAGAACAAACTCTATGAAGATATGCACATTTTTCATACACTAACATGTATTCAGCTATCCACGTGACAAATGCACTTTGTCTTAAACAAAATTGCTTTGTGTTGCGTTTTCATTTTATATACTTCGATAAATAGGCCCGTCAAAATCTACAGCACCAGGCCCGGGATGCTCTTAATCCGGCCCTGGTGTCAAGGCCACATCAGCCCGGGATCCGGCGGTGCCGGTGACAATTGCCGGCCGGGGCTGTCAGAGCTGGGGGCGGGCACATGGGCGTGGCCAGGCCGGGGAAGGTGGAAGCGGCTCGGGCCTCGTAGGCGGGGGGGGGAGGAGTGGAGACTAAGAGGCACGGGAGGAGGAAGGAGCCGAGAGCGCGGAGCTGGCGGAGGCTTCGGGCGGCAAGCAGAGCCTGCTGCACACACACGGCATCAGAGCACACTGCTGCGCTGGCTGGAGGAGCGGCTGGCCCGGGGCGAGGAGGCCATTACCCGGGACCAGTTCATCGAGCTGCTGGAGAACCGGGCCAGTGGCCGAGAAAGTGCAAGGAGGTGAGATTCCTGTCCCCCATTTACTTCCTGCTTCTGTCATTTACTTCCTGCTTCTTGTAGAGTGCAAGCTCTTCAGCTAACAACAGCTGACATGCACTCTTACTTACACCCCCCCCCCCCCCGGACTTTCATCCCACGGCAGACCCTGGTAAGTGGACCTCCACTGAAAGTAGTTGAGTACCCCTGACCTAGAGCATGATTATTCAAATATTTATATTGTTCATTAGGTTAGGAATCCAAAATTATAATTTTACCATAATTTAAACGAAGTAATGGCATTTTTTGAAACTTGTGGGTCAGCTGCATAAGCATAAGCAATATAATTATGCTATTATGCTATAGTAAGTTAGCATCAAATAAAGCAGTAGTGACTTCTTGTAGATTTGGGATGCTAGGGTTTAGGTGGGCTTACAATACAGAAAGTCCACCACCAGGCATTCCTGTTAGAGGTATTTGCAGCTCAGTATAAGACCGTTACCAGCTGTGCATCGACCATGCTGCCAGCTTCCAAATAAATGCTGTGCACAGCCTTTGGAAGGCAATTGAAATCTGTACAAGGGTTCCTGAAGCTGGCTATAAAGGCTGGTGCCGGAATGCAGTTATTCTAAGTCCTGCAGACTGACCCAGATTTATTTTTGCATTCTCTGGCACTGACAGCAATTTTGAGAAAACAGAAACGCATCTCATAGCACACCCTGTCTGACCAAGCCAGTCCTCTCATAACTGAAAGCAGAGGCACACACTTCGAGGACCAAAGTGCAAGAACAGGCCCAAATCAGCCTACTGTACATGTTTCTAACGGAGTGAAACAACAGATAGATGAGTAAGATGAGTAATATTTTCATAAAGTCTTTAAGGCAAAAACTGATCTTAGAAATTTACAATACTTTCTTCTCTTAGCCAGGTTCAAAGACAGTGGTTCAGATTGTCTCTGCAAGCATTGGCACACTTAGAACGTATAGCAGAGGGAGTTATCTTACTTTGACATGTGTATGACCAAATGGTCCAACATCTTCATTTCATGTTTGAAATGATTTTTCTTCATACAGTATGTCTGGCTCCTCTTAGAATTCCAAGTCTTGTCCATTCATATGCAAGGGTCCAAGCATTTTATTTTGGGGCAGTGGTTGCTGACTCATATTTGTCATGTTATAGTCTTTAAAAATCTATTTCTGCTGTCCACAGGGAGTTTGAATTGCTGTTGCTGGAACATGAGTTATACTTGCCTATGCACTGCCCTGTGTCAGCTTTGACATCTTGGCAAGCTTGGAGTGGAAGTCCATCTTAAGACATGGAGGCTGATTCATTACTAGCGCCAGCTACCAGCAGATGAGCATCTATATAGCGGCGCTTAGAGCGACCGCTAGTATACGCTTTGATCGGCTATCGGGAGCTGTAACAGAGCGCCTCAGTCGCTGAAGTAACCTGGCCGGCATTGATGAATGAGATGTATGTTGGGCATTCTAACACCAGTACAGTTGCAAGGAGCGAAAGGTAGCGCCAGCTTAGTGCAACCGACTCTCAGCGGCTCACACCATATTCAACACACACAGCGTCAGCGCTTTAATCTGGTCGCTATAGCATGGAGCGCCAGACGGTGTGTGATTAAAGTCTGTTTTTGAACACATATCCACCTGTAACAAAGCGACAAACACATGAAATGACATTGCTGTAACATTGTGACATTAACACTTTAATGTCAGACCTGTAATGACAATTCTGCATAAAAATATAAAAAATCAAAAATGTTTTCAAAAATGACTTTTTCTAGGCCAGGAGAGGTGACACAATTATTTGAGAAAAAAAAAAAAAGATTAAAAACAAAAACCCTGTTTAAACAGAAGCGAAAGAACGTCCATTGAAATGTATGTGAGAGTGACAGGTAGCGACGGGTAATACCTGACGCTCTGGAAGCTAGAGCGCCGTCGCTATTCGCTGAGCCACCTGTAATGATGAATCGGACACTACATGGCGCTGTTAGAGTCACTCACCAGATTCGCTTTCATAAATGTGGTATTGTGTACAGCGCCCAGCGTTCACCAGACGCTGCCTGCCGCTACGAGGCACTACCTGGCGCTATCCCTTGATGAATAACCCTTAGTCAATAAACAGGAGAACGTTCAGGCACTAGCCATGAAAACTGGAACTGTAAGGGGTAAACAACCCTCACCCACCTGTCAAAACTCCCCACAAAACTCCCCACACTCCCTGCTCCGATCGCTACCGACAAGTGACAGTCGGAGCCCGGGTGATGTCATCCCGCTCCTCCCACAAGTGGGCGGGGCTAGGGGCGGGGCCAGCACCGGCCGAAGAGGACGGTGAGGGCCAGTTGCTGGGTCCTCACCCGAAGAGTGGTAAGTCCAGGGGGGGGGGATCGGAGCCCCCCCCTGGTGAAGAGAAGACCCGGGGAGAGCGATTGCGCTGTCAGGTGAGTTTGTGTCATTTTAATTTTTTTTTTTTTCTTTCAGATGGCGCGGGGGGGGGGGGGGGGCTATTCCGGGCCCCCTCCTGAAGATCAGAGGCCCGGGGGCGAAAATCAAATAGCTGATTTTTGAACAGAATCGCTGGCACTTTCAAACGAGGAGTCAGGTAAGTCTGAATCTTTTTTCCTTTTTTTTATGGGGCTCTAAAGTCAGCTACGTGAGTCTCACGTAGCTGGCACTTAACGGTTGGAGAGGCAGCTACGTGAGACTCACTGGGTTAATGCATTCATGTTGAGATAAACATTTAAATAAAATGAACAATATTCAGGTTTGTTTAGGATTCACAAGCTTCGAGTCTCTGTAGGTGGTTGAAAAGGTTCTTAACATAATACCTGTGATGGGTATTGCTGGCTGTTGCTATAAATAACAGATCTTTAAATTATGGAAGTCCTAGTTATCTGTATCATCATTTTCTAGTGCTGAATGGAAGCTTAGCCCCCACTGGGGCCTGAGAGTACTTTTAACCCTATGGGTAACCGGAAAATAAATGAATTGAGTTATTAACTGTAGTAACTGCATACAAAAGCTTCTTGAGCCCCCAATAAGCATTTTGTAGAGTGGCATACTTGGAAACATACCAATACAGGTACACAAATATGGTAATTATAGTGGTACCCTACATATAAAATTGAATGCCCTGTAGACAAGGTCAATCTCAAATTCAGGCACTATATACAGCACATAGTTAAATTCAAGCACAGCCCTATCTTGGCCAGGCTTGGTTACCGCCAAGAACTATATACATATTATCAACCTTATAATCCCTGTATTCTATCTCCATACACATTAACCTTAAAGTGGACCAACAGTCAAAAATGACTTAAACCAGACACAACAAACCAGACTTAAACCAGACACAACTTTAATGACCAACACAACAAACAGTGTTTATATGCATCCCTCCCGATGGCAATTTAGATTGTTGCATATAAAAATGCATTTACCTTTTTCTAACTCTTGCTGTAGTAAAGTTTAGAAACAAAATGTGTAAACAATATCAATATTAATAACTAATATTAATTATCTCTCCTGGCTGGCGCAAGCCAATTTGTAAACAATCCATTAATAGCATAAACAATATTAATATGAATAACTAAAATATGAATAATATTATATATATATTTATCCTGCCCGGCTCGACTAAAATAGGCAACACATATACCAATATTATCAATATCTGGCCAATGATCACGCAATGGATACACGCATAAGACTATAAGACTGTAGGTTCTTTTGACTTCTGGTAAATGCAAGAGACACTGGGACAAGTAGTAAATAAAGAGATATATTGTTGACAAAATAACACAATAATGCAATCAAATCTCAAATCAAACACAATACAATCCAGTTATGAGACTGGCATACATATATACAGGGAAAGACACATTACCCTCCTGAAACAGGCACTCACAAGAAGCAGACCTTTTCAGCTGGTAGCCTTCATTTCCTCTTTCTCCTGTGTTGCCCTCCTGCCTCTAGCCTGGCCCTTCTCCTGTGCAAGCAGTCTCAGGTCCAAGCCGTCTCCTTCCTTCTGCCTCCCTCTGGCTGCACTCACCTCAATTATACTTCCCTGCCCTTTGATCTCCAGTCCTGCTGTCCTCCCCCCCTTCATTCCTTCTACCCTAATTATACTAAAAGTGGGCTTCTAGTATTCCTTTGATCTTTTATGACCCTAGTCTTCTCCTAATCTGGCTTCTCAATCTTGTCCCAGCCCTGCTTTATTGTCGCAGGATGCTGTCCTATCTGATTGGAATACAATTCCTGCCCGGCCACCTGTGCATGCTGGTATTGTAAACTATTTTGCTGTATATTCCTATACTTAAATATGCAACATTATTAGCAATATTGATTTTCCATATTCGCCCACTAGAGACAGAGATATATATATATTATATTTATATGTATATATATATCGAGGTCTCTCAAATATATAAAATGTAAGTCTTAAAAGTGATTCAAATTTGCTGATACCGATGGGACCCGATACATTACAGCACAATGCTATCACAACCTCCAGTATCTCAAGTTACAGTCCGAATCCTTCAGCCACCACACACTGTTTTAATGCCACACCTTCTTCAACAGATCATCAAACATATTTCATATTTTTACACCATCCATAACCGCTTATGTGATTTTGGGTGACCAAATCTGGTGACATCCGGATTTATTCACTGCTGCTGGTATTGACAGACATCAGTCGACTTCCATTGTATGTTGCAGACAATGCTTTATCAGCTGTCACTGAGTCTCCAAGGCCTGTATTATCATCAGCGAGGTGGGTGCACAAGGTGACAGTGCATATTGTTATGAGTGCACTGCATCAGAATAGTCCATAATGTTATGGGTGCACATCATCAGAACAGTCCATATTGTTATGGGTGCACATCATCAGAACAGTCCATATTGTTATGGGTGTACATCGTCAGAACAGTTCATAATGTCATGGGTGCACATGTACTCTGACAGTTCACACAGACCATAAGGAGTTACAGCAGCAGTACATCTGCAATATTAGAAGCAATCGGTGATATACTCTCCAACACAGTGATACACAGCAGACTCCAAGAAATAGATTTTTGGTCACAGAGCATAAACATACTGCAACATAGCAAACGGCGTATTACGGTGGAAATGTCTGAAAGAAAACCTTGAACAAAAGAAAGTGTGACTCTGTAGATGTGGCTTTGAGGATTCAAGCTATAACCAAAGAACAATATGGTTGCTACTATGCTATATCAATAATCCCCCTCCGTCTCTGCAAACTCAAATCAAGGGCGTCTCTGGGCTATCTATGGAAAAATACTGTTTAAAGATTATTTTACAACAATATACAACATATTAAAACAAACATCCATAAGATATTAGGTCCGCCTAATGCAGACCTAGTATGTTGACCCTATTGTACAATCCTAAGCTCTAAACCTCGCCCACTTCATAACATTTAAAAGTAAATCTTGTGGAGAAAATGGGGAGAAAAGCTGCTCGCCCACTTCATACCATTCAAAGTAAAGAAACATAAACAAACAGACAATTTCAAATTGTGTGCCTGTGTACAAACTACAAAAAAAAGTTGCTTAGGAAAAAAAAATGGTTCCCACTCCAATAACATAACAACAGGAGAAAAAAAAAACTTACAAGCACACAATTTAAAAATGATTGATCCAATGAACAGGCTAAATTATGAATTTTAGCCTTTTCATTGTTCATTGTGAAAGGAAAAAAACGCTTTAAAACCGGTTCTCAATGCATTGTCACTGGAAAGACACTGGCTGTATAGAAATGCTAATCAGCCTGGGAGTGACACTCTGCAGTCCCAGCAACAGAGCATTCCACACAGCATGTCAGTGACACCTGGAGAAACCTACATCCACTATGCTGGCACTAGTTATTATCCCCTGCGCAATCAATAAAATATTGCGCAATCACAAAAAAATACTACATTTACACTTTAATGGAAATCAGGGATATCCGAAACCCTGTCCATGCCAGCTTAGCAGTTCAGGTCTTTTAACTAAAAAAACAAAAATGAATTTAGATTTTTGATAACCTGACTGCTTTTATCAAATTAATCTTTGAGGCTTATCCTAAACGTGTGCACATAAAAAAAAACCCAACACAAAAAAGCCCACGTTAAGGTCCTCAAAACCTAATGGAAAAATCAAAGCGTTAATCGGAGACTTAGCCGGGGTTTTATCCAATGGACCTGAAAGACAAAGCACACAGAGTTAATAACACCTAACTGGGTGCCTCTCTATAACCTTTTGTGCAAGCCTTGGCTCATCCGACATTATTCTGTTCCCCGACATACTTACCTCTTCTCTTATGGCCATAACCTGTTGGATCAGTGAGCTCATATCACTCCTCAACTGCGGATTTTCTGCCATAAGGTATTCATTTCGGGCTCTTAACCATTTTACTGGGACACACTTTACAGGTTTGCTTTGACTATAATGTTCCCTAGCAATTTCTTATGGTTAAAGCTTCCTGTCCCAAATCTAGCAGAATACACCATTGTCTGCCTTTTGTGGGTTCTATAGTTCTGGGCCTCATTACTATTCATTTGTTTTGCAGAGGGGCAGAGCCTGGAAATGTGACCCGATTGGCCACAGGAGTGGCACTTCACAGTTCCAGCTCTCTTTAAATTGTCTCTGCACGGTACAGCAGAGTTAATTATTCTAGGCATTGCTTTTTGTAATGGGGGCCTTGAGACTGCCACTGGAGCTTGTGTGACTGCACTAACCTTTGGGGCTACCTTTGGGTAATTTTCACTCATACAATTACCCTGCACCCCTGAATCTATATGCTTATTTGGTGAAGACCCACATGAATCCTCCTCAGCAGCACTAGGAAATGCATCTCCCTGTCTCCTGATATCCACAGACACAAGTTCAACTTCTTTTTCTGTGGCTATCAGCTTTTCTGACATTGCCTGATTGTTCCTACGCAATTCTATGGTCTCAGCTCTCAGCTGCTCCACAATTGCGCCCAAACTTTCAGTAGATGCCCTCATGGCTCCTAGCACTTTATCCAGGGAGTTTACCTCCTCTTTGAGGCTTTCATTTTGTATTTTCACCAAAACAAACTCCTTTGCAATCCACACTGCCCCATACATCAAAAAGCATTTGCCCTCTGATTTCGAGATTTGCTTAGCAGCAATGCATTTAGACACATAATCCTGGGCTTCAGCTCATGGGTTACTGGATCCCTGCATTGCTCTTATAATACCCTCTGCATTCTTTATCTTGTTCATCTTTTTTACAAGACCCTCCATGACTATAAAATAAGGCACTTCCAAGAAATTGCAACACTTTAAAATATGCTATAGTTACCAATAGCAACAGCGGTCTGTGAACTATAGAAATTGAATTGCACAATGTATTATATACCACAATACACTCAATATTCACCACAACACAGTGCTCTGCAAATACACAAGATGCCTCCTGCCTGCCGCTTAGCCAATATGTAAACAATATCAATATTAATAACTAATATAAATAATCTCTCCTGGCTGGCGCAAGCCAATTTGTAAACAATCCATTAATAGCATAAACAATATTAATATGAATAACTAAAATATTAATAATATTATATATATATTTATCCTGCCCGGCTCGACTAAAATAGGCAACACATATACCAATATTATCAATATCTGGCCAATGATCACGCAATGGATACACGCATAAGACTATAAGACTGAAGGTTCTTTTGACTTCTGGTAAATGCAAGAGACACTGGGACAATTAGTAAATAAAGAGCTATATTGTTGACAAAATAACACAATAATGCAATCAAATCTCAAATCAAACACAATACAATCCAGTTATGAGACTGGCATACATATATACAGGGAAAGACACATTACCCTCCTGAAACAGGCACTCACAAGCAGCAGACCTTTTCAGCTGGTAGCCTTCATTCCCTCTTTCTCCTGTGTTGCCCTCCTGCCTCTCGCCTGGCCCTTCTCATGTGCAAGCAGTCTCAGGTCCAAGCCGTCTCCTTCCTTCTGCCTCCCTCTGGCTGCACTCACCTCAATTATACTTCCCTGCCCTTTGATCTCCAGTCCTGCTGTCCTCCCCCCCTTCATTCCTTCTGCCCTAATTATACTAAAAGTGGGCTTCTGGTATTCCTTTGATCTTTTATGACCCTAGTCTTCTCCTAATCTGGCTTCTCAATCTTGTCCCAGCCCTGCTTTATTGTCGCAGGATGCTGTCCTATCTGATTGGAATACAATTCCTGCCCGGCCACCTGTGCATGCTGGTATTGTAAACTATTTTGCTGTATATTCCTATACTTAAATATGCAACATTATTAGCAATATTGATTTTCCATAAAGGCCCATTATTTACAAATGGTGGTTCCTGGATGTGCAGGCCACCATCAAACAGGAAGTGCTGCTGGGCTATGCATTGTCAGTTATGTCAGTTGAATCCAGGCAGCTGCATGACTGAGATGCTGGGAGAGGAAGCTCTAAAATCATTTGTTTTAATCTAAATAAAATATATTTTATCAACCAACACACCAAACATAAACACTGAAAACCCAATGTCTCGGCAGTAGGCCCTTAGTCATTCTATCTCCAGCCCATATACTTTTCAACACAAGAAGATTGCTGAAGCTTTTTGAAACTGAGAGCTGTTGATGCTGTAACAAGCATGAGCGGGAGGCTATTTCACAGCCTTATATGGTAAAAAGGATTGTTGCCTCTAGAGATTGAAGCAGTGCCCTCTTAGGATATAATTTTGTATAAAAAGCTTCTAATTTTTTTCACCAGTAATATATCTGTACTAGTAAAGTAATTCCCCTTAGGTGTCTCCTGCCATGACTAAATAAATGTAATTCCTTAATAACTAAGGTCCTTCATTCCCCTTATCAATTTGGTGTTTCTTCTCATAACCCTGTGGACCTCCGATCATCAGGCATCTGGCAGCTCGCTTGCCGCTTCTGCTTTGTACTAGTGAGTGAGCTGACGTCAGCACACTCCGTCTGCATATAAGGACCCTCCCTGCAGCAGGAATGAGCAACGGAGACCGAGAGTGAAGCTGAAAGCGGGGCAGAGGACACCAATTCTCAGCCCCTCTCCCGGCTTCCACCCCTCACTTTCGGCTGAAGACAGAAGAAGTCGGAAGGCAGGGGTCAGCACCTGGCAATTTTAAGGAGGTAAGTTTTTGTTACCAGTGCAAAGTACTGGAGGGGCTGGCAAGTCACCTGCCGGCACAAGAGTGACTTGCCAAAAACCCTGCCCATATACCTGCATCCCCTAAGGCCAGGAGTTTCCAGAAAAGCCTGGTGCCCATGTGGGCTTTGTGGGCTGGTAGACTTTAGGACCCCCCGTACCCCGGTACCAGCCCATATATGTTTTTAATAATATCCCTTGAAAGTTATTGAAAGTTAACTGCTAGTTTCAGTAAGTTGTATTTCATTTAAAAATCTCATAAACTGCTCTTTTCAATTTGGGGTGTCCTGGGAAGGAATGGTTGTCTACTGATACATGTGTGGTACCATTTTTTATTCTCAAAAAAATGCTACAATTTAAAAAAATAGATTTTAGTTTTTTTCCCACATATTTCACCCAAAAATATTGAGAAAGCACTTAAAAAAATGGAAACTAGGCATTTCACGTTAAAGACCAACATATATATAATTGTCCTGGAAATCCCTCCCCCGGTAAACATATATAGTTTAAAAATTGCCTGGCAACAAGGTGACAAAATCTCTATGTAGGCTGGCAGTGTTAATACTGAACCCTGGGCTACACTGCTTACAACCTGTGACCATTCAGATTTAGCAGTTCTGCCTTCTATTGATCTACCACAACCAATTCCCTGTTTTATTTCCATGCAACATGAATCCAGAAGAAGGAGAGAAGCAGAACAGCTGACAGTAGGCTGTGTGCTTTGGAAACACCCAGACCTGCACTGGTGCTTTTTTTAAACTTTTGGTCCACTTTAAGCTATTGATTATAAGCTGCAGGATTTATTTTGCATCTGTTCATTGTGCAGTGCTTAAATCTACAGGTCACACAGGAAAGCTACATTTTATTATACTAATTCCTGACCTGGCTACTTCAATGGACCCATGATGTGAATTCGCTAAGCTACTGAAAATCATAGTTTTATAGCAATATTCTCAATATTCTAGAAGCTTTTTCTAAACTGTGTTACTGGTCAACTAATCAAAGTAAAGATGTAACATTACAATAGACAGTGAATTGTATACATAGAGAACACACAGGTTGACTATGTAAAAGCACAATCAGATCTTGTTGCGACAAAGTGAGAGACTGTTTTGTGTAGGAGAGGTTTGTGATTGATTTAAAGGCTTTATAACTTCTCATCACATTGCTGATATCTGGAAATCTTCACAAAGAGCTGCTGACTGATCATCCAACCATCACATTGCATCACAACATGCAGGCAAAGAGGAGACAATCCTTCCCATCCCACATTGTGATGCACACATCACACTGCAATGTAAGAAAGCATCACAGCTAATTTCAATAGAATCAATAAAGATAAATGAATTGTTATTTGGCTATAACAATGTAACACAATAGACCTCTCAATCTCAGCTTGTTTGTTATAGCTCCTGCAGGAGGGAGAGATAGCCCCATCCCATGGTATTCCCTTCTCAATATATGGCTCACTGAACTTTGTCACCTCTGTGACAAAAAACATGTCTATCTAGGGTGTTATAATGATGTCTAGTCTGGAGTAAACCTAATACCAAGAAAGTAAATATAAAGGGTATTCGTTTTTTGCACCATTTTAAATTAGCTTTCCAATAGCCATGCTGTAAAAGCAAGGTCATCAAAGTGTAAATTGGGGCTTTAGACAGATGATTTAGACAGTTTGACAGCTAACAGAAACCTGTCGCAGTCCCGTATTTCACATGTGCATATCAATATCTTGGCCAATCTGGAGTAACTAGGCAAGTCTTGACTTGACAGCCTTGGTCTTTTACAAGACCTAATACAACAGGGGTAGATGATCATATGCCTAAGTTAGCAAGAACATCTACCATTGGATTATGGAAGTATCTGTTTTTAGAGACGGGAACCTTTCTCTTGTAAATAAATACAAACTTGTCCAAATATGGAAGAAATGTAAGACACTGAGTAAAAGCTCTGGAGCCAAGGTCTCACCTCTCCCTTAGCAAGACAGACAAAAAACGACTTTCGTTTTTGTGCCGATCTGTTTTTTTTTTTTAAATTTCCCGCTCTCGTATGAGTGTGTGAGCGATTCTATGCATGCATTGCAATCCTTCTGTAATGTTTCTGTCCGTTCGTACGGCAGAGTACGAATAAGAGGAAGTCATTTTCCAGCGTGACTTTTCCATTTCATTTTCTCATATTACATCGTAGGCTTTCGTTTTTGCCCTTTTCCCATCAGCTCCTTCCACGAATCCTTTACGATTCCCGATAGATTCTGTTTCCCTTTTTCAATAAGTAATCGTCCAGATGAAAAACCTTACGCTCTAGAGCCTGCGCACTACAAACTTAACTCATTAACATGCTCGCCTACATATTTGCCACCCTCAATTCTACTACAATGTTTAGCTAAATCACTTAGCGCTATCCTCCCTCTTCCCTTTTGGACCCTTAAAGCTCACCCAAACCACTTCGCGGTTAGGTTCTTCTTCCATTTTAGCCCCCTAAAACTTACCCAAATCACTTCTCTGTCACGTGAATATTCATCTTTAAATATTTTTGGGCCCATTCATTTTGTGTTAATGTATTTTGTAAATGAAATGACACTGAAACTTTTTTTTTTTTTTGCACCATAAAATATAAAACATTAAAATATTTTGAAAATTTAAAATTTTTACAACTATAAAAAACTAAATACATAGCAATGGCAGGCCACAGAACATTATTCTTCATCTGTGGTCCCCAACGAGTCACGCAGGTCCTGAATCTCGCCCACCAACTGAAGGACCCTGACACTCAGTTGTGCCACTCTGGCACGTGTGGTCCCTGTTAAAAAACGTAAATTAAATTATTGGTATATCCTTGTTGGGGTCATACTGCAGTGCCCCCCCCCCCGTATGGTCAAACACCTAAATCTGGACTTCAAAAGCCCGAAGGCCCTCGCCACCAGAACGGGCATCAGGAGCAAGGGCAGGAGTGGATATCCAGAATCCCCTGAAAGAATTTGAAAATACTAACATAAAATACACATTCTAAGCTACAATATTGTTTAACATGTCATCAAGGGCTAAAAACAGCCATAGGTTAAGACATAAGTCATCAACTATATTCATTGCCATACAGTAAAAATGGATTGATGGAATGTGAGCAAACTTACCCAGGAGCCATCCACCAGATAATTCTCCTGACTCAAACTGACGAAATAAGCCGGAGCTCTGCAATATATAAGCATCATGGGACGACCCTGGATGCCCTGCAAGAACACTGAGGAATCGCATAGCTGGACCAAACACTGCTTGTATGTTGTGCGACTGGCACATCTTGCGGTTCCTGCAACCAAATATAAAATAATTACACAAAGCAAAGGTAACCAACTAAAACAATAACTCCTACAACAAATTAAGATTCAAGTTCAACAATCCAAATATAATTCACAAAGGACATACATCTAAAAAAATATAGCAATTATATGGATGTGTGGGAAAATAAAGGTTTACATGCTAAGGACTAATTAAGGTCAGCATTAAAATGCTTCTATAAGGCATACATGAAATGTATTGAATGCCTTGGTGCTAAAGGCGCGCAGACTCCTCCACATAGCCGCAAAACATGTTCAACAATAGCAATCCGAGGCCTCAAAGGCCCCATGGATCGCAAATGAAACGGTTTAATAGGGTGGTGGTCCCTCGGCAATCAGAAGCAAGCCCATCCCAACAACGTAAGTTATCTGAACAAATGAAAAATATCAGATTTTGTTTGGAAAATGATCCGCACTAACGCAAATGATCCGATTTGCTTTTGTTCATCGAAGGCACATATACGCATTTTCCCGAACGCTCGTACGAATGAAAAATGGACGAAAAAAACAAAAAAAAAGACTAACACCCACAAAAACTTTCACAGACAGCTACGGAAGTGCAGACGAATGTGCCTCTGAATCGAGCCTAATATTCAGATTAGTGAAGGAACACTGAAGCGACACTTCCTCTTTGATTGCATGTGATGTGTGGCTACTGGGGATCTGTGACACTATCAAGAAGTAATGCAAAGTTTGTTTGCCACCAACCACCAGTCTCTAACCATGGGTGTACTAGTAAAGCCAGTAACAGCTGCCCACTCTCTGCTACCTAAAAAGCAGGCACGAACAGGCCAATTAATATCATTAGAGATGAGCGAACTTCTTGAAAGTTCGATTCGGGCGATTCGCCGAATTTCCCCAAGAAATTCGGGTTCGCCCGAATCGAACTTTCACGAATCGCTCATCTGAAAAAAAAATGCCGGCATGGTGGCAGCGGGCAGGCCGGCTATGCTGTCAGCGGGCAGTGGAAGCCGGTGGCATTTTTTTTTAAGCTAAAATGCCGGCATGGTGGGAGCGGGCAGGCCAGCCGGCCTGCCCGCTCCCACCATGCCGGCATTTGTTTAAAAAGCAAACACTTACCTGCATGGTCGGAGCGTGGAGGCCGGCGCCGCTCTCAGGCGCCCTCTGATGACGCGTCCTTTTAATGCTTACCTTCCATCTATTCCTGAGCATTGTGTCAGATGCCAATTACTCTGGCTTCTGATCTCTTGCTGCTGCTGGAAGCATTTTATACCTGCTGGGTGATAGAACATAAGGGGTTAATTAAAAAAAAAACCTTAGAAATTCAACAGAAATGCCATGGGTGTCACCAGGAGCAGAGGGGTGTGACCAGCATGGGAGCCCCATATTTATCTAACCGAAAATGCCATAGATGTCACCAGGACGGGGGTGTCACAAGCATGGGAGCCTCATATTAATCTAACAGAAATACCATGGATGTCACTGGGAGCAGAAGGATGTCAACAACATATGAGCCCCATATTAATCTAACAGAAAGTGCTTGCATCTTGGTGTAAAGGCATGGTGTATGGCTGTCAATAGAAACAATAGCTACAGATTACATAAAAAAACTGCTTCCATGATTATTAAGACAGTGGTCTTAATATTCAGTAAGAGTTGAAAAAAATTCTCTTGGGTGTATAAAATTCACTTTAGGTTAAAAACATTTCTTTGCTGCTGATTTACCAGCTAGGAGGACAATATAAGGCACTGGCAATATTTATTTAAAAAAAATGAATGTTTTTATTAACCATACTGCTGTTTAAAAATAGGTAGTGCTAGCAAGTGTCATGTATCTAATTACACAATTGCACAACACAATATCTAGATAAGATCTCAACTAGTTTGCAGTAACCAATTGTTTTAAGCCTTGAGAAAGAGCAAAGGCGGCTACATCTGCATAAAGTTCTCTACTTTAATTGCAGGCGCATAGGGAATGGAGAAGTGAAAGAAGGTTATTGTTAGATAGTGGCAGCGGAAACAAAGAGAAGTTAGATACTGAGCAGTGGTTCATGAAAATGAGGTCCAAAATGTGATTATACTTGTGGATGCAAGCAGTAGACCATTGTTTAAGGCAGGTGGAGGAGGTAGGAAAGAATACTCAGGTGGAATCTGGACTGTTGGTGTCAATGGGTGTCTTAAAGGGACTGTAAACCCAACAGCAACAATAAGGCATCCAAAAACTCACCTGATGCCTGCCCCTTATGCCTTTCCTCCATTTCCTGCAGCTCCGGATAGATGTAGCAAGGTTTCAAGGTTTGCCCTCTTTTCAATTTGGGACCTTGCAAAACAGCCAATCTGTCTCTCTGGCATAGCAAGCCACAGTAGTCCCACAGCCACCTATGACCACAGCAGAGCATGCTCATGACTTGCCATGTACCATGGCAAGCCCTTCCCAGCTCAGCCACAACCCAGGAATTGAAGTGAAGCAGCTTCAATACATATTTTATCTTGAGATAATTTGAAATTGCTAATTTTACGCTGTTCCCATCAACATGGGATAGGGTGAGAGAAAATTTAGAGGTGATTTAGAGTCTCGTCCAAGCATTTTCACCTGTTTATTCCATGAAATGTCCCCTTATCCCTTCTCGTCCGAATGACCCAACCCATTTTTAGATTATCACACTTTTCCGTTTTTTTTCCTTTTCTCTTTTTTCTTAGTTTGGAAACTAGTTTTCCAAATGAAAATCCCCAAGAATATACACATTTGTGTGAATCTGGGCTTTTTTTTACAGGAAAATGGGTAGAAAATCAATTTTTGCAGCTAGCGGGAGCGGCATATATCTATGTGTACTCTCTGTTGTTCATTCTATGCTGCATGTTGTATTTCCTGTACATTTGAGCTGTGCTTTATGACTACTTTTCCCTGTCTGTGTTAGCCACCGTGTAAGGTGGCATTCTCTTACTGCACGAATGTTTCAGTAAAGCCAATTCCTGGTACCACAAATGTATATCTGGATTTGACTCCGCTGCACCCAGCACTCACACTCTGTTACCGGTTATGGGCCCAGTAACCGAATGAAGCCCCAGCGACCAAATAAGTCCCAGGGACCAGACGCGGTCCGGGCAGACGAAGCCCCGAACAGGGAGTGCAGCCGATGTGATGATCGGCATAAAGAGGTTTCCATAGAGACATCTCCTGTATACAAGTAACAAGTTCTTATATATAAAGGAGGGAGAATGGCCAGCAGCTATATTTCAAAGTGATGTACAGATGCACATTTTAGAAGCTTCCTCACTCTGGCTTGCTGACCATCTGATTGGCTGAAGAAGAAATTAAGAATTTAACCCCATCTGCATTATTTCAATCTCTTCAGATTGGGGGAATCCATCTTGTGTTTAAGAAGTTAAAGGGTTGCTAGAAGCATTCTCAGGTGAAAAGGGTGTTTTCTGTTGCTTCTTTAAGCCAAAGTTGCTAATAACCACACCTGTTACAGTTAAAGGATTCTGGCATTTGTAGTGAGTTAAGCATACTATGAGCTTTACTGAGGGGCAAGAAAGCCACTCCTACTTTACCAAGACAGCTCCACTGGAATATAAGAAAATTGGACAAAGCATGTTGATACGTTAATCACAGGTAATCCTAACACAAATGTTTATTTTACATCCCAGAAGAGAAAAACAATAAGGCAGAACACCAAAAACCTTACAGAAAGTAGTTTTCCTTTAAACTCTCAGTGACTAAGCTGAACAATGACAATTATCAAACATCAAAATTGCATGCACAACCAAACTATCTAATGTGTAAGGTGCCAGCACATGGAGTATGTATATATTACAAAAATACACGCAAATGGGCGCCCAGATTGGCCCAAAGAATGCTCCAAAACAATTGCTGCACTGAAATATTAAAATAAATAACAATAAGCTTTATTGCTCCAAAGAAAATACAAATATACATGCAAATGGGCCCCCAGATTGGCCCAACGAATGCTCCAAAATGAAGACCAGGCTATTATGAAAGATACAATAAATAAAAGACGCCTATGATTCATAAACATGCCATAATAAAATAAAGAGACTTGGCACAGAGACTTGGCAGGTGGGGCAGAGTGGAACCGATGATCTAGGGAGTTTCACACAGCGGGGTATCCCAATTCAGGATGCCCCAGAGAGTGGTACTTAGATGGCCCTTGAGTTTTTAAGACTTTAGGGCAAGGGTGGCCACATGAGCATTACAGTTGCATTCAAAGGACCAGTTAATAAAAAAACACAAAACAAAATGGAAGCACAACCATTCCAAAGTATGGTTACAGACAAAGAAATATCATCCAGGACAAATGCAGACAGACATCCAAATATTTTGCCCCAGACAGCCAAAGAATTATTTTGCCTCGTACAGATCCAGGCTCATTTGCCCAAAATGGATGAAGGCTCCCATTTTGTCGGATATATGGTGTTCTGCCTTATTGTTTTCCCATTTTACATATGTAAAATAAACATTTGTGTAAGGATTGTGCTCTCATACCTGTGATTTATCTGAAATCTGTTTTAAAAAATGTTATATTCTCTGTTTTGCTACAGCGGGTAGTTTTCCTGGCCTTGAGTAAAAACTACTGACTACAAGCCCCAGAATTCTTCCACTGTAACATGTAGGCTAATCAGCGAGTCAAGTAGCAGTAGAAATATCCCCAGGTGGCAATGCTCCATTAACCCTTAAGCTACTGGAACACTAGATTGTGATCCACTTATCTGGAGAAGTAGAATTACAGCAGAAGAGGTTAAACATTACATCTCTGCATTAGCCAATCAGATGATCAGCAAGCCAGAGCGAGGAAGTATCTGATCTGTACATCAAATGCACCAGTTGATGAACATTGCTCAGTTAAACACGTTGCTAGGGAAAACTGTTTTATAACACAGAGTTGCAAACAAATAGCAAAAAAAAAAAAAAGACATCATTTTGGCACACAATAATGGAAATTTAAACAGTGAAGTAAATCCCTCGGCAGCCTAACACACTTTTAGATGCCTTGGAGTGACAGAGCCTACTAGAAAGGGGCGCAGCCCAGCCAACGTCTGGCACCTGTCAGAGGGCCACATAAAATGGTTTGAAGGGCTGCATCCGGCCCCTCGAGCCTTGAGTTTGACAGATGTGCTTTAGGGCCTCCGCAGTTTGTCTTTTACATTTCATTAACTCTACATAAAGTAACTTGCAGGGTGCACCCTTCAGGTTCCTTGACATCCCTTTACCATGAAAATGTATTGTAATCTCTGAAGCCCCCTTTATACTTAAAGCGACAGTAGACTTATTTATTACATTGAGTGATTACTTATGATATGATATCCAATCAAACTACCTAGGTAGGAATTATGGACACATTCAAAAATCTAATTTAATAATTTAGCAGAAAAAGACCATTCACTGTTCACAGAAAACAAAAGCTCTAGATTCATTTAGGGAAAGCCAGCCTTGAGGGTGCGATTTTCACTTTCACGTAATTTTCACAGCCTTTTCCACTTCAATTTCAGATCATCAGAGCACAAAATCCATTTTTACTACCAATAATGCAAGAATAGGTTTGCCTGTGTTTTTACAATGTACATAATGTTCTTTTTATTTACTGTTTGATGTCCATACAGAGGCAATGCGTATAGACAATGTATCACAAAATCAGCAAAAGCCCAGGATCACAGTTTGGACATACACACACAAACATTACAGGACAAAAGTTTTAGAACGCCATTTTTCCAGTTTTCATATTTTTCCAGTTTTTTTTCTTTATTTACACAGTTCAGTGTCTCAAATTTACATTGAAATGGAAACATAGAACAAATAAACAAGTTATGGTGAAAAAAATGGACAACAAATTAAATATAGATTTTTGACTCTGACTCTGTAAATAGCCCCCCGGCTGATATAACAGCTTTATTCAATCAAGGTATTCTCTCTACAGATACATTCAGAAAATGTGCTAGTCACACTGTGCAACTTAGCAACTCTGGATCCAGCAAAATACATTTTCTCTTATCACTTGTCTTAGAAAATAATGAACTCTTCACCTGGGAAATGAGTTGTCATATTTTAGCAAGTCCCACTTCTGGCACATGACTTTTAATGGAGCAAATTAATGAATCTGATCCTAGTTAATCTGCTGTTTAATATAGTGGCACTGCCTCCAACTTATTGTAGCTGACTCATTTATCGCTCAGTATCCATCGTCCAACACTGATATTGCCTGGGCCAGTTTAGATCCTCCCACCTCGCCTGTCCTGTACTACCTATTTGTTGGAGGTTTAACATATGACTGAGATTAAACCGGACCAACACCCATTTTTTCTTTAACAGGTGTTGATCCCTCCGACAGCTAATCAAAACAAGCTCACACATAACCCCCAGAATGCCTATAATCCTCACCTTCACTGCAAGCCAGTGCTGGGAAAAGAGTACCGTGATTGACCACCGGTGTGCACGTGGACACGTCCTCGGTGCCGCCCGGACCTGCCCCCGTGACAATCGCCGGACTCCGTTCCTGGCTCATGATGAAGGTGCAGATTACAGGCGTTCTGGGGGGTTAGGTGCGGGGCCCCTCCAGAATATTGTTTTGATTAGCTGTCTGAGGGCCCAACACCCGTTAAAGAAAAACGGGTGTTGGCCCAGTTTAAGCAGCTACACACTGATAAATCAAGGGTCGGATAAAGAAGATTACTCTTCGCTCTGGTTACCAAAAGGAAGAGGAATTTCCACTCTTTTATGCCTCCAGCACCCCCACCTGATCCTGACCTTAAATCAAAGCATGAGGCTTGTATCAGGTTGGTGCTCCCTTAGTGGGGAAGGGGAATTTCTCTTTGCTGCCTGCAGCACAGGGTGTCCAGTAATCTGTGGACCTTGGGAAAATGCAGATGGTTGTGATAAATCACAGTTTTAACTGACGCCATCTACATTATTACATTTTCTAGGGATGCAAATAACTACATATCAGGCAGAAGCTTTTCTTCCTAGGAAAATGTGTCTCTGGTGGAGCATGTACAGGAACTGATCATTCAAAAATGGTCAGAGATGCATGGAAGGTTTGGGTCTTATAGTATCGGCAATTGAAGCCATTGCCTATGATTAGTTTTAGCACCAGATCTCGACAGCTTTTCATCCTCTCCGGGAACAGGTCACAGTTGTCCCTGGACAAAATTGTGTTGTACCAGAAGGTGTGAAATTGTGGTGGCTTCAACCATCCAAGCTAACTGTAAGCCGCTCCCTATTTCCCATTCAGTTTAACTCTCTCCATAGATGCCTGACTTTGGGATTTGGGTGGTATTCTGGAGGATTGCCCAATACAGGGGACATGGTTAGCCAGAATTAAAAGCTGTTCTTCTCTTACTCTCTCACTAGACCAACATGCTGATGGGTTTTCCTGCAAGCTCAGTCAAACAAAGTTACAGTTGTGGCAGCACTGGCAGTGGCTTCTCTTATTTTACATTGGGAGGAAGCTCATGTGCAAGTGCTTTCAGCAATTCACATACCAGGTACAGAAACTTTTGCAGCAGACTTTCTTCACTGGAAGCAGGTAAATCACAGAGAGTGGGAGTTAGACAGACAATCTTCAATTCTCTCTGCATTCACTGGATCCTTTTGCAACCAGATTCAACAGAAAGGTGTGTGCCTTTGTTAGCAGAACAAAAAGTCCATTCGCATTGGGGATTGATGCATTAGTGACTCAGTGGACAAGGTGTAATCTTGTATAAGCTTTTCCTCCTCTACCATTTATGCCTTGGTTGCTTTGCAGGCTTTGCCTGAAAGCATTCCAGGGGAAGTATTCATGAGGAAGGGATCAAGTCTGGTCCCGGAATGCGTGAGTACCGCAGGCAGGTTATCTGGGCTGCAGGCCCCCCTTCCCTTTATTCATCTCAGATATCTACAGCAGTGATGTACTCTTGATATATATTTCTTTTTCTGTTGTGTAGGTCTTCCTCTGTCATATGCTGCAAAAAGCTAGTTTTGTTTAGCTCTGCTCTGGACCAGAATTGAGCCTGACCCTTTCTGATCTCTTAGTTATCACCGGCACTTTAAATTAATATTGAGTATGAACCCTTCTTTTGGAGCATCACACACTGTTCATGTATTGAGGTTCTTTTTAGGATTTTTACTGGCACTTTATGGTTACTTATATATTTTTTAAGTATCAGCACATAGGCTTTTCTGCACACTTTATTATTTGCATCATTTGCACCACTGTATACTGGTAAATTTTTATATGGGATTGGATATGGTAATTATATATAATTGTGATAGTAATTGATTTCGTATTGATTTAATTTATTGGGGGGGCAGAGCCCATGGGGGACATTTTTAAATGTTTTTTATGTGTGCATGTACATGTTTTTATGGGAGGGTTTAGTGCCTTTACTCTTTATACATTTTGCTTATCTCTTGTGTTGCTGGCACCTCTGTGGTGGCTGTGCACACCCACAGCATAATAAAACATTTAATATATTTCTTATATCCCCAGTTTTGGGTTCTGGGCAGTAGAGACTAAGGCCACCTTTACCAGGCACAGGAACCCCGGGATCTTTGTAGACATTGCTCCACCAGCTACATGACAGTGGGCCATCTCCACCAGCATATTACCCACAAAATAGTTTCTTTCACTTTGAAGATGGTGGTGTGAAGAACTCTGGTAAGGTTCTCTCAGTCCAACACTTGGCATGCTTCCTTCCCAGCTACAGACAGGTGCAGAGGACTCAGACAGGGTGCCCCTGGTCCAAAATGAGCCCAGCTCCTTCCCAGGTGAAAACAGAAGGCCACAGCAGCGAGCATAATGACAAAATTTCAAATGAGTAGATAATGGTATAGGGGGGCCTAGCAGGACTCCCTCAGTCAAAAATTGAACCCGCTTCCTGTGCATGTGGGGGGGTTCAAGGCCCACAAAAAGTTTATACATTTTAAGCTTGATGACAGATTTTGACCTTTCTATTCTTTCCAGAACAATCTTCTAACTGAAAAAAATGACATTTTATTATCACTGAATTGTGCAGATAACTAGGGATGAGCAAGTCTGAGAATCAAAGTTTGGGTTTGTAGTCTGCGAGTTCGGGCCCCCCGAACCTGAGCACGGACTTTAGCAAGAAGTCTATGCTCAGGTTTGGTGCTCGGCCGAATATGGAAACCGGGAAGCTGGTTTATTGGCTGCCAATCAACCAAATTTGGACACAGCTTGCATTATGCCCCTTTGGCTTTGTAAACTATTATATTGTGGGCACACCTTGCATTTTAACCCTTTGGCTTTGATAAGCTACTTAATTGTGGGTACACCTTCCTTTACACTCTCTTGGGCTTTGATAAACTACTTAATTGTGGGCACACCTGGCATTATACCCTTTTGGCTTTGATAAACTATTTAATTTTGGGCACACCTTGCATTAGACCCTTTTGGCTTTGATAAACTTGTTATTTGTGGACACACCTTGCACTATACCCCTTTGGCTTTAATAAACTATTACATTCCCAACACACCCTGCATTATAACCTTTTTGGCTTTGATAAACTAATAAATTGTGGGTACACCTTGCATTAGACCCTCTTGAGCTTTGAAAAACTATTTAATTGTGGGCACACCTGGCATTATACTCTCCTGAGCTTTGATAAATCCTTTACTTGTGGGCACAACTTGCATTAGACCTTCTTGGGCTATTAAATTGTGAGCACACCTTCCATTATAACTTTTTGGCTTTGATAAACTATTTAATTGTGGGCATGCCCTGCATTATACCCTTCTGAGCTTTGATAAACTAGTTACTTGTGGGCACACCTTGCATTAGATCCTTTCGGGATTTGATAAAACTAAAGCTTTCATACCGTGAGATGCATGAATGTTATGATAAGGTAATGCTTAAGATAAAGTGATGAGGTAAAGAATGAGTGCTTAAGAATAACTTTCATAATGAGCAGTCACGTGACTTTTCTATTAAAATACTGTGTGTTTGATGAATCTACTCACCTCTGGCCATCACCTGCATTGCAAATACTGTGTGTTTGATAAATCTACTCACCTCTCACCCCTGGCCATCACCTGCATTGTAAATATTGGATGTTTCATACTATTACTCACCTCTGGCCATCACCTGCATTGTAAATACTGTGTGTTTGAATAATCTACTAACCTCTGGCTATCACCTGCATTGTAAATATTTTGCATTTGATACTACTACTCAACACTGACCATCACTTGGACTGTATATACTGTGTGTTTTATACAACTACTCACCTCAGGCCATCTGCATTGTATATACTGAGTTTATAATACACGTCATCTGTGCCCAATTTTATTGCAGTCATAATAGGGAATAATAAACTCTCAATTTTAGGAATAAAAATATCCCAAGAAAACCGCGCTAACCATCAAGTATCTAGAAATATTGTTTTTATATACAAATCAAAAACACATAGACAGTGAATGTCCAAGCGCTAGGAGTGATGGACTTTTGCTACATTAGTCCTTTGTAGATAATAAAAATCTTGTATTAAGATAATAAAATACTTCACTCCGCGGGACTCAAGCAAACAGTGTTCCTTTAAACCACAAACCACGAAATGCTTTGGGCGGAGCTTCGGGATCACGTGACTGCGATGACGAGCGCTGCCGGGGGAACGGTTAACAGCGCTTTGTGCTGTAAGAAGCGGTTTAAGCTTTTAAGTTGATAATGTTGGTAAGTGGTTTAAAGGGCCAGGGGTGTGATTGCCTTTTGCACAGATGGTATTACTCTATTGTGGCCTCTCTTTCTTTTTTATTTGCATGGAATTGGCTAATAAATGTTGAATATTTGAAACCTAACTTGTAGAATGATCCTTTGAATTTAGAAAAATAAAAGGAGACTAAAGAAGAGCCAAAATGTGTAGGCTATTCAAAGCTATAGCCCCAAGTGATTTCTGGTATGTCATTTTGTGCTAATGATGGTGGTATTGCACAAGAGTAAAGATTTAAAGTGGACCAACACCCACGGGTGATCGCCCCGGGAATCACCTCCCTCCCCGCGGGACATCCGAGATTGGGATGTCCCGCGGGGTGAAACCCCCCCAAACACCCCAAACTCCTTACCTTATCTTCGGCGGCCGGCCGCCGCCGCCGCCTCCCTCGCGCCCCTCAAGGCGTGCGCGCGCCCGCGCCGGCCGTCTGCGAATGGCCGGCGGGGACGTGCGCGCGTCAAGAGGGACGCGCGGGAGGCGGCGGCGGCGGAGGAGCCGCTTGTCCGCGGCTTGTCCGTCGGCGCTGGGAGCGGGGAGAGGTGAGTTTTTCGGGGGGTTCGAGGGGGTTTCACACAGCGGGGCACCCCGATCGGGGGTGCCCCACCGAAGTGGACCAAGACCCAGGATAGTCAAAATCCTGGGTGTTGGTCCACTTTAAGAGCACCTGGGGTTTAAGGGAACACTGTTTGCTTGAATCCCGTGGAATGAAGTGTTTTGATATTATCTTAATACCAAGAATTTTATTACATAATAGGGAACAGACAACATCTGCTCTTTGTCCATTTAATGGCACGTCCTGGGCTTGCCAGCTACTAGGCACATTTAAAAACATCTGCTGACTGTTTCTCTTAATTGTAGATCCATGGACAGGCAGTTACTGTGCCACATAGAAAAAAAATCATATGCTAATTATCCTATTCATGGCACATCCAGGAACAGGCATCTTTAAAAGGTAATTCCACTTTCAATGGCATCTTGTAACGTTTCCAATATTGTGTGCCAAAGTGATGTCTTCAGTGTGCTAAACGTATCTGTTTATTTTTTTCATTTTCTATTTGTTTGCAACTCTGTGTTATAAATTAAAGCAGTTTACCCTAGCAGTCTAGAGCAAACTTCTTCACTCTGGCATGTTAATAATGTGTTTGGCTAAGCCAGATATGACAGATTTAACCCCTTTTGCTGATATTCAAGTCTTGTGTTTCATTAGCTAAATGATTACTGGAAGTATTCTAAACTGGGAAGGTCATTATTGCGGATAACCTCACCTGTTACATTGAATGAATTCTGGGACTTTTAGTCAGTAGTTTTTTTCTCAAGGCTGGGAAAACCATTCCCACTGTTGCAACACAGAGCCCCAGGTAAGTGAGAATTTTAGAAACAGCATGTAGAAAAGTAGATCACAGGTATGGGAGCACAATCTTAACACAAATTATTATTTTACATTCCAAAAGAAGTGAATAATTATGCAGAACACAAAAAAACTGCCACAAGCCAGAAAGGATTTTTTTTTTTTAAACACCCCGCGTGGGGCGGCACAGGCTGTAAATGGCGGCAGTGGGATTAATAACAAAACATGTGAATCAAAATAAAACAGCACATCCAGTTGCCTTGTAATATTACTAAATGCATGTCTAGCATTACATAGATGAACGTGATCCTTCATAACAAAGTTGTACAAGTGCATTAACAAATATTACATGGGGACATCACCTGATCATTTTAAAGCTGTGTGAAATGTGTAAAACAAATACACCATTTGGGCTAAAGACTTCTCAGCACCAGAGACGCTTTCAGAGATGAACGATTTTCAGCTTGAAAATTCGATTTTTTTTGCTTACTAAAGCCATTTTCGCATGTAAACGTACATTTTTCACCCACATTTTTAAGCCGATTCCACTGGACAAATTTAATTAGTCAGCTTTTTACATGCAATCAAATTTCCCAACCAAAACTATTTTTTTATATATTTGTTGAATCAAGCCCGTAGAGGTCAAGCTCTTGCCACGTGTCCAATTTACCGACTTACCTGCTGGAACTCCACTATTGTATGCTGCTGCTCACACACCCTTTCCAACATACAGTATGTAAAGTGGAATTCCACCTGGTTGGTAAATCACCTATGAGACTGAGAGAGTGGGAAGGCCAAAGTTCCTCTGTGGTGCAGATAGGCAAGTAGCAGCAGGGTGTGAATGCACATGGCACACACTTTATGCAGCGGCTCCAGGATTTCTAGATAATGGGCCAAGCCGCTTTGCATCACCAGGTTGAGCACATGCGCCAGCCGACGGATGTGCCTGAACCCAGCCCAGCCCAGGGCCGCTACTAGGCTCTGACAGTTGCCTCATACCACCTTGGCGGGCTTTAGGTTCAGCTTCAGCAACCACTCATCTGTTTGCTCCTGGATGCCAGTCCACAGCTCCTGGGTAGTGTATGGTCTTTCTTCCAGACAGATGAGTTTCAGCACTGCCTGCTGCCGCTTCCCCATGGTTGGACTCCAAATGTCAGTGCAGGTGCTGCGCTGACTAGATGAGGAGGAAGCAGAGTAGGAGGCAACAGAAGGCAACCTGTGATGTCCAGCAAACCTGGGTGGTGGAAGTATCTGAGCCAAAGTGCTTCGCAGCTCTGACCCGCCCACCACTACATTAACCCAGCGGGCAGTTAAAGAGCTATAACATCTCTGCCCATGCCTAGTTGTCCGTGTGCCATTTGTGATGTGGACCTTGCAGCATATAGCATTGTGCAGTGCACACCTTATTTTCTCCACAACCTGGCAAGACCGGTGGCCTTGTTGTGGAGGCAGTGGTAGAGGCTGAGACAACATCTCGCATCAGAGGGAGCCTCAGTTGTTTGCATGTATTTATTCTATTAATATAATTTTAAATAATACTAATAATGTTTTTTGGTTTGCTTTGCAGGTTCCTGGTGATGGTCGTCATGGGATTTCCCTAGCTTCGGTGACTGGTGGCAAAGTATGCAAATGACTTGTGTCTTCCTCCTCCTCCTCAGTCTTGTTCCACCCCTGAGCCCTCAATGTTATTTGGGAACTTCACCAGTAGTGGCTTTGCCAGGTTGTACACCTAAGCTGTGCTGGGTGCCACCCTGCTTTGAGGAAAAGTCCTTGTTCGAAGCCTCCAAAACTGTCCTTGGCTGGCCACTGTAGATCTGGCAACCCACCCTGAAAGCCACGTGTGGACTGGCCAGACACCTGTGTAAATGTGCCTTGCTCTTCCTCATCTGCTTCCTTTTGTGGCAATATTACATTCACTGATGAAGCCTTTCTAGCATTAATCATTGTAAGTATGATGCTTTGTCCCCTCAAACCTTGGTTTCAATATCCAGGCCATACATTTTAGGTGCCAGAGTGGCCCTCACAATAGCAACTCTGGTGGAATAAGCAGACTTCTGGGGCATCTGCAGATAGACTAAGAACATCCACATGTTTTCGCAACTGATAGGCAGGCACTAGTGAAAATCATTCTGTTTTACCATGAGGCATACTGCATACTGCATTATTTTACTACTGTAAATACATTTGAAAGATGTCCACCACCAACAAAGCATGCCCTGCATCTGAAAAAAGTAACCCAACATCTCACCAATGACCAATTAAAAGGCAAGGTGCAGAATCCCCCAATTACAAGAAGTGTGGCATTCTCCCGCCTCCCAATCCCCTATATAGACAGTGTGGCATTCCCCCTCCCATTCCCCATAGGCAGTGTGGCATTCCCCCATCCCATTCCCATAGGCAGTAAGGCATATCCCCATCCAATTCCCCATATAGGCTTTGTGTCATTCCCCCCTTTCCTATAGGCAGTGGGGAACTACCCCCCACCCCATTCCCATAGGCAGTGTGGCATTCCCCCCTTCCATAACCTATAGGCAGTGTGGCATTTCCCTCCTTCCATTCCCCTGGGAAAAAAAAACAAGCAAAAAAAAAGTATACTCACATGTTCTCGTGCTCCCGCGCCGCTGGCCGGGCTGCCACAGCCGTTGGGAGGCCAGAAGATAGAGAAGAGGCAGGCAGGCAAGGTAACTGAAGGCTGCCCGTTGTCCCCGGTGTATCCTCACAGCCACCTTCTGGCAGCTGAGGTGGAGGGCTCTGCAGAAGTGGAGTGGGTTGAAGACAAAAATAGGGAGGGAGAAGTATTAAAATATATATATTATAACAATAATACTAATAATGTTTTTCTTTTTGCTTTGCGGGTTACTGGGCATGGGCGTGGTAAAGATTATCCAGTGTCTCACCGTCCTGCAATTTTTAGTTTTTGCAGTGCCACAGAATACAAAAGTGCTCTGTAAATAAATAATAATAATGCTGCAATGTTTTTTTGTTTGCTTTGCAGGTCCCTGGTGAACTGGAACTTGAAACACCATGTGCCATTTAGTCTATCAATGCCTCAACTTGGTGTGGCCTCTGGCAGTGGTATTGGAGCCTACAAGATTACCCTGCAAACCCTGGCACCTGCTGGCATCAGAGGAAGGTATAGCAAGCACAGATGAGACACATCCTCTCCCTGCAGCACTAACTTCATCACCACCAGCAGCAGCACCACGGCCATATCCTTGTCCCTTATTTGCCGATTTCTTCATTTCTGAAGTTACAGACAGTGGCCACTCTCCCTTGATATATCAGCCACCTGTTCCTGGAAGTGGCCTGTAAAAGATTATTAGCAGATGGGTTTTCTCTCTCCCTAAGTATCTGAGTAGCCTGTCCCTGGAAGTGGCTTGAAAAAGAAAATTAGCAGAGGTTCCTTTGTCCCTAGCTGTCCCTCTGTATATGAGCCAACTGTCTATGGAATGGCAATGAAATGAATAGTTAGCATTGGAAATGGACTCACCCCCCTTACTAATCCAGTCAATAAAATATCTATTCTCTATTTTTTTTTCTTTTAAAATTTTACTTTCCCTATCCCATTTTGTGCAGGGAAATCGTCTCGATGCTCCCGCAAAATTGACCGCTGAGTCTGACACCTGTGAAAAAAATATTTTTTTATTTATATTTTTAATTTTTTTTTGTATGTGTTTCTTTGATGTTTTTGTTTTCTGTATGTTATTATTTGGAGTACTTTCCCTACCCCATTTTTGCTGGGCCCTGGAATTCCCTGCTGTTCCCTTCAATTTGCAGCCCTCTAACCCTTGCTATCCCATTTTGCAACCTTTTTTGGGCCCCCAAGTTCAGGTCCCTATTAGAGATGAGGGAATTGATTCCGATGAGCCCGAATTCGTTACGAATTTCAGGAAATATTCCATTTGTTACGATTCCGAATATCGGCGCGATTGGATCGCTCGAATCGCTTCCTTAAAACTCCATTTACTGCTATACAGCCCATCTAAAATGGTAGATCCACATGTCAGGACATGTCCCATGGGGCAAGGAATCCTGGGTAGGTGTCACATGCTACCTATCAGCAGACAGGCTTACCGATGATGTCACAGCCCCATATAAGCGGCAGCCATCTTGCGGAAGCTCATTCTGACACTGTATTGCGGCCAGAGCAGATCAGGCAGGGAGAGAGGGACAGATAGACAGATAGATAGATAGATAGATAGATAGATAGATAGATAGATAGATAGATAGATAGATAGATACAGCGAGAGAGAGATAGATAGATTGATGGAACAGAAGAAGCGAGGGACAGATAGAGAAGGAGAGAGCCCGTGACAGTGACAGATAAAGACAGGGACAGTTTAAAGTGTTTGCATTAGCCTTCAAGCCTATTTAGTGTTAATAACACACCTGCCTATTTAGCTTTTCCTTTTCCTGGTGTCATTCTTTAAAAAGCGTGCTAGCATTAATATTTCAAGACTATCTGTCTAATAACTGGTTGAATTTTATAATCAACGTCACTTTACCACTATAAAAGGAGCCCACCTCTGTATGTGAAGAGGGGGCATCCCTAACACTAGCGTTAATATTTCAAGACTACCTGTCTAATAACTGGTTGCATTTAATAATCAACGTCACTTTACCACTATAAAAGGAGCCAACCTCTGTGTGTGAGGAGGGGGCATCCCAAACACTAGCATTAATATTTCAAGGCTACCTGTCTAATAACTGGTTGCATTTTATAATCAACGTCACTTTTCCACTATAAAAGGAGCCCACCTCTGTATGTGAGGAGGGGGCATCCCAAACAATAGCATTAATATTTCAAGACTACCTGTCTAATAACTGGGTGCATTTTATAATCAACGTCACTTTACCACTATAAAAGGAGCCCACCTCTGTATGTGAAGAGGGGGCATCCCAAACACTAGCATAAATATTTCAAGACTACCTGTCTATTAGCTAGTTGCATTTTGTAAGCAAAGTCACTTTACCACTATAAAAAGAGCCAACCTCTGTATGTGAGGAGGGGGCATCCCAAACACTAGCATAAATATTTCAAGACTACCTGTGTACTAACTGGTTGCATTTTGTAATCAACGTCACTTTACCACAATCAAAGGAGCCAACCTCTGTATGTGAGGAGGGGGCATCCCAAACACTAGCATAAATATTTCAAGACTACCTGTCTAATAACTGGTTGCATTTTATAATCAACGTCACTTTACCACAATCAAAGGAGCCAACCTCTATATGCGAGAAGGGGGCATCCCAAACACTAGCAATAATATTTCAAGACTACCTGTCTATTAACTAGTTGCATTTTGTAATCAACGTCACTTTACCACAATCAAAGGAGCCAACCTCTGTATGTGAGGAGGGGGCATCCCAAACACTAGCAATAATATTTCAAGACTACCTGTGTACTAACTGGTTGCATTTTGGAATCAGCGTCACTTTTCCACTATCAAAGGAGCCAACCTGTGTATTTGAAGAGAGGGCATCCCAAACACTAGCATAAATATTTCAAGAGTACCTGTCTACTAACTGGTTGCATTTTGTAATCAACGTCACTTTTCCACTATCAAAGGAGCCAACCTGTGTTTTTGAAGAGGGGGCATCCCAAACACTAGCATAAATATATCAGGATTACCTGTCTATTAACTGGTTGCATTTTGTAATCAAAGTCACTTTTTAAGCAAACTTTGCCTTTCGCTGGGGGGGGGGGGGGGGGGGGGGCATCCCAAATACTAGCATTAATATTTCAAGACTACCTGTCTACTAACTGGTTGCAATTTGTAATCAAAGTTACTTTTTAAGCAAAGGTGGGCTCCTTTTATAGCGGTAAAGTGACGATGATACTAACTGGTTGCATTTTATAATCAACATCACTTTACCACTATAAAAGGAGCCCACCTCTGTATGTGAAGAGGGGGCATCCCAAACACTAGCATTAATATTTCAAGACTACCTGTGTACTAACTGGTTGCATTTTGTAATCAACGTCACTTTGCCACAATCAAAGGAGCCAACCTCTATATGTGAGGAGGGGGCATCCCAAACACTAGCATTAATATTTCAAGACTACCTGTCTACTAACTGGCTGCATTTTGTAATCAACGTCACTTTTCCTCTATAAAAGGAGCCAACCTCTGTATTTGAGGAGGGGGCATCCCAAACACTAGCATAAATATTTCAGGAGTACCTGTCTATTAACATTTTGTAATCAAAGTCACTTTTTAAGCAAACTTTGCCTTTCGCTGGGGGGGGGGGGGGGACATCCCAAATACTAGCATTAATATTTCAAGACTACCTGTCTACTAACTGGTTGCAATTTCTAATCAAAGCCACTTTTTAAGCAAACTTTGCCTTTCGCCGGGGGGGGGGGGGGGCATCCCAAATACTAGCATAAATATTTCAAGAGTACCTGTCTATTAACTGGTTGCATTTTGTAAAGAAAGTCACGTTGTCAAATTGCCAGCAGGCATTGCCTTTAACGGGGTGGCATCTCAAATATGCTAGCATGTGTCTTTTAAGAGTGCACACATTGGAATTGGCAACAGCAGAATTAGGAGCCCATATATTGCCTGAAAGACACACATATGAGCTGGCAGCAGCAGCATAGGGAGCCCATATATTGCCTGAAAGACACACCCTGGAGTTGGCAGCAGCATAAGGAGCTACCATGCATCAGCTACTACCATGGATCAGCCATTGGTGGCTGGAAATCCTGGCTGATCCATGCCTGATTCATCTTCACAAGGTGAGTCTCTCCCACATTTTTCGTGGACAGACGAGTTCTCCTTGGCATTACTATGGCCCCCGCCGCACTAAGCACCCGCTCAGATGGCACACTACTCACCGGGCAGGACAGCTTTCCCAGGGCAAACTCTGCCAGTTGCGGCCACAAGTCAAGTTTGGCTACCCAGAAGCCCAGCGGGTCCTCAAGGTGCGTTGGCATGGTCATGTCAAGGTATGACACTACCTGCTGGTTCAGGGCCTGCTCCAGGTCTTTCTGCTGCTCATGATTAGCCTCACTATGTGAGTGAATAAAGCTACTCATTAGCGACTGAAGACTCAGGCTGCTGCTGATGGAGCTGCTGCTGCTGCTCCTGCCACCCCCCCAGCAGCCATGGCAGTGGAAGGTGAGCGCAGAGGTCCCCCCGAGTCAGACCTGCGAGAGTATGGATCATGGCGCAGATAGGCATCGGCCAATTGACTACGTAGAATGTCTCTGTAGTAGGTAATTTTGTCCTCCCTCTCAGTGGGTGTACAAAAATGCCCCCATTTTGTGCCGGTAGCGAGGGTCCAATAAGGGAGAGAGCCAGAAGTCATCCCGCAGAAAAATGGAGACAATTCTGCGGTCACTACGCAAGCATGTGAGCATGCATCGTGCCACAGTGTGTCTGGGTCCTCTGTCTCGCCCTCCTCACAACCCTCTAGCTCATCTGGCTGCTCCTGCTCCTCCTCTCCTGTCCGATGACTAGATAAAATGGCCATTTTGTCAAACCTAAACTGTGCTTCGTTGTGCCCCACCCCCTCCTCCTCCTCCTCCACTTCAGCTACTGAAAAAAATGAAAAAAATAAATAAAAATACAGAAAAAAAATATTTAGAAAAAACAAAATACAAAAAAAAAATAAAAAATGAAAAAAAAAATGTAAAAAAATGTACAAAATATTAATCAAAGACAAAGAAAAAAATATAAAAAAAATACAAAAAAATACAAAATATTAAAAAAAAATGAAAAAAAAATACAAAATTAACCAAAAAAAAAAAATTTATACATTTTATATGTTATTGTTATTATGTTATATGTTATTGTTATTATGTTATATGTTATTATATATTATTATAAATGTGTTCAAATAAGATAAATGTTAACAATTAATATGTTATACTTTTTTCTGTGACACCATTGCTAAGTGCAAGTGCACTGTCACAGGCACAAAGACCTAGGAGCGTGGAGGCCACAGCGGAGGGACCTGTCCAAGTTGCTGTTGTGGTTATGCAGGAACCACAATCACCCAGTGGGCCTTAAAGGATATGTATTGTCCCTGAGCGTAGTTACAGCTCCAGACGTAGGCACTGCCGTGCACTTTGGTGCACACTAACAGGCTAAAGGACTGGCCCACCTTCTGTTCAACAAAATTGTACAGGGCTGGTACTGCCTTCTTCGCAAAGAAATGAAAGCTTGGGGCTCTCTACCTCGGCTCGGCACAAGCCATCAGTTCTCTGAAAGGTCCACCACCTCAAAAGGGAGGGACTGCAGCACCAGCAACTTATACAGGAGCACATTTAGCTTCTGCACGTTGGATGAGTGGGCACATACTGTTGTCTCTTGGACATGGCTTGGCCAATGGATTGCTGGCGAAATGACTGACTCGGATTAAGAGGAGGATGGGTGTGACACACAGGAGGTGGTGGAGCCTTGGCTGGTTTTAACAGGGAGCGGCGTGCCACTGGGTAATGCAGCAGGCTGGACCACCACTTTGGAGCCAACTCTCCCCGGCCGCTTTATGGTGACGCTGCAAATGTTGATGCAGGGCTGTGGGTCCAACATTGGGACCCTGGCCACACTTCGCCTTCTGCCTACACATCCTTCATATAGCCATGTTAACCTCCTGCAAATGCTTTATGAAAAACTGCCACATTGCCCAGTAGCTGATTTTCCTACCAACAGTCCGCACTAATTCTCTGCTGCTGCCGGCGCCGCCAACGGCTCCAGGGACCCTCTTCCACTACCTCCTGGGAAGGTAGCCTGCCGCGCAGCAAGTGGTCTACCCCGAGCACATTTGCCTCCATACTTTCCCCTTCTGCCACCATGCTGACTGCTAAATCTGTTACTCTCCATCACTCCAAGCCTTTAAAAGTGCCCTCAAAACTCACTGATGTCCTCCTCAGGTTCCTCAACAGTGTCTGCTTAAGAAGCCAAAACGCTTGCAACACCACCTCCCATGCCACTCTCCTCATCACTACTTGCCCGTCTAGTGGAAGAAGCAGCGAGTGTCTCCTAAACTTCTTGGCTGGGCAGTAGCTGCTGATTTTTCTGATTATCAGATCGTCCTCACTGAATAGCGGAGCTGAACCCAAAGCATAAAATATAACCGACAGTTGACTGGGTGTGTCAGATGTCACTTGTGATGAAGTGGATGATGGTGTTAACCAATGGAGGACGGCAGATGGGTTGCTGGTCAAGACATGACCGCTAGCTGATACCGGGAGATCAGGCCTCTCACTGAGACTCCTGCTGCCACTCACCCCTAGTCTGCTGAGACCTCTGCTTGATGAATTTAGGCCTAATATGTTACTATGTTACTAATATGTTACTATGTTACTAATATGTTACTAATATGTTACTAATCTGTCACTCTTCTTCACTTCAAGCCTTTAAATGTGGCCACACTTCACCTTCTGCCTACACATCTTTCATATAGCCATGTTAACCTCCTGCGAATGCTTGATGAAAAACTGTCACATCGCCGAGTAGCTGATTTTCCTACCAACAGTCCGCACTAATTCACTGCTGCTGCCGGCGCCGCCGACGGCTCCTGGGACCCTCTTTCACTACCTCCTGGGAAGGTAGCCTGCCGCGCAGTAAGTGGTCTACCTCGAGCACATTTGCCTCCATACTTTCCCCTTCTGCCACCATGCTGACTGCTAAGTCTGTTACTCTCCATCACTCCAAGCCTTTAAAAGTGCCCTCAAAACTCACTGATGTCCTCCTTAGGTTCCTCAACAGTGTCTGCTTAAGAAGCCAAAACGCTTGCAACACCACCTCCCACGCCACTCTCCTCATCACTACTTGCCCGCCTAGTGGAAGAAGCGCGAGTGTCTCCTCCACTTCTTGGCTGGGCAGTAGCTGCTGTATTTCTAATTATCAGATCGTCCTCACTGAATAGTAGAGCTGAACCCAAAGCATAAGATATAACCGACAGTTGACTGGGTGTGTCAGATGTCACTTGTGATGAAGTGGATGATGGTGTTAACCAATGGAGGACGGCAGATGGGTTGCTGGTCAAGACATAACCGCTAGCTGATACCGGGAGATCAGGCCTCTCACTGAGACTCCTGCTGCCACTCACCCCTAGTCTGCTGAGACCTCTGCTTGATGAATTTAGGCCTAATATGTTACTATGTTACTAATATGTTACTATGTTACTAATATGTTACTAATATGTTACTAATCTGTCACTCTTCTTCACTCCAAGCCTTTAAATGTGGCCACACTTCACCTTCTGCCTACACATCTTTCATATAGCCATGTTAACCTCCTGCGAATGCTTGATGAAAAACTGCCACATCGCCGAGTAGCTGATTTTCCTACCAACAGTCCGCACTAATTCACTGCTGCTGCCGGCGCCACCGACGGCTCCTGGGACCCTCTTCCACTACCTCCTGGGAAGGTAGCCTGCCGCGCAGTAAGTGGTCTACCTCGAGCACATTTGCCTCCATACTTTCCCCTTCTGCCACCATGCTGACTGCTAAGTCTGTTACTCTCCATCACTCCAAGCCTTTAAAAGTGCCCTCAAAACTCACTGAAGTCCTCCTTAGGTTCCTCAACAGTGTCTGCTTAAAAAGCCAAAACGCTTGCAACACCACCTCCCACGCCACTCTCCTCATCACTACTTGCCCGCCTAGTGGAAGAAGCGCGAGTGTCTCCTCCACTTCTTGGCTGGGCAGTAGCTGCTGTATTTCTAATTATCAGATCGTCCTCACTGAATAGTAGAGCTGAACCCAAAGCATAAGATATAACCGACAGTTGACTGGGAGTGTCAGATGTCACTTGTGATGAAGTGGATGATCATGTTAACCAATGGATGACGGCAGATGGGTTGCTGGTCAAGACACGACCGCTAGCTGATACCGGGAGATCAGGCCTCTCACTGAGACTCCTGCTGCCACTCACCCCTAGTCTGCTGCAACCTCTGCTTGATGAATTTAGGCCTCTGCAACTTCTCTGTGTCCATCCTGGCACTTCTCTGCCTGACATACTTAGTGCGTATAAGAGGGGAGGACAAAACTCTACACTACACTTAAAACAGGATTTGTCGATAACAGCAGCAGGTGTGTAACTATCTATGGCCTTTCACTAAGTAGTAACTAGGCCCTGAAGACTTTAACAGGAAAAAAGTGATTAAACTCTTAGATGTGCGTAAGTGATGATCTGATGAGGGCAATTCAATGTGCTCCAGTACGCTTGAAAAATGTTTTTTTGAGAGATTGGCCTGCGTGGAAATGAATCGGGCATGGATCAGCCAAGATTTCCACCACCAATGCCTGATGCATCAGAGTAGATTGATCATGGTGCCAGACCAACACTAAAGAAATATGGATAGTGCAAAACAGATTTAAGGCGCTGCTCTCCAGTTACAGACATTCCTCCACATCAGACCACAAGTAATTATTGAGGACATGCTTTATCTTAATCTTAATTTTATTAATATTCTTCGGATAAGATATATGTGCCCAAAATCTGTATATGTTTTCTTCATGCTGCTGCCAACTCCAGGGTGTGTCTTTCAGGCAATATATGGGCTCCCTATGCTGCTGCCAACTCCTGGGTGTGTCTTTCAGGCAATATATGGGCTCCTAATGCTGCTGCTGCCAACTCCTGGGTGAGTCTTTCAGGCAATATATGGGCTCCTAATGCTGCTGCCAACTCCAGTGTCTCTTTCAGTCAATATATGGGCTCCCTATGCTGCTGCCAACTCCTGGGTGTGTCTTTCAGGCAATATATGGGCTCCTAATGCTGCTGCTGCCAACTCCTGGGTGTGTCTTTCAGGCAATATATAAGCTCCCTATGCTGCTGCCAACTCCAATGTGTTTTTCAGGCAATATATGGGCTCCCTATGCTGCTGCCAACTCTTGGGTGTGTCTTTCAGGCAATATATGAGCTCCCTATGCTGCTGCCAACTCCAATGTGTTTTTCAGGCAATATATGTGCTCCCTATGCTGCTGCCAACTCCTGGGTGTGTCTTTCAGGCAATATATGAGCTCCATATGCTGCTGCTAAGTCCAGAGTGTGTCTTTCAGGCAATATATAGGCTCCTTATGCTGCTGCCAACTCCTGGGTTTGTCTTTCAGGCAATATATAAGCTCCCTATGCTGCTGACAACTCCAATGTGTTTTTCAGGCAATATATGGGCTCCCTATGCTGCTGCCATCTCTTGGGTGTGTCTTTCAGGCAATATATGAGCTCCCTATGCTGCTGCCAACTCCAATGTGTTTTCCAGGCAATATATGGGCTCCCTATGCTGCTGCCAACTCCTGGGTGTGTCTTTCAGGCAATATATGAGCTCCCTATGCTGCTGCTAAGTCCAGAGTGTGTCTTTCAGGCAATATATAGGCTCCTAATGCTGCTACCAACTCCTGGGTGTGTCTTTCAGGCAATATATGGGCTCCCTATGCTGCCGCCAACTCCTGGGTGTGTCTTTCAGGCAATATATAAGTTCCCTATGCTGCTGCCAACTCCAATGGGTTTTTCAGGCAATATATGGGCTCCCTATGCTGCTGCTGCTGCCAACTCCGGGGTGTGTTTTTCAGGCAATATATGGGCTCCCTATGCTGCTGCTGCTGCCAACTCCAGAGTGTGTCTTTCAGGCAATATATGAGCTCCCTATGCTGCTGCCAACTCCAACGTGTTTTTTTAGGCAATTTATAGGCTCCCTATGCTGCTGATGCTGCCAACTGCAATGTGTTTTTCAGGCAATATATATGGTCTCCCTATGCTGCTGCCAACTCCTGCCAACTTTCCCGGAAAATTCAGCAAATCGGCCGAATCTAATTTTTCAAAAGTTCGCTCATCTCTAGTCCCTAATGATTTCAATGGGGTTTCGGGTTAAGGTTTGGGTTCGGGTCAAGTTCCGTTAAACTCGTTGAACTCGAACTTCCACAGGCTCACTCATCATTAGTGAATATTAAAACAACATTGTTTTTAACCATGAGCTACAGCAGAAGCTTATTCCTACATCTAAGGCAAGCAGCAGGATTCCTATTATGGAAAACATTTTATTCATATGCTGTGATTATGTCTGCATTCACTTTTCATAGTTGTTAAACATTGGTTGTTAAGTGAAAGTCTGTTCGCCTGTAGAGAAGAAATTACCATGCTCAGGTAACTTCTGGATGTCCAGAATGTAACCTGCTGATATTCAATCTTCTGTAAGATTTCTGCATTATTTTTTTTACTTACACCCTGTATCAAAAATGCTTCTACACTTTATTAACCATTATTTCCTATAAGCATGGTTGTCCAAGGGAATAAGCAGCTCTACTTTATATCCCTGTGGCACTATAAGGTTGATTTAAAGCCTTCTATAATGTATGCATTGTTCTTCTATTCTTCCTAATGCTTACCTTTATTACTTTCCTGTTTGGCATGCATTGCTCTTCTATTCTTCCTAACGCTTACCTTTACCACTTTCACGGTTGGCATACATTGTTCTTCTATTCTTCCTAATGCTTATCTGTACCACTTTCATGTTTGGCATGCATTGTTCTTCTATTCTTCCTAATGCTTATCTTTACCATTTTCATGTTTGACATGCATTGTTCTTTTTTTCTTCCTAATGCTTATCTTTACCACTTTCTTCTCTCCAGTGAAGCTCATCTCCTTGATATTTGTATATCTAGGATGCCCACATAGATATAATGTAAACATTACTATGGTTTCAAATTAGATTAAATAAACAATAAATAATAGACACCACAACATTATTAAATGCTTAATTCATATATTATATAATATTTTATTTAAATGTTAATTTTTGTATTATTATTTTTAAATGTATAACATTTTTGCATGTATAAAACATATATACAATATTTGGGGGGGGTCAAAGAAGGTGACAGGCTCCCAGTGCCTTAAGGTGGGTGGCTCCCCATGGCTGTGGCCAGCGCATCAATATTCCCCACCAGCCAATGCAACAGCAGCTGAGAGCTCCTGCAGGTGCTGCTGTGCATCTTCTATGTGGACTGTAAAAGACAAAAAAACAATTAGCGTCTAGCCTCTGCTTCCTGCAAACCTGTTGAAGAAGACATGTTAGTAAATATTCACATGTCTATAAACTTACTAGGCTGGTACCCGGGTTTGGGAAGCCACCCTTGTCACTGGGACCTGCCACCCCTCTCTGTAGAAAAAACAAACAATTGTTAGTGAATGTGTTAGAGCTGTGAATTGTTGTGTGTGGGACATCACCCTCCCCTTGCTGTTCACATATGTGGCCCTCTTGATGATCTATAATAAAATATCACCAAAGACAAAACATTATAACACATATGTGTGAGTGTTTAGTCTATGTCTTCATGTGGGTGTTTGTGTGATGCTCATACCTGACTCATCATGGCCACTATCTTGGGACTCCCTGCCCGATATCTTGGGCTCCTCCTCTGTAGGTTGGTCCAGGTAAACTTGGGGCTCTCCTGCAGGGGAGGGTGAGGACATTGGCACTTATCTCAAACCACCAACACGTCCATCAGATATTGTCACCTCCGGGTGGGCCACAGTTTTTGGCGGAACTCTCACACTACAAGAGAATAGCATTGTTTTTAACACAGGCCTGCCTAATGTGATCGTAATAGTTAATGTTTAGGCAAAAATGTATACTTACTTGGGAAGAGTTTTCTGAAAAACGTCCTCACCTGGTGCTTCTTCCTTCTTTTCAGGTCCGACCAATGCTGGATGATCTGTGTAAAAGTGTAGGTGGTGTTGGTCTCCTCCTCCAGCGTTGCTACTATATCAAATGCCAACGTCCTCTTGGCATATATGTCGAGCAGGAAGTCATTGTGGTACATCATTATCATCTTAAATGCCTCAACAGCTGCCTCTGCACCAGCAGCAGCCACCTCAAGAGCTGACACTGCAGCAGCCACCTCAAGAGCTGACACTGCACCAGCGGCAGCTGCCTCCCCCACTCCCTCTGCATCAGCAGCATCAGCAACTGCCTCCCCCACTCCCTCTGCACCAGCAGCAGCTGCCTCCTCCACTCCCTCTGAGCCAGCAGCATATGCATCCCCCACTCACTCTGCACCAGCAGCTGCAGCTTCCCCCACTCCCTCCGCACTAGCAGCATCTGCCTTCACCCTCCCTCTGCTGCCACAGCTGGGTCAACAGCTACAGCATGACCAGCAGGTGGAGCGGGAGGAGCAGCTGCATCCATCACCTCCATGGGCCAGCTCTGCTGCGGAGGATTTGCCATCACCCACATCAAACACAACACATGTGGAAAGGACAAGTGCAGCTGAGCACAATGGGGTCAGGCACTGCACCCACCTCCCCTGGTAAGGCAGGTGCAGTTGATAGAGGCAGATTGGTGAGCAGATAGCCGAGCCTTCAGGCAAAACAGTGCCTCGTTCAGCCACAACATGGGAAGAGATATAATGCAGGTCCATTATGAGCTCCATTCAATGCTAGAGGAAAGAGAACCACCATAATTTGCAGACCAACAACCTACCAATCATGAAACAAACTTTGTGTTGGATGTTAAAACATTGTACCCTAAGATTATTGGGCCACAGTGTTCACAATATACTATTGTGTAATAGTTTAGCGACAACAATTAACAAAAAAACAGAAGTTAATTTTTCTTTCAGGTTAAATCTCACTAAATAAATGAAAAGAGGGATTAAAGCACACAGAACAAACCTTAAAGCTCAAGCCTTGCATCAAATCCAAATGAACATATAGACATATAAACACAGAGACACCACAAAAATGACACTGTGAACCAAAAAAATAGACACAAATTAACTAAAATGAGACAAGACAAGGTGATTCCTGACCGACTGACCAGAGGCTCACCTCTGTGTGCCCCAATATACATTTTCTGGAATATTCAAAGTTGCTGGAGAGGGGATACATCCAGATATCGGGGTACCGTCTGCAGGAGGCCAAAGTTATGTATTACCATGCATGCCACAATCATTTTAATAACTTTATGTGGCTGGTACTGGAGGGCACCTCCTGTATGATCAAGATACTGGAACCGGGTTTTAGGTTAGCCAAACACTCGCTCCACAACAGCCCTGGTTTTCCAGGCCCGGTTGTAGGCGGCATGTGCATGAGTGTGAGGCTGCTGAATTGGGTCATGAGCCATGGAAGCAGGGGGTAGCCGGAATCACCTATAAAAAAAAAAAATATGAGCTACATACATCATACAAACACTATCACCTGAAAAAAAAAAAGAGACGGGATGCATTCACAAATACACTAGTTATATATGAGGCAAAAATACTACAATAAAGGACTAATAATGATAAGAATTACCAAGTAGCCACCTGCCAGATAATTTGCCAGACTCAAAATGGCCATAGAGGCTTAAATATTGAAGAATATATGCGTCAAATGTGGAGCATGGAAATCCAACCATCACGCTCATAAAACTTAGGTGAGGAGCTGCAACACATTGGACATTGATGGAATGTCCCATCTTATGGTTCCTGCACAAAAGGCACAAAGCACAATGGTCTAGAGCAAAGCAACAATCAAGCAGACCTACACTGATGGAACAGATGCTACGCAGAAAGGGACAACCACTGGTAAGACTGCCTTCTTTGGGTGAGTAATAAAAAGGTAGATTATGTAAGGTGGGAGGCCATAACTTATGTGAAAAATAAGGACAAGGAAGTGTGCATCAACATTGGCTTACTTTAGAATGAAGCAGGCACGGGAAACAAGGGGCTACTAGCTGAAAGGGGAGATTAAGGTCCACTTTACAGAAGCCAATGCAATACAAGGGCCAAGATACAATAAATATGGGAAAGCTAGACTCAAACTAAAAATAACTTCATTGCATGGAATGAAGGACGCAAAGGGAAAAGAAAGACATACTTGCAGAAGTACTCATTAGTGACTAGAGGCACCAGCGTCGCATGCGTGCAATCGATCGCACACATGAAGGTGGGTTTATCGGCCAGCTCGTAAAAGCCCTACTTAATTCCAGACTACCATGGTGTCAGGGAAACAGATGTATTTGTCCACCAAGGTAGCCATGCCTCTTAAGTTAGGGAGCATGCAGAAACCCCCCCAATTACCCCATGCCAGGCAGTGTGCAAAATCCCCCCGCCCAGGGTCCATAACAGGCAGCATGCAAATTCCTCCACAGAGGTAGGGCAGCAACCCTCCATCCCAGGGGAAACCTGTGCGTGTTTCTGAGAAGGTAGTGCCAGACAGTTGAGGACCGGTTGGCAAGCTGAAAAGGAGCAGATAAACTTACAAACAGGATCCCAGCGGCGCTTGCTGATCCACAGCCTGTCATTTGAAAAAGACGTGTAGGACGGGGAAAAGCAATTGTAACTTCTTCCTGCCCACTCGTCCACCGGTTCAATATTGTCTGGTGCTTAACACACACAATTTAAAACAAAATTCCACTCACCTCACCAGTACCCCCACATGGCTGATCATCCTCCTGCAGCTCTGGCTCTGGTTGGCAGGTGAGTGTGGTTTGTGTATTGCCAGAGTCCATTTTCACAGGCCATGCCCACCCCTCAAACTCTGGGCTGCGGCACTGCAGCACCAGTAAGGTAAGTGCACTAACAATCCCCCCCCCCTTTTTGGGTAGTAGTCTATTAGCATTGCACATCTATACTTGGCCAAAAAGTTCAACCTTCAGACCACAACATGTTCTTCTGCATGCTTTTGGCAGTTGGAGTTGATGTAGGTATTAGCAAAACACAACTAGACTTGGGTGTTTTCCTTTGTAAGATAGACTTCCATTTTGCCAGCTTCTTCACAGGCCAGACAATACAGAAGATTCATGTGACATGCAGTACACAACCAATACCTTTTTCGAAATGTTTTGACAAATTATATCTGATGACTAGTGTTGGGCGAACCTGAACCTCAAAGTTTGGGTTCACCCCAAAACTTTGCAAGTTTGGGTTCCCAAAACTTGAACACAGACTTCTGAAAGAATTTTTGACATTAAAACTAAGCATTTCAAGTTCTCCGTTGTAGTTAATTTCCAGTAGGCATGCAAGGATTGAGGAGACTCTCCATGGAGGTTTGGAGTTCCATGGAAGTCCATGGTTTAGCATGATATTTGCCTTCTATGTTTGGATCAGTTGGATTGGGACACATTGAGCACACGCCTGCCAATCAGTGTACTACAGGTGCCAAAATGCTTTTTTAAACATGTGTATACAATCGGTGCTACAGAATGCAAGATTAAGGGGGAGACCCGGAGACTTTTGCTTTTATCCACTGTATATCAGTCTTCAACTATTAACTATTAACAATCTATTTTAGCATGGCGCAACCTACCAAGAGGTTGGACACTATTATTCACAGCAGTTCCCAAAACCAGATGTATGTTTGTGGTAATATACGGCTTTATAAATCATGATTCTACTAACCTCCAAGTTAGTGGAGCCTGTAACGTATGTAGTCACATGAGGGAACGTAAATCAAATTGGGAACTTTCACATACATTACTGACAAGTTTAAAAAAAGGGAGGGGGGCAGCCTGAAGCTAGTTAGAGGGAAGATCAGGAGCAATTTCAGAAAATATGATTTTACTGAAAGAGCTGTTGATGTTTGGAACATACATCCAGCAGAGGTAAATTTAAAAATGCCCAAGATATACAATTATCTATGCTAAGATAAGAAGAAAATACCATTACCGTATACACATAAGGCTGACTAAATAAACTATAGTCTCCATCTACTTATATGTTTCTATGTTTCTATCAAATTACTCAGTCCTGCTTATCCTGAAACACAGATTTTAACATTCTGTATGCAGACCTAAAGTCTACCCCCATCCTCCAGGTATCCAGATCTGGAAAATGACAAAACAATGGGTATAAAACACACCCTTCCACATTCTAATTGCTCGCACTATTGCTCGTACATGTGTGTGCGAATATATGCCTGTCACATACATTTCTGGAGACCAGGCCGAGGAATATACAGACAGTTGCCAGCAATGCCGCCTGCAGCCTCCCCAGAGAGTGGAACTGAGGAAACACAGCAGCATAACTGAGGAAACACAGGAGCATAACTGAGGAAAGCCTGTGGGGAGTAACTGGTAAATTGCTACACCATTCAAGGCCTTCAGCATGGAGAGTTTGCCGACATCTGGTTTTCACCGGAGCCTTCTGCAAGGAGGGTCGGACTGCGCTGCAGATAAGTCCACTACTGCTGCCAATGCCCAGTGAGCCCAAATTTGGGAAAAGTGCAGTCCAGTCCTTAGGACAAGTCCAGAGCCAGGGAAAGCCATATTCCAGCATCTAAGTTCAGAGAGCCAAAACAGGTAGTCATCCAAGCCGGGGGTCGAGAGCCAGAGAGAGGTCGGTGTTCAAAGCCAGGGGGTCAGAGCCAGAGCAGGGTCGCAATCCAAGAGCCAGAGGGTCAGAGCCAGAGTGGGTGGTAATCCAATGCCAATTTCAGAGACGAAAGTCAAACCAGGAAGTCACACAGGAACAGAGGCAACTTCTTACAGCCACAGACCTCCTTTTAAGGAGACTTAGGCACCCAGGAAGTGCCTGCTGCACATTCTCAGACCAGCGTACCGATCACCTACATGACTACGATCGCACCCAGCATAAACATCCCAAGCTGAGACAGTGAAGGGGTGTGGGAATGAGCAGGCACAGCCGGTACACGTAAGTAGGACCAGGTCTCTTATTGTGACAATGTCAAAGTTGATGTTCTCTGAGAGAACCTGAACCTCAAAGTTTGGGTTCACCCCAAAACTTTGCAAGTTTGGGTTCCCAAATCTTGAACACAGACTTCTGCAAGAATCTTTGACATTAAAACTACGCATTTCAAGTTCTCTGCTGCAGTTATTTTCCAGTAGAACAATAGACATCTAATTCCTATGTATTATATGTATTATAGGTATTAGATGTCTATTTATAGCTCTAATTGTGAATCTGCTGCCAAAAAGTATTCCTTGTATGTATTCTGTACTTACTTGGCGGTCAATATAGTATTCAGTATTCAGAATGCACCCGCCGGTACACGTAAGTAGGACCAGGTCTCTTATCGTGACAATTAGGGATGAGCGAATCGATCCGGACGAACCCGGATTCGTTCCGAATTTCATGAAAAATTCGATTCTGAACGAATCCGAATTTCCCCGCGATTCGATCGATCGAAGTTTTCCTTTAAACTCCATTTATTTCAATTACAGGCATTCTAAGATGGTGGAAGCACATGTCCAGACATGCCCCCTGGGGCAAGGTATCATGGGTAAGTCACATGCAGCCTATCAGCAGCCAGGAAGCTCGGTGACGTCACCGTGCTATATAAAGCGGCGGCCATCTTCCTTGTGCGCAAGATAGGGAAAAACCGGAACCATCCAGCCAGGGACAGCTTAGAAGTGAGAGTGAAATTTTTTTTTTCATTAGCCAGATCAGTTTTCAATTCAATTTCAGTTCTTTGTGCTGTAAATCTGCCTTGCCACTGTGCATGCCATCTATGCAGTGGCTTGTTTGACCCTATCTGTTACACAAAAGCATTTATCATAATATAACTGGATTAGTTTTAATATTTTTTGGTCTGCCTTTAACAAAAAAACCACCAGCCCACCTGGGTATCCCAAACCTGCACTTAGCAGCCTATCTGTTATACTAAATACGCTTGTTGATACTCCTCAGCTTAATCAAAGTATTGCATTTTGAATTGGTTTTGGGTCTGCTTGTAAAAAAACCACCAGCCCACCTGGGTATCCCAAACCTGCACTTAGCAGCCTATCTGTTATACTAAATACGCTTGTTCATCCTTCCTCAGCTTAATCAAAGTATTGCATTTTGAATTGGTTTTTGGTCTGCCTTTAACAAAAAAAACACCAGCCCACCTGGGTATCCCAAACCTGCATTAGGCAGCCTATCTGTTATACTAAATACGCTTGTTCATCCTTCCTCAGCTTAATCAAAGTATTGTATTTTGAATTGGTTTTTGGTCTGCCTTTTACAAAAAAAACACCAACCCACCTGGGTATCCCAAACCTGCATTAGGCAGCCTATCTGTTATACAAAATACGCTTGTTCATCCTTCCTCAGCTTAATCAAAGTATTGCATTTTGAATTGGTTTTTGGTCTGCTTGTAAAAAAACACCAGCCCACCTGGGTATCCCAAACCTGCACTTAGCAGCCTGTTATACTAAATATGCTTGTTCATCCTTCCTCAGCTTAATCAAAGTATTGCACTTTGAATTAGTTTTTGGTCTGCTTGTAAAAAAAACACCAGCCCACCTGGGTATCCCAAACCTGCACTTAGCAGCCTATCTGTTATACTAAATGCACTTGTTGATCCTCCTCAGCTTAATCAAAGTGTTGCATTTTGAATTGGTTTTTGGTCTGCCTTTTACAAAAAAAGCACCAGCCCACCTGGGTATCCCAAACCTGCATTAGGCAGCCTATCTGTTATACTAAATACGCTTGTTCATCCTTCCTCAGCTAAATCAAAGTATTGCATTTTGAATTGGTTTATTGTCTGCCTTTAACAAAAAAAACACCAGGCCGCAGGGCATCCCAAACCTGCACTTAGCAGCCTGTTATACTAAATACGCTTGTTGATCCTCCTCAGCTTAATCAAAGTATTGCATTTTAAATTGGTTTTTGGTCTGCCTTTAACAAAAAAAACACCAGCCCACCTGGGAATCCCAATCCTGCATTAGGCAGCCTATCTGTTATACTAAATACGCTTGTTCATCCTTCCTCAGCTTAATCAAAGTATTGTATTTTGAATGGGTTTTATGTCTGCCTTTAACAAAATAAACACCAGGCCGCAGGGCATCCCAAACCTGCACTTAGCAGCCTATCTGTTATACTAAATACGCTTGTTGATCCTCCTCAGCTTAATCAAAGTATTGCATTTTGAATTGGTTTTTGGTCTGCCTTTAACAAAAAAAACACCAGCCCACCTGGGTATCCCAAACCTGCATTAGGTAGCCTATCTGTTATACTAAATACACTTGTTCATCCTTCCTCAGCTTAATCAAAGTATTGTATTTTGAATTGGTTTTTGGTCTGCCTTTTACAAAAAAAACACCAGCCCACCTGGGTATCCCAAACCTGCATTAGGCAGCCTATCTGTTATACTAAATACGCTTGTTCATCCTTCTTCAGCTTAATCAAAGTATTGCATTTTGAATTGGTTTTTGGTCTGCCTTTAACAAAAAAAACACCAGGCCACGGGGCATCCCAAACCTGCACTTAGCAGCCTATCTGCTATACAAAATACGCTTGTTGATCCTCCTCAACTTAATCAAAGTATTGCATTTTGAATTGGTTTTTGGTCTGCCTTTAACAAAAAAAACACCAGCCCACCTGGGTATCCCAAACCTGCATTAGGCAGCCTATCTGTTATACTAAATACGCTTGTTCATCCTTCCTCAGCTTAATCAAAGTATTGCATTTTGAATTGGTTTTTGGTCTGCCTTTAACAAAAAAAACACCAGCCCACCTGGGTATCCCAAACCTGCATTAGGCAGCCTATCTGTTATACTAAATACGCTTGTTGATCCTCCTCAGCTTAATCAAAGTATTGCATTTTGAATTGGTTTTTGGTCTGCCTTTAACAAAAAAAACACCAGCCCACCTGGGTATCCCAAACCTGCATTAGGCAGCCTATCTGTTATACTAAATACACTTGTTCATCCTTCCTCAGCTTAATCAAAGTATTGCATTTTGAATTGGTTTTTGGTCTGCCTTTAACAAAAAAAACACCAGCCCACCTGGGTATCCCAAACCTGCATTAGGCAGCCTATCTGTTATACTAAATACGCTTGTTCATCCTTCCTCAGCTTAATCAAAGTTTTGCATTTTGAATTGGTTTTTGGTCTGCTTGTAAAAAAAACACCAGCCCACCTAGGTATCCCAAACCTGCACTTAGCAGCCTATCTGTTATACTAAATACGCTTGTTCATCCTTCCTCAGCTTAATCAAAGTATTGCATTTTGAATTGGTTTTTGGTCTGCCTTTAACAAAAAAAACACCAGCCCACCTGGGTATCCCAAACCTGCATTAGGCAGCCTATCTGTTATACTAAATACGCTTGTTGATCCTCCTCAGCTTAATCAAAGTATTGCATTTTGAATTGGTTTTTGGTCTGCCTTTAACAAAAAAAACACCAGCCCACCTGGGTATCCCAAACCTGCATTAGGCAGCCTATCTGTTATACTAAATATGCTTGTTCATCCTTCTTCAGCTTAATCAAAGTATTGCAATTTGAATTGGTTTTTGGTCTGCCTTTAACGAAAAAAACACCAGCCCACCTGGGTATCCCAAAACTGCACTTAGCAGCCTATCTGTTATACTAAATACACTTGTTCATCCTTCCTCAGCTTAATCAAAGTATTTCATTTTGAATTGGTTTTTGGTCTGCTTGTAAAAAAAACACCAGCCCACCTGGGTATCCCAAACCTGCACTTAGCAGCCTATCTGTTATACTAAATACGCTTGTTGATCCTCCTCAGCTTAATCAAAGTATTGCATTTTGAATTGGTTTTTGGTCTGCCTTTAACTAAAAAACACCAGCCCACCTGGGTATCCCAAACCTGCATTAGGCAGTCTATTTGTTATACTAAATACGTTTGTTCACCCTTCCCCAGCTTAATCAAAGTATTGCATTTTGAATAGTTTTTTGTCCTGCTGCCAAAACACTAGGCCGCAGGGCATCCCAAACCTGCACTTAGCAGCCTGTTATACTAAATACGCTTGTTCATCCTTCCTCAGCTTAATCAAAGTATTGCATTTTGAATTGGTTTTTGGTCTGCTGCCAAAACACTAGGCCGCAGGGTATCTCATGTTGCCAATTTTCATAGTATCTGGTGCAGAGAAGCAGTTCCACAGCTTCTTCTTTTTAAAGTAAACACATTTTTTATCGTACCTATTGCACATTTCAAATACATAAAAATGTCAGGCAGACAAGTGCAAAGATGTTCAAAGAGGAGTGGCAGATGCCAAGATTCAGCAGGCAGAGGTCGCAGCAGACTAGGAGCGAATGGCAGCAGGAGTCAAAGTGAGAGACCTGATCTGCCAGTATCTGCTAGCTGTCGTGTCTCCACCAGTAACGCATCTGCCGTGGTAGATTGGTTAATGCGCTCATCAACATCATCACAAGTTACATCTGAGACCCCCAGTCTAGGGTGGGTAGGTTCCTCTGACACAACCCTGAGTTGGCATGCCCCGAGAGCAGTCCCTGTCCTCCCATTGCCTCTGTCCTACGCCGTTCCCTCCCCCAGCGACGTATCCTATGCTTTGGGTTCAGCTCCACTCTTTAGTGAGGACGACGATCAGATAGAAGACAGTCAGCAGCTACTGCTCAGCCAAAAAATGAAGGTGGCTTCTTTAGCTAGGCAGACAAATAGTGATGTGGACAGTGTGGTGGGTGTTGCAAGCGTTTCAGCTCCTGCGCCAGACACTGTTGAGGAAACGGAGAACATCAGTGACGTGCAGCCACAACTCGGTGATGATGATGATAAAGTCGATTGCACTTGGGAGCCAGGTGATGAAGGGGCATCATCGTAATCATCAGGAGAAGAGGGGCGCAGGTTGCCCCGGAGTCAGCAGCTGAGGAAGCAAGGTTTTAGCAGCATGGTTGGCAGTCAGCATGGGGGCACAATTGTAAAGCCTGGAGCCAAATGGGGCCGGGGCCGAGGTAGAGCAGCTGCTGCGCGGCAGGCTACCTTATCGGGAGGTAGTGGAGCAGGGGTTCCTGGAGTTGGCGACAGTAGCAGTGAATCAGTGAGGCCTGTTGGTGGGAAAAGTAGCTACTCGGCAGTGTGGCAGTTTTTCCTGAAGCATCTGCAGGAGGGTAACAGGGCCACATGCAAGATATGTAGGCAGAAGGTGAAGCGTGGCCAGGGCCCAAATGTTGGCACCACGGCCCTGCGTCAACATATGATGCGTCACCATAAAGCGGCCTGGGAGAACCGAGGCTCCGAAGAGGTGGTCCGGCCTGCTTCCTCACCAAGTGGCACGCCGCTCCCAATTTCTGCCAGGCTCCAGCACCTCAGCCGAAGGCAGCTGTGCGTCATACCCATCCTCTGTCGCTCCTGCTCCTCCTCCTCCAAATCATGCATCCCGCCAGCAATCCATCAGCGAAGCCATGTCCAAGAGACAGCAGTATGCGCCCACTCATCCTACGGCGCAGAAGCTGAATGGTGCTGCAGTCGCTCCCTTTTCAGGTGGTGGACTCTGCACCTTTCAGAGAATTGATGGCTTGTGCCGAGCCGAAGTAGAGAGTCCCAAGCCGTCATTTGTTTGCCAAGAAGGCAGTACCAGCGCTGCACACTTTTGTTGAACAGAAGGTGGGCCAGTCCTTGAGCCTGTCCGTGTGTAGCAAAGTGCATGGCAGCGACGACGTCTGGAGCTGTAACTACGGTCAGGGACAGTACATGGCGTTTACGGCCCACTGGGTGAATGTGGTCCCTTTGCAGCAGCAACTTGGATAGGTCACGCCGCTTCGGCCTCCGCGCTCCCTGCCCGTTGGGCCTGTGACACCGTGCGACTCGGCCTCCTCATCCTCCGCCATCTGCTCACCCTTCACTGTAGGCTCAATGCTCCATGCCCCTCCAGTCTACCATGTGTGCAGGGCACGGAGGTGTCACGCTGTGCTTCACATGGTTAGTCTTGGCGAAGGGAGTCACACAGGGGAGGAACTGCTTAAATGTATTCATCAGGAAATCCAAACATGGCTAACTCCAAGAAAACTTAAAATGGGAATCATGGTTACCGACAATGGGAAGAACATTTTGTCTGCGCTGCGCCAAGGAAGCCTGACCCCCTGGCCCTATTACCTGCTTCACCAGAGGCCGGGGGGGTAGAAGAGCCCATAGCTCGTAAGGGTTATGGGTGCTTGTAGCCTTCAGGGCCATTGTACTAGCCCGGCTGGCCCCAGAGTCCTGGTCTACAAGCTGCGCCCAATACATGTTGCAGAGGCTGGTTTTACTGGGAAGGGGGATCGCACACATTTTTTTTCACCCTCAATATAAAAAAAAAACACAATATAGAAAAAACATTTGGAAATTCCTGTAAAATCACAGTTAAACCTAGCACAAAATTGTGAAAAATTATCTGTCAACAGAGAGTGACAAAATCTCATGTAGCCTGTCAGTTAAAAGGGTTAAAAGGAGCTATGCTTTAGGGAAACTAGTGCAAAGAATTTTTTAAGAGATTACTTCCAGAAAGATGCACCCATTACAACAAGCTAGGTATATCTAGAAAGCTTAAGGTACTTTTAGGGAATATATGGTTTATGGGGGGTATTTTAAATGGGTTGTTCTGAAAAAGTACAAGGTGTGCACTGCGGAGTTTAAAATTACTATTATGCGCATTCTTTACTTTGGGGTGTTTGGCAACCTATCCCTTAAAAGTAGCTATGCATGTTGGGTGTTGTTCTATTCTGTTTGGTGTACCTTGTTGTTTTTTTTCTTGTTTTTGTGTGGCTTTAATAATTTAATGAACAGGTAAACCCTGTTTAACCAAAAAATGAATTGAGCGATTACTTCCAGAAAACTGCACTTACGCCTGGTACACTTTGAAAGCTTGAGGTGTGTACTTCCAGAGATTCTATAGTTTGTGGGGGTGTATTTCAAATATAAAGAGTTGTTTGTCTTGCAAAACTTGCAAGTTTATTAACAAGAGCACCCTATGGGGTATGCTAAAGAATTCGCCAACTTATTCTGAATACCCTATAGGGTGCTGGTGTTTCCAAACTACCAAGAAAAATCTCTACGTCACTGGAAAAATGTGTTACTTCAACTGGAAAAATGGCCAATAGTAGGCACTGGTGATTTTTAGGAAGGAAATTTGAAAAAACATTTTTTTTAACTCTTTATTTAGGTTTCTTCAAGTTATAAGAGATACAATACAAAAAAAGAGACAAGATAAAGCAATGGGAGAGTCAGAAGTACATGTCGCCATAACGCAATCAGAATGCATTGAATTTGTAGCCCCCCCAAACCTCTCATTATTAACCAAAAGGGAATTGGTCAGGTGGGGTCTTACCATCTCTTAGAGAACAGTCACATAAGGAGCCAACTCCCGTTCACATGCCTCCACCAATTGACTGTCAGGGTGAGCCCCTTCATCTTCATGAAGTTACCCCTCTGAGCTTATGTTCCCCTGCTGGGCTTCGAGTCCCTGAGCCCCAGAGAGGGAGGTGCACTCCCCTTCCCCTGGGGTTGGGTAGAGTGAAGTCATTCGTTGGCTGGCCTGGGGGGGTCCAGAACCTGTCAAAGGACGCTGACTATTTAAGATATCTGGTAAGGGCCTAGGCCCCTGGATCAGGGGTAAGATTAAGAGTGAGGGGGGAGAGCCGGGACAGGGCTGAGACAGAGACTGTGACCGCGGTTGAGGGGAGGGGGAGCAATAAAACATTTTTTTTTATTGCGTGACATAACGTGTTTTGAACTAAGCGTTGACATAGGAAGCAGGAGCGGCCACATCCCTGGTTTTCCTATGGTGTGCAGAGCCAGGCTCCCAGAAAGGTAAGCAATTGCAGGTCTGTCCAGGGGGTTTACACAGTGAACACTTAGCTGGTCCCGGAGCCCTCACTGTATCTAGGCACCACTGCTGCATCCCCAGCATACCTCTATCCAGGGTACGTACCTGCGCCAGCACTTTCTAAATGGCTGGTGCGGGCACGGCCATAGCTAGAGGTGAGCAGGGATGCAGCGTGCAGTGCACTCACCTCGCTGGGCTCCATTCAGCTCTGCTAGCTGTGCAGGTAAAGAGTTAAATAGAGCCAAGCAAAACAGAGCACGCTGATTGGCTGAGCGCCCTAGTTAGGAATCCAGAAGTGGTGCGATTCTGGGGGGTTTCACACAGAGGGGCAGCCGAAATCTTATTTAACCCACCATCTTCACCATCTTTAGGTGGAGATGAGAGGAAAGGCTGTAGGTCCCCCTAACAATTTATAAGGTTAGTCCCCTTAATGCAGTGCTCTGCATTTTTAGGCATTTTTAGGCAGTTTAAACTCTTTTGATGAGAGCCCACTTAGTGTTACAAACAGATCTTCCTAAAAGGAAAAAATAAAATGTCATTTGGCAACATCTAGGTCCTGCATTTACATTACTGACAAGTCACACTGCAAGTTCTGTACACAAAATGTGTGTAAAATGATTCATAAGCATAAATAATTTCAGTGCCACTATAAACCAGTGCGGCTGGCAGCCTTTGCATTTTTCACACCAGGCGGATTCACATCTTGTATATAAACTAAACTTTCTGATCTGTTCAGTCAACACTCAGCCTGGTAACAACTGTTTGCTGGTACTGTTTTACTCACTAGAGTTTACAGAATTTCTTCATACAAAAACAATTATTTGAAATATATGTCGCCTGTCAGTTATCTCATAATTTTCAAACAATTCTAATGCTTTCCTTGGATTTATCAATCATCATGAAACTCTCTTTAAAGTGGACCAACACCGAGAGGTGATCGGCCCGGAAATCTATAAGATTCCCGGGCCGATCACCTCCCACCCCGCGGGACATCCGAGATCGGGATGTCCCGCGGGGTGAAACCCCCCAAAAAACCCCCAAACACCTTACCTGATCTTCAGTTTATTTTTTTATTTTTTATTGGTGTATTTCTGGAATTTTTTTTTTAGGCGGGGATAAGGAACGTCCAAGCGGCTGCCGCCGCCGCCGCCTCCCTCGCGCCCCTGTAGGCGTGCTCGCGCCCGCGCCGGCCGTCTGCGAATGGCCGGCGGGGGCGCGCGCGCGCCGAAAGTGACGCGAGGGAGGCGGCGGCGGCGGCAGCCGCTTGGACGTTCCTGATCCCCGCCTAAAAAAAAAATTCCAGAAATACACCAATAAAAAATAAAAAAATAAACTGTTTTTTTAGGGGTGAATTGGGGGGGGGGGGGGGGGGGGCGGGGTAACACCTGGGCAATTGCCCTGCACAAAATGGGCTTGGGAAAGTACTCAAAACAATAACAGAAAACCAAAAGAAATAAAGAAATACACAAATAAAGTATAAAATAAATTTATTTATCGATCAATATATATATATATATATATATATATATATATATATATATATATATATATATATACTAGAAAATGTACCCAGCGCTGCCCGGGTATAAAGTGTCAGTGTGTTAATTAGATTTGTTCCAAGGGTGCCAAGGAGGCCAATCTATGCCCTAATTTTTTTTTGCTAACAGGGAAATTACCAGAGGCCCTATATACACCAACAGTTATGCACTGTTTATGTGAATTGTAACGTAAGTGCAGATTAGAAATAAATGAAAAACTAAGATGTCATGTCTAAGACTTTATGACAGAACAGAACCTGTTGGCAGTTTTATTGCCGGGTGCACAGACATAAACATTTTACCTGATCTAACTCTGGAGCAGGCAAAATACAACTGTCTATGCGAAAAACATGCAGAATCCAGATATATGCCAGCAACCTGCAGTGATTGGCCTTGGGTCTTGTTTATTCTTATAGCAATTAATAGCTTAATGGGAAACTGTAATCGTTTGAACAGTATTGTTTCATTGTTAATCTGTGGAATTTTTGGAATAAAAACTTCTTCTAAGCAGCACATCCTGTAAGGATGGTTGCTTCCAGCACATGACGATGACATGTTTTAATGTATATCCTGATTCCATTACACAGTTTTGGTGCATCTAGATTCCGCATTAGAGTAAGTGGAGCACCAACCTTTAGATCAAAGTGATGAGAAGGCATTCCAGTTGGTTCTAAAAAGTTTAAAAACTCAACTTGGTACTTCATGATCTGTTATGGATATATTGTAGAGTCAATGGATTTGTAGGAATAAACAATACTTGCAACTCCATAAAGTAGAACTTCACTTGATTTAGCATCAGTTTATTTTCTGGCCTGAGCTTGCCAAGGAGATTCAGCAGCTCGGCCAGCAGCATTCTGTTGGACCTGAGTTTTCTGGAGAGATTAACTCGAGCAGCAGCATGCTGTATTTCATCAGCTGGCAGTCTGGCCTGAGTTTCCAGAGGCGTGTCAAAAGCCTGAGCGGCAGCATTCATATGATCAGCTTGCTGTCTGGCCTGAGTTTCTTAAAGTGGACCAACACCCAGGATTTTGACTATCCTGGGTCTTGGTCCACTTCGGTGGGGCACCCCCGATCGGGGTGCCCCGCTGTGTGAAACCCCCCCGAACCCCCCGAAAAACTCACCTCTCCCCGCTCCCAGTGCCAACGGACAAGCCGCGGACAAGCGGCTCCTCCGCCGCCGCCTCCCGCGCGTCACTCTTGACGCGCGCGTGCCCGCGCCGGCCATTCACATGTCTAGAGGGGCGCGAGGGAGGCGGCGGCGGCCGGCCGATAAGATAAGGTAAGGAGTTTGGGGGGGTTTCACCCCGCGGGACATCCCGATCTCGGATGTCCCGCGGGGAGGGAGGTGATCGGCCCGGGAAGCTTATAGATTCCTGGGCCGATCACCCGTGGGTGTTGGTCCACTTTAAGGCATTTCAGAAGCTCAAGCAGCAGCATGATGCATCTGATGAGCTTGCTGTCTGGGTTGAGTTTCCTGAGACGTTTCAGAAGCTCAAGCAGCAGCATGGCGCATTTGATTGGCTTGCAGTTGTGCCTTTGTTGAGGAGTCTCTGCAGCTTGTGATGCAGTTTTCCTCATGGTCATGCAAGATTTCTTGGCAAATAAGCGAGTTTTCCTTGGAGGCATTTTGCCAAATTGAAGTTAACGTTAGACCCTGAAGATGTAGGGATGTCTTTAAAAGATAAGCATAATACTCTTTTCAAAAGTGAAATCAAAATTCTACAAATAGAGTGGCTTTAAGTCAGGACTGATCTTGATAAGGAGATAAATAATCTCATGAGATGAATAATCTCATGATGTAAGTATTCTCATGAGATGAATAATCCTATGAGGTACATAATCTCATGAGCTAAGTGGAACATTCTACTATTTATTTATATGGGTCTGTTTTTCCCAACCCTCTCCTTGTGAGCTACCAACAGGCCTGGCCGTCATATTTCCTCCTGCTCATATTCATATGCTTGAATACTTCCAAAGCATTCCCTGTATGTATGTAATGTATATACTTGTGGATCAATAACCTGATTCTTTGAAAGCTTGGCCGAGCATTAATTACCTCACCTGTGCATTGCTGGGGAGAGCTGCAGCTCCAATTAACTCACCTGTGCATTGCTGGGGAGAGCTGCAGCTCCAATAAACTCACCTGTGCATTGCTGGGGAGAGCTCCAATTAACTCACCTATGCATTACTGGGGAGAGCTGCAGCTCCAATTAACTCACCTGTGCATTGCTGGGGAGAGCTGCAGCTCCAATTAACTCACCTATGTATTGCTGGGGAGAGCTGCAGCTCCAATTAACTCACCTGTGCATTGCTGGGGAGAGCTGCAGCTCCAATTAACTCACCTGTGCATTGCTGTGGAGAGCTGCAGCTCCAATTTACTCACCTGTGCATTGCTGGGGAGAGCTGCAGCTCTAATTATGTCACCTGTGCGCTTGTGTGGAGATTCTCCCATTCATTTCTGTGGGCTGGTCTTCCCCATCCCCCTCCTGTCCTGTACATTTGACAAGGACGGGACCAGCGCTCTAACCTTCCCGGGAATCCATTGCACCTCCGTACAAAATTTGGGGTCAAACGGTTCAGGCGTTTGGAAGTCTATAGAGGACAGACGTTCATTTATTCTAAGCATACAGCACGTCCTGCTCCATCTATAATACTTACACATGGGTAATCCTCCGCCAGAGGGCGCTGTTTACTGCAGACATGCAAAAACAGGCTCCTCCCGGCCTTTCATATACCGAGGGACCTCCCACAAATCCCCAGATTTCTCTGCAGTGCTGAACTGCGAAGACATGAAGTATCACGCTCTCGCAGGCGAGCGGGGCTTTACAGCCCGCGGCCCTGTGGGACTATTTCCACACGTCCTCTTTGAGAAGACTATGCCTCCCAGCCTGGGCTGCGTTGGTCGGGTGAAGATAGGTAGCACCTTGGGTGCTTAACGGAGCCATGCTCCACCGCAATCCCCCACCATAGGGTAGGCGGTCAAGGCTAATGGTGAGCCTCTAGTGGATGCCCCTCCTGCAATATTGCCCCGTGCCCTGAGTAGTGGTGGACCCTGTTTCAGGGTCGCCACCCTCCTTCTTTCCCCAACTAGTTAAGGGGAAAAGAAAGGGGGTGTGTGTGTCTGTGTGTGGCGGTCCCAGTGTACTGTTAGTCACGCTTAATGCCTTTATTTCTGCCTATTGACATCTGGGTGTCAGAGCCGCGCTGCGTGCTCCTTATTCTGTTTTGGCTGCTGCTGTTTTTTTCACTCTACTACATAGTTTGCTGCGTCGTTAGATGCCGCTGCGCCTTTCGTTACAACAGCTGTTGTGATTTTATCCCTGCTTTTCGTTTTTTACCTCAGAGCTTCGCGCTCTTCGGGGTGGGCGGGGACTTGTCTTGGCACACTCCGCGTCACGGCCGAGCATTGAGCCCGCCCTTCGAGGTTCGCTGGGCGCCATTTTGACGATCTTCGCGCGCGTGGCGGCTGTTCCCCTCCTCCCTTGGTTTGTAAGTGCCCTCGCGGGTGATTTCTTATTATTTGTTCTTCCAGCTGCGCATGGCCCTGACACCCTCTTTCACCTTATGTTTTTCAGACGCCGAGTCTCCGGCGGCTTCTCCCGGCCTTATATATATATATATATATATATATATATATATATATATAGTTATTAGCGGGCCTTCCTACAAATCTCCCACATTAATCAGCGGGTCGTTGGGGCATCCAGGGTTGCCTAGTGCATAAATCCCTACGGGCATACGGTGCCTAGATAATCACCATATGGAGGCATCTCAGAATTATGTGACCGGGGTCCCTCTGGGACAAGACCGGCTGTGTGTAGCGTGTGGTCTCCCCCATGCTGATGCTGACAGGGCACGGGTGTGCGCGCCCTGTGCCGAGCAAGCACCGGCCCTGCGAGCGGCACCTGTGGCTGCACCTCGCTCCCATTCTCCCTCTTCCCCTTGCCTAAACCTCACTCCTGTTGAGTCATATGCCAGCGGGGAGTTACAACCTGACCTGTCTTCTAGACGGCCTACGCTTGACCAGATTGTTACGGGGTTGTCCGAACGCTTGGGTCCTGGCAGGAAGCGGCCCTTGACGCCCCCGGCTTCGGCCTTTGTTATGGGTTCGGAGGAGCTCTCTTCTCCTTGTTATAGTGCTCCGTCTGATGATGGAGATCTGTTCTCTGATCCAGGATCCACTGATGAGATACGGAGGAGTCACGATGATTCTGGCCAGGATGACTGGGGACAGCTTGACATTGATGGTATGTTGCTTAGGATATTTAAGGCCCTGGCTATTTCACTCCCTGGCGCGGTCCCCAAGCCGAGAGGGGAAAGCTTCCATACGGCGACTGCGCGTTTGGAATTTCTCGAGCAGGCCCACTTCCACGCTCTGGTTCTTAAGGAATGGGAATGCCCCACTAAACTTCCAGGGATCCCAGAGGACTGGGATTGGAAATACCCTTTTCCCCCTGAGATGGTTGATTGTTGGTCATCGTCTCCCGTGGTGGACGCACCGATCATTGGGGTTCCTAACCCCCCCTTCTTCACAGCCCCGGCTTACAGCACCCTTCGGGATGTCAAGGACCGGCGCATTGATAGGCTGGCTTCGCACGCCTTTGCTTGTGCAGGAACGGTGCTGCGTCCTGTCTGTGCCGCGGCCATCACTGCAGTGGCCTCTAGAACCCTCATAAGACAGATGCTTGAGCATCACCCTGAGGATTTACCCTGGGAGGTGTTTAATGCACTCTCCAGTTGTGATATTTTTGTTAAATTTATCCTTTTAGCTCTGGATGACACCATCAGAATGTGTGCAAGGACCTCTGCCCCAGTGGTGGCTATACGTCGACTGCTCTGGCTGCGACATTGGGGAGCTGATGATGCTACTAAAAGGACTCTGACTGTGCTTCCCTTTAGAGGGCAGCGACTGTTTGGGGCCCGTCTGGATATATTTAAAAAAGAGGACAATGCGCCCCATCAAGGGTGGCCGTCTCGTCCCCTCGGAGCAGGGATACCCCTCCCCCTCCATATCATAGTGTTAAGCAAGAACTAGGGGTGCCCCTACCGGGGCCTGGTACAGACTCCTGCCCCTGGAGCGGCAGACAACGTCAGGGGCCTTCTGGTCGGGCTAAGCCCGACTTCTTCACCAAAACCCCCCAAGCATGATGGAACGCCCTCACCCGCCTGGGTTAGGGGATAGCCACAGCACCTTGCTCCTATCAGAAGGCACCATGCCTCGTTCTGGTGGATTCAGGAGGTAGTTCCTCTGGTTGCTGGATGGTGTTTGCTGGATGGTTCTCCCCCGAGTGGGTCAGGGTACTTCGGGTCCCTGTCTTTCTTCAGGTGTTGGTGCAGGCCTTCTTTGGCCTGCTAGGTCTGGGCTTCTTGACAGGATGCTCTTAAAGGATAGAGGCAGCGGCCTCTACACCAATTGGTCCCACTTTCTCCTGGAGGATGAGGCGGTTGCCCATCCTAACCCTCCATGGGTTTGGCGATTGTATCCACAGGCGTTTTCGCTTGGGGTCTCTGAGTTGGGCCGTCGGCGTTCTGTAAATCAGTGGGCCTCTGGCCGTCCATGGAATGCTAAGATGCTTATTTTGGCTCACATGTGTCTTCAGGACATTGAGGCTTTTACAGGTGGGTGTTGGTGATCAACACCGCTGATTGTGGCTGTGTTATTGGGCCCCTCCCCCGCTCCCTGTGTTCGCTACGGCTTGGATGGGAGTGCTGTCTCGAATGAGACCAAGGGGCAGCCGCATAAGGACCTACTAGATTGTCCTTCTTACTTACAATGGGGAGTTATTTGGGATGGGTGTTCAGTCACCTTAGTTCCTATTTTGTCCCATTCTCCAGTATCTCCTCTCCTAGAATTACATTTGGATTCGGCTCCGGCTAGTTCCTTCTTCTTTGATGATAGGGGATCTTCTGGGACAAGTTCTCTGTCCCTCTTTGCTGATATATTACCTTCACCAGGCAGGATTGCAGCTGGTGGGCTCGTTGGTGGCGTATCAGATGCTGTCCCTCATATACCGAGCCCTTGGGCTCTTCTGCACACTGGATTAGTGATCCATCCTACATGGGGTTCCAGCACCCTTGGAGCTAGGTCTGTGCTCATTCCCTTAGGCACGGTGATTCCTCTTGAGCCGATTATTCTCAAGGACCCTGTCAGGGGGCACCCCCTTCTTTGCTTGCATCTTCCTGTGAATGGTCACCTTGGGTACCAAGTCTCGCAGGTTGGCGGGGGGGGGGGGGGAATTCTTCCAAAACCCCCTGTGGTTCCTAGGTAGGGTCCCTTAGAGGGTCCATCTTACCTTCTGGTTTGTTGAAACAGTGAGCCTTCCTTTGACTCTATACGGCTGGACTTCTCCTCTTTTAGGGTCTGTCTATTTGGGGACTCTTGGCCTGTTGAATGACAATGTCCTGTTTTATTATTGGTCTGGAGCTTAAAGCAGGATGATCCCTCTGGAGGGTTCCTGATCCTGTTCTGGGTGGGGTCTACGTCCCCTGTTCCTCAGTGGTATTCGCTCCAATGGATGTCTTTCAGTGGCAGGTTGCGCTATCCTGGTGTCCCTCTGAGAGCCAACTACGGTGGATCTGTTGGGTCTCGCCTATATCACAGGGGCTCTGCCCTTGTTTTTACTGTCCCAGGATATTCTGACTCTGGTCATGGAGGCTTAGTAAATTTGTGTATAGACTTCTATTTTATATGTCTTCTCTTTATTCATCCTGCTGTGGGTTTTCTGCGCACGGTCATGCTGATAATGAGACCCGTGAGCTTGATGGCCCCTGGGTGGCCTAGTGAACTGTGGTTCGCAGATGCTTCTGCTAAGGTCAGCTGAACTGTACGCTCTCTCAGATGTGCGGTTCTGCCCTTGTTGGGCTCCTTCTTATGTCGTCCCAATCTACAGACTCTTATCTGGGACTTGACAGCTGATTCATTCACCCCTTGGAGACGGGCTTATCTTCTGGGGGACTTGGTATATGGGGGGGCTACGAGCAAGCCTCCTTGGTTTCCTCTTCCTCCGTCCATTATGGGTTAGGGTGTACCCATATTGATTGGCATGAGTCTTGGTCTCTCCCCTGTTGGACGTTCTCGGTTCAGGGGTTCTGGAGCGGGTTGGCTCCCCATCTAGGTTCTCGAAGGTTCAGGTTCTGTCCTGTCCGCCTTCCTGTAGAAGTCTGGTTCAGTCTTCCTTGTTAGGAGTTCTCTTGGGGATGCTTAAAGTGGACCAACACCCAGGATTTTGACTATCCTGGGTTTTGGTCCACTTCGGCGGGGCACCCCGATCAGGGGTGCCCCGCTGTGTGAAACCCCCCAGAAACCCCAAAAAACTCACCTCTCAACGCTCCCACGTGAACGCCGCAGCCAATCCCCGCCAACGTCCAGGCGGGGATCAGGAACGTCCAAGCCGCTTCCGCCGCCGCCGCCTCCCGCGCGTCACTCTCGGCGCGCGCGCGCCCCCGCCGGCCATTCACAGAGGGCCGGCGCGGGCGCGCGCACATCTGGAGGGGCGCGCGGGAGGCGGCGGATCAGGTAAGATGTTTTTGGGGTTTCTGGGGGGTTTCACCCCGCGGGACATCCCGATCTCGGATGTCCCGCGGGGTGGGAGGTGATCGGCCCGGGAATCTTATAGATTTCCGGGCCGATCACCCCTGGGTGTTGGTCCTCTTTAAGGACATCTCTCAAGTAGTTCTATGGTCCCTGTTGGGATCAATCTTCATTCTGTCTTATTCTGGTTGCCTTCTGAGCTGTTTTTGTGGCTCAGCCGCCCCTCTGGGGGCTGTTGCTTCAGTCAGATGTGTGCCTGAGAAGGTGGCTCTGATTGCTTAGCCCTCGTTCATTATATATATAGCTATTTATATATATATTATATATATACACTCCATTATGTGGTGGCATTCCACCTTACGCCGGACCATTTTGTCCAAGGTGGTGTTTTATGATCCTAATTTAAGTCCTTAAGTCTGCCTATGGGCCTTCTTCTTTGTAATGTTGAAGTAAGGGATCTACATTCCCTCAGCAGGTGTGGCACTTTTTCTGGTTGTTTCTTGTCCCTTAGGGGGACTGATGCCCTTGGGGTCTGTGGGCGCCTCCTTATGTATGCGCCTGATCTCGTTTGCTTCCAGGGCCAATGCGCCCTTTGGACTGATCCTACTTGGATGGTTGCCTTCCTGGTCCTGAGTAAAGGTTTCGGCTTCTTGCTGATCCTTGTTAATGAAGGGGTCAGTATCCCTGCCTGTCTGGCGGGAGACCTGTTTTCATTTCCCCGTTGGGGTGAGTTCTAAGTTTTGCGAGGCTTCTGTTGCCTGTGGGCTGGTTGGGCTGTTTCACTGGCCTATTCCTTTAAGGGGGAAGAACCTCCCTCTCTCGTTTTATTCCGTTATATTGGTGTTTGGGTACCTTTGGCCCTTCAGCACCAGGTTTTCTGTTGAAGTTGCTAGACCGTTGCTTGTCTCTGTTCATACCTTTCAAGGGTTTTGTTATGAGATGGACGTTAGAGCCTTTGCTCATTTCGCTCTTGGTAGCAAAGTTTTGCAGGTGACAGCACCTTTCCTGTCTGCTGTGCCTTTTTCTTGGGGGATCCCACCCTACCTTATGGACACTGCTATTGGATGTCCCATGTGTAAGTATTATAGATGGAGCAGGACGTACTGTATGCTTAGAATAATGCAATTCTGTGAAATTCTCACCTGTAGAATTGGTATTATAAGCATACAGCACGTCCTGCTCCATCCCACCCTGGTTTCATTTTGTTCTGGATCCCCTGTATGGTGATTGTTATCATAGTTATTATTCCAGTTGGGTGGTTGGTTTCTCCCGGCTTCTTTTTCTCACTGCTTTTCAATGCTGGGGATTTGTGGGAGGTCCCTCGGTATATGAAGGGCCGGGAGGAGCCTATTTTTGCATGTCTGCAGTGAACAGCGCCCTCTGGCGGAGGATTACCCATGTGTAAGTATTATAGATGGAGCAGGACGTGCTGTATGCGTATAATACCAATTCTACAGGTGAGAATTTCACAGAATTGTATTTTATTATATATATAAATAAATATATACACAAATAAATAAACTTATACATCAATCTATACATATATTCATCAATAAATATATATATACAAATAAATACATTTTCATTTACATCAATAAATAAAATGCAGCACTATGAAGTTGCCTGCAGAACTTCTTGGAGTGACGCTTGCCTCTGTTCATATGTGACTTCCTGGTTTGATTTCCAGCTCTGACTTCTGGCTTTGGATCATGACCCGCTCAGGCTCTGATCCTCTGGCTTTTGGTTTACAACCCCAATCGGGATCTGACTCCCTGGTTTTGGACACAGACCTCTCTCTGGCGCTCTACACCCTGCTTGAATGACTACCCCTTTTGGCTCTCTGAACTGGCGCTGGATTACCACATTCCCTTGCTCTGGGCTCTCTGGCTTCCCTGCATCAGCTTCCCCGAAAACCTGGACTGGACTTTTCTAATATTTGGTCTCATTGGCCATTGGTAACAGTAGTTGGACCCTGACTTATATGTAGCACAGTCCGATTCCCCTTGTGGAAGACTCCAGTGAAAACCAGATCTGTCTGCATAATCCCCATGCTGAAACCAGTTCATCATGTAGAACTCTAGCCATTACTCCCCATTGGCTCTCCCCAGTTACAGACACTTGACACTCCGGCCCTCCCCTCCCCTGAGTTTCCCAAGTCTCCACTCTCTGGGTAAGACACAAGTGGTATTGCTGGCAGCTGTCTGTATCTACATCAGCCTGGTCTCCAGAAAGGTGTTTGGCAACTGCATCCAATTTTTGTTGTTATGAATATTGGGCAAAAGTAAAAAAAAGAAGCACAGGCTGTTTTGGGGCACTGGGCTTCGGATGGAAGTTGACGATATTAACTCCTGTATGAGTATAGGTGCTCTTTAGGTATTCAATCACATATAGCTGTAGGACAGTTTACCTACCCAAATCCCCCTTTTTTTAAAACTCAGCATGACCGGAGTTCTGATGCTGATCAGAGATAGCCTATCATAAAGCAATTCAAGAAGAAGGAGAGACTTGCTTAGAACTCTCCAGTGTCCATTCTCACTCAGTTTATGTGATTTGCTTTCTTGTTAGGGGAGCTGGCCAAACCACTGTTGGTGGTTTTGGCTAACTATTGAACTTTTGAAGTTACACACTTTTACTTTTCAGCCTAATGTTTTGAAAATATTTCATGGCTGAATTGCTGTCAGTCACAACATGCTACCAATGGACCTCACATTACCCTCCCTGGGATTACCTAATTTAGCATGGGTTTCTCTTTATTGCCTGGCACAACACATGCTGCTAGATATCTATACCCTGGTGTGTGCTGTGGATTCCAGTTATTAGCAAAAAGATGCTTCCATACTGGATTAGGCAATACCAGGGAATGAGGCAGGGGGCAGAGGGCAGAGAGACGGGTGCAGCAAGCACAAAATGGAAGGTATTGCTTTATTCAAGCCCAAATGTCTAATAAAAAATGTGAAGTGTATCATAGAGGCTACTGAGCTAATGAAGGGAGAGTGCAAAATGTCAACAGAGCTCTGAGTTGCTGAGATAAGATATGTGCTTCAGTGTACAGTATGTTGCTTTAAATTCTTACTCTAAACAAGTAGCAAAGTGCTCATATGAGCAGAAAGTTAAGAGCGCTCAACATCAGCTGGCTTTTCATTTATTTCCTCACAGAAGCTGAGTATAGTCTTACCATCATGCACAGCTTTTCACTGAACCAATATTCTGGCATGACCTTGTGGGAAGATTTATTCATAAAAACATATTTTCTTAGCAAGCCAAATCATAAGCTGCAAATGAAAAATGCTACTCAGTGTGCATTTATAGTACGCACTGACTGTTTAATGTGACAAGTTGCTCTACACTGGTATTTATTATCCCTAATAGACCTTATAATGAAAAGGACTCAGTGATGTCCTGCATGACAGCAAATATATATATATATATATATATATATATATATATATATATATAAGCATCCCTGATGGGAAAAAGATTAGTGTACATAAATTTCCACTGGCACTAAAAGTTTTTAGTAATCAAACAATGTGTCCATTGCTGCATCAATATCGATAATCATATGAATATACCAAACCTTGGTACAAGGCAAACAAAGGCATAAGACCTGCCCATAAGACGTACCTAGGATTTGGAGGAGTAAAATTAGAAAAATCATATTCTGAACCAAATGTTGTGAAACAAATAATAGGCAAGGTGCAGAAACCCCCAATTACAGGCATCCTATTCCCAATCCCCACAAGCAGTATGACATTCCCCCCTCCCATAGGCAATGTGTCATCCCCCTATTCCCCAAAGGCAGTGTGGCATTCCTACCTCCCATTCCCTATAGGCATTGTGATTTTCCTCCATCCAATTCCCATAAGCATTGTGGCATTCCCCCTATCCCATTCCCATAGGCATTGGGGCATCCTCCCTCCCATTCACCATAGGCAGCATGTCATTCTCCCCTCCATTTCTCATAGGCAGTGTGGCATTCCCCCCTCCCATAGGCATTGGGGAATCCCCCTGCCATTGCCCGTAGGCAACAGAAGAAAATAAAAAAGTCAACTCACATGTGCTGGCACTCCTGCATTGCTGGCTGGGCTGCCAGAAGGCCAGAAGAAGATGGAGCTGTGGCGAAAAGTATGGTAGTTATTATAGAGTTGCATTTATTACTAGTGATGGGTGAACCTAAACCACAAAGTTAGGGGTTCCTACCTCCAGCAAATAGGTGGCAGAAACTGCTGATTACAGCCTTATTTCATTCCAAAAACACATGTTGGGAGTGTCCTGCATGTTTATGAACGAAAGTGTCAGCCACAAGTTCTTTTTAAGGATTGAACCCTTGTTATGGTTTGAGTTTCTACCAAAGAAATTATAAAACGTTTTCAACAAACACAAAAATTAAGGACCAAACAACAAAAATGGGGATATTCCCCTCGATTCAAAGAGCAAAAGTTAATTGATTTCGTATCGAGAATCGTAAGTTTGGGTGGGTGTTTGTCATTTTTTCTTGTTTTTTTGCCCATTTCGTATTCGCACGATCGTTCGCGCGTAGACGTATATGAACATACGCATTTCGTACGGGAATCGTATATTTTGCGTTAGTTCGTGTGTTTTTCCCGTCCAAATCGTATTATTTGCGTCAGATCCTATTTTTTACGTCCTTCACATGGGCTTGCGACCAATTCAGAGAGGTGATTGCTAATTGTTTTGAAGCCCATTAAAGAGCTGCTTTACGAAATGTTTGCCGGCAGCTATTTGGCCTCGGGAGTAGGATGGAGAGGAGCGAGTTTGTGGCACATCAAGGGCTTATGCTTTTTGGCATTGAGTTGATCCAGATGTCTGAGAGCAGATTGCCCCTGCGTCGTCGCATGAACATCGATAGCATGAATGATGTTGAGCTGTTCGAGCTGACCAGGCTTAATCGCGCTTCCCTCCATAAATTATATAGTGAGCTGCGGCCATGGTTAGCCCGCACCACAAGGAAGGGGCATGCAATTTCAGGTATGACCAAGATGCTTGGCTGCCTGCAATTTTTGGCGAACGGCTCGTTCCAGAGGCTGGGTGCCCTCTCCGTGGGGATGTCACAGCCTACGCTGAGCCGCGCACTATCTAAATTTTTGGAAGGCATGGCTGCCATAACTCCAAAATATATTTATTTTCCGGATGATATGGCAGCCAGAAACGCCATTAAGCTTGGTTTTTATAATGTGGCCGACATGCCCAACGTTATTGGTGCTATTGACTGCACACATGTGGCACTCGTACCTAGGGCTGCCGACGAGTATATATATAGGTATTGAGATTGGTTATTATGTTGGGCAACGTGTAATGTAACCTGTTTTCCTTTGCGGCAGCATATTTTTTTGTCCCTCATTTGTGTAGCTGCTTGATCTAGGCTTATCATTAGTATTTCCCAATAGAGTGCAGACATGTTTTTTTTTTTTTTTTTTTAATTTTTACAAATATCAATTACCCTTTTTGTATGTTTTTGCCTTAAGGAATCGAAAAATGGGACACTCCCTTAATGTCCAGGCCGTGGTTGGTCCGGACATGCGTTTTATGAGTGTCCTTGCCGGCTACCCAGGATCGTCGCACGACTCGTATATACTCAGGCGATCTGGGTTGTTTCGGAGATTTGAGGCAGGTGAATTTTCGGGTGCATGGCTGCTTGGTAAGTGTGTCCTATTTGTGTGCTATTAAATGTGGGATTAATCTTGTATTTGTTGATATTTTTGGATTTGAATTCTTTACATAAGCCAGAAACTGCCTTTTTGTTGGGTCATATATTATGGCAACCAAAATGCTTGCCTCGCTTTGTCCTTCAGAATGTTTTCCCTTTAGTTAGGATGTCTGTAAGTTCCATGTCCCTAAATATATTGGTTGGGAGTTTATACCCAAGTATCTGTGAGCTTTTGCTCCTTTTGTAGTATTGGTCTTTAAATGGCAAAGTGGACTTAAACTGCATACATTGTAGTTTTCATATAAATGTTGATAGCCCCTCAGCAGCATCCTAATTGTAACATGTCAGAAAACTAAAAATATATTTAAATTCCAACTACCCTTGGCCGTGCAGATGTTTGTTAATTAATTGGTATATTGAAGTGCCATTTTTAATTATGTACTACATTAGTGGCAATAGTTATTTTGCTAATGTGGCCTGGGTTTTTTTTTTGGCCCTTTACCTAACATCATTATGATATATGTAAAATTCTTTGTGTTTGTTGTGTTGCCTTTTTAATTTTTATTACATTTAATTGTCTGTTTAAGGTGATTCCGGGTACCCACTTCTACCCTGGCTCATGACGCCTGTGCTGCGGCCCCAGGATGCCTCTCAGGAAGCGTACAACCGTGCGCACCGCAAGACCAGGGCTGTTGTGGAGAGGGCCTTTGGGCTGTTGAAGACCCGTTTTCGTTGCTTGGACCATACTGGGGGCGCCCTGCAATATGATCCCAAAAAAGTGATTGACATAATCATGGCATGTGCTGTTTTGCACAATTTTGCGATACTAGAACGTGTCCCACGTTATGTGGATAGCCTGCCCTCTACAGCCCTAGAGGATGATGGAGAGAATTTTGTTGGGCCACCCAGTGAGTCTGCCCAATCAGTTAGAGCAAACTTGATATTGCAGCATTTTAGTTAATTTTATTTCGTGTATCAACATTCTGTGTGTCTGTGTTAGCCTTTTTGTTAAATATGTTGTTTTGCCGTAATGTGGCATTACCTCAAAGTAAAACATTTTTCCCTTAATTGTTGCCTAATGTATTTCATGTAGTTTCCTTAGCTTGATATTTGCATTGTTACACCTCTTAAAACCAAAATTATCTGGTTTAGCCCAAGCTGTTTAAAATGTGTTCCCACTAAAAACGCCACAAGTATTGTAAGTGAGAATATTTTTTTACTTAGGAAAGTTAAAATTATTGTGCTTAACAGAAAACATTCCACATACATCTGTGGTTACAAATGGATGAGATAACAAAAAAAACATCGAGCACATCTACACCTGGAAGTGAGTGGCACAACCAAACAAGGACACCCAGTCCAAAGGCCAGCCTAGTCCAGTCATTAATATTGCCTGTGCCCAGGGATATTTGGGCATGGCCATAATGTCACACAAACATGTCTGCAAACAGGAGGAGCACAAACCAAATACATATTTAAAGCCATAAGTGGCCAGATACACTCCACATAGACCTATGGCATTGGCTAGTGGCCTTAATCATTACTCTAAGGAGCTATATGGGAGCAAATACAAAACACAACCTGCATGAGCAACACAAAATGGATTGTTTGAAACCTCAAAGGACAAGTAAATACAGTGGGGGTTAAGAGAAAAGATGTCCCACACAACCATGGCTTAATAGGGTGGCTGCCCATAATACCCAGGTGGAGGTCCAGGTGGAGGTCCATGTGAATGGGACCTAGCCTGGGCCATGGCAGCATTGTGAATTTGAAACTGCTCCACAATGTTTCTCTGCATATTGGTCATCTCAGCCATGGCTGACTGGATGCCATTACTTGCAGTTACCACGTTGCTGTTGAGGGTACGCAACTCCGCGAGGATGCCCTGTAAGCTGGTATTGATGTTCACCATGTCGGCATGCCTTTCCTCACGCTCTGTAGCGAGCTGTGCCTCATAAGAGTCCCTTTCTTGGGTCCATAATTGAAGCAGGGCACTCTGCCTCCCCTGGGAAATTGTGGGGCGGCGTAATGGAGTCCGCCGCACAATTACCCTGGCTCTTGGGCGTGCCCTGCCGCGTGGTGTCGTCCCCTCAACAGCAACAGGCCTGCTTTGCAAATCCTCAGCAGCAGAGTGAACACTGGGGACTGTTGTGTCAGTCTCCCCATGTGCATGCACAATGGATGGAGATTCACTTTGCTGCTGAGGATTGGCCAGAGAAACATTATGGAGCAGTTCCAAATTGGGACCCAGGGGGAGGTCATCCGACGTGCCCTGCATGGAGACATCATCTTCCTCCATTTCCTGGATCTCTTCCATGAGTGTGCGGGTCTGTAGGGACATATAAAAAAAAAAGTGTAAGTTGGCGTCCAAATTTGGGATTCCCACAGTTTAACACATGCTTAAGCACTTGGTAGTATTTATGGTACTAAATTAACTTACCGGAAATCTCGGATCTGGGCTCCTATGCTGTACGGACCTGGTAGGCATTAGCAAACTGGGGGGTGAGTTTACCCTTGCTGAGGGATCATGCTGGGCTGAAGAAGAGAAAAACAAACAAGGTAAACACACACATAACCATTTTTTTTATAGGTAATCAAATAAACCACTATTTGTAATATTAAGCAACTCTACAGCAATGGGGACATTTGTTAAAAGACACGCAATTTTAGATAGGTGCAATGCCTCGCGAAAACTGCTAACTGACCTCAGTTCTAAGTCAGGAAGTGTACCCAGTCAGCATACAACTTGCAACGCAAATTTTTGGATTAAGACTACCATTCGCTAGGTCCGGGGTACTCAAACACTTCTTGTAAAGGTCCATTTAAAGGTATGTGGTGAGAGGTGAATGTCTGGCCATGGGGCTGACGCAGGGGGTGTCTAGTTAGAAATAAACACACTGGTGGAGGGGCTTGAGATTTCAAAGTGCAAACTAATAAAGGCTGCTTGCCCTTGCTGGGCTGGATGGGGCAGAGCTGAGGGGACAGGGATTGGATGGCTAAAGGGGGGAGTTCACGAATTGATGGTGATGGGATGGATGGAGCAAATCTGTAACAAATGTATGGGGCTTATGTGGGGGGGGGGCATGGGGGGACTGTGGCAGATGGGGCAGAGCTGGGGCAGCGGGACACGATTGTGCCAAGAGAAAGATGTACCAAGTTACTGTGTACCTTGCAATGCCACTTCCTGTGCAGTACTTCATATTGCAATGCTATGTTTCAGGGAGCCATGACATTGGGCAGGAGAACAACCACTACATCGCCGATCAAGGGGGCTGCTCTGAGCACGTCAACACAGAAGTAACTGAGTGCAGGGCTGTCTGGGCAGGGGTCCTGGAATCTGGTGCCAAGGTCCGCATTGGGACCCCGGCCCGCCAGTTGAGTCTCGCTGCTCTAGGTCAGATATGTTTGGGGGTGGCTAATTAAATTGTTAACTCAAACACAACTCACACAACAAATAGCCAACCCATCCATAATGATGTGTGTTTTGTGATTGATTCAAAATATATCACTTTTCATGATAAACTTCATTACTTGACCAATACAATTGGAAATTGGATCTTTGCCATAATGGATGTGGTCCTAAATGTGTGATTCACAGGGACCAAAAGAGGACACAAACAGGCACAGTAGTGCGAGGCCAAGCAAGGCAAACCATAGGGCCATCCCGTCATCTTGTTACTAGTGAACTTTAGATTATTTAGCAAACAGGCAAACATGCAGATTTAACCCTTTCGCTGCCAGCCTACCTGCAGCATTTGCCACTCCCTGTTGCCAGACTGAGTTTGACTGTTTTGCGCTACACATGTTCAACTGTCATTTTCGAAGGGATTTCCAGGGATTTCCCAGGAAAATTATATATTGTTTTTTTCAACAGAGTCTGGGCTTTAACATGAAATGTCTTGTTTGTGTTTTTTAGGTGTATTCTCAACATTTTTGGGTGAAATGTGTGAAAAAAAATAAAAAAAATATATTTTTTTACAATTTGTAGAGTTTTTTTGTAATAAAAAATGTAAGTTTGTCAATAAAATCTTATTGCGTGAGAAACCCCAATTTCTCCCGCTTACAGCGATACCACATATGTATAGGTAGACACCCTTTCCTGCCCAGAAGCCTTTTATAGCTGCTGGATGACAAATGGTTAATTAAAAAAAAAAATGACATAGGGTCCCCCTTCCCGGGGAGGGGGACCCCATTTTTTTTTGGATTTTTAAGGGTTAAAAACCCTTAAAAATCCAAAAAAAAAAATGACGTGGGGTCCCCCTTACCCAAAGTAACCAGCCCGGGACCAGCTATGGGGGCTTGTAGGCACAGAGTGGGGGGGCCAGCTTTGGTGGCCCCCCCACCCTGCAGCCTACGAGCCCACATAGCCTATGTGGGCCCGGGCTCTTCTGCCCCCCCCTGGCCTTTGGGGAGGCAGGTAATGGGGGTGCGGGGGTTAATGGCAATGCCACCCCCCCAGCCATGTGAACTGGTATAAGGGGTCTCATGGACCCCTTACCAGCTCACAAAGGGTTATTAACTGTAAAAAAAAAAACACCACACAATAAAAAAAAGTATTTTATTAAAAAAAAATAATTTTTTTTTACTGTACTTACCTTCGATTGCAAGCTCTTGTCCCTCGCCGCTCAGCTGACAGATGCCTGTGATCGGCATCCAGAGAAGGAGAAGGCAGGAGATCAGAGGATCTCCTGTCACCTCCTTCCAGGGCACCGATCACCGGCATCTGAGAAGCTGAGAAAGCTGAAGCCGGTGATCGGGACCGGGATGACGTCATAAGCCCCGCCCCCAAGGGGGCGGGGCTTAGAGGCAAGATGGCGGTCGCCATCTTGAAGAAGAGAGGAGAGAGCCTCCCAGGCTCCCTCCTGAAGATCGGTAAGTCCTGGGGGGGGATCGGAGGCCCCCCAGGTGAAGAGGAGGGACAGCGGGAGCCAGCGCACATGGAGGTAAGTGAATGTCATTTTTATTTATTTTTTTTTTTTACAGTTAGCAGCTGCTGCTGCAGAAGCGGGGGGGGGGCGGCCTATTCCGGGGGCTCTCCTGGAGCCATCCGACCCCCCACGGGGGATCGGATGGCACCAAATTAAAGGGGAGACCCGGCCGGATCCAACAAGGGGTCAGGTGAGTATTTTTTATTTTTATTTTTTAAACTAGAAGCGATCAAAGTCAAGCACGTAACACCTACGGGCTTGGCACTTAAGGCCCAGCCAAGCCAGCACGTAGGTGTTACGTGCTTGGCAACAAAAGGGTTAAGAGTACTCACCGTGGGTACGGGTCGGTGAGTCTGTGTCCCTTAGACCAGCATGTCCACCGACCGCGACCGGATGGAGAAGTCCCAGCACAATCTCCTCAGCAGGGGTAAACTCCAATTTTGAAGGAAAGCCACCTCCAGTTTTCAGGCTGAAAAGAGAAAATCGTTTGGTACTCAGAAAAGGTGCATACAGTACATCCTAAACCTTATATTTGGAGACATCATTTATTTACCTGTAATTATGCCTTTTAATTTCTTTTTGCCGTACAGCATATTTCAGATCCGAGATTTTCTTCTGAATTTGGGACACATCTTTCCTCTCTTCCCCCGCTGCATTTACTTGTCGTAGGATGGTTTCAAACAATTCCATCTTGCGCTGCTTTGTGGTGTGTTTTGATTTGCTCCCATAGAGCTCGTCATAGTATAATGTAAGGCCACTAGCCAATGCCATATTTTGATCATGGGAGAATCTCCCACTCAACTGGCCGCGGCGCAATGTGCGGCCAGATGGTTGGCTTGGCTGCTCCTCCATGTGTGCAGACACATGTGGTGACATTATGGCCTGGGGCTGGGTAGGGGAATGGCCGGATTGTTGGCTTCCCAATGACTGGACTGGACTGGCCAAGGGACTGGGTGTTCTTGCGTGGCTGGCCACCGAACTTCCAGGTGTAGATGTGGTCATGGTGGACATTCTGGGCCCTCTTGGGGGGCTATGTTCCCGGCTGGTGCCAGGTCGGGGGCTCTGTTCCCGGCTGGTGGCAGGTCGTGGGCTTCTGGCCCTGCTGCGGGGCCTGTAAGGGCTTCTGGCCCTGCTGCGGGGCCTGTAGGGGCTTCTGGCCCTGGATGGGGTTCGGGCCCTGGATGGTCTTCTGGCCCTGGATGGGGTTCGGGCCCTGTATGGGCTTCTGGCCCTGGATGGTGTTCGGGCCCTGGATGGTCTTCTGGCCCTGGATGGTCTTCTGGCCCTGGATGGGGTTCGGGCCCTGGATGGGGTTCGGGCCCTGGCTGGGCTTCTGGCCCTGGATGGGGTTCGGGCCCTGGATGGTCTTCTGGCCCTGGATGGTCTACGGGCCCTGGCTGGGCTTCTGGCCCTGGATGGGGTTCGGGCCCTGGCTGGGCTTCTGGCCCTGGATGGGGTTCGGGCCCTGGATGGGCTTCTGGCCCTGGATGGTCTACGGGCCCTGGCTGGGCTTCTGGCCCTGGATGGGGTTCGGGCCCTGGCTGGGCTTCTGGCCCTGGATGGGGTTCGGGCCCTGGCTGGGCTTCTGGCCCTGGATGGGGTTCGGGCCCTGGCTGGGCTTCTGGCCCTGGATGGGGTTCGGGCCCTGGCTGGGCTTCTGGCCCTGGCTGGGCTTCGGGCCCTGCTGCGGGGCCTGGGTTGCCGAACTGCCCTACTTGAACCCATGGGCGGTGTGGGCTCCCTTGTGCGGCCTCTTCTGGGGGCAGAGGTGGTGGGTGCTGCTGTTGGCTGCTTTTTTGCGGCAGGGGCACGTGCCTTGGGGCCCCTTTTTTGGCTTCCAGAGGGTCCAGTGTCCCTTGGTGGGGCAGAGGTAGTAGTCTGGGATCGCAGCTTTTTCCTACCTTGCTGGGACCTGGTGGTTGGGCCCTCCGAGGTCTGGCTTTGCTGTGCTCGTTTGGAGATTGCCTTTTTAGGTGCCATCTTCCACAAATGCTCAAAGAGAATGAGCTTTGGGTGCAGGGACCTTTAAATAATGAGCCCAGCGTGTGACGCCTATGCGCACGACTACGCGCTCGTACGGACGTACGTTCGAGCGGAACCAGGAAACCGCTGGGGTTTCACTTATCTGCTGCCTTGAAGAAGCATAAAGATGGCGCCCACTATCTTCACCCGTCAACAGGAAGAGATCCTCATGCTGGTAAGTGCCTGCCTCTGCATTTTAATGTAATAGTCAATGATGGCCTAAATGTAAATGATGCGTTTGGAACTAGTTTGGGGTCTCTTAATGTTTAATAACTGGCTCCTCACACTTCATCCTCAAGGGCCGAGCCTGGCCACGTTTTCACCTGTCTATGCTGATGTCCTAATTAGGGAAATTGCTCAGGCTTAGCAACAGTTAATTAACCTGTGGAGTAGCGGGGCTACCTGTCAAACCTGGCGTGTCTCGGACCTTGATGCGGATGTTTGAGGAACACTGTTTTCCTAAGCCATAAAAACACAACGGGAAGCCACACACGTGGTCCAAAAGCCTAAGCATAAGCCTACATCTTGGATGTTTAAACCATACTAACATGCCATAGATGCAGGTGGCCTGATTTTTGATGTTGGCTATTATCTGTATGTACATGGTGTGTGATACATATAACATAAGACCAGACTCTCATTCACAGTCAACGTCCTCTTTAAGGCACTCCCCAAAAATGGCTGCCACTCTAAATGTGTGTGTTAATGACATGAAATTCTCAAATTGTGATGCAACACATATGGGTCTGTGTGTAAAAGTAAAAGCTCTGTGTCCATTATGTTTTTCAGATCATGCTTCAGCGCCGGTATGACTTCGCGCCCAATGTGTGCGAAAAAAGGGACATCGCCCGGGAGATCATCGCGGAAATACACCGTGTGACTAGCACCACCTTCACTCACACCCAGATAATGCAGCATTGGTCGGACCTGAAACGTCTGCACATGCCCCGGGTGCGGAGGTTTTTTGGGATCCATTTCCCAAGTAAGTACAAAGCAATTGCATGGTATATGTTCCAAATGTATAAGTTATGCCTTTATTTATAATGACTTTTCTTTGGTAGTGTTGGAAATGGATTTCAGAATTCGCCGCACCCGGAGGCGTACAGGCCGACCAGTGCTGCATGAGTCTGCATCTGTGAGTGAAGGTGGTGGATCTCCCGGGCGACGGACCTACCCCTCCTCTGTGGCCTCCTCAGACCAGCCCCTGGACCTTACCACAGAGGAGGGGCCCAACCGCGTGGGCGTGGAGTCATACCTGGCCAGGCATGGGGAAGGCTCTGGTATGTCACTCTTCATGTATAGGCACAAAGATATACATGGCAGGCCAAAAACTAAGTTATCCTTTATTATGTATTTGTAGAAGCTTCTGGTGCGGGTGAGATAGTGGAGGAGGAGGCAGCAGAGATGCTGGAAGTCGATCCTGGCGAAGGTGAGTGATGTCAGCCAGACTGGGAGCCAGATATGTTGGGAATAGTGACTCTATACAAGTACTAACCAAATGTCACATGTTTCTCCAGGGACTTCTTCACAGCATAGCCAGGACCAAGGGCAGCCTGTTGGCCCCAACCAGCCATCTGTCGGCCACCAACTCCGTAAGTCTCCATGCCATTATTCATATTAATGTTTGGTTAGCTAATAACACACACATAACTAAAGGCGTAGCCAATGTGTAGTTAACACTTTCATGTGGGCACTTCGTTAGCTTAAAGCGGACCCTAACTTGTATTAAGAACATAATAATTAGCCAACACACTGTACCTACAGATTTGAAACATTGAAAAACAGCCTTCAGCCATCTAATGCATGTTATTAGACTGAACAAAACCAATATTGCGGAATATGGAATGCGCAATATTTACAGGCAGCATGGGATACAGATTGAAAAAAGTAAGGTGCTGCCATGCATTGTGGGACTGATGACCTTTCCCTCAACCCAGCTATGCTCTGGATTCACAACGCACCACTGTAACCTAGTCCCCTGTACTTTATCCAACTCTCCACTCCTCATTAAGTGTTATGCTTCAGAGTCCAGATGGCGGCGCTGTAATCCAAAAACCTCCCAAATGTACTTTGATCTGGTGCAGAATCATTTGGGAATAGTTATTGGTTTTCATGAAATAATGTTGAAGGTCCGGTTTAAGGAGTTTAAAGACTTACCTGTGGGAAATGCATTAACTTTATCCCTTGGAAGAATGACATATGTCATGCATTTACATGTATTTGATTAACCCCAAATCTATTTCCAGCATACAAACCGGTCTGGGACTCCTATTTATGTTTATTTCTCTATTGGTTACAGGGATGATCCCAAAAACATTGGCTGGGAAAAAAAAAAGAATCAAGGAGTTGGTGACCGAGCTGCTGGCCATACAGGCGACGTTGGGGCCAACAGATGAAGAAGAGGAGGAGGATTAGTGCCCTTGGTCCTGGCTACTTTTGTTAAATGTTTTTAACATTTTAGAATGGTTTATAAATTTTTAGTATTTTTGTTAAAAAAAAACAAAAAAAAATTTTATCTATGTTTTTAAACCAAAAAAAAAAAAATTTTAATATGTTGGGAAACCCTAAAAACAAACAATTTCAATCTGTTTGGAAAACCAAAAAAAAAAAGTTTTAATGTGTTTGTAAAAAATAAAAAAAAATAAGATGTTTTAAACAAAACCCCCAAAAAAAAAAATATGTTTAAAGGAAAAAAAAAAAAAAAAAAAACAAAATTATTTAAATAAATTATATTTTAAGCCTTCATAAATGTGTCTTTTCTAATATGCACACCAAAAAACAATTACACAAACAAGAAAAAACACGATTAGAAACATATAGACATATGTACATTATGTGGTTCGTGTACGTTTTAGGGTTGTCAACATGAAGTTGGATGCAAGCGCTAAGGGGTTTAGGTAAGTTTTAGGGACCGAGAAATGAAGTTGGATGCAGGCGCTAAGGGGTTTAGGTAAGTTTTAGGGACCGAGAAATGAAGTTGGATGCAGGCGCTAAGGGGTTTAGGTAAGTTTGAGGGACCGAGAAATGAAGAAGGATGCAAGCGCTAAGGGGTTTAGGTAAGTTTGAGGGACCGAGAAATGAAGAAGGATGCAGGCGCTAAGGGGTTTAGGTAAGTTTGAGGGACCGAGAAATGAAGAAGGATGCAGGCGCTAAGGGGTTTAGGTAAGTTTGAGGGACCGAGAAATGAAGTTGGATGCAAGCGCTAAGGGGTTTAGGTAAGTTTGAGGGACCGAGAAATGAAGAAGGATGCATGCGCTAAGGGGTTTAGGTAAGTTTGAGGGACCGAGAAATGAAGTTGGATGCAAGCGCAAAGGGGTTTAGGTAAGTTTGAGGGACCGAGAAATGAAGTTGGATGCAGGCGCTAAGGGGTTTAGGTAAGTTTGAGGGACCGAGAAATGAAGTTGGATGCAGGCGCTAAGGGGTTTAGGTAAGTTTGAGGGACCGAGAAATGAAGTTGGATGCAGGCGCTAAGGGGTTTAGGTAAGTTTGAGGGACCGAGAAATGAAGAAGGATGCAAGCGCTAAGGGGTTTAGGTAAGTTTGAGGGACCGAGAAATGAAGTTGGATGCAGGTGCTAAGGGGTTTAGGTAAGTTTGAGGGACCGAGAAATGAAGAAGGATGCAAGCGCTAAGGGGTTTAGGTAAGTTTGAGGGACCGAGAAATGAAGAAGGATGCAGGCGCTAAGGGGTTTAGGTAAGTTTGAGGGACCGAGAAATGAAGAAGGATGCAGGCGCTAAGGGGTTTAGGTAAGTTTGAGGGACCGAGAAATGAAGTTGGATGCAAGCGCTAAGGGGTTTAGGTAAGTTTGAGGGACCGAGAAATGAAGAAGGATGCATGCGCTAAGGGGTTTAGGTAAGTTTGAGGGACCGAGAAATGAAGTTGGATGCAGGCGCTAAGGGGTTTAGGTAAGTTTGAGGGACCGAGAAATGAAGTTGGATGCAGGCGCTAAGGGGTTTAGGTAAGTTTGAGGGACCGAGAAATGAAGTTGGATGCAGGCGCTAAGGGGTTTAGGTAAGTTTGAGGGACCGAGAAATGAAGTTGGATGCAGGCGCTAAGGGGTTTAGGTAAGTTTGAGGGACCGAGAAATGAAGAAGGATGCAAGCGCTAAGGGGTTTAGGTAAGTTTGAGGGACCGAGAAATGAAGTTGGATGCAGGCGCTAAGGGGTTTAGGTAAGTTTGAGGGACCGAGAAATGAAGAAGGATGCAAGCGCTAAGGGGTTTAGGTAAGTTTGAGGGACCGAGAAATGAAGAAGGATGCAGGCGCTAAGGGGTTTAGGTAAGTTTGAGGGACCGAGAAATGAAGAAGGATGCAGGCGCTAAGGGGTTTAGGTAAGTTTGAGGGACCGAGAAATGAAGTTGGATGCAAGCGCTAAGGGGTTTAGGTAAGTTTGAGGGACCGAGAAATGAAGAAGGATGCATGCGCTAAGGGGTTTAGGTAAGTTTGAGGGACCGAGAAATGAAGTTGGATGCAGGCGCTAAGGGGTTTAGGTAAGTTTGAGGGACCGAGAAATGAAGTTGGATGCAGGCGCTAAGGGGTTTAGGTAAGTTTGAGGGACCGAGAAATGAAGTTGGATGCAGGCGCTAAGGGGTTTAGGTAAGTTTGAGGGACCGAGAAATGAAGTTGGATGCAGGCGCTAAGGGGTTTAGGTAAGTTTGAGGGACCGAGAAATGAAGTTGGATGCAGGCGCTAAGGGGTTTAGGTAAGTTTGAGGGACCGAGAAATGAAGTTGGATGCAGGCGCTAAGGGGTTTAGGTAAGTTTTAGGGACCGAGAAATGAAGAAGGATGCAAGCGCTAAGGGGTTTAGGTAAGTTTGAGGGACCGAGAAATGAAGTTGGATGCAGGCGCTAAGGGGTTTAGGTAAGTTTGAGGGACCGAGAAATGAAGAAGGATGCAAGCGCTAAGGGGTTTAGGTAAGTTTGAGGGACCGAGAAATGAAGAAGGATGCAGGCGCTAAGGGGTTTAGGTAAGTTTGAGGGACCGAGAAATGAAGAAGGATGCAGGCGCTAAGGGGTTTAGGTAAGTTTGAGGGACCGAGAAATGAAGTTGGATGCAAGCGCTAAGGGGTTTAGGTAAGTTTGAGGGACCGAGAAATGAAGAAGGATGCATGCGCTAAGGGGTTTAGGTAAGTTTGAGGGACCGAGAAATGAAGTTGGATGCAAGCGCAAAGGGGTTTAGGTAAGTTTGAGGGACCGAGAAATGAAGTTGGATGCAGGCGCTAAGGGGTTTAGGTAAGTTTGAGGGACCGAGAAATGAAGTTGGATGCAGGCGCTAAGGGGTTTAGGTAAGTTTGAGGGACCGAGAAATGAAGTTGGATGCAGGCGCTAAGGGGTTTAGGTAAGTTTGAGGGACCGAGAAATGAAGAAGGATGCAAGCGCTAAGGGGTTTAGGTAAGTTTGAGGGACCGAGAAATGAAGTTGGATGCAGGCGCTAAGGGGTTTAGGTAAGTTTGAGGGACCGAGAAATGAAGAAGGATGCAAGCGCTAAGGGGTTTAGGTAAGTTTGAGGGACCGAGAAATGAAGAAGGATGCAGGCGCTAAGGGGTTTAGGTAAGTTTGAGGGACCGAGAAATGAAGAAGGATGCAGGCGCTAAGGGGTTTAGGTAAGTTTGAGGGACCGAGAAATGAAGTTGGATGCAAGCGCTAAGGGGTTTAGGTAAGTTTGAGGGACCGAGAAATGAAGAAGGATGCATGCGCTAAGGGGTTTAGGTAAGTTTGAGGGACCGAGAAATGAAGTTGGATGCAGGCGCTAAGGGGTTTAGGTAAGTTTGAGGGACCGAGAAATGAAGTTGGATGCAGGCGCTAAGGGGTTTAGGTAAGTTTGAGGGACCGAGAAATGAAGTTGGATGCAGGCGCTAAGGGGTTTAGGTAAGTTTGAGGGACCGAGAAATGAAGTTGGATGCAGGCGCTAAGGGGTTTAGGTAAGTTTGAGGGACCGAGAAATGAAGAAGGATGCAAGCGCTAAGGGGTTTAGGTAAGTTTGAGGGACCGAGAAATGAAGTTGGATGCAGGCGCTAAGGGGTTTAGGTAAGTTTGAGGGACCGAGAAATGAAGAAGGATGCAGGCGCTAAGGGGTTTAGGTAAGTTTGAGGGACCGAGAAATGAAGTTGGATGCAAGCGCTAAGGGGTTTAGGTAAGTTTGAGGGACCGAGAAATGAAGAAGGATGCATGCGCTAAGGGGTTTAGGTAAGTTTGAGGGACCGAGAAATGAAGTTGGATGCAGGCGCTAAGGGGTTTAGGTAAGTTTGAGGGACCGAGAAATGAAGTTGGATGCAGGCGCTAAGGGGTTTAGGTAAGTTTGAGGGACCGAGAAATGAAGTTGGATGCAGGCGCTAAGGGGTTTAGGTAAGTTTGAGGGACCGAGAAATGAAGTTGGATGCAGGCGCTAAGGGGTTTAGGTAAGTTTGAGGGACCGAGAAATGAAGTTGGATGCAGGCGCTAAGGGGTTTAGGTAAGTTTGAGGGACCGAGAAATGAAGTTGGATGCAAGCGCTAAGGGGTTTAGGTAAGTTTGAGGGACCGAGAAATGAAGTTGGATGCAGGCGCTAAGGGGTTTAGGTAAGTTTGAGGGACCGAGAAATGAAGTTGGATGCAGGCGCTAAGGGGTTTAGGTAAGTTTGAGGGACCGAGAAATGAAGTTGGATGCAGGCGCTAAGGGGTTTAGGTAAGTTTGAGGGACCGAGAAATGAAGTTGGATGCAGGCGCTAAGGGGTTTAGGTAAGTTTGAGGGACCGAGAAATGAAGTTGGATGCAGGCGCTAAAGGGGTTTAGGTAAGTTTGAGGGACCGAGAAATGAAGAAGGATGCATGCGCTAAGGGGTTTAGGTAAGTTTCTGGTTGAGGGTGCGCATGCGCAAGATCTTATAAACATACGAACGCACGAATCTAAGAGGCCAAAAACCAATGAAAACCAGAGGCAAACGCAAGTAATTGGAAGAGGTGGACGATGGAAGAAGCAGAAAAAACAGCCTGCCGCCGCAACAGGTGAGCACATGAACGTGATTTTTACGATTGACAACTGACTGAGGCAAGTTCGGGAGATATCATACGAACGGACGTATATTTTAGGATAGAAACGTATTTGCTTATTGAATCACTCGCAAGTTCATACGAACGCTCGAGCGGACGTGAAAAATAGGATGATCGTGACCCAAATCCAAGCTGTTACATGTTTCTTTGAATCAACCCAATTGTGCCCAAAAGTTTAGCAAAATCAAAATACAGTTATTTTTTACACGCATGTTTTTTTTTTAGTACACTTTCCCTTTTGATCTGGTAAGGGGTCCCATGGGCATGGGAATTATAAGCCCTTGTGCTTGGTTCACTGGGATGATATTGCTTGGGGGAGCACGCATTTTTTAATTATCTAAAATGTAACCCCGCCCACAATATGTAAAAAAAACATATCACAAGCACATTGAACGTTAAGTAAAAAACAATTATATTCCAAAGTGTTTCCAAGGTGTTTCAAACAGGATACATCAAATATAGCCGATGTTTTAAGGGAATCAGCGCTCCCCTTCCTCAAGGCAGTGTTTCCACATGTAACAAACAGAACACCATGAACCTAGAAGAACCAATAGGAGGCAGGCAGGGGTTGATTTTTTCCCATCTGACCTCACTTCCTGGGTGGAGCCAGTGTCACAACACTGATGCAAATTGGCGCAAGAATTCCAATTTGGTGCGGTTCGCACATGCACCCGGCATGGGCACGTAGCCATGAATCATGCACCTAGGCACATGCAGAATCATTTTTGCACACTGACCCGGAATCGACCCTATGCTTACCCTTCCCTGTCTTCTATGTTTTGTCTCCCACCAGGCGCCACCTTCCTCAGGTCTGGCACCATTTCCTCTTCCTTCTTTGGGGCTCCTTAGGGCCCACTCTAACATGTAGATGTGGCAGTGGTGCTGCCATTTGAAGTAATAGTGTTTTTTTTTTTTTAACTTGTTATTTTTTATTACTGCACCTTCCCTTTTGAACTGGTAAGGGTTCACATGGACCTGTGCTATAGGGCATAAGAACTTGTAATGATCAGGGCCAGAGGCCAAAAATCCCCTCCAGACTCCTCCCCTTCTGTGACAATAACAATGATATCAGGGAGATTCCATAGAGGCCACGCCTATCAGGGAGATTCCATAGAGTTTCAGTTATAAAATCCAGATCCCTTGGCCCTCACTTCAGTCCCTCCCTGACTAGTGAGCATAAAAGAAGGGGGAACCTATGTTCCTTCATCCAGCTTCTGATGGCCGGCACCACCACATCTGCTGGAGGGGGCCGTGAAGAGTTCCGAAGAAGGAAGAAGAGATGGCGTTGGACAAAGAAGACCCACCGGAGATGGAGATGGGTGAGTATAAATTAAATTAAGAACAATAAATATATTTGTGTGTGGTGTTTTTTTTTTCTTTATCACTTGGTGTGAACAGGTAAGGGGACCAGGGACCCCTATACCAGTTCAGAATGGTCAGCAGCAGACATGGCACCCATGCAGGTAAAATTACACATTACCCGCACCATTATTTGGGGCATTGGGGGTGCGGAAGAGACCTGGGCACCTGGAGGAACCCGAAGCCCATACCAAAGGGCATAAGGGCATGTAGCCTGTAGGGACAAAGGCCGCCAATTGCGCAGCCTCTGAGCCCGGGTTTATAAGCTCTTATGATTGGTGCCTGGGCTGGGGGGGGGGACCAAAAATAAATAAAAAGGCTATTCTTCATTAGATAAAAATAGTATATAACCAAAAATGACAAAAAATTACCAAGAAATATAAATAAATAAAGCTACAGGCAGTTACCTGCATCGTGAATGAATTAAACACAGGAAAAATTATTTATTTATTTATGAATTTAATACATTTTCTTGCTTTCTGTGGTTATTCAGAGTATTTTCCCTACCATTTTGTGCAGGGCAGTCTCCCCAGTGTTAGCCCCTGATTTGCCCTCTGAGACCCATAAAGGTTAACATTTTATGTGTTTTTATTTATGTATTTCTTAATTTTTTTTGTTTTCTGTTTGCAGCCCTCTAGCCATTGTTACCCCCATTTTACAGCCCTTTTTGGGCCCCCAAGTTTGGGAAGCCCATTGACTTCAATGGGGTTTTAGTTCGGAGACCTGAACCGGACTTTAGCGGCTAGTTCAGCTGAACTTGTCGAACCTGAACTTCAGCGGGTTCGCCCATCTCTATTTATTACACATCAATGGCCTAAATGTGTCTCTATCTGAATGTGACATATGAATAACAAGCTGTTGTTTCACAAACACAAACTGGCCTATTACCTAAGTTGACTATTTTTTCATTTAGTGGCTCACCTCTTTATAGTTGCCCTCTCCCTTTCTGTCATAATGCAGCTGCTCCTGGAACTTTGAACAAGACAAAGAGTAGTGGCACTCCCCCTGCATTCCTTTGCCATAGACCACCAATGATACGCCTTGCCTGGTGGTCTATATCTGCACCCCCATTTGTCAGCTCAGCCGCAGCGACCATAATTAGCATATGGTTAGCAATTAGCATTTCAATCACATTCATATTTAATTAGCACTTTAATGACACCTAATTAGCACTTGGATCACTTGTGGCTGTATGTGTGGTTGTAATCTGGAGCCAGACAATAGAGCCCGCAGTCCGTTCCTTGCACTATTGATTAAATATGCATTTAAAAATGCATATTATAAAATATTATTGCTTTTTTTCGTGTATTGTTTGTCTTAAAGCTGACCAAAACCCACCGAACATGTGAAATACATTTGGCCGAAGCCCCTGCCGATTCTCCCTTTTTTGGGTGTAGAATTAGAAATGGATATTTTCGCTCTACGAATTGTCCTGAAACGCTAATTTTTTTTGCTGTCCCTCAGTGTGAGATGCAGATGATCAGTCATTGCCTAGGTGTGGCAATGACATCATTGTCATACACAACAATGCCATGGAATGGAGGAGGCAGAGCTTTACAGCTAAAACAGGTGCCATTATCTGGGATTAGAGTAAAGCAGGATCTGGGAAAATTGGCAAAAGGTCCTCTTCATGGGGGGAGGAATTCAGGGGATGCCAGTTAAAAATTAGACTTTTGGTTTGCTTTAAGTTATATAAAAATGTGCTTATAGTGTACAGTATACATTCATTTCAATAACTATGAATATATATATAATGTTACATATATATGTGTATGTATAGTAACACAAAAGCAAAATATCGGGCTCTTACAGACCCCCTCTATTATGCTGATTATAATGAAGCATTACAGAGCCTTCTTTCATCAGAGGAAAGCTCATAATGTGAAACTGTAAACCTCAATATCTTCTTCTTCATTTCTTCTTCAATTTAAAAATAGTTAAAACAGTTTAGGATAGTGCCAAACATAGCCTGACAGAATGGGCTGACAATTGTCTTTGCCTACAGAGTCCCTTTCAATTTCGACAGCTTAACAAATCACTAGGATTATTTGTGACAGCTTACTATTACCAGACACTGTGAACATATGAAGGCTCTATTAAAAGGCTCCATCTGACTTTAGACCATACAGAACCTCAAGATATTTGAAATGTACTCACAAATTTGCCATGGCTTCTCAAGCTGAATCTGGTCAGTAACTGTTTGGCACCTTTTTAAAGCTCTAGCACCTAAAGACATAAACAAGAAAAAAAGCATTCACCACCCTTTCAGGCCATTAGTCATAAGATTTAAAATGTATTTACAAAGTTGATGAAGTTGCCATTGAGAGCGCTACTAACCAGGTTCTGATTAAATCTCATTATTACACAAGCCAATATACTAACTGATTAAATAAATTCTTTCAAAGAACCCTCCAGAATGTCCATGTGCCATCAGAGTAGGCAGCACGCTTCCTTGAGTACGTTTGGAAGTACATCTGTATATGGATATTCCCCTGAAAGGGAAGCATATTCCTGACTCTCATATCAAAAGTATCCACAGATATCCAAACACCCAAATTGGAGGGTCGGATCCATTCCAATTTGGGTGTTTGGTTATCTGTGGGCCGCTAGCCCCAGCTTAACAGATATCCAAACACCCAAACTGGAGGGTGGCATCCACTGCAATTTGGGTGTTTGGATATCTGTGGACCACTAGCCCCAGCTCGACAGCCACAGGCAGGGAGATAGCAAGTGGACCCAAAGTGTATGATTTTAACACACACTTTTCAAGTGGAGTCATTGTGAGTGCTTATTTAGCATTATTGGATATTAAACGTTTTAGGCAATATCATACTATGTTTTTATATCTTTTAAGGCATGGAATTTTTGGACATCACAGAATAAATGTAGGTGGAGATTGCTCGGTGAGGATACTCATTAAAGTGGAGCAAAAGAGAAGCAAACCCCAAAAATTTGCATTTTAGCCTATGTGAGCTGAATCTCTGGTAAGCAGTATATTGGCGCCCCATAACGGCAAGCGATTATTTACATTATTATAATATATGAAGAGGGGGAGATAGTGAAGTTGAACTTTTCAAAGCTTGAATCCTATCCTTTGAAAAAATATTGAAAATATTGAACTTTAGGATTCAGTTTAATACAATATGTCATGTGCTGGAGTATGAGCTTTGGCTCCATATGTTTTTTTTATTGAAGCATTAGTAATTCTGACTTTCCATTACTTGTTATGGAGGCCAGAACTAAACCTCTCGTGCCGCAGGTAACTATGAAGAAAAAACATATCCAACCATTCCCTGGCACTAGGCTTCATTTTGAGAGCAAAATTAAAAAAATAGGCTCGGCTGCCCACTGCCAAAGCCTGATCCCCCAAGGGATTTGAATATTAACCTTATGAATCCTATACTAGAATATTCTGAACATTAGGCTGAACTGCTTAGAACAGAGAAGAGGCCTCTCCCAGCAACACTAGGAGGCCGATTCATTAACAGCGGCAGGTAGCGACAGTTGAGCGACTGTAGCGGCATTTTCTGAGCGCCCGCTAGTAGTCGCTGTGCTTGCCCGTTGTTCAGTAGTTGATAGCGACTCAGTCGGTTTGCCGTAATGTTGAATATTGGGTGAGGAGTCGCTAATTGACAGGTTCCGCGCTGTATGGGAGCGCATGATAGCGACTGGTCAGAGCGACCGGCTTCCACCATATTCATTAACAAATCACGCTCAAAAAATTCCCGCGCTGTAAAATGCATGTTTAAACCCCAGAGCGCCGGCGGCGATGGGTTAAAAGTAGTTTTTTAACCCCCAACCATATTTTTGGAAACCAAAAAAAACAAGTTTTTAAAATAATTTTGTAATATGAATACATTAATATCAGACCTGTAATATCAATTCTGTACATTTTTTTTTTACCTTAAAAAAATTATTTAAAATGGCAGAAGTGGTCACAGAATTTTTCACATTTAAAAAAAAAAAAACATTAATAACAATTAATTGGGGAGCCGGCGTTCTCGTGGCGGGGCCCGTCATTACCGGCAGCTCACCAATCGCTACCTGTCGCTATCCCTTGTTAAATAAGGGCCTAGGTGGTATTACTTCTAGATATTAGGCTTGATTCAGAGAGACATAACAAACCAGTCGTATCAGTGCCGCTTTTTGTATTATGTTCGAACGTTCGCACTCTCGTATGCATATGCGACTGATTCTTTGCATTTATACGTTTCCTTCGGGAAAGTGGCCGTCCGTTCGTATGTTAAAGTACGAGATCGAGTATGTCATTTATCCGCGTGACTTTTCCGATTCCTTTTCTCTGGTTGCAACGGCAGCATTCGTTTTTAACACTTTCCCATCGTCTACCTCAACGAATCCCTTGCATTTTCCGAGCATTTTTAATCGGATTTGTAATAAAATATTCGTCTGGACCCACAAACTTACGATCCTGCGCCTGCGCAATACAGACTTAAATCATTAAACTGTTCGCACACATATATGTGTTTCCATATCTAGCACTAACAAGCTCACCCCAACCACTTCCTGCTTAGTTTGTTCTTCAGTTAGCGCACCTTAAAGCTCACCCCAACCACTTCCTGCTTAGTTTGTTCTTCATTTAGCGCACCTTAAAGCTCACCCCAACCACTTGCTGCTTAGTTTGTTCTTCATTTAGCGCACCTTAAAGCTCACACCAACCACTTCCTGCTTAGTTTGTTCTTCATTTAGCGCACCTTAAAGCTCACCCCAACCACTTCCTGCTTAGTTTGTTCTTCATTTAGCGCACCTTAAAACTTACCCCAACCACTTGCTGCTTAGTTTGTTCTTCATTTAGCGCACCTTAAAACTTACCCCAACCACTTTCGGCTTAGTTTGTTCTTCATTTAGCGCACCTTAAAACTTACCCCAACCACTTCCTGCTTAGTTTGTTCTTCAGTTAGCGCACCTTAAAGCTCACCCCAACCACTTCCTGCTTAGTTAGTTCTTCATTTAGCGCACCTTAAAGCTCACCCCAACCACTTCCTGCTTAGTTAGTTCTTCATTTAGCGCACCTTGGAGACTGCCAACAATGACAACCGTGCCTACAGGGGTGAAATGGTAACTATCATGCGAAACATTTTGGACCAGTTGCAGATTCAGAATGCCACACAGGCCCACGTTAGGTCCAATCAGCAAGGGCCACCACCTGGGTACTATGGCCATCACCCATATTAATGTCTCCACACCATGAATCTGTACAACATCTTTGCTCTTAATCCCCCCTGTATTGACTTGTCTGGTGAGGCAAACCAAGATACCCTTGGTGTATGCCTTGGGTTGTGTGTTTTTGATTTGCGCCCATATAGCTCCTTAGAGTGGTGAGGTAGGCCACTAGCCAAGGCCATATCTGAATCCTCACTGAACGTGCCACTCAAGCTTCTACACCTGTACCAGGTTTACACCTGTGGCAGTGGCAAATGTTGGCAAGCGGGTTTTTTTTTTTATTTAATTATTGGCATGGTTGATCTAACCATTTATCCTTTGTTGTTACATATATTTTGTTTGCAAATTGGAGTGAGCAGCAACTCCAAGTTTGTGCTGTTATTTTTAAGAAATAAACAGTTAAAGACACCTGTGGCTCATAAATTTTATTGTCTCTTTTTTTGGTGTCACAGAGAAATATATACTTGGACATTCACACAGTTCACACATCCAAAAAAGAGAGTTGTAAAGCATTAGGCCTGTGGTGAGTAATTACTTCATTACTTAGTTGAACACAACAAACCTAACGAAACATACACAAAGGGAAAGAAAACTAAATCAACAACACAATGTTAAACAAAGGCCAATACAGGTTAAATTAAGCAAAATGGGTCGCGATCAAATTAGTCCGCACACTTTGGCCGGACACACTACTGTGTGTGGCCAGAAATGAGTCCTCCTGGTCTTCGCTGGGTGGAGAGGGAGCCAAATCTACATACCGGGGGACCCGTTGTGAAATTGCAAAATTGTGCAGAACAGCACAGGCCATTATTATGTCTATGACCTTTTTCGGATCATATTGCAGGGCGCCCCCGGTATGATCCAAACAACGAAACCTAGTCTTCAAAAGACCAAAGGCCCTCTCTACCACAGCCCTGGTCTTGCGGTGCGCACAGTTGTAGGCATCCTGGGAGGCATCCTGGGGCCGGAGTACTGGCGTCAAGAGCCACGGCAGCAGCGGGTATCCTGAATCACCTTATACATAAGATTAGCAAAAAAAACATGTAAGACCATAAAGGCACCAGCAACATCAATAGGAGGCTATTTGTCAATTGTGTGATCAACATGAGGCAACATTTGCCACTGTCCCAGTCCCAAACTAAACATATGTCCTAGAGGTTTACAAAAGGACAACATACAAAGAGTGAGGATGATGGACAATCATACATAAGGATCCCAGCTCTGGGTTTCCAAGTGTGCTTAGGATGTAGGTTTGGCTGACCCCTTATATGCTTTGTGTGAGACCAAAACAGCAGAAACACATGCACTTTATCCCGCTCTACTCTCGTGTGGAAGTGCAAACCAGCTAAGCAAAGATGGGTCCTAAACTATGCTAAAGTTAAGTGCACTATTCCACACGAGGGTGGTGTAAGAGGGATTATTAAATTAGACAAACAGATAATTTATAATGTGGCTAATGCAGGCCAAACTTGGCCAAACGCTTGGTTGGTTAATAACTAACATTCAAGTGTGGTTTAACATGGCAAGAAGGTTGTTTAAGGTGTAAGTTTTGCAGACATTACTGCAAAATGCTAATTAAAAACAAACATCCCAGCACAACTACATTATGTGGTTTATGTTAACTTACCAAGGAGCCATGCCCCGGAAAATTCCCCAGACTCAAACCGTCGGTACAATCCTGATCGTCTAAGGATGTACGCATCATGGGCTGAGCCTGGGTAGCCGGCGAGGACGCTAAGGAACCGCATGTCCGGGGCCACCACTGCCTGCACATTTAAGGAGTGGCCCATTTTGCGGTTCCTGGTAAAAAAGGAACACAATAAAACATTAGGAAGGCATTTTGTAAAAATAACACACACATTTCGATCAGGAGGGAGCATTACAAGGAGGGAGCTTTACAAGGAGGGAGCATTACAAGGAGGGAGCATTACAAGGAGGGAGCATTACAAGGGGGGACCATTGCAAGGAGGGAGCTTTACAAGGAGGGAGCTTTACAAGGAGGGAGCTTTACAAGGAGGGAGCATTACAAGGAGGGAGCTTTACAAGGAGGGAGCATTACAAGGAGGGAGCTTTACAAGGAGGGAGCATTACAAGGAGGGAGCTTTACAAGGAGGGAGCATTACAAGGAGGGAGCTTTACAAGGAGGGAGCATTACAAGGAGGGAGCTTTACAAGGAGGGGCCATTACAAGGAGGGACCATTACAAGGAGGGACCATTACAAGGAGGGTTACCCAAAAATGAAAAAAACTTCAAAATTTTAATACTTACCTGTATATGTACTCGTCGGCAGCCGGAGGCACCAGGGCGACGTGGGTACAGTCAATGGCACCAATGACGTTGGGCATGTCGGCGATATTATAAAAACCAAGCTTAATGGCGTTTCTGGCTACCATATCATCTGGGAAAAAAATATATTTGGGTGTTAGGGTAGCCATGCCTTCCAAAAAATGTGATAGTGCGCGGCTCAGCGTAGGCTGTGAGATCCCCACGGAGAGGGCACCCAGCCTCTGGAACGAGCCGTTCGCCAAAAATTGCAGGCAGCCAAGCATCTTGGTCATACCTGAAATTGCTTGCCCCTTCCTTGTGGTGCGGGCTAACCATGGCCGCAGCTCACTATACAATTTATGGAGGGAAGCGCGATTAAGCCTGGTCAGCTCAAACAGCTCAACGTCATGCATGCCATTGATGTTCATGCGTCGCCGCCGGTGCAATCTGGCCTCTGACCTCAGGATCACATCAATGCCAAACAGAAGAAGAGCTTGATGCTCTTCAAAGTCACTCTCCATCACGCTTGGCTGCCTAGTCCCGAGGTCAAAAAGGTGCCGTAAGACGCTCGACAAGGAAATGACTATATGGCCGTCGGAATACTTGGCAATCAGCTCTCTGAATTAATCGCCAGCCCATTGCAATGACGTAAATAATTTGACCTATCGAAACATTTACGATTTCGAAGGAAAAAAGTCCCGAAGTAGCGTAAAACCACAAATTTAAGTTCGATGGACAAAAGAACATATACGTCTATGTTCGTACGTTCGTGCGAGTCGAAAATGCCCAAAAAAAAAGGAAAAAATGACAAACACCCAACAAAACTTTTGATTTCAAATACGAACATAATGACATTTGGGATTTTGAATCGACCCTATTGTGTTTATGCTGGCAGTGATCAGCACGTTGCAATGGATCCTGTGGGGATATGGCGGCCAGTCCCCTGCCGCTCCCTAGCACTCACATTCCAGAAGTCTGGCGGCATTTGATGAATTCAGTTTTATTTTAATTGCGCTATTTTTCTGGAAGCACAAAATCAATGCCCAGATCAAAATAAGCTGTCTATCTATCTAGCAGACCACGCTTTCTAAGTGCATTTAAATTAAAGCACATCTAAATGGAAATGCTTCATGCTTGAACAGAGTGTATTATAGGAATATAAATCCAAAATGCCTAAAGTTTTACTAGGGAAGCATTAGCATCAGGCCACCTCTGGCACCTTCTGAAGTGCAGCAGAGCTAATGCTACTTCTTTCATTTATATAAAGAACGGATATATGTCTCATGCGCCTTTCATAATTCTACACCATTCTCTTTGGAGAGCTTTAAAACAGCATTAGCTAGTTTCTAACATTATTTTCCCCTGAACCTCAAATCTGGACTCATCTGGATGTTGTTCCTGAGATGAAAGGGAGAGTTAAGAGTCCTAAATTAATCCCATTCAAACTGATTGTTAGCGGAAAATACTGCCACAAGCCAGAGCTTGGCTAAGGGAAGACGTAAAACTTTAAGTCTATTTTCAATTGAATGGAAGATGCAGATCTTATTTGGAACAAAATCTCCATTTCACCATAAAATTTGTCTGACAAGTCTTTTAGGAAATTGCCCAATGTGTGGCTATTATAGTGCAGAGAGCATTGTTTCTCAAACTGCAGAAAATGCAATGTTTAGGGCTGCCCCAATAGGTGGTTATTATTGGTCTGGAATAATTTTATAACAGTAAGACATTTTTCTTTCTTACTTTAAAGTGGACCAACACCCGTGTGAGTATGTTTTTTGCTTCCTGCTGCAATAAGACAGGCTGGGGGCATCTAAAATGCTAGAGCCTCCCCGCACTTAACGCTTGATACTCTTACCTTAGCCACGATCCTTGCCAGAATTACAGTGCCTCAATTGGCCACCACGCTCAAGTGGACGGGGCTTTACTTTAGAATATTGCAAAGAATGGCAACCTCTAATCCGTGTATAAAAAGTCTTTTCATTCTTGTATTAGACGCATTGCTTCAAGCCCAGGAAATCATTCTTTTCAGAAAGCAAAGCAGAAAGAGGAGGGGTGTGGCCTGGGGCAGAGAGGAAGCAAACACTAGCAAAGGCAAGAGATGCACCTATGGAGCTCAGCCCACCCCCATCCCTCCTGTTACTCCTTGACAGTGCCTTCCTCTTGAATGGGAGCTCTCTCAAAGTTCCCCACCAGAGATAAGCTCAGATATTGGGATTTTAATGGCATTTGTTCTTCAGGAATACTCTCACCTTGCCTCCCCAGCCACACAAAGCTCCTGGCAAAGAAGTAAAACTTTTTAAAGGGAGGTCTATTCTTTTAACAATTAGCTCAATGACTATTCAACTTGTTTATAATTGATATAGAAGGTGGCATTAAGAGAATTGTCTCTATTTATGCACATGACACCAATATATGTAGCTCAGTGCAGTCTATTGTAGATGTTAACAAGCTTCAGGGTGATTTAAACACTGTGAGTGTATGGGCATCCACTTGGCAAATGAAGTTATCAGTAAAAAAATAGTAACACTAAAAAAAACTTTCCCTAATCCCATCCCTTAGTTGATCTTGATGGACATATGCCTTTTTACAACCGTACCATGTAACTATGTAACTTCTGTATGTAATGATCTTTAGATATATAAGGGTCGATTTGAGGTCGGTGCGCAAAAGCACAAACGATTCATGATGCCTAGGCGCATGATTCAAGGCTGCATGCACACACCCACGTACGAAAGGCATCAAATGGCAAGCGTTCGGAAGAAGTGCAATTTGTGCAGGATGCCCCAGGGGGAGCGAGTATGCCTGTCCTGGAGTCTCAGACTCCAGTGTGGGCTTTGGTCCACTTTAAGCACTTCCTCTGTTGCCTTAACCATAATGCCAAAATCCTCTATCTGCTGGGAATATCTGCACTGAAAAGCTGCCAGCGGATATACTGTATCTGTATTTTTTTTTCAATATTTTTATTGAAGTTTTTGAGTTTTCAACAGTACAGATACTTGAAGCTCATGCATTATAATGCCATCCCACACAGGGGAGGTAAAGGGAGAAGTTAACATTCTATGTTGCATAAGATTATACACAGATCTTACTGATGTTTTAACAATCCACAATGTATATAGAACGAAGAAGAAAATGGCAAAATAAGGGACATTCAACATGTTAGCAAAACCAACTTGACCTGTGACATGTTTATGTCTAGTTTTAGGCCATGCAGGCTGCGGGATCCCGGACCCCATGGCCCGCACCACCACCTGTTCGCCCGCCGCCCCACGGCCTCTGCGACAGACCCGCAGGACTATCAGGCATGGTCAAGTGCGCAGACAGGAAAAAGGCTCTGAAAACCTATTAACAGGGGCGGACTGGCCGTAGGGCATACCGGGAGAAATCCCAGTAGGCCACTGCTTCCCCCTGGTCACTGGTACCATAAATGTTGGGATTTGGCCCCTCCTGCCCAGGCCATGCATTAGGGCAGGTGGCCCGCGTGAATGGGTGCCCCAGTGACTGGCAGGCCCACAGCTTCCTCCTTTGAAGGCCGGGCAGCAACATTAAGCAGCATAATGGAGCGGTCCCGGGCCCTACTGACAGCTGGCACAGCCAATCCTTGGCTTTGCAGCGCAGCACCGAGAATTAGGAAAGGCCCCTATATAATTAAAAAGTAGGCGGCCACTCTAGCCACCTCGGGGGTGCAGCCATATGGAACTGACAGGTACAGGGAAGACCCTGGACATCTCATGCCTCGCTCGATGTTGCTCACATTTCCCAAGACTAGCATTGCAACAACGGTGTCTGCAAGATGATTGATGTCCTGCTTTCCTCCATAAACCTCCTCTGCAGGCTGTGCTGAACTTGTCAACGGATCCCAAGCATGTGCATCTCTCCCCTCTCCTCTTACGTGACCAGAGCCGGTGAGAGCAAATCAGGAGCTGACATAATTGGGACTGATTAGCAGCGCAGCACAGAGGGCAAAGGTCCGCAAGGTACATTTTCTTCTCCTCTACACACTCTCTCATATCCCTCCTGTGACATACATAGAGGGGCACATTGCAAAGAGCAAAAAAGACAGAATCTAGTAAATTTGAAGGCTCCCATCTTCTTATACAAAGAGAAACAATCACCCCTGTGCTGGAGTCTTTAAGGCTTGATTCGCTATCCCTGGGCATCCTGGATAGGGATGCCTCGCTGTGTGAAATCCCTAGATTGCCTGTATACTTACCTCACTGGTGATCCCATGGCACATGCGCAGGCTGTGGTGGCATCCCCAGCTTCCCACCAGGCCACAGTAACGTCAAGCATTTCTGAATGGCTGATGTGGATATGCACAGCTGAAGGGCAGCAGCCAACGCTCGACTCAGCTTTACTAAGCCACTATCAGAGTGACCTAATAAAACTTATCGGAGCGCTGGCTGCAGATTGGAGGAGAGCCTGTATGTGTATCATGCGATTGCCAGGGAAGTGAATAAATGAGGCAATCCAGGGGATTTCACACAGAAGGGCATCCCAATTTGGAATGACCCACTGGCAAGGAACGATCACCAAGATCTAATTCCCTGCCCTATAAACCACCCCTGTCTGATGGCAGAGGAGCTCTTTGGGACAACTAGAGCGGCCTGCATGACCCAATGCCCTCAGTGCCAGAGCCAGAGAATTTATTAAATACCCCATTGTGCTCCCATCTTTAAAGTGGACCGAAAGTCTTAAGGCTATTGGTCTGCTATGTCTCAGGGGCATGGGTAAGTGGACCAAGATTATTTTGAGGCATTTGTTCCATGTTAAAGGGGACCAAAACCTGTTTACCTCCTTTCCACTGTGGGATCATTGTAAAATGTAACTTTCTGGTGATGCCCAACTCATGCACAGGCGGCTTCCCCCTGGCTAATCACTCCTGTTCAAGTCTATCAAAATGTCTGCCATGGGCACACATAGACTAAGCAGAGCAGCAAGTGGGAGGCGCCTGGCAATCCATTTTTTTATTTTATATTAAGATTATCTGTTATGTCTATTTAAAGTTTGGTCCACATAACATGATCCCTAGGGGACATCCAAATTTGGGATGCCCTGCGGTGTGTACTAACCTAATTCTCACATCCTACAGCAGTGACCTGTACAATAACCATAGGGCACTGCCTTTGAATGCCACTGCTGGCAGACCACCAGTGCTCAGTGCCACAGGTCCCCGCTGCAAGAGGGAGTATGCGACATGCCCTTTTAGTAGAGCACACTGCAGGATGGGGATAATACTATGTTTTGGTCCACTTAAATAGGCACAACACCCAGGATTTTGGATGCCCCGCTGTGTAAAATCCCGAATCATCTGGACAAACTAACCTTCTGGCAATCCCATAGCACGTTTGTGGGTTGAAGGCAAATCATATCTGACATCAAATTGTCTAGCAAAGATGGGTGCAGTATGCGCTGCTGGCTGCACCCCCGCTCCTACCAGACAAAAAATGCCTGTTGCTGGTACACACCTCAGCTAAAGGTATAGGTGCACTCGGCTAGAGGGAAGTGCCAGGTGGAGGCGCACAGCAATTCATTCATGCAGAATGAATTACCGGATGACACAATCCATTCTGACTGGCTGGTGTTATCTGGTAATCCATTCTGAACGGAGGACAGCCCAAACAGGCACTGTGGGATTGCCAGAGAGGTAAGAATACCAGCCAAACAGGAGGTTTCATGCACTGGATGGCCCGGTTAAAGCATACCAAAACACAGGTGAGTGAAAAATATTAAAAGCTGGGTTTTGGTACACTTTAACAAAAAAACAGAGTATGGGCCCACAATCGCCCTTGGCTGGCACCAGGCCTGATTAGCATTGTAACACCACACTTGGTAGTGACAGCAGGGTTGCTGTGATTGGGCCAGCTAGAAGGGTTAGCTGTCAGAGTTTAATATAAAGTAGTATACAAGGGTGGACACAGTACAGCAGGGCCGGTGTGACCAAAAAAGTCCAGGGCCGTTTTTTAACCCCAGTCCGCCCCTGCCTATTAGGTTCACATTTTAAAGGGAGGAAAAACAAAGAACTGGGTAAGGGGGGGAGAAGGTTGGGAAGGAGGGAGAGGGAGGGGAAGGGGAACCATGGTACTCCCGCGCTCCACCAGCCATCACATATGGTCACTACAGCCTCTGTGGGGGTTTGTCAGGCCAGGCAAACCTTATCCAGGGCTCCCATATTCAGAGGAGTCTAGCTGGAACAAAGCCCACCTGGTCCCCGTGTATGAGGTCAGCCACGAAAGTGTTCAGTCTGGCCGCTAGGACCTTGGCTAATAACTTCACGTCGATGTTATCAAGGAAATTGGTCTACAGTTGGGGATAAGTAGGCTGTCTTTATTTGGTTTGGGAATCATACATATGTCCGCTAGGAGCGAACTAGGGCTAAGCGAGGTCTCCGCGCACAGAGCATTGAACAGGTTTGATAAGTGCGAACTTTTTGTAATACAGGCCGCTAAACCCGTCTGAACCTGGGGTCTTGGAAGTCCACAGGGACTTAATAGCCAGCAGCACCTCACAAGGTGTTATGGGCGCCTCCATCCTGTCCACACACCTCTGCTCAATATTGGATAGCTCAATGCCCTCAAAGAATTCTTCTAACTTAGCTGGATTTACGCTTGCTGGGGCCACATAAAGGGCAGACAGAAAGTCCCCAAAGGCTGAAACAACCTTGTTAGGGTCAGCCGTGACAACGCCTGAATCGAGCTTTAGTTTTATAGGCTGTCGCCTATCGAGGTCAGCAGCCCTTAGCTTTCGGGCTAACATTGTGTCCGGCTTGTTACCCCTGGAATAACATTTCTGTTTCGACCATCTGAGTCGTCTCTCGGCTTGGTCGTCGAGGAGCATGTTAAGCTCTGTGCGCAGCTTATCTACAGCTCTCCTCTTCCTGGCGCTCGGGCTCCCCCTCCACTGAAGCTCCGCCTGCTCAGACTTCAGAGTCAGGTCTCTTATTCTCCGTTGCCTTTCCCGTTTTTCGGCCGAGGCTATGGAGATAATGTCCCCTCTGATGGTGGTATTGGGGAGGAGACCGAATTTGTGTTGTGCGTAAAGTATTCCTGTAAAGCAACCTGAATTTTAGAGCAGGTGGAGCCATTGTATGGTTGTTGAGCCGCCAGTTGTAGGAGTGCTTGGTGGTGACCAGGAGGTCCAATACAGCCATTACTGGGTTGTGGTCAGACCATGCTGTGATGTAAATCTTGGAGTCAATAGTGGCGGGCAGCACTGATTGAGGGACCAGTATGTGATCTATCCTACCCAATGTGCCATGTGGGTTGGAATAGAACGTGACGTCATGGGTTTGGGATTTTTTTCCCTCCATACATCACTCAACTCAACAACTTTTATTTTCCTGCAATGTGTGAGAAAAAACATATATGAAGTATCTGTGAGCTCTAAAATGCTAACATGCTATTTTGTACGTTATTATTACTTTGTAACCTCCTACCTGTCCTATTAAAATCCAGAAAGTGTTCCAAACGTGTCTACATTATAAGGGGCAATTCAGATTGTGGGGGGAGGGGGGTGTCCTGGTACACAGGGTGAGGGGACAGTAAATGTTAGCAGTCTATTTAAATCAAACCTAAAAGCTATTTTTATCAAAAGGGGGTTAAAATGGAAGTGAAGCTTGATACTATTTTTAGTTTGGAAAAGTTGTATCACAAAAGGAGGTTTAGTTTAGTTTCGTTTTACAAAAGTACACTTCTATTACAAATCATGCCGAATTCAATCTAAGGAAAGGTGAGCAGAGCTAAAGCCTTTTTTTATGGACCATAGCCAATATGGTTCCAAGGGTTGGTTATAAGGCCTCCTTACATTTATGCGGCCAGTTACTCTAATTTACAATTTTTTTTTTCCCTCATGTTACGTTATTCTTAGCCCATGCTTTCTTTACACACACACACACACACACACACACACACACACACACACACACACCACTAGAACTACCAAAGGAGTGCTCCACAGATTTGAGATTTCATTTATTATGATGTCTAATAATTCATACCATATCATTATTTCCCATTACAGGATCAATTGCCAGATAAAATAGGTTAATCCTTCTACCAGATAAAAATCATTGTCATAGTTGTCAACTTAATGAAAAGCCTCTCCTTTACTGTTTTAAAAGTGTTACCTTCCAATGATTTAGTGTACACAAAACAGCAATTTCTGTTCAATCAACACATTCAAAGAGATATTAATACAACTACTGAATAATCTAGAGCTCAACTATGAATATTTATGTCATGAAACACCCTTGTGTTTCTCTTGCACACATTTGGCAGCCCACATTTCCCTCTATTCTCCCTCTTGATTCCCTCCTTCCAGTACCGGCCGAATAATCTGTTGGATTCAGACCCCATTAAAGTGTTAAAGTAAAGTCAATTAAATCATTATTATTATTACCAATACTAAGGTAAAAGATGGAGGAGATATTAACAGATGCTCTAATGGAAATTTTCACTTGTGTAACAGAACGATGGAAACACCATTGCCACTGTAAAGTTTATTTGGGCAGTTTGAAGAAGGAAATAGACTGCAGTAAGGGGATGTGGACACTAGTTGTTGACACCCTTGTTACAAGTGGAAAAGTGGTAGGGTCCAGAGCAGGGGGAGCTAATGAGAACTAGAAGAGTGGTTCCAGTCCTTTATATAGATGTTTAGATGCATCTGGGCAATAGAGAGAGAGAGTGGGAAGTCTACTTCAGAAGCTGGAGAGTGTCCCACTCATAAATAGGACAGGGATATGGGCCAATGTGCACACTCCCTGGGGCCTTGGAATATGGGTTTAGGCTGAGAGACTGTGGAATCACCCTGCACTAACCTTATGGAGACACTATGGAGTGGTTGGTAGAAGTAGTACCCCCCCCCCCAAAAAAGGGGCTGGGCAGAAAGTCTGTGTTGTGCGCTCCCCAGGTGCCATGACGGGTGAGCCTTGCCAAAGTCCTGGAGAGTAGACCGGAGAAGAACTCCTTCTGGAAGGGATGGGGAAAAGGGTTTTGATGTGCTTTACTCAGGTGCCTTGAAATGAGAACACCGAGCCATAAGCAGGTGTGTGCCAACCAAGCTGGAAATAACTGGAGAAAAGGAGACCCTGAGTACCAAGCGTGCCCCATTGTGAGTTGCTGTGTAAATTATTGTGCCAGTGAATAAAGACCTTTTATTGTGCTTGAACCTGCTGCCATTTTTCATCCTCAAGTAGAGGTCAATAGGGGCACACTGTCAGCCCCACACTGGAACTGAGTGAGTACCTTATCAGCCCTTTCCCTATCTCAAAGTCCCCCTACATGGCTGGTCCTGTTCAATGGTTGCCTCCCAGCTCCCTCTAAAGTACACCCAAACTGAACCGAGTGTCCCTGTTTACACTTGTATCTCTTGGCTGAATCATACAACATCCTGGAATCCCAGAGTGATCATTACAGTAAGCTACAGTGTGTACAGATGTGTCTTTCCTTACCCTTCCTCTTGGCTGGATATTTGCTGTATGATGGGTGATTAACGACTTTACACAACAATATGTTATATTTTTTCTACTGTGTTGTGTTTTTCTTTCTAAATTGATCCCTATCCAGGCGACAAAACAAATAGGTCTATACACTCCTTTTGTCCCCTGCAGCTTTGCAGAAATGCCTTCAAAAGTATAGAATTAGATTTGCCCTTCCAGCAGCTGGTTAACATGGCAGTGTCCATCAAAATGCTAATAAGCCCCTAACATGTCCAATCATATGCCTTGGCATGCCCTTCAATTGCAGTGTACTAATGAACAACAGGTGTATATCTTGTCAATACCATTGACCATCCTTTGCCTCGGGTCACTTACATGCTGGTACATGTTCTTTGTTGTATCAAAACAGAATTTATTTTCCATTTAGAGAACTGAATTGTACAAAATAATTTTTATAAACTTTTTGGAAAAACCCATATTTCAGTGTAGTGAATGTTATTGCCGGGGGATGCAGCTGCATTATTGTAGTACTGTCACTTAGGAACAAACTTGTCGTCCTCACTTGCTATGAAATTGAAAAAATAGGTAAAGCAAAAAACAATATCAAAAGCCCCTGACTCTCGCTATCTCTATCTCTGACACGCACGTACGTGGCTTTCATCTTAATTCCCTTGACGGTAAGATTGTGGTGCGCGGCTGCTGTCAGTGCTCCTAGTAAAGTGAAACATATCTCACACGCCAATGTGATTTGTTATTACTATGCAGCAAACATTAGAATTTACAGGAAACAAAGGTCACATTCATTTGCAGCTTTGCTGCTATTGCTGCTAAGTTACAACTCCATAACCACAGATGTCACATTCATAGGCTATTTTGGTTATTTTAAACAATTTCTTTTCTTCCCATGGCATCTATCCAAGACTGTCCCTGGCCATCCATTTGTACATAAGGGGGTGTGAAGCAACTCCAGAAAAAAAAATATTAGAAATGTGGCTTTAACACACATGCCAACCAAAACTGAAAATGCGGCTTTGAACAAGCTTGAGTTACTAATGTGTCTAATCTATTGATACCCAAGTCTCCAGACCAGAATTTTGACACAAGGCTTCTCCAAGGCCGCCACCACTTTATCTAAAACTTTCTTCATGGCCTAGTGTCGATTCCATGCCCTGCTGTTCCATATTCTGGCCTCAGAGAGCATTTGTGAAGTACAAGTCTAGTCCAAGATTACTAAAGACTTAGAGGAGCCGCAGCACTCAACCCTGTTAGCTTGCAGACCAACCTATAATCTGTCTCTAAATCTGGTAAAAACAGAGGCTCGGTCACACACATCTGCAGAAGTATGCTAAGCTGCACCACCACGCCAAGGTGCCTCTATGGGTGCAGTCCTAACTCTAATCTATGAGATTAGAGTTGGGGCTCTCATAGATTAGAGTTAGGACTGCACCTATAGAGGAACCTTGGCGTGGTGGTGCAGCTTAGCATACTTCTGCAGATGTGTGTGACCGAGCCTCTGTTTTTACCAGATTTAGAGACAGATTATAGGTTGGTCTGCAAGCTAACAGGGTTGAGTGCTGCGGCTCCTTTAAGTCTTTAGTAACCTAACTGCCCTGCTGACTTGCACCTCCCAGGTTAGTTAAAAAATGGTCTGAGCAGCTGCCACTCCCTCTTTGTTCACTTCTAGTCCAAGATGCTGATAATTCTTTATAGGCTTCTCAGCCTGGTCACTATAGACTCCACTATAGATATTAGAAGTGGGGGGGACCCACCGTGGGGATTTTGAGCCCTGAGGAGGGTGCCATGGAAGTGGCTGCATGTGAGTGTTGGGGAGCCTTGTGCCACAATTGCAGTTCTAATCTGTGGTCTTTTGGGAAGATTGACCAAGTGCTATTTAAGTCACTGCACACAATTTTACCTACCTGACCCTGTGGTTCAGGCATTGAAAGTCCTAAATCCCACTGCATATTTTATACAATAATGACATTGAGACATGTATCATCCATGTCATCAGAAACCAAGGACCAATATTTGAACGTAGAAAACTATTACTGACAATAAAATGTTGCATAAAACTGAACCAAGATCCAGGAAAAGAAGTGGAATATCTGGGATCTATAGTGAAATACCATCTCAACTGACATAGTTAATCTTACACATACGGTACATATCCAAAATGGCTAGCCAACTATTGGTGCTATTTAGGCTGTTACAGGGCTAACCCCATCAGACTAAAGAGTTGCTAAGGGAATATTTACTAAAATGCAGTAAGCTCTCCATTTTCTTGGGAAGAATTATTTACCTTATGCGTTAAGGTCACTTTCTAAGTTTGCCAGTATTCACAAACTTTTGGCAAACTGTTTAACATATAATATAGTGCAAAACATACCACAAAAATGTGCAGGAATATATGAGGTAGAGACATTTTCCAGAAGCAACATAGATATTAGACATTTGTTGTTAATTCCATCACATATACATTAACCAGTCAACATTGGTCCCTCTGGTGAGAATAGATTTATGCACTCAAAACTGCTATTCTTAAAGGTTTATACTGTAGGTGTGAAGGAAAAATCCAGTTTAGTAGTGTAAAAATGCCTGAAACCCCAAATACAAGTCCGGAGTTCCCCATTTGTTTTCCACTGTGGCATTAAGGCTTTCCGGCCATAAACATGCACTGTACCTAATCTCTCCAGGAAGGCGTATTAGCATCTGAGGGTTGAACCAAGCTCAGATCACAGACTCCCTGCTGATTCTCTCACACCTCTGGGCTGAAAAGGCTTCAATGAGTCTGAAGCAGAGGGGACCCCTGAAGATAACTCCTCAGACATCCGGCACTGACACAAATAGCACATCCGGGCCCAACACACAGCACAACACGTACTGGTGTGTGTTGTTGGGCGGTCTCCCTTTGATCTGCCCTGGCTGAGTACTTGATAGACCAGCGGTGTACATCGCAGCAGAGCGAGCTGACCCCAAGCCATCACCTCTGTCCTCCCTACCAATGAGGAACAGAGTACCTCGTATTATAGGGCAGATGCCACCCCTTTGAACTTGGCTGTTGGAGCACTGACCATTTTGAGGCATCCAGATCTTGCTATTCAGTGGCCTAATTGGATTGTGCACCCGGATATGAGGTACCCGGCAATAATGGAATGGGCCTGGTTGGGCTGATTCAATGCCCCTAAGCGCGGTTTTTGGTGCTGAAGAAGCCCCCTAGTGGGGGAGAAACTAGTTTACCGCTAATTGTATGATAACACTCACCGCCATGTATGGGTAATCGGACAACTTGAAAAGTCTAATTGCATGTAATGTTTAATGTGACCAAATGTTAATAACACTAACCAGCGCGTTTGCAATGAGGGACAGTTGATAACTGTAACACTTATTTATGATGTCTCTTACAATATTTGTATTGTGATTGACACTTTTTATAATATTTGTACTGTGATTGACACTGTGTAATCTAATGGGGAATCATATCGGTAGCTTGTGAAGCACCAAGGATATTCTCCCACAATGATTGCTGTGATTGTTCTTCAATGTGATTTTGAAATTCTAATAAATTGATTTATCGGATTTTATGAAGAGGTAATAGTTGAACTTATTCTATGCGAGGTCACACTTTGAATTCACATCAATACTGGGTTGGTTCATACCCAGAAATACCTTTGGTATAATACATACTGACACAAATAGTCCGTAGGTGGGCCGTTGTGTGTCCCAGCACCAAACCAGATAATGAACCAGAATGGGCACACCAAACTGGACTCAGACATACGTTTCTCAGTGCTGTGCAGGCACTGGAAACCAAATAAATTCAGATCTCAGGTTCTTACCTATCTAGGGACTTCATCTTTGGCCTCATCTGATGTCCGGCATCCAGCACAATCGTTTGGTGCCATATCCAGAGCCATATGACATCCTTGCCCAAAGTTATAACTCCAGTTTTTAGATATTAGAAAAGGTTCCTCAAATGAGGGAGGGAACAGTCCACCACACAGAAGGGAGGGGGCAAGAGGGTCACGAGCATAAAGGGGGATGACTCCGGGCCAGCCCTTGTCACTCTCTGGGCGAGGTTGCATCACATGCGTGCTGGAGGTGCCTGGGATTTCCATAAACTGTCCATACACTTCCCTGTGAGAGCCCATCATCACTACTCTGCATCTGCATTTTAATGCAACTCTGATTGTTGTATCTCTGCTTGTAACTCACTGTACCTGTAACCTGTATCCCACTACCCAGAACAGCATATGTATTAATTCTCTCACAGTCAAATGTGTGTTATCACTCCCTAGTGTGCTTACTGCATAAAAACCTATATTTAACTTGAGCAATCTTTTTGCCTTAGCCAAGAATCTGTGTGTCCGTGGCCTTGTTGGACCTAGTAGTCCCCCTAGGCAGGTGAACGGATGGTGATTTGGCAAAGCGGGCTGCGGATAGCTGGGGGCTTCTCAATGCAGAAGCCCCCAGCTATCCCCCAGCAGCAGACCAGCACCCTTCAGACCAGGAGGGTGCACCTGACCCAGGGGATGCACAGAGAGGGAGTGGGAGACAGATAAAGGAAGAAGCAGCAATGGTCTGTTCTTTTTTTCATAAAAATGTATTTTTGTTCTTTTTTAACTGTTGTGAACTGGTAAGGGGTCTAAGAGGACCCTATACCAGTTCACATGGTAGTGATGGCTTGCATGCCACCTGCTAGTATATGCAGGATAATTTGACCCGGTATTCGGGCTGAGGTGAGCCAGAGCAAATCGGCAAGATCCAGGATGAATCTAGCTTTGGTCCTGGATCCAAAGTCAAACCAAATGTTTAAGATCTTTGAGAATCTGAGGAAGCTGATGGGGTAAAGCAACTGCTGGAACCCATTTTTTTAACTCTTTTGGAACACACTTTCTGAGTGGTTTAAGCAATATCTTCACTATTTACATTTATATACTGTACTTGGGGGGGGGGGGCAGTTGTATTGCAGTCTTCCTGAATGAGGTGTCTGATCCCTCCTTGACTTTATCTGCTCCTGACGGTAACTGATGTCCGAGGATCTTCCCCTTATTAGATATAGGAAACCCTTCATGGTAGCAATTTTCATCCTCAGCACGCATGCATGTTCTCTCTAACACAGGTGCTTTCTGACCGAACTGCATGTGCTTCCTGACTGAATTGTTTTGAACCCTGTGAACCTGCAAAAAGACATTATTCAAATAGAACGTGTCCAAAGGCGGGCAACGAAAATGGTGGAAGGACTTAAACTTAAAACTTATCAGGAGAGACTTAGAGAACTTAATTTGTACAGTCTGGAGGAAAGAAAGAAGAGGGGGGACATGATTGAGACCTTTAAATATGTGAAAGGATTGAATAAGGTTCAGGAGGGAAGTGTTTTTAAGAAGAAACTTAATGATAGAACAAGGGGCACAACCTGAAGCTAGTCGGGGGGAAGATCAGGAGCAATGTTAGAAAATATTATTTTACAGAAAGAGTAGTAGATGCTTGGAACAAACTTCCAGCAGAGGTAGTTGAAAAATCAACAGTCACTCAATTTAAACATGCCTGGGATAAGCACACATCTATCCTAAGATAAAGAGTACATACAGTATACACATAAGGGCAGACTAGATGGACCGTATGGTCTCCTCCTGCCATCAACCTTCTATGTTTCTATGAACTACTCTATTCATAAATTACCCAACATGCACAGAGTTCTCCCTGTGAGGTCATCTCCTGCAGTCTTAGTTACTGGCAATCCCCACTATCAACAACAGTTCAGTCTTTGCCTGTCACTGTGAAAGTTTGGTATTTAATTATTATTTTTTAATATTTTACAAAGCAAATTAATGTTATGTTTGGCTCATAATGACTCATGATAAGGTAGAATTACTTTCTGAAAGCCTTTTTTTTAAACGGTGTATTTTTATGATGCCTTGATGTGTATTTGCCACCTGAACTCTCGATCTTCGGGACATGTTGCAAGCTATATTAATGTCTGTTTACTTCAGACCCTCATTGAAAATCATTGAGGGCCATGCTAATTATGTGGTGAAGACATTTTTACTTTGGGGATCATGCTAATTATTTAGTGAAGCAAGGCTTCTTGGGCCATGCCTTTAGGTTTGAATTGCAACCTGCTTTCTCAACCAGCCTATTTAATTAACGTTTCCATTCACATATTAAATTACATTTCATATTAAATAAAGTTATTTCCATAATATGCAAAAAAAGAAAAAATCCAAACAAATCATCTGAACCTGCAATGGGGCATTTTTGCAGGTGATGTACATCATTCTTTCAATAAGGATTAATCCAAGAAGGATTATTTTTTGCTATTTGGAAATAACAGCATTTCGGCTATGAAGAAGAATCTAGTGATTTGTTTCTGCATTCTGCTGCTTTTTCCGAACCCTATAGTACCTCATGTGTAAAATGATGTACCTGTAAAATGCCCTGTCACAGGTACGGGTGATTTTTTGGGGAAATATTAGAACTTACATTGCACCTTTTTGTGTGTTAAATAGAGTTGAGCAAACCAAACTAATCAAAATCTGTCCGAATTTCAGGATAAAATCAATTTGGTAGGAATCTGAATTATTTGGGGATTCTTGCTGATCAAATTTATCACCGAAATAGGTAATAAAAAACAAAAAACTCAACTGTAGCTTCATAATCCTTACCACACGCCAGAAGCTGGAGCATGCGTGTCCACTGCAAAGCTGATGGGCCCATCCCAATCCATGCACACAACCCCCACTCGTCAGCTGAGAAGCTGGGCGGAGGAAGCCCATCTCCAACCTGCCAGCTGAGAAGCCCGCCGAGAAGCTGGGCAGAGGAAGCCTGCCCCACAGCCACTGGCCAAGAAGCCAGCCTGAGGAAGCCCTATCCCCAACAACCCCTGATCAGGAAGCCGGGCAGAGGAAGCTTGCCCCCCAGCCACTGGTCAAGAAGCTGGCTGAGAAACAGAAGGAGACCCACCCTCCCAGCCACTGGCCAAGAAGCGGGTAAGGAAGCCTACCCCCACCTCCCAGCTGCCAGCTGAGAACCCAGGGGGGAGGAAGCTTGAAGCCCACCATCCAGAAAAGGTGAGTCAAATCTTTTTATACCCGGTTAGAGATGAGCGATTTGTAAAGTTCGATTTGAATAAACCCGAATTACTTGGAGAAATTCAGTGACTAGTCTGAGACTAATTTTTAGTTTCGCTCATCTCTAGTGTATAAAAAGAAAAAGGCTTACTGACATGCAGGTTGCAAGTTACACCTAAGAGCACCCCCAAAGTTACACTTGCTTCCCAAAATAATTACCATGACCCAAATGTGTTAATTAGATGTCGCCAACTCTCTTACAAATTGTAAAAAATCTCTTTTTCCTCCTGATTTTTAAATGCACAGAAAGGCGCACTTGATAAATTACCCCAACTGGGTAAATCTTAAAAATGTATAGATCACAAAAATAATAAATATACAGTACTTGGCAAGTGTCCTGACCCAAGGTGATAAAGCTATAGCCCTGAATGAAAGAAATAAGCTAGCAAATGCTGTTCAACACCAAGTCAAAATGACTGGCAATGGGTGCACACAGAGGGAGAGGCCAGACAATTATATGCATGGCAATCAGGATTTCAGGTGATTCCAGGTGTTTTACACACAAACACCGATTTGGGATGCCCCTGTAAAGCGTACCAGAGCCCAAGAGGGAGAAAAACCTGGGTTTTGGCCCGCTTTAAAGCAGAACAAAACCCAGGATTTTGACAATCCAGAGTTTTGCTCTTTGCCCCACTGTCGCCAGTGCTAATGCGCATAAGCTTGCTCTCATCTAATCAGAACCGTATGCTGTGCATATTCATGATTTGCAATATAGCTCTGTTAAGATCAGAGCTTGGCAATTGGGAGCGAGAAAGTTTGCAACCCCCTATGCCTTTAGATTGGGGCACGCTCCCACCCCAGCCTATCTGAACGGTCAGGAGCGGGCCTCAGCTCAGACGATCTGGGGATGTGGCGGCGATTCTTTAAATCCCTGAGAGAGTAGCAGGCAAAGGTGAGTTTTACGAGTGACAACCGGGGGTTACACACATAGGCGATTTCGGATGCCTCAGGGGAAGGACAGCAGGAAGCCCTGGAAACTAGAAGCCACTTAGAGTTTTTTTCTGCTTTATTACCTAATCAATACAATTAAGTAGAAAAATCTAACCCATACTGCACCATAAAATCTAACCCATACTATACAAATCAAAAGGACAGTCTTCCCAAAGATAGCAAATAAGGATTTAACAAATATATAGCTAATAATTCAACAATACTAACCTGGCTGGGTAGTCAAAGAGCATTCACAAGCTCCATTGCCCCCCTTGTCACATTTAAGGATGAGAAGGAAAGAAAGTGTAGAAGGGAAAGAGAGAAAGAAAGGTCAGTAAGAGAGGGGCATCTATTCCAGTCCCAGAGCCACCATGAGCATGAACTTTACTTAGGGCCTTATTTATCAAGGGTTAGCGCCAGGTAGTGTCTGACTAGCGCCAGGTACCGCCAGCTATCGCCGGCTACCGACTCCAGAACGCCCGGCGGCGGACACAATGACGCATTTATCACGCTAAATGAGGCTAGCGCCGGCGAGAGCGTCAGCTAGCGCGGGATACATCATGTAGCTGACTGCAACGAACAGCGCCGCTGCTAATCCCATCACAGCGCCAGGTATGACCTGTCGGTCCCTGCCGCTCTCCAATGCATTTCAATGGAGCAATCTTTAAATATTCATAATTAATTGTTAATATTTTTTTTTTGTTTTTTTAAATGGCAAACATTCTGTGACCACTTCTGCAATGTTATATTTTTTTTTTAAGGTAAAAAAAAAAAAAAAAAAATTTGTGCAGAATTGATATTACAGGTCTGATATTAATGTATTCATATTACAAAATGTTTATAAAAACTTGTTTAATTTTTTAATCCAAAAATATGCTTGTTTGGGGGTTAAAAATTACTTTACACCCATCGCCGCCAGCGCTCTGGGGTTTCAACAAGCATTTCACAGCGCAAGAAAATTTTGAGCGTGATTTGTTAATGAATATGCTGGAAGCCGTTCGCTCTGGCCATTCGCTGTCAGGCGCACCCATACAGCGCGGAACCTGTGAAACAGCGACACCCCACCACGTATTCAACATTACCGCACACCGACTGAGTCGCTCTCAACAAGCGAACAACGGCCAAGCACAGCGAACACTAGCTGAAGAGGAAAGACAGGACTGAAGAGAAGAAGAAAAAAAGAAGAGGGGCTGTGAAAAAAGATCAAGATAAAGGAAGTACAGAAAAGAGGGAGGAGGGATGCAATAAGAGGGAGGAATGTGGAAAAGAGGAAAACAAGGAGGGAACATGGAAAAGAGGAAGAAGAAGGGAATGTAGAGAAGAAAGAAAGTTGGAGTGAATATGCAAAGGTAAGCAAGATGGAGAGCATATAGAAAGGAAAGGAAGGAAAGAACTAAAGAGGAAATGTGAAAATGAGAGATAGATGAAGCAGATCTGAAAAAAAGGAGAAAATTTAAATTTATGGGTTATCCGGCAGACGGGTAGACAAGGGATAATGATTCTGAGCACGCTGGGAGCCTGAAAGCACCTCCTTACAAAATAAGGTTTGGAATGGTGCCTTGTGTGATGGCACAGCTTGTGCACCCCAAAGATAGTGATAACTCCAGGTAGTCTTTTCTTGTGGCTTAAGGACCCAATCAGCTGCAGCAATTTAAAGTGGACCAACACCCAGGATTTTGACTATCCTGGGTGTTGGTCCACTTAGGTGGGGCACCCCGATTGGGGGTGCCCCGCTGTGTGAAACCCCCCCCGATCGCCGCAAAAACTCACCTCTCCCCGCTCCCACGTGACCTCGTCCGGCCAATGACAGCGCTCAGAGCCGCTCTGGTATGCGCGTCCAAAGCCGATTGGACGCGCATACCAGAGCGCTGTCATTGGCTGCGTCTCTCGCTTCCCTCTAACAGGGAGCGCGCCTGCGCCGGCCATTCACAAAACGGCCGGCGCGGGAGCGCGCCCTGCTAGAGGGAAGCGAGAGACGCGGCCGCGTCTCGTGCATGCGCCGTTGGATCGCCGGTAAGGTAAGGATTGTGGGCCTCCTGGGGGGTTCCTCCCCGCGGGACATCCCGATTTCGGATGCCCCGCGGGGAGGGATCTGATCGGTCCGGGAATCTTATAGATTCCCGGGCCGATCCCCCCTGGGTGTTGGTCCACTTTAAGGTCTGATTTATCAAGCACCTCTGCCAGACAGTGCCACATTGGTGCAAATTAGAGTAGCAAAAAATATAATAAATGTTTTTTTTCACACTTGTGCATGTTGCTGCATTACAAGAATCACATTTACTAAAACATTAGCAGTGCAGCAACCTACTGAAAAATGTATATATAATTTTTTTCACTACTCTAAATTGCACTGAAATGGCATTGTCTTGCAGAAGTGCTTGATAAATCAGGCCCTCGGTTGCATTCTCAGTTGCATTCTCCCCTGTGTTGTGCTTCTATTAGATATCCAGCTTCTCCTTATAGTAAAATATAACCAGGTGACGCGTTTCATGATTGAGTGCCCGAAACGCATCACCTGGTCGCCGCAGTGGGACACCTTATGGATCTGGGTCTCTATACGATTTTTGTGCCTATCTTGGCAATACACTGGTGGTTTTTGGATTATTTTTAAACACATCTATTAAAAGTTATATTTTACTATAAGGAGAAGCTGGATATTCTATATGATTGTTGCTACTTGAAAAGACTACACCAGGGCAGCTTCTCTTTCCGAGCTTTACAAGTGGTTTGGGGGAGCTGGTTGGTTTTGTGACTGTAAACTGGTTCTCAAAGGGTTACTAAACCCTGACCTGACAAGAAGGGCATGGCGGTGCACGGGGCTTCGGCAGTGCTGTTCTGAGAAACTGTGAGGCTTCTGAGCTCCGGACTGGGTGGGACATGCAGTGCTGGAGAGAAGGTAAGTGTCTGTTTTTTGGGGGTTTTATAACCCTGTATCCTTTGTATGCCAAGTACCCCTAGTGACATGAAGTTCTAACCAAATTCCTACAAGGAGGGGGTCAGTTACCAAAGGTTACAAAACGGGGAGGCTGATTCATCATTAGCGGCAGGTAGCGACAGATGAGCGTCTGTAGCAGGCATTTTCAGAGCGCCCGCTAGTAGTCGCAGTGCTCGGCTGTGAGTCGCTGTTCAGTAATGTTGAATACATTGTGAGGAGTCGCTATTTGACCAGTACAGCGCTGTATGGGAGCGCATGTTAGCGACTGCTCATAGCGACCGACTCACACCATATTCTGCAAAAAAACAGCCTCACAAATCTCTGGCGCTGAAAAATACTTGTTTGAAGCCCAGAGCGCAGGAGGCGGTGTGTTTAAAGTGTGTTTTCAAGCATCTATCAACTAGTAACAAAGCGAAAACATATGGAATTACATTGTAACAACATTGTAACATGAACACTTTAATGCCAGACCTGTAATGTCATTTCTGAGGAAATATACAAAAAATAAAAAAATTATGAAAAAAATGATATTTCAATGCCAGAAGAGGTCAAATAATTATTTGTGATTTTTTTGAAAAAAAAAAAACAAAAAACAAAAACCCCGTTTAAAGAGAAGAAAAGGATTGTCCATTGAAATGTATGGGAGAGCGACAGGTAGCGAGAGGTAATACCTGGCTCTGTGCAAGGCAGAACAATGGCGCTGTTCGCTGGGGCTGTGAAATTGATGAATCATCTGCTACATGTCGCTATTCCAGTCACTAAACAGATTCTGGTTGATAAATGTGTAATTGCGTGCCGTGTCCGGCATTGACCAGTCGCTATCTGTTGCTACCTCTCCTTAACCAGGCGCTACCTGACGCTATCCTTTCTTAAATAAGGGCCTAAGTAGGTCACATGCCTTATAGAACTTTGAAATCAAGAATGAATAATATTTGACTGGTAAAATACTGTAATTTATCAGACCAGTCAGACTTTAGTGCACACCTGAACATTACTGTTCGATAAGGTAGGTCGGTAAGAGTCCTAGATAACATACTGACCAGTTTAATATTACGAATATGAATACTTTATTTGTCGCCAAGTAGGTACAGAATACATACAAGGAATATTTTCTGGACGGGGGAATCTCCATAGAGGTTGAACATTTGCTGGACACACATACTATATACATCGAGGGGTTCAAACATTTGCTAGATATACATATTACACAACACATATTATACAACTAGATATACATATTATACAAGGGGCTTTAGTTACATTCGACTATACGTTTGCAACTGGTTATGCGCTGGGGACCGAAAGTTTTTGCAGGATTCTTAAAGTTGGTTGTTTAGTGCTTTAACAGCTAGTGGGTAGAAACTGTTTTTGTAGCGGGTGGTCCTGGACGAGATAGCTCGGTACCTCCGTCCAGAGGGTAGGAGAATGAAGATGGGGTGACCTGGGTGAGTGGGGTCTCCAACTATTCTTTTTAGTTTCAATATATCTTTATTGAGTGAGAAAGTTTTTCAAGAATACACACACAAGGGAATAATAGGAACAACACAAGGTGTTACATTACATTAGATTACATTAGCAAGGGGATCCTAAGGTGAATATGTCACGACCACTTCCTTGGGAGGGGACACCATTCCAGACTATGCACGAGGGCCCTGGATCGCCTCAATCCCAGCAGGACACCCGAAAGGACCAGGCCCAGGGTGTCTACCAGCAGGTGACGATATTATACAATTCAACAACCGGGTCGCCTCTCAAAAGCAGGTACTCTCCTACCCCTGAGGCGCCCCCTCTCCCAAGTCCGATATACAGTGACCTAAGTCATCCCCCTGTGAGTCGAAAAAGAGATAGAAACAAGAAGAAAAAGGAAAAAGAAGGGGGTATGAAGGAAAGAGAAGACAAACAAGACAAGACGAAGACAAGGACAAGAGCACAAAGAGGAACAGGGAAAGGAAACTCCTGAGGTTCTGAGCCTGTACCCCATCCAGATTCCATCCAGACCCCCCCACCCGACCAAAGCCCACTGTGATGATCAAGAGGATAAAAGGCCCAAAGGCCCCATCCGCGCCACCACCCTATCGCCCCGAATCTCATCCGGCCTCCAGTAATGTCTGAAAGTCGGGGGTGAACCGAGAGACCTCCCATAGCGTCCATGTCTTAAGAAATCTCTGGGTGCCCCCCTCCACCCCCTCCAACATCAACCCTTCCAACCTCTTGATGTTCTCAACCTCCCCGTACCACTCCACCAAAGATGGGGCATTCGTGGAGCGCCAATGTCTTGGTATAACTGACCTGGCGGCCGTGAGCAGATGCCTCAGTAGCCCCTTCTTAGTTGTTACCACTGACCCGGGGATCATCGAGAGGAGCGTAACCTGTGGGGTGTGAGGGATCCTCTCAAGCGTCAAGTGCTCATAAATTCCCAGTACTCCTTCCCAGAAGGCCTGTATCATCGGACACTCCCACCAGATGTGTAACATATTCCCCTGTGCCCCACCGCACCTCCAGCAGTCCCCAGTGTCAGCCCCCCCAAATTTTACTAGATCTGACGGGCATCTGTACCATCTCGCCAAGATTTTGTAGTTCCGTTCCTGAGCTCTAGATGCTACTGACAGACTGTGGGTTAGTGCAAAGGATTTTTCCCAGTCATCAGGCTCAAGCTTTTGTCCCAAGTCTTCCTCCCACCTCCCGCAATACCGAGGCAGCCGTCCATCCTCCCCCTCATCCCGAAGAATCTTGTAGAAAAGGGAGATCACGTGTTTGGGGGGAGAAGGGTCTCGCAACACTCTCTCCATAGGTGTAAGAGGGCGGGACAGGCAGGAGGCTGGCGTGATAGATTTGACATATGCCACCAGCTGAGCGTGTAGAAACCAAGAGATACCCCCAGTCTCCCCTCGAGCCCGCATGTCGGCGAGTGAGGGGGGGCCCGCTCCCGACACGACATCGCCCAATCTGATATCCTGAGACAAATCCCATATGAGGAAGGACCGAGCATGCATCCCAGGTGGAAATAACGGATTGTCAAACAAAGGGGTCAGGGGTCCCGGCCTGAGTGACAACCCTCCCCGCTTCAACAATCTGTCCCATATCTTCAATAAAGGGCCTACCAAGTATGGCAGATCCTGAGTCCCGGGTCTGGAGGGAGGGTCAATCCAAGGCAAGGCTACTAGACTGAGGGGGGAGATGGCCTGCTCTAAGCCCACCCAGCATTTATCGTCCCCGTGGTGGAACCAATCCGACAGGCGGACCAGCACCGAGGCAGCCTGATATGTTCGAAGATCCGGGACCCCAAGCCCTCCCCCCGACTTGGACCTAAAAAGCGTCTCCCGCCGAATTCTGGGCCTCCCGTTACCCCAGACAAATCTAAAGAAGGCCCTCTGGAGGGATTGAAAAAAGCCCCGTTCTGGGGCCAGAGGGACCGCCTGAAACAAGTACAGAAACCTCGGGAGTATGTCCATTTTAAGAATATTTATACGGCCTAGCCATGAGTGTTGCTTCTTGCTATAGGAATTGAGGCTAGAGATCGTGGAGTGCAGGAGTGGGGCGTAATTAAGTTTATACAGGGTCCCCAGGTCAGAGGGTATCTGGACGCCCAAATATTTAATGGCCTCTCTCTGCCACCTGAACGGAAAGTTTGCCTGCAAAAGACTTTGGGTTTCAGTAGGCAGTGAGATGTTCAGGATCTCCGTTTTGGACAGGTTCACTTTGAAGTTGCTCAGTTCGCCGAAGCGTTTGAACTCTGCTAGAACAGAGGGCATGGTTGTGTGAGGAGAAGTGATATACATAAGTAAGTCATCGGCAAAGAGAGAGAGCTTGTGCTCCCCACCCCCGCAGACAATCCCCTTGATGGATGGATTCCTCCTCAAGGCGTTGGCGAGGTGCTCCATCACCAGCACATAAAGCAGTGGAGACAAGGGGCATCCCTGCCGAGTGCCGTTCCGAATACGGAAGGGACCAGACAAGGAGCCATTGACCCTCACTTTTGCAGTAGGGCCCTGGTATAGAGCCATGATCCTGGCCAACATAACCGGGCCCAAGCCCAACTGTTCCAACGTAGCCCTCAAAAAACCCCAGTGCACCCTGTCAAACGCTTTCTCTGCGTCTACTGCCAGCGCACATGCAGGGATAGCCCGCGACTGCGCGTAGTGTATGAGGGAAATCGCTTTGATGGTGTTATCTCTCGCTTCTCTTCCCGAGACAAATCCCACCTGGTCTGTATTGATCAGGGAGGGAAGCAATGGCTGTATCCTGAGGGCGATAATTTTAGCGTAGATCTTCAGGTCTACATTGATCAATGAAATAGGTCTGTAGTTTCCAGGCAGGGTGGTGTCTCTGTCGGGCTTAGGTATGACTGTGATGTGTGCCTCCAGGGCCTGTCTCGGGAAGAAGCAGTTGTCGGATATGGAGTTGAACATCTTAACCAGAAAGGGAGCCACCAATGCCCCAAGCACTTTATAGAACCTGGGGGTAAATCCATCAGGGCCCGGGCTTTTACCTACAGGGGTATCCCTTATGGCCTTCAGTACCTCCTCAATATTAAACGGATCCTCAAGTAGGTCACAATCCTCAGGGGGAAGGGTTGGGAGGGCTGTCTCCCTAACATAATCCATAATCGAGGCGCCCTTCGACTGGCCTGGGTCTTTGGGTGCCTTGGATTCAAGGTTATAAAGTTTAGAGTAAAAGGTTTGGAACTCCCCGGCTATCTGAGTAGTTTTGTGGAGTTCCGATCCCCCCTCCCCCCTCACCATGGGGATAAACGTACAACCCTGTCTGGGATGAAGAGACCTGGCAAGCATCCTACCACACTTATCACTATGTTCATAGATGCGAGCCCTGAACCTGTCCCGGTATTTGAGGAAACATTGGTCATATAGGCCCTTCAGACCTTGTCTAGCGTCCAGTAGCTCTTTCCAAACGGTTGGGGCGGGAGCGGTCTTATGCGCCTCCTCTAGCTCTCCAATACGTACTAGGGCTGCCTCAATCTGATTCGTCCTTTCCCTCTTAAGCCTAGATCCATGCTTAATGAAAACCCCCCGAAGTACACATTTAAGGGCCTCCCACTGCAGCGGAAATGAGGTCTGATCATGCTCATGATCAAGTTGAAAATTGGCTATGGAGGTCTGAATTTCAGCTAGGCACATGGCGTCCTTCAGTAAATTGTCGTTTAAGCGCCAGCTGTATTGTCTAGGGGCAACTTCCGGGGTCGGGAGGCTCAGGAAGACAGGGGCATGGTCCGACCACAGAATCTGTCCAATAGAGGTATCTGGGTCGCGCGACAGCGCGTGGTGACTGAGAAATATATAGTCCAACCTGCTATATGTATTATGGGGGTGGGAGAAGAAAGTGTAATCTCTTGCCCCCCCATGTTGAACCCTCCAAGTATCTACTACCTGGAGGGAGCGAAGTGCGCCTCGCAACCTATGCAGTTTAGAGCAGGGTATCCCGGATCTCCCTTGAGAAGAGTCAAGCCGCGGGTCAAGGGCTAAGTTGAGGTCCCCTCCCAACACCAAGGTACCCTCCGAAAATCCCTCCAAGACACGAAGTATCCCGAGGCCAACCTCCACCTGAGCCTGATTTGGCAGGTATAGGTTAGCAAGGGTGTACCTAGCCCCCGAAAGCGTAAATTTGAGAAAGATATATCTGCCCTCTGGGTCTGTTTTCGATTCAAGTGGTGTCAGAGGGACACCCCTGTGGACTGCAATAGAAACCCCTTTAGATTTGCTCTCCGGATTGGAGCTGTGATACCATCTGTCGTAATACCTGTTCCTAATCTCCGGAACCTTCCCCCTGCAGAAGTGCGTCTCCTGTAACATAAGAATATCCACCCTCTCTTTGTGAAAACCGTATAATATTTTAGCTCTCTTCTCAGGGACATTCAACCCTCTAGCATTAAAGGTACAGATCCGAATGTCCGCCATGCCCGCCCAAAGTTAAAACTACAACTCGGGGGAAGAGGTGTCGCGGGGACCAATGGGACACGGACGGGGGGAAACTAGACTGCAAAGACTAGGGCAAGAACCGAACCTCAGGAGGACAGAGACACACAGAAGACAGGAAAAAAGGCGGAGGTTCTGTAAAACACACAACAAGGGGAAATAGAGAGAAAGAAAAGAGAGAAAGGAAAAAAAGAAAAAAGGTGGGAAGAGAAACCAAAAAAGCCCTACCTTATAGAGGGCAAAGATAGAGTAGAGGGCGAGCCCTCAAAACCACGCGTACCTATCGGACAGAGTCCAACAGGGCGGCGTGAACAGTAGTTGTGGAGGTAGCCTAACCACTCAGGAGCCACCCCAAAATGTACCAAATGTTAAATAATTAGGCTCCCTAGACCCAAACTAACCGCAGAACAATGAGCCTTTAGTAACATCAAATACATCAGTAACATCATATAACCTCACGGGGGCGCTTACCATATTTATTTAACATCCCCCCTCTCCGCCCGAGGAGCCCAGGTCAGACCCAGGACCGGGCAACCCGCACGCCATAATTCACTAATTCAAATTCAAAACTCAAAACGCCAAACAGCCCCAGGGGAGGCCCCCCACCATCAGGAGTATAACAATTCTGGGTCACCCCCCCCCTCCCAGGGACCCTCCAGATACAGTAACATATTGTGACCCCCCGTCCCGCCCCACGGCCCGCAGCAGACCAGCGGCCCCCCCCCCCGCCCCACCACTGGGTGGATAGGACAGAGAGGGGGACCAGTCCCAGAAGGCCACGAGGAGGGAAGAGGAGGAACACGGGCATAAAACAGCAGGCTGTAAACATTAAACTATACACAATAATAAGCAATGGTAAATGGTGAAAACTGTTAAACGATAACCGATAAACCCCCTCCAGGCGAACACCCGCCCACCCCGCCCACCAACCAACACCCCGATCAGGAAACCAAAGCGGACCGTGATAGTCACTGTATAGGTCCTTATCATAAGGTTGACAGATGCTCCAATTGTCAGTGTAAATTTCACGGTTGAGAGGGACAGTCACTTCCATGAGGGCAGGGGTGGCATACGTGGGGGTCCGCTGAGGGGGGGGAGACCCGCCACCAGGGCGAGAGAGGCGCCAAAACGGCAACAGGGGAAAAAGGGGTAATGGACGGGGCTAACGGCCACGAATCGGCCCTGGGGCATCACCCCTACGGCCTCTGATCATCCGGGGTCTCCGAGGTGCCCGCTGAGGCATAGGGGGGAGGAGGTCAAGCGCCAACCAGTCCGGTACCGGGAAGGGGTCCGAATCCAAGAAAATAAACAGGCCCGGAAGGTCCGCCTTGCTTCTGAGGGCATATGTGGAATTGTTCCTGCGGACCACGAGGTGGAACGGGTGGCCCCACTTGTAAGACGCGCCGACCTCCAGTATCCGGTCAAGAAGGGGCCGCAGCAAGCGTCTCATCAGGAGGGTGCGACGCGACACGTCTGGTAAGATCGTAACTTGGGAGCCCCGGAAACCAATCTTCCCCCTCTCCCAGGCCAAGCGTAAAATCTCCTCCTTAACGTGAAAAAAATGGATTCTGCATAAGACGTCTCTGGGAGCCTGAGGGTCCCCGGCCGGGCGCCCCGCCACCCTGTGGATCCGGTCAATAATCAGCTCAGCGTCCGGTGGCTTTCCCATCAGGCCGTTGAACAGTTCTGTCGCCCAAATACCCAGGTCTTCCGATCTAGTGGATTCCGGTATGCCGCGAAGCTTCAAATTATTGCGTCTATTTCTGTTCTCCTGGTCATCCGTCTGGAGTCTGACATCGACCAGCTGTTGCTGATGCATCGCCAGGTTTCTCTCAAGGGTCGCCAAGCGCGTATCGTAATCCGAGCGGGACTCCTCCAATGACGCCACTCTAGTATCCAAGGCAGAGGATTTCTGCTGGAGGTCCTCTATTTCTCTGCGTAAGGCTCGTTCAATCCTTGTAGCGACAGCCTCCAAGTCAGCTTTAAGCTCAGCTTTTGTCGGAAGACACTGCAGGAGATCCCTAAGACTAGGGTCTATCGGGGATTGTGGGAATAACTGGCCAGCCGGGGCCCGTGCCGAGGGCATCCCAAATCGAGGGTCGCAGGATGCCACCACAGGGACAGGTCGTTGGACACGCTCTGGGTCTCCCGATCCACCCAGACTTGTGCACAGAGGGGGTACTCTGTCTGGTGTAGTGATGTCAGGGCCAGGCGACCAGCCCAGAGATGAGGTCTCTATGGAGGCATGTGGAGGTGTGGAAATATTCCCAGTGGCCCCGGGAGTCGGGTGGATCTCTGCCCTGACTATCCAGGGGCTCCGCGCAGGACCATCTCCCCAGGCATGAGAGGCAGACGGTGACCGGGGTGGACTATCCCCCCATGCATGGGGTGCTCGCGGGGAGGAAGCTGGGAGCAGCCATTCAGGAGCCGAGGGGTTAAGCTGAGGGGATGGTAGGTCACATGCATGCCCCTTTAATACCTTCTGCCCCAGGTCATCTAGGGCGCCCTGAGGTGACACATTGGTGTGTGGCGAGGAGGGTGTGGAGAGGGCTGACATGCATAAGGGGGAGGGCGGGGGCCTCTCACCTTCTAGTCCCCGAGGCTCCATCCCCGCCGTGCCCGCCGCACTAACCTTCACCGGCCCCTCCGGCAGACATGGGCCAGCAGCAGAGGTGACATCTCCCGGTCGGGTCCGGTGCGCCGTCTGCGGGGCGGCCTCCAGGTCGCAGTGAGGCTCCGCTCCGCACATCCCGGCCCCCTCAGCGCAGCCGTCCGGTGACGTCACAGCGGGTCCCGAGAGCGCCGCGGCCGCCACTCCCGCCGAGCCTCCAGCACCGGGGACACAGGTAGGCAGGGGGCTCCCGTGGAGAAGGGGGTCCGCGCGCTCCATCGCCGCTCCCGCAGTTCTGCGGCGGGTCCCCGCGCGCTCCTCACCCGCGCTGGGCTGGCCGGGCGCCATCTTGGGTGGCTGGGTCCTCTGCCCCGTCGGGTCCCGGGGGCCAAAGAAGCTTCCGATCTCCCTCTTTGGGGGCTTTCTGGCGGGTCCCCCCGCTTTCTTCTTCCTCCCACTCCCCATTGCGTCCGATCAGAGGGGATTTTGGGAGCCCAAATCAGCTGTAAAGTAAGGGGTGACAGCAGAGCTAGGAGCCGCACGTCCTCACTCTCTCATGGTCAGGCCACGCCCCTTCTTTTTGACCTTGAGCGGATCCTTTCCTTGAATTGTTCATCTAGGTCAGGTAGGGGACAGCCTATGATCCGCTCAGCAGTCCTGGTGATCCTCTTCAGCCTGTTCCTGTCTTTGGCAGTGGTCCCCCAATACCAGGCAGTGAAGGAGGAGGTCAGGAGTGAGCCTACTGCACCGATGTAGAAAGTCTTCAGGATCCTTTTCGACATTCCGTATTTCGCCAGTTGTCTTAGGAAATAAACTCTCTGTTGAGCCTTCTTTAGAACAACGGTGGCTTGTCTACTCCACTTCAGGTCGTCCGTTATCACCGTGCCGAGAAATTATGCCAGTAATTCATTAACATTTTTGAAGGTGCACCCTTGGATTGACATATGGGGTTGGATGTAAAGTGTATGTAAAGCAAATGCAACATAGCACGCTCCTGAAATGGGTAAATGAGGTATAAAGTCTATATTTCACTGTGATGGAAATGTCTTAACAAATCTTGGTACACCAAAGAGTTAAAACAGAGCAGAAACATTTACTGTGTTCTTCCATTGTGTGTTTAACGTAATTTAATTAGGTAGTGATTGAGAGGACTTGCTATAATCCAAAATATATATAAATGTATACAAAATAATTTTCACAGCATGCTTCTCCTATTGGTCGAAATGAATATATTTAAAATAAATGAAGGGATTTTCGAGCACGGGTTTTTGTGAGATGATGAAAAATTATTCAGAAGGATTCATTTGCATTGATTAATGAGTTGTGCTGCTCCCCACCTTTATAATGTTATATGAAATGTGAACACTTACGCAACTTGAACTGACATTTGAATTAATGTGCATAATACGGTTATAATAGGGCTGTTATAGTCTACGTGTATACAGTAGGCATGGGGCTTCTGGGCAAGTAATAAGTGGTGAAATGTGTTTTGCAACTTTACTGAAAGAACCCAAAACAATACCTATAATTATCCCCAGACCTCCATTTTATTCATTTGTTTAAACTGAATTTAATAATTTAATTTATGTATGAACTCTAATGCTGACCCCAACAATGTACTGCGTGCAACATCTGTAATAATGGATGCAACAATAAAGAATGTCAGGGGTACCGAGGAAACCCAGGTGGGCTCTTGCACTCCAGGGTCCCCAAAACTAAAAGAAGTCCCTTGCCCTGGTTTGTATGGTGCTGTCTATTGAAGTTCTTGGAACCACATGGTCAGCTGTTTATTAGTTTTGGCCCTGTACACATCCCCAGAGCTTAAGCATTACTGTACAGCTGGCACTCTATGACCTTGATTCAGGAAAGCGTCCTTAAGGTCTCTATCTAGGCATCAGGTCCGGACTATAAGGGGGGAGCAAGGGGCGCCCCTTTGGGTTATTGTCTTGTTCAGGAGGCTTTTCAATCCTTGGTCTGACGGGCCAGCAACAAAGCTATCGGCGGCAGCGTGGGGCCCCGTCCTGGCAAGCCTTTTTTTGTTTTCGCAAACCTGCAGCAAAAGCCACCACAGGGCAGGACGAAGAGTCTAGAGCAGCAAAGCTACAGTGATGGGTGGGTGCAGAGCTGTCAATTGGTAGCCTCTCACTGCATAAAAGCCACCAAGCACAGCCGCTGGCAGCTCAATGCAGAGAACTGTTTTCTGCTGGACCAGTTGGGCGACTACACTACCCCAGCATGGCAAAGCAGCACGCACCTGGGATGGCACAAGGAACGTAGGCGGATGCCAGACAACCACCAATCCGTTACTTGGCTGGACTGTGTTTGGTGCCTCCACCAGATTTTGTGCCCAGGGGCCTCCACCACACATTCGGCCCTGCCAGACACACACTATTTTCCTCCACCTTTCACCCCCATTTAGAACAGTGTAATAAAAAATGTATATAGAATATATATATATATATATATATATATATATATATATATATATTGTGGTAAGGTGCAAGGGGCCGTTATTGACGGCAGGTATGTAGCACCAATGTACCTGGCATTGGTGCAGTAAAGCCGTATAGCTTGTTTGTCCAGCATCAGCTGCTGGTGGCAGTTTGCTGCTGATGATTTAGAATAGCCGAAAGGCTAACCTGGGACGGCTTTACTGGGATGGAGTAGAGCAGGGTGGGACTCCATCCCACTACCCAGGTCCGGGTTTTGCGGGCTGTTTAAATAGCCTGGGGAATCAGCTGTGCTGGGTCCTTTGTCTAGAGCTCACATGGGAGTGAGACTCTGTGAGCCTGGCTGAAATCTCCTGTGGAGGCTGTTTCATGCGGACCTGAGGCCTAGTTGGACTGTAAACAGGACGTTTGCTCAAGGACTAAAAGCTGTTTGCCTGATTGAATCATTTATGCTGCTGTTTCCTGAAAAGGTGATGTAACCTGTTTGGACATATGCTTTTGTGGATTTATGTGTGAAATAAACACAGACTTTACTTTGAACTGCTTGCCTCTGCCTCTATACTGCTGACACCCGGTCGCCTACCAGAGCTAATCTCCACATTTGGTGTCGGATGCGGGCATAGCAGTGAGGCCGTTGCTAGGAGCAACCGACGAAAAAGTTTTTTGTTGTGCATGTCCTATATTAAACCTGCCAGGCTGCTACCTGGGACTGCAGACAAAATGGAGGCGGTCGTGAAAGCGCTCGTGGAGGCCAACAGGCAGCAGCATGAGACCAACCAGCTGTTTTTGCAACATATGATGGCACAGCAAGCTGCAGGTGCGCCCAAAAGTATTCCTGATGCCCGGAAAGCTGTCCGCTCGGCGCTCACAAAAATGACCCCTTCAGATGACGTGGAGACTTACCTGGCGGTGTTTGAAAAGGTGGCTGCAAGGGAGAAGTTGCCGCATGACCAGTGGGCTGATGTCATCGCTCCATTTCTGGCGTCTGGACCCCAGCAGGTGTTGTTTGATCTCCCAGAGGACCAAGCCGCTGACTACCCGACTCTGAAGGGTGAGATACTGGCGAGACTGGGGGTGAATGTGTGGGTTCGGGCTCAGCGGGTGCATCAGTGGAGCTACCAGTCGGCAGAGCCCGCCCGACCCCAGTATTATAAACTGCTGCACCTGCTGCAAAAATGGCTGCAGCCGGAGTTGTTAAGCCCCACTGCCATTTTGGACCGCTTGCTGGCGGACATGTTTTGGAGGGCTTTACCGCACCCTCTTCAGCACTGGGTTGGCCAGGTATCCCCTGACAACACACTAGGGATGGTGGACCTAGTGGAGCGATATGAGGCCACCAGGAACTTGCAAAGCGGCTCCATGAGGAGGGATTCGGGGAAACCCCGGAGGTCCCCGCCCCAGCTCAGGCGAGTGGTGTCCCCTAAACCCTCTCAGGACCTACCCCCCAAAGTCCCTGCCCAAGTGTTGTGTTGGGGATGTAAGGAGCCGGGACATATCAGAGCCAATTGTCCCCACCAGGGGGAGCCCATGGATGTAAACTTTGGTTACCGCCCTTCCATGTATGCCAGGAGGCTGTGTGCTGCCGGTATCCCTGAGCTTGTGGGGCAAAGTCACCTCTGTCAGGTGAAAGTGGGAGACACCCTGGCTGTGGCCCTTTTGGACTCGGGGAGTATGGTTACCCTGGCAAGACCCGCCTTAGTACTGCCCGATGAGTACACTGGGCGGAAAACCGGGGTTTTGTGCATTCATGGGGACTTGAGAGACTATGCCACAGCACAAGTGTCTCTCACCACCGTCTCCGGCAGCTGGAAACATGAAGTCGCTGTCGCCGCTAAACTCCCATATGAACTGATTATTGGGAGAGACTTTCCAGGGTTCAGGTCACTGTGGGCCAAGCTGGCAGTTCCGGAAACCCGCGAGGCGGGTGTGTCCCCAATAGACTGGCCCTACTCAGGGGAGACCCCGGTGCCCTGGGAACCGGAATCAGGAGGCACCGTGGAAGAGGTGCCCGTCCCTAAAATGGAAGAGGGGGAGTCAACCCCACTAAATGTTATGGTTGGAGATGTGGAAGAGTTGACAACAGGTCCAGAGTTGGCAGATCTCCATGTCTCCACAACTAACTTTGGTACCGCTCAACACCAGGACCCGACCCTGTCTCGGGCCTGGGAGAATGTTCTTGAGGTGGAAGGTGAACCACAACAGCCAGGGGCGGAGTTACAGTTTCCTCGCTTTGTGGTTCACCAGGAAATGTTGTACCGAGTAAACAAGGTACGTGAAGAGGTGGTGGAACAATTGGTGGTACCCAATTCATATCGCAAATTGGTGTTGGATTTGGCCCACCAACATGTTCTGGGTGGACACCTAGGCCAGCAGAAAACACTGGACCGCGTTTTACAACGATTCTACTGGCCCAGTGTGTACAAGGAGGTGGAGAGATATTGTGAGTCCTGTCCAACATGTCAGATGACCAGCCCTCAGCCTCATTACCGTGGTCCCTTAGTTCCTCTCCCAGTTATTGAGGTACCCTTTGAGCGGATTGCCATGGATCTAGTGGGTCCAGTGCCAAAATCCGCTAGAGGGCACCAACATATTCTGGTGATCTTGGACTATGCCACGCGGTACCCTGAGGCAGTGCCCCTGCGTCACACCTCTGCCAAGCTCATTGCTAAGGAGCTTATGGAAATGTTTTCCAGAGTAGGTCTGCCTAAAGAGGTCCTGACCGATCAAGGTACCCCGTTTATGTCGAAAGTAATGAAAGAGCTCTGTAAACTGCTGCAGGTGAAACAGTTGCGGACATCCGTTTACCACCCGCAAACAGACGACCTAGTAGAACGGTTTAATCAAACTTTAAAGACCATGTTAAAAAGGGTGGTCGCCAAGGATGGGAAGAATTGGGACTTGCTGCTGCCCTATCTGATGTTCGCAGTGCGAGAGGTGCCCCAGGCCTCTACGGGGTTCTCGCCCTTCGAACTCTTATACGGTCGACATCCACGGGGCCTGTTGGATATAGCCAAGGAGGCCTGGGAACAGCAACCCACACCCCACAAAAGTGTGGTAGAGTACGTGACTCAGCTACAGGAACGGATAGCGACCGTCTTGCCGCTTGTCAGAGAACACATGGAGGCAGCGCAGCGGGCCCAAAGCAGGGTTTATAATCGGCAAGCCAGGGTACGGAACTTTAACCCCGGTGACAGAGTTGTGGTTCTGGTACCCACGGTGGACAGTAAATTTCTAGCTAGGTGGCAGGGTCCCTATGAGGTCATTGAAAAAGTTGGGGAAGTGACTTACAAGGTACATCAGCCTGGGCGGAGGAAGCCCGAGCAGGTGTACCATGTAAACCTGCTGAAACTATGGAAAGACAGGGAGACCCCTGGGGGTGACAGTCCCCGACCAGGTATGGTGGGGGTGGAGCTTCCCATTCCTCGGTCTGTTAGTAGAGAAGTAGTAGTCGAGGTGAAAACTGGCGACAACCTCTCCTCTAAACAGACTCAGGAAGCCAGGGAGTTTATTAGCAGAAACACGGACGTGTTTTCAGAACTCCCTGGGCGCACTTCGGTCATCCAACATGATATTGTCACGGAACCTCAGGTCAAGGTCCGGTTGAGGCCTTACCGGGTACCCGAGTCCCGGCGACAAGCTATCGCGGAGGAAGTGCAGCAAATGCTCCGGTTAGACGTGATTGAAGAATCAAAGAGTGAGTGGGCCAGCCCCATAGTCTTGATTCCCAAGCCCGATGGTACTTTGCGGTTCTGTAACGATTTCCGCAAACTTAATGAAGTTTCCAAGTTTGATGCCTACCCTATGCCCCGGGTAGATGAACTCATTGAGAAGCTAGGCCAAGCCAGGTACTTTTCGGTTTTGGACCTCACAAAAGAGTACTGGCAGGTGCCCTTGACTGAGGCTGCCAAGGAGAAAACAGCCTTTATTACACCAGAGGGACTGTTCCAATACAAGGTGTTACCCTTTGGGTTACACGGCGCTCCCGCTACGTTCCAAAGGTTAATGGATATTGTCCTCAGGCTACACCGTCGGTATGCTTCGGCATATCTGGACGATATAATTATCCATAGCACGGATTGGGAAAGTCACCTACCCAAAGTCCAGGCCGTAGTGGATTCCCTCAGGAAGGCTGGGTTGACGGCAAACCCGAAAAAATGTGCTTTAGGCCTAGAAGAAACAAAATACCTGGGCTATGTGATTGGACGAGGAGTGGTCAAGCCCCAGGTGAACAAACTAGAAGCCATCCGTAACTGGCCCCGGCCTAACACCACCCGCCAGGTAAAGTCATTTCTGGGGTTGGTGGGATATTATATGCGGTTCATTCCCAATTTTGCCACCCTAGCGGCACCATTGACAGACCTGTTAAAGGGACGCAAGTGGAATGAACAGGCCGAAAAAGCGTTCTCCGCTTTGAAGTCTGCCCTGTGTGGGTCTCCGGTGTTGGTGACACCCGACTTTAAGAGGGAGTTCATAGTGCAGACCGATGCCTCCGAGGTAGGTCTCGGTGCTGTACTGTCTCAGGAAGTCAACGGGGAGGAGCACCCCGTTGTCTACATGAGTCGCAAATTGACACCCGCGGAGACCCGGTATAGTATAGTGGAGAGGGAGTGTTTGGCCATTAAATGGGCCCTGGAGTCTCTTCGCTACTACTTGCTGGGGAGAAGGTTCCGTCTGATTACGGACCACTCTCCCCTCAAGTGGATGTGCCAGGCTAAGGACAGGAATGCCAGGGTCACCCGATGGTTCTTGTCATTACAAAACTTCAAGTTTACAGTAGAGCACAGAGCGGGACGATTGTTGGGTAACGCGGATGCCCTGTCCAGAACACATTGTTTGGCATGTGTCCACCCCCTCAGGGTTGAACAAAGGGGGGGGGTATGTGGTAAAGTGCAAGGGGCCGTTATTGACGGCAGGTATGTAGCACCAATGTACCTGGCATTGGTGCAGTAAAGCCGTATAGCTTGTTTGTCCAGCATCAGCTGCTGGTGGCAGTTTGCTGCTGATGATTTAGAATAGCCGAAAGGCTAACCTGGGACGGCTTTACTGGGATGGAGTAGAGCAGGGTGGGACTCCATCCCACTACCCAGGTCCGGGTTTTGCGGGCTGTTTAAATAGCCTGGGGAATCAGCTGTGCTGGGTCCTTTGTCTAGAGCTCACATGGGAGTGAGACTCTGTGAGCCTGGCTGAAATCTCCTGTGGAGGCTGTTTCATGCGGACCTGAGGCCTAGTTGGACTGTAAACAGGACGTTTGCTCAAGGACTAAAAGCTGTTTGCCTGATTGAATCATTTATGCTGCTGTTTCCTGAAAAGGTGATGTAACCTGTTTGGACATATGCTTTTGTGGATTTATGTGTGAAATAAACACAGACTTTACTTTGAACTGCTTGCCTCTGCCTCTATACTGCTGACACCCGGTCGCCTACCAGAGCTAATCTCCACAATATATATATATATATAGGTTCAAGGCTTCTCAAAATCTCCTATTATATGTAAATACTTTATACTGTATAATGTACAGGAAGCCGCTTTTTATTTTCACCAAATGGGTGTTGTTCTTACTGCAGGGGGGCATCCCAATTGCTGATGGCCCCCTGAGCGTTAACCCTTTGAGTGCCAGCCTACCTAGATTTTTTGTCACACTCTGTTGCCCGACGACTTTTCACGTTTTTGCGCTACACGTGTTCAACCTTGATTTTTGAAGGGATTTCCATGAAAATTATATATTGTTTTTTCAGCAGAGTCTGGGCTTCAACATGAAATGTCTTGTTTGGCCTTTTTTTAGTGTATTCTCAATACTTTTGGGTGAAATATGTGCAAAAAAACTGAAAAAAAACTATTGTTTACAATTTGTAGTGTTTTTTTGTAATAAAAAATGTAAGTTTGTTAATAAAATATTATTGCGTGTGAAAGCCCTATTTCTCCCGGTTACAATGGTACCACATATGTATAGGTATACCCCCTTTCCTGAAACAGCAGTTTAGGAGATTTCAGATAGAATACAACTATGCAATATGATTGCATAGTTGTAAGGGGTTAATAAAAAAAAAAAAAATGACATAGGGTCCCCCTTACCCAGCATTACTGACCCGGACCAGCTATGGGGGCTTGTAGAACAGGGCGCAGGGGCCACCAACGGCCACCACGGCCGTTAGTGGAGCATTCAGGTTCTAGACTATGGATCCTTTTGTTGAGTCGAAAGTCAGAACTTTCGTAGTCTCGTTGTTCGGCAGCTCTCCTCCTACATGAAGCTTAGCAGTCCTGCAGATTTCCTCCTCCAGGAGAGCTGCCGAACAACGAGACTACGAAAGTTTTGACTTTCGACTCAACAAAAGGATCCGTAGTCTAGAACCTGAATGCTCCACTGGTGGAACAAAGGAAGGAAGGACTTCCCTGTGTTTATGACTTACATGCGATTTGACCATTTGGAATTTGTGAGTGCATTTCAACTATTAAATATTTTTACATATTTTATTACGGAGTTGCACTAGATTTTTGTGTTTTCTCTTTTAATCCATGCTTGAGACCTATATGGGATGTTCAAAAATATGTTACACAACTGAAGGATAATAATCACAACGTAGCTGTCCCACATCGGTGGAATTTACCTTGAGGCTTCTTTACCAGTTTTATTGGGTAAGCGCATATCCAAAAGGTGGTGGGCACAGGTGTCAAGATCAACTATTTTATGTGCATGCACCGTGGGATACCTATTTTTGGACTTTAATTCACTGTTTAAAAGAACATTGTTCTAATTTGCTCTGTGCCTTATATATACGTATTACTGTGGGACTTTGATTGGATGGAAAGTCTGGCACGTTGAAGCAATTGAGTTTGACTAGTTTTATTTGATGTATCATTGGAGAATTTAATTTTTAGTGCTGTGTTTTATCAAGTTAAACATATAAAGTTTACAGAGTATTTTTATTACCTGCCGGGGGAAAGCTGTGTTTTATTCCCTGGGTTGCTGCTGGAAGCAGGGCTTAACTGGTTCTGTGCAGGCTTAGTACATCCCCTAATAGAAGAATCAGAATGTAGAACCACACAGGGCAGCAGCCAAGTATCCAGGTATCCAGGCAGAGCTGATGGAATAGCTCATTGGGTGTGGCTTCCAGGGGTGTGACTAAATAGCCAGCAGGACAGAAGAGGGTCATCATGTGAAAGGAAACACTGGATGAGGAACTTAATGTATATAATATATGGGCCTTATTCATGAAGGGATAGCGTCAGGTAGTGCCTTGTAAATGACAGCGACAGGTAGCGACAGGTGAACGCCGGACACGGCACGCAATTACAAATTTATCAAGCGGATTCTGGTGAGCGAATGGAACAACGCCATGTAGCGTACGATTCATCCTTATCCCAGCCTCAGCGTACAGCGCCGGCGTTCAGCCTTGCAGAGCGACACGTATTACCTCTTGCTACCTGTCACTCTCCCATACATTTCAATGGACGTTCTTTGACTTCTCTTTAAACAGGGGTTTTTTATTATTATTATTATTTTTTTTATAATATATATATATATATATATATATATATATATACAGAATATTTATGCAGAATTGACATGACAGGTCTGGCATTAATGTGTTCATATCACAATGTTATAACTATGTATTTCCTTGTGTTTTCGCTTTGTTACTGGTGGATAGATGTTCAAAAACAGCCTTTAATCACACAGCCTCCGGCGCTCTGGGCTACATTCTTGAGCGCCTGAGGTGTGTGAGGCTGTTTTTTTTATGAATGTGCTGTGAGTCGGTCGCACTGAACAGTCGCTAACATTTGCTCCCATACAGCGCCGTACTGCTCATATAGCGACTCCCCACAAGGTATTCATCAATGCTGCACAGCGACTGAGACGCTCTGAACTAGTGAACCACGGCCGAGCACAACGACTACTAGCGGGCGCTCTGAAATCCGCTCTACAGACGCACATCTGTCGCTACCTGCTGCTAGTGATGAATCAGCCTGTATGTTTTGTTACTTATAGCAACCAATGCCACAGTTGCCATGACAGCCATATCACAGCCATACATCTCTTAATAATAGTGTGTGAGTTTGGAGCAGGGATTAGGACAGTGAGGGTACAGACAGTGATAGAGAGTATCCCAGTGTTTTCAGTGATGCACTGTGATCTATATCAGGGCTATGGAATGAAAAACATATATAAATATGTATATAAAATAACAGTGTGAGTGTGTAGGGGGGATTAGTGTGTACACTAGGGATGAGCGAATCAATCCGGCCGAACCCGGATTCATTCTGAATTTCATGAAAAATTCGATTCTGAACGAATCCGAATTTCCCCGCGATTCGATCGATCGAAGTTTTCCTTTAAACTCCATTTATTTCAATTACAGGCATTCTAAAATGGTGGAAGCACATGTCCGGACATATCCCCTGGGGCAAGGTATCATGGGTAAGTCACATGCAGCCTATCAGCAGCCAGGAAGCCCGGTGACGTCACCGTGCTATATAAAGCGGCGGCCATCTTCCTTGTGCGCATTTCAGCGTTCTATTGCGGCCAGAGCACAGCTCGTTACAGACAGGGACATAGAGATAGAGATAGGTAGGGAGAGTCAGAGAGGCAGAGAGAGAGGTAGACAGAGCCAGGGAAAGATAGGGAAAGACAGGGAAAAACCGGAACCATCCAGCCAGGGACAGCTTAGAAGTGACTGTGAAAATTTTTTCATTAGCCAGATCAGTTTTCAATTCAATTTCAGTTCTTTGGACTGTAAATCTGCCTTGCCACTGTGCATGCCATATATGCAGTGGCATATTTAATCCTATCTGTTACACACAAGCATTTATCGTAATATAACTGGATTAGTTTTAATATTTTTTGGTCTGCCTTTAACCAAAAAAACACCAGCCCACCTGGGTATCCCAAACCTGCACTTAGCAGCCTATCTGGTATACTAAATACGCTTGTTCATCCTTTCTCAGCTTAATCAAAGTATTGCATTTTGAATTGGTTTTTGTTCTGCTGCCAAAACACTAGGCCGCAGGGTATCTCATATTGCCAATGTTCATAGTATCTGGTGCAGAGAAGCAGTCCCTCACTTTATTTAGCTTCTTCTTTTTAAAGTAAACACATTTATTATCGTACCTATTGCGCATTTCAAATACATAAAAATGTCAGGCAGACAAGTGCAAGGATGTTCAAAGAGGAGTGGCAGAGGCCAAGATTCAGCAGGCAGCTGCTGCTGCCAACTCCAGGGTGTCTTTCAAGCAATGTTTGGGCTCCTGCTTATGCTGCTGCCAACTCCAGGGTGTGCCTTCCAGCTAATGTTTGTGCTCCTGCTGCCGCCAACTTCAGGGTGCCTTCCAGCCAATTTCTGGGTTCCTGCTGCTGCCAACTCCAGGGTGTGTCAGTCAATTTTTGGGCTCCTGCTGCGGCTGCTGCCAACTCCAGTGTCTCTTTAAAGCAATGTTTGGGCTCCTGCTGCTGCTTGCAACTCCAGGGTGTGATTCATCTAATTTCTGGCCTCCTGCAGCCAACTCCAGTGTCTCTTTCAAGCTATGTTTGGGCTCCTGCTGCTGCTGCTTGCAACTCCAGGGTGTGATTCATCCAATTTTTGGGCTCCTGCAGCCAACTCCAGTGTCTCTTTAAAGTAATGTTTGTGCTCCTGCTGCTGCTTGCAACTCCAGGGTGTGATTTATCCAATCTTTGGGCTCCTGTAGCCAACTCCAGTGTCTCTTTAAAGTAATGTTTGTGCTCCTGCTTCTGCTTACAACTCCAGGGTGTGATTCATCCAATTTTTGGGCTCCTGCAGCCAACTCCAGTGTCTCGTTAAAGTAATGTTTGTGCTCCTGCTGCTGCTTTCAACTCCAGGGCGTGATTCATCCAATTTTTGGGCTCCTGCAGCCAACTCCAGTGTCTCTTTAAAGCAATGTTTGGGCTCCTGCTGCTGCTGCTGGCAACTCCAGGGTGTAATTCAGCTAATTTTTGGGCTCCTGCTGCCAACTCCAGTGTCTCTTTCAAGCTATGTTTGGGCTGCTGCTGCTGCTGCTTGCAACTCCAGGGTGTGATTCATCCAGTTTTTGGCTCCTGCTGCCAACTCCAGTGTCTCTTTAAAGTAATGTTTGTGCTCCTGCTGCTGCTTGCAACTCCAGGGTGTGATTCATCCAATTTTTGGCCTCCTGCAGCCAACTCCAGTGTCTCTTTCAAGCTATGTTTGTGCTCCTGCTGCTGCTTGCAACTCCAGGGTGTGATTCATCCAATTTTTGGGCTCCTGTAGCCAACCCCAGTGTCTCTTTCAAGCAATGTTTGGGCTCCTGCTGCTGCCAACTGCAGTGTGTCTTTAGGCCAATTTTTGGGTTCCTGATGCCAACTCCAGTGTCTCTTTCAAGCTATGTTTGGGCTCCTGCTGCTGCTGCTTGCAACTCCAGGGTGTCATTCATCCAATTTTTGGGCTCCTGAAGCCAACTCCAGTGTCTCTTTAAAGCAATGTTTGGGCTGCTGCTGCTGCTTGCAACTCCAGGGTGTGATTCATCCAATTTTTGGCCTTCTGCTGCCAACTCCAGTGTCTCTTTAAAGCAATGTTTGGGCTCCTGCTGCTGCTTGCAACTTCAGGGTGTGATTCATCCAATTTTTGGGCTCCTGCAGCCAACTCCAGTGTCTCTTTCAAGCTATGTTTGGGCTCCTGCTGCTGCTTGCAACTCCGGGTGTGATTCATCCAATTTTTGGGCTCCTGCAGCCATCTCCAGTGTCTCTTTAAAGCAATGTTTGGGCTCCTGCTGCTGCTTGCAACTCCAGGGTGTGATTCATCCAATTTTTGGGCTCCTGCAGCCAACTCCAGTGTCTCTTTCAACCAATGTTTGGGCTCTCGCTGCTGCTTGCAACTCCAGGGTGTGATTCATCCAATTTTTGGGCTCCTGCTGCCAACTCCAGTGTCTCTTTCAACCAATGTTTGGGCTGCTGCTTGCAACTCCAGGGTGTGATTCAGCTAATTTTTGGGCTCCTGCTGCTGCCAGCTCTAGGGTTTGTTTTTCAGGCACTATAGGGGCCCCTCATAGTGATGCCACCTCAACTCTCTGCAATTGTGCCGCTCTGTGATTCTATTAGCGATGCCTCTGATCTGCACGTGATAAATATTTACAGTATTATTTCACTAACCCAGCACGCATCCTATGCGTGTTACAGCAGGGCAGAATGGTTTACAACCCTATTGAGGCTCTAGGAGGCTCAGAAATAGCCATTTTTAATAGCGATTCGTCGCAAATAAATTTGGGTCGAAACGATTTTTGTCGGAAAATTCGAATTTTTCAAAAGTTCGCTCATCTCTAGTGCACAACCGTCTTTCAAGTAAGCAGGGCTAAGTGATGTCCTGACGTGCGCTCATGTAAATTTTTCACCAAAACGACATAAATGTCATGTATTTTTGCAGCGTTCCATAGCGGATACTGACACAAAGGGGATGGAAAGTAGCAGAGGGTGACAAACAATGCGTTACTTCGCAATCAGCTAGTTTCCATTTCCATGCATTGGGTGTGACCTCACATTAGTGGCGTCAGCAGCGCTGATGCCAATATGTGAAGTAGCATATGAAAGCGAAAATTGGCAAAATATGTAAATTAGGTCCTATATATATATAGATATATATATAGATACAATTACATTATAGTTGATGTCCGTCAGAAATGCCTAACCTCCAAATGATTTCGTCATATAGGAAAATGGCAGCACTCACTAAGGCCCTTATTTAAGAAGGGATAGCATCAGATAGTGTCTGGTTAATGAGAGGTAGCGACAGGTAGCGACTGGTGAACACCGGACACGGCACACAATTACACATTTATCAAGCAGAATCTGTTTAGCGACTGGGATAACGCCATGTAGCGTCTGATTCATCATTTTCACAGCCTCAGCGAACAGCGCCGGCGTTCAGCCTTGCACAGCGCCAGGTATGACCTCTCGCTACCTGTCGCTCTCCCATACATTTCAATGGACGAACCTTTTCTTCTCTTTAAACGGGGTATTTGTTTGCTTTTTTCCCAAAAAATCACAAATAATTCTGTGACCTGTTCTGGCATTGAAAAAGCAGTTTTTTCACAATTTTTTTATATATTTCATCAGAAATGACATTACAGGTATGTCATTAAAGTGTTCATGTTACAATGTACCTACAATGTAATTCCATATGTTTTCGCTTTGTTACTAGTGGATAGATGCTGAAAAACAGACTTTAAACACACCGCCTCCTGCACTCTGGGCTTCAAACAAGCATTTTTCAGCGCCAGAGATTTATGAGGCTTTTTTTTGCTGAATATGGTGTGAGTCGATCGCTATGAGCAGTCGCTAACATGCGCTCCCATACAGCGCTGTACTGGTCAAATAGCAACTCCTCACAATGTATTTAACATTAGTCGCTATGAACTAGCGACCCACGGCTGAGCACAGTGACTACTAGCGGGACGCTCATCTGTCGCTACCTGCCGCTAATGATGAATCAGCCTGCCCGTCATTAAACATTTAGTAAAAACAATTTACATAACTGAACAAGGACTGGTCGAAAAAGGGTCAGAAATGCATATCCTCAAATTCAATGAATTTACTGTATCCAGTGTATCATTTTTAAAGAATAAAAATATTAAATTGATTTTTATAAAAGTTAAAAGGGGTATACAGAACAATTTCAAAATATTCGAAAGGGTATAATATGTTATTCAGCTCAAGAGAATATCTACTTTTTCTTCTGAAACATTTGGTGGTCTTCTAATAAAGCAGAATGTTCTAAAATATTGAATAGAGATAGATAAGATAGATAAGATAGATAATATTGAATAATGTAGATAAGGGACATCCAATGTTTCATGCCTGAAAGTAATCTGAATCAGCAAAGTGCACACATGTGGGAGGTTAGCGTTCATTTCCTGGCTACATATGAGACTTTATGCTCTGAATGTGTTTGCTGACGATCTCGGTGAAGGAATGGTGGCCTGTATGGGAAAATGAATGGATTGTGCCTAATAAGTCTTTATCTGGTCCCCTTTGTCACGTCTTTAGACTGTGAGTAGTATAATATATAATCTGCTCTAATTCGCTGTTATCTGATGACAGTTAAAGGGATAGTTCAGGCAAAGGGTTCATTTAGACTGCTTTCAGATCACTAAATGCTAAATGTTGGGGGCCATGTCTTTCATTCACTAGCATTTTGCATTTCTCGATAAGCCATATTAAGCTTCCTCTCTTCTACTGACTCATCGTATGCAGTCACCTCAACTAATGGCTAATTTTAGGGACCTTTACATTCTCAGAACAGCAGAGGGATAACTCAAGCATACATGAAAAGGTCAGGTAACTAAGGAAATGTAAAGCAAGGCTAAATGAAAGGCAAGTCCCCTGAAGCCCAGCAATCAGTGGGCAGTACGCATGATAGTTTAACCCTTTGCTTGGAAAATCCCTTTAGGTATAACCATTAAAACTTGCAGGCTGATTCATCACTAACGCCAGGTAGCGACAGATGAGCGTCTGTATCAGGCTTTTTCAGAGCGCCCGCTAGTAGTCGCAGTGCTCGGCCGTGGGTCTCTACTTCATAGCGACTCAGTCTCTGTGCAGTAATGTTGAATACATTGTGAGAAGTCGCTATTTGACCAGTACAGTGCCGTATGGGAGCATATGTTAGCGACTGGTCATAGCGACCGACTCATACCATATTCAGCCAAAAAACAGCCTCACAAAACTCTGGCACACAAAAATGCTTGTTTGAAGCCCAGAGTGCAGGAGTCTGTGTGTTTAAAGTCTGTTTTTCAGCATCTTTCCACTAGTAACAAAGCGAAAACATATGGAATTACATTGTAACCATTTTAACATGAACACTTTAATGGCAGACCTGTAATGTCATTTCTGAAGAAATATATAAAAAATGAAAACATTTTGAAAAAACTGCTTTTTGAATGCCAGAAGAGGTCACAGAATTATTTGTGATTTTTTGAATTAAAAAAAAAAACATTTCCCCATTCGCTACCTGTCGCTACCTCTCATTAACCAGCCACTACCTGACGCTATCCCTTCTTAAATAAGGGCCCTGGTTGACTATGATAATATGAAGCCTGTCCCTGTCACTATTCCCTCCATCCACACTTATCCCCAGCCTGCCCCTTTCACTATTCCCTCCATCCGCACTTATCCCCAGCCTGTCCCTTTCACTAAACCCTTCATCTGTGTCATGCTCAGACTGGTCCATAGGGTTACCAGAGAAACCCCTGGTGAGTCCTTGGATTCAGGGCCCCTTCATCGCTAAAACCTGCACTAAGTTTAGCTTATTTTGATACCCCAGTGTGGCTGCAACACATGTGAGCAGTCACTTTGGAATCCTCTGTCTTGTGAGTTCTGTAAGTAAAAGGCACATACTCACCCGCTTTTAGTTTCCCATGGCAGTGTTGAGCAACAATCATTGCAAGTAGACCAAAACTCCAGTTAGAGTTTTGACCCACTTTAAATTCTGGTCTTACTGGTGGTGGAATGGCTGACTTAGAGTGCGAATGGACCAGGAATACAATATTCACTCCAACCCACCATTAGTAAGCCTTGGATTTAAGAGACATTAACCTTGCAGAGCTCACCCTGTTAGGGCAATCATAGGTGGCTGCACACTGATGCGGCATCCACATCTTTTCAGTGATCCCACAGCTGATGCACACTCCCACTTCAGGCCTATCTGAATGGCCGCCGTGGGCAAGCACAGACAGAGGAGAACAGCCAGTGGGAGTTGCCCTGCAATCCATTTTTTTGTATGTTAGGATCCCCAATGCTAGGCCAGCTAGAAGCGGCCTTGTCTGCATGTTATGTAACTTACTATATCAGGCCGGCACAGTATAGCAGGACCGGTGGGGCCAAAAAAGTTCCGGGCCGTTTTTTAACCCCAGTCCGCCCCTGGATGCATCAGAGGACAGAGAACTTGTTATAAAAGCAAATAAATATATAATTAACAGGTATTTATTTGTACATATTGCTGCAGTTCATCCAGTTAGCCAATCTTTTGGAAGCAATGTAATAAATGTGTACGAGTCATGAATGCAGGTAATGACAATGGGAAAAATTACACATAAAATGTTCATATCAGGCATTTGTCTGTTATGGGGGAGCAACCAACAGCCTTGAGTCTATAAGACTCTAGGGCCAGTGGTTTCCCGTTTTTGGGGCATGTCCCAATGTGTGAAGCCCCAGGCATTGCCCTATTTACATACGTAACCAGCGATCCCACAGCACATGCATAGGCTGCACCTGAATCCCCAACATCCCTTCAGCTTATGCACGCTCCAGCTCCAGGCCTAACAAAATGTCCAGCATTGGCATACATACCCAGAGGGATGCAGTTGCAGGGATGCCTGCCGCTTTCCCTCAATTCAGCTTCTCTAAAGCTGATTGGAGGTGATCCCGCATATGCCTACCTGTGGCAACAATTCAGAAATGTCTGGTGCAGGTATGTTTATGCCTCATCCGAGGGAAGCCAGGGATGCAGACATGGCTCACACATGCACCATGGGGTTGCAGCCAGGGAAGTTTACTCTGCAATCCCTGGAGATACACACAGTGGGGCATCCCAAACCAGGAAGCTCCAGGGATGTTCCCTAAAGTACGTTGTGAACCACCTGTACCCTGAACTAAAAAAGGGATCACAAGTTGGGAAATTAAAAATTGCACCTCTCCCTTATTCACCATAATAGTCATTAATAATAAGCAAAAACAAATCCAACCTGCAGTGTCTTCACTGAAGTTTTTGTTTAATCTGTTTTTATTGAAAAAGGTCAAATAAAAGAAGGAACATAGACACAAGCAGAGTGTCATACAACAAACAAGGAGAAATAAAGAAATTTTTTAAAGAAACAATGTTACATCTGTCAATACAACATTACGTTAGCTCCATCCATTGTCACAGCGTTTCACTTATGCCTGCGCAGCTACTTACTGCCTATGGCTTGCTTTGATTTATCAATGAGGATGTAACTAAGTCCAGCAAAAATCAGAACGCCAGACAGAATAGTGAAAGAGAACCCATAGAAAAGGGAAAGAAAACGGTGAGGAAACAAGAAGAAAAGAGGTTAGGAGGGAAGTGGGGAAGATAGAGGGGTGGGGGGGAGGAGGGGAGGAGGGGAGGGGGGAGGGAAGTATCTTCGGTAGGGCCAGATGTATAGTTCCGTTTTGTCACTAAGATCCAGCCTCGTGACTGGCCAAGGTGTGGTCGAATGGCTATCTCTGCCACCGGGGTCACTGGATTATCGCCTGGAAACGGACCGAGTCTCGGAGGTCTATCCAGCAAGCCCAGGTCGTGGCGTACTTTTCTACCAGACCCCTGTCGCTGAGGATGAGCTCTTCCATACGTCTAATACGCTCCAGCTCCACGACCCATTCTGCTAGGGGGGGGGCTTCACGGGACTTCCAATGTCTGGGTATGACAGCACGCGCTGCCGTTAGGAAATGCCTGAGTAGGCCTTTTTTGTATTGCGATATAGGGTCCTCCACTAGGGAGAGGAGGGTTAATTGAGGTGAGTTGTTCACAAAGATGCCCGTTGTCTCTGCATATATGCTAAGAACCTTATCCCAGAAGGAGGTGATGGCCGGGCACCCCCACCAGACATGGGTCATGGTCCCCTCCTCTACCAGGCACCGCCAACAACTGCTTGAAGTCTGGGGTGCGTACTTATGAATGTCAGACGGGCACCTGTACCATCTTGATATAATCTTGAAGCCTCTCTCCTGTGCCGCCCCCTCCAGTGCTGATTTATGCGTCAGGCTAAATATTTTGGTAAGGTCCTCCTCAGAAAAGGACCTATCCAACTCTTTTTCCCATCTGGTCACGTACCCCGGAGGATCCGAGTGCACGCTGTTCAGTAGAGTATGGTACAGTGCGGAGAGGGCATGGGGTACGGGCGTCACAGAGGAGAGGAGCCGTTCCAGCTCGAACAGTGGGCAGTCCCTCACACCACTCAGGCGATGGGAGGATACGTAGTGAGCTAGCTGTCTATAAAGGAGCCATGACACGCGTACCCCGGGGCATCTAGCTCTAATCTCTTCCAGTGTTGGCAGGCCCATTTCTCCCATGATGTGCCTCAGCCTCGGATCTGACGCTGCTTGCCAGCCCAGGAAGGACGAGACCCCCATTCCGGGTGTGAAGTCTGGATTCCCGATAATCGGGGTCAGAGGCCCCGGGCGTTGGGCCAACTGGAATCTTGAGGTCAATTTATCCCATACTGTAAATAGGTGCTGCACCAAAAAAGGTAATGTTCTAAGAATGCGTTTGGGCTGAGGTCCCACCCAAGGGAGAGAGACCAGAGGGATGGGCGACAACCCTTTCTCTACAGTTACCCAAATCTTACTCGAGGCATGATGAGCCCAATCTAGAGTCCTCAAGAGGGCCGCTGCAGTATGGTAGAGCTTTAGGTCAGGTAGTCCCACCCCTCCCTTCGCTTTGCTGCGGGACAGAGTTTCGTGGCGGATGCGGGGCTTAGAGACCCCCCAAACGAATTTGAGGAACGCGGACTTCAGTATTTTAAAAAAGCTGTTGGGGGGCGCTATGGGGGCTGTTTGGAACACATATAGAAAACGGGGCAGTACATCCATTTTAAGCACGCCTATTCGCCCGAACCAGGACAAGGACTTTCTATCATATTTTTTTAGGTCGCTAAGCGTCTTGTTCATCAATGGGGCATAATTCAGGTCGTATATCTTAGTTAGGTCATTTGGGATCTGTATCCCTAGGTATTTGATAGCGGTCGACTGCCATTTGAAGGAGAAATTAGTTTTGAGTCTGTCTACCTCTCCGGTCGGTAATGTTAGATTAAGGGCTTCCGATTTTGTGTAATTTACTTTGAAGTTGCTCACCAGCCCAAATTGTTCAAACTCTTTTAGCACTGATGGGAAGGAGATGGTAGGGGAAGTTAGGTGGAGCAACAGATCGTCGGCATATAAAGACAGTTTATATTGCTTGTTGTCAATCTCAATCCCCTTTATGTCCGGGTTGTCTCGTATGGCGATGGCCAGATGCTCCATGACTAGAATATACAAAAGAGGAGACAGTGGGCATCCCTGGCGTGTCCCGTTGCCTATGGGGAAAGGAGATGACATCACGCCGTTAGTTCTCACTGAGGCTGAGGGATTTCCGTAAAGGGCCAATATCTTGCCAAGGAGGGACGGTCCCAGGCCAATTTGTTGTAGAGAAGCACGCATAAAGTCCCAGCTCACCCTGTCAAACGCCTTCTCAGCGTCGCATGAGAGAAGGCAAGCTGGGATCCCTTTAGATTGCACGTAGGATATTAATGTGAACAATTTGTTTGTGTTGTCCCGTGCCTCTCTACCTGGGACAAATCCCACCTGGTCCAGGTGGACAAGATCAGGAACAATTGGCCCGAGGCGCGAGGCTATCACTTTAGCAAACAACTTTATATCTACGTTAATCAGGGAGATCGGGCGATAGCTACTACATACGAGGGGGTCTTTACCGGGCTTAGGGATAACCGCGATCGTAGCTGCCAGTGACTGTCTTGGGAAGGGGGAGTCTTGCCCCACTGAATTGAAAACCTTGGTCAAAAAGGGGGTTAGCAGGGGACCTAGCACCTTATAGAACCTTGGGGTATAGCCATCGGGTCCTAGACTCTTTCCCGCCGGGGAGCCTCGTATTGCCTCCTCCACCTCCTGTGTTCCAAAAGGAGCCTCAAGGGATTCCACGTCCGCCTGTGGGATTTTAGGGAGAGGCGTCCTGTCTATGTACGCCCGGACTGCCTGTGAGGGGGACAGGCGTGCAGCGTTTGGAGCAGGCCTCGGTAGATTATAAAGAGTGTTGTAGTAGTCCCTAAAGGACTTCGCTATTTCGGTTGGGTTGGAAGTCTCATTATCCCCTTGCGTTTTTATGCAGGGGATATACGTGGCAGAGTTCCTCGGGTGTAGTGATCTTGCTAACATCTTGCCCGGTTTGTTGGCGTGCTCATAAAATATCCCTCTAAGCCGATCTCTATGCCGCAAGAAAATTTGATTGTACAGGCTCTTTAGGTCGTCCCTAGCTTTTTCTAGCTTGATCAAGGTCTCGTTGGAGGGCAGCTGTTTATGCTCGAGCTCCAGCGTTCTAATTTGACTAATTGTGTTTTCTATTAGAGTGGACCTTTCTCGTTTGAGCCTGGCACCATGTTGGATAAAGATTCCCCTCATCACACATTTAAGTGCTTCCCACTGTACCGGGAGGGGTGTGTCGTCGCTGCGGTGGTCTGTTAAGAAGTGACTTATGCTCTCTCGTATTGCTGCTAGGCAAGTCTTATCTTTGAGCAAATTGTCATTTAGACGCCAATCCCATCTACTCGGGTACAGCCCGGGCACATCTACAGACAGGAAAATTGGGGCGTGGTCTGACCACAGGATGCTCCCTATACTCGCCTCTGGGTTCCAGGCCATGGCATGATGACTCAATAAAATATAGTCAATGCGGCTGTAAGAGTTGTTGGCATTAGAGTAAAAGGTGAAATCCTTGTCTCTCTTGTGTAGCGCCCGCCAGGCATCCACTAATTGCAGCTCCCGCAATTGCCTCTTCAGTTTTTTAAGCCCCGCAGCTGAGACCCCGGACCTGCCGGAGGAGGTGTCAATCAGCGGGTTGAGAGGCAAGTTGAAGTCACCCCCACACACCAAGATGCCCTCTGCGAAGCTAGCTAGCTGTTTTAGTAGTGCGCAGCAATAAAGGGCTGAGTCCTGATTGAGGCTGTAAACGTTCACTACCGTGTAGATCTTTGCGAACAGTGATAGTTTCAGGAATATAAATCGGCCTTTAGGGTCAATTTTTGTGTCTAGAATCCTATGTGGAAGGGATCTGTGTAAAGCTATGGACATCCCCTTCGACTTTGCTTCTGGGTTTGGCGCGTGGATCCATGAGGAGAAGTGGCGGTCCCGAATTATTGGTATGTGACCTTCCTTAAAGTGGGTTTCCTGTAGCAAGGCTATTTTAACCCTGTTTTTATGGAGCTCGGAGAGGATTTTGGATCGTTTTTCGGGAACATTTAGACCCTTTGCGTTGTAGGAGCAAATGGTGATACTTGACATGGTCTGTTCAACAGCGTCAGAGTATGGGGGGATAAAGGGAAGAGTGGGGAGGACAGAGAGGAAGAGGGGGGAAGGATAGGAAGGATGGGGGGAGAAACTGTAGAGAGCTAGGAGCTAAGAAGAAAAGGATCGAGAACTTATTAAGAACAAAGGCGCTTCGCGCTCCCTCCGGGTGAGCTTATCCCAAACGCCTACTGGGAGAGCTCAGGAGGCTATGTGGTGGGGGAAGTGGAAAAAGTGACCGCCGATGTAAGGCGCTCCACCCAGGGACTGAGAGGTTATCCTGAGGCCCGGGCTTAATGTAAACCCAGGCCGAGAGATAAGCCCGTTACTAACAGAACATTACACTTATAATTCCTAAACTTTGGCAGTTAAGTGCCCGAATGGCTAGATTGCTAGTCGTCCAGAACATGTAAAACAACATAAACCTTGATATACTTTTAGGATAAAACTATTAAGGTCGCTGCCCCCCATCCGCCGAGGCGGGGTCGCCCCAAGGACCGCACCCCGCAGAGGTCCAGTCCTAGGGGAGAGCCCGCCGCAGACAGGGCACCGTGCCCGCTATTCTTACTCTCTGTCAACAAGGCGACCAGGCAGATATACATAAATCAGCAAAAGCAGAGTTAACCGTATAAACAGTGAAAAACATTAAGAATACCATGATGTATGGAAACATGTAAAACAGTACCAGCATTATGAAGGCTGTTAGGGCGACACCCACGTGAGGTCCCAGCTCCCGACCGGGCCAAGCGGGGCCCGTCCGAGGACCAGACCCGGAGGCCCAGCCCGGAGGAGGGAGCCCAGCGGGGACCAAGCGTCGCCCCCGCCATGCCCACACCCCGTCAACCGAGCAATAGTTATGATTAAATCAGAGAAAGCGGGGCGAATAGCATCATCAATAAGAAACGTTCAGCTTCGGAGACATTCAAAACCTTAATGTGACCCCATCCCACCCTCAACTGTGGCGGCCGTCCCACCGAGTGAACCGACCGCCGGTTAAGGCCATCTGTGATCGGGAGACCAACCAACAGGAAGCAGAGGGGGCCCCCCGCCGAGCAACCGGAGCCGAAAGACCCACACCGTGGTAATCTCCGCGCAACCCGTACCTCAGCGGCGCCCCCCCCCACCCCCAGCCGAGCCGGCCCCAGGACCACCGAGGGTCAGCAAACATCAATGTAGTTTCCGAGCAGACCAGATCAATAGCAACCCTGTCAGACAGAGCCTGGATCACTGCCAGTCATTGGCGCCGTTGCGAGCTCTAGGTCTGACCCCTCTATTTCTTCGAGGTAGAGGGTCGTGCCCTCCAGTCCCCTGTGCCCGGGTAGGGCCCAACGAGGGGGAGAGCCAGTCCTCCAGTTCCACTCCGGGGGATCCCAGGAACTCAAACGCCTTCGATAGCTGAGAGTGGTAGCGGAGTGTGAAGCTCCGGCCCCGCAGCTGGATGATAAGGTGGAAGGGATGTCCCCATCTGTAAGTGGCTCCAGCTTGCTTTGCACTTTCTAGGAGTGGTTTCAGGATCCTTCTCATTTGTAGCGTACGACGTGCCAGATCAGGTAACAAAATAATCTGTGACCCCCCATAGGAAATGCCTTTCTTGGCCCAGGCGAGTCTCATGATTTGTAAAAGTGCACGCGACAGATGACATCTCGGGGCCGCCGCTGGTCTGGGTCCCTGGGGCCCGGAGCCCTATGCACTCTATCTAGTTCAATAGCTTCCGCCAATGGACGGTCCAGGACCAGATTGAAGATACGGGTCACTGTCTCTGAAAGATTGGCATTCTCCGGAGATTCAGGGAGCCCCCTTATGCGGATATTATTCCGTCTCCCCCTATTTTCCATGTCGTCCTGGTGGAGAAGTATGTTGGCTATGTGTTGCGTTGATTCCTCCTGGGCTCTTGCTAAAGCGGTGTGCGCTCTTTCTATAGAGAACAGACGCTGCTGGACCGAGTCTTGCACTTGCTCTACGGCTGTGACCCTGGTCCCCACCTCCAGCACTTGTTTCGATACTTTGTTCACCTCCCTCCGGAGGGTGGACTCCATTCTGTTTATGAAGGTTTCAAAGTCTTTTCGGGTAGGCAGTGACGAAATAAGAGCCCTGATGCTGTGCTGGTCGAGATCCAACACCCCTGCGTCTCTGTGATCTCTGAAGACTGGGCTAAGCGGGGGGGACTCCTGCGGCCAGTGTGGGGAGGCCGATAGCGCCAGCGGGGAGCTGGATCCGCTGCTTGTCCCACTGCGGGACGGATCCTTGTTTATGGTTGCTCGAGGGAGATTCCCCTCACCCAACCCAGAGTTCCCCTCTCCAGGCGCGTTGCAAAGGTTGCGGGGAGGCAGTCCTTTTCCCCCTAAGCCAGCACTCTGTGGCTCCGTGATGGCAGTGCAGCGTTGTGCCTGGGACACAGGATCATGATGTTGATTATGGGGGCCAGCATCGCTTAATTTTGAGGGTTTGTCCCCACCAGGAAGTGCGCTGGTACCCCCTTTGCCCAGTCCGCCTCCCTGCTGCTGTCTAGCCTCATGTGTTGTGCTCTGTGAAGCCGTCTGCTGCAGAAGGCTGGCCTGCCTCTCTAGGCTGCTCTCTTCTCCCACCAGGGCCATGTCTGGTGCCTGTCTCTTGGAGGGGTCCGGGGATCCAGATGCGGGCCTCCCCTCCCCCACCCCGCAAGGCTGATTCTGCAGGGGTTGTGGTGTCCCGGCCCTGCCTCCCTGTCTGCAGCGTGTGCTCATCCCGGGCGTTACTTCTGTCAGCTGGGTCGGGGGAAAGCTGCGGCTGCGCCTCACCTCCACTCCGGCTTCCAGGCTGTGCGCACGTCGGGGGAGCAGCCCGCTCCTCTCTCTCCCCGCCGCCGGGCTCCCCGCTCCTCCGGACCCCCGCCACGGCCCCCACCTCCGTCACGTCCTCCGCCTGCAGCTGGTGAGGCATCACCATCGGCTCTCTCCGTTGGTCCCCGACAGGCGTCCCGCATGCTGGGCGAGGCGGTGGCACCTCCATCTGCCGCTCCCCCGCCTCCAAGCTTCCTCGTGTAGGGGCGTCCGCCATCTTGCCGTCTTCTCCACCTCCGGCTTCCTTGACTCCTGGCTGAAAGAAGGTGTCAATGCGGCCCGACCTGGACCCACCAGCCGCCACCTTGGATCTCCGCTTCTTGGACATCAGGTTGGTGACACGATCAGGGCACTTAATAGGTTCTTAACGGGCTTTTTCCTGCAAGTACCGGACGGAGCTCAGGGAGAAGCTTCCTCACTCGGCCATCACCAAGCCACGCCCCCGTCACTGAAGTTTTTAATGTTATCATGTTTGAATGCTTATCCCTGATGTTCTGTTTTGACTGCAGACCTTGCTGACATCTTTGTACTTTCATCCCCAGCATTTAAAGAACAGGGGAGTGCAAATCCCCCATCCACTCTCAGCCCGGGATTAAGGATGCCATGCCCTCACCATATGAAAGTATTACCATATAAAAGTATTCTTGTAAGCTCATAGCTCATAAACCTCCAAGCCATATACAGCTTTGCATGTGAAGACCTAACACACCCCTTTCCATTGCAGTGAATGGAGAGGGGCGTGCCAACTCACAGTGACAGGCTGTCCCGCATTGTAGGCCACAGGAAGAAAAGTGCAATCGGACATGCAGCACAGGTCGGGGATCCAACGATCAGGTATGGCTGACAGTCTGCATTAAGACACATGGTGAGTGTAACATTTTTGGGGGGGCTGAAAATGTTCTTTAAGCTTGGTAAAGTAAATATAGATAAGGTTTGCTAACATTGCCTCCCCAGGGCCCTCACAATATGAGATGCACCTCTAACAATCCATAGGAAGTCCGAAATCAAGCTTTAAAGCCGTTCACCTAATGCCTGTCCCATGTGCCTCTCCTATATATATAATATTTGCTCTTCCTTTCCATTCCTCCATGTCCACACTTAACGAGGAGCTTTGCTCAGAAATGACTGGACTCCCTCTTTAATATGCAGCAGCTGAGCAGTCTGGATCGGGCTCCCCGCTGTGCATTGCCACTGCTAAACTAGAGAATGGCGCCACCTGGGTACTCACCTGTTCTGAGATGCTTCTACAGCAGCTTGTATGGCCAGCGATCAACTCAGCCATCGGCCGCCCTGATAGGCTGCTTGGGGTCATGCGGGATGCACAACCTGTAGGAGGTGAGTATCCAGGTGGCCCATTCTCTAGTTTACTACATCAACGCACAGTGGGGCAGTTTCTGAACAGAGCACAGGTAAGACACAATGGTCCTCCAGCTGCCTTTGACTACAACAGAGCATGCATAACTCATAAAGCTGCAACATGGCATGCTTTCCTCAGGACAGCCATGCTCAGAAATGAAAGCAAAGCCAGCAGGTCAACATAAGTTATTTACTATTTATCAGAGATATTGAAATGCTTTGAAATGGATCATTTCACACTCTTCCCACTGGGATAAGGGCGAAGAAGTTTAGCATTTGTCATGCATTCCTCTCCTTGCTCACGTTTGCCAAGCAAACCCCATTTATTGCCAAAAGTTATGTGCAAGTGAGTAATGGGGCCCAATTTCCTGTAATTAGAGGGGCATCCCATTTGTTGATTTATACCTTTATAAAGTATCTATATAAGTTTATAAAAGTAACAGCCTATACTCCAAGCTTACAGATGTCTATCACTTTGAGCGGCTGTCTTGGCAATGGGAAATGCTCAGGCCAGTTCCAACTCCTGTCTTCGCAGCCATTCAGAGTGCTGGCCATTATAAATGTCACAAAGCCTCTTTTGAGTAACTAATACATTTTTTTTGTTTTTTTTGTAGTTTTTATTTTAGATACTGTTTGCCAATGAATGGTGTTACTGTAGCCCCAGGCAAACATACACAATCATTTGCTAGCAACATGAGTTTCCTGGATACAGCCAAAATCTCACACAAAGGAACGCACATCACAGCCCTTTTCTTCATCCCTTCCAAAAGGAGTACCACTCCGGATCGACACTTTAGGAGTTTAGTCTAGTCTTTTCCCTCAGCCTGAATCCATGTTCCAAGGCCACATAAGCCCTTCCCCCTGTCCTATTCACAGAGGGGATCCTCTCTGTTTTCTTCTCTCTTGCTTCTGAGGTAACCTTCACACTTTGCCCAGCCATGCCCATGTCCGACCTGTGAGACAAGACAGGGTGTGCATGTAAGGTGCCTGCCTCAACCCCAGCCAATGTCCTCATCGTCCTCTACAGCTCCCGCCCCCCCCAACACCCCTGGAACAAGATGTATAGGATGAGGCCCAGGTGTTGAGCTTGGAGTCCCACACAGCCCACACAGTCAGGTAGGACAATACACACAAAACACACTGGTTGAAGAAAGGAAATCCCAAATGTCATGTATGCTAAGTCCTGCTGCTTGGTGCTTCTATTTCCCTACAGACTTGTTAGAACCGGGGAAATATGCTGTGATGGGGCCACCCTAGGCAGGAAGTGCACAGGACTCAGGTGGGTGCAAACAAATACAAGCTGACCACTACACAAGCAGAGCACACATCACACATGTGCCGACTTTAACATCTGTTTGCATGACATTACAGACCCAGAAGAAGGGATGGCGCCCAAGTTGAGGGTGGCCTACTAAATGGCCAATTGACATTGTTGTGGTAAGTAGTGAAACAAAGGGGGGGGGGGTGGCAGCCGCTCAGACCATTTTATAACTAACCTGGGAGGTGCACGTTAGCAGGGCAATTAGTACACACAAGTCTTAAAGGAGCCACAGCACTCAACCCTGTCAGCTTGCAGGCCAGCCTATAATCTGTCTCTAAACTTGGTTAAAAACAGAGGACTCGGTCACACACATCTACAGAAGTATGCTTAAGCTGCACCACTACGCCAAAGTGCCTCTGTGGGGTGCAGTCCTAACTCTAATCTCTGAGAGCCCATCTGGGACATACAGTGCAATAGATAAATTGGGAGCAGGCTTACCTGAGGTTGCCCTAAACCTCAAAAGTGCAAGCCATGGGGTGGAAGGGTCAAAGACCTTGCAATACAGCCTAGACCCCACACACCATGTGCTTGCACAAATTCAAAAGAATTGTTTCTTTTCTTTCATTACTAGTGCCAGGTATCGGCAGATGAGCATCTGTACAGAGGCGCTAAGAGCGACCACGAGTATACACTGTGATCAGCTATCGGGCGCTGTAACAGAGTGCCTCAGTCGCTGTAGTAACCTCATCGGCAATGAGATGTATGTTGGGTGTTCTAACATCAGTACAGCGCTGCAGGGAGCGAGAGGTAGTGTCAGCTCATTGCGACCGACTCTCGGCAACTCACACCCCATTCAACAAAAAAACAGACACACACAGTGTAGGCGCTCTGGATCTGGTCACTATAGCATAGAGCGCCAGACGCTGTGTGATTAAAGTCTGTTTTTGAACATGTATCCACCAGTGGAATTACATTGTGACATTAATACTTTAATGCCAGACCTGTAATAAGAATTCTGCATAAAAATATTAAAAATCCAAAACGTTTTCAAAAATGACTCTTTCTAGGCCAGGAGAGGTGACACAATTATTTGATAGAAAAAAAAAAAAAACCCTGTTTAAACAGAAGAAAAGGAATGTCCATTGAAATGTATGGGAGAGCGACAAGGAGGAGACAGGTAATACCTGGCGCTCAGGATGCTAGAGCGCCGGCGCTATACGCTGAGCCGCCTGTAATAATACATAGGACGCTACATGGCGCTGTTAGAGTTGCTCACCAGAATTGCCTTCATAGATGTGGTTTTGCGTACAGCGCCCAGCATTCACCAGACACTGTCTGCGGCTACAAGGCACTACCTGGCGCTATCCCTTGATGAATAAACCCCAGAGTTTGTAAGGTGCCCCCCAAACAACTTATAAAGCTCTTTTTAATAATAATAGTAGTAACAATTATATAATAATGTGTCCATCATAACAAGCTCTTTGTAGTTTCTGTTCTCACTTAGAATTGTTATTGTAGTTGGTGATAGCCTACACTGAGAAACCTGGAAGCTCTTTTAAAGTTGTATGATTTGGTGATAATTAGGTCTCAAGATGAGAAAACCTCATCACTAAGATAAAAGGGAGTAACATCTATAGGATTGTGCAGGATGAAAGAAAAAAAAACTAAAAATTAAAAGATTACAAACATTGATGGGAGATTTGATTGACATCAGTTATTTAATTTATTCTCTACATGCTCACAGTGTCATAATGCACAGAGTATGCATAATCAGTATATATATATATATATATATATATATATATATATATATATATATATATATATTGTAAGGGATTGAGGAATACATAATTCCAGTAGTTAAATTATCTGCCTGTTAATTAATTGTATCTTTATTTGTTCTAAACTGAAATAAAACACTTTCTTCAACACAGGTTTCTAAAACAACACAACACAACTCTACTTCAGTTCTCATCAACAGACCTCTTTGCATTGGAGCATCCCTGTCAGTTAGAGAGGTGATTGGAGAGGATAATACCTACCCCCTTCTGTTAACTCCTTGTGAGCAAACCTCAGACAATCATAACATATCACCCCTTGTTACTGCCCCAAAATAGCAGTAGACCCAGGAAAAAGCAACCATGTTGTGATGATCTATACACCACCATGTACTTAAAATCCTGGACAAACCTGGAAGAAACCACCTAGTGATACACAAGTTCTTGCCCTTAAACTGAGGCATCCAGGTAAGAGGGACATGTTCAGACAGAACCTTGAAGGGTCGGTCTAACAGGTAATGTCAGAGTGTGTCCAGTGGCCACTTTAACCACTTAACTGAAGCAGTCCGGAATACGGGTAGGTTGGCAGGCAGGGGGGTGAGTAGATGAGCATGCAGGCAGGAAGTTGGGTAGGTGGGCTTGCAGGCAGATGGGTGGGTGGATATGTGGGCATGATGGCAGGCAGGGTGGATGGTTGATGTGGATCAGGCAGGTGAGGTAGCAGCGGCATTGCAGGAATGCTTACTGGCATCTCCATCCGCGGGCAGGCGGCATTTCCATTGACGGACGGGGGGCATGTTGGCTAGCCTGGATGGGGGCTGCCATTTTGGTGGGGCAGGGTGGGGCGTGGCGGGACCAACCCTGGAAGATGGAGAAGTGGCCAGATGAGCATGTTGCCTTCCTCCCTGCCCCGATCCATGCTCCTCTGCCTCCACAGCTCCAGCCACCGCTCCCTGGCTAGTCTTCCTCAGCGCTGTGCATCAGGGTGTGGGAGACAGGAAACACTCTGCAATGTGGGAGCAACAGTCCCCCCCAGCCCACTGCACACTTCTCCACCACACTAGTCCCTACAGGGACTATGGGAATCCCCTTCATTCCACCCCATATCTATGAAGGGGCAGACAATTAACACACTGTTCCTGCTGATAGGCTAGATACAGGTTTGTCACTCAGTGGGGTTAATGGGCAGACACTCTCTCTTCACAATGGATTAATTTTTCTTTGCTGGGGCTAAAACTGGCTTAAGTAGACCACCAAGTACTCTTCTCCACCATTTGAACAGTACAGCCCCCAGACCCACTTTGGAGGCTTCAGGCTGTAGTGGGAAACGTGTTAAAAAAGCTATCAGGGCTGATTCTTTGCAAAATGCTGTGTCTGCCTTGGCTTTTGCTTATCCATGGTTGATTAGGTCAGTTGGTGAGGTGGGCAAAACTGGAATAAATTATGAATAAACCTCCCGTAGTACCCAACAAGTCCTGGAAAGGATATTCCTAGGTTCTTTATAAGGGAGGCTTTCCCAGCTACTGGAGGACTCCTCAATAACTCTTAGTTTTATCACTTTTTCTATTCTCTATTTCTCCACTGAGCTTCCAGAATACGGTAAGGTTTGATATTCAGTCTGACAGTAATGCCTTGCCTTATTACATGTATTTTTCCAGGTAAGTCAGAGAAATTAACTCTCTAAAATGTTGCAAATGTTCTTGTTTCTAAAGGGGGGATAAAGTTTTTGCTATATTTACTACAGGCAAAGCTTCCCTTTTTAGGGTTTCAAGTTCAAATGGTATATGTATTAGGGTTAACATTAAATCAAAACACCTCATACCTACCACCTACTAATATATAAGAATACACAAGCGTAGCAATAAGAAAACACATTTATTATATTTTATTTATTATATGTATATCTTATTATTTATTATTGAAGGGATACATGGCTTTTGCGTTGTGTGAACAGCATCCATTTTGTTTTCATTTTGTATATCCTAGACATCATTTGATAAAGCATTATGGGCATATAATACACATGGAGGCTGATTCACTACTAGAGCCACGTATTGCCAGAGTCTGTATAGCGGAGCTTAGAGCGACCGCTAGTAGACACTGTAAGCAGGTATCGGTGCTGTAACAGAGCGTCACGGTCGCTGTAGTAACCTGGCCGGCATTGCTGAATGTGATGTGTGTTGGGCGCTGTAACAACATTATAGCGCTGCAGCGAGCGTCCCTATTGAAATGTATGGAAGAACGCTACAGAGCGACAGGTACTACATGGCACATGGCACTATACACTGAGCAGCTTGTATTAATACATGTGACGCTACATGGCGCTCTTAGAGGCACTCACCAGATTCGGTTTCTTAAATGTGTTTTTGTGCACACAGCGTTCACCAGACGCTGCCTGCCGCTACGTGGCACTACCTAGCGCTATCCGCTCTTTGCTAGATGCTAGAAGCACATGATTTCTTAGAAATGACATGATATGGAGAGACCACCTAGTTTTGCTTTCATTACCAGATTGTAGGAGCTCCTGAATAGTTCTTTGCTGTGTTTAAGTGTATATACGCGAACTAAAACAACCAGATCACTCTGGGAAACTATACCTTGTGTGCATGTCATGGTTCCTTAGGGGGGGTCTCCTGCACGCTGCAGGGCTCGAAGGCCACTCTATGCAGACAGACTAGAAGAGCCAGTGAAACCTATTAACCCTTTCAATTATATTATGTTATATTTATTATATTCACTTGTGCTGATGAGGGCTTCAATCCCAAAACTTGTGTCCACAAGTGGAAAGTGTTTGGTTGTGCACATTTTAAGCTAAACTTTGGCATTGCACACAACGGCTTTCTGCATGCCTTGGATGGCACTGAGACATAAAGAGATTATTTGCATGGCTCGCCCACTGCAAGGAGTGATGAGTGCTGTGTAAACATTCCATTAATTTCCACCTCTTTTCCTTAACCTATGAGTAGAGTTTTTTTGTCTCTTTAGACCCCTATATTAAGGCTAACATGGATCTATCCACATGGAGGCTTGCTACTGTGTTTTGGTACTTACCAAGTCTCACCCCCTATACAGCCAAATACTTCATGTCTTGTCCAGATGATGGCCACAAGCAAGAAACATGTGTCTGCAAGTGGAGGGTGTTTTTTGTACATTTTAAGCTAGTCCTTGGCATTACAGACTCTCTGAGTTTGCTTTCTTAGTGCCTTGGATGGCACTGAGATGTAAAGGGATTATTTGCATGGCTCTGAACTGCAAGGAGCGATATTATTCCTTGTGTAACTACTTTCCATTCGACTAAGGTGCCTATTTTCCTTTATCTTTGAGTAGAGGGATTTTGGGGCTTTTTAATCTCCATATAATAAGCCCTACATGGGTGTCTCCACATAATGGCTTGCCATTATATATTACTTTTAAAAATTGATTATATATATATCAATCTCAACATTTCATATAATCTCTTGATCTAGAGAGAAACCTTGTGTAGCTTGTTAGACTTTACAGTTCATACTAATTTATCAATTGATGATTGATAAAACAGAAAATGGATGGTAGATGGGCATGTTTGGTCACAGAATGGCTTTTTCAACATCACATCAGGTACATATCCAATGTGCAATAATGACTCTCCAAAAGAGAGTGTTCATACCCCTATCAACCCGTGATTTTAGAGATTCCCCAGTCACTTTAATACAAAATGAATCCTGAATTTGGGAGGCTTCCCCTATGTGTCCAGGATAGGGGGCAGTAGCAGCCATCAGGGCAACCCAGCACCCGGTCAGCATGTCAGCGCCGGGTCAGGTGTGCATGCCAGACAGCAGACTCCAAGCTCATTTTTGATTTGGACCAAGACTCAAAAATGACTTTATCTCCCTTTTAATATTCTCCCCTGGGTCATCCCAGTGTGGGATGCCTCTACAGTTCCACAAGATCCTTAGGAAGCAAAATAAACAGACCGGAAGTGGCTGCACACCCCAGTAACGCATGTCTTTTAATGGATGATCTGTGGATTCCACACATGTCTATAGCTATTAACTGTCCCCCAACATATGTAGCTCTGCTAGGTAAAAGTCAGTATCTTTCTAATGCAGGGCTCTCGGTGTAAGGGTGTAGGTTAGGCTAGTGTTGAGGCTGATTCACTACTAGCGCCAGGTATTGCCATATGAGCGTCTGTATAGCAGCGCTCAGAGCGACCGCTAGTGGACGCTGTAAGCAGCGCCAGCATTGATGAATGCGATGTATGTTGGGCGCTGTAACAACAGTATAGTGCTGCAGCGAGTGACAGGCAGCGCCAGCTCAGTGCGTCCAGCACTCAGCGCTCCACACCATATTTAACAAAACACTAGGCACATAGAGCGTCGGCGCTCTAAAGCTGGGCGCTGTAGCATAGAGTGCCAGACGCTGTGTGATTAAAGTCTTTTTTTGAACACATATACAAAGTTACCAGTAACAAAAATACATGGAATTACATTGTTTTAACACTGTGACAACACTTTAGTGGCAGACCTGTAAATGCATAAAATATTAAAAGTTTCTAAAAGTGTTTGTTTGCAGCCAGGAGAGGTCACACAATGATTTGAGAAAAAACAATTAAATTGCCAAACATGATATTTATACACAACTAATGAAGCCCATTGAAATGTATGGGAGAGCACTACAGAGCAACAGGCACTACATGGCGCTCTGGAACCTAGAGCGCCGGCGCTATACACTGAGTAGCATGTAATAATACATGTGACCCTACATGGCGCTGTTATAGGTGCTCACCAGATTTGCTTTCTCAAATGTGGTTTTACGTACAGCGCCCGGCATTCACCAGACGCTGCCTGCCGCTACGAGGCACTACCTGGCATACCGCTTCTGATATAACCCCCTTTAGTGTCCCTGTGAACCCAGACCCACCCTGGCACATGGTTGATAGGGTGTAGGTCCGCTGTAAGCTAGGGGGATCCTACCCAGTAAACCAGCACACTACCAATTGCCACCGATGGACGCCTGGGACCCAGCCCACTGATTTCCCATAATCTGTCATTGCACCTTGTAAAAAGGGAAAGGAGGAGGGGGTGCAAAACTCTCAAAATTCTTTAATTTTGTAACGGGGACAGTATTAGGTTTTTATATTTTCAGCTAGAGTGTGTCATGATTTTGCAGTACATTCTAATGTACCCTATTCTGTTGTTCTCAATAACAGTATCCCCCAGACCCTTCCAAACTTTACATGAATAGTAATACCCATGATTACATTATACAAGGTTCACTTCAATATTATTGCCTATAAATACATTATATATATGTTGATATGTGTGTATTTATTATTTAACATACATGCAAAAACGTGTTGAACATTTGCATTCAGAGTTAAAGGAGTCCCTGAGATTTTGAGTTAGAGGTGATTATTCTGCCTCTTCTCTGTGGCTATTGTAACTAGTGACTAGTAGGTGGCACCAACATAAAAGAAATACATTACTACTATATTGAATGACAATTATACAGGATTGTTTTGGCAGAACAATAAAAAGATATTCTTAATAATATATATAGGTAAGGTGAAAAGGTAATAAAATAAAGGGAAATAGGTTTTGGTTTGGTGTTAACAGTATAATATTTCCCATATCACCACATTCCTCCCCACTATATATAAAAGGTCCCAGCCTATACATTTGAGGGACACTGTACATCCCAGTCGTTCATTGGACATTATGTTTACTTACAGTATATTTAGTAGGGCTTTCTTTTAGTTGGCTGGTACACTGCCCACCTTCTCAACAATCTCAAAGGGTCCCTGCCAATTTGTTAAGAACTTGCTTTCAACAGTGGGGAAGAGTACTAGTACACAATCACCAAGATGAAGCTCCCAAATTTTGGCAGAATGATTGTACAGCCTACTCCAGTGGATTGTGGCTTTTGTTCCCATGACCACGTTTTTTAACCACATCTAGTAATCCAGGGGGGCCTGCCAGAAAAGCAACTCAAACAGTGAGAACCCTGTGGATGCCTGAGGAACCACGCATATGGCAAACAACATGTGAGATAGTAAAAATTCCCGGACCCACCCATCTTTTGCAACCACTATTTTAAGCATCCCCCTTAGGAATTAATTGTTCAACTAACCCATCGGATTGTGAAGGGTTCACAGAGGTCCACCAATGCTTAATTTGAAGCAGCTTTCACAATTCTTTTATTACTCTTTTATCACTTTGGACATAAAGGGGCCCCATGGTCAGTCAAAACTTCGGACAGGAGCTTCATTCAGGAAAACATTTGAAAGGGCTCTGGTTAGGTAAGGTGTTTCCTAATCCTCTTCCAAGTAATGGGTGGCATAGTAGAACCTTAACCCCATTCAAGTCAACAGGGATCTGAATTTTGAGGGACCAAAATGCAAAATGTGGGTAGCAAGGGCTAGAGCGCTGCAGATCTGCAGTGCTCGAAATGTTGGTGCAGGGGCTGAGCTGATTGCTTGAGGAGGAAGCAGAGGAGGAGGAGGCAACAGGAGGCAATGACTGATTTCCGGCAATCCTGAGTGGTGGAAGGATATGCTCCACAGTGCTTCCTGCCTCAGTCCCTGCTGCCACTACATTGACCCAGTGGGCAGTTAGAGAGATGTAACACCCCTGCCCATGCTTAATAGTACATGTGCTAGTGGTGAGGTGGACACTGGAACTAATTGCATTGTTCAGTGCAAATCTTATTCTTTCCACAAGCTGTTGGTGCAGGGCAACAATGGCCTGGCGAGAAAAGTAGTATTGGCTGGGAACGGTGTATTGTGGAACAGCCACCACAATCTGATCTTTAAATCTGTCTATCTCTGTCAGGCAAAATGGGAGCATTTCAAAGGCCAGCAACTTGGAAATACTCAGGGCCAACTTCTGCTTTCTCTCCAAAGTTTGCAGGGTAAAAAGCTAAATGCTTCCATGGGAACATGTGGACTGGCTTGGTGATGGTGCTGGAGGTGGTGTGGTCCCACATTCTACTTTTGGGGGGAAACAGGTGGCCTTGTTGTTGGGGAGGCCCTGGTAGTGGCAGAGTCAACTGAAGCATCAGAGGGAGCCTCAGGTGTTTCCATATTTTTAGCTGTTTCTACCACTGCAGCTCATATTTGGACTAGCAGGTGCCTGGTCATGAACATGGTGCTGAGATTTTTAAGTTTTTCTCATTTCAGGCACTGGTGGCACAGTTTGCAAATGCCATTGTATCTTGCCTGCCTTGATAAAATGCCACGTTAGTGAGATCTTTTGAGCATGCCTAGGTGTGCTCGGTCCCTGGGCGTGGTGGGCAGTGGCAGCAATGGGCTGACCACTGACCGCGGACGTACTTCTCCCTCTTCTTCTAGCTGCCTGGGGCTGTGTAACCACCACCTTTTCCTCTAATCTCTAGTGGCCTTCAGTCCACATTGGGTCTAGAACTTCTTCATCACCCCTGGCATCCTCTTCCACCCATTCCTACCTGATATCCCCCCTCTCAGCCTTAACATTGCAGAAAACTGCAGCAATCGGCACTAGGATTTCATCATCTTCGAGTGTGTCCTGTGATGGTCCACTGGCCACATCCTCATCCTCCAACATAAGTTGTTGGGCATCTGGAAGCCCTAGGTCTGCAACCTGGGCAGGGGCAGGTGGATGGTCCACAGTATCCCAGCTAGGAGTGTCATCATAGAGCATTTTTGACTCCCATTGAACATTGCGCTCCATATAATCTCTGATTATAATCTCCATAAACTTGTTCCGGCCTCACCACTTTGCCAGCAGTAATGGGGCTTACAAAAATGCACTCCAAACCCTGGCGTCTGCTTGCCCCAGAGGAAGGAGTAGCAGACAAGGATAAAACATGTCCTCTCGCTGCAGCACCAGCTCTGTTACCAGCAGTATCAGCACTATGATCATGTCTCTGAAAGAACACTGACACACAAGTGCCCTGAACTATTGGTATAAAAGAGCACTGACACACATGTGCCCTGAACTCTTGGTATGAAAGATCACTGATACACATGTGCCCACATGTTCAAGAGAGTGCCCTGAACCAGTGGATACTCCACTAACAATTGGTTTTAAAGAGTACTGACATACAAGTGCCTTGAACAATTGGTATTAAAGATTACTGATGCCCAAGGGCTTGAAGCATGTGAGTACCAACACCCAAGTGCTATTACAGAGTATTGACACTCAGTTGCTATTAAAGACACCTAAGTGCTATATCACAGTATTAACACCCAAATGTTCTTACCGAGTATAGACACTCATGTGCTATTACATAGTACTGACACTCAAATGCGATTAGAGCACTGACACTCAAGTGCTACTACAGAGTACTGACACTCAAGTGCTATTACACAGTACTGACAATCAAGTGCTACGACAGAGTAATGACACACAAGTGCTATTAGAGTAATGACACTCACATGCTATTACAGAGTACTGACACTCAAGTGCTGTTGCAGATTACTGACACTCAAGTGCTGTTGCTGAGTACTGACACTCAAGTGCTATTAGAGTGTACTGACCCTCAATGGCTAACTCAGAGTACTGACACCCAAGAGCTATTACAGAGTACTGGCACTCAAGTGCTGTTAGAGCAATGACACTCACATGCTATTACAGAGTACTGACACTCAAGGGCTATTATAGAGTAATGACACTCAAGTGCTGTTGCCGAGTACTGACACTCAAGTGCCATTAGAGTGTACTGACCCTCAATAGCTAACTCAGAGTACTGACACTCAAGAGTTATTACAGAGTACTGACACTCAAGAGCTATTACAGAGTACTGGCACTCAAGTGCTATTACAGTGTACTGACATTCAAGTGCCATTTTAGCACTGACACTCAAGTGCTATTACAGAATTCTTACACTCAAGGGCTATTACAGAGTACTGACATTCAAGTGCTATTACAGAGTACCAACACTCAAGTGCTATTGCGGGGTACTGACACTCAAGTTCTATTACAGGGTACTGACACTCAGTTGCTATTAAAGACACCTAAGTGCTATATCACAGTATTAACACCCAAATGTTCTTATCGAGTATAGACACTCATGTGCTATTACATAGTACTGACACTCAAATGCGATTAGAGCACTGACACTCAAGTGCTACTACAGAGTACTGACACTCAAGTGCTATTACACAGTACTGACAATCAAGTGCTACTACAGAGTAATGACACACAAGTGCTATTAGAGTAATGACACTCACATGCTATTACAGAGTACTGACACTCAAGTGCTGTTGCAGATTACTGACACTCAAGTGCTATTACAGAGTACTGACACTCAAGTGCTGTTAGAGCAATGACACTCACATGCTATTACAGAGTACTGACACTCAAGGGCTATTATAGAGTACTGACACTCAAGTGCTGTTGCTGAGTACTGACACTCAAGTGCTATTAGAGTGTACTGACCCTCAATGGCTAACTCAGAGTACTGACACCCAAGAGCTATTACAGAGTACTGGCACTCAAGTGCTGTTAGAGCAATGACACTCACATGCTATTACAGAGTACTGACACTCAAGGGCTATTATAGAGTAATGACACTCAAGTGCTGTTGCTGAGTACTGACACTCAAGTGCTATTAGAGTGTACTGACCCTCAATGGCTAACTCAGAGTACTGACACCCAAGAGCTATTACAGAGTACTGGCACTCAAGTGCTGTTAGAGCAATGACACTCACATGCTATTACAGAGTACTGACACTCAAGGGCTATTATAGAGTAATGACACTCAAGTGCTGTTGCCGAGTACTGACACTCAAGTGCCATTAGAGTGTACTGACCCTCAATAGCTAACTCAGAGTACTGACACTCAAGAGTTATTACAGAGTACTGACACTCAAGAGCTATTACAGAGTACTGGCACTCAAGTGCTATTACAGTGTACTGACATTCAAGTGCCATTTTAGCACTGACACTCAAGTGCTATTACAGAATTCTTACACTCAAGGGCTATTACAGAGTACTGACATTCAAGTGCTATTACAGAGTACCAACACTCAAGTGCTATTGCGGGGTACTGACACTCAAGTTCTATTACAGGGTACTGACACTCAAGTGCTATTATAGAGTACTGACACTCATGTGCCATTAGAGTACTGACACTCAAGTGCTTTTACAGATTACTGACACTCAAGTGCTATTAGGGTACTGACACCCAAGTGCTGTTACAGAGTTCTGACACTCAGGTGCTATTACATAGTATTGACACCCAAGTGCTATTAGAGTACTGATGCTCAAGTGCTATTAGAGAATACCGACACTCAAGTGCTGTTACAGAGTACTGACACTCAAGTGCTATTTCCGAGTACTGACACTCATATGCCATTAGAGTACTGACACTCAAGTGCTTTTACAAATTACTGACACTCAAGTGCTATTAGGGTACTGACACCCAAGTGCTGTTACAGAGTTCTGACACTCAGGTGCTATTTCATAGTATTGACTCCCAAGTGCTATTAGACTACTGACGCTCAAGTGCTATTAGAGAATACCGACACTCAAGTGCTGTTACAGAGTACTGACACTCAAGTGCTATTACAGAGTACACAACCTGTCTAGTCACTTCCCCTGACTACATGTCCTGAAAAGGACAATAGAGAGGTTAAACACCTATCTAGCATGGGCGCCAGATGTTTTCATTATATAAGTGTCCTTGCAAGGACAGTTTTAGTAAAAAACATAAAGGCATAACTGTTCCTCAGCAGCAGCACTTCCCCCTATCTAATGTAGAGGGAGCAGCAGCATGATGCGGCTGCGGACCCGCCTCTTATATGGTGAGGTATTGTGCCCTCCAGACCAATAGTGGGGGGCTGTGTAGCCAATTAGCTTTCTTCCGTGTTTTAAAATTCGTGCTAAGGTTCGGGGACCCGAACTTGCAGTTTGGTTCAAGTCCGAACTTTGCGGTTTGGGTTCACCCAAGCCTAACCACCAGTTGTTAAAATACTGCACAATTTACCAGGTGACCGTATATAATAGCTTATGATTCTCAGCAAAATGGGGGAATTAGTATCTGCCCCAGGTTGATACGCCTTAAAGCGGACCTACAGCATCATTTAATGAAAAGCCCAAACCCTTAAAAAAAATATTCCCCAGCATTTACAATTAATATATCCAATGTTTCTAGTCACCTACTTTTTATTCTTTCCCCCACTGGCCTGCAAATCTGTTCAGCACTCTAGAATACGGGAGCCGCCATCTTGGCTCAGTAGCATCACATACTGAGGAGAGGGGTCAAAAGTCCAGGGGGGTCTTGGTTATAGATGTGCTTTGCACAGAAAAAGTTGAGCTGGGGTCAGGAAAAGGTCAGCAATTCCAGAATGCAGAGCGGCACAGTCAGAAGACACTTCCTGTTTGCAGGCAGCCTGACAATCCATGTGCTGCCATCTTGGATGTTTAAAGGCTCATAACATGCAGTAGATGCAGGTAGGATGATTTTTAATGTGGGCAATCTGTATGTACAGGGTGGGGGTATTTTCACTCCCCCCTCATTTATCTTTCTCTGTTTTCCTTTTTTTTGTATTTCTTCTTTCATTTTCCAAGATTACCACCACACTTCTCTCTTTATTTTATGTGTTCTCTCCTTCTATTCCACATTCTCTCCTCCTCTCTTTCTTTTGCACATTTCCCTATTTCTCTTTCTATGTGCCATTTCTATTTTTTTTACATTCCTGTTTCTTCCTTCTGCTTTGCCACAATCCCTCTTTTTCACATTCTCTCTTTCTCCCTTCTTTTCACATCCCTTTATTGTTTCCCTCCATTGGACCTGAATGGCCTCAATTTGAAATCCTACATAAGGTGGGATTATAATAAGCCGTCCCCAAGTATAGAATAAACATTTGCATTGCACTGAATTTTTATTGACTGGCAGGCTGATTCATTACTAGCGCCAGCTATCGGCAGATGAGCGTCTTTACAGAGGCGCTAAGAGCGACCACTAGTATAAGCTGTGATCGCCTATTAGGCGCTGTAACGGAGCCTCTCATTCGCTGTAGTAACCAGGCCAGCATTGAGGAATGAGATGTATGTTGAGCATTCTAACACCAATACAGCGTTGCAGGGAGTGAAAGGTAGCTCCAGCTCAGTGCGGCCAACTCTCAGCGACTCACACCATATTCAACGAAAAAACACACACACACAGCGTCGGCACTCTGGATCTGGTCGCTATAGCATAGAGCGTCAGAAGCTGTGTGATTAAAGTCTGTTTTTGAACATATATCCACCAGTAAAAAAAAAAATAAAATAAAAAACCTGGTTTAAACAGAAGAAAAGGAACGTCTATTGAAATGTATGGGAGAGCGACAGGTAATTCCTGGCGCTCTGGAAGCTAGAGAGCTGGCGCTATACACTGAGCCGCCTGTAATGATGAATCGTACGCTACATGGTACTGTTAGAGTCGCTCACCAGAATCGCCTTCATAAATGTGGTATTGCATACAGCGCCGGTTTTCACCAGACGCTGCCCGCCGCTACAAGGCACTACTTGTCGCTATCCCTTGATGAATAAACCCCATAATGGTTTATAGATTTGTCAGAACTATAGGGTTGATTCAGAGAGACAAAAAAAGACTTTTGTTTTTGTACCGATCTGTTTTTTTTCCCCGCTCTTGTATGAGTGTACAAGCAATTCTGTGCATGCATTGCTATCCTTCTGTAAAGTTTTCGTCAGTTAGTACGGCAGAATACGAGTACGAGGATGTCATTTTCCAGCGTGACTTTTCTGTTTCATTTTCTCATGTTACAACGTAGGCTTTTGCTTTTGCCCTTTTTCCATCATCTCCTCTCACGAATCCTTTACGTTTCCCGTTAGATTCTGTTTCCTTTTTCAGTAAATAATCGTCCGGACGTAAATCATTATGATCTTGCGCCTGCGCACTACAAACTTAACTCATTAAAGTGCTCGCCTACATATTTGGGTCACTCACTTCTACTACAATGCTTAGCTAAACCACTTTGCGCTTTCCTACATCTTCCATGTTTCACCCCTAAAACTTACCCAAATCACATGGCGGTTAGGTTCTTTAGCCCCCTAAAACTTACCGAAATCACTTCTCGGTCATGTGAATATTCATCTCTAAATATTTCTGGGCCTATTAGTTTTGTGTTAATGTATTTTGTAAATGAAATGACACTGAAACTTTTATTATTTATTTTTTTTTTTTTTTTAATATCAAATGCCATTTTTGTTTAGCCTTTTTTTGAAAATGTTTTTTTTTTTTAAATGTAACATTTTTTTCTTCATAAAATATAAAATATTCAAATATTTAGAAAATGTAAAATGTTTACAACTATAAAAAAACGAAATACCTAGCAATGGCAGGCCACAGAACATTATTCTTCATCTGTGGTCCCCAACGAGTCGCGCAGCTCCTGCATCTCGCCCACCAACTGAAGGACCCTGACACTCAGTTGTGCCACTCTGGCACGTGTGGTCCCTGTTAAAAACGTAAATTAAATTATTGGTATAACCTTGTTGGGGTCATACTGCAGTGCGCTCCCCCCTGTATGGTCCAAACACCTAAATCTGGATTTCAAAAGCCCGAAGGCCCTCGCCACCACGGCCCGGGTTTGCATAGGGCCCGATTATAGAACTCCTGGCCCGCATTCTGCAGGCAAAGAACGGGCATCAGGAGCAAGGGCAGGAGCGGATATCCAGAATCCACTGAAAGAATTTAAAAATACTAACATAAAATACACATTCTAAGCAACAATATTGTTTAACATTTCATCAAGGGCTAAAAACAGCCATAGGTTAAGACATGAGTCATCAACTATATTCATTGCCATACAGTGAAAATGGATTGATGGAATGTGAGCAAACTTACCCAGGAGGCATCCACCAGATACTTCTCCTGACTCAAACTGACGAAATAAGCCGGAGCTCTGCAATATATAATCATCAAGGGACGACCCTGGATGCCCTGCAAGAACACTGAGGAATCGCATAGCTGGACCAAACACTGCTTGTATGTTATGCGAGTGGCATGTCTTGCGGTTCCTGCAACCAAATATAAAATAATTACACAAAGCAAAGGTAACCAACTAAAACAATAACTCCTACAACAAATTAAGATTCGAGTTCAACAATCCAAATATAATTCACAAAGGATATAAGTCTAAAAAAATATAGCAATTATATGGATGTGTGGGAAAATAAAGGTTTACATGCTAAGGACTAATTAAGGTCAGCATTAAAATGCTTCTATAAGGCATACATGAAATTTATTGATTCAGGTATGCATTGCTATACAATTTATGCTGATACATGCAATGCCTTGGAGCTAAAGGCGCGCAGACTCCTCCACATAGCCGCAAAACATGTTCAACAATAGCAATCCGAGGCCTCAAAGGTCCCGTAAGTGGATCACAAATGAAACGGTTTAATAGGGTGGTGGTCCCTCGGCAATCAGCTCTCTGAATCAGACGCAAGCCCATCCCAACAACGTAAGTTATCTGAACGAACTAAAAATATCAGATTTTGATCGGAAAATAATCAGAACTAATGCAAATTATCCGATTTAGTTTCGTTCTTCAAAAGCGCATATACGAAAGTGCCCGAACGTTCGTACGAATGGAAAATGAACGAAAAAACAAAAAAAATTACTAACACACACAAAAACTTTAACAGACAGCTACGGTCCAGTCGAATGTGCCTCTGAATCAAGCCTTATGTTCTAAAACAAATTTTATTACCATTAAAATTGTTAGCATAGAGGTGAAGGTAAAATGAAAAAAAGGAAACATTACAATATTTACGGTATTCTATAAATCTGCATTCTCTCTAATATAAAGATGACGTATCTAGTCGAGGTTCGGTATACAAGGTTAAGTATGTAAAGTGCTTATCACTACACAGGCCCTCCAATTGCTCCAGTGAATGCATTATTGTAAAGGATTTTTTAAATGCAGCAGAGTGGATGTTTTATATAGTTCTCCCTTTCCCCGCTTGTAATTACAGCAACAAATTGCTTGTCAACAGGAGTTGCTATGGACAAAAAATGAAATCGTCTTTGAGGGTCAAGAAGCTAGCATTAGTTATTTGTTTGCACTTTTTACCTACTTTTACCTACAAATAACGGAGAGAAACTTTTCTTTTCCTGTTTTAAACTGCACAAATGTATATCACCTAAGGCTCTGTGCATTCTTAAAAGTTTCCATTATTGCGTGCCAAAATGATGACTGCAAGGTGCTAAGCTTATCTGTTAATTCTTTTAATTTTTTTTTACAACTCTGTGTTATGAAAGAAAAGTTATCTCGCACAACAATTTGTTTTCATTAGCAACTGTACACAAATTGGTATGTTTTGTGTACGTAGCAGAGACTTCCTGATTTTGGCTTGCTAATCACCTGATTTGCAACGAGGCTAGGAGAAAAAAAAGCAGGGCAGTTTTACAGTACCGCCTCAGCTGCAGACCTGGTCAGAACAAATGTCCATCCTGTGTTGCAGCCCGGCCAGTATAGGCTTCAGCACTGCGGAACACATGGCCAGACCTGGAGCTGGATGCAAGGTAAATGGGTAAAAGGGAACAGGCCACAGACTACTGGGATTCCTCCCGGTACACCGACAGCGCACCCCTGTCTTACAGTATGTAGTGCGCTTGCTGTCTAATTCTTTGTTGGATTGGACTAAGATTGCAGCATGCAGCGTCCTTAGCAGGTCCCAAAGCTACGCTAGGTTGAGCTTGCAGGATTTCCTGTTTTTCTAATAAAGAAAATTCTCCAATCTTTAGTGAATAAGCCATAAGGGTAGTTATTTTATAATTTACTAGAAATATCTCTACCACATTTATTAACGTATGAATCTCCACCTCTGATGATTTAAACAATAATATATTTTCTGTTATTATTAGTGCATGTTTTGTTGGAAATTTCTTAAAACCTATGTGAATACTGAACAACTGAGATGGTGAGCATGGCATATGAGAGTGTGAGCTTACTGCATAAGATAACAAGCTCACTTACATAGAGTAAAGAGCTTACCATATTTAATGAATTGCTTTCAACGTTTCTAAACACTTTATTCGATGGGTTCCTTGTTACCTCTCTTTTGAACTCTAGCAATAAAGAAATGGTAATAGGCCCCAGATGATATCACAGAAAACAATTCAGACCAGACAAATAATCTATACTTTTATTTAGCTATTTGAAATTGCATGCCCCAATCTATTTTCCTAGTACTGGTAACACATCAACTTCTATATTCTTGGTGTGCCACACACCCCGCTTCACTTCTTAAATATTCATCACTTCATGGGTTAATCCACCGCAGGTGACGTAGTGCAGAGAGGAAGTCTTGTAACGAGCCCCCTTCCGGCCTATATATACCTGGTACCTCCCTTCAATCACCAGTATTTTTTCTCTCTGCTTGCTGACAAGTCAGAAGTTGGAAGTCTCCTGCTTACAGGTAGGCCGGGGTATTCTTACCCCGCCACCCCCCTTTTGGTCTATTTCTGCCCGGTTTGAGTTTGTATACCTTTATGGTGAAATAGGAAGCCTCCCAGCCTTGGCTGCTCACCGGGCAAATGGTAGATGGCACTTTAAGTGCCTAGGAACTTATCTCCTACCGCTCGACCTCATGCGTGGGGCAATGCGGCGAACCGGCATGGTGATCCGGAAATGGGATGCCCCTGTCCCGAGGGTCCCCGTAGCCCCTTTCTCTCCCGTTGGGGGGGGTGGTGAGGGTGTGCTTTAGTATGTGTGTTTCACTGTATCACTGCATGTTAACATATATGTCATGTTTATACATTCACTGTAGCATGTGTATATTTTGGGTCTGCTTTAGGGCAGCTTGCGCTGGGTATGGGCTGGCCACCTCTTGGCAGTTGGTTGCTTGTGGCCCCCTACCCCCTTCCCCCTCTCCCCTCTCCCCTCTCCTCGCCTGGCATTCATTGAGCTTTGTCAGCACATGCGATTTTTTACCCTCCCCCCTCCGCTGCCTGGACGCGCGTGCTGTGATCAGCTGTAAAGTGTTCCAGCTGATCAGCGTGGGGGGGGGGGCGGGCCCGCTGACGCGGCGCCGGGGGCGCGGCGCCGACGTCATGCGGCGTCAGCGGCGTCAGCGGCGGGCCCAGCGTCCTAGCTTCCTTCAAAACAGGAAGGCACGTGGGCGCACGGCCGCACTTTGTCTTCTGCCGGCTCATGGCTGCTGGCTGCAGGCTTACCGGCTGATTGCGGTACAGGTAAGCGGCCCCTCCCGTTGGGGCCGTTAAATGGGAGATATCGTTTAATAATACAGTGAGAAATCACTATTATCAAGGGGGCGTCATTGAAGGGCACTTGGTGCCATACCTATATGTTATACACATGTGAAGGATCTGATGGTTGTTTTCTTGCCTTGCAGATCCTGGGATCCCTGCTTATGCTAGCCCTCCGGCTCTATGTGCCTGGCTAATTATTGGGATTGATTTGAATGTTTATATACATAGACTATATATAGGTATATATATATAGTTTCTATTAAAGGGGACCTAAACTTAAAAAAAAAAAAAAAAAAAAACATTACTAAAATAAAGGGGGCATCCCGGGTCGGCTTATGCCTTAAAAGTCCCATTATTGCGAATACCATAAATCACCATATGGAGGCTTCCGTAGATTCCGGAAACGGTTCTGCTGTTCCGTTTGGGGGGTGCGTAGGTTGTGGGGTTCCACTCCCAGCTGATGATATCTTTATTTGCATCCCTTGTGCAAAACAGACTATTGCGCGCCAGTCCGTTGCTTCGGCTGCGGTGCCATCGCATCCTTCATCATCTCCTACCTCTCCATCCCTATTCCGGACCCCGCATGACACTGTCAAAAGTGGGGATTCGCATTCCGAGGCAGCAGCACAGCCCTGCCCCCGGAAAATGATGCCCGTTAAAGCAGCGTTTAAAACCGCTACAAAACGAAGGCACCTGACTCCGGTACCTTCGGCTCCACAGGACCAGTTTTGTGAACCTGTGGAATGGTCCGATGGATCCCCTGACGAGGATGAACTCCCGTCGGAGTCAGATGAGCCGACAGGTCAGCATGTGGCTGATGAGATCGGCGATTGGTCAGAGGGGGTTGTTTTTGACACCCCCTCCATTCTGGCTCAAATGTTTAATATTTTGAGTTTAGATACGCCTGAGGCGGCCGCCCCGCCGAAGGGTCAGTTATTTAAAGAGCCTCAGCCGAGTTTGGTCTTTCCCAGACAGCACCACTTTGAGAGGGTGGTTCTTAAGGAATGGGAACATCCCACAGGGTTATCTGGAATTCCTTCCAGTTGGGAAAAGCGTTATCCTTTTCCACCAGAATTGGTGAGGCTGTGGTCTGTCCCTCCGGACGTCGATACCCCTGTACTAGGACTCTCCAGCTCGGCTATGGTACAATCTGCTGAGACCACTGTCCCCAAAGATGGGGAAGATCGCAGGATTGACCAATACGCTCGACATGGTTTTATCTATTCCGGGTCAGCATTGCGCCCGGTATGTGCTTCTTCTATTGGCAATTACGTCCCTAATTCAGGGGCTATATGAGGATCTTGATCCCGCTTGCAAACAGTTCACTGCAATTAAGCAGTGTGAATCTTTTGTGGCTTATGTCCTGGCCGCTTAGGACGATGCGCTGACTATGAGTAGCAAGGCGGCAGCTATGCTGGTGGCTATTCGCAGGTCAGTATGGCTGCGTCAGTGGTCAGCAGACACGGCTTCCAAAAAGGTACTCACAGCCCTCCCCTTTTTGGGGTTGCGTCTGTTTGGGGAGAAAATTGATTCAGTCGCAAAAGATGGTAAGATGCCACAATGCAAAAGGCCTCGTGGTCCCTTCAGGGGGAACAAGTTTGGTAGGCCTTCCTTTCAAAGGTTCGGAGCGGGAAAAGGTACGTCCTTTCCCGCTACCAGTGGCGCAGGTTGGACTCGGGGGAGGGGCCGTGGCCGGCCCACTCAGTCCTGGGGCACCAAGCCCAAGCCTGCTGATAAGCCCACTCAGCAATAAGGGGCTGCCCTCACCCGTGCGGGTGGGGGGACTATTGCGACACTTCTACCATTGGAACCATGTGGTTCTAGGCAGATGGATCCAGGAGGTAGTGTCGACAGGTCACAACCTGGAATTCGAGTCTCACCCTCCCTCGAGGGGTCGGTTCATCCCGGCCTGAACTCTCATCAAGACGCTGTGTGTCTTTCTTTTGCCCAAATTCGCACAAGAACACTTCAGCTATTTCTGCTAGCGTGTTGGGTCCAGCAACCTCTGTTGTTGGATCAGTCCTTCCAATTGTCCTCCCGTGTACGGCAGTTCCTCCTGTGGTGATTGGTCTCGACCAATCTTGTATAGGGCAGGTCTTTCCTGACCCTCACTTGGAGAGGTGTCACCACGGACACCGGTCTGTCGGGATGGGACAGATTCTGGAAGGAGCTGCGGCTTCAGGGGCAGTGGAGGCCCCACTTACTCACCAGAGAAATGTCCCTGATCCAGACATGGGCAGTGTTCCATGTTCCTGTCTCTCGGCGGTTTACATTCCAGAGGTGATGGAACAGGTAGCGGACCGGTTGAGCAAGTGCTCTCCCCGTCTGGAAGAATAAGCTCTCCATCCTCGGGTGGTTCTTTTATTGTGTCTCCAATGGGAGACTCCGGAGGTGGACCTGTGGGCCCCTCATCTCTATCTCAGGCTCCCGAGCTTCGTGTCTCTCTCCCGGGATCCTCTGGCTCTGACAGTGGACGTCAGATCCCTGAACTGAGGAGCTCTGGGATTTCTATACCTGTTTCCTCCGTGGCCCTTGCTGGGCAGAGTTCTTCAGAAGTTGGCTCTGGAAAGGGTGTACGCCGTTCTCATGGCCCCAAAATGGCCAAAACGATTAAGGTTCGCAGACATCGTTTGGCTGGCAGTGGACCAGTTCATTCTGCCTCTTTGGCCCGATCTGCTCACTCAGGGTCAATTGTGTTACCTCAATTTACCAGCACTGGCTTTGATGGCCTGGCGGCTGAAACCTCCATCCTGAAGGAGGAGGGTCTTTCTGATTCAGTCATTAAGACTCTGATCAGTGCCCGGAAGAAGTCCTCTTCCGTCACCTACTATAGGACTTGGAAAGCCTATATCACTTGGTGTGAGATAAGATCTTTTCCTTGTAGGGTCCTTTCGGTCCCCAGGATTCTGGAGTTTTTACAATCAGGGCTGGACTCTGGTCTCCAGCTAAGTACATTGAAAGGGCAGGTCTCTGCCTTATCTGTCTTTTTTCAGAAGCGTGTTGCGCTTAAACCTTTAGTTAAAACTTTTTTTCCAGGGGGTTACGCATGTGCGGCCTCCCAGGAAACCATTACTCCCTGTTTGGGATTTAAATTTGGTTCTTTCGGCTCTTCAGGCTCCTCCTTTTGAGCCTTTGCAAGATATTGCTTTGTCTACCCTGACTCAGAAGATTGTCTTCTTGGTAGCGATCACTTCTGTCCGGCGTGTCTCAGAATTGGCGGCCTTAACTATCCAGGCGCCCTACTTCGAGAGGCATCGGGATAAAGTGGTCTTTCGGTTCAAGCCAGACTTTCTTCCTAAGGTTGTTTCTGCTTTTCATTTGAACCAAGATATTGTTCTTCCCTCCTTGTGTCCTAATCCTAAGAATGACAAAGAGAGGGTTTTGCATTGTTTGGATGTAGTACGCTGTGTTAAGTACTACTTGATTATCACGTCTCCTTTCCGTAGGACGGATTCCTTTTTTGTTGTGCCCCATGGGCCTAAGAAGGGTTTGGCACCAGCCAAATCTGCCATTAGCAAGCGGATACGTCAGGCCGTTACTGCGGCCTATTCTGCTAAGGGAAAAGTTCCCCCTTTTCGTATTACTGCTCATTCCACTCGCGCTGTTGGGGCGTCTTGGGCTTTTCAGCACCAAGCTTCTGTTAAACAGGTTTGTAATGCCGCCACCTGGTCTTCTGTTCACACTTTTTCTAAGTTTTACAAAGTTGATGTGCGGGCCTCAGCGGATGCTGTTTTTGGCCGCAAAGTTCTGCAGACTGCAGTCATTTAAGTTATGCTTCACCTGGCCTTGAGATGCCCTTCCCTTGTGGACACTGCTTTTGGATGTCCCATGAAGTGATGAATATTTAAGAAGTGAAGCGGGGTGTGTGGCACACCAAGAATAATACCATTTTGTGAGTACTCACCTGAAAAATGGATATTGTTGGTGTGCCACACACCCCGCTTCACACCCGCCCTTTTCGGTATTACCGAAGCATTTATATGGTGAAGCCCTTTTTTATTTATATCAAAATTAATTTTGGAGGTTACTGGTGGAATACTGGTACCTTGTTTTACTGCTTTTTGAATATACTGGTGATTGAAGGGAGGTACCAGGTATATATAGGCCGGAAGGGGGCTCGTTACAAGACTTCCTCTCTGCACTACGTCACCTGCGGTGGATTAACCCATGAAGTGATGAATATTTAAGAAGTGAAGCGGGGTGTGTGGCACACCAACAATATCCATTTTTCAGGTGAGTACTCACAAAATGGTATTTTTGAATCCTGGACCCTGAGCTTTGTGTCGCTATGTGCTATTGAATCAAGTGTGTCACATTGCTACCTTGGTAAACTGTCTAGATTTAAGGCATTTTGGGCGTCTGAAAACTCTTGGGGGTTCCTAAATGTCCCATATTGCTAACATTATGTGAAAGCCTGTTCCAGCCAATACAGGATACTGGCTGGTTTCTGATTCTTTTGCTGAATCGCAGTAGTGGAACATATAGGTTGACTGAGAATTGGCTCAATCGCCAACATCTTTTATGGGCCGAAGATTCCTGGAGCATGTGATGGGTGGCAGGTCTAGACCTATTTACACACATGAGTAGCATAGAATGCTGTGGATATTTGTTATTTAAAAGCCTGTAAATAAGCCACACCCCTAAACAAAACCCAATCACTCCCATCACCCACAAACTGGTTTAAGCTGTCCCATATTGAAATGCCCCCAAAAAACAGACAGTTTACACCTTGGTCAAGTACATTCATGTGCATAATGGTGTGAGTATGTGTGTTTGAGTAGCGCTATAAGCCACTGGCCTCAGCCCTCTATTCCCAGCATCACTCTCCATACCCATCTCCATCAGTACCTTCTGTATTAACTCATATAACTAACGACTCCTGCTTATTAGAAACATTTTGTTATATTCTAATTGGCTTAACATAAAATCCAGGCATCGACTCACACAAATCTGTCATGCACAATACTGGTACCCACTGTATAACGTCATGTATCTTAAGCAAAACCTGACCTGAATAAAATAACCAGGCCCCACCCAATGCTGAACCAGTACCTGTGGATTTTAGTTGATAGTACTCAACAATAATGAGATTCACTAATAATTTCACCCTGTTATCCATTGCTCAAAGCCTTTTAATTCCACTATTTATATGGCTGTATTTTTTATCTCACCAGACAATTAAATAGTCATTGCAGCCTATTAAAAGACTGCAATGAAATTTGACCTGCTGTAAAGCCACTCAGATCGTGCCATTAGCTCCCTTTTTCTTTAGGACTGAGATTCCACATTGGGTCATATAGGATTCCCCAATCCCAAAACACACTCTCCAGATTTCTGATGCACTTAGGAGCAAAAAAGGCATTGTCTCCGTCCCTGCATTTCCCACCTATGCCCTATGCTCGAGTTTCTACCATGCTTTCTCTAAAGCCGGAGGGATTATCTGGTGGGGGGGGGGGAATGGCTACAGCAGGGTATGTGCCTTTCTTAGAGAGAATAATGTTTCTACTGCCACTGGATTGAGGATTTCCTAAAAGTATTCCCTCTCCTTATCATGTAAAGTGGACCAAAACCCAGGATTTTGACTATCCTGGGTTTTGGTACACTGTCCCACTGTGTGAAACCCCTGCCATCTTATATAGAGGGACACCAAAGAAATCAGCGTTCCAGGAAAATTTGAAAAGCGAAAATATCTATTTCTAGTCCTACACCCTAAGAAGGGAGTATGAGCAGGGGCTTCAGCCAAATGTATTTCACAAGTTCAGTGGGTTTTGGTCTGCTTTAACAGGTAGCATGTCACATATTTGGTCGTATTGTCCGGTATCTCGAAAACCAATAAGCTTCTCTCTACATTATTCTCCATCACTCTTCATGAAAACCCATGGGAATCTCTTATGTGTCACAAAACCAATCCACTATTACAGGACCAGTGGATCCTTGCTATAAATTATTTCTGCTGTAAAGCAAGTTATTGCTAGATCCTGGAAAAAAACCTTACATTAGATAGTCTCAGGTTATCGCTAAGATATCCATTACCCTTGATAAATACGATAAATTCACTTGTGTCCTAGGTTGGGGAATATTGCCCCTCACTCTAGCATTTCCATTTATGATCTGTAATTATTGGTGTATATATTTACTTATGCCCTAATACCCACTCCATGGTCTTTCGGACCAAATTGTCCCATTGTTCCTTAATTTCAGGTAGGATATTAGTCCCTCCCAGCACCTCTCATTGCTCCCTTTACTCCCTTGCCTTTACTCCTTCTACTTCTATGCCTATTACTCTCATATTTCTGCTTAGTTAATTTGATTCATTTTGTCTTTATACATCAAATGTAACATCATCATGTAACAGACAAATGACAGGGGCCACAAAAAGCTCTAATATTAACACAAAATAATAAATATATGTAATTATTGGATCAACCCTAGTCTAGCCTTGTGATAATTTATAAATATTTAAGAGAAAAAATGGCCAATAGATTCCCTCTATATAAAGAAAGTGCAAGTGCTTACATGAGGAATGTGCAAATTAGTATCAGCCAATCAAAACACAATACTGGCAATCCCACCCATTTAAATAAATGAATATCACCAGTTAAGGACTGAGCAAGGGCTGCCTTGCTCAGTCCTTACCTGGTGATATTAATTTATTCTTACTCTGTGATTCCCGCATTATTTGGCACTTTTCATTCACTGCTTTTCTGATTTCTTGTTGTCACTATTTAAATGGGTGGGATGGCCAGTATTGTGTTTTGATGCAGCATTAAGTGGTGGGGTATCATTCTGGGCCAGTTGGGGAGGCCCAGGCAGGTTCTTTGTTGTTTAAGTCTATACCCTACGTGCTAGCACTGTTTTTATTTATTGATTTTCACTATATATATACTATCTTTTAGGCTGTGCGTGCAATATTCTGTTTGGTTGTACTCCTTTATACATATATATGTCTTTATACATGGTTACATTTCTTTTTCAAATTGACTTGGGCCCTTATTCATGAAGGGATAGCGCCAGGTAGTGACTCTTTAGCGGCAGGTAGCGAGAGGTATCGGCAAGAGAACGCCGGCTCCAGCACTCAATTACACATTTATGAAGCCGATCCTGTTTAGCGACTGGGATAACACCATGTAGCGTTTTTTTAGTATTTTTTTCTCTTTGTGTCAGTGTCATTTTTTTTTACATTTAACCCCTTGTGAACTGGTAAGGGGTCCAATCCCCCAAAACCCTATGTCATTTTTTTTTAATTAACCCTTTGTGTTCTGTCATCCAGCAGCTATAAAAGGCTTCCAGCAGGTGAGCAGAAGCCAGTGATTGCCGAGGGACACAGTGCTCCAGGATGGATGGGAGGTAAGTATAAAAAAAAAATTTTTTTTTCTCTTTGTGTGTGTGTCTGTGTTTTTTTTTTACATTTAACCCCTTGTGAACTGGTAAGGGGTCCATGACCCCTACACCAGTTCACAAGGCTGGGGGGATGGCAAGTCACCTGCGACTAGCGGGTGACTTGCCATTAACCCCTGGCACCCCCATTACCTGCCTCCCCAAAGCCCAGGGGGGGGCAGAAGAGCCCGTGGCCACGGGCTATGTGGGCGTGTAGCCTGCAGGGCCAGGGGCCACAAAAGCTGGCCCCTCTACCCTGTTTCTACAAGCCCTGCATAGCTGGTCCCGGGCTGGTTACTTTGGGTAAGGGGGGCCCCATGCAAATTTTTTGGGGGATTTTTAAGGGTTTTTAACCCTTAAAAATCCCCCCAAAAATGGGGTCCCCCCCCCTCTATGTCAGGTTTTTTTTCTTGATTTAACCCCTTGTAGTGTGGATGGTAGTTGTATTTTATTTGTAAATGTTATAAAGTACTTGTTTCAGTTAGGGGGGTCTCCTGGGCAGGAACGGGGGGCTACCGATAAATATGTGGTACCGTTCTAATCGGTAGAAATAGGGCTTTCACATGCAATATGGTTTTCCTTAATAAAATATATATATATATATTTTTTTTTAATTAAGGAGTCAATTTTCTAAAAAAAATTGTATTTATTTTTTTTACTTTATAATATTGTAAAAAACAAAATAACATTTACAAACAAGACATTTCATGTTAAAGCCTAAACTCTGCTGCAAATAAAAAAAATATATATATAATTGTCCTGAAAATTCCAGCAAAAATGGCGCAAAACATGGCGCAAAATGGGGAAAAATGACCTGTCAACAGAGGGTGACAAAATCTCAAGTAGGCTGGCAATTAAAAGGGTTAAAAGTAGCTATGCATGTTGGGTATTGTTCTGTTCGGGGGACCTTGCGCTTTCAGACTTAGCTTGTTTTTTCTGGTTTGCCTATTTATATTTTAGGAAAAGGTGTTTTTTATTCAGCTTTTTTATACATTTTTTAGGGAAACCTTTGCAACCAAAGAATTCTTTAAGGGATTAATTCCAGAAAGATGACCCCACTACAACAAGCTGGGTACGCTTAGAAAGCTTAACATGTGTACTTTCAGGAAATATATGGTTTATGGGGGATATTCCAAATATAAAGGGTTGTTTTGGTTGAAATATCGCAAGGTGCGCACTTTGTCTGCAGAGCTTAAATTTTTAAGTAAAATTACCGTTACGCACATACTTTACTTTGGGGTGTTTGGCAACTCTTTTCTTGACAGTAGCTATGCATGTTGGGTATCGTTCTGTTCAGGGGATGTTGCTTTTTCAGATTAAACTTGTTATTTCTTGTTTGTATATAGTTTTTTAGGAAAATGGGGCTTTGATTCTGCTTTTTTATCCTTTTTTTAGGGAAACTCTTTGCATCCAAAGAATACATTGAGGGATTACGTCCAGAAAACTATGGCCACATCAACAAGCCTGGTACACCTAGAAAGCTTGAGGTGTGTACTTCCAGAGAATATATTGTTTGTTGGGGGTATTTCAAATGTAAAGGGTTGTTTTTCTGGAAAAACTGCAAGGTGCGCATATTGCATAGCATAGTTGTATTTTATCTGAAAATCCCCTAAAGCGCTGTTTCAGTTTGGGGGAGTCTCCTGGGCAGGAAAGGGTGTCTACCTATACATATTTGGTATCGCTGTAACCGGGAGAAATTGGGATTTCACACGCAATAAGATTTTATTGACAAACTTACATTTCTTATTACAAAAAAAACTACAAATTGTAAAAAATTGATTTTTTTTTTTTGCACATATTTCACCCAAAAATATTGAGAATACACCTAAAAAATGACAAACAAGACATTTCATGTTAAAGCCCAGACTATGCGGAAAAAACATTATATAATTTTCCTGGGAAATCCCTGGAAATCCCTTCAAAAATCACATTTGAACATGGGGAGCCCATAATAGTGCAAAATAGTCTGGCAACAAAGGGTGACAAAAACTCCAGGTAGGCTGGCACTTAAAGGGTTAATCTAACCCTGTCTGGCGCTCTGTCCCACAGTAACCAAAAAAAAAGCACCCACGCTGTTTAATAGAAAATTCTTGTTGAATCTGGTTTTGAGTGCCGAGGGCCAGTCACTATGACCAGTCGCTACCTGTCGCCGGCTGGGGAGCTGTACATGTGATTTTTTTCTTTTTTGGTTTTATTATTCCCTGTAATGCCTAGAGTCGCTGTTGTTGAATAAGCAGCAAACAGTTGTGCGCTTCTGAGTGCACTAGCATGGCCTAGAAAACCTTATTCAAGTTAACATTAACCCATTAGTTATTAGACACATTGTTACCCCTAACATTCTAGAAGCATACTAATGTGTTCAAACCTATTACTGTTGTTAATTCTAAAACACATACACATATATAGATATAGACATGTCTTAATGTATGGGTTACTATCTATGTAATCAAGTACCAAACCCCAAATTGTAAAGATCAACACCAATTTATTAAATTAAATAAAGGAAATCCAAATTGTCTCATCATTTGGTTTTCCAAAAAAAAAAAGTCCCCAAATTTTATTCCGTGGGTGGCCTTGTTGGTCACTTGAGTCATTTGTAGGGGTCGTGTTGGGGGCCAACAGTGCAGTAAAAAAAATAGACTGCTGCTGTATTAGCTGATGTAGCAACAACAAAGTTTCGTCCTGACGATCAATGGACCGGTGGATCGCAATCAACAATTCTGCCTGGGGTTGGTTGCATAGCTCCTTGCCTCAGGTCACGTATTTGTTGTTGGTCCACCAGCGATTGTGTTTCCAACGCCGCAATGCGCTCCTGGAGTCTATCATGTGGCTGTTGGCGACTCTAGGCCTCCAGCATTCGGCTCTCTAACTCATAGAGCTCAGCACTGGTGGGGACAGCTCTTGCAGTTGGTTGTGTAGTGGTGTAAAATAAAAAGCAAGATATTATATTTATAATAAAGGGAATAAATTCTACAAAGACTCCGTGCTCAAATTAATTTAACACTTTAAACAGTACTAGAATGTTCCTTAATGCTTTTCCCAGCGCTGGAGTATTTTAGACCGTATTGGCGCGGTCCACAATAGTATTCACAACCAGCTTGCATGAAATGCACAAAAACTCCGCGGGGATATAGTATCACTTTCAATATATAAATCAGTCTTATTAATACAACACTGTGAAGTGTTATCAGCCAATAAGCAATTTGTGTCAGTCCCGTCACAAGATTAAATTGAATGACGTACCAGACATTCACATGTAACTGCAAGATATTATATTACTGATTGTATTTAGCATATAAAACTATCACAACCACATCTATGGTTAGATTAACATGTACGGTTTGTGCTGGCTCTGAAGGCTGACCACATGGGACTTGTGAGAAGGCCACATCCTGGGTTGCCGTCAAGGATTCCTCCTAAGATCAAAGTATGGTGTATGTTACATGGTTTTACATGAGTGTCCAAAATAAATTTAAACTTTTCACAACCATAACCAACTTATCAATGGTACCTGAGTGTGGTCCTCCTCAAATAGTACAGGTGTCTGGCTGCCAGGAAGAGGCAAATCATCATCCGATAGTGGCGGCAACATCACATATGCTAAATAGAAAAACTGTTTTAATTTGTGTTTTGTTTTTTTTTGTGTCTCTACTTTGTCTAACCTGTATAGATGGAATACCTGTTAAATTGTACAAATTGGTCAATACACACACCCTTTACATGTATGATATTTTAGGGAAGAAAGCTCATTGTTAAACAAGAAAGGTCAACTCATTGTGTGGCCACAGATCATAATCACATTTATAAGCACACATACCCTCCACATCGGAGTTGTCCAGACTTAGCCCATCACTAGAGCTTTGCCCTAAAAATACATGGGTCATACCAAATGTAAATAGGCGAACAACATGTAATGAGATACAACATCCTTACATAAAAAATTAAAAACACATTCTTACCCTCATCCCTAGCAGCCGCGCTTTGAAGGGCCCTTTTAGGCCAGCACTTCCTGTATTCGGGCCTAACGACAGAAAACATCACTGTTATTACTTTAAGCTGCCATAGTATTGTTATTAAAAATTCTTTGTAATGTCACCAAAAGAAAGCCCACCTATATTTAACAGTTTACTTATTTGATCACTCTGAAATAGTAACCGTTTGTTTTAAAAACATAACCAACTATACAGCTTTCAATGTGGGGTCTCATATTTTTCCTTTTACAATTTTTTTGAGAAACACATTAATAAACAAAATACACAAAGGATACAGTATGCTTTGCAATACACACCAACAGGGTCCTGTAGGCCTGCAACACAGGAAATGGGGTCCAAAGATGAAGCTGGGACTTGGCCTACAAATGAAAATCATGATTCAGCTACATCCAGACATTTAACTTACTTTAGGGGATGCCACATTGACACATAAACTTACTGGCTTCCAAAGAGTATATAGACTCATGAGGAGATGCTGATGCAATTCTGAGGGCATCTATGTGAAACAAATTAAAACAATTAGCCATTGTTAATGTGCGCTATTAAAATAACCATCAAGACCAATACCATGGAATCAAATGATCAAGACTATTTACCTTCAACCTCAGACTGGGTTAATGTTGAGGCTGGGGGAAGGGCAGGAATCTGGGACCCCTCAGCATCAGAGTCCTGAGAGTCCTCATGTGCCACTATGAAAAATCAAATAGAAATGTTATTAAAAAATTACATAGGTATTATATGATACTTACCATGACCTACTTTTAGGATGATAAAGAGGTTAGAAACAAATATGGTTCAAAATGAATTGCAACAATCATTTACAAGGTAGTCCCAATGTACCTTCACCCCAGCCTGTGGTGTCATCCCCAGCATCCACACCCTGCAGCCAACAAAGTGGAATCTTGCACTTCAGCATCTTCTCATATGGCCTGTATTTACTCTTTGGAGCCTGCTTCGTCCCACTGTCGACAAGAAGATCAGACTTCATCTTTCCCATATGGGCCCTTTGCAAAGTGTAGAAGCGTTTCTTGCAGGCTGTGCCACTACGTGGGTATTGAGCAGTGCTAGTAAGCTGCTCACCAATGCCATCCCACAATTTTCTCCTTTCTTGTTTGCCTAAACACTGACTTTGGGAGCCAAATAATAACTCCCACTTAGCCAGTGTCAGATGCACATGAGTATTATTATCTGCCAAATTAAATTCTGGCTCCCTCTTGGCATAGGCACGCTTGGGCATGGGTGGGGCTTCACCTTCAGCCTGGGCCCTTTTCCTTGAGGAAGGTCTGTGGCCACAACACACACCACTAGTACTGGGAGCCCCAGGAGACACAGCAGTGGCCGGCAGATTTCCAGAATTTGGCTCCATCCTGTAGCTACACACACCACAAAACAACAAACACACAAGGACGCATGCAAACTACAGAATGGCAACAACTGCAAATGTGCTTTGTTACCCAATCACAAACAGGGCCAGTTATTGATTGACACATACTATACAGGTGTGTGTAGCTACATCTTGACTACAATGAATGAGATATCAGCCAAACATGTGTTGAAGTAAATAAAGTAATTAATAAGCTACTTACAAAGCCAGATAGACATTAGTAATTACTAGTATCCGTGTCTCTGAGCACCATTTGAAATGGTGTCCAAAAACAGCTATTTGAAATTTAAAAAGTTTACCTTGGATCGGACAATAAATGTATGTGCAACCAGATCCGCACACTGACGCTATTATGGATGCGCTAGGCATTTCCGCCACACCTCTGGTAAGCTAATTACAGACCGGAAACGGCTAACAAACACAAGAGGCGGCTAAGCGGACCAGACCTTTGTATAAGTTAAGTTTAAATTAGGATTACATTATTCATTCTTATATTGATACACTGTGGCAAAGGCTGTGGTGTTTGTTGCTTGTAACTTTGACATAGCTGCCAGGAACTGGCTAGCTGGGTTTCTTGATTACTGTCTGTGGCTTTTGTTGTGTTTTTCTGGCATCAGTGCTGGTTCTTTGGGAGTTTCTTTTTGGTGGCATCTGCAAATATTGTGTAGGATACAGCAAATGTGGATTGTTTTGGGGCCCTTTTGTGGGTTGTGCAGCAACTCCCCTCTTGGTTGTGCCCAACTTTGAAAGCATACTTTCAGCAGGCTGATGGTTCTAACCATTATACATCTGGTTTTGTGGTGAGCTGCATTTGTGTGATTGTGTAAGGATTGGAATTGTTTGTGTATGTGGATTGGTTGTGTGTGCGGTGAGATTGTTGAATTTTGATTGTGGGAGTGCATGAGCTATGGCCAGTGATTGTGATGTGAATGTGGGGGTGATGTTTGGGGTATTGATGTATTTTTGTGGCAGCGCAGAGGAAGGTCTGGAGTCAAGGGAAGTGGGTGCTGTGAGGCTTAGGGCACCCCGATCCTTTGGCATCCGCCTCTCTGTATGGGATTTAAGTGAAGAGCAGATCAGAAGCAGATTTCATCTGAATCGTGCAGCACTACAGTCCCTATATGATCAGATTAAGACCAAAATCCATCCATCCACCAGACGCACCCAATCCATCCCTGGCATTGTTCGCCTTTGTGCCATGTTAAATATAGTGGCATGGGGCAAATTTCCAGGCAACCTCAGCCCTCCTCAGCGGGATAAGCCAGGCTACAATGAGCCGAATATTTTACAAGGTAGGCCTGGCTATTTGCGACCTTATGCCCGTTTATATAAAATTTCCTGAGGATGAGGAGGAGGTGGCCAATATTAAACGTGCGTTCTAACGCATGGGAGGGATACCTAATGTGTTAGGGTGCGTAGATGGTGCACATATCCCTTTCCGCCCTCCCTGTGCACAGGAGCTGCATTATAGGAATAGAAAACAATTCCATTCCATGAATGTCATGGTGTTATGTGACCATGACATGAAGCTGAGGGCCGTGAGATCAGGCTTCCCAGGCTCATGCCATGATTCATATGTGCTTCAGCAATCAGTCCTGTGCCGGAAGTTTGAGAACAATCAAATGCCACCTGGATGGGTGATTAATAATGATTAATAATCCTTGACATAATAACAATTTCAATATGTGGATTAACCCTTCTATTGCCAGCCACGTAAATGTTACGTGGCTGCCTCTCCTCTCGTAAAATTTACGTGCCTGGCTTTGCCCCCTGCTAGCGCCTGCAAAATGTAAAAAAAAAACACTTACCTGACCCCTCATTGAACCGGCCGGGTCTCCTCTTCACCCTGGGGGGCTCCGATCCCCCGTAGGGGCTCCTCCGGAGGAAGGGGAGAGCCCGGAGTAGCCCCCCCCCCCCGTTTTTGCGGCCGCTGGCTTTTCCTGTAAAAATAAAAAAAAATCAAAATGACATTTACTCACCTCCACGTGTGCTCGATCTCTCCGGCCCTCCTCTTCACCCGGGGGGCCTCCGATCCCCCCCCCCCAGGGCTTATGACGTCACTCGGCCGGCGTCTTGACAGCTCCAGGCCTCTCAGCTGTCAGATGCCGGTGATCGGTGGTGAGAGAAGGAGGGGACAAGAGATCCTCTGATCTCCTGCCTCCCCTCCTCCTCTGGCTGCCGAACACTGGCATCTGACAGCAGATCAGCGAGGGACACAGGAGCTGATGATCGGAGGTGAGTAAAGAGTAAATTTTTTTTTTTTTAATAAAATCATTTTTACTGTGTGTGTGTGTTTTATTTAACTGTTAACCCTTTGTGAACTGGTAAGGGGTCCATGAGACCCCTGTACCAGTTCACAAGGCTGGGGTCTGGCAAGTCACCTGCCCTAGCGGGTGCCATTAACCCCTGCTCCCCCAATTACCTGCCTCCCAAAGCCCAGGGGGGGCAGAAGAGCCCGGGCCCACATAGGCTATGTGGGCTCGTAGGCTGCAGGGTGGGGGGGCCAAAAAGCTGGCCCCCCACTCTGTTCCTACAAGCCGCCATAGCTGGTTCCGGGCTGGTTATGACGGGTAGGGGGGACCCTACGTCATTTTTTTTTTTAATTTTAAGCCTAACCCTAACCCTAACCCTTAAAATTCAAAAAAAATGAGGTCCCCCCCCCTGTGAAGGGGGACCCTACTTCATTTTTTTTTTTATTTTAAGGGTTAGGGTTAGCCTAACCCTAACCCTTAAAACTCAAAAAAAATGAGGTCCCCCCCCCCCCCACGTCATTTTTAAAAAAATGTTTAACGGTTAGGGTTAGCCTAACCCTAACCCTTAAAATTCCCCCCAAAAATTGGGTCCCCCCCCCCCCCCCCCGGGAGGGGGGGCCCTACTTTTTTTTTTTTTTTTTTTTTTTTTTTTTTTAAGTGGACCAACACCCAGGCTGATCGGCCCGGATCAGATCCCTGCCCCGCTGTGTGAAACCCCCCAGGATGCCCCATTCGCCTTACCTTATCCCCGTTTCAACGGTGCATGCGCGGGCCGCATCGCACGCATCTCTCTATCAGGGCGCACCCACGCGCCGGTCGTTTGTGAATGGCCGACGCGGGCACGCTCCCTGTTAGAGGGAAGCGCGAGATGCGGCCGCCAGCGTGCTCAGAGCCGCTGTGGTTGTCCGTCCCTTGTCCGTGCATACCACAGCGGCTCTGAGCGCTCTGATTGGACGAGCGCTCGCGCATGCGCCGTAGGAGCGGGCTGAGGTGAGTTTTTTATACTTTTCTCGGGGGTTTAACGCAGCGGGGCACCCCCGCGGAAGTGGATCAAAACCCAGGATAGTGAAAATCCTGGGTGTTGGTCCACTTTACGGGTTAGGGTTAGGCTAACCCTAACCCTTAAAATTACCCCCAAAAAATGGGGTCCCCCCACCCCCTGGGATTAAAAAGAAAAAATTTAAAAAAATTAAAATTTTAAAGAAGGGGTCCCTATGTCATTTTCTTTTCAAATTAACCCCTTATGTTTATAGTGTGGATAGTAGTATTTTATTTGTAAATGTTGTAAAATGCTCTTTTCAGTTTGGGGGGGTCTCCTGGGCAAGAATGGGGGGGCTATCGATACATATGTACCGTTGTACCGTTGTCCGTTACCGTTCTCCCATTGTAATCAGGAGAAATGGGGCTATCACATGCAATATGGTTTTTATTACTAAAAAAATGTTTTATTTAAAATAAAGGCGACAATTATTTAAAAAATATTATTTTATTTATTTTTTTGTTTTTTTTACGCAAAAATATTTAAAAAACAGTAGAAAAATTACAAACAAGACTTTTAATGTTAAAGCCTAAATTCTGCTGCAAAAAAATATATATATATATATTTTCCAAGAAATTCCGACAAAAATCACGGTTAAACATGCTGCAAAATGGGGAAAAATGACCAACTGAGGGTGACAAAAGTTCAAGTAGGCTGGCAATTAAAAGGGTTAATAGTACCTATGCATGTTGGGTATTGTTCTGCTCGGCGGACCTTGCGCTTTCAGATTTAGCTTGTTTTTTCTTATTTGCATATTGATATTTTAGGAAAAGGTGTTTTTTATTCTGCTTTTTTATACATTTTTTTGTGAAACCCTGTGCAACCTAAGAATTCTTCAAGGGATTATTTCCAGAAAGATGAGCCCACGACAACAAGCTGGAAAGCTTAAAATGTGTACTTTCAGGGAATATATGGATTATGGGGGATATTCCAAATGTAGAGGCTTGTTTTGGTAGAAAAAGCACAAGGTGCGCACTTTGTCTGCAGTAAAATTACCGTTACGCACATGCTTTACTTTGGTGTGTTTGGCAACTCTTCCCTTGACAGTAGCTATGCATGCTGGGTATTGTTCTGTTCGGGGCATGTTGCTTTTTCAGATTTTCTGTTTTTTCTTGTTTGCATATAGTTTTTTTTAGGAAAATGTGGTTTTGATTCTGCTTTTTTATACTTTTTTTTAGGGAAACCCTGTGCAACCAAAGAATATATTGAGGGATTACTTCCAGAAAACTGCACCCATGTCAACAAGCCTGGTATGCATAGAAAGCCTGAGGTGTGTACTTCCCAAGAATATATAGTTTGTCGGGGGTATTTCAAATGTAAAGGGTTGTTTTTCTTGAAAAACTGCAAGGTGCGCTTAGCGCGTAGCATAGTTGTATTTTATCTGAAAATCTCCTAAAGCATTGTTTCAGTTTGGGGGAGTCTCCTGGGCAGAGAAGGGTGTCTACCTATACATATGTGGTATCGCTGTAACTGGGAGAAATTGGGGTTTCACGCGCAATAAGATTTTATTGACAAACTTACATTTTGTATTACAAAAAAACACTACAAATTGTAAAAAATTGTTTTTTGGGGTTTTTTTGCACATATTTCATCCAAAAATATTGAGAATACACCTAAAAAATGACAAACAAGACATTTCATGTTAAAGCTCAGACTCTGCTGAAAAAAACAATATATCACTTTCCTGGGAAATCCCTGGAGATCCCTTTGAAAATCACAGTTGAACAAGGGGAGCGCAAAATAGTGCAAAATGGTCTGGCAATAAAGGGTGACAAAATCTCAAGGTAGGCTGGCAGTTAAAGGGTTAATACATTTCACAGCTAGATAACAGAAGCTTTAATGTATACATTATGTTCATGGTACTTTACTAATTGCTCTCTCTCACTTTGTTTATTCTACAGCGGACAAGGGATATGGGCAGAAAACGTGGCTAATGACTCCGGTCAGAAACCCACAGACCTCTGCCCAAGTATGCTACAATGCAGCACATCGCAAAACCAGATGCATTATGGAAAGAACCATCCGCCTGCTGAAAGCACGCTTTCTCTGTTTGGCATGGCCAGAAGGAGAGATGTTGTACAGTCCACAAAAGGCCTCCAGAATCATCCTCGCCTGCTGTGTCCTACACAACATTTGCATATGCCACCGAATCGAACCCCCCGAGGAAACAGCACTGGTGCCAGAAGTCCCCAACATGGTGGCCGCAGACAGTAATGAGGACACCCAGATGGGTTTGAGCGACGGCAAAGCATGATTACCTCATTTTTTTTGGTAAGCTAGCTCACCTTAACTATACAACAACTAAAGTACTACAGGGGCATACTAAAAATTAATTCATAAATATGTGGGTGGTCTAAAATTACTAACAAAAATAATGGGTAGCTCAAATTAATATTAAAAAATATGTGGGTGGTATTTGGGAACAACTACTTTTGTAAAAAAACAAAAAAACTCTTCATAACTATATATGCTTCAATAAAATAAAATCTTCAAAACATCTGGTTACATGTGTTATTTGGCTTATGTTATAGCAAAATTTTAACTTTTACAGATTGATTTCTATACAACAGCATAGAAACGCTCAGGTGCTGTATTGAATAAGGTGTAACAACATTTGAAACATCACATTTAACATTGGCAGCGTGATTAAAAATAACGGCAGGTAGCGACTGAGGAGCCCTTTAATAGCGACTGGCGGCTGATCAAGGCGGCCACTAGCGGTCGTTCGGAGCGCCGCAATACAGATGCTCATCTGTCGCTACCTGGCGCTAATGATGAATCAGCCTGTTATTGTTGTTGAGACAACAGTTTTATTCACTCTGGATAGACTTTTTTGCAATATTTCACTATTATTGTTTTTTTATTTTATGGTATCCTCGAAGATTTCTTTTTTCCTTATGTGTTCTGCTAACAATGCCTTTTATGCTATGCAGCTGTCTGTACAAATTGAATACGTATGAGCAATTCCTTTCAATAAAAATTAATGTAACAGAAATATGGCCTTCTTTCATGCTTATCTACTATTCAGCAGGGTTAAATGAGTCGCAAACTTTGTCAGGCTATAGGATTGAAAAATGAATTCATTTTGTCTGATTTAATTGTAACATTAAACATATACCTAAACAATTACTCTTGAGACTTTAGATACTGAAGGTGGATAAATAAAGAGAAACAGTTGTTAGCTTTCATACTTTGCAGAACAAAAGCATAAAGCGAACACCAAATCCTGCACCTGGCATAAATACTGCTGAAAATTCCTCACTCCTATAACTGTTCAGACAATAAATCAACTGTGCATTTCGCACAAGTATATGTCTGATAAAATATGACAGACAATATTCAGTCTAGTCAATTAGAGATTTGAGGATGTTTCAATTAAAGTGGACATTCCAAGTAAAGGGTTTATTTAGCCAGGTTTCTCTTTCACATGTTAGCGTGAGGGGCTACATTTTGAAGCTGATTTAAGACTAGAGCCACGTATTGCCATTTGAGCATCTATGTAGCGGAGCTTAGAGTGTCCACTATACCCTGGCGTAGCGGGCGGACAATTGACACTGTAGTACCCTGTTTTGCATTGATAAATGTGATGTCTGGAGGGCGCTGTAAAAGTGCTCTCCCTCAATCAATGCATATGTAACGCCCAAGGGAAAGCCGCCCAAGGCGACGCTTCATCTAATACAGGACAACTCTGCAGCGAACAATAGACAGCGCCAGTTCCAATTACACCAAGTGCGTCCCACTCTCGGCGCTGAAGCCCATATTTAAGAAAATCAAATACAAAGCTAGCGGCAGCGCTCTAAAACCGGGCGCTCTAGCGTTTAGCGTCAGACGCTATATGAAGAATGTCTGTTTCTTAACACATATTCACCAGTAGGGATGAGCGAATCGATCCGGACGAACCCGGATTCTTTTCGAATTTCATGGAAAATTCAATTCTGAACGAATCCGAATTTCCCCGCGATTTGATTGATCAAAGTTTTCCTTTAAACTCTATTTATTTCAATTACAGGCATTCTAAAATGGTGGATGAACATGTCCAGACATATCCCCTGGGGCAAGGTATCATGCTTAGCTTAATCAAAGTATTGTATTTTGAATTGGTTTTTGGTCGGCCTTCAACAAAAAAAACACCAGCCCACCTGGGTATCCCAAACCTGCACTTAGCAGCCTATCTGTTATACTAAATACGCTTGTTCATCCTTCCTCAGATTAATCAAAGTATTTCATTTTGAATTGGTTTTTGGTCTGCCTTTAACAAAAAAAAAACACCTGCCCACCTGGGTATCCCAAACCTGCACTTAGCAGCCTATCTGTTATACTAAATACGCTTGTTGATCCTCCTCAGCTTAATCAAAGTATTGCATTTTGAATTGGTTTTTGGTCTGCCTTTAACAAAAGAAACACCAGCCCACCTGGGTATCCCAAACCTGCACTTAGCAGCCTATCTGTTATGCTAAATACGCTTGTTCATCCTCCTCAGCTTAATCAAAGTATTTCATTTTGAATTGGTTTTTGGTCTGCCTTTAACAAAAAAAACACCAGACCACAGGGCATCAAAAACCTGCACTTAGCAGCCTATCTGTTATACTAAATACGCTTGTTCATCCTCCTCAGCTTAATCAAAGTATTGTATTTTGAATTGGTTTTTGGTCTGCCTTTAACAAAAAAACACCAGGCCGCATTGCATCCCAAACCTGCACTTAGCAGCCTATCTGTTATGCTAAATACGCTTGTTCATCCTCCTCAGCTTAATCAAAGTATTGCATTTTGAATTGGTTCTTGGTCTGCCTTTAACAAAAAAAACACCAGCCCACCTGGGTATCCCAAACCTGCACTTAGCAGCCTATCTGTTATACTAAATACGCTTGTTCATCCTCCTCAGCTTAATCAAAGTATTGCATTTTGAATTGGTTTTTGGTCTGCCTTTAACAAAAAAAAAAAAACACCTGGCCGCAGGGCATCCCAAACCTGCACTTAGCAGCCTATCTGTTATACAAAATACCCTTGTTGATCCTTCCTCAGATTAATCAAAGTATTTCATTTTGATTTGGTTTTTGGTCTGCCTATAACAAAAAAAACACCAGGCCGCAGGGCATCCCAAACCTGCACTTAGCAGCCTATCTGTTATACTAAATACATTTGTTGATCCTCCTCAGCTTAATCAAAGTATTGCATTTTGAATTGGTTTTTTGGTCAGCCTTTAACAAAAAAAACACCAGGCCACAGGGCATCCCAAACCTGCACTTAGCAGCCTATCTGTTATACTAAATACGCTTGTTCATCCACCTCAGCTTAATCAAAGTATTGTATTTTGAATTGGTTTTTGGTCTGCCTTTAACAAAAAAACACCAGGCCGCAGGGCATCCCAAACCTGCACTTAGCAGCCTATCTGTTATACTAAATACGCTTGTTCATCCTCCTCAGCTTAATCAAAGTATTGCATTTTGAATTGGTTTTTGGTCTGCCTTCAACAAAAAAAACAGCAGGCCGCAGGGCATCCCAAACCTGCACTTAGCAGCCTATCTGTTATACTAAATACGCTTGTTCATCCTCCTCAGCTTAATCAAAGTATTGCATTTTGAATTGGTTTTTGGTCTGCCTTTAACAAAAAAAACACCAGGCCGCAGGGCATCCCAAACCTGCACTTAGCAGCCTATCTGTTATACTAAATACGCTTGTTGATCCTCCTAAGCTTAATCAAAGTATTGCATTTTGAATTGGTTTTTGGTCTGTCTTTAACAAAAAAACACCAGCCCACCTGGGTATCCCAAACCTGCATTAGGCAGCCTATCTGTTATACTAAATATGCTTATTCATCCTTCCTCAGCTAAATCAAAGTATTGCATTTTGAATAGTTTTTTGTCCTGCTGCCAAAACACTAGGCCGCAGGGCATCACAAACCTGCACTTAGCAGCCTATCTGTTATACTAAATACGCTTGTTGATCCTCCTCAGCTTAATCAAAGTATTGCATTTTGAATTGGTTTTTGGTCTGCCTTTAACAAAAAAAACACCAGCCCACCTGGGTATCCCAAACCTGAATTAGGCAGCCTATCTGTTATACTAAATATGCTTGTTCATCCTTCCTCAGCTTAATCAAAGTATTGCATTTTGAATTGGTTTTTGGTCTGCTGCCAAAACACTAGGCCGCAGGGTATCTCATATTGCCAATTTTCATAGTATCTGGTGCAGAGAAGCAGTCCCTCACGTTATTTAGCTTCTTCTTTTTAAAGTAAACACATTTTTTATCGTATCTATTGCGCATTTCAAATACATAAAAATGTCAGGCAGACAACGCGTTCATCGACATCATCACAAGTTACATATGAGACCCCCAGTCTAGGGTCGGTAGGTTCCTCTAACTCAACCCTGAGTTGGCATGCCCCGAGAGCAGTCCCTGTCCTCCCATTACCTCTGGCCTACGCCGTTCCCTCCCCCAGCGACGTATCCTATGCTTTGGGTTCAGCTCCACTCTTTAGTGAGGAGGACGATCAGATAGAGGACAGTCAGCAGCTAGTGCCCAGCCAAGAAATTGAGGTGGCTTCTTTAGCTAGGCAGACAAATAGTGATGTGGACAGTGTCGTGGGTGTTGCGAGCATTCCAGCTCCTGCGCCAGACACTGTTGAACATCAGTGACGTGCAGCCACAACTCGGTGATGATGATAAAGCCGATCGCAATTGGGAGCCGGGTGATGAAGGGGCTTCATCGTCCTCATCAGGAGAAGAGGGGCGTAGGTTGCCCCGGAGTCAGCAGCTGAGGCAGCAAGGTTTTAGCAGCATGGTTGGCAGTCAGCATGGAGGCACAATTGTAAAGCCTGGAGCCAAATGGGGCTGAGGTGGAGCAGGGGTTCCTGGAGTTGGCGACAGTAGCAGTGAATCAGTGAGGCCTGTTGGTGGGAAAAGTAGCTACTCGGCAGTGTGGCAGTTTTTCCTGAAGCATCCGCAGGAGGGTAACATGGCCACATGCAAGATATGTAGGCAGAAGGTGAAGCGTGGCCAGAGCCCAAATGTTGGCACCACAGCCCTGCGTCAACATATGATGCATCACCATAAAGCGGCCTGGGAGAACCGAGGCTCCGAAGAGGTGGTCCGGCCTGCTTCCTCACCAAGTGGCACGCCGCTCCCAATTTCTGCCAGGCTCCAGCACCTCAGCCGAAGGCAGCTGTGCGTCATACCCATCCTCTGTCGCTCCTGCTCCTCCTCCAAGTCATGCATCCTGCCAGCAATCCATCAGCGAAGCCATGTCCAAGAGACAGCAGTGTACGCCCACTCATCCTATGGCGCAGAAGCTGAATGTGCTCCTGTCCAAGTTGCTGGTGCTGCAGTCGCTCCCTTTTCAGGTGGTGGACTCTGCACCTTTCAGAGAACTGGTGGCTTGTGCCGAGCCGAGGTGGAGAGTCCCAAGCTGTCATTTCTTTGCCAAGAAGGCAGTACCAGCGCTGCACACTTTTGTTGAACAGAAGGTGGGCCAGTCCTTGAGCCTGTCCGTGTGTAGCAAAGTGCATGGCAGCACCGACGTCTGGAGCTGCAATTACGGTCAGGGACAGTACATGTCGTTTACGGCCCACTGGGTGAATGTGGTCCCTTTGCAGCAGCAGCAGCAGCAACTTGGACAGGTCACGCCGCTTCGGCCTCCACGCTCTCTGCCCGTTGGGCCTGTGACACCGTGCGATTCGGCCTCCTCATCCTCCGCCATCTCCTCACCCTCCATTGTAGGCTCAAGTCTCAGTGCCCCTCCAGTCTACCATGTGTGCAGGGCATGGAGGTGTCACGCTGTGCCTCACATGGTTTGTCTTGGCGAACGGAGTCACACAGGGGAGGAACTGCTTAAATGTATTCATCATGAAATCCAAACATGGCTTACTCCAAGAAAACTTAAAATGGGAATCATGGTTACCGACAATGGGAAGAACATTTTGTGTGCGCTGCGCCAAGGAAGCCTGACCCATGCCCCCTGCATGGCTCACGTCTTCAATCTGGTTGTCAAGCGGTTTCTGAAGTGTTCCCCCCATCTGCAAGACATCCTAACAACTTCAAGGAAACTTTGCATGCACTTCAGCCACTCATACACCGCCAAACACACCCTTCTTGAGCTACAGCGTCAGAACCGTAGCCCCCAACATAGTCTGATTTGCAATGTTTCCACCCGTTGGAATTCCACCCTTCACATGTTGGACCGATTATATGAACAGAGAAAAGCCATCACGGATTTCCTGATGATCCAAGCGGATAGGGGGACTCCCCTGTTTAACTTCAATGTCAACCAGTGGCAGCTCATACGTGACACCTGCCGTTTGCTCAGGCCCTTTGAGGAAGCCACTTTATTTGTCAATCGGCAGGATTACGTGATGAACGATGTGATTCCACTGCTTCATGTACTACAGCACATGTTGGAAATCATGGCTGGTCAGGACACTGGAGACATCTCTTACGGCCACATGAACCCTGTTGGAGCTGAACTGGAGGAGGAGGAGGAAGAGGAGGAGGAGTGGCCCAGTGAAGCACAGATTAGGCTTGGTGAAATGGCTGGTTTATCTAGTCAGTGGACAGGAGAGGAGGAGCAGGAGCAGCCAGAGGAGCTAGAGGGTTTTGAGGAAGGCGAGACAGAGGACCCGGACACACCATGGCAGTATGCAGTGGAGATGGAGACAGGTAGTCCCTCCGAGTCACTTGCGCAAATGGCAGGAAGCATGCTCACATGCTTGCATAGTGACCCCAGAATTGTTTCCATTTGTCGCCGGGATGACTTCTGGCTGTCCACCTTATTGGACCCTCGCTTCCGCACAAAATGGGAGCATTTTTTAGACCCGCCAAGAGGGAGGACAAACTGAATTACTACAAAGACATTCTACGTAGTCAGTTGGCCGATGCCTATCTGCGCCATGGTCCATACTCTCGCAGGTCTGACTCGGGGGGACCTCTGCGCTCACCTTTCACTGCCATGGCTGCTGGGGGGGTTGGCAGGAGCAGCAGCAGCAGCTCCATCAGCAGCAGCAGCCTCAGTCTTCAGTCGCTAATGAGTAGCTTTCTACACCCGCATTGTGAGGCTACTCATGAGCAGCAGGAAGACCTGGAGCAGGACCTGAACCAGCAGGTCATGTCATACCTTGACATTACCATGCCAACACACCTTGAGGATCCGCTGGACTTCTGGGCAGCCAAACTTGGCTTGTGGCCGCAACTAGCAGAGTTTGCCCTGGAAAAACTGTCATGCCCGGCAAGTAGCGTGCCATCTGAGCGGGTGTTTAGTGCGGCGGGGGCCATAGTTACGGCGAGGAGAACTCGTCTGTCAACTAAAAATGTGGAGAGACCTTTGTCAAAATAAATCAGGGATGGATCAGCCAGGATTTCCACCCACCAATGCCTGATGCATGCGACTAGATTCAGCATGGTGCCACGTTTTACACTTTCCAAATGGTGCACAACATATTTATGTCTTTAGGCCAATTTTTGGGTTCCTGCTGATGCCAACTTCAGGGTGTGCCTCCAGCCAGTTTTTGCCCTGCTGCTGATGCCAACTTCAGTGTGTGCCTTTCAGCCAATTTTTGGCCTCCTGCTGCTGCTGCCAACTCCAGGGTGTCTTTCAAGCAATGTTTGGGCCCCTGCTTATGCTGCTGCCAACTCCAGGGTGTGCCTTCCAGCTAATGTATGTGCTCCTGCTGCTGCCAACTTCAGGGTGCCTTCCAGCCAATTTCTAGGTTCCTGCTGCTGCTGCTGCCAACTCCAGGGTGTGTCAGTCAATTTTTGGGCTCCTGCTGCGGCTGCTACCAACTCCAGTGTCTCTTTAAAGCAATGGTTGGGCTCCTGCTGGTGCTGATGCTTGCAACTCCAGGGTGCAATTTAGCTAATTTTTGGGCTCCTGCTGCCAACTCTAGTGTCTCTTTAAAGTAATGTTTGGGCTCCTGCTGCTGCTTGCAACTCCAGAGTGTGATTCATCCAATTTTTGGGATCCTGCTGCCAACTCCAGTGTCTCTTTCAAGCTATGTTTGGGCTCCTGCTGCTGCTGCTGCGGCTTGCAACTCCAGGGTGTGATTCATCCAATTTTTGGGCTCCTGCTGCCAACTCCAGTGTCTCTTTCAAGCTATGTTTGGGCTGCTGCTGCTGCTTGCAACTCCAGGGTGTGTTTCATCCAATTTTTGCGCTCCTGCTGCCAACTCCTGTGTCTCTTTAAAGCAATGTTTGGGCTCCTTCTGCTGCTTGCAACTCCACGGTGTGATTCATCCAATTTTTGGGCTCCTGCTGCCAACTCCAGTGTCTCTTTCAAGCTATGCTTGGGCTGCTGCTGCTGCTGCTTGCAACTCCAGGGTGTGTTTCATCCAATTTTTGGGCTCCTGCTGCCAACTCCAGTGTCTCTTTAAAGCAATGTTTGGGCTCCTTCTGCTGCTTGCAACTCCAGGGTGTGATTCATCCAATTTTTGGGCTCTTGCTGCCAACTCCAGTGTCTCTTTCAAGCTATGTTTGGGCTGCTGCTGCTGCTGCTGCTTGCAACTCCAGGGTGTGTTTCATCCAATTTTTGGGCTCCTGCTGCCAACTCCAGTGTCTCTTTAAAGCAATGTTTGGGCTCCTTCTGCTGCTTGCAACTCCAGGGTGTGATTCATCCAATTTTTGGGCTCCTGCTGCCAACGCCAGTGTCTCTTTAACCCTTTAACTGCCAGCCTACCTTGAGATTTTGTCACCCTTTGTTGCCAGATTATTTTGCACTATTTTGCGCTCCCCATGTTCAATTGTGATTTTTGAAGGATTTCCCAGGAAAGTGATATATTGTTTTTTTCAGCAGAGCCTGGGCTTTAACATGAAATGTTTTGTTTGTCATTTTATAAGTGTATTCTCAATATTTTGGGGTGACAATTGTGCAAAAAAAAAAAAAAAAACAATTCTTTACAATTTGTAGTGTTTCTTTGTAATAAAAAATGTATGTTTGTCAATAAAATCTTATTGCGTGTGAAACCCCAATTTCTCCCGGTTACAGTGGTACCACTTATGTATATGTAGACACCCTTTCCTGCCCAGGAGACTCCCCCAAACTGAAGCAACGCTTTAGGAGATTTTCAGATAAAATACAACTATGCTATGCAATATGCGCACCTTGCAGTTTTTCAAGAAAAACAACCCTTTACATTTGAAATACCCCCCACAAACTATATATTCTCTAGAAGTATACACCTCAAGCTTTCTAGGCGTACCAGGCTTGTTGACATGGGTGCAGTTTTCTGGAAGTAATCCCTCAATGTATTCTTTGGTTGCACAGGGTTTCCCTAAAAATGAATAAAAAAGCAGAATCAAAACCCCATTTTCCTAATGATACCCAACATGCATAGGTTCTGTCAAGGAAAGAGTTGCCAAACACACCAAAGTAAAGCATGCGCATAACGGAAATTTTACTTCAAAATTTCAGCTCTGCAGACAAAGTGCGCACCTTGTGCTTTTTCTACCAAACCAGCCCTTTACATTTGGAATATCCCCATAAACCATATATTCCCTGAAAGTACACATTTTAAGCTTTCCAGCTTGTTGTCGTGGGCTCATCTTTCTGGAAGTAATCCCTTGAAGAATTCTTAGGTTGCACAGGGTTTCACAAAAAAATGTATAAAAAAGCAGAATAAAAAAACACCTTTTCCTAAAATATCAATATGCAAATAAGAAAAAACAAGCTAAATCTGAAAGCACAAGGTCCCCCGAGCAGAACAATACCCAACATGCATAGGTACCTGTAACCTTTTGACTGACAGTCTACTTGAGATTTTGTCACCCTCTGCTCACAGGATATTTTTCACCATTTTGCGCGATGTTTAACTGTGATTTTTGCAGGAATTTCCAAGAAAATGGCATATTTTCTTTTTGTGGCAGAGTTTAGGCTTTAACATGAAATGTCTTGTTTGTATTTTTTCTACTTTTTTAAATATTTTTAAATAAATAAGTAAAAAAAAAAATATATATATATATTTTTTAAATTGTCTCCTTTATTTTAACAAAAACATTTATTTTATTAAAGAAAACCCTATTGCATGTGAAAGCCTCATTTCTCCCGATTACAATGATACCACATATGTATCGGTAGCCCCCCGTTCCAGGTGATCCCCTAAACTGAAAAGAGCACATTTACAAATAAAATACAACTACTATCCACATAATAAAGGGTTAAATAAAAAAAAATTGCTGTGGGGTCCCCCTTCACAGGGGGGGGGGGGGGGGGGACACCATTTCTTGGGGGAATTTTAAGGTTTTTTTTGGGAGGCAGGTAATGGGGGGTCTCGGGGTTAATGGCAAGTCACCCACTAGCCGCAGGTGACCTGCCAGACCCAGAGCCTTGTGAACTTGTATAAGGGGTCTCATAGATCTCTTACCAGTTCACAAAGGGTTAAATGTAAAGAAAAACACACAGAGACACACTTTAAAAATAACTTTATTAAAAATATATATTTTTTTTAATTATTTTTTTTAATACTTACCTCCCATCCATCCATGTGTCCCACGCTGATCACTTAGGCTTCTGCTCTCCTGCTGCTGCTGGAAGCCTTTTATACCTACTGGGTTACAGGTAACAAAGGGTTAATTTAAAAAAAATGACATAGGGTCCCCCCTCCCAGGGAGGGGGACCCCATTTTTTTTTATTTTTAAGGGTTAAAACCCTTAAAAATTCCCCCAAAAATGGCGTGAGGTCCCCCCTACCCAGCGTAACCAACCAGTGACCAGCTATGGAGGCTTGTAGAACAGGGCGCAGGGGCCAGCTTTAGTGGCCCCTGGCCCTGCTGGCTACAAGCCGTCATAGCCTAGGGCCACGGCTCTTCTGCCCCCCCCCGGGCTTTGAGGAGGCAGGTAATTTGGGGGGCCAGGGGTTAATGGCAAGTCACCCGCTAGCCGCAGGTGACTTGACAGACCCCCGAGCCCTGTGAACTGGTATAGGGGTCACATGGACCCCTTACCAGTTCACAAAGGGTTAAATGTAAAAAAAAGACACACAGACTTTTTTAAATAACTTTATTAAAAAAAAAAATGTTTTACTTTGCTCACCTCCGATCTTCATTTCCTGTGTCCCGCGGCGATCTGATGTCAGTGACGGCTGGGCAGAGGAGGGGGGAGGCAGGCGATCGGACGATTGCCTACCTCCCTCCTCCTCTCTCCAGTCGTCACTGGCATCTGACAGCTGAACCCCCTGGTGTCATCGGGGTGCTGGGTGGCTCCCGAAGGGGCGGGGCCAGAATCCAAGATGGCGGCCGCCATCGGAAGCTGCGGAGGGAGGAGGGCTGTTATGCCCCCTCCAGAAGATGGAAGAGCGGGGGGGTTGATCGGAGACACCCCCCCCCCCATGAAGAGGAGAGCCTGCGGGAGCCGGCGGGGACAAAGGTAGGTAACTGTCATTTTTTTTTTTTTTGCAGGAAACCGGGCGGCTTCTGAAACAGGTGGGGGGACCCTATTTTGGGCACTCCCCTACAGCGGAAGGAGCCCCGATGGGTGATCGGAGCCCCTGTGGCTGAAGAGGAGAACTGGCCGGATCGAACGAGGGGTCAGGTAAGTGTCTTTTTTTTTAACTTTTTTTGTTATTACTGGAGAAATTCAGGCACGTAAATTTTACGTGGCTGGTGTTTAACGGTTGGAGAGGCAGCCACGTAAAATTTACGTGGCTGGCAATAGAAGAGTTAAAGCAATGTTTGGGCTCCTGCTGCTGCTTGCAACTCCAGGGTGTGATTCATCCAATTTTTGGGCTCCTGCTGCCAACTCCAGTGTCTCTTTCAAGCTATGTTTTGGCTGCTGCTGCTGCTGCTTGCAACTCCAGGGTGTGATTCATCCAATGTTTGGGCTCCTGCTGATGCCAACTTCAGGGTGTGCCTTCCAGCCAATTTTTGGCCTCCTGCTGATGCCAACTCCAGGGTGTGATTCATCCAATTTTTGGGCTCCTGCAGCCAACTCCAGTGTCTCTTTCAAGCTATGTTTGGGCTCCTGCTGCTGCTGCTGCTTGCAACTCCAGGGTGTGATTCATCCAATTTTTTGGCTCCTGCTGCCAACTCCAGTGTCTCTTTCAAGCTATGTTTGGACTCCTGCTGCTGCTGCTTGCGACTCCAGGGTGTGATTCATCCAATTTTTGGGCTCCTGCTGCCAACTCCAGTGTCTCTTTAAAGCAATGTTTGGGCTCCTTCTGCTGCTTGCAACTCCAGGGTGTGATTCATCCAATTTTTGGGCTCCTGCTGCCAAATCCAGTGTCTCTTTCAAGCTATGTTTGGGCTGCTGCTTGCAACTCCAGGGTGTGATTCATCCAATTTTTGGGCTCCTGAAGCCAACTCCAGTGTCTCTTTAAAGCAATGTTTGGGCTCCTGCTGCTGCTTGCAACTCCAGGGTGTGATTCATCCAATTTTGGGGCTCCTGCTGCCAACTCCAGTGTCTTTTTAAAGCAATGTTTGGGCTCCCGCTGCTGCTTGCAACTCCAGGGTGTGATTCGTCCAATTTTTGGGCTCCTGCTGCAAACTCCAGTGTCTCTTTCAAGCTATGTATGGGCTGCTGCTGCTTGCAACTCCAGGGTGTGATTCATCCAATTTTTGGGCTCCTGCAGCCAACTCCAGTGTCTCTTTCAAGCTATGTTTGGGCTCCTGCTGCTGCTTGCAACTCCAGGGTGTGATTCATCCAATTTTTTGGCTCCTGAAGCCAACTCCAGTGTCTCTTTAAAGTAATGTTTGGGCTCCGGCTGCTGCTTGAAACTTCTGGGTGTGATTCATCCAATTTTTGGGCTCCTGCTGCCAACTCCAGTGTGTCTTTCAAGCTATGTTTGGGCTCCTGCTGCTGCTTGCAACTCCAGGGTGTCATTCAAGCTATCTTTGGGCTCCTGCTGCTGCTTGCAACTGCAAGGGTCTTATTCAGCCAATTTTTGGGCTCCTGCTGCCAACTCCAGTTTCTCTTTCAAGCTATGTCTGGGCTCCTGCTGCTGCTGCTTGCAACTCCAAGGTGTGATTCATCCAATTTTTGGGCTCCTGCTGCCAACTCCAGTGTCTCTTTTAAGCTATGTTTGTGCTCCTGCTGCTGCCAACTTCAGGGTGTGATTCATCCAATATTTGGGCTCCTGCAGCCAACTCCAATGTCTCTTTCATGCACTGTTTGGGCTGCTGCTGCTTGCGACTCCAGGGTGTGATTCAGCTAATTTTTGGGCTCCTGCTGCTGCCAGCTCCAGGGTGTGTTTTTCAGGCACTATAGGGGCCCCTCAAAGTGATGTCACCTCAACTCTCTGCAATTGTGCCACATTGCGATTCTATTAGCGATGCCTCCGATCTGCATGTGATAATTGTTTACAGTATTATTTCACTAACCCAGCACGCGTCCTATACATGTTACAGCAAGGCAGAATGGTTTACAACACTATTGAGGCTCTAGGAGGCTCAGAAATAGCTGTTTTTAATAGCGATTCGTCGCAAATAAATTCGGGTCGAAACGATTTTTGTGGGAAAATTCGGCGAATCAGTCTAATCGAATTTTTCAAAAGTTCGCTCATCTCTATTCACCAGCACCAGAGAAAAAACATAGAAGGACATTGTTTTAATATAATATATATATATATATATATAAGTGTCTGGTTTCTGGGCAGGAGAGGCCACACAATAATCTAATCCTGAATAGGATATCCTGATATTCATAAAAAAAATAGCCCCACACAGCACCAGCGCTCAAAATCGGGTAGTTGTAGCCCAGAGCGCCAGAAGCTGTGTGATTAAAGTCTGTTTTTGAACATGTATCCACTAGTAACAAAGCCAAAACATATGGAATGACATTGTTATTACATTGTAACATGAACACTTTAATACCAGACATGTAGGGACAATTCTGCATAAAAATATTATAAATCAAAATCATACATGGCGTTGTTCCAATCGTTCACCAGATTCGGCTTCATAAAGGTGGAATTGCGTGCCGTGGCCGGCGTTCACCTGCCGCTTACAAGGCACTATCTGTCGCTATCCCTTCATGAATAAAGCTCTTAGTATACTATATATACTGTTTACAAATTTCAGAATGCTTGCACTGTAACAACTCATCAGCAGCTTTGGCTAAACAAAGAAGCAGTAATGACCTCCCCCAGCTGAGAATGCTGCCAGTAACCCTTTCGCTAGACTGTTACCCCCTTTTCGGTAGAGGTTGAATTAATGCAGATAGGGTTAAAGTGGACCAACACCCACGGGTGATCGGCCCGGGAATCTATAAGATTCCCGGGCCGATCACCTCCCTCCGCGCGGGACATCCGAGATCGGGGTGAAACCCCCCCAAACACCCCAAACTCCTTACCTCCCTCGCGCCCCCTAGGCGTCTGCAAATGGCCGGCGCGCACGCGTCAACAGGGACGCGCGGGAGGCGGCGGCGGAGGAGCCGCTTGTCCGCGGCTTGTCCGTCGGCGCTGGGAGCGGAGAGAGGTGAGTTTTTCGGGGGGTTCGGGGGGGTTTCACACAGCGGGGCACCCCGATCGGGGGTGCCCCACCGAAGTGGACCAAGACCCAGGATAGTCAAAATCCTGGGTGTTGGTCCACTTTAAGCCTGTCATCCTTGCCATAGCCAATCAGATGATTAGCAACCCAGAGTAGGGACATTTATAAGCTGTACATCAGAACACCACTCGCTGTACATTGCTAAGGTAAATTATTATTATTACAATACTGCAAGGGGGGGGGGTGTTTTCTATTATAACACAGAGTTGCAAACACATAGAAAAAACAGATAAGCTTAGCACATTGAGCACATCATATTGGCACACAATAATGTAAAATATACCATTGAAAGTGGAATTACCCTTTGAAGAGGAACATCGGGGGAGGTGCTGCCCCCCCCTCCGATTTTACTTTTGGCAATTCGTTACTCACCTCGCCAAGGGATCCATCTTCTAGGTCCCTTGGTTTCCGGGTGACCTTCTGATGAGCGGTGCCATCATGCATGCCGATCCCCCGATCTCGCGCCTGCACACTGCCATGAATAGGATGCAGTGGGGCCCCCCGAAATCCTGCGAGACTTCTCTGACCTGCGAGATCGCCATGGGACCACATCTAAGGCCATGCTTGTCATTAACAGATGGCTAAGTGGACAACGGGGTGAGTATTGTAAGGGGTAAGTAGGTGCCAATGAGGGGGAAATCGGGCCCTTTTTATTTTTGGTCCGATGTTCCTCTTTAAATGATCAAATAAAACTGAATACATTTCTTGAGAAACAGCGTCCTCAGTAAAGACTGCTTGACAGGATGTTAGTCTATAGTCATAGATGGCCAAAAATGTCTCCAGTGTTTTTCCGCACCTATCTATTGCTTATCTTGAAAGCCTGAACTAAGGGGCCGTGCTGCGTGATCTTGGTGACATCAGTCTATGATACAAGGTACATTGCTCACAAACACACACACACACACACACACACACACACACACACACACACAGTGTGTATATCACACAGAGAGTTGCAGATAAAACCTTGAAGTGCAACCAGCGATATATTGTAAGGCTTAAAAAATAAAACAGTACAAGTGCATATGTGCATATGCATCACCTTTAGTATTTATATGTCATCCAGAAATTCTAAAACTGGGACATCACTCAAATTGAATATAAGGCCCAAATATAAAATAAGCCATTCCGGTAATCAGGAGTGTAAGGGGGGTGTGACTGCAGGGAGTGCGACTGCACCAGGGACGGGGAGGTCAGGACGCACCCATCATTGTTGCTCCTCCACCTTATTATTTTTGTGCTCACTTGGCATCATTTAGAGAAAAGAAGGTTCATTTATTCTTGCCATTTCAGTCTTTAGATATCTAGTTTCATCCAACTGAGCTAAAAGACAGAAACAAGTTTACTGTAGGAGCCTTGAAACGGCCCCATTTAATGATCGCACTAGGGCCCCATCACAATAAATAGTTCCTGCTTGGGATTAGTGCGTTTTAATTGGTGGTTCACAATACTCAAAGATTGTCTCTATCATTATCAGTCTTATACACTTCTAATTTCTGTTGACAATGTCATCCCAGATTAATTAGGTTTGAAGTGCTCATTATTTTCTGTGTATAGCAAATACTATGTGGCTGGAAAGATATGCAATATTATGTTGGTTCTGTTTCATAGTGATAAGACCATTTTGAGCAACGTAATTGTATCCAGCTTAGTATTTAATTGTTTCAGTACAGCTTTTATAGTAAGGATTTTGTACTGGGTCAGCATGTATTCATGAAACTGATCAACAGTAGTTGACTCGTGAGGTCCTCAGGCCTTGTACCCTATACAGTTAATACCCTCTCGAACTATAGACAATTTCCAGGCAACCCTTAAACCAATGCGTCAAACCAATGACCATATGCATATGGCCGTTTCTTCCTTCTGAAAGGGAGCCTGTAGGCAAAGTGCATAAACTATTATTCAGAAGCTCACCTCGTCACTGCTGCCTTCTCTCTTCCTGTCAGCACACAGCTGCTCCTGGAAGTAGAAACAAGACAAAGAGTAGTGGCCATAGACCACCAATCTTAGAGCTCTCCTGGTGGGCTATAGCTCTGCCCTGGTTTGTCAGCCCAGAAAGAATGAGCTGAAGAAGAACAGCCTTTCTCCCCTCCCTGTACCTTCCACCCTTGTCAGTAGCCCTAATTAGCATATGAATAGCTGAATCTAATTAGCATTTTCATAACCACGACGTCTACTTAGTACTCCCATCCTTCACTATTGACCATCTGTGGACACTGTGGATTAGAATTGACTATAAGAATACTAGCAACAGGGAAAGAGGAGGGGCACAGCCATGGCATTTGAAGCATAATATTGGGTTTTTACAGATTATGTTGATTATTATGTTGCATCACAGCTCCAAGGGCCACACCCACTTGCTTCAGAAAACAAATCATAAGGTGAAACTGTAAACCTTGATACCTCAGCCATTTCTTCTTTAATTTAAAAATACAAAACAGTTTAGGACAGTGCCAAATGGAGCCTGACACAATGGTCAATAGTTGCCTATGGTATCCCTTGCCCTTGCCTATGGAGAATAAGCCTAATCTAATTTCTGTGATAACTGAACAGGTGGTTTATCTAATAGAAAAAGTAAGTGGGCATGGGATCACAAGATGAAACTCTAAAAGACCCAATAACCCAAGCGGTCACCTGGGAGGGACATTTCGGTGCCTGAAACCCAGGACGCGATTCCGACCAACGTGACCGCCAACGGGCAATCATGGAGCTGACGCAAGTATCAAGGCAGAGGTAAGAATTGCAGGTGTTCTGGGTGGCAATGCACTGGGGCAGAGGCTCCAGCATTCTGGATGCCCCACCCTCCCATCATGTCTGCATGTGGTTGCCCCCGGACCAACACCCGTTAGCGGGTAAACGGATATCAGTCCATTTAAGTGTATCTGTTTTTTGGCTAGCTATATAGTGGAGTAGTGGAAAATACTTTAAAATAGTTGGATATAACTAGAATTTCAAGCAGTATTCTATTAGTCTATTAAAGTGGATCAACACCCAGCGGGCCGATCAGATCCCTCCCCGCGGGGCATCCGAAATCGGGATGCCCCGCTGTGTTAAATCCCCCTGGACGCCCCATTCACCTTACCTTACTCTCGTTCCAATGGCGCATGCGCGGGCCGCATCTCGCTCTTCTCTCTAGCAGGGCGCGCGCTCGCGGCTGCCGTTTGTGAATGGCGGGCGCGGGCGCGCTCCCTGTTAGAGGGAAGCGCGAGATGCGGCTGCCAGCATGCTCGGAGCCGCTGTGGTTTTCCGTCCCTTGTACGTGCATACCACAGCGGCTCTGAGCGCGCTGATTGGACGAGGCCTGCGCATGCGCCGTAGGAGCGTGGTGAGGTGAGTTTTTTCTGCTATTCTGGTGGGTTTCACGCTGCGGGGTATGCTGAATACATTATTGAGAAACAGAAACCTCAGTAAAGCCAGCTTGAAAAATATTGGTCTAATCTGCATCACACACATACGCTAAATGTCATATAGATATGGATACATGAATGTACTGACTGTTTCTAGCTTTGTCCTTTTGAAGGTGTCAGGCACAATGTATTCCAGCTAGATAAAGCTTTAAAAAGTGGTTAGTGGCAGAGGGCCATTGTGTCGTTTTTTATTTAAAGTTTGCCATCTTTCAAAGATTTCCCAAAGGGCATGTAGATTTGAGATAGCCTGCAATGAGAAACCCCCTGGAAACCCCATGTTGATTTGGGATAGCCTGCAATGGGATACCCCCTGTCAATTTGGGATAGCCTGCAATGGGAAACCCCCTGGAAACTCCATGTTAATTTGGGATAGCCTGCATTGGGAAAATCCCTGGAAACCCCATGTCGATTTGGCATAGCCTGCAATGGGAAAACCCCTGGTCCCTGTAAACTCCCTGTCATGATCTTGATCATGATCTGACAGTTGCAGCAAAGCTTTGCCGCACTCTGCAGCCCCTAGCAGCATCCATGCTTCCTCTGGCCCACACGGCACTGCCAGCAGGCATTCTGGTCTGATAAGTGCATCAGGCATGCAAATTGAGGATGTTGCCAGAGTATCAAGGATTAAAGCGAGCATACAAGCAAACCAGGGGGTCTCACACTTTGGGGCCATTTAAATTTGGATGACCCTAAGACAGGGAATCACCTGACCCTAAACACTTGGGACAGTAAAAAAAGGTTTGAGTTCTCTTTAAAAATCTAAATGACATACTCGGCAATCTTCCAGTTGGCTGAAGATCTTACATGGATGATATGTTAGCAAACATGTTGGTTAGTAGGTCCCTGTCTCTAACTTCTGTCACATGACCATACACATTTAACCTACATTAGAACATATCTAGACTCTTTGCTTGTTGTAGGTTTGAATTGTAAGACAAGGTGGACCTTTTAGTGGTTGTGATTTTATGAAAACCTTTCCAAGCAGCTCTGGGATCATCTGAAGAAAATGTATTCTTTAGTTTCTCTGGTCTTTTTTACTGCCATGATTTATTTAGATAGGATTTTTTTCATCCTCTTGAACAGTGAGAAATACGTACTCTTCTTTTGCTGTTGTGACCATAATTGTGATCTTTACTAGAAAAATCACACTCTTGCAGAATTTGAACAAATCAGAATTGAAAAAGCTGAGGCTGTCTTAATCTTAACCTGTGTGTATAGGGGTAGGATGTGTGGCAAGCAATGTTTGCAGAAGCCAGAAGCTTCAGTGGGATTTGCTTTCACAGTTGTGTAACAGCGACCAAAGAGCTCTGTAATATGTGCTGATAGACTGCCTGCTAAGAAAGTAGAGGTATCCCAGGCTGGCTGGCGTAAGTCTGTTTTGACAAACGAAACATCTGATGGAAAAAGGGGTGTTCAATATGTTATCTACCCCAATATGCTCTGTCAGTGTTAAAGGGCTGAGCTTATTTATGAGATCAAGACATGTCTGGACATGCAAAAAATAGCAGTTAGGTCTGAAAGCACTGGAAGTGGACAGGATAGCAAGTGCAGGTGCAAATGCCGGTCTACAGAGAAAGTGATGGATTTGGAGCTTTGTTAAATAATTTAACTCTTTACAAATGAAGAAATGAAGCCTAAAGAAATCCATGAATAGCTGTATATGGTGATGATGCACCTTCCTACTACTAAGTAAAGTTTTGTGACAAGCACTTTAAATGGGATAGGGAATTAATTGAAGATGATCCCGTTCAGGGCAACACGTTGAAGCAACTTCAGAGGAGATGTGGCATAAAGTGGAGATCTGTTTGGATTGGGTTTTGGATGATCGAGGGCTCAAAGTCAAATCAAATGTAAAGCTTGTGACTTAGGCATTTCAGTTTGCACAATTTCCAACATTTATGATGTCTTTATGATTTCAAAGTTCAGTTCCCGATGTGTGCCACAAATGTTGAGAAAAAAACATGTCACCAGAGAATTTAGACATGCCTAAAGGGGACCTTCACTCTGAATAAGAGTCTATCTTATATGTTTCCCACACCCTGTACATACAGATTGCTCACATTAAAAATCATCCTACCTGCATCTACTGCATGTTATGAGCCTTTAAACATCCAAGATGGCGGCTCATGGAACATCAGGCAGTCTGCAAACAGGAAGTGCCTTCTGACTGTGCTGCTCTGCATTCTGGGACTGCTGACCTTTTCCTGACCACAGCTCTGCTCTGTCTGAGCAAAGCACAGCTATAACCTGCCCCCCTGTACTTTATCCCACTCTCCTCTCCTCAGTAAGTGTAATGCTTCTGAGTCAAGATGGCGATGCCTGTATCCTAAAGTCCTTAACAGAGTTGCAGCCCAGTGGGGGAAAGAGTAATAAGTAAGTGTCTAAAAACTTAAAATATCTTAATTTTAGATGCTGGGGAATAGTTTTTTAAGGGTTTGGGCTTTTCAATAAATCATGCTGAAGGTCCGGTTTAAAGAAAATCCAGGAGACTTCTACTCTTAAATTGTTACAGGTGAAACATAGGTCCACCACCATGTCCAAGATCCTGAGACCTAACAAAAGGCCATGCAGTGGAAGCACAAGGGATCAACAACTCCAAATTGTGTGTGCAGTGCAGCAGTCAGTCGAAAAGGTCATTGCAACATTTTATTGGGATATAGAATTGTTTTATTTCAAAAAATCATGCTACAACAATTATTGTGCACATTGATGCTTCAACAATTAAGGCATTAAGTGAGTTTATTAAAGAGAGACACAGTGGGAAGTTGTTGACAGGTCTGTTGGCGATTTGTGACAATGCCCCAGCTCACAAGTCTCGCAAATCACAAGCTTCTATCAGGGAATGTGGCTTCATACAGTTTAACCATTCCCCCTGCTGTCCAGACCTGGCTCCTAGTGAGTATTCTCTCTTTTGTAACCTGAAGATATTAGCAGGGTTCCTGCAGGAATACGTCTCCTCCTTCCCTCCTCCTCCCCTGAGGGTATCCAAAATGTGTTTTCATATTAAGGTAGATAACTTATTGGAGTTTTTAAGCGGTGTACCCCAGGGTTTAGTGCTGGGTATCATATTGCTCAGCTTGCTTATAAATTATAAAGAAGGTGGCAATAATGCCACTGTCTCTTTATATGCAGATGACACCAAAATATGTAGCACATAAGTCAGGCTGACTTGCACTCTTTGAGTGCCTGGGCATTGACTTGGCAAATTCCAATAATCTGGAGGTAACATATGTCCTCGGGGGAGTAAAGCTGGGAGTCACTTTTTGAGAAAAATCTGGGGGTACTGGTAGATGACATGCTAAATAACAGTCAAGCAGTTGCTTCCAAGGCCACCAAGATATTATAATGCATTTAAAGAGGCATCGAATCATGGGAAAGGGATGTAATATTGCCTGTTTACAAAGCGCTGGTGCAGTTTCATCTGGAATATGCAGTCTAGTCCTGGACACCATAATAGAAAGGATGCCCTTATGTTGGAAATGGTGCAGAGGAGAGACACTAAACAGGGGAAAGAAGTTATGAATAAAGATTAAAGGATTTCTAAGAGGGGGCATGATTAATTTGTATAAATATATAAATGGGCAATACAAAAAATATGGGGGGGGGGAGCTATTTGATGTAAAATCCTCTACAAAAACGATTCAGTCTCCAAAGGTGATGATCCCTTTTTTACCATAAGAATTATAAATCTGTGGAATAGCCTCTCACAGAAGCTTGTTACAGTAGCATCTGCTGAACAAAAGGTTTAGGCTTTTCAAAAAATAAAATAACATTGACAATGACTCTTAGCTTTAATATGCATGTATGTAATGAAGAAAACAATAATAACAATACTAATTCTTCACCCTGTCCCTTGGTCGAACGTGTTGGACATACTGTATATCCTCTTTCAACCACCATAATATCTATATAACGGGGAGGCTGATTTATTAATAGCGACATGTAGCGACAGTTGAGCGACTGTAGCAGTATTTTCACAGCGCTAGTAGTCGCTGTGCTTGGCCGTTGTTCGGTTGTTGACAGCGACTCAGCCGGTGTGGCGTAATGTTGAATACAAGGTTACGAGTCGCTATTTGACAGGTTCTGCGATGTATGGGTGCGCATGATAGCGACTGATCAGAGCGTCCGGCTTCCACCATATTCATCAAAAAATCACGCTCAAAAAATTCAAGCGCTGTGAAATGCATGTTTAAACCCCAGAGCGCTGGAGGCGATGTGTTAAAAGTAGTTTTTTAACCCCCAAACCACCATATTTTTGGAAACCAAAAAAAAAGTAATTAAATAATTTAGTAATATGAATACATTAATATCAGACCTGTAATATCAATTCTGTCCAATTTTTTTTTTTTTTTTTTCCCTTAAAATGGCAGAAGTGGTCACAGAATTTTTCACCTAAAAAAAAAAAAAACATTAATAACAATTAATTATGAATATTTAAAGATTGTTCCATTGAAATGCATTGGAACGCGCCAGGTAGCGAGAGGTCATACCTGTCGCTGTTCAAGGTCGGACGCTGGCGCTGTGGGCGGAGGCTGGAATAATGATGAATGAGTGGCTATCTGGCGCTATCTCAGTCGCTAAGCAGGATTGGCTTGATAAATGTGTGATTGTGGTGGGGAGCCGGCGTTCTCGTGGCGGGGCCCGTCATTACCGGCCGCTCACCAGTTGCTACATGTCGCTATTCCTTCATAAATAAGGGCCTACGTAACACCCCTCATGTAGGTGTACAACATGGTGTAGTATTTAAATTCTGCCTCTAGGCCACAGAAGCCCAGTATTTTAACTTCCAATATTTTTTCATACTTTCTGCTGTGAAAAGAAGGAAAACAAGATTCAGCAGCATATGTCAGATTTATCAAGGTCAAAGTGAGAAAAATTGGAGCAAATAGGAGCAGTCTCAAATCAGCAGCCTAGTTTTGCTTTAACAATCCAAAATTAGGATTTGCTATGTACAGTATTTCTAGATAAATCTTCCCCAGTTTTATAAAACACTAAAAACCCAGTGACTTTGTTGTACATTTGGCTGCAGTCCCAATCCAAGTACTTGAGTAAAGGACAAACTGAGCCACTGTAAATTTTTGAACATTTGTAAAGTAGTTTCTCCATGGCAGGTGGACATTGGTAGATATCTGTGAATATAAATGAAGGAATTAATATTTGCTGACAGATTGTACCTAATAACAGAATGATCTCCGTGGATCATTTATTTCTGAACAGAGATCAGGTGTTTTGGTATAAGTCTCATTATGTAGTTAATGTAATAATGTAACAATTAATTACTATGATCGGCAGTGTAGTTATGTATTCCCACAGTATTTGTGGCCACTGACTGAGCAAGATGGGCTCTTATTACAGTATCTCTCCTCTGCCTTGTTGCATGCGCCATTCCCCATGATATTAATAAGAACTTGTACAGCTGTTGTTATATTATTTCAATAATCTCCTTAGTTAGCTTCATCCAGATACAGATGGTGCTTTATTTATATAAAAAGTAAACTGTTGCTGAAAAAAGCTAGGTTGCCTGCTTTGATTATTAAAATATTAAAGGAAAATTATCTTTTTGCAAGGTTTTTTGGTGTTCTGCTTTAAACCGGACCTTCAGCATCATTTAATGAAAAGCCCAAACTATTCCCCAGCATCTACAATTAATATATTTTACATATTTAATCACTTACTTTACATTCTTTTCCCCACTGGGCTGCAACTCTGTTGCCTCAGAAGCATCACAGGAGAGGGGTGAAAAGTGCAGAGGGTGGGGTAGACAGAGCAGAGCTGGGGTCAGAAAAAAAGACAGCAATCCCACAATGCAGAGCGGCACAGTCAGAAGACACTTCCTGTCTGCAGGCTACCTAAAACTCCATGGGCTGCCATCTTTATGTGAAAAGGTTAAGAAAATGCAAAAGGTGCCGGTAGGATGATTTTTAATGTCTGTATGTACAAGATAGACTCTTATTGGGGTTGAAGGTTCGCTTTAATGTTTTCCTCTTCTATGTAAAATAGACATTTCTGTTAGAATTGTGCCTGCAGAACTGTGATTTACTTATCAACATGTTGTTTCCAAGTGTCTTATATTCCTATGGCCCTGTGTTGCTGAAGTGGAAGCAGCTTTCCTTGGTTTGAATTCATCCATAAAGCTTTCAGCACCGGAACTCCAAAGATAAAACATAACTTTTACTGTATAAACGTTAAAATCATCTTACACGAGGACCGACAGTCACATTTCCTTAACCCCCAAGCGGGCAGCGACGCGTTTCAGGGGAAGCACTCCTTTTATCAAGCAGCCTGCCTTTCCTGGCTTTGAGCAAAAACTATTGACTACAAGAACTGACCCAGAATCCTTCCACAGGTGAGCTAATCAGCAGCTTGGGCTAAATCAAGCAGCAGTAATGAAAACACCAACAGTAATCTATTAGCTACTGGAACACAAGATTGTAATCCCCCATCTGAAGAAGCTGAATTACAGCAGGAAGGGTTAAACGTGTGAGATCAGGAATGTGGAGCGTCATCTCTGCCTCAGTCAATCAAATGATTAACAAGCAAGGGTCGTGAAGTCTCTGTATTCTTAGTATGTCACACACACCGCTTCAAGAATCCTTAACATGTGGGTAATATCGTCCTGAAGAGGCGTTCCTGCAGAGATGATAGCAAAAGAAAGCCCCTCCCTAATCCATAAATACCTGGGACCTCCCACTCATTACCCAGTTTTCCATCTCTGCAAGACGGCGAGCAAGTCAGAAGATGATGGCTCCTCCTTGCACAGGGGGATTTAAGGTAGCCGGGATGATTCCCGGCCCTTTATTTAATTTCCGTTTTGGACCAAATTATCCCTATATATATATATGCCTCCCAGCCGTGGCTGCGGGTCCGGGCGAAGGTTTTTGTTAGCACCTTTGGTGCTTAGGAGCATAGCTCCACCGTGAGACCCTATTAACCCTTTAAGTGCCAGCCTACCTGCAGCATTTCCCACTCCCTGTTGCCAGACTGAGTTTCACTGTTTCGCGCTACACATGTTCAACTGTCATTTTTGAAAGGATTTCCAGGGATTTCCCAGGAAAATTATATATTGTTTTTTTCAACAGAGTCTGGGCTTTAACATGAAATGTCTTGTTTGTATTTTTTAGGTGTATTCTCAACATTTTTGGGTGAAATGTGTGAAAAAAATTAAAAAAAATATATTTTTTTACAATTTGTAGAGTTTTTTTGTAATAAAAAATGTAAGTTTGTCAATAAAATCTTATTGCGTGAGAAACCCCAATTTCTCCCGGTTACAGCGATACCACATATGTATAGGTAGACACCCTTTCCTGCCCAGAAGCCTTTTATAGCTGCTGGATGACAAATGGTTAATTAAAAAAAAAAAATGACATAGGGTCCCCCTTCCCGGGGAGGGGGACCCCATTTTTTTTTGGATTTTTAAGGGTTAAAAACCCTTAAAAATCCAAAAAAAAAAATGACGTGGGGTCCCCCTTACCCAAAGTAACCAGCCCGGGACCAGCTATGGGGGCTTGTAGGCACAGAGTGGGGGGGCCAGCTTTGGTGGCCCCCCCACCCTGCAGCCTACGAGCCCACATAGCCTATGTGGGCCCGGGCTCTTCTGCCCCCCCCTGGCCTTTGGGGAGGCAGGTAATGGGGGTGCGGGGGTTAATGGCAAGCCACCCGCTAGGGCAGGTGACTTGCCACCCCCCCAGCCTTGTGAACTGGTATAAGGGGTCTCATGGACCCCTTACCAGCTCACAAAGGGTTAATGTGAAATAAAAACACCACACAATAATAAAAAGTATTTTATTCAAAAAAAAAAAAAATTTTTTAACTGTACTTACCTTCGATTGCAAGCTCTTGTCCCTCGCCGCTCAGCTGACAGATGCCTGTGATCGGCATCCAGAGAAGGAGAAGGCAGGAGATCAGAGGATCTCCTGTCACCTCCTTCCAGGGCACCGATCACCGGCATCTGAGAAGCTGAGAAAGCTGAAGCCGGTGATCGGGACCGGGAGAGGCAAGATGGCTGCCACCATCGTGAAGAAGAGAGGAGAGAGCCTCCCAGGCTCTCTCCTGAAGATCGGTAAGTCCTGGGGGGGGATCGGAGGCCCCCCAGGTGAAGAGGAGGGACAGCGGGAGCCAGCGCACACACAGGTAAGTGAATGTCATTTTTATTTTTTATTTTTTTTTACAGTTAGCAGCTGCTGCTGCAGAAGCGGGGGGGGGGCGGCCTATTCCGGGGGCTCTCCTGGAGCCATCCGACCCCCCACGGGGGATCGGATGGCACCAAATTAAAGAGGAGACCCGGCCGGATCCAACAAGGGGTCAGGTGAGTATTTTTGATTTTTATTTTTTAAACTAGAAGCGAGGAAAGTCAAGCACGTAACACCTACGGGCTTGGCACTTAAGGCCCAGCCAAGCCAGCACGTAGGTGTTACGTGCTTGGCAACAAAAGGGTTAAAGAGGGTAGGCGGTTAAGCTGGGTTGGTGATCCTGGCTTGGGATGCCCTGTCCCTTAGTTTAATTTTGGCAATGACCCTCCCGGGATCCCTTTCCATGGTGGGGATAAGTGGTTGTTGGGTCCCCTCTTTATTTTTCTCAATCCAGAGGCTGTCTGTTCTCACTGTTTTATGTGGTCTGTATCTTTAAATGTCTTTTCAGCGCTGCAGCGCTTCTGAGGGTTTCTGTGTGAATTGTGACATTTTTTCTTCTCTCAGTATGGTGAGGTGATTTACCTCACGCTTTACATAGTATGCAGCGGGGGGGGGGCGGGGCCGGACTTTCGGCGCAGCCCGGGGTCCGTTCCTCTTTGTATTGCTGCTTGGGAAGCGAATGTGCCCTCCTCTTTATTTTTCCTGACCTGGGTTGTGTGTGTGTGGGGGTTCCAAGCGCCCCGGCCGCATAGTTACTGCGGCGCGGGACGGTGTAAATGGCGCCTTTTTTTCTGAGGTAATTTTACCTCACGACTCTCCTCTTGGGGGCGGGGCCGGTACTGTTGTGTCATGCGGCCCGCCCCCATCTATCTCCTAGCGCCGCTGAGGAGCTGATGCGCTGCTTGGGAAGGATGGGGGGCGTGGTCTGACGCCTCGCGCGCCCCGCGCTGGCCACGCCCCCTGTCTCCTCATCTCTCTTCTCGGCCTGACAGGAATCTCTTCATGGTCTTCTCCATTGCGAGCCCTGAGGTTTTGTGAGTGGCCATTGGTCCCCTACTCATTTTATTTTACTGTCTGCGTGTGTGCATGTTTTTTGTATCTGTCTCCTTATCAGTACCTTCTGTGTCTTTCAGGAGGAGGTTGTCAGGAGGATCTGTGGTAGCATTAGAGGGTTTTCTCCCGGTCCTAATCCCTGGGTTCCATCTTGTTATTAAATCCTCCCACTCGGGACATTAAAGGGGCATCCCGGGTTGCTTACTAGCGTAATTCCCTGGGTCTTGGCGACCACCTAAAAATCACCTAATGGAGGCATCCCCAGATACTGGGACTGGGACCCCTTCGGGGCATCCCAAAAGATGTATTTTGTGCGGTGTGTCCATTACTGGGGACGATGTTTTACTGTGTATTCCATGTGCACGGCAAACTATTGCGCGGCAGTCCGAACCCCGTACGTCGGGGTCAGTACGGCCGGTCGCCTCATCTCTTCCTCCCACCTTGACTCGTACCACGTGTGACGTAGTCATGGGCAGGGATCTACAATCTGAGATGTGCGCCAGATTGGCTAACCTTGAGAAAATGGTTTCCGGTTCGGTCGCCCGTAAGGCTCCGACTAAGAGAAAGCATTTGTCACTGGTTCCGTTGGAGGATGACCTTGATGATGTTGATAATCTAGATTGGTCTGATTATTCCCCGCTAGAGGAAGGGGAGGTTTATGAGGCGTCAGATGCTTCGGACGATGAGCTGTCCTTTGCTGCTGAGGCCGAGTCTGCTGAGCTGAGGAAATCTGTGGATACTCCGCACGCTCTGGCTCTTATGTTGGAGGTCTTAAATATTTCTCCTCCTGAGGAAGTGTCACAGCAGAAGGACGAGTTGTTTGAGGAATCCAGGCCGCGCTTGGAGTTCCCTACACAACGGCATTTTGACAAGATCATTGATAAGGAATGGGACAGGCCGGCTCGGCTCCCTGGTATCCCTCAAGGGTGGGATAGAAAATATCCCTTCCCTTCGGAGGTAGTTAAGCGCTGGGCTTCCCCCCCCCGAGGTCGATGCACCGGTTTTGGGGTTGTCCAATTCCTCGGTTTTAAATAGGCCCGATTGTTCCACCCTCAAAGATGGTGAGGATAAACGCATTGACCAGATGGCTTGCCATGGTTTCACTAGCGTCGGGTCAGCCATGCGGCCTGTGTGTGCTTCTGAACTTATGGTCTTGGCTGCCAGGTCTGTGGTCAGGGACCTTTTGACTTCTTCCGGGCTTTGGCCGGGGAGTAATGAATTCATTAGCCTAAAACGGTGTGAGTTGTTTTTGTCCTTTGTGCTTACAGCCTTAGACGATACCTTGATGATGTGCGGAAGGACGTCGGCCCTACTGGTGTCTATCCGGCGGTCGGTGTGGCTGCGCCAGTGGGCGGCTGATTTTATGTCCAAAAAGTCGCTGACGGCTTTACCTTTTGTCGGTCTTTGGCTCTTTGGTGAGACGTTGGACTCTGTTACCAAGGGTGGTAAGTTACCTCAGCGCAAGAAGCAACGCCGTCCCTTTCGGGGGGCGCCTGCTTTTACCCCCTCCTTTCGTGGGGCCAGAGCTGGCAGGGGTTCCGCCTCCCCTTCTCCCAGAGGAGATTCTGGGGTAGGGGCAGGGGACGTGGCCGCTCTGGATACAGCTGGGGCTCTAAGCCCAAACCGGCGGCTAAGCCGGCCCAACAATGAGGGGGCGCCCTCACCCATGCGGGTGGGGGGACGGCTGCGGCACTTCTCCCAGCTCTGGGAGCAGGAGGTCTCGGACAGGTGGATACGGGAAGTGGTGTCTTCCGGCTACAAGCTAGAGTTCGAGCTCCGCCCCCCCTCCAGGTTTCTCAGGTCTCGGATGCCTTCGGAGCCTCTGGCAGCGCAGGGGCTCCTGTTGGCAGTAGAGAATCTTCTGAAATTGGCCGTCATTTGCCCAGTGCCCCCCTCGGAACGGGGGGAGGGGTTTTATTCCAATCTGTTCACGGTGCCCAAGAGGGATGGATCGGTCCGACCCATCTTGGATCTGAAGTTTCTCAACAGGTTCATCAGGCCGCGGAAGTTCCGGATGGAAACGCTGCGCTCGGCTATCCACTCCCTTCGCCAGGGAGACTTTCTCACGTCCATAGACATCCAGGACGCTTACCTGCATGTGCCAATTTTTCCGGCGCACCAGAGGTTTCTCAGGTTCGTGGTGGAGGATCGGCATTTTCAGTTTGTGGCTCTGCCTTTCGGTCTCACCTCGGCTCCTCGGGTCTTCACCAAGGTGCTAGCAGGGGTGATGGCTCTGCTCAGAGTTCAGGGTATCCGTGTTGTGCCCTATTTGGACGATCTCATGATCATGGCCTCCTCATTCAGTCAAGCGGAGTCGGACACCGGATTGGTGGTGTCCACGTTGGAGAGGTTCGGTTGGGTGATCAACTACCCCAAGTCGACTCTGTCTCCGTCCAGAGTTCTGACCTTTCTGGGGATGTCTCTGGACACCTCGCAGGCCAAGGTCTTTCTGCCCCAGGCCAAGGTTCTTCTGATACAGGAGTTAGTTCGGCTTCTCTTGTCAGCCCCTCATCCGACCATTCGACTGGGGATGAGGCTGGTGGGGCTCATGGTGGCCTCGTTCGAGGCAGTTCCCTTTGCGCAGTTTCACACAAGGACGCTTCAGCTTCATCTGTTGAGGGTTTGGGACAAGTCTCCACAATCGTTGGATCAATCCTTCCTGATGACCCCCCGAGTTCGTCAGTCCCTGCGATGGTGGTTGCGATCTCTCAATCTGTCGAAGGGCAGGTCTTTTCTGGCTCCGTGTTGGGAAACGGTCACCACGGATGCCAGTCTGTCAGGTTGGGGGGGTGTTTGGAAGGACCTCCAGTTCCAGGGTCTGTGGGGCCCGCAGGAAGCTCACGAACCCATCAATATTCTGGAGTTGAGAGCCATCAGACTGGTTCTGTTTCACTTGACTCAGCAGTTGAGAGGCCTGCCGGTGCAGGTCCGGTCGGACAACAGGACGGCGGTGGCCTATATCAATCACCAAGGAGGAACTCGCAGCAGGAGTGCCCTCAGGGAAGTGTCCTTGATTTTGGACTGGGCAGAGACCCACGTACCGTGTATCTCAGCAGTCTACATTCCGGGGGTGGAGAACACGGAAGCGGACTTGCTGAGCAGGGCCTCCTCTCGTCAGGGGGAGTGGTCTCTCAGTCCCAAGGTGTTTCGTTCAATATGTCTCAGGTGGGGGGTCCCAGCGGTGGACCTCTTTGCCTCTCGTCACAATCACAAGCTCCCAGCTTTTGTGTCTCTCTCGCAGGACCCTCTGGCTCTGGCAGTGGATGCCATGTCTCTGAACTGGAGGGATCTGGGGTTCCTTTACCTGTTTCCCCCGTTCCCAATGCTAGCCAGAGTGGTGCGCAAACTGGCCTTGGAAGGCGCGTCAGCAATTCTAGTGGCCCCAAGGTGGCCAAGGCGAGTTTGGTTCGCAGATCTTGTAAGGCTGGCAGAGGATCAGTTTGTCCTGCCTCTGCTGCCGGACCTGCTCACCCAGGGTCAGCTATGCTATCCCAATTTACCATCGCTGGCTTTGACGGCATGGCTGCTGAATCCGCCATCTTGAAGGAAGAAGGTCTTTCTGACGCGGTGATTCAGACTCTTATCTGTGCCAGAAAGCGCTCCTCCTCTTCTATTTACTACAGGACTTGGAGGGCCTATATTGATTGGTGTGAAAGTAGGTCTCTCTCTTGTCGAGAGTTCTCCATACCTAGAATTTTGGAGTTTCTTCAACATGGTCTAGATCTGGGGCTCCAGCTTAGTACATTGAAAGGGCAGGTTTCTGCCCTGGCGGTGTTCTTCCAAAGGTCATTTGCACTTCATCCTTTAGTCAAGACTTTTTTCCAGGGGGTTACGCATGTTCGGCCTCCTAGGAAGCCTTTTGTTCCAGTTTGGGATTTGAACCTGGTTCTGTCTGCTCTCCAGGGCCCTCCGTTTGAGCCCTTGAAGGAGGTAGATTTGTCTTCTCTTACGCAAAAGGTGGCCTTTTTGGTGGCGATCACTTCGGTTAGGCGTGTTTCTGAGTTGGCAGCTTTATCCATTACAGCTCCATACTTTGAGAAACATCAGGACAAGGTTGTCTTTCGTTTCAAGCAGGATTTTCTTCCTAAAGTGGTCTCGGAGTTTCATCTGAATCAGGACATTGTTTTGCCTTCTCTATGCCCAAATTCCCGTGACGATAGGGAAAGGGCTTTGCATTCTTTGGATGTAGTTCGTGTTGTGGAACATTATCTGGAGGTTACGTCTTCCTTTCGTAGGACTGATGCTTTCTTTGTGGTGCCCTGCGGGCCTAGGAAAGGTTTGGCTCCTGCCAAGTCTTCCATTAGTAAATGGATTCGTCAGGCCATCCTTGGGGCATATTCCGCCAAGGGGAAGAGTCCCCCTTTTCGTGTTACTGCTCATTCTACTCGTGCGGTTGGGGCGTCCTGGGCCTTCCAGCACCAGGCCTCTGTTGAGCAAGTTTGTAAGGCCGCTACTTGGTCTTCTGTTCACACTTTTTCCAAGTTTTACAAAGTTGATGTTCGGGCGTCAGCGGATGCTGTTTTTGGCCGCAAAGTTCTGCAAGCTGTTGTGGTTTAAGTTTTATATTGTTGCCTAGTTTTGGATCCCCGCCCTTGTTATGGACACTGCTGTTGGATGTCCCACATGTTAAGGATTCTTGAAGCGGGGTGTGTGACATACTAAGAATAATACCATTTTGTGAATACTCACCTTGTAAAATGGTTATTATGAGTATGTCACACACCCCGCTTCAACCCGCCCTTTTGTATTCAGGATCCTCTTTATGGCGAACTTTGCGTGGTTGTTGTTTACTTTTGCCTCTTCCTGGTCCCTTACTTACTGCTTCTGTATACTGGGTAATGAGTGGGAGGTCCCAGGTATTTATGGATTAGGGAGGGGCTTTCTTTTGCTATCATCTCTGCAGGAACGCCTCTTCAGGACGATATTACCCACATGTTAAGGATTCTTGAAGCGGGGTGTGTGACATACTCATAATAACCATTTTACAAGGTGAGTATTCACAAAATGGTATTTTTGTTCACTAGACATGCTAGTTGGTGTATGCTGCTAAGGTAAACACACTGTTGGTAGAGAAAACACAGAGTTGAAAACAAATAAAAAAGGGAAAAAATCACACATATGTTCGGCACCTTGAGAACATCATTTTGGCACGCAATAATGGAAACTTTAAAAAATGCTGACATCGAAAGTGGAATTACCCATTAAATCAAGAGACTGTGTGAAGTAAACATGATCACAGACCACAGACTTTTCTAACTATTATTTTCCAGTCTGTTATATGCTGTTAAAAACAATAGACTTCTATTTAAAGTGGGCCAAAATCCACATTTTTCACTAGCATCCCCTGAATTGCTCCCCCCATGAAGAGCACCTTTTGCCAATTCTCACTGCTCCAGCTTCACTCTAATCCCAGATAATGCTGTCCGTTTTAGCTGTAAAGCTACGCATCCTCAATTCATTGCCACTGTTATGTTTGGCAATGATGTCATTGCCACAACTATGCAATGACTGATCGCCTGCCATCTTACAGAGATGGACAGCAAAGAATAAAGTCTTCCAGGGCATTTCGAAAATATCCATTCCTAGTTTTACACCCTAAGAATAAAGTAGGGGTCAGTAGGGGTTTTGGACAAATTTATTTTGCAAGTTCAGTGGGCTTCGGTCCACTTTAAATCTTTCTGGCATGGGAACTATTTAAAATGGGCATATATCTGCAGATTACAGGTATGAAATACAACTTCATATATCACAATGTATTACAGTAAAAAAAAACACTTCATTGTTTAAACCTAAAAAATGATGTTTTCTTAATGAATGAATATACTTTTTTTAAGGTCAGCTTACAGAGTGATAGGCCAGTGGATCTCAGATTATTTATACTAAGTAACCCCAGCAAGAAAAAGTTCAAACCAAGTACCCCCAAGGGCGTGAGCAGTTATAAATATTATAAAATAAGTTATAAAATAAATAAATAAGTAATACAATAAAAATAAGTAAGCCTCGTAGAACCTTTAAAGCAAGAATAATAATATAATGTTTCAATGGTAATATAATGTTTCTAACCAGTCAGATACTCCCTGTTGAGGTGCCCCTGAATCCTGCCTTGTACCCCCTGGGGCACACGTACCATGGAATTGAGAAACAGTGTGATATGCTGTCTGCAGGCAAGATGTTACAAAATGAATAATAACTGGCTTTCAGGCAATGGTGTTTTATTTCTGAAACTGCTCAGTTTGTCAACGGTTTGCGTTCTGCTGTCTTTTAGACTCCAGGGCCTCCGATGTTCCTCTTTAATGACAGTATCTGCTGTTCAACAGATGACAATGCGACATTTTGACATAAAAACATGATTCTTAAATTATTACATTGAAGAAGAGCTGTACATAATGCAAACTGAGGGCTATAGTAAAGACAGTTAGTAGAACCTTGTTTGTAAAATGCAAAAGTAAAGTTATACTAAAGGAAAGCCCAATTGTTGTCCCATTGTCTCCGTCTACATGTTTCACTGTCCCAAATTTCAATCCATTTTCAAATAGACCCTGTAGTTCCTAAGTTATTTGTAAAATTATTACAGAATTGGATCATAAAACACACAAGTAGGCCCAGCTCAAAAAATAGCTACAAAAGTGCTCCCTCACCCCCGGCTATACAACCTATTGCACAATCCACCAAACACTTGCGGGGTCTCAATTAACCCTTCTAGTGCCAGCTACGGGAGTCTGACGTAGCTGCCTCTCCAACCGTTAAGTGCCAGCTACATGAGACTCATGTAGCTGACTTTAGAGCCCCATAGAAAGAGTAAAAAAGATACAGACTTACCTGACCCCTCCTTTGAAAGTGCCAACGATTCTCTTCAATCATCACCTGTTTGATTTCCGCCCCCAGGCCTCTGATCTTCAGAAGGGGGCCCGGAATAGCCCCCCCCCCCCCGCACCATCTGAAAAAAAAAAATTTAAAATGACACAAACTCACCTGACAGCCCGATCGCTCTCCCCAGGTCTTCTCTTCACCAGGGGGGGCTCTGACCCCCCCTGGACTTACCACGCTTCGGGTGAGGACCCAGCAATGGGCCCTAGCCCCGCCCACTTGTGGGAGGAGCGGGATGACGTCATCCCGCTCCTCGTATACCGGCACCCAGCTCCGATCTGTAACTTGTCGGTAGCGCTCTGATCCCCTGCCTCCCACCCTCCCTGCTCCGATCACTACACGGGATCAGAGGTAAGTATAAGTGAAAAAAGAATAAATAAAGAATTTTGTGTCTGTGTCTTTTATTTTTTACTTAACCCTTTGTGAACTGGTAAGGGGCCCATGAGACCCCTTATACCAGTTCACAAGGCTATGGGGCTGGCAATCACCTGCGGCTAGCGGGTGACTTGCCATAACCCCCAGCCACCCCATTACCTGCCTCCCCAATGGCCGGGGGGGGGGCAGAAGGGCCCGGGCCACTTAGTGGCTATGTGGGCAAGTAACGCTGGACCCTGCGCCCTGTTCTACAAGCCTCCATAGCTGGTCCGGGTCGGTAATGCTGGTTAAGGGGGACCCTACGTCACTTTTGGGGGGGATTGTAAGGGTTTTTAACCCTTAAAATTCCCCCAAAAAATGAGGTTTCCCCCCCCCCCCCCTATGTAATTTTTTTTTTTTAAGTTAACCCCTTACAACTATGCAATCATATTGCATAGTTGTATCCTATCTGAAATCTCCTAAACTGCTGTTTCAGTTTGGGGGAGTTTCTTGGGCAGAAAAGGGTGTATACCAATACATATGTGGTACCGTTGTAACCGGGAGAAATAGAGCTTTCACACGCAATAATATTTTATTAACAAACTTACATTTTTTCTTACAAAAAAAACTACAAAAAAATAGATTTTTTTAATTTTTTTGCACATAAGGCTCGATTCAGAGACACATTCGTCCGGATTTCCGTAGCTGTCTGTGAAAGTTTTGGTGGGTGTTTGTCATTTTTTTGCTTTTTTTCGTTCATTTTTCATTCGTATGAACGTTCGGGAATGCGCTTTCGATGAACGGAAGCAAATCGGAACATTTCTGTTCGTTCAGATAACTTCCGTTATTGGGATGGGTTCCCGTCTGATTCAGAGAGCTGATTTCCGACGGATCACCACCCTATAAATCCGTTTCATTTCCGATCCACTTACGGGACCTTTGAGGGCTCGGATTGCTATTGTTGAACATGTTTTGCGGCTATGTGGAGGAGTCTGCGCGCCTTTAGCACCAAGGTATTGCATGTATCAGCATGGCTGAGGCCATAAATTGTCTAGCAATGCATATCTGAATCAATACATTTCATGTATGCCTTATAGATGCATTTTAATGCTGACCTTAATTATTAGTCCTTAGCATGTAAACCTTTATTTTCCCACACATCCATATAATTGCTATATTTTTTTAGACTTATGTCCTTTGCGAATTATATTTGGATTGTTGAACTTGAATCTTAATTTGTTGTAGGAGTTATTGTTTTAGTTGGTTACCTTTGCTTTGTGTAATTATTTTATATTTGGTTGCAGAACCACAAGATGTGCCACTCGCCCTTGCTCCTGATGCCCGTTCTTTGCCTGCAGAATGCGGGCCAGGGGTTCTCTAATCGGCACTATGCAAAACCCGGCCCGTGGCGAGGGCCCTCTGGCTTTTGAAGTCCAGATTTAGGTGTTTGGACCATACGGGGGGGGGGGGGCACTGCAGTATGACCCCAACAAGGTTATTCCAATATTTTAATTTACCTTTTTTTAACAGGGCCCACACGTGCCAGAGTGGCACAACTGAGTGTCAGTGTCCTTCAGTTGGTTGGCAGGAGCTGCCTAACTCGTTGGGGACCACAGATGAAGAATAATGTTCAGTGGCCTGCCATTGCTATGTATTTTGTTTTTTATAGTTGTAAAATTTGAAATTTTCAAAATTCGTAAAACATTGTCATTTCATTTACAAAATACATTAACACAAAACTAATGGGCCCAGAAATATTTAAAGATGAATATTCACATGACCGAGAAGTGATTTGGGTAAGTTTTAGGGGGCTAAAATGGAAGAAGAACCTAACCGACAAGTGGTTTGGGTGAGCTTTAAGGGTCCAAAAGGAAAGATGGAGGATAGTGCTAAGTGGTTGGGGTGAGCTTTAAGGGTCCAAAAGAGAAGATGGAGGATAGTGCAAAGTGGTTTGGGTGAGCTTTAAGGGTCCAAAAGGGAAGATGGAGGATAGTGCTAAGTGATTTAGCTAAACATTGTAGTAGAAGTGAGGGTGGCAAATATGTAGGCGAGCACTTTAATGAGTTACGTTTGTAGTGCGCAGGCGCAAGATCGTAAGGATTTCCGTCTGGACAATTATTTATTGAAAAAGGGAAACAGAAACTAACGGGAAACGTAAAGGATTCGTTGGAGGATACGATGGGAAAAGGGCAAAAACAAAAGCCTACGTTGCAACATGTGAAAATGAAACGGAAAAGTCTGGATGGAAAATGACATTCTCGTATTCGTAATCTGCCATACGAACGGACGGAAACTTTACAGAAGGTTTTCAATGCATGCATAGAATCGCTCGTACGCTCATACGAGAACAAGTTTTTTTTTTCTCTGAATCGAGCCTATATTTCACCCAAAAGTATTGAGAATACACACAAAAAAGGCCAAACAAGACATTTCATGTTGAAGCCCAGACTCTGCTAAAAAAAAACAATATATAATTTTCCTGGAAAATCCCTTCAAAAATCAAGGTTGAACACATGTAGCGCAAAAACGTGAAAAGTAGTCTGGCTACAGAGTGTGACAAAAAATCTAGGTAGGCTGGCACTTAAAGGGTTAAGGGCACTGCTCCCAATATTAGAAAATATATCAAATGTATTTATTCAGTTGCACAAATTAAAAACACAAAATACACTACACATTAAAAACATGATCCCGCAGTACTTCCTAGACGCTGGATAATATCAAATATGTAATTAATGATTAATAACCCAAAATACAAAAAGTGCTGGGTGCAATCAGCGTGCCATCCGCAATGTGCCAGTAAGCCTCTAAACATGTGCTAACAAAATATGATACATTGTATAACATAGTGAGCTAAATAATTCATTGTGATATGCAAGCTGCTATATATCCATAGCATACAATTCATCTTACCACTAAAAAGTGCCTGTGCTATTGAATACCTAAAAAACAAACAATGAATAAGCAATTGCAAGATTTAGGTGCACCTTATAAAGAGAGCCAAGGAATGCATATAATGTTTAGAATTGATTAAAGAGGATACCACCCTTGTGGAAGTCCAAGTATGATGCTAGGGTACAGTCGAACAGCCCCACGCGTTCCGCTGCCCAACGCAGCTTCTGCAGGGGTGCTGGGTAGCAGTGGGTGCCCTCCTTTTGAAGTGTCAGTGGAGGAAGTAGAGCCCAACAGGTGAGCTGGAGCCAGGTGTGGCTTCCGGGTGCGACTGAGGCTCTACTTCCTCCACTGATACTTCAAAAGGAGGGCACTCACTGCTACAAAGCACCCCTGGAGAAGCTGTATTGGGCAGCGGAACGTGTGGGGCTGTTCACACACTGTGTGTTTTACATACGTCATAGTAAAAAAAAGTGCATAAGGGGTGAGAGATGCTACAGGCTAAGACTATCTCCAGTCTACCAGCACATAGTGTGACCAAAGAAGAGGGAGGAGGGCAGGGTTTCATAGCTGCAGAGAGAGGCAGCCAATCAGGATGTCTGGGGAGGGATTGGAGGTGATTCCGTTCTCGATCCACTGAAGATTGATTGAAGGACCAGGTCAGCCCCGCTGGAGACTGAAAGCTGAATGAGGAAGTGATTTTCTCATTAGGTAGACCGACAAGTAGAAGCATGCTGGAGGGACTCAATGTAAGGTAAGCTATTGATATTTATTTTTTGACTTTTGACTTTCCAGTCACTTTAAGCAATCAGCAAGAGCATGGAACGCCAATATTTTAATTGATTGATTGATTGATTAGTTATTTAAAGAGCTCAAGCTGTTCATGCTTAAATGCAAAATGTTTAGCAGAGAAGTGGATGTATGTTCCTTGATAATGTAATTATTGATCATCAAGAAGAGAAAAAAATAGCACTTTGAAACTAAAGACTTTGACTACAATTATACCTCTGTTTTACAATATAATAGGCTTAAGAGGGATTTCATCTCCTTGTTATATAGCTATAACGTTGGAATGATTGATTAAGTATAGTACTATTTGAGTATTTTAACCAACTTATTCTTAACTATGTTTTCATTAAATAATAAATGTGATATGTAAGTGCATATCTTATGGCGATGACTTAATATGATTAGACCCACTCTGTTTTGCCAATTGTTTGGGCTAGTTGATGAGCTGGATTAAGCAGTCTATCAGCCAGTTTCCGGCCCTCCCTGCAGTCAATCAGGTAATTGTAGAAAGTGGTTCATAGGCTAGGCTGGGCAGCCTATCAACCAGTTTCTGGCCCTCCCTGCAGTCAATCAGGTCATTGTAGAAAGTAGTTCATAGGCTAGGCTGGGCAGCCTATCAACCAGTTTCTGGCCCTCCCTGCAGTCAATCAGGTCATTGTAGAAAGTGGTTCATAGGCTAGGCTTGGCAGCCTATCAACCAGCTTCCGGCCCTTCCTGCAGTCAATCATGTCAGCCCGCAGGCCGACCAACCTGCTGCTCGCCCACCCCCCACTTTTTTATGTTATTATTGCCCCTCTCTAGCAGCCCTCTAGCCCTTGCTACCCTTATTTTATAGTAATTTTTGGCCCCCAGGTTCGGGTCAAGTCCAAGTATCCGAACTTTGGAGGCAAGTTCAACTGAACAAACCCAAACTTCTACAGGTTCGCTCATCACAACTTCTGACATGTAAGCAGACTTCTTCAATATCTTAAAGAAAAGCAAAAGCTGTGATTTTTGCAGGCATTTATAGAGATTTACAGGATAGGTATAGATTTTTTTTTTTTAGTCAGAGTTTGGGCTTTAACATAAAATGTCATGTGCTTTCATAATATTTTTTTAACTTTGTCGCATTTTTTTAAATAAAAAATAAAATAAATAAATAAATAAAAATCATTTTTTCAAGAAGACTAATGCATGTTGAATCCTCAAATTTGTGGACCCCCAAACTGAAAATCGCTCTATATTACATTTTCAAATGAAATACAAATACTATGCCCACTATTAAACTGGACCTTTACCCTGATTAAGAGTCTGTCTTGTATGTTTTCCCCACCTGATACCCACACTAAATATCATCCTACCTGCAACTACTGCATTTTCGGAGATTTTAAACATCCAAGATGGCGACACATGGAGTCTCAGGCTGCCTTCAGACAGGAAGTGTCTTCTGACTATGCCGCTCTGCATTCTGGGATTGCTGTCCTTTTCCTGACCGCAGCCCTGCTCTATCGGTGCAGAATACAGCTATAACCTTGCCCCCACTTTTAACTGAAAGCCCACATAGCCCTCATAGGCCGCAGTGTAGCCTCTTCTACACCCTTTGGGGATGCAGGAAATGGGATGAGGGGTAATGCCAAGTCACCCACTTGCTGACTTTGGGATACCCTGCTGTGTGAAACCCCACAGATCGCCCATAATAACTCACCAGTCCCTGGTCCAACAACACATGTGCGGCCTCTCAGCCAAACAGAGCTGCAGTGACTATGTAATTCGGTAAACTGCTCCCTTTTATATTTGGGCTGTGTGCATGCTTCTGTCCCAGCCATTCATATAGGCTGGGACGACAGTGTGTGCACTGATGGGGATGCGCCAGTTTGCACTCACCATTGATGCTAATAAGAGCCTTTTGCCAAGTGACATAGTCACTGTAGACGGCTCTGATTAGATGAGAGCCTGCGCATGCACCCTTGGAACGGGAAAAGGTAATTTATTACAGTTGATCTAAAAAACGGGATGCCCCCAGGGCACGGAAGAAAATCTGAGATCTGATAATCGCTGGTTTTGTTCTGCTTTAATTCATTTTGTTCTTAAGTTTGAAGTCTTAAATACATTCTACAGGAATTTTCACATGCACCTAAGTCTACCTCATTCCTCATTGTGTCTGAAGGATGAATTGCCTCTGTGACAGTTAGTCATTTACTGTACACTGCACAAGAAAAATATATTGTCTATAAGCAAAGTGTTTAGATCTGGCTTGCACTTTTCATTTGGTATGTCAGGAAATGTAGAAATATTAGACTGGCTTCAAAATACAAGACAGATGCTTCCCTCGCTCGGTCAAACAAAGCGATGGCAGCCATAAACACAGCATCAAACATATATTTAATTCTGATTTTATGCACTGTCTAATTTAACTTTACTGAGGTAATCGATTCTAAATGGTGAAATACAACAATAAGATAATACCGCGCCGAAACAGTTACTAACAACACAGCTCAACGTGCAGTGAGTCCTTCAGTCTCTCTATAGAATTACAAAAAGCAAGAAGCACAGAGCTCAAATTAGTTAAATATCATAAATGCGTGATCCCACGGCGCATGCTTCACCACCATCAGGGACGCACACCCAATATAGTGCCAGCACGCTTACCAGAACGAAATGATTACTTGGCCTTTAGAGCATAAACACTTGCTTAATCTCCACTGCTTCCCAAATGTAGCAATCCTCCACAGAATTCCAACACTCAGATTTGTTTAGAAAAATTGCATATGATGACAGTTTTTTTGCATGTAAAGCAAGAAGAGCAGAAAATAGTGCAGTATGTCCAATAAAAGTTTAAAACGATAAATGTATTAAAATTGCACTCACAAACAATGTATGTAGATAGACATGAAAACAATGAGGGAAACAGCAACTTCTCTCCGCCAGCCGCCCCAAGGTATCATCAGTCTTCTAAAGATCCAAATCAAGGATAGATAATGTCCAAAAACCTCCAACATGTTTCGTCGCCGCGGCAACTTCAGCAGGAAATGTGAAATTGGGGTATTGGGGTATATAGAGATGATTTGAATTTGGCTTTATGACTAACTGAGAACTATGAGTACTTCTTAGAATACAAGCTACTGTATGCATTACCGTTATTAAAGAGGAGCAAACACCGGCCTAAAGTCTAGAAGACTCCAGGGCCATAGTCTCTATCTTTGTGGGACATTTTGATTTGGGATACCCCAATATGTAAAAGCCCCTGAATTACCATGTATAGTCCCCTAGCCAGTGATCCCACAGCATGTGGCATGAGCCACATCCCTTACTGATTTGCATTCCAATGAAGTTCGATGGGGCATGTTTGCGAATATTGAATGGGGCCCTGTCAAGCCGTATACTGTAAGCTTTTTGTCATTTAACTCAATTGGATTTAGCTAGACCACTAAGGACTGAAGCTGCAGAGACAAATGGCGCTTCCATTCTCTAAATAATGCCAAGTGAGCATAAATATGATACTGTTGGCAGAGGCTAGGCCTCAGATTCTTCTAACAAAATGGCTGAAGCTAACAAAATGGCTGCCAGATATAATTCCATGCAAGAGCTTCACATAATAGGAATATATATGTAATATATATTGTTTGCTTGCAAGCTTCATTTGGAAATGTAATTGTAGAAATGTATGCTAGCGAAACTTAACTGTCAAACCGCAATAACAGCCGCAATAACAGCTAATGAGGCAACTTCTGTAACTGCTAAGTGCTGACCTTTTCCTCTGTGGAAACTGTCAGTTTGCACCTTTTTGTGTTTCATCATATATGTTGAAAAATGTTGAACAAGTGCATACTGTGTCTGTGGTTTTTTGCTATATAAGTCCTCCCTAAAGCGGAAGTAAATTAGAATTTGTACTGGGTCTGTTGTATGTCGTTTATTGTTGAGCCCAGTCGCAAGTTCTCTAAGATATCTTAAGTCACATATTAGAATTATTTCAATTATCAGACAGCGTGCCTTCAAAAGGGGATCCAGAGTGATCGCCCTAAGTAAAGACTCATTCTTTCAGTGGTGGAGTTTAATGCGGGCAACACACCTTGAAGGGGGTAAGTAATTTTATTTACTAAACCCCGAGGGAAGGTTAAAAGTGTTGGCCCTTTAGTTGCCTCTCGCAATTAGGCGAGTTGTACAGGGACACGGGTTGTCGCCTGAGATATAGAAAAGCGCGCTATAGAAATTCATAGGACGTGTCTGCACTTGGATATTTCTAATGTGTGATTAGTCTGTCTTGGTGTTGTTGTTCATAGAGTTATAAGTTTATCTGTTTGTATTGTCGGACAGTCCTGAAGGTGAGCAGGACTCAGGCAATTGACTTTAGAAGTATAAGATATATTTTTTTGTTGTCATCATCTGTCAGGCTGAAAGCCCCATGTTGGTGAAGATTGTATTCACTATGTAGAGAGATTAACAGGAGGGGCTTATTATACCTTACCGGTTGTGGAGAATATGGCAGGTTAAAGGAGGCTATGGGTAGCCCCATCCCTTCCCTAGAACAGGAGGTAGTGACCCCTATTATATGGAAATGATAATGGGAATGTGCCTTGGAGATAAAAAGGCGTGGCCCTATTATTCAGGGGATCCCAATTGGGATAAGTCCCATATGAGAGAGTGTGGGATAAAATGGTTAGAAATAGCGCCAGGGTGGTATAGGAGAAATGGATTAATGAGTCTCAGGAAAAAAGTTAGTAAAAAGGAATTAGAGAACAGACAGAAAAGTGAGAAATTGAATTATGAAATTAGAAATCATTCCAACCCCGACATTAAACCTAGCGCTCCACCCCCGCCATATGATACGAAGGAGCTCAGACCTAAACAGGTAAAAGTAAAAACTGTAACTACCACTCAATATCCCTCCCTAATGCCATTCCAAGGAAATGATTTGAGTCCCACGGCAGCCGTGATAACAATGGCGGCAGTGGAACAAACTAAATACAGTAGGAAACAAAAAGAGGAGATTATAGATGTGGAAGAAATAAAGAGAAAAAGGGAAAAAAGAGAAAGAAAAAAAAAAAGAAAATGTCACAAAATATCCTTCCTCCGAATGAGAACCAATGGTCACATGCTGATGAACAGCAACCAGAAAAGACACTAGGAGAGGAGGAGGATAAGGGACATGAAGAGGAATTAGACACAGAATCTTTCACAGTTAATGTTACTGATAAGAAAACCAAGCCAGCTAAGCAAACACGCCTGTGTTAGGACAAACAAATCATACTTAGCGTTAACATAGGGGAGTCCCCGAAACAGACCAGGAACCAGTCTAAACAAACACTGGATAATACACTTAAAAAAACAGCAGGAGACATAGATTCCATAGAGACCCCCGGAATAATAGCAGCAGCAGCGCCCACTGCATCAACAAGCTCCATGACCATGGTCAGTACATACAATCTTTTCATAACAGCAGGAGACATTCTGGTCATCACCCCTCCTGATATGAAAGAATTAGATCACATGGCCAAACACTGTCCACACCCCTCCAAATCTTCCAAAGGTACAATTGCTTACCTTCGGAGGGCAATTAAAGGAAAAAATTACATGCCCGAAGACATTAAGATGGATTTAGAGATGGTAGTGGGGGAGAATAGTCCACTTAGCTGGGTTGGGATACCACACATGGAAAAGAACACACCCGCACATACAAGGCCAGGTGAAATACACCTGTACCAAGAAGGGAATGAAGCTGACATGTGGGAGGCATTAGAAGAATACTCAAACCAAAGCCCAGAGCTGACATGGCACCCTCTCTTGCATGTAAGCAGAAAAAAGGTGAAACATTGACTGAGTTTTGGAAGAGATTTCTACAGGTTTGGCGTTTAGAAAGTCAGATGGGAGATGGCCCAGGGATACCCGCCCTGTGCATCAGTACATTTATCTCCAACTGCCTACCGAGTTTAGGTTTACAAATTAAGCAGCAAATGGATGGACTGAGAAGCCAGTAGAAGAGTTTGGTAGGAGGTTAATAAGTAAAGATGCAGCAGGATGCTTTGAAGTAATATGACCGTCAGTGACACATGCAGCACAGCTCAGCATACCAGAGCCAGTTCCATATCCCTTTGGGGACCCGTGGGGACAGGAGCCATACTGAGAAGAGAAACGCAGGTTAGCCCGTGCAGCCCCTAGGGGTAGAGGGCGAGGCAGGGGAAACAGAGGAAATCTCAAACAGCAATGGGGAGACAGACAGGGACCCCCCAAACAGCAGGCCAGGAATGCTGGCTGTTTTAATTGTGGTGCAATGGATCATTGGAGAGCCGATTGCCCATACCCTGATACACACAAGCAGGTTTCAAACAGACCTCCGCAGGCTGCTCCCGCCAATGTACCACACAATACCCCTCGCCTCAATGTTGACTGGCAAAAATGTAGGACCCCAATGAAGGTGCCCAGGGGCAAATCCCACCTTCCCAGTAGTCTCACAGCATTTCTCCCAACAACCCTGCATTGATTTGATGATTAGTAAAAAGAAATTAACATTTTTAGTGGATTCTGAGCTACATGTAGCGTATTGGGGAGAAATGCATACACGGGACCAAGGGAAGATGCCGGCCCCTCCATGGGTATTAATGGGATATTAACACAAACATTTGAAACACCACCGCTCACGGTGACGGACCTCCATCAGAGCTCCCCGATCAACCATGTCTTAAAAATCAGGACCAGCTGTCCTGTTAACCTGTTAGGCTGAGACTTAATGGCGTAAATGGCTATTTCCCTCAGGGTAAATTCTGGTGTCACTTCTAACCGCCATTCCCGAAGATGCAAAAATATTTAGCGTCTGCGATAAAAAAAAAAAAAAAAAACGCCTTTTTTGGGATCCCAGTGCATCCCGAGACACGCCCGCTCTATGCATTCCAATACCGCGGAGAATCCCTAAATTTTACCCAGTTAGCGAGCGGATTTTTGAATTCGCCTGTTTTTTTTTCATTGTTTTAAGAGAAGTGCTAAAAGCATATAAACCGAACTGTAACTCGATTGTTCGGACCTACTGTGATTGGCCAGTCAATCAATAACCGCAGCCCGAGAGGATTGAATCCTCCTATTGAAATGTCTCTGATGAAATGTTATAAAGATTTCTGTTAAGAAATTACAATGGTGTCAGCAACGTGTTGAGTATCTGGGATTCGTGTTGTCACAGGAAAAAAGAGTTAAATCCCAAACATGTAGCGGCAATCGTGGAATTGGGGCCTCCACAGAATAAAAAAAACATGCTAAACTTTCTTGGAATGATTAGCTGTTGCCGTTATTATGACAAGATACTGAGAGTTACCAAACACGTGCTGATCAACCTGACACCATAGAATGGTCTGATGAAATGTTACATGCTTTTAAAAAGTTGAAGGAGGCACTGACAAATTCTCAAGGGCTCGGTTTACCAAGCTATGTGAAGGTGTTACACCTGTATGTCCGTGACTTTTGTAAGGGATACAGCTCGGTTTTAGCTCAAAGCCATGGGGGTAAATTAGGACCCGTGGCATACTTCTCTAAGCTTCTCCCGGTTCAAGTTCAAGGAATGCCAGGCTGTTTACGAGCGTTGGCATCTTGTGCAATGGCAGTTGCACAGGCCATTTCGGTCACGCTGGAACACCACACGATACTGCATGCAGGGCATAATGTAAAACATTTAATGAACAATTTACATACCCAACATATGTCAGCGCAGCGATTTAGCGGATATGAAGTAACCCTTTTGTCAAATCCCCATCTAGAGATCAAATATGCCCCAAATACCGAAGGACCTGCCCCGATATTAAATGCATTATTAGGTTAAAAAAAGTGAGGCTGACAAAATTCCTCCGCGACAGCCCAAAAGGGATATTGCCAGAGGAAATGCTTTTGGAGAAACAGCTAGACAGAAAACTCTGACAGGAAGCCATCTGGGTCTTAATGCTCACACTGCATTAACCCTTACTATGCTAACGCTAGATGCCATTGATTTTACAATAGGATGTCTGCAGGAGCAGACATCTGTTTCTGAAGTGGGGGACTGGGCACAGGCAGGGGCGCAGAAATCAATGGCTGGGATTTGGTGCATCGAGGGTAAACCATGCATACCCATACATAGTGCCCCCTTATTTATTTCTCAAGCACACGGCATAGGACACAAAAGTGCACAACACACTTACATGGCGGTGAAACAAAGTTTTTTCATTTTACAATGTGAGAAACAAGTGAAAGCTTATGTAGAGAAATGCATAACATGCCAGATGAATAACCCCAACATTTCACATAAGCCACAGCATGATCATCTAGTATACCCCACAGAACCCTGTACTGATTGGAACATTGACCATACACACATTACAGTTACACCAGGAGGTGAGCCTGAAGTTTTACTAGTAATGGTAGACATGTTTTCAAAATGGCCAGAATGCTTTCCAGTCAAGAAAGAAAATGCTAAGACCGTAGTGAAAATTTTGACACAAGAAATAATACCGCGCTTTGGATGCTTTTCGAGCATACGCAGCGATAACGGCACAGCCTTTAAAGCCAAAATATGTCAAAATTTAGTAGAACATTTAAACATTGAATGGCAGTTTCACATCCCATACCATCCTCAAAGTTCAGGGATAGTGGAGCGCATGAATAGAACAATAAAAGATAAACTTAGAAAAGCTACTGAAGGAACTTTTAAAAACTGGAAACACAAGCTACCCGCAGTTTTAGCTGAAATAAGGATGACACCTAATAAAGTAACTAAGCTTTCTCCTTATGAAATATTAATGGGTAGACCATTTCCTTTGCCATGGAACAGGACCATTAGAGAGACTAGCGAAGAAGGGAAGTGCAGGCAGGAGGAATACACCAGGGCTCTGGTGGAGAAGCTCACTACTAGTGAAACACTTGTCTGTCAGAAGTTTCCTTCTCTTTTTCAGGACTCGTTTCATGACATAAAGATTGGAGACACGGTGTTAGTGAAAAAGCACGGTAATCAACCGAAGATCGAGTTCCCATTCGAGAAGCCGACGAAGGTGATAGCAGTCGCTCGGACGGCCGTGCTTGTGGAAGGAAATCAGAATTGGATTCACGCCACGCGGGTGAAAAGAGTCCCTACACTTCAGATACTGGACGAGGATGAAGTACTGCAAGTTAAAGGATCGGTCGCCCCACTAAGGGGGCCACAGCCAGACGTTCCACTGAGGGGACAAGAAGAAGCTGGTTGCAGACCCCCAGCTAGGAACAATGGGTCCGAAGAAAGGCCAGCACTGGTTTGCCTGCTGGTTCTATGGCTCCAATCATTTTTGCACTGCAATGATTCTGTCTTTTCTGATAGTGTCAGTAATATGGGTTGTGTGTAGCTGTGTTTATGATCGCCCCGCCATAGGTCCACTTCAGCAGGTATGTGAACCTTTGGGTTTGAGACCAAGTGCCCTTATACCCCCCTCCCCGCATCCGCAGGCTGAAACTCACATGCCCCCTGTTGTAAAGAAAAGGGCTACGGGAGATAAACTCATCTCCAAATATGTGAGTAAAAACGCCAAAGGTGAAGTAACATTCTGGTTCAATACCTCAGAGCCCAGCATGTTTTACACTTTTGATCTGTGGGATGTATATCCTTGTGCCTCCAAAATGATGCTAATTGGTCCAGTTAGTTTAAAGATTTATTTTCCAGCTGGAAAGGTTTTCTCACACAGTTCTGTATTATTGTTATGCTGGTGATCATTGCTATTGTTACATTTAAGATCATTATGTGTGTCTTTGCTATGAAAACTAATAAGCAACAGGGAGCTTACGCTGCTTACTTGGCAGAGAATGAAGCTCACTATGATTATATAGTTCGCAGGGTAGAATCTGAGACATATGATGATGCCATGGTTGGTGAGTCTGAGAACTTGTAATAAGTTCTGAGACTCAAAGAAGGGTTTGTTGGCAGAGGCTAGGCCTCAGATTCTTCTAACAAAATGGCTGAAGCTAACAAAATGGCTGCCAGATATAATTCCATGCAAGAGCTTCACATAATAGGAATATATATGTAATATATATTGTTTGCTTGCAAGCTTCATTTGGAAATGTAATTGTAGAAATGTATGCTAGCGAAACTTAACTGTCAAACCGCAATAACAGCCGCAATAACAGCTAATGAGGCAACTTCTGTAACTGCTAAGTGCTGACCTTTTCCTCTGTGGAAACTGTCAGTTTGCACCTTTTTGTGTTTCATCATATATGTTGAAAAATGTTGAACAAGTGCATACTGTGTCTGTGGTTTTTTGCTATATAAGTCCTCCCTAAAGCGGAAGTAAATTAGAATTTGTACTGGGTCTGTTGTATGTCGTTTATTGTTGAGCCCAGTCGCAAGTTCTCTAAGATATCTTAAGTCACATATTAGAATTATTTCAATTATCAGACAGCGTGCCTTCAAAAGGGGATCCAGAGTGATCGCCCTAAGTAAAGACTCATTCTTTCAGATACATAAAGTGGAGGAGCACCAATGTTAGGGCCGTTCTCTTGAGCCCTAGTGGGGTTATACACCCTGTACCCCCTATAATTACTTCCCATCCCATTGTAATTCTAAACTAGAACAGGGAGCAGCCAGCAGCTTGCTTTCCATTTCAGCTTTACTATGCCACGTTGGTGTCAGCGCCACCAATGATTAGAGCAGAGTCCGCGCAATCACGCAGAATAGCCTGTGAAGTAGTAATAACAGGCATTCTTTAACTGCGAAAGCAGTACTACCGTTAAATGAATGAGGAAATAGCTGTTAGACAAGATCTGCAGATATCTGCCGACAAAGATCTTTAACTAGGCTTTGGATGTGAGCCTTTGTCATTATAGAAAGGCACATTACTTCTCTCTTAGGGCCTTATTCATGAAGGGATAGCCACAGGTAGTGCCTGTACAGCGCCAGGTAGCGGCAGGTGAATGCCGGAAATGGCACGCAATTACACATTTATGAAGCCGAGTCTGGTGAGCGACTGGAACAACGCCATGTAGCGTACAAGTCATCATTATCCCAGGCTCAGCGTACAGTGCCGGCGTTCAGCCTTGCAGAGCGCCACGTCTTACCTGTCGCTACCTGCCGCTCTCCCATAAATTTCAGTGGATGATCCTTAAAGTGGACCAACATCCGATGCTAATCTATAAGATTCCCGGGCCGATCAGCATCAGGGGTGCCCTGCTGTGTGAAACCCCCCAGAAAGCCCCGAAATCCCTACCTGCTACTCGATCCACCGCTCGCGCATCCCTCTAGCAGGGCGTGCACCCGCACTGGCCATTTGTGAATGGCCGTCGCGGGCACGCTCCCTGTAAGAGTGACGCGTGGGAGGCGGCGCGCGCGCTCGCTTGTTCGGCGGCGGGGATTGGCTGCAGCAGTCACGTGGGACCGGGGACAGGTGAGTTTTTGGGGCTTTCTGGGGGGTTTCACACAGCGGGGAACCCCCGATCGGGGTGCCCAACCGAAGTGGACCAAAACCCAGGATAGTCAAAATCCTGGGTGTTGGTCCACTTTAAATCCCTTTCATGATCCCAAATTTTTTTCTTAAAAAAAATCTCAAAACTTTCTGACATGCATCCTGGCCTAGAAAATGACATTTTTTAAAACTTTTTGGATTAATAATATTTTTATGCAGAATTGTCCTTACATGTCTGGTATTAAAGTGGTTCATGTTACAATGTAATGTAATTCCATATGCTTTCGCTTTGTTACTAGTGGATACATGTTCAAAAACAGCCTTTAATCACACAGCTTCTGGCGCTATGGGCTACAATTACATGATTTTGTGCGCCGGCGATGTTTGAGGCTGTTTTTTCGATCAATGTGGTGTGAGTCAGTAGCACTGAGTCACAATGATCCATGGCCAATCAGAGCGACCACTAGCGGTCGCTCTTAGAGTCACAGTACAGACGCTCATCTGTCACTACCTGGCGTTAGTAATGAATCAGCCTGCCCGACTCTCTCCTAGTACTGCAAGCTTAAATATCATAAGCCAGGCTACAATAAACCATTTGATACATATAGAGAGATACTTCAATCTGAATTAATATATTTTAAGTTGTTAGTCACTTACTTATTATTCTTTCCCTCACTGGGCTTCATGTCTGTTCAGCACTCCATGATATGGGCACCGCCATCTTGTCTCAGAACCATCACATACTGAGGAGAGGAGAGGGGGGCAAAAGTGCAGGGGGCGGGTAATAGCTGTGCTTTGCACAGACAGAGTAGATGTGGGGTCAGGAAAAGGACAGCAATCCCAGAATGCAAATTGGCACAGTCAGAAGACACTTCCTGTCTGCAGGCAGCCTGAAACTCCCTGAGCCGCCATCTTAAATGTTTAAAGGCTCAGAAAACGCAACTGGTGCAGGTAGGATGATTTTTAATGTGGGCAATCTGTATGTACAGGGTGGGGGGAACATACAAGATAGGCTCTTATTCAGGGTGAAGGTACAGTTTAAGAAGTCTGCATTTACTGCAATTCGGATGTGCTGTCTACAGAGAAGTGAAATGCACTGACTGCATTGGAATCTGTTATTAACTGTTCCTCCTGGCTTGTTAAAAGTGGCATTCACCACTGCATTGGATTACAAGTTGTAAAAACCTCAGGAGGCTCATTTCCCACTTAAACCCTTCCAAGAAAGGTTACTGCCAGCCAAGGGGACCTGTTGGTGGTACCAAAGAGTACGTTTTTTTCCCCGGGTTGTGTTTGCTGCTTATCTCAGACAATAGTGTCTGAGAGTAATCAGACCAGCTAATTTATTATAAAAGAAATATATTGCATTACTGCCATTTCTTGTGTAGGTTGTTTAAATTCGCTAGTTGATTAGTCACTGCATATTTGAATATATTGTATGTACATTTGCTTTATTGATCTAACATTGTGTTGGCATTAAATTTATTTTACTGACAAGGAAAATTGTTTAGAGTATTGTGAAGTTTCAGGGGTGTCACCATGGCCCAAGGTAACACTCAAATCACGACACTTATTTAGGCTCCACCCATGGGTGGGCTACACAAGTATTGGCACATTAAAAATTCATGTACCCATACTAATGGTCAGTTTTTCCAACAACAGATGAGGCAAATCGGTGTATCCTACCCCTCAAGGATTTTTGACAACATGGTCATTTGTCTTATATTCATTAATTAACTAGGATAGTTAAACCTGCGCAAACAAAACTGAGCGTCCATAATAGATGTTCATTCTTGGCATACAGATAGACCTTTGATAGACCACATATGACAGGCATTGTGGAGGACAAATGATAATTTAGAGTTTATTGGAGATCTTGCTAAATGATGATTTAGTGCTGACAAAGACATCTGAAAAAATGGCCAAGATATAAGCAGGATATCTGGAACTTGTGATTAAGATTACATAAATAAAAAGCACATGCTTGTAAAGTTGTATTCTTCCTTACTTTTCACATAGCTCAAATTGCCATTCACTTCCATTGTCTACATTGGGGCTGATTAAGTTAACCAGTTTTGTAAAAAAACAAAGCTTTTCAAATAAAGATTTACCTGCTTTTTCTCTGTCCTTTCTGATGGGAGTGGCTCGGCTGAGCACATCAGTAACTAGCAGAGCAGGGGAAGAAGGAAGAAGTAGGGATTGATTGGTATTTAAGCTTAACACTGATTGAAGGGGGTGTCAACATGACACAAGCCTCTGGCTTCAATTGATGGTCAGAATTAGGGGGAAGGCACTGGAGGAAGCAAAATGAAAGAGGCATTCCCTCTCCCTTTCATTCACTGGAGTAAATAGACAGCATTGGATGGGCAATGCATTAGGTAAGCTGCCAGATAATGGATTTTCATGACTGACTGGTCAATTCTTTTTAAGTTTAGAAAAAACAGCACCCTATAGGTTATGCAGAAAATGGATTAATGTATGTGCTCTTATTACCTGAGAAAAGATAAAACTTAACAAACCTCTTTACCAGCACCAACATGACATTGTATTTGTTGAAGAACATTTCTGACCTTGCTTGATTCAAGAAAGTTCTATAGATGAAGGCACTGTGTATTCAGTCTTACAAGGAACAAAGACAAAGACTGTTAACTAAGCAGATACATGTTATTCTGTAAAAATAAACGCTGGGTGTGGGCCAAGTGTGGCTAAAGCCTTCAGCATGAAGTTGTCAGGGACCTTATTTTGAATGGCTAAATGCCAGTGCCAGTGCTCACCACACAGTATTACAGTATCACACTATTATTTTTTGACTTCAGGCCCAGCACTATAGGTGGTTGGTTGTCTTTAAGCACATATGGCCTGATGCAGAGCCTCCCCCGATCTGACCTTATTTTGTTCCGTTTCTCTGAAGTCCCATTTTCATTCCATTTGTCTCGGGGTTCAAATGTGATTCAGAGCCGCCGTCGGGAGAGCTCCGTTACTGATCCGTTTATGTGTCTTCATTCGGGAAGTGTTTTTTCCCCTCTCGGGTGCTTTCCGTGTGGTCGTGGGTTCCGTTGCCGTTCACAAGGACGATCCGTTTTTGGGTCCTTTTTAATGCATTTCCAAACGTAGCTTCTTGCCATCTGTTTCCGTTTTCACCCCGATTCCGACTGTTTTTCCATGTATACTTACATTTCCATGGATTTCCTGTTGACAATCTGGGTCCACGCAAGCGCACATCCCTAGTCCTCCCTCAAGCTTTCCTCATACATCAAACTGTCACTTTTACCAACACCAAAACTTACCTTAAACTAATATCCTTCTTCTTCTTCTTCTTCCTCCTCCCTGTGTTTAATGCTTACCTTAATGTCTTCTCCTCCTTCTTCTTCTTCCTAATCCTTATCCCATATACCTACCTTTTGTGACATGTAACTGTATGGTCATGTTGTTAGAACGTACAGTGCCATGAAAGAGAAGACACCACACCATTTTTTGTTTTGTTTTTTTAGTCAAAATTTAAAAATAAACAATCTTAAAAACTTTTAAAATTCTTTGGTGGCACCCAGGAGGCTCTGGCTCTTCCTCAAATGGGACCTTGTCTTTGATCTGGGAAGGAAAAACATAATCAGTTTAGCCTTGTAAGTCTTTATTGCTTAGCTAGGGGTTTTGCTTTGGGCCATTTTTAGGGTTAAGGTGGGCCTAAGTTAGTTAATTAATGTGTCTTGGCCCATGTTTTTGTTGTTTTGGGCAGGAGTTTTAACTACATGTATGATATCTCGAAACTACTTACAAGGCATGCGGCCAACAGTGCATCAAGGTTATTATTGACTCTTTGTGCCTCCTGAATGTCAGATTAGTTTAGGCTTGTATTCATCAAATCACTCACCTTCCCCAGGCACCTCTGGAGGTTGCCCTTGGGCCTCCCCTGTTATTGAGGATGTTCCTGCGACGTCATCATCTAAAAATATAAATTGGGCACATTAGTATATGTTTTGAGTGCATGTATCTGGACATGGGTAGGTATGCGAGTTTTACCGGAGTCAGGTTGTAGGGACTCCCTGCCGTGCGACTGACCCCCCCCCCCCTGTAATGTCAGATCCAGTGGCTGGTCTGTGTCACTGGCAGAGGAGGGGGTGGGCATTGGCACTGGCGTGGCACCACCTACACTTTCACCACTTTCACCTACACTTTCACCACTACCTCCCAACACTGGGCTTCGTCTTCTTGTCCGGGTGGGGTGGAACCGATAACTCCATTCATGCACTGCAATACAATCATAAACACAGGCCCAGGCAAGGGCAGTGTGTTTTTTGCATGTCGTGTACCAAGACTTACCGGGGAAGTGCTTCACAAAGTACTGCCTCACCCGGGGCCTATGCCTCCTTTTCAAGTCCGACCAGTGCTGGGCGATCTGTGTGAAAGTATAGGTGGTGCCAGTGTTCCTGGATATGGCGTCCACCACCACCAGTGCCAACGTCCTCTTCTCGTAGTCGCACGGCAGGTAGTCATAACGGTTTCTCAGCATCATCTGTAATAAAAAGCACAATGGCAGAGCATTAGTGACACTACTAAATTACACACTCTCATCCACTATCTAAAGCAAGTTTCTGAGCCTCATTCCTACTCGCATGGGCCTACTTAGTCTATCTGCCTCTAGGCTAGTGTGCTGCTGCGCACATGGATCAAACTAACCTGTTCTAGTAGTTTTGTTTTACCAGACAGTTTGTCCTCACTAATATGGCCCTGCCATGGCTAATATTTGTTTATATTTGTTTAGCGGCTTGTGCGCGCACATAAACGCACACTCGCCTACTCACATCCATGATTATGTTGTCCTGCTCCTTCGTATATATTGCGGCCGACATCTTTCTCTGCCTTCCGGTTCTGATTATGATGTGCCCCCGCGGTGGCGTGCATGCGCGCGCGCACGCAGATGCGCACGTTGCCGAACACGCCCTCACGGGAAAACTATTTAAAGCTCAATGCACTCAGCTCTGTGTTGATTACCATATCACTATGCCCAGGCCAAAAGGGAGCTGTAAGACCCCAAAAAGCCCAGAGCCACATACTAGACGCACAGATAGACATCACGAACACCCACACAAGAGCAGGCACAAGAGCCGGGAGGGACATGGCCATAGTCAAAGGGTGGATAAGCCAGCCACACAGGCTTCTCGGAAAAAACGCAATAGCAAGGAGCCCTTGGCACAGTCGCCCCCACCTGCTAAATCAGCCAGGCCTCACAAGGGCCACAAATCTCTGAAATCCCTGCAGCCTCCCCCTCCTCCACCCACAAAGCATGTGGGTAAATCCAGCCACACCACCAAGGGGAAGCGTAGGTCCAAAACCACTAGCCCACCCAGGCCAACCACCCCTCCTCCTCGACACCCTGTGTCCCCAAGTACCACAAGCACAGAGTCAATAGAGAGCTCCACAGGTGACAGCTCGACAGGCACCCAGCCATTATCACCTAGCATCCCCCACACTCCATCACAGTCACCCATCAGCCCAAGAAACCTAAACTACTCCCCAGACAGCCAGCCATCAATGTCGTCTGCTGCCAGGGACACCACACACCCATGTGGGTGCCAGCTGCGCCGTGGCTCACTTACAGCCCGTTTCTGTGATGTCCAAAGCATGGCTGTAGCCACTGGTGTTTGTGAGCACTATGATGCCCTATTTGGGCGTAATTCAAAGTCAACTCCAAAGCAGGCCAAGCAGGAGTTTTGGGAGAACATTTGCCGCCAAGTGAATAGTGTAGGTTCGGTGAGGAGGGATGTTAAGCAAATTAAAAGAAAATTTGGGGACCTTAAATATTATGGGAAAAAAATGGACATGCGCCGCCAGCAGAGGTAAAGCCCATTTTGAGTGTAACTGAATGGACGGCCTGCTTTGTAGCAGTATGTAACACTTAGTAGGTGTGCTTTACTCTTCCCCAGCCTGCAGACAGGGGGTGGTATCCCTACTAAAATCCTCCTAACACCAGCGGAAGAGCATGTGTTGACCTATATTCACCCTCCCAAATGAAATAGCACTTGCCTACATTTAAGTTAAAATAGTGGCCTCACTACCTGCTACCTTTCTTGGAAGACCCTACCCAGCCCACCCATTATTGAAGTAATTCGGGATTTGGAGGAGGAGGACACAAGTCTGCTGCAGCCAAGGCCACCAGACCCAGTGGGACAACATCCAACACACCAGCCCCAGCAAGTGCAGCCCCTGATGTCCACTACCCATACCTCAGGGGCACAAACCTCTGCTGCCGTGGACATTGGCCGCACAACAGACTCTGCGCTACTTACAAATACGGCATGTTAGGTTACTTTAAACTGCTAAGAACAGGGAACAACAGACAGAGGCCTAAGGGGAAGAGGCTCAATAATGTGCTGTTTAGCATTCCAGCATTAGTGAACAGGGACAATAGGTCAGCTGGGCAGTGTCAGTGCAAAGCACAGTTCTGATGAGGCAACATGCACATCCACCCAGCACACTCCTGTACAATGACTCTGGGATGAAACATAGCTAAAAGGCCCAGGACAGAAAGGTATAGTGGCAAATCACAAACAAAGCCATAGGAGGAAATACTGGTAAGTAAGTGAGGGTTAACTTCTACTGTTTCATTGGAGTTTATAACAGATTAGTGGGGTACAGGCACAGACCAATCAGAAAAATCATGCTGGACGGCAACAACTATTATTAAACACATATGTTGGCATGTCGGCTATATTATAAAAGCACAACTTATCCACATTCCAGGCTTCCGCTGTGTCAGGGAAAAATATATATTTTGGTGCCAGGGTAGCCATGCCATCCAAAAACTTGGTAAGGCTGCGGCTCAGCGTAGACTGGGACATCCCCACGGAGAAGGCACCCAGTCTCTGGAACAAGCCGTTTGCCAAAAACTGCAGGCAGCCAACCAATTTGGTCATACCTGCAATTGCATGCCCCTTCCTTGTGGTGCGGGCTAACCATCGCCGCAGCTGCCTATACAAGTCCTGGAGAGAAACACGGTTAAGGCGGGTGAACTCGAATAGCTCAAGGTCATGCATGCCATCGATGTCCAGACGTGTTCGGTGCAGCCTGGTTTCTGCCATGCTCAAAAGAACCAGGCCGCATAGCTGACGCCTTTGATGCTCACGCACAGCAGAACGCATTTCCAAGTCACAAAGATCAAATACGGCTGCTAGGACTGCCCGTAAGTGAAGCGTCGACACCCTCGTTAAATTGGGCTTGTTTCAATCGGAAATCAAGGCTCTGAATCACTTAAAAAACGGACAAATCAACGGCCAGTCTGTTTTCACAGAGTTCAGCCTCTTGCAAGCCGTCAATCGCAAAGGCGCCTGCAGAAACACCTGAGCGCATACACGCACACAAAAATCAACGTAGCACCCTTTCCTGACCTGATCACAGCCCAAAAACCACGGGGAAACGCACGGGATAGCTGAACGAGGAGGCTCTGCATCAGGCCAATAGTGAAGATGCTATTGCATTGCAGCATTAAAACTTGACTACCAGACCTTGTCAATGGATTGTTCAGTCAAAAACCACCCCCCCCCCCTGCAGCTTCTCTATCTTGCTCCTCTGTTTTTTCAATGACTATTAACAGAGAACAAACATCAGGTCATCTTGCATGCTACCTCATGCAAGATGGAATTCCACCCCTCGTCATGCCCACTCTACTCATTACAATGGATGATTCTATTTTGGCCTGGACAACAACTTTTAAGGAAAGGAGTGATTTGACTTACAGTACATTCTGTCACAGAACAGAACACTGTAACAGAAAACTTGTATATATTAAAAAACAAAGATAAGATGTATACCGTTTTGTTTAGGCAATCAGCATTTATTTAAAATTGTAATGTCCTCAATGAAGGATAAAAAATGGTCTTAAAGCAGACCAACACTCAAAATGACTTAAACCAGACCAGCACAACAAACAGCGCTCATATGCATCCATCCCCAGGGCAATTTAGATTGCTGCACATAGAAATCAATTTACTTTTTTCTAACTCCTGCTGTAGTAAATGTTAGAAAGAAAATGGTGGCTCATGCATTTGCAGGCAACCTGCAAACAGGAAGTACTGCTGGACTTCCTGTTACTGTGCATTGTCAGTTATGTCAATTGAATCCAGGAAGCAGCATGGCTGAGATGCTGGGAGAGGAAGCTCCAAAATGGCCACTACCTTTCTTTTCGAACTGTGCCAGGCTGTTGGTCCGGTTTAAGCACTAGAATTGTATTACCCAGCTATTGCCAAATGTCAAACCTTTATTACAGGTGAAAACGTGTTTCATGGTCAAATGTGATTGTAGCGATAACCCTTATCGCCGGAGGGCTTCACCGCCCGAGACGTCCTTTTCCCAATCGTAAGAGGTACTGCTGGACTTCCTGTTACTGTGCATTGTCAGTTATGTCAATTGAATCCAGGAAGCAGCATGGCTGAGATGCTGGGAGAGGAAGCTCCAAAATGGCCACTACCTTTCTTTTCGAACTGTGCCAGGCTGTTGGTCCGGTTTAAGCACTAGAATTGTATTACCCAGCTATTGCCAAATGTCAAACCTTTATTACAGGTGAAAACGTGTTTCATGGTCAAATGTGATTGTAGCGATAACCCTTATCGCCGGAGGGCTTCACCGCCCGAGACGTCCTTTTCCCAATCGTAAGAGGTGCTGCTGGAATTCCAGAGTCGTCCGTGAGGAAACAGGAACAGCCCTTACAAGGGCTAGTGAATTGTAATATAGCGTTTCCCCCAATAAGAGACAGAACTTCAGTATTGAGGGTGAAGGTGAAGTGTCTTTATTAGTGCCACACTGGGCCTTATATGCAATGCTCCATGCAATGACAACCACACTGACCAATAGCAGCAGGGCACACAATCCCTCAACTCTGCCGGTGACGCAATCAGTAGAACAATAGCAGGCTGTAATACAATCAATCAGGACAATGCCATTGACTGTGACGTAATCAACAATACACAATGGCAGTCAAAATACAATGACATTGCCTGTAACAGTATCAAAATACAATTACATTGTCTGGAACCTAATTAAGAAAAGGCCAGTGAATGACCCGGTGGGCAACTGAACAGTGATGACATCCAAAAGACAGAGCGTCTGTCACAATGCCCCCTTTTTGTGGAACACCCGGCAGACCCGGATTGACCCTGTTCGGGTTAACGTGGGGCTGTCCGGACTCTTGTCATGGGCAGAGTTCTGTTTAAGGACAAGTCTGCAAATAGTGAGTAACCGGACTAAACATTGACGTGGGCTGTACATAGGAATCGGTCATGGGTGGGGTCCAAACACTGGGATATTGTGGCGTTGGTGAGTTCAGCACCAAAGTCCTTGGTTGGATGTGTGCACAGGTGCTCTGCTTTCTTATAGCTGGCCCAAGTTTCAATCTCTTTCCATGGAAGCTGATCGGAGAATCCACAATTTTCTGCACATCTACATCATCGTAAAAGTAGACAAAACCATAACCCTTAGAAACGCCAGAGGCATCCCTAATAATTTTGACATTCTTTACAGTGCCATACTTTGAAAAAACATCCTTAATTTCAGGCTGATTAATCCGACGGCCAATGCCCCCAACAAAAATAGTGTTTGGCATAAGTTTTCCTTCTGGAAGGACGTAACCTGACGGCTGATCCTCTTCTTGACTTCGTGTAACAGACATGACGTGATGCAGATGAAACCCCTGGGTCTCCCCGACCAGTGGGCTGGAGTCGGCAGCTCGGGCTGGAGCCTGGGTTGTAACAGGGTTGACGCTGGCTGGTCCAGAGGTAGCGTAGGCAGAAGTCATTGGTCCTAGATCATTTCCCAATAGTACTTCTGCTGGTAAGTTGTCCATAAGTCCCACCTGTACCCTGCCGGATCCAGCGCCCCAGTCAAGATGTACTCGGGCGGTGGGGAGTCGAAACACAGCTCCTCCCGCCACCCTTACTGCAGCGGTGTGTCCGGTGCGGTCTTTGTTCTTGACCAAATGAGGTTGGAGCAAGGTAAGTGTGTCTCCGGTGTCGTGTAATCCTTGCGCGGTGCGCCCATTGACTCGTACCTCCTGGCAATGTTGCTGTCGGTTGTCTTGGATGGCCGCTTGTACGGGATCAGCTTCATACAGTACCCCCAGATACTCTTCCGAACTGCTCTCAGCTTCCAAACAGTGTGCCACAGGAGTACGGGAGGTGGAAGGTTGCTTTTGCCCCCACGTGTTTCGGGGAGGCTCTAGGGCGCAATCACTGCGATAATGTCCCCATTGTTTGCAACGATGGCACTGAACTGTGGAGAGGTTCGGTTGCTGCGCTGGCCTATGTGGCCCAGAGTCACGAGTTGGCGCTGAAGCCACAGGTGCTTGAAATTTGATGGGAGGTGGTGGTTTTGGAGCGGACTGTTCTGTCTGGCGAGCATCGGTGTACTCGTCGGCTAGACGAGCAGCCTCAGGTAGCGTTAGAGGCCTCCGGTCACGTACCCACTCTCTTAGCTCTGGTTGCAGGGCATTGAGAAAATGTTCTAGTAAAAACAACTGTAGTACATCCTCAGCGGTCGTGGCTTGGCATCCAGTGACCCAGTGTGATGCTGTACGATGGAGGCGACATGCCCACTCCGTGTAAGAATCCCCTCCCTTCTTTTGGGATTCCCGAAATCGTCGCCTGTAGGCCTCCGGGGTGACAGCGTACTGGGCTAACAAAGCCTCCTTTACCAGATGGTAGTGTGGTAAGTCCGCATCAGGGATGGCCCGGAAAGCATCGGAAGCTTTCCCAGATAGTTTCCCTGATAATATGGTGACCCATTCCTCGGTGGGTACCCGGTGTAAAGAGCACTGCCGTTCAAAATCGGCCAAAAATCCGCCAATTTCGTCGTCACTTTCCTGGAAGGACTTAAATGCTGCAAATGGAATCTTTCTCCCCCCAGTGTAACTGAGGCTGAGAGGCTGCTGGGTTGAAAGTCGCCGATCTTCCCTTCGCTTACTGGCCTCTGCCTCCGCTGCGGCAAAGACTCGGTCGATCAGTTCCTGTGATGGATTCGGGCCATAGACCGACAATCTGTTCCAAACCGCTTGAACGAGAGCAGCGTCTTCATCGATCTCTATATTGGTTTCGGTCCTCACTGCTGCATGATCCATTTCGATCAGCTCGGCTATCAGTTCCCGACGTGGGCGGCTGCTAGCTGACCTTCCCCGGCTCTCGAGTAGATCCTTCAGGGTCAGCCTTTTCAACTTGTCCTACTGACTCTCCATCAGGGTAGCACTCTCTCTGGGTAGAAAAGGACCATCCCACCGCTTGCCACCAATTGTAGCGATAACCCTTATCGCCGGAGGGCTTCACCGCCCGAGACGTCCTTTTCCCAATCGTAAGAGGTGCTGCTGGAATTCCAGAGTCGTCCGTGAGGAAACAGGAACAGCCCTTACAAGGGCTAGTGAATTGTAATATAGCGTTTCCCCCAATAAGAGACAGAACTTCAGTATTGAGGGTGAAGGTGAAGTGTCTTTATTAGTGCCACACTGGGCCTTATATGCAATGCTCCATGCAATGACAACCACACTGACCAATAGCAGCAGGGCACACAATCCCTCAACTCTGCCGGTGACGCAATCAGTAGAACAATAGCAGGCTGTAATACAATCAATCAGGACAATGCCATTGACTGTGATGTAATCAACAATACACAATGGCAGTCAAAATACAATGACATTGCCTGTAACAGTATCAAAATACAATTACATTGTCTGGAACCTAATTAAGAAAAGGCCAGTGAATGACCCGGTGGGCAACTGAACAGTGATGACATCCAAAAGACAGAGCGTCTGTCACAGTGATGTCTAAGTTAATACTGCATGTCAATGCTTTACCCCCAGGATCTACTCTAGCTGGTGGGGTAGGGACTGATAGGAGGTAGAATGCTGTATATCTGTCACAGCATAGAGATGTCTACCCCAAGAGAGCCAGAGTACTGTACATTCACATTTGGGGATTTAGCAACATTTAACTTAAGTAACAGTAGATATGCCGATTAGAGACAAAAGCTTCTTCTTTCAAGGGTAAAGCAGCTACCTTATCTCCTGTGCAAGTCTCTTGAAGTAGCTTTGGCCAGGTGTTAAGACTTGGTGTGTTGATGTATTAAAGGCATGCAATTATCTAAATTAGTTATTTAGTTTTTGCTATTGTTTGGTTTTCTTTGATGGAACTGGTATAACTAAAATCTATGTCTCCAAGTAAGATAGAAAAGAGTTTAGCGTACTGACACTGTAATTCTTGTCTCATTGTATTCAGTTGGTGGCTCAGATCATTCCCTACAGCATATTGCTGTGACTGCATTTGCTGTCTGTCTTTTCCAGGTTGTACTGTTTTCACAAGTAAATGTATGTTTATGTTAAACCTTTACATTCTATGCCCCATACCAGCACTCAATCAAGCTTTTCATGGATTTTTAGAGGACCATTGGTTATTGGAGGTGGTTTCAGTGTGGTAATCTACTGTATCCACATATATATCTACTGAGGTAGGTAGATGTTTCAACTATTTTATTTCCTGAATAACTATGACAGATGGAGGTCGAAATAGCCTATAGAAAAAAGCATATTTGTGTCATTCAAACTAGATCCATTTGTCATATTGACCCTCTTATTTCCACTGCAGACTCACCAGGGTCCATTGATTGACTCATTCTACTGGGCTGGCTAAATGTTTTCCGCAGGTTTCTCCTGGATAATTAGCAATAATGTAACAGAAATAGGGAGGTGGAAATGTCCTAGGGATGAAACATATTTATTCATTCCAACAAAATGATTTCCCTGTACTGACCTTCCTATTTTCAAAGGTTACTCAGCAGGGTCCACAGTATCCACATATATGTAATCTCATATCACATTGAACTGATTTATTTAGCCAGTATCAATACAGGGCTCCAGCTTGGAGGATTAACAGTTTGCTGCATGATGACCAGATGGTCCATAATACAGTTAATCTAGAGATGGAAAATAGCAAGAGGGGAAACACTCCAACAGACTCCCTAATTATCTAGAATGTGTTTAAGGCAACATTAAGGGGTAACTTCACATCTGCAATAAATTGGAATTGGATAGCCACTGTGTCTATATAAGTGATAAGAGAGAGTCAGAAAGTGATATTTTGCAAATAAACAGCAAATAAATCCTTTTTATTCCATTTATTTGACTAAATAAAAAAAATCAATATTGGGTATTGCAAACAACATAAAACTGATTAATTTTTTTTTTTTTTTGGGGGGGGGGGGGGTGCAGTAGGGGGCATGGCATAGATGGGGTCTGGCTTCTGCATAACACAGCTTCCAAGGAGGGAAGCATGAGGATGTGACTGGTGCAGAAACATAATGTCATCACCCGCTTACCGGTTCCCCGTTCCAGCGGCGTCACGGGTCCTCAGCCGGTCTCTGTCTCGGCTGGCGCGCACGCGCCTGCCTCCTCAGCCGACGGCCCCAGCGTCAGCTCTCGTGCTCGCGCGCGTGCGCGAGCACGTTTTGTTTATACCCTCCGGCGGCGCTGCTCTCAGCGCGGCCGCCGGAGGAAGATTAAGTAAATTAATTAAATGCCCAGCTGCACCAGTGGGAGTGCCCCACTGGGACTGGGCCAATCAGCTGCCCCTGAGTTCTGGGCTGCACGCCCTGTGTTACCAATCCCTGTGAGGTTCTTAAGTTGCACCAATCACCACACCGATTCTCCAGGGCCAATGATGCCTGTTCCCTATTTAACCTCAACCCAGTCAGTCTGTCATTGCCTGTTTTAGCGCCTAGACCCTAGTATTTGTTTATCCCTGATATTTATCCTGATTCCTGTTGCCGACCCTCGCTTGTTTGACCATCCTCGATCTCCGCTCCTGTTGCCGACCCTTGCTTGCCTTGACCATCCTCGATCTCCGCTCCTGTTGCCGACCCTTGCTTGCCTTGACCATCCTCGATCTCCACTCCTGTTGCTGACCCTCGCTTGTTTGACCATCCTCGATCTCCACTCCTGTTGCCGACCCTTGCTTGCCTTGACCATCCTCGATCTCCACTCCTGTTGCCGACCCTCGCTTGTTTGACCATCCTCGAGCTCCACTCCTGTTGCCGACCCTTGCCTGTCTGTTGGACTTCCACCTTACGCTCACATACCGGCTACCCGATTCCACTTCCAGCCGCGGGCTCTCCAGTTCTCTGTACCGTAAGATCTCATCCTTTGAGCCATAAAGTCCTGGGGGCAACCGATCCCGAGCAGGCGTGTTCTGCGTCTCGGCAAGCGGGGGCTCCTATAGGTGAAGCTGGTTGAGGTCCTTACCAAGAGAGCTGGAGTTGTCCAAGTGGTAAATTGTGGTTCCGGGAGCGTGACACATAAATATGCTTTTCATCTGCTGGCACTGAACTCTTTCTCTTGCTCCTAAGATGTGTTCTGAGTTTCATGAACTTGCGCCTATCATGCTTCCTCTCCCGCCTCCTCATTCCTATCACTGATTTAATTTGATTGTTGCTCTTGCTTGTTGGTTTTTGCTCAATGCTGCAAAGCTTCCCCTAATGCAAATAAGCGCCATACTGTGCTTAAGTGTGCCGCAAATGGTAGTCGGAGCAGTGATGTGCTCCACTAGGTCTGAAGGGGTCTAGAACCCATGACCACTCCCCTGGGTTCTGCCTTGGTTGCAAATGTTTTGAATTTTATACTCTGGCTTTATGCCTCTAGGGTAACTTACTGAACAACAACTAGACCCATATGAAGAAGGAATTTACATAAATAGCAATGCCTTTCCATGTATGCCTTTTGAAAAATTCAATTCGACTGATTCGCCGAATTTTCCGTCAAAAATCGATTTGACCCGAATTTATTCGCGACGAATAGCTATTAAAACGGCTATTTCTGAGCCTCCTAGAGCCTCAATAGGGTTGTAAACCATTCTGTCTTGCTGTAACACGCATAGGATGCGTGCTGGGTTAGTGAAATAATACTGTAAATAATTATCACATGCAGATCAGAGGCATCGCTAATAGAATCGCAGAGCGGCACAATTGCAGAGAGTTGAAGTGGCATCACTATGAGGGGCCCCTATAGTGCCTGAAAAACACACCCTGGAGCTGGGAGCAGCAGGAGCCCAAAAATAAGCTGATTCACATCCTGGAGTTGCAAGCAGCAGCAGCAGCTGCAGGAGCCCAAACATTGCTTTAAAGAGACACTGGAGTTGGCTGCAGGAGGCCAAAAATTGGATGAATCACACCATGGAGTTGCAAGCAGCAGCAGGAGAACAAACATTGCTTTAAAGAGACACTGGAGTTGGCTGCAGGAGGCCAAAAATTGGATGAATCACACCCTGGAGTTGCAAGCAGCAGCAGCAGGAGCCCAAACATTGCTTAAGAGACACTGGAGTTGGTGGCAGGAGCCCAAACATTGCTTGAAAGAGACAATGGAGTTGGCAGCAGGAGCCCAAACATTGCTTATAATATGCGCTACTATAGCCCAGTACACCAATTTGGTATAGGGTTAAATGTCATTATCAGTAATCCAGGCGCTTGTAATATCTCAACACAGTATATGAATTTGTATAGGGCTAATTGTTATTACCATTAACTTTGGTAGGTGTAATTTATTATTTTAACCACTATAAGCTTTACATGTAGTTAGTTTAACCAACCATTTTTTGTGCGGCTGTATATGCCACTTTGACGGCCGGCTATTTAGCCCGTTATGCCTGTCTGTCAGTATGGCTGCAGTTTGCTTGTGAATATCTGGGGCTGCTTTTCTTCTGACTGTATGTCAGTTACATATGCTATTAACGCAGGGCTGTGCACTGCTCCAGCCCTAGTGCGGATTGGTTGCTATCTGCCCAATCATTTAACCCTTACTGGCTGACATCATACTAGCTTCTTCCGGGTCTGGCCGCAATACCAATCACCACACCTGTCATGCATTACAGGTAATTGGCTTTGTTTTCTTTGCTTAGCTGTATATAAGGCTGTAAGCTGCTCCACACTTTTGTATGATTAAGAGCCTGACCAGGCTTGAAACGCGTTACTAGGTGCTTGCCTTTTGTTGTTGTTACTGGGCCATTTCAATTACCTAATAGTTTCACAAAAAGCTGTTTTTAACTGGATGGATTAAAAGCTATGTTTTAAAGTGGACCAACACCCAGGATTTTGACTATCCTGGGTTTTGGTCCACTTCAGGTGTAAAACCCCCCAGAAACACCCCAATACTCACCTCAAAACGCTCCCACGTGGCCGGGTGACAGCGACGGACAAGCGCTGACAGCGACGGACAAGCCAGCGTGTCCGCCGCCGCCTCCCGCACGTCCCTCTGACAGCGCGCGCGCCCGCGCCGGCCATTCACAAACGGCCGGCGCGGGCGCGCGCACGGCTAGAGGGGCGCGCAGGAGTTTTTGGGGGGTTTTCGGGGGGGTTCCTCACCGCGGGACATCCCGATCTCGGATGTCCCGCGGTGAGGGGGGTGATGAATCTTATAGATTCCCGGGCCGATCACCCCAGGGTGTTGGTCCACTTTAAGGAGAAGCTGGACAAATCACTGTTATATACTGCCTGTCAACTCTGGAGGAGCTGTGCCTGGGATCTCCCCGTCCGTGCTTTTACTAAGGAGTTTGGTGAGCTGACTATTTTTTCTTTGAATTTCATTGCTTGAAAGAGACACTGGAGTTGGCAGAAGGAGCAGCAGGACCCCAAACATTGCTTGAAAGACACACTGGAGTTGGCACCAGGAGCAGCAGGAGCCCAAACATTGCTTGAAAGATACACTGGAGTTAGAAGCAGGAGCAGCAGGAGCCCAAACATTGCTTGAAAGACACACTGGAGTTGGCAGCAGGAGCAGCAGGAGGCCAAACATTGCTTGAAAGACACACTGGAGTTGGCAACAGGAGCAGCAGGAGTCCAAAAATTGGATGAATGACACCCTGGAGTTGCAAGCAGCAGCCGGAGCCCAAACATAGCTTGAAAGAGACACTGGAGTTGGCAGCAGGAGCCCAAAAAATGGCTGAATGACACCCTGGAGTTGCAAGCAGCAGCAGCAGCCCAAACATAGCTTGAAAGAGACACTGGAGTTGGCAGCAGGAGCGGCAGGAGCCCAAACATTGCTTGAAAGACACACTGGAGTTGGCAATCGGAGCAGCAGGAACCCAAACATTGCTTGAAAGAGACACTGGAGTTGGCAGCAGCAGCAGCAGGAGCCCAAACATTTCTTGAAAGAGACACTGGAGTTGGCAGCAGGAGCAGCAGAAGCCCAAATATTGCTTGAAAGAGACACTGAAGTTGGCAGCAAGAGCAGCAGGAGCCCAAACATTGCTTGACAGAGACACTGGAGTTGGCAGCAGGAGCAGCAGGAGCCCAAACATTGCTTGAAAGAGACACTGGAGCTGGCAGCAGGAGCAGCAGGAGCCCAAACATTGCTTGAAAGACACACTGGAGTTGGCAGCAGGAGCCCAAACATTGCTTGAAAGACACACTGGAGATGGCAGCAGGAGCAGCAGGAGACCAAACATTGCTTGAAAGAGACACTGGAGTTGGCAGCAGGAGCAGCAGGAGCCCAAACATTGCTTGAAAGACACACTGGAGTTGGCAGCAGCAGCAGGAGGCCAAAAATTGGCTGAATGACACCCTGGAGTTGCAAGCAGCAGCAGCAGCCCAAACATAGCTTGAAAGAGGAACTGGAGTTGGCAGCAGGAGCGGCAGGAGCCCAAACATTGTTTGAAAGACACACTGGAGTTGGCAACCGGAGCAGCAGGAGCCGAAACATTGCTTGAAAGAGACACTGGAGTTGGCAGCAGCAGCAGCAGGAGGCCAAACATTTCTTGAAAGAGACACTGGAGTTGGCAGCAGGAGCAGCAGAAGCCCAAATATTGCTTGAAATAGACACTGAAGTTGGCAGCAGGAGCCCAAACATTGCTTTAAAGAGACACTGGAGTTGGCAGCAGGAGCCCAAACATTGCTTGAAAGAGACACTGGAATTGGCAGCTGGAGCCCAAACATTGCTTGAAAGAGACACTGGAGTTGGCAGCAGGAGCAGCAGGAGCCCAAACATTGCTTGAAAGACACACTGGAGTTGGCAGCAGCAGCAGGAGGCCAAAAATTGGCTGAATGACACCCTGGAGTTGCAAGCAGCAGCAGTAGTAGCCCAAACATTGCTTGAAAGAGACACTGGAGTTGGCAGCAGGAGCAGCAGGAGCCCAAACATTGCTTGAAAGACACACTGGAGTTGGCAGCAGGAGCCCAAACATTGCTTGAAAGAGACACTGGAGTTGGCAGCAGCAACAGCAGGAGCCCAAACATTGCTTGAAGGACACACTGGAGTTGGCAGCAGCAGGAGGCCAAAAATTGGCTGAATGACACCCTGGGGTTGCAAGCAGCAGCCCAAACATTGCTTGAAAGAGACAATGGAGTTTGCAGCAGGAGCAGCAGGAGCCCAAACATTGCTTGAAAGACACACTGGAGTTGGCAGCAGGAGCCCAAACATTGCTTAAAAGACACACTGGAGTTGGCAACAGGAGCAGCAAGAGCCGAAACATTGCTTGAAAGAGACACTGGAGTTGGCAGCAGCAGCAGCAGGAGGCCAAACATTTCTTGAAAGAGACACTGGAGTTGGCAGCAGGAGCAGCAGAAGCCCAAATATTGCTTGAAATAGACACTGAAGTTGGCAGCAGGAGCCCAAACATTGCTTTAAAGAGACACTGGAGTTGGCAGCAGGAGCCCAAACATTGCTTGAAAGAGACACTGGAGCTGGCAGCAGGAGCAGCAGGAGCCCAAACATTGCTTGAAAGACACACTGGAGTTGGAAGCAGGAGCAGCAGGAGCCCAAACATTGCTTGAAAGACACACTGGAGATGGCAGCAGGAGACCAAACATTGCTTGAAAGAGACACTGGAGTTGGCAGCAGCAGGAGTCCAAACATTGCTTGAAAGACACACTGGAGTTGGCAGCAGCAGGAGGCCAAAAATTAGCTGAATGACACCCTGGAGTTGCAAGCAGCAGCAGCAGTAGCCCAAACATTGCTTGAAAGAGACACTGGAGTTGGCAGCAGGAGCAGCAGGAGCCCAAACATTGCTTGAAAGACACACTGGAGTTGGCAGCAGGAGCCCAAACATTGCTTGAATGACACACTGGAGTTGGCAGCAGGAGCCCAAACATTGCTTGAAAGAGACACTGGAGTTGGCAGCAGCAACAGCAGGAGCCCAAACATTGCTTGAAAGACACACTGGAGTTGGCAGCAGCAGGAGGCCAAAAATTGGCTGAATGACACCCTGGAGTTGCAAGCAGCAGCCCAAACATTGCTTGAAAGAGACAATGGAGTTGGCAGCAGGAGCAGCAGGAGCCCAAACATTGCTTGAAAGACACACTGGAGTTGGCAGCAGGAGCCCAAACATTGCTTAAAAGACACACTGGAGTTGGCAACAGGAGCAGCAGGAGCCGAAACATTGCTTGAAAGAGACACTGGAGTTGGCAGCAGCAGCAGGAGGCCAAACATTTCTTGAAAGAGACACTGGAGTTGGCAGCAGGAGCAGCAGAAGCCCAAATATTGCTTGAAATAGACACTGAAGTTGGCAGCAGGAGCCCAAACATTGCTTTAAAGAGACACTGGAGTTGGCAGCAGGAGCCCAAACATTGCTTGAAAGAGACACTGGAGCTGGCAGCAGGAGCAGCAGGAGCCCAAACATTGCTTGAAAGACACACTGGAGATGGCAGCAGGAGACCAAACATTGCTTGAAAGACACACTGGAGTTGGCAGCAGCAGGAGGCCAAAAATTAGCTGAATGACACCCTGGAGTTGCAAGCAGCAGCAGCAGTAGCCCAAACATTGCTTGAAAGAGACACTGGAATTGGCAGCTGGAGCCCAAACATTGCTTGAAAGACACACTGGAGTTGGCAGCAGGAGCCCAAACATTGCTTGAAAGACACACTGGAGTTGGCAGCAGGAGCCCAAACATTGCTTGAAAGAGACACTGGAGTTGGCAGCAGCAACAGCAGGAGCCCAAACATTGCTTGAAAGAGACATTGGAGTTGGCAGCAGGAGATGCAGGAGGCCAAAATTGCTTGAAAGACACACTGGAGTTGGCAGCAGCAGCAGGAGCCCAAACATTGCTTGAAAGAGACAATGGAGTTGGCAGCAGGAGCAGCAGGAGCCCAAACATTGCTTGAAAGACACACTGGAGTTGGCAGCAGGAGCAGCAGGAGCCCAATCATTGCTTGAAAGACACACTAGAGTTGGCAGCAGGAGCCCACAAATTGGCTTAAAGACACACTGGAGTTGCAAGCAGCAGCAGGAGCCCAAAATTGCCAGAAAGACACACCCTGGAGTTGGCAGCAGCATTAAGAGAACATATACAGATTTTCGGCACAGATATCTTACCCGAAGAATATTAATAAAAAGTAAGAGTAACGTAAAGCATTTTCTCAATAATTCTCAATAAATGTCTGTAACTGGAGAGCAGCGCCTTAAATCTGTTTTACACGATCCATATTTCCTTAGTGTTGATCTGGCCCCATGATCAATCTACTCTAATGCATCAGGCATTGGTTGGTGGAAATCTTGGCTGATCCATGCCCGATTCATTTCCACGCAGGCCAGTCTCTGAAAAAAAAAACATTTTTGAAGCATACTGGAGCACATTGAATTGCTCTCATCAGAGCATCACTTACGCACATCTAAGAGTTTCATCATTTTGTTTGTGTTAATGTCTTCAGGGCCTAGTTACTACTTAGTGAAAGACCATAGATAGTTACACACCTGCTGCTCTTTTCAACAAATCCTGTTTTAAGTGTAGTGTAGCGTTTTGTCCTCCCCTCATATACGCACTAGTATGTCAGGCAGAGAAGTGGCAGGATGGGCACAGAGAAGTTGCAGAGGCCTAAATTCATCAAGCAGAGGTTGCAGCAGACTAGGGGTGAGTTGCAGCAGGAGTCTCAGTGAGAGCACTGATCTCCCGGGATCAGCTAGCGGTCGTTTCTTGACCAGCAACCCATCTGCCATCATCCATTGGTTAACACGATCATTCACTGCATCACAAGTGACATCTGACACCCCCAGTCAACTGTCGGTTATGTCTTATGCTTAGGGTTCAGCTCCACTATTCAGTGAGGATGATCTGATAATCAGAAAAATCAGCAGCTACTGCCCAGCCAAGAAGTGGAGGAGACACTCGCCGCTTCTTCCACTAGGCGGGCAAGTAGTGATGAGGAGAGTGGCGTGGGAGGTGGTGTTGCAAGCGTTTTGGCTTCTTAAGCAGAAACTGTTGAGGAACCTGAGGAGGACATCAGTGAGTTTTGAGGGCACTTTTAAAGGCTTAGAGTGATGGAGAGTGACAGATTTAGCGGCCAACATGGTGGCATAAGGGGAAAGTATGGAGGCAAATGTGCTCGGGGTAGACCACTTGCGCGGCAGGCTATTTTCCCAGGAGGTAGTGGAAGAGTCACTGGAGTTGGCGGCGGCGGCAGCAGCAGCAGTGAATTAGTGCGGACTGTTGGTAGGAAAAATCAGCTACAAGGCCATGTGGCAGTTTTTCATCAAGCATCCGCAGGAACATGGCTATATGAAAGATGTGTAGGCAGAAGGTGAAGTGTGGCCAGGGTCCCAATGTTGGACCCACAGCCCTGCATCAACATTTGCAGCATCACCATCAAGCGGCCTGGGAGAGTTGGCTCCAAAGTGGTGGTCCAGCCTGCTGCATTACCCAGTGGCACGCCGCTCTCTGTTCCAGCCAGCCAAGGCTCCACCACCTCCTGTGTGTCATACTCATCCTCTGTCGCTCCAGATGCTCCTCCTCCTCTTAATCTGAGTCAGTCATTCCGCCAGCAATCCATTGGCCAAGCCATGTCCAAGAGACAACAGTATGTGCCCACTCATCCAACGTGCAGAAGCTAAATGTGCTCCCGTGTAAGTTTCAGGTGCTGCAGTCCCTCCCTTTTGAGTTGGTGGACCTTTCAGAGAACTGATGGCTTGTGCCGAGCCGAAGTGCCATGCTGTCATTTCTTTGCGAAGAAGGCAGTACCAGCCCTGTACAATTTTGTTGAACAGAAGGTGGGCCAGTCCTTTAGCCTGTCAGTGTGTACCAAAGTGCACAGCAGTGCCTACGTCTAGAGCTGTAACTACGGTCAGGGACAATACATATCCTTTAACCCTTTAAATGCCAGCCACGTAAAATTTACGTGGTTGCCTCTCCGTCACTTAAGTGCCAGCCACGTAAAATTTACGTGCCTGGCATTTACCCCTGCTAGTGGGCAAAAAAAAAAAAAAAATTACTCACCTGACCCCTCGTTGGATCCGGCCGGGTCTCCTCTTTAATTTGGTGCCATCCGATCCCCCGTGGGGGGTCGGATGGCTCCAGGAGAGCCCCCGGAATAGGCCGCCCCCCCCCCCCCCGCTTCTGCAGCAGCAGCTGCTAACTGTAAAAAAATAAATAAATAAAAATGACATTCACTTACCTGTGTGTGCGCTGGCTCCCGCTGTCCCTCCTCTTCACCTGGGGGGCCTCCGATCGCCCCCCAGGACTTACCGATCTTCAGGAGAGAGCCCGGAAGGCTCTCTCCTCTTCGATGGCGGCCGCCATCTTGCCGCTAAGCCCCGCCCCCTTAATAAAATACTTTTGTGTGGCGTTTTTTTTTCATTTAACCCTTTGTGAACTGGTAAGGGGTCCATGAGACCCCTTATACCAGTTCACAAGGCTCTGGGTATGGCAAGTCACCTGCAGCTAGTGGGTGGCTTGCCATTAACCCCCAGCCCCCCATTACCTGCCTCCCCAACGGCCAGGGGGGGGCAGAAGGGCCCGGGCCACTTAGTGGCTATGTGGGCTAGTAGCCTGCAGGGCCAGGGGCCACCAACGCTGGCCTCTGCGCCCTGTTCTACAAGCCCCCATAGCTGGCCCGGGTCGGTAATGCTGGGTAGGGGGGACCCTACGTCATTTTTTTTTGGGATTTTTAAGGGTTTTTAACCCTTAAAATTCCAAAAAAAAATAGGGTCTCCCCCCCTAGGAGGGGGAACCCTATGTCATTTTTTTTTTAATTAACCCTTTTGTTTTCTGTCATCCAGCAGCTATAAAAGGCTGAAAGAGTGCTCCACTATGGATGGGAGGTAAGTATTAAAAAAAAAAAATAATAAAATATTTTTTCTCTTTGTGTGTCTGTGTTTTATTTTTACATTTAACCCCTTGTGAACTGGTAAGGGGTCCATGACCCCTATACCAGTTCACAAGGCTGGGGGAGGTGGCAAGTCACCATTACCTGCCTCCCCAAAGCCCAGGGGGGGGGCAGAAGAGCCCGGGCCCACTGGCTATGCGGGCTTGTAGCCTGCAGGGCCAGGGGCCACAAAAGCTGGCCCCTGCGCCCCGTTCCTACAAGCCCTACATAGCTGGTCCCGGGCTGGTTACTTTGGGTAAGGGGGGGCCCATGTCATTTTTTTTATATTTTTAAGGATTTTTAACCCTTAAAAATCCCCCCAAAAAATGGGCCCCCCCTCCCGGGAGGGGGGACCCTATGTCATTTTTTTTCTCGATTTAACCCTTTGTAGTGTGGATGGTAGTTGTATTTTATTTGTAAATGTTAAAAATTACTTGTTTCAGTTAGGGGGGTCTCCTGGGCAGGAACAGGGGGCTACCGATAAATATGTGGTACTGATCTAATCGGTAGAAATGGGGCTTTCACATGCAATATGGTTTTCTTTAATAAAATAAATTTTTTATGTAAAATAAAGGAGGCAATTTTCTAAAAAAAAAATTTATTTATTTATTTTTTTTTTTACTTAATAATAAATAAAATTAATAATAAATAAAATTTACAAACAAGACATTTCATGTTAAAGCCTAAACTCTGCTGCAAAAAATATATATATAATTTTCCTGAAAATTCCAGCAAAAATGACGCAAAACATGGCGCAAAACATGGCGCAAAATGGGGAAAAATGACCTGTCAACAGAGGGTGACAAAATCTCAAGTAAGCTGGCAATTAAAAGGGTTAATAGTACCTCTGCATGTTGGGTATTGTTCTGTTCGGGGGACCTTGCGCTTTCAGACTTAGCTTGTTTTTTCTGGTTTGCATATTTATATTTTAGTAAAAGGTGTTTTTTATTCTGCTTTTTTATACATTTTTTAGGGAAACTCTGCGCAACCAAAGAGTTCTTTGAGGGATTAATTCCAGAAAGATGAGCCCACTACAACAAGCTGGGTACGCTTAGAAAGCTTAACATGTGTACTTTCAGGGAATATATGGTTTATGGGGGATATTATAAATGTAAATGGTTGTTTTGGTTGAAAAATCGCAAGGTGCGCACTTTGTCTGCAGAGCTGAAATTTTCAAGAAAAATTACCGTTACGCACATGCTTTACTTTGGGGTGTTTGGCAACTCTTTCCTTGACAGAACCCATGCATGTTGGGTATCGTTCTGTTCGGGGGATGTTGCTTTTTCAGATCATACTTGTTTTTTCTTGTTTGTATATAGTTTTTTTAGGAAAATGTGGCTTTGATTCTGCTTTTTTATCCTTTTTTTAGGGAAACTCTTTGCAACCAAAGAATACATTGCGGGATTACTTCTAGAAAACTGTGGCCACATCAACAAGCCTGGTACAAATAGAAAGCCTGAGGTGTGTACTTCCAGAGAATATATAGTTTGTGGGGGGTATTTCAAATGTAAAGGGTTGTTTTTCTGGAAAAACTGCAAGGTGCGCATAGCGCATATCACAGTTGTATTTTTTCAGAAAATCCCCTAAAGCTCTGTTTCAGTTTGGGGGAGTCTCCTGGGCAGGAAAAGGTGTCTACCTATACATATGTGGTACCGCTGTAACTGTGAGAAATTGGGGTTTCACACGCAATAAGATTTTATTGACAAACTTACATTTTTTATTACAAAAAAACACTACAAATTGTAAAAAATTAATTTTTAAAATTTTTTTGCACATATTTCGCCAAAAAATATTGAGAATACACCTAAAAAATGACAAACAAGACATTTCATGTTAAAGCTCAGACTCTGCTGAAAAAAACAATATATCATTTTCCTGGGAAATCCCTGGAAATCCCTTAAAAAATCACATTTGAACATGGGGAGTGCAAAATAGTGCAAAATGGTCTGGCAACAGAGTGTGACAAAAACTCCAGGTAGGCTGGCACTTAAAGGGTTAAGGCCCACTGGGTGATTGTGGTTCCTGCACAACCGCAACAGAAACTTGGACAGGTCCCTCCGCCTCCACGCTCCTAGGCCTTTGTGCCTGTGACAGTGCACTTGCACTTAGCAATGGTGTCACAGAAAAAAGTGGCTAATTGTCAATTACATATTAATAGTTAACATTTATCTTATTTGAACATATTTATAATAATAACTATATAATAACATATAACATAGCAACAATAACATCTAACATAATAACAGTAACATATAAAATGTATCAAAATTTAATTTTTGGGGGATATTTTTTTTTTTTTCAGATTTTTTATTTTTTTATAAACATATATATTTTTATTTTTTTGAATTTATTTAAATATTTTTTTTCCATTGTCTTTTTTTAATATTTTGTGAATTTTTGTACCATTTTATTTTTTATTTTTTTTTTTTTGTATTTTGTTTTTTCAAAAAAAAATTTTTATATATTTTTTTCCCAGTGCCCTTCCAGCCTACCATGTGTGCAGGACACGGCGGTTTCACGCTGTTCTTCACATGGTTTGCCTTGAGCCACAGAGCCACACATGGGAGGAACTGCTAAAAATGAGAAATCAATATATTAAATCATGGCTAACTCCACGAAAACTGCAAATGGGACCCATGATGGCTGACAGGGAAGCCTGAGCCATGCGTCCTGCCATGGCACACGTGTTCAATCTAGTTGTCAAGCATTTTCTGAAGTCTTCCCCCCATCTGCAAGACATCCTAACAACGGGAAGGAAACTTTGCATGCACTTCAGCCACTCCTACACCGCCAAGTACACCCTTCTTGAGCTTCAGCATCAGAACGGTATCCCCCAACATAGTCTGATTTGCGATGTTTCCACCCATTGGAATTCCACCCTCCATATGCAGGATCGACTATAGGAACAGAGAAAAGCCATCACAGATTTCTTGATGATCCAAACGGATAGGGGGACTCCCCTGTGTAACTTCAATGTAAACCAGTGGCAGCTCATACGTGACACCTGCCGTTTGCTCAGGCCCTTTGAGGAAGCTACTTTATTAGTCAGTCGCCAGGACTATGAGATGAACGATGTGATTCCACTGCTTCATGTACTACAACACATGTTGGAAACCATGGCTGATCAGGGCACTGGAGACATGGCGCATACATTTCACAGCCACATGAAGCCTGTGGGGGCTGAAGTGGAGGAGGAGGAGGGGCACAGTTTAGGTTTGACAAAATGGCCATTTTATCTAGTCATCTGACAGGAGAGGAGGAGCAGGAGCAGCCACAGGAGCTAGAGGGTTGTGAGGAAGGTGAGACAGAGGACCCAGACACACCTTGGCAGTTTGCAGTGGAGATTGAGACAGGTAGTCCCTCCGAGTCACTTGCACAAATGGCACGATGCATGCTTACGTGCTTGCGTAGTGACTGCAGAATTGTCTCCATTTGTCAGCGGGATGACTTTTGGCTCTCCACCTTATTGGACCCTCGCTTCCGGCACAAAATGGGGGCATTTTTTACACCCACTGAGAGGGAGGACAAACTGACCTACTACAGAGACATCCTACGTAGTCAGTTGGGCGATGCCTATCTGCGCCATGGTTCATACTGTGATGCCCAGCGGGACACCAGCCTTCTGTAAGCAGGCAACCCCCCAGTCTCCACCGCCGCTTCTGCCTATAGTCAAGCCCCCGTTTGCCTGGACGCTAGGTACGTCTCACCGGACACGGTTGCCCCCAGGTCCTAATAGGCGCAAAGGATGGCTGCTTACGGGGAAGGCCGATAAACCACAAGGGTATCCCGAGCCAAGCTCTTTCACAGGTAGTCAATCCGGAGGATGCGTCAGAGTACAGGGATGAGACAGGTGCGTAGTCAGGAGTAGCCAAAGGGTCAAGCCAGGAGGTCAGAGATTGCGGGGTATCCAGAGGGGCAGGCAGCTTCGTGGTCAGACAAAGCAGAGGTCAGTACAGGCAGCAGACAGGAATGGTCAATCAAGCCATGTCGGAACTGAACCGGCACAAAATGGGGAAACTTTTTAAACCCACGAGAGGGAGGACAAACTGACCTACTACAAAGACATTCTACGTAGTCAGTTGGCCGATGCCTATCTGCGCCATGGTCCATACTCTCGCAGGTCTGACTCGGGGGGACCTCTGCGATCACCTTCCACTGCCATGGCTGCTGGGGGGGTGGAAGGAGAAGCAGGAGCAGCTCCATCAGCAGCAGCCTCAGTCTTCAGTCGTTAATGAGTAGCTTTCTACACCCGCATAATGAGTCTACTCATGAGCAGCATGAAGACCTGGAGCAGGACCTGAACCAGCAGGTCATGTCATACCTTGACATGACCATGCCAACACACCTTGAGGATCCGCTGGACTTCTGGGTAGCCAAACTTGACTTGTGGCCGCAACTAGCAGAGTTTGCCCTGGAAAAGCTGTCCTGCCCGTAGTGTGCCATCTGAGCGGGTGTTTAGTGCGGCGGGGGCCATAGTCATGCCAAGGAGAACTTGTCTGTCCACGAATAATGTGGAGAGACTCACCTTTGTGAAGATGAATCAGGCATGGTTCAACCAGGATTTCCAGCCAACAATGGCTGATCCATGGTAGTAGCTGATGCATGGTAGCTTCTTATGTTGCTGCCAACTACAGAGTGTGTCTTTCAGGCAATATATGGGCTCCCTATGCTGCTGCCAACTCCTGGTTGTGTCTTTCATGGGCTCCCTATGCTGCTGCTGCTGCCAGCTCATATGTGTGTCTTTCAGGCAATGTATGGGCAATATATGGGCTGCTGCTGCCAACTCCAATGTGAGCACTCTTAAAAGATGCATGATAGCATATTTGTGATGCCCCCCGGTTAAAGGCAATGGCTGCTGGCAATTTGACAAAGTGACTTTCTTTACAAAATGCAACCAGTTAATAGACAGGTACTCTTGAAATATTACTGCTAGTGTTTGGGATGCCCCCTCCTCACATACAAAGGAGGCCTCCCTTGATTGTGGAAAAGTGACGTTAATTATAAAATGCAAGCAGTTATTAGACAGGTAGTCTTGAGATATTTGTGCTAGTGTTTGGGATGCCCATGTGGGCTGGGGTTTTTACAGCAGACACAGAAACAATTCAAACTGCGATATATTTATGAGAAATAGCCTTTAAAAGCTGCTTTAGTGTAACAGATAGGGTCAAATGTGCTGGTTTGGGATACCCTGAGGCCTGGTGTTTTTACAGCACACACAAAAACAATTCAAACTGCAATATATTTATGATAAATAGCGGTAAATAGCCTTTTTTAGTGTAACAGATAGGGTCAAATGTGCTGGTTTGGGATACCCTGAGTCCTGGTGTTTTTACAGCACACACAAAAACAATTCAAACTGCAATATATTTATGATAAATAGCCTTTAAAAGCTGCTTTTGTGCAACAGATAGCGTCAAATGTGCAGGTTTGGGATACTCTGCGGCCTGGTGTTTTTACAGCAGGACAAAAACCAATAAAAAATGCAATAGCTTAATAAAGCTGAGGCTGAACAAGCTTATTTAGTATAACAGATAGGGTGCAAAGTGCAGGTTTGGGATACCCTGCAGCCTGGTGTTTTAACAGCTGGCAAAAACCAATTCAAAATGCAATAGCTTAATAAAGCTGAGGCTGAACAAGCTTATTTAGTATAACAGATAGGGTGCAACGTGCAGGTTTGGGATACCCTGCGGCCTAGTGTTTTGGCAGCAGGACAAAAAACAATTCAAAATACAATGGCTTGATTAAGCTGAGGATGAACAACGCTTATTTAGTATAACAGATAGGGTGCTATGTGCAGGTTTGGGATACCCTGCAGCCTAGTGTTTTGGCAGCAGGACAAAAACCAATTCAAAATGCAATAGCTTGATTAAGCTGAGGATGAACAACGCTTATTTAGTATAACAGATAGGGTGCTACGTGCAGGTTTGGGATACCCTGCAGCCTAGTGTTTTGGCAGCAGGACAAAACCCAATTCAAAATGCAATAACTTAATTAAAATGAGGCTGAACAACGCGTATTTAGTATAACAGATAGAGTGACATCTGCTGGTTTGGGATGCCCATGTGGGCTGTTGTATTTAAAGCAGACAAAACCCAATTCAAAATGCAACAGCTTAATTAAAATGAGGCTGAACAACGCTTATTTAGTATAACAGATAGGGTGCTACATGCAGGTTTGGGAAACCCTGCGGCCTAGTGTTTTGGCAGCAGGACAAAACCCAATTCAAAATGCAATAGCTTAATTAAAATGAGGCGGAACAACGCTTATTTAGTATACCAGATAAGGTGCTATGTGCAGGTTTGGGATACCCTGCGGCCTAGTGTTTTGGCAGCAGGACAAAAACCAATTCAAAATGCAATAGCTTAATTAAAATGAGTCTGAACAATGCTTATTTAGTATAACAGATAGGGTGCTACATGCATGTTTGGGATACCCTGCGGCCTAGTGTTTTGGCAGCAGACAAAAACCAATTCAAAATGCAATAGCTTAATTAAAATGAGGCTGAACAATGCTTATTTAGTATAACAGATGGGGTGCTACGTGCAGGTTTGGGATACCCTGCGGCCTAGTGTTTTGGCAGCAGGACAAAACCCAATTCAAAATGCAATAGTTTCATTAAAATGAGGCTGAACAACGCTTATTTAGTATAACAGATAGGGTGCTCGGTGCAGGTTTGGGATACCCTGCGGCCTAGTGTTTTGGCAGCAGGACAAAACCCAATTCAAAATGCAATAGCTTAATTAAAATGAGGCTGAACAATGCTTATTTAGTATAACAGATAGAGTGACGTGCTGGTTTGGGATGCCCATGTCGGCTGGTGTATTTAAAGCAGACAAAAACCAATTCAAAATGCAATAGCTTAATTAAAATGACGCTGAACAACGCTTATTTAGTATAACAGATAGGGTGACATGTGCTGCTTTGGGATGCCCATGTGTGCTGGTGTATTTTAACCAGACAAAAATAAATTCAAAATACAATACTTTGATTAAGCTGAGAAGGGTGAACAAGCGTATTTAGTATAACTGATAGGCTGCTAAGTGCAGGTTTGGGATGCGCTGCAGCCTGTTTTTTTTTGTTAAAGGCAGACCAAAAACCAATTCAAAATACAATACTTTGATTAAGCTGAGGAGGATGAACAAGCGTATTTTGTATAACAGGCTGCTAAGTGCAGGTTTGGGATGCCCTGCGGCCTAGTGTTTTTACAGCAGGACAAAAAACAATTCAAAATGCAATACTTTGATTAAGCTAAGGAAGGATGAACAAGCGTATTTAGTATAACAGATAGGCTGCTAAGTGCATGTTTGGGATACCCAGGTGGGCTGGTGTTTTTTTTGTTAAAGGCAGACCAAAAACCAATTCAAAATGAAATACTTTGATTAAGCTGAGGAAGTATGAACAAGCGTATTTAGTATAACAGATAGGCTGCTAAGTGCAGGTTTGGGATGCCCTGCGGCCTGGTGTTTTTTTCGTTAAAGGAAGACCAAAAACCAGTTAAAAATACAATACTTTGATTAAGCTGAGGAGGATGAACAAGCGTATTTAGTATAACAGATAGGCTGCTAAGTGCAGGTTTAGGATGCCCTGCGGCCTGGTGTTTTTTTTTAAAGGCAGACCAAAAACCAGTTAAAAATGAAATACTTTGATTAAGCTGAGGAAGGATGAACAAGCGTATTTAGTATAACAGATAGGCTGCTAAGTGCAGGTTTGGGATGCCCTGTGGCCTGGTGTTTTTTTTTGTTAAAGGCAGACCAAAAACCAATTCAAAATGAAATACTTTGATTAAGCTGAGGAGGGTGAACAAGCGTATTTAGTATAACAGATAGGCTGCTAAGTGCAGGTTTGGGATGCCCTGCGGCCTGGTGTTTTGTTTTAAAAGGCTGACCAAAAACCAGTTAAAAATGAAATACTTTGATTAAGCTGAGGAAGGATGAACAAGCGTATTTAGTATAACAGATAGGCTGCTAAGTGCAGGTTTGGGATGCCCTGTGGCCTGGTGTTTTTTTTGTTAAAGGCAGACCAAAAACCAATTCAAAATGAAATACTTTGATTAAGCTGAGGAGGATGAACAAGCGTATTTAGTATAACAGATAGGCTGCTAAGTGCAGGTTTGGGATGCCCTGCGGCCTGGTGTTTTTTTTGTTAAAGGCAGACCAAAAACCAATTCAAAATGAAATACTTTGATTAAGCTGAGGAGGATGAACAAGCGTATTTAGTATAACAGATAGGCTGCTAAGTGCAGGTTTGGGATACCCAGATGGGCTGGTGTTTTTTTGTTAAAGGCAGACCAAAAACCAATTCAAAATGAAATACTTTGATTAAGCTGAGGAAGGATGAACAAGCGTATGTACTGTAACAGATAGGCTGCTAAGTGCAGGTTTGGGATGCCCTGCGGCCTGGTGTTTTTTATGTTAAAGGCAGACCAAAAACCAATTCAAAATGCAATACTTTGATTAAGCTGAGGAAGGATGAACAAGCGTATTTAGTATAACAGATAGGCTGCTAAGTGCAGGTTTGGGATGCCCTGCGGCCTGGTGTTTTTTTTTGTTAAAGGCAGACCAAAAACCGATTAAAAATACAATACTTTGATTAAGCTAAGAAAGGATGAACAGGCGTATTTAGTATAACAGATAGGCTGCTAAGTGCAGGTTTGAGATCCCCTGCGACCTGGTGTTTTTTTTGTTAAAGGCAGACCAAAAAGCAATTCAAAATGAAATACTTTGATTAAGCTGAGGAAGGATGAACAAGCGTATTTAGTATAACAGATAGGCTGCTAAGTGCAGGTTTGGGATGCCCTGCGGCCTGGTGTTTTTTTTGTTAAAGGCTGACCAAAAACCAATTCAAAATGAAATACTTTGATTAAGCTGAGGAGGGTGAACAAGCGTATTTAGTATAACAGGCTGCTAAGTACAGGTTTGGGATGCCCTGCGGCCTGGTATTTTTTTGTTAAAGGCAGACCAAAAACAAATTCAAAATGAAATACTTTGATTAAGCTGAGGAGGATGAATACGCATATTTAGTATAACAGATAGGCTGCTAAGTGCAGGTTTGGGATGCCCTGCGGCCTGGTGTTTTTTATGTTAAAGGCAGACCAAAAACCAATTCAAAATGAAATACTTTGATTAAGCTGAGGAGGATGAATAAGTGTATTTAGTATAACAGATAGGCTGCTAAGTGCAGGTTTGGGATGCCCTGCGGCCTGGTATTTTTTTTGTTAAAGGCAGACCAAAAACCAATTCAAAATGAAATACTTTGATTAAGCTGAGGAAGGATGAACAAGCGTATTTAGTATAACAGATAGGCTGCTAAGTGCAGGTTTGGGATGCCCTGCGGCCTGGTGTTTTTTTTGTTAAAGGCAGACCAAAAACCAATTCAAAATGAAATACTTTGATTAAGCTGAGGAAGGATGAACAAGCGTATTTAGTATAACAGATAGGCTGCTAAGTGCAGGTTTGGGATGTTCTGCGGCCTGGTGTTTTTTTTGTTAAAGGCAAACCAAAAACCAATTCAAAATGAAATACTTTGATAATGCTGAGGAAGGATAAACAAGCGTATTTCCTATAACAGATAGGCTGCTAAGTGCAGGTTTGGGATGCCCTGCGGCCTGGTGTTTTTTTTGTTAAAGGCAGACCAAAAACCAATTCAAAATACAATACTTTGATTAAGCTGAGGAAGGATGAACAAGCGTATTTAGTATAACAGATAGGCTGCTAAGTGCAGGTTTGGGATGCCCTGTGGCCTGGTGTTTTTTTTGTTAAAGGCAGACCAAAAACCAATTCAAAATGAAATATTTTGATTAAGCTGAGGAGGATGAATACGCATATTTAGTATAACAGATAGGCTGCTAAGTGCAGGTTTGGGATGCCCTGCGGCCTGGTGTTTTTTTTGTTAAAGGCAGACCAAAAACCAATTCAAAATTAAATACTTTGATTAAGCTGAGGAGGATGAACAAGCGTATTTAGTATAACAGATAGGCTGCTAAGTGCAGGTTTGGGATGCCCTGCGGCCTGGTGTTTTTTTTGTTAAAGGCAAACCAAAAACCAATTCAAAATTAAATACTTTGATTAAGCTGAGGAGGATGAACAAGCGTATTTAGTATAACAGATAGGCTGCTAAGTGCAGGTTTGGGATGCCCTGTGGCCTGGTGTTTTTTTTTGTTAAAGGCAGACCAAAAACCAATTCAAAATACAATACTTTGATTAAGCTGAGGAAGGATGAACAAGCGTATTTAGTATAACAGATAGGCTGCTAAGTGCAGGTTTGGGATGTTCTGCGGCCTGGTGTTTTTTTTGTTAAAGGCAAACCAAAAACCAATTCAAAATGAAATACTTTGATAATGCTGAGGAAGGATAAACAAGCGTATTTCCTATAACAGATAGGCTGCTAAGTGCAGGTTTGGGATGCCCTGCGGCCTGGTGTTTTTTTTGTTAAAGGCAGACCAAAAACCAATTCAAAATACAATACTTTGATTAAGCTGAGGAAGGATGAACAAGCGTATTTAGTATAACAGATAGGCTGCTAAGTGCAGGTTTGGGATGCCCTGTGGCCTGGTGTTTTTTTTGTTAAAGGCAGACCAAAAACCAATTCAAAATGAAATACTTTGATTAAGCTGAGGAGGATGAATACGCATATTTAGTATAACAGATAGGCTGCTAAGTGCAGGTTTGGGATGCCCTGCGGCCTGGTGTTTTTTTTGTTAAAGGCAGACCAAAAACCAATTCAAAATTAAATACTTTGATTAAGCTGAGGAGGATGAACAAGCGTATTTAGTATAACAGATAGGCTGCTAAGTGCAGGTTTGGGATGCCCTGCGGCCTGGTGTTTTTTTTGTTAAAGGCAAACCAAAAACCAATTCAAAATTAAATACTTTGATTAAGCTGAGGAGGATGAACAAGCGTATTTAGTATAACAGATAGGCTGCTAAGTGCAGGTTTGGGATGCCCTGTGGCCTGGTGTTTTTTTTTGTTAAAGGCAGACCAAAAACCAATTCAAAATACAATACTTTGATTAAGCTGAGGAGGATGAACAAGCATATTTAGTATAACAGATAGGCTGCTAAGTGCAGGTTTGGGATGCCCTGCGGCCTGGTGTTTTTTTGTTAACGGCAGACCAAAAACCAATTCAAAATGAAACACTTTGATTAAGCTGAGGAGGATGAACAAGCGTATTTAGTATAACAGATAGGCTGCTAAGTGCAGGTTTGGGATGCCCTGCGGCCTGGTGTTTTTTTTTTTGTTAAAGGCAGACCAAAACCAATTCAAAATGAAATACTTTGATTAAGCTGAGGAAGGATGAACAAGTGCATTTAGTATAACCGATAGGCTGCTAAGTGCAGGTTTGGGATGCCCTGTGGCCTGGTGTTTTTTTTTGTTAAAGGAAGACCAAAAACCAATTCAAAATACAATACTTTGATTAAGCTGAGGAGGATGAACAAGCGTATTTAGTATAACAGATAGGCTGCTAAATGCAGGTTTGGGATGCCCTGCGGCCTGGTGTTTTTTTGTTAAAGGCAGACCAAAAACCAATTCAAAATGAAATACTTTGATTAAGCTGAGGAGGATGAACAAGCGTATTTAGTATAACAGGCTGCTAAGTGCAGGTTTGGGATGCCCTGTGGCCTGGTGTTTTTTTTTGTTAAAGGCAGACCAAAAACCAATTCAAAATTAAATACTTTGATTAAGCTGAGGAAGGATGAACAAGCGTATTTAGTATAACAGATAGGCTGTTGAGTGCAGGTTTGGGATGCCCTGTTGCCTGTTGTTTTTTCTTAGTTAAAGGCAGACCAAAAACCAATTCAAAATTAAATACTTTGATTAAACTGAGGAAGGTTGAACAAGCGTATTTAGTATAACAGATAGGCTGCTAAGTGCAGGTTTGGGATGCCCTGCGGCCTGGTGTTTTTTTTGTTAAAGGCAGACCTAAAAACCAATTCAAAATACAAGACTTTGATTAAGCTGAGAAGGATGAACAAGCGTATTTAGTATAACAGATAGGCTGCTAAGTGCAGGTTTGGGATGCCCTGCGGCCCGGTGTTTTTTTTTGTTTAAGGCAGACCAAAAACCAATTCAAAATGAAATACTTTGATTAAGCTGGGGAGGATGAACAAGTGTATTTAGTATAACAGATAGGCTGCTAAGTGCAGGTTTGGGATACCCAGGTGGGCTGGTCTTTTTTTTGTTAAAGGCAGACCAAAAAATATTTAAACTAATCCAGTTATATTATGATAAATGCTTATGTGCAACATATAGGGTTAAATACGCCACTGCATAGATGGCATGCACAGTGGTAAGGCAGATTTACAGCACAAAGTACTGAAATTGAATTAAAAACTGATCTGGCTAATGAAAAAAAAAAACATTTCACTGTCACTTCTAAGCTGTCCCTGGCTGGATGGTTCCGGTTTTTCCCTATCTTTCCCTATCTTTCCCTGGCTCTGTCTACCTCTCTGTCTGCCTCTCAGACTCTCCCTACCTATCTTTAACTCTCTGTCCCTGTCTCTAACGAGCTGTGCTCTGGCCACAATGCAAGGCTGAAATGCGCACAAGCAAGATGGCCGCCGCTTTATATAGCACAATGACATCACCGTGCTTCCTGGCTGCTGATAGGCTGCATGTGACTTACCCATGATACCTTGCCCCAGGGGATATGTCTGGACATGTTCATCCACCATTTTAGAATGCCTGTAATTGAAATAAATGGAGTTTAACGGAAAACTTCGATCGATCGAATCGCGGGGAAATTCGGATTCGTTCAGAATCCGGGTTCGTCCGGATCGATTCGCTCATCCCTAGTTGCGATCATTAATCCAATGGAGGGAATAATATTTATGTTTGCGTAGTGCTCTTCTTTAAAGCAGTCCAACACCCTGTACAGGGATGTGGGATAGCTGCTTGTTTCTGGAGCAGAGGTAACCCCCCTCATGCATAGCCCACCCCACAAGCCCAAATCTAGGTCCCTGAAATTGAGCCTCTTACGGAACTGGATCTTCATCCGGTCTTGGACCCGCATGACTGTCGGCGGTCGATATTTATGAGCCTGTCAGGGACAGCAATTGTCTGCTGGTAGTTAAGTGATTAGAAACCCAGATAGGAGGAGTGGAAAAGGTGTGTTTAGTGGTCTTTATTTTTGTGCTTGCGGGGAGCTTTATGTGGGGGGCCTCACCAATTTGGACGAATCCCCAGGCAAAAGCAGCGGCGTAGGAATTTGTGCAAAAATATTTTTTTTTATTTATATTATTATTTCATGAAAGTAACAAGCAGATTATAAGTACAAACAGAAATTCTGATTGGCAAATTCTTTTGAGTATCAGAGCTGCAGTGTGTGTTGTACCAGAGTAGCCTGCTAACATGTGCAGACGGAGATTGTTCAGCTTTCTGTTATGAGCAGTGAGTTTTCAACTCCATAGGCTACTGGACTTTGCTAATTTACTTCCAAAAGATACACATGAAACAGAATTCAAAGACAATTTTATTCGTTTTTCTTAAAGAACGTTAAAATAATTATATTAAAACTGTAAAAATGCTAAAACATTTGGGGCCCATCTGACCCAGTGCTCTTCTGCATGGCACCTGTAAAGACAAAAGAAAGGCAGGTCAACATCTGCTGGAACACTTGTTTCCCTGACAAATGCCCCCAATTGCTCATTACTTACTGCATCCCTGTTTCCCTCTTTTAGGGAGCCACCCTCCGCCTTGGCGCTGTGCCTTCGCCGGGGTCTTGAGGACATGAAAACATATTTTAGAACCAAGCACATGTGCTATGTTTGGCATGCTCCTGGAGGTGTCCGCTTTTGTTTTGTTGAAGGGTGGGAAGGTTGTGCCTTGGGTGGCCCCATTTCTGCAAATTCCCCCATCTGTAGGAACAAAACACCAGAACTTAGCAGACATGTCATTGGGAGTTTCTTGTCTTGAGGTGTGTGTTTGTTGTCTGAACCCTACCTGAGTTCTTGGGCTCTGGCTGTGACTCCAAGCCCCATACCTGGGCTCCTTCCTCTTCGGATTGTTCCTGGGCTGTTGGTGAGGATTCGGAAGAGGAGGATGAGGATGTTGGCAATATTCCAGGGTCAACCCAGTCTTTACCGAGGCACTCCGGGTGGACTTGATCCTGTGTTGGAACTCCGACATATTAACCCCCCCATTTTTTAAAGCGGACCGAACCAAATGTAGCATCTATAAGACGCTAGGTACTGTTACCCGATGTTCTTACCTTGCCAACATGCATGGTCGCAGTAGCATCTCTCACATCAGTAACTAAATGGCTGTGAGGGATGCCAGGGAGGCTGCATGTGACTGTGAGTGTGGCTAAGCTCCCATTCAGCCAATTGGAGGAGAGCAGCAGTGGTGAAGCATGTATATCCTGAAACAGGATGCTGCAGGGGCAGACCAAAACCCATGATAGTGAATATGCACATTTCCACCAGAAAACCCAATTAGGTGGAACACTTGTGTATTCCTAGTATGTCACACCCCCCACTTCCCGATATTCATGACACTTGGGAACCCGGCCTGTAGAGGGCGATCTTGCAGAGATGACATGGAAAAAAGGAGCCCCTCCTGGTCCATAAGTACTGGGTTCCTCCCACTATTCCTTAGTCTTTTCGTCTCTGCAGTCGGCGAAGCATTCAAAAGATGACTCTCCTTCAAGCTGCAGGTAGCCGGGTTTGCTCCCGGACCCTTTTTTTCTCTATTTCTGTCTGATACTCTTTAAACCTGTTTGGTTATATTGTATGCCTCTCAGGCCTGGCTGTGTGGTTCAGGCAAAGGTAGATACATACACCTTCTGGTGTATAGAGGAGTATTACTCCTCCGTGAGACCTAAATGTGGGTAGGCGGCTTCCAGGTTGGTGTTCCCGGCATGGGATGCCCCTGTCCCTTTATAATCCCCTTGTGCCTTAGGGGTGCTTTTCTATCCCCTCCCCTTAGTTCTCCTTTAACCCTGCTGGGTAAAAAGGAGGGGGGAAGGGGGGGGGGGGCGTCATCTGGGCTTATTTGTCACCATGCACACAAAAAAAAGAGAGATATATAAAATAAGTCTTTATTTCTTATTTTTATTATGTATGTTTTACTATACTATTTAATAGGAAATGTTTTATTTAGATTTTCCTATCTCTGTCTAGGCAGCATTTTTTGCTTACCTATTAAAGCTCTTTGTTTTCTGGCTGTGTTCAGATTTGAATTTTCCTTCCATTTTTGCCCATGTGATCCTGGAAGTGGGCGGGGCTTAGTCATGCTTTTATTCAGAGGGCACCTGTGTGCTCTGTTTGACTTCCTGTTTCCTGTTTCTTGCTTCCTTGTGGCCTTACCTCATGATGTGAGCTTATTGCATGGGCTGTGAGTACCCTTCAGCTTGGCTGAAGGGAGTTTTTTTCTGTCATTTATTTATATTGTGTGCATTTGGTGACTGTTTTTTTGTTTTTCTCTGTAGGTAGAAACTCCTTATTTAAAAAGGGGTTTCTCCTGGTCCTTATATAAAAAGAAAAAAAAAAGCCCTTAAGCCTTATTTGGGGGTCCATTTGTGTTTCAATCCTCCCACTTGGGGATATTTAAAGGGGCATCCCGGGTAGCAATTGCGTAAATCCCATATATACTTGGCGACTATAATCAATTATAGTATATTACTAAACACCATATGGAGGCATCCCAGGATAACGGACATGCAATTCCCTCTGCACAGACTCGGCAATGTTTTGGATGTGGGGGCATCCCTTGTTGGGGATAACGCAATTCTTTGTGTCCCTTGTGCACAATTAACTATTATGCAGCAAACTGAGGCCCAGGCTTCAGGGCCTGCGGCTAATGCCTCATCTCCTACTCCGCCATGTCTTGTCCGTACCCCCAATGATATTGTCATGGGTGGTGAGTCGCATGCTGATTTATGTGCCAGATTGGCTCATCTTGAAAGATTAATGTCTACCTCTGTGCCTAAGAAGGCCTCAGCTAAAAGAAAGCACTTGACTCATGCCGCTCCGGCAAGGGAGTCAGACAATTGTCAATTGCTTGATTGGTCTAATCCTTCTCAGTTAGAAGGAGGGGAATTATTATGAGGAATCAGATGTTTCTGATGAACAGCAATTTGTTGGTACTAAGATTGAGCAGGGTGAAGCAAGTGTTGTGGACACCCCAAAAGCTCTTGCTCAGTTATTTGAGGTTTTGGTTATTACTCCTCCTGAAGTAGTCCCTCCTCAAAAAGGGGAATTCTTTGGAGTCTCTAAACCTCATTTAGAATTTACAAATCAAAAGCATTTTGATGAAATTATTCTTAAAGAATGGGAGAAGCCTGCGCGCTCATGTCCCGGATGCCGTCAGATCCGGCAATTGTGCAGGGACTGCGGGAGAGCAGTAGCGAATCTGTTAAACATGGCTGTTATCGGCCTAGTGTCTTCAGCGGAAAGGGGTTTGGGGTTTTACTCCAACCTATTCACGGTACCCAAAAAGGACGGCTCTGTTCGGCCTATCCTAGACCTAAGGAGACTCAATCAACTTATCCGTTTCGGAAAATTCCGCATGGAGTGTCTGCGATCAACGATCGATGCTCTCCATCAGGGGGACTTCATGACATCCATAGACATCAAGGATGCTTATTTGCACATTCCTATTTTCCGGGTCACCAGAGATTTCTCAGGTTCTCGATAGAAGACCAGCATTATCAATTTGTGGCCCTGCCATTCGGCCTTACCTCGGCCCCAAGAGTCTTTACCAAGATGCTGGCAGGAGTGATGGCTATATTCAGGGTCCAGGGCATCTGCATTATGCCTTTTCTGTACGATCTTCTTTTTGCGGCCTCCTCCCTCGAACAATCAGAGTTGGACATCAGGATGGTGGTCTCTACGCTAGAGAGGTTCGGATGGGTAATAAGTTACCCCAAATCCCCTCTCTGTCCATCAAGGGAAATTCCCTTCCTGGGCCTGATTCTGGAATGGTTCTGATTCAGGACTTGATTCGTCTATTCTTGTCCAACCCTCGTCAGTCTATCTGTATAGGGATGAGACTAGTGGGATTGATGGTAGCTGCATTCGAGGCAGTCCCGTTTGCCCAGTTTCACATAAGGACGCTTCAGCTCTTCCTCTTGGCAAAGTGGGACAGGTGCCCACTATCATTGAATCAGACTTGTCTGTTGCCTCCCCACGTTTTGCAGTCCCTTCAGTGGTGGTTAATATCGCACAACCTCCAGAAGGGCAAGTCATTTCTGACTCCGCGTTGGGAACTGGTTACCACGGATGCCAGCCTGGTGGGCTGGGGGGGTGGAAGAAGCATCAGTTCCAAGGATTGTGGGGGCCTCAGGAGGCTCATTCTCCAATCAATGTATTAGAGCTTCAGGCCATACGTCTTGTTCTACTTCGACTGACCCATTTCTTACAGGGTCTGCCAGTTCAGATTCGGTCAGACAACCGAACAGCTGTTGCATACATCAATCACCAGGGAGGGACTCGCAGTTGGGGTGCCCTCCGGGAAGTGTCTCTGATCCTTCAGTGGGCAGAGATCAATGTTCCCTGCATATCAGCAGTTTACATTCCGGGGATAGAGAATGTGGAGGCAGACTCCCTGAGCAGGGGATGTTCTTGACAGGGAGAATGGTCTCTCAATCCAAGGGTCTTTCAGTTCCTCTGTCACAAGTGGGGGACTCCACGGTTGGACCTGTTTGCTTCTCGTCAGAATCACAAGCTACCAGCTTTTGTGTTTCTATCCCAGGATCCTCTGGCAGTGGCAGCCGATGCCATGTCTCTAGCCTGGAAGGATCTGGGGTTCCTATATCTGTTTCCCCCATTCTCCATGATCAGCAAGGTGGTGCGCAAGCTAGCACTGGAGGAGGTGCCAGCAATTCTGGTGGCGCCAAGGTGGCCAAGACGTCTGTGGTACGCAGACGTCGTAAGGCTGGCAGTGGATCGTGTCCATCTGCCTCTTCTTCCAGATCTCATCACTCAGGGTCAACTTTGTTACCCCAATTTACAAACGCTGGCTTTGACGGCATGGCTGCTGAAGTCTCCATCTTGAAAGAAGAAGGTCTTTCTGATGTGGATATTCAGACTCTTATTAGAGCTAGGAAGAAGTCTTCCTCTGTCATTTATTACAGGACTTGGAGGTCCTATATTGATTGGTGTGAATCCAGGGCTTTGTCCTGTACAGTATTTTCTATTCCTAGAATTCTGGAATGTCTGCAACGAGGTCTGGATATGGGATTACATATTAGTACTTTGAAAGGACAAGTCTCTGCCTTGGCAATTTTCTTTCAAAGATCGTTTGCTCTTCATCCTTTGGTTAAGACCTTTTTCCAAGGAGTCGTGCATGTGCGGCCTCCCAGAAAGCCTTTACTTCCTGTTTGGGATCTTAATTTGGTGCTTTCGGCTATGCAAGCTGCTCCCTTTGAGCCATTGCAGGATATTCCTCTTCCTATTCTTACTCAGAAGTTGCCTTTTTGGTTGCTATTACTTCTGTCCGCCGAGTTTCTGAACTGGCGGCTGTGTCTATTCAAGCCCCTTATTTTGAGAGGCATCAAGATAAGGTTGTTTTCCGTTTTAAACCAGATCTCCTTCCTAGGGTGGTGTCTGCTTTCCACCTAAATCAGGATATAGTTCTTCCTTCCTTGTGTCCTAAACCTAGTAACGACATGGAAAGGCTCTTACATTCTTTGAATGTAGTTCGTTGTGTTAAGTATTATTTAGTTACTACCTTGGCCTTCCGCAAGACGGATGCCTTTTTTTGTTGTGCCTTCTGGGCCAAGAAGGGTTTTGCTCCTGCCAAATCTTCCCTTAGTAAGTGGTTACGTCAGGCTATCATTGGGGCCTATATGGCGAAGGGGAAGGTTCCCCCTTTTCGTGTCACCGCTCATTCTACTCGTGCTATTGGAGCCTCTTGGGCTTTTCAGCACCAAGTTTCTGTTGAACAAGTCTGCAAGGCTGTGACTTGGTCTTCTGTGCATACTTTTTCTAAGTTTTACAAGGTTGATGTGCGGGCCTCAGCGGATACTGTTTTTGGCTGCAAAGTTCTGCAAGCTGCAGTAATTTAAGTTATGCATTATTCCTTTGGGATCCCCACCCATTATAGACACTGCTATTGGATGTCCCAAGTGTCATGAATATCGGGAAGTGGGGGGTGTGACACTAGGAATGAAATTACTAGGAATAATACCATTTTGTGAGATACTCACCTGTAAAATGGTTATTACAAGTATGTCACACCCCCCACTTCCCCCGCCCTTTTTTGTTCGAGGGATCCTTTATATGGTGATTATTATTATTATTTCAAATAATTTTACAATTATTGAATATAATTGGCTCTTTTTGCTCTAAGGGATCCTTTATTTGGTATTATTATTTCAAATAATTTTACAGTTATTGAATATAATTGGCTCTTTTTGTTCTAAGGGATCCTTTATTTGGTATTATTATTCTCATATAATTTTACAATTATTGAATATAATTGGCTCTTCCTGGTTCTTCACTGCTGTTTAAAAAGACTGAGGAATAGTGGGAGGAACCCAGTACTTATGGACCAGGAGGGGCTCCTTTTTTCCATGTCATCTCTGCAAGATCGCCCTCTACAGGCCGGGTTCCCAAGTGTCATGAATATCGGGAAGTGGGGGGTGTGACATACTCGTAATAACCATTTTACAGGTGAGTATCTCACAAAATGGTATTTTTGGGACCTGTGTTAAAGTCAGTTAATTGGTTAGTTTCCTGTTTTAATCAATGGAACCTGGCTGGTCAATTTCAGCATCGCACTTACTGCTCCACTTACCTTTGCAGGTTTTGAGTGTACACCTGGAATAAAGCATGTCGTCTACATAACGTAAGGACTGATGGCTACTTGAAGTGGAACCAAACCTTAACGGCATGGCTAGATTACGAGTTTCGTATTCTAGCTATTCCTCTAGATACAAACTATAGCCTATAGCTGGCCCTAGGTGCTAGTCTACCTGCAGCAGCAATGTGTAGACAAAACCCAGATGCAGCAGCCTGGGTAGAAAACAAGTGTACACATGGAACAAAGCATGTCATCTACAGTACGTAAGGACTGATCGCTACTTGAAGTGGAACCAAACCTTAACGGCATGGCTCTGGAATCTAAAAGATTCCAGGGCTGGCCATTGGCCTTTCCCTGGAGCATCACCGGGTTGCAAAACTCACCCTGCTTCCGGGGTATGTCCTCATCCCTGCACCTCTGGGCTGTGTGCACACTCCAGCGCCCAGCCATTCAGAAAGGCTGACAACTTTAGTTGAACAAGAGTCCGTGCATGCGAAACTATGAGACCGGGGAAAATTGAGTTTGTATGGGTGTTCTGGGGCAACCCAATTTGGGAGGCCCGGGGCACAGAACAAATCTCGGGATAGTCATAATTCCAGGTTTTGTTCCACTTTAAACGATATGATCCATGGGCGGAACCTTGTCTTTAAGATTGCAGAGAAATCTCATAAGGTAGGACAAGGCAGCAGGGAGCTGATTTTTACTGTTTTTCTATTACCCACGGAGAACAAGAGTGGTCATTGTGAACACATCAAGCCCGTGGGTGCCACCCAGGAAGTCATTTTAGTATGATTCCACCTACTATCAATGCCTGTGTGCTGGGTATATATATTTTATACTCTGTGTATTTCTGCGTTAATAATATGAAAAGTCTTGCAGTGCTATCTGCTCAGGTGACATCTACCCAAAACAGGAATTTAAATGTTTCTTTGATTTGTCAAAGTAGAGTCTGTGCAGGACATGAAACAAGCTTGTTCAAAGTACTATTAAGGTGCTGTCCATCAAATCTGAAACCTGGAATTATACTTTTGCGGGCAAACAGAAATGATTTCAAATCTCTTTCATATCTAAATTACCCAGCCAAGGTCATAGCAGCACAACACCTAAAGATGTCCTATGATATTCAATGCAATTAGATTAGATTATTTTATTTGAAGAAATAATTCCTTTGATAGTTCTGTCTGTAGAGATCGGGGGTACACATTTCTGATTCTGCCTAGAGATATAAATGTTGATTTTCAATTCACTTTAATATTGCAGCAAGAGTGGGAACCTTGATTAGCAAGACAAAAATATATTCAGTTTGAGCAAGCAGTAATGAATAATGATAAATAGTCCCACTGTGTTCAATTCGTGGGCAGAAATTGGCATCACGGAACAATGGAGTGAACAGTAAATTGGATGCAATGCAAAATAAAATGCAATATCCAAATATGCCTTACGTAAGATGGCAGGGGGACACCTAACGTCAGTGTTTTGGGCAGTAACAAAAATGTCCTTTTTCCACTATTCTCAGAAGAAGGGCATTTTTGTTACTGCCCAAAATGTTGGGGTTGTGTCACCAACCTGCCACCATATTTGCATATTGCATATTCTCTTCGTATCTGCTGTGCTATATTGCTTTTCATTTGCACACTATTTTGATAGTCTTAATTTTATCTATAATCCTCAAACATAACTAAGCCTCAGGAATCTCTGAAATTCATTTGTCCCACTCCCCCAAATATGCAATCTAGTCACTGTAGTGCACCTAGAATTTAGAGGAATTAGAATTTAGAGGAGGAAAATGAGAAAAAAAAATATCTGAAAATATTGTGCCAAAACATTGCCCCCCTCAAGAACCAAATAATAGGAAAAGTGCAGAATCCCCAATTACAGGGAGAGAGGCACCCCCATTCCGTCATTAGAGGCAGTGTGATATTGCCACCCTCCCAATCCCTATAGGCAGTGAGGTAGTCTCCCCTCCAAATCCCCATAGGCAGTAAGGCATTCCGCCCTCCGAATCTCCCAACAAGCAATGAGCCTTACCCCCATCCCATAGGCAGTGAGGCATTCCACCCTCCCAATCCCCACAGGCAGTTAGGCATTCCCCCCATCCCATAGACATTGAGGCATTCCCCACATCCCATAGGCAATGAGCCTTTCCCCAATCCCACAGGCGGCGAGGCATCCCCCCTCTCCCGGATGCTGAATGAAAAAAAAATACATTGACATTCGGTCCCGTGCCACAGCCAGATGATGGAGGATGGCTCTGGAAACCGCCACCGCTGCATGGGCACACGCACACACTGCCACATCCACCCGCTGCATGGACCCAAGTGTTCATGTGGGCAAGCATGCTGGGCCGAGAAACGGTGGCGGCCTTCAGAGTGGGAACTTTCCCTGTGATGCAGGCCACACCCACCCTCTGCACAAATTTGAATGTTTGTGTGGGCAAGCGCGCAAGGCCCAGAAGTGGCGGCCACAGTGGCGCCCACAGCTGGGACTCTACCTGCCCATCCTCCATCGTCTGGCTGTGGCAAGTTGTAAGTTTTTTTTTTTAACATTCGCCCGGTAAGGCACACTGACATTTCCTCCCCCACACCCCACACTTTTGGGGGAATAAAAGTTTGTCTTATAGTGCAATGACGCTAAATGTATTATTAACGAGTACAAAGTGAACAACATGGGTGCTAGGAATTCACTATATCCACAGGTAATAGAAATCTTTTGCTGTGATATGCATTTTATTTTTTTTACATTTACCTGTTTTTTCTACCTGTCACCATAGGTATCACTATTGTTATCACTATTGTTATCTTGAGGTTGAGTAGGCATTATAAATTTGGACAGGTGAATCTCTGTAGGGACCCAGCTGGTCATTAATACTTTTTTTTCAAACCTGTGAATAATGTAACTTTGAGATTTCATAGGTAAGGAGGGTGAAGTTGACATTCTCTGTTCCACAAAGTGAAGGCTCTCATTCTCTTTTTTGAATGGCTGGAAGCATTCGCCTTCTGCCTTCCCACTGATGGAAGTCTGCATTGGTGTTAGAAAATAAGACAAACACTAAAAGGTTGGCAGACTTCTGACATTTAGTGACTTGTTGCATATCTGGACCGGATAGACAGGAGTCATAGGGCATTTAGAAACAGGAAGACACATAGCAGAAAGAATAATTGGAGCACCCTTACCATCCCTGCAGGAACTGCACGAACGCAGAACAAAAACACGGGCAGAAAAGATCCTTCGGGACCCCTCCCACCCTGGACACGCCCTATTCCAGTATCTACCATCTGGGCGGCGTCTTGCGGTACCAGCTTGCAGGACTTCTAGGTCTAGGAATGGTTTCTTTCCTTTGTTGGCTGTCCGCATCCTGAACAATAATAACCAAGCATGGAAGAACCTCTGTATCTCTATTTCTTTGTTCCCTTTTCTATGTAAACTGTAGTTAACTATTATCTGTTGCACTGTGTATATGTCAAAAATAATTCCTTGTTCATCTCACAATGTACTTGGCGAACAATAAATTGAATTGAATTGAATTGACATAAATAACCAACAATCAAAAGTTAAACATTAATATAATACCTTGTCAAAAATGTACTTTTTATTTTATGAACACTTGGCTTGGACTTCTAACTCTAGATTATATTTCTTAACTCACACAGATATTATCTAAATCAGACATTGTAGCATCAAAAACTTCAAGACCTCAACATCTGGCATTCCATTCTAAATCCATAGTAATTAATATAGAGTAGGCCTCCTGCTTTGCAGCTGAGACAGCTCCACTCGGAAAGTTTTCTAAAGGGTTTTGTAGTTTGTTATATTAATTTCAGGAATATATTTGTGAGGGAAAGCATTGGCATTGGTTGAGATGGACCTGCTCCATATCTCCATTATAGTTAATTTCTAAAGGTGTTGGATGGATTTGAGGTCATAGCTCTGTGAAGGACCTTCCACACCAAACTGACCCAAGTATGCCCTTATGGACTTTTACTTGTGCACTTCTCCAGAGTCTGGCTGGAATCAAAAAGGGCCGCAAAACTTTTCCCACAAAGTATGAAGTATACAGTTGTCCAAAATGTCTTTATATGTGCAATCATTAGGATTTCCATCATTTGTACTAAGGGCTTAGGCCAACCCATGAAAAGGAATTCAATATCATGATTCATCCTCTGCTGGCAAACCCAGACTCGTATATCACACTCCCAGTTAAATCTTTATTCATCAATCAAAAGGACATATTTTAACTGCTGTAGTCCAGGGCAGTCTATTGGTGACATTGTGCCTTAAAGCAGACCAAGAGTCAAAAAAAGAAAGCTTAGTAAATTGCTCCCCTATAACCCCCTCTGACAAAAACTATTTGAGAGGGCTTAACTCAATGCAGATGTTCTAGAATAACAGGCTGATTTTTGCTGCAGAACTGTATGGCAGTGGCCATCTTGTGACACACATAAGCATGAGAAGAGAGCTGCCCATACCAAACTTAGAGAGATACATGCCTCAGAAACACAAACACACATTTTGTTATTGTTAGGGCGAGCGCTACACGTCCATTTCGCAGCACTTCACTTACCTCCATGGCTGCATCCAGCCGTCGTCCATCTCACAGTATTTCCCTCACCTCCATGGCTGCTCCCAGCCATCTCCCTTCCCCCCATGCTTCCTCCTCACATGGTCAGGTGCGCGCACGTCTTCGTCCACTAGAGAGCGAGCGCACTGGATTCCTGAGAATTAAAGGGCCTGTACAGCACTGATTGGTGCCTGGTCATCCAATCCTGCATCCACTTCCCCTATTTAAAGAGGCACTTCCTTTCCTTCAGTGCTGGATCTTGGTCTTTCCATGCTAGTTATAAATCAGTTGCTTTTGGATTGCTCACCCGTGTACCGACCTCTGCCTGTCCCCGACGCTGAACCTTTGTCGCCTGTCCCGACCTTGGCTACTCGCCTTTACTACGAACCTCTGCTACCTGCCCTGACCTCTGCCTGTGTGTACTACGCCTTTTGCCTGCCTCTTGTGTACCCCGCTGAGCCTCAGCTAGCCGTGGGACTGGGCCGCTGTTTGGGGGTAGCGACCTGGGGATCACTTGACGCACAAGACCAACCTGCCTTGTGGTGGGCTCTGGTGAGTTCCGGTGGCCTCTTAGACCCTGCTCCCCTGACGCGGTACCTGCCATTTGTTCACACAGTTTTGCCACAGTTAAAGCGGATCCACAACCGAGTCCGCTCCCCCCGGTCCGTGACAGTTATATAAACACGCACTGAATAACCAGCTGTAAAAGGGAATGTGTTTGTGTGTGTGTGTGTGTGTGTGTGTGTGAGCCTTTGAGGGGAGAGTTGCAGCAATGTTTCTTTATTACTCTTCACTGCGGACTATGGATTTACCGCACACCATTCACACAGTGTAAACATTATGTAACTTGTAATGTGAAAAGAGAGAGATAGAGGGAACACGGGAACACAGAAGAAAGGGATGAAGAGATAAATAAGTAATACAGAAAACGGGTAAGTTGCTGCCCCCCCCCCCCTTGAACAGCTATAGAGGAACTAATGGGCCCCTAACTAGTTCCCAGTAGAAATGGTAATTAAAAGCCAGGCTGGCATTTTGCCAGGCTATAAGCACTTCCTGCCGAAGGGAGGGGTATTTATACCACAGGACGTGGCTGCTTCTGGGAGTCTGATCCCATCCCCTATCTACAATGGAGAGAGCTTAGAGCATGCCAACCTGTAAGGAAGGGAGTTCCCTGTCCTCCCTCTAAACCAACAGAGCAGTCATTTTGCCTGCTTCATCTGGCAGAAGAGGAGCCCATGGAGGACCTCAGAGGTGCCAGCCACAGGAGGATGCCACCCAGCGCTGGATGAAGACAGCTGAGGTGAGTGGGGCTGTCTATGTTTAAAAGGGCTTGTGTCGTTTCTTTTATTTACTTTTTCTACTGTGAACTTGTTCTAAAATTAAGGAGGGGGAAGTTACCTGCTGACATGGCATCTGGTGACTTGCCATTACCCCGCCACATTACCCCTATCCACAACAGCCTGAGGGGTATGGAAGATCCCGGTGCTTATCGGCGAATGAGCCCCAGGATTCCATTGATGGTTGGGATTGTGAGGGAAGGCGCTGTATGAAGGGGAATTATTTTATCTGCCTTTTGGTGCTGTGTGTAAAACCTACCCTCGGGAAATCAGCAGGAGGAGGTAAGCTGCTGACACCCAGTTTTCTTCTTCTGTCTGGCCAATTCATTTCAGCCTGCAGATGCAGATAAAAAAATAAAAATCATGTTTTAGTGCAGCATGATCACCCCCATGACTTTCTGGAGGGCTACATATGATTATCAGAAGATTGTTTAGTGTAGCTGGGCTCTAAAGCATGTATTCCTCAGTGGTGTAACAAAATGTGATGGGGCCCTAGTGTAAACATTAAATTAGGCCCTTTTACAGCTCATATAGTAAACCTTTTTCTGTCTTTAACTCAGTCGGATGCAGCTAGACAACTAAATGCTGAAACAAAAGATATGAATGGTACTTCCTTTATCTAAGTGATGCCAAGTGAGCACAAATATGATAAAAAAAAAAGGTGGAGGAGCAACAACAATGGGGCCCCTGACCTTCTGGGCCCATTTGCGGTCATACTTACTGCACCCCCTCAAGTTACGTCCCTGGTGTTCCCCTGGTGCACCTAGGGAGAGAATATAGATTATGGCACTCCCGTCTACACCAGTACAGTCGCTCACTTATTCAGGCTGGAGGAGCAAGCATAACGCACCAGACCAGTCTCTCAGAGATCCAGCCAGATGTAGCAAAATGCTGAGATGCTGAGAAACCCCCGTGAGTCATGAATGATGGTTCAGTTACAGAATCAGTAGCTGGTACACAAAGCACACAATTTACAGTAAGGGATGAGAAAGCAATATTGTGTATTTTTGTGTTTATGGATGAATTACAGCTTTGTTTTGTTTATGGACAAATGACAGCTTTAATAATCCTCAGTGGTTATGAGAAACTGTGTTGAATGCAGGAACTACATCTAAGGGCAGAGCCATGAGCTGTATCCACTATTGCTTTTAATGTGTCTGAAAAGTGCTGCTATGCTATTTGTACGCAGCAACCAAAGTGATTGCTGTAGATGCTTAAATGAGCATTGTTATACCCAGCATGCCTGAGATTGATTTAATTGCTATCCATTTATTTTAGATTGCATTAGAATTCTTTTTAAATGACGATACTTATTTTAAACCGGAGGCAAATTAAGGTACGGCTATTCTTTAGCATTTATTTCACGTAATTTCAGTATCAGCTGTACTGGCACTGTTTATTTCTTTGTTTCATTTCAGTATGGCCTATGATTGAATGAAAGGGCAGCATGTTCCTTCTGCTGTTTTTTTTAGATGCAGCCCCCCTGTAGCACAAGCTGGGTAGACTTTAATACTATAATAAATGCATAACTTTAATAAATGCAGAACCACTACTTTTAAAGATTGTGAATTTAATTCAGCACAGTAGTGCACTTCAGAGTAGAGTTTATTCTTTTGCCTGATTTCTACCCTATCAGCCCTAATGGTCGAGCTCTTCCCCATCCTTAAAAAGTTTCATCAGGCTCTCTTAGTATCATTTATTTTCGTATTTTATTTCTTTTTTTTCACATCCTTTCCCCCTTTCTCTTTTCCAAATTACAGCCCTATTAAAGTGGACCAACACCCAGGATTTTGACTATCCTGGGTCTTGGTCCACTTCGGTGGGGCACCCCCGATCGGGGTGCCCCGCTGTGTGAAACCCCCCCTAACCCCCCGAAAAACTCACCTCTCCCCGCTCCCAGCGCCGACGTACAAGAGAAGATCTGGAACGTCTAAGCGGCGGCCGCCGCCGCCGCCTCCCTCGCGTCAGACGGCCGGCGCGGAGGCGCGCACGCCTACAGGGGCGCGAGGGAGGCGGCGGCGGCCGGCCGCCGCCGAAGATAAGGTAGGTGAGTTGGGGTGTTTGGGGGGGGTTTCACCCCGCGGGACATCCCGATCTCGGATGTCCCGCGGGGTGGGGGCCGATCACCCGTGGGTGTTGGTCCACTTTAAGGTGCCACAACTGATCTACGGTTCCCTTTTATTACTCTATTGCCCATTTTTACAAATTATTTGAGCCACACAATCCTTTGTGTCACCCAAACCCTCAAAGAGCCATGCTTTACTATCCTATCCTACTACCCAGTCATACTGTCCCCCTGTATACACACCTGTGGCTTATTCATATCATTAGGGACCCTCATTCAAAAGAAAAACCATATACCAATAACCTCTATGAAAAGTTGGGGCAACAGGATGAAAATGGTAGACACATAATGAAAAATACTCCAATACTGGAGTTATGCCTCTCCTGCCCTTAAACTCTGGCCCCATTTACACCAGGACAGGGCTGTACATAGAATAGAGGCAGAGGAGCCAGCTGCTACTGGGCCCTTAGGAGAAGGGGCCCCATGCAAGCTGCTTCCCCTTCTACCTTGCAGCATCTGTGACAAATGCTCCAGACTTGCGCTTCACCATTAAGCAGTGTTGGCTTGCTGTCTACTGAGAGTGCCAGGGCCTGAGCTGTAGGTTCTGCAGAGTGGAACCAATATGTCAGAGCATTGTTTACCCCTGATGTTCTGTGTATGGAACACTTGGCCATACAACATGATGACATCTTAGTTCCACCCTGTAGAACCAGCACCCCTGGCCCCTGGTGCTCCCTGCAGACAACACACCAACACCGCATACTGTAGTAACGCCTCAGGTAGAACTGGATCTTACTGGGCACCACTGTCAACAACCCAGGGCCCACACAGCTATAACACTGCCTAGACCCACAGACCACAACAATCAGACCACCAACCTGATTTGGGCTGCCCATGACCATGTAAACCCCTAAGATCATCCAAAATCTGCAACACCACATTCACAGGCTATCCTTCAAAGTGATCCAAAACCTGTGGTTTTGACTATCCCGGGTTTTGGTCATGGCTTCCGGGGGGAACCCCCATGTGGGATGCCCTGCTGTGTGAAACCCCCAGGTGGCCCCCCAAAACGCACTTTTTCCCGGTCCTATGGCGCATGTGTGGCCTCTCGTTCAACCAGCGAGCTCAACTGCGTTGACGTCAGATTGACTTGTACTCACCTAAGACTCCATTGTCTGCATCCCTCTGTTGTCTGCATCCCCACTACCCTTTAACAACGGGCGTGCCCGTGCTGGCCATTCACAAATGCCTGGCACAGGCCCTGCTAAAGGTATAGCAAGTAGCAGCCACTGCTCCCGCGTGCACCATTGGATCAGGGAGAAGATGAGTAAACTGGTCGACCTGGGGGCTGTTACACAGCGGGACATCACAGATTTGTATGCCCCGGGGGGGAGGGAGTAAGTCTGCCCTGGAGTCTCATAGATTTCAGGGTGGGTTTTGGTCCACTTTAAACAGCAATGATTGCTGTGCATATTAATACAAAGCACACATACTGAATTAATTGAATGTCGGATGCCTACCACTTTCCACTGCCTCAGGCTGTGCACACAATAGGATTGATTCAGAGACACATACACCTGCACTTTCACATGTGTCTGTGCATTCTTAGCGAAGTTTTGCCTTGTTTTATGGTTGTTACGTTTGCATTATTTCTGATAAGTTACATTATTGGAATGGGCTTGCGTCTGATTCTGAGACCTGCTTGCCAATGGACCTCTGCCCTATATAACGGTTTCATTTCCTTTCCACTTACCGGACCCTTTTGGACTCGGCATTCCTGTTGAAAATGTTTTGCGGCTATGTGGAGGAGTATGAGCACCTTCAGCTCAATGGCATAACCTGCATCAGCATGGCTGAGGCCAGATTGCACCGGAGACGCATGAACATCGATCGCATGCATGACGTTGAGCTGTTCGAGCTGACCCGACTCAATTGCGTTTCCCTCCATAAATTGTATAGCAAGCTGCGGCCATGGTTAGCCCGCACTACGAAGAAGGGACAAGCAATTTCAGGTATGACCAAGATGCTTGGCTGCCTGCAATGTTTGGTGAATGGCTTGTTCCAGAGGCTGGATGCCCTCTCCGTGGGGATGTCCCAGCTTACACTGAGCTGCGTGCTATCCAAGTTTCTGGATGGCATGGCTAGCCTTTCTCCAAAATATATTTCCTTTCTGGACGACATGGTAGCCTGGAACGCGATTACGTTGGGATTTTATAATATCGCCGACATGCCCAATGTCATGGGTGCGATCGATTGTACGCACGTTGCCTTAGTCCCACCTGCAGCCGACGAGTACATCTATAGGTAAGTTAATTATGTCATTTTTTTAGATTGTTTAGCTAAACTTAATTTTAACTATCTATTAATCCCTCCTCCTCAGGTATCCCTTTGAACCAGTTTAGAATGCATACCTTAATCTCTCCTTCTCAAGTATATCTTTGAACCAGTTTAGAATGCATACCTTAATCCCTCCTTCTCAAGTATCCCTTTGAACCAGTTTAGAATGCATACCTTAATCCCTCCTTCTCAAGTATCCCTTTGAAACAGTTTAGAATGCTGACCTTAATCATTACTTTTAATGTAGGTCTTAGAAAAGCATTTGAATGCTGACCTAAATTAGTCCTTAGCATGTTCAACTTTATTTTCAAACACATCCATATTACTTTTCTTTTTTTTTAGAGTTCTTTATTCGAATCTTTATTTGGTGTTGGAGTTAGTGTTTTTTACCTTGGCTTGGTGTAATTTGTTTTTTTGGGGTTTCAGGAACCGCAAGATGGGCCACTCGCTGAACATACAAGCAGTGGTTGGTCGGACATGCGATTCCTCAGTGTCCTTGCAGGGTATCCAGGGTCATCCCATGATGCCTATATATTGAGGAGCTCAGGCTTATATTGTCATTTTGAGTCTGGCGAATTATCTGGTGGATGGCTCCTGGGTAAGTTTGTTCAAATTTCATCATTCCCTTTTCACTGTATGCCTATGAATATAGTTGATGACCCATGGCTTAACCTTTTTTTTAGCCCTTGATGACATGTTAAACAATAATGTTGCTTAGAATGTGTAATTAATGTTAGTATTTTGTGATTCTTTCAGGGGATTCTTGATACCCGCTCATGCCCTGGCTCCTGACGCCTGTTCTTCGCCCGCAGAATGCGGCCTAGGAGTCCTATAATCGGGCACACCACAAGACCCGGGCCGTAGTGGAGAGGGCTAGGGATGAGCGAATCGATCCGGACGAACTCGGATTCGATCCGAATTTCATGAAAAATTTGATTCGGATCGAATCCGAAATTCCCCATGCTTCAATCGCTCGAAGTTTTCCTTTAACATCCATTCATTTACATTACAGGCATTCTAAGATGGCGGACGGGACATGTCCAGACATCTACCCCCCGCCAGTGCAAGCTGGGGCAGTCACATGCAGCCTATCAGCAGCCAGCAAGCCCGGTGACGTCACAGCGCTATTTAAGTTGGCGGACATCTTGCTTTTCCTCATTTCTCTATTGCATTCGTGAGAGACAGGACGCTGCTGTAGTGAGGGAGAGACAGAGAGCCAGGGACAGACAGGGACAGGCTGGAGACAGGCAGGAGACAGGCAGGAGACAGACAGAAAGTCAGCGAAAAGCAGGGAAAGTTAGGAAAAATCGGAGGCAGTCACAGGGAGATTTTTTTTTTTTCATCCAGCCTGAGTGTTACTGGCTGGCTGACTGGCTTTGTTAGCGTTTTCAGGCTGCTTATACACTTACTGTGCATATATACTGAACTGATCTCAAGTCTGCTGTGAGGCATCCCATTCTGTGACTACACCAGCCTCTATTTACTGCTATAACCCTTTGCACTTATTCTAATAGAAATTTGGCCTGATAAACACACTTGCTGTGCATAGTATTACTGCTCACAGGTGCACTCCTGGCTGTTGGGGCATCCCATTCTGTGACTACACCAGCCTCTATTTACTGCTATAACCCTTTGCACTTATTCTAATAGAAATTTGGCCTGATAAACACACTTGCTGTGCATAGTATTACTGCTCACAGGTGCACTCCTGGCTGTTGGGGCATCCCATTCTGTGACTACACCAGCCTCTATTTACTGCTATAACCCTTTGCACTTATTCTAATAGAAATTTGGCCTGATAAACACACTTGCTGTGCATAGTATTACTGCTCACAGGTGCACTCCTGGCTGTTGGGGCATCCCATTCTGTGACTACACCAGCCTCTATTTACTGCTATAACCCTTTGCACTTATTCTAATAGAAATTTGGCCTGATAAACACACTTGCTGTGCATAGTATTACTGCTCACAGGTGCACTCCTGGCTGTTGGGGCATCCCATTCTGTGACTACACCAGCCTCTATTTACTGCTATAACCCTTTGCACTTATTCTAATAGAAATTTGGCCTGATAAACACACTTTTGCTGTGCATAGTATTACTGCTCCCAGGTGCACTCCTGGCTGTTGGGGCATCCCATTCTGTGACTACACCAGCCTCTATTTACTGCTGTAACCCTTTGCACTTATTCTAATAGAAATTTGGCCTGATAAACACACTTGCTGTGCATAGTATTACTGCTCACAGGTGCCCTCCTGTTGGGGCATCCCATTCTGTGACTACACCAGCCTCTATTTACTGCTGTAACCCTTTGCACTTATTCTAATAGAAATCTGGCCTGATAAACACACTTGCTGTGCATAGTATTACTGCTCACAGGTGCACTCCTGGCTGTTGGGACATCCCATTCTGTGACTACACCAGCCTCTATTTACTGCTATAACCCTTTGCACTTATTCTAATAGAAATTTGGCCTGATAAACACACTTTTGCTGTGCATAGTATTACTGCTCACAGGTGCACTCCTGGCTGTTGGGGCATCCCATTCTGTGACTACACCAGCCTCTATTTACTGCTGTAACCCTTTGCACTTATTCTAATAGAAATTTGGCCTGATAAACACACTTGCTGTGCATAGTATTACTGCTCCCAGGTGCACTCCTGGCTGTTGGGGCATCCCATTCTGTGACTACACCAGCCTCTATTTACTGCTATAACCCTTTGCACTTATTCTAATAGAAATTTGGCCTGATAAACACACTTTTGCTGTGCATAGTATTACTGCTCACAGGTGCACTCCTGGCTGTTGGGGCATCCCATTCTGTGACTACACCAGCCTCTATTTACTGCTGTAACCCTTTGCACTTATTCTAATAGAAATTTGGCCTGATAAACACACTTGCTGTGCATAGTATTACTGTTCACAGGTGCACTCCTGGCTGTTGGGGCATCCCATTCTGTGACTACACCAGCCTCTATTTACTGCTATAACCCTTTGCACTTATTCTAATAGAAATTTGGCCTGATAAACACACTTTTGCTGTGCATAGTATTACTGCTCACAGGTGCACTCCTGGCTGTTGGGGCATCCCATTCTGTGACTACACCAGCCTCTATTTACTGCTATAACCCTTTGCACTTATTCTAATAGAAATTTGGCCTGATAAACACACTTGCTGTGCATAGTATTACTGCTCACAGGTGCACTCCTGTTGGGGCATCCCATTCTGTGACTACACCAGCCTCTATTTACTGCTGTAACCCTTTGCACTTATTCTAATAGAAATTTGGCCTGATAAACACACTTTTGCTGTGCATAGTATTACTGCTTACAGGTGCACTCCTGGCTGTTGGGGCATCCCATTCTGTGACTACACCAGCCTCTATTTACTGCTATAACCCTTTGCACTTATTCTAATAGAAATTTGGCCTGATAAACACACTTTTGCTGTGCATAGTATTACTGCTCACAGGTGCACTCCTGGCTGTTGGGGCATCCCATTCTGTGACTACACCAGCCTCTATTTACTGCTATAACCCTTTGCACTTATTCTAATAGAAATTTGGCCTGATAAACACACTTTTGCTGTGCATAGTATTACTGCTTACAGGTGCACTCCTGGCTGTTGGGGCATCCCATTCTGTGACTACACCAGCCTCTATTTACTGCTATAACCCTTTGCACTTATTCTAATAGAAATTTGGCCTGATAAACACACTTTTGCTGTGCATAGTATTACTGCTCACAGGTGCACTCCTGGCTGTTGGGGCATCCCATTCTGTGACTACACCAGCCTCTATTTACTGCTATAACCCTTTGCACTTATTCTAATAGAAATTTGGCCTGATAAACACACTTTTGCTGTGCATAGTATTACTGCTCCCAGGTGCACTCCTGGCTGTTGGGGCATCCCATTCTGTGACTACACCAGACTCTATTTACTGCTATAACCCTTTGCACTTATTCTAATAGAAATTTGGCCTGATAAACACACTTTTGCTGTGCATAGTATTGCTGCTCACAGGTGCACTCCTGCCTGTTGGGGCATCCCATTCTGTAACATACCATACCCCTCTTTATTTACACTAAGCAGCTCTCTAATTTACACTAAGCAGGCCTGTTGGAGGCTGAGTGTTACTGCTCACTTTTGGTGTGCATTATATTCTGTTTCATATAGACCCACTGCTGCCTGGGGGTTCTTAAAATATCACCTACTACAACGCCAGTTAGACTATGTCGGGCAGACAAGTGCCTGGAAGTGAAAAGAGGAGTGGCAGAGGCCAAGATTCCGCAGGCAGAGGTCGCAGCAGACTGGGGGCCAGTAGCAGCAGGAGTCACGCTGAGAGACCTAATCTGCCAGTATCTGCTAGCGGTCGGGTCTCCACCAGTAACGCATCTGCCGTGGTAGATTGGTTGATGCGCTCATCAACAACATCATCACAACTTACGTCTGAGACCCCCAGTCTAGGGTCGGTAGGTTCCTCTGACACAACCCTGAGTTGGCATGCCCTGAGAGCAGTCCCTGTCCTCCCATTGCCTCTGTCCTACGCCGTTCCCTCCCCCAGTGACGTATCCTATGCTTTGGGTTCAGCTCCACTCTTTAGTGAGGAGGACGATCAGATAGAGGACAGTCAGCAGCTACTGCCCAGCCAAGAAATGGAGGTGGCTTCTTTAGCTAGGCAGAAAAATAGTGATGTGGACAGTGTCGTGGGTGCTGCGAGCGTTCCAGCTCCTGCGCCAGACACTGTTGACGAATCCACGAACATCAGCCACAACTCGGTGATAATGATGATGACGATGAAGCCGATCGCACTTGGGAGCCAGGTGATGAAGGGGCTTCATCGTCATCATCAGGAGAAGAGGGGCGCAGGTTGCCCCGGAGTCAGCAGCTGAGGCAGCAAGGTGGTAGCAGTCAGCATGGGGGCACAATTCCAAAGGCTGGAGCCGGCCGGGGCCGGGGTAGAGCACCTGCTGTGCGGCAGTCTACCTTATCGGGAGGTAGTGGAGCAGGGGTTCCTGGAGTTGGCAACAGCAGCAGGGAATCAGTGAGGCCAGGGGGTGGGAAAAGTAGCTACTCGGCAGTGTGGCAGTTTTTCCTGAAGCATCCGCAGGAGGGTAACATGGCCACATGCAAGATATGTAGGCAAAAGGTGAAGCATGGCCAGGGTCCAAATGTTGGCACCACGGCCCTGCGTCAACATATGATGCGTCACCATAAAGCGACCTGGGAGAACCGAGGCTCCCAAGGGGTGGTCCAGTCTGCTTCCTCACCAAGTGGCACGCCGCTCCCAATTTCTGCCAGCCAAGGCTCCAACACCTCAGCCGAAGGCAGCTGTGCGTCATACCCATCCTCTGTCGCTCCTGCTCCTCCTCCTCCTCCTCCAAGTCATGCATCCCGCCAGCAATCCATCAGCGAAGCCATGTCCAAGAGACAGCAGTATGCGCCCACTCATCCTACGGCGCAGAAGCTGAATGTGCTCCTGTCCAAGTTGCTGGTGCTGCAGTCGCTCCCTTTTCAGGTGGTGGACTCTGCACCTTTCAGAGAACTGATGGCTTGTGCCGAGCCGAGGTGGAGAGTCCCAAGCCGTCATTTCTTTGCCAAGAAGGCAGTACCAGCGCTGCACACTTTTGTTGAACAGAAGGTGGGCCAGTCCTTGAGCCTGTCGGTGTGGAGCAAAGTGCATGGCAGCGCCGACGTCTGGAGCTGTAACTACGGTCAGGGACAGTACATGTCGTTTACGGCCCACTGGGTGAATGTGGTCCCTTTGCAGCAGCAGCAACTTGGACAGGTCTCGCCACTTCGGCCTCCGCGCTCCCTGCCAATTGGGCCTGTGACACCGTGCGACCTCCTCATCCTCCGCCATCTCCTCACCCTCCACTGTAGGCTCAAGTCTCAGTGCCCCTCCAGTCTACCATGTGTGCAGGGTACGGGGGTGTCACGCAGTGCTTCACATGGTTTGTCTTGGCGAACTGAGTAACACAGGGGAGGAACTGCTTAAATGTATTCATCAGGAAATCCAAACATGGCTTACTCCAAGAAAACTTAAAATGGGAATCATGGTTACCGACAATGGGAAGAACATTTTGTCTGCGCTGCGCCAAGGAAGCCTGACCCATTCCCCCTGCATGGCTCACGTCTTCAATCTGGTTGTCAAGCGGTTTCTGAAGTGTTCCCCCCATCTGCAAGACATCCTAACAACTTCAAGGAAACTTTGCATGCACTTCAGCCACTCATACACCGCCAAACACACCCTTCTTGAGCTACAGCGTCAGAACGGTATCCCCCAACATAGTCTGATTTGCGATGTTTCCACCCGTTGGAATTCCACCCTTCACATGTTGGACCGATTATATGAATAGAGAAAAGCCATCACGGATTTCCTGATGATCCAAGCAGATAGGGGGACTCCCCTGTGTAACTTCAATGTCAACCAGTGGCAGCTCATACGTGACACCTGCCGTTTGCTCAGGCCCTTTGAGGAAGACACTTTATTTGTCAGTCGGCAGGATTACGGGATGAACGACGTGATTCCACTGCTTCATGTACTACAGCACATGTTGGAAACCATGGCTGGTCAGGGCACTGGAGACATGGCGTTTACATCTTACGGCCACATGAACCCCGTTGGAGCTGAACTGAAGGAGGAGGAGGAAGAGGAGGAGGAGTTGCCCAGCGAAACACAGTTTAGGCTTGGCGAAATGGCTGGTTTATCTAGTCAGCGGACAGGAGAGGAGGAGCAGCAGCAGCCAGAGGAGCTAGAGGTTTTTGAGGAAGGCGAGACAGAGGACCCGGGCACACCGTGGCAGTATGCAGTGGAGATGGAGACAGGTAGTCCATCCGAGTCACTTGCGCAAATGGCAGGAAGCATGCTCACGTGCTTGCGTAGTGACCCCAGAATTGTTTCCATCTGTCGGCGAGATGACTTCTGGCTGTCCACCTTATTGGACCCTCGCTTCCGGCACAAAATGGGGGCATTTTTTAAACCCACCGAGAGGGAGGACAAACTGAACTACTACAAAGACATTCTACGTAGGCAGTTGGCCGATGCCTATCTGCGCCATGGTCCATACTCTCGCAGGTCTGACTCGAGGGGACCTCTGCGCTCACCTTCCACTGCCATGGCCGCTGGGGGGGTTGGCAGGAGCAGCAGCAGCAGCTCCATCAGCAGCAGCCTCAGTCGCTAATGAGTAGCTTTCTACACCCGCATAGTGAGGCTACTCATGAGCAGCAGGAAGACCTGGAGCAGGACCTGAACCAGCAGGTCATGTCATACTTTGACTTGACCATGCCAACACACCTTGAGGATCCGCTGGACTTCTGGGCAGCCAAACTTGATTTGTGGCCGCAACTAGCAGAGTTTGCCCTGGAAAAGCTGTCCTGCCCGGCAAGTAGCGTGCCATCTGAGCGGGTGTTTAGTGCGGCGGGGGCCATAGTTACGGCGAGGAGAACTCGTCTGTCAACTAAAAATGTGGAGAGACTCACCTTTGTCAAAATGAATCAGGGATGGATCAGCCAGGATTTCCACCACCGCTCCTGAAGCCAACCCCAGTGTCTGTTTAAAGTAATATTTGGGCTCCTGCTGCTGCTGCTGTCAACTCCAGGGTGTGATTCATCCAATTTTTGGGCTCCTGAAGCCAACTCCAGTGTCTCTTTAAAGTAATATTTGGGCTCCTGCTGCTGCTGCCAACTCCAGGGTGTGATTCATCCAATTTTTGGGCTCCTGAAGCCAACCCCAGGGTATCTTTAAAGTAATGTTTGGGCTCCTGCTGCTGCTGCTGCCAACTCCAGGGTGTGATTCATCCAATTTTTGGGCTCCTGAAGCCAACCCCAGTGTCTGTTTAAAGTAATGTTTGGGCTCCTGCTGCTGCCGCCAACTCCAGGGTGTGATTCATCCAATTTTTGGGCTCCTGAAGCCAACCCCAGGGTCTCTTTAAAGTAATGTTTGGGCTCCTGCTGCTGCCAACTCCAGGGTGTGATTCATCCAATTTTTGGGCTCCTGAAGCCAACCCCAGGGTCTCTTTAAAGTAATGTTTGGGCTCCTGCTGCTGCTGCTGCCAACTCCAGGGTGTGATTCATCCAATTTTTGGGCTCCTGAAGCCAAACCCAGGGTCTCTTTAAAGTAATGTTTGGGCTCCTGCTGCTGCTGCCGCCAACTCCAGGGTGTGATTCATCCAATTTTTGGGCTCCTGAAGCCAACTCCAGTGTCTCTTTAAAGTAATGTTTGGGCTCCTGCTGCTGCTGCTGCCAACTCCAGGGTGTGATTCATCCAATTTTTGGGCTCCTGAAGCCAACCCCAGTGTCTCTTTAAAGTAATGTTTGGGCTCCTGCTGCTGCTGCCAACTCCAGGGTGTGATTCATCCAATTTTGGGGCTCCTGAAGCCAACCCCAGGGTCTCTTTAAAGTAATGTTTGGGCTCCTGCTGCTGCTGCTGCCAACTCCAGGGTGTGATTCATCCAATTTTTGGGCTCCTGAAGCCAACTCCAGTGTCTCTTTAAAGTAATATTTGGGCTCCTGCTGCTGCTGCTGCCAACTCCAGGGTGTGATTCATCCAATTTTTGGGCTCCTGAAGCCAACTCCAGTGTCTCTTTAAAGTAATATTTGGGCTCCTGCTGCTGCTGCTGCCAACTCCAGGGTGTGATTCATCCAATTGTTGGGCTCCTGAAGCCAACCCCAGTGTCTCTTTAAAGTAATGTTTGGGCTCCTGCTGCTGCTGCTGCCAACTCCAGGATGTGATTCATCAAATTTTTGGGCTCCTGCAGCCAACTCCAGTGTCTCTTTCTAGCTATGTTTGGGCTCCTGCTGCCGCTGCTGCTGCTTCTGCTGCTTGAAACTCCAGGGTGTGTCAGTCAATTTTTGGGCTCCTGCTGCTGCCAACTTTAGTGTCTCTTTCAGCCAATGTTTGGGCTCCTGCTGCTGCTTGCAACTCCAGCGTGTGATTCATCCAATTTTTGGGCTCCTGCTGCTGCCAACTCCAGTGTCTCTTTAAAGCAATGTTTGGGCTCCTGCCCCTCATAGTGATGCCACTTCAACTCTCTGCAATTGTGCCGCTCTGCGATTCTATTAGCGATGCCTCTGATCTGCATGTGATATTTATTCAAAGTATTATTTAACTAACCCAGCACGCATCCTGTGCGTGTTACAGCAAGGTAGAATGGTTTACAACCCTATTGAGGCTCTAGGAGGCTCAGAAATAGCCGTTTTCAATAGCGATTCGTCGCGAATAAATTCGGGTCGAAACTATTTTTGTCGGAAAATTCGGCGAATCAGTCGAATCGAATTTTTCAAAAGTTCGCTCATCTCTAGAGAGGGCCTTCGGCCTGTTGAGGTCCAGGTTTCGTTGTTTGGACCATACAGGGGGGGCACTGCAGTATGACCCCAACAAGGTTATAAAGATAATATTAGCATGCTGCGTGCTCCAAAACTTTGCCCTGAGGAAGTGTGTCCCCCGGCAGGAGCCTGATGAGATTTATGATGGCACCCCGAGTGCCTCTGGGCAATCTGTCCGTGTCCATGTTATTGATACTTTTTTTTCTTAAGATTCGTTTAGTTTGTTTATGTTTTTGTCTGATTTGTATATTTGTGGCCTATGTGAAGGCCTTTTCTTTGGTTTAAGAATGTTGTAATTACTTAATTACAAACATTTTACACCTGATTTGAGCGTAATGCAGTTTATTTTCTCATGTTTGTCATTACAAACCTTCATTAATGTAAAAACCACACAAACATAAATTCATCAACTTAGGCAAGAACAGCTAAAGTCCCATTCCATATATTTTCAGGAAATATGTAACATTTTTTTGGAAGGGCACTTGCAGACTCCATGGACATCCATTTGCAAACATAAGTATACATTGGCCCAGACTCCTGGCCCATAACAATTGTCCACATCCAGGAGTTCTAAGCTAACTTACTCTAGGCCGAAGTTTACACGCCCACCAACATCAAGATCCATAGGGAGCATTAAGGGGAATAGTCAGCCAGGAATACATAGGGCCACATAAACACCCTCTCCTGCTTGTAATTTTGCCAGCCTATGATAGCCAGCCCCCATGCCAGTCCAATCTTTTGCATGGCCAAATGGTGAATTTCCCCCAATATTGCCAACAAACAGGATGAGTCAGCCAGCATTTCCTTAGGCCCAAGTCTGCTGCGTGGGAGCTTGAGCGGGCGCTTGACTGAGGCTTAAACTCAGGCATTGGCTAGTGGGGTATCTGAGCACTATAATGAGCTTTATGGGTGAATTCCAAAAGAAACCAGCAAAGGCATAAACCACCAAATCTTGGTTGCGCTCACCACACAGGTAAATAGTGTTGGGATGGAGAGGAAAGATGTTGTTCCAGATCAAATTCTTAATATTGTTGTTGTCCATAATAATGTTGGGGTTGGCCTTGGAGGTGGCTCAATACCTGGACATGTGTGGCATTCATAATCTGCCACTGCTCCTGCATCTGTCTGTTGCTAGTGCAAAATTCATCTAGCATGGCAGTGAAGTTGTTATTTAAGGTGGCCATTTGTTCTGCCATCTGGCTGTTGCTCGTCCTAAATTCTGTCAGCATGGTGCTGAAGTTATTATTGAAGGTCTCTAATTGTGCAGTAATCTTCTCTGTGGTTCTTTGAGTCACCTGCCTAAAGTAACGGCTGTCATGGCGCCATGCTGACTCTAGGACCGGCGCGCGCCTCCCCTGGGAAACTGGTCAACGTTGCTGACTGCGTCTTCCAATTCCCCGGTTTTCGCACCTGCAGATGCTGGAGGTCTAGGGCGAGCAACAGTACCAGATGTATTAGGCAAAACCTCTGCAGCAGAGCTAGCACTGGGAACTGTAGGCTCAGTCTCACCCTGCTGGCCATGATGGGCTGGCAGCATGCGTCCAGCTTCACTCTGCTGCAGAGGATTGGTGCAGTAGGATGCTGGGGCAGTGGCAGATTAGGTTCCAGGGGGGTCATTTCAGACGGTCCAATCCGGCTGGCATCCTCCTCCTCCATATTCTGGATTACATCCATTAGTGGGGGAGTCTGTTGGGACATGTGAAAAACTGTCAGATTTTAGGAGAAATATATTTTTCACCAACTAGTCATGTGCATTCACATGCATCATCAGTTACAGCAAAGTACACTTACCTTATATATCTGGTCCTGTGTCCTAGGCAGCAGGGAAGTAGATGGTGTGCTTAAACTGGAGGAGGCTTCCACACTTCCAGAGGCATGATGCTGAGCTGGGGTTAAAATTAAAAGGCACGTAAACACAAACATCCCTTGATGAGCCTGATGAGTACATATGCTTTAGAACACACGGGGCCAAGCAGGAATGTCAACTCCCCCAACGGTTAAAGTGGACTTTCCCAATGAATCTGAGTCTATCTTAAATGTATGACTCACCCTGTACCTTCAGGTTGCTCACCTTAAAAAATCAAAACATGCATGTACTGCATGTTAGGAGGCTTTTCACATACAAAATGGTGCCTTAGGGGCCAACAGTCAGCTTGCAAATAGCATTTGGCTTCTGAGTATGCTGCTGTGCATTCTTGCAATGTTGACCTTTCCCTGGCACCAGCTCAAGTTTGTCTGACCAAAGCACAGCTAGGACCCCAGTGGTATAAAGACTAAGAAGTAAGTGTTCACAAATGTTCACAATATTCACATCAGATGCAGTGCTTTGGTAAGCTAAATGTTTATATATTTTCAAGAAATAATGGTGAAGGTCGTGTATAGACTGAAAACCTTTCTAAGGACCATTAACTACTGCACCCTGGGAGAGTGTCCATCATTAACCCCGTTTCATAGCCATTCTACACCCGCCTACAACAGTAACCTCCCCTCAAAGCCACTTCCTAGGGGCCTGTGTTGATATCTGCGGGTGCGCCTCATTTAAAAGGTTTCCAATAGCTCTCATTAAAACAATCATTACTAACCTGCTGAAATGTCCTGGGTGTCGGTGTTGTGTGTGCCAGAGAGGCCCTGTAATGCTGCAGGTTGGATCAAAGCCAGGACCATTTCCTCTGCTCTGGTGTCTTGCAATTTTGTTGGGAAGCCTCCACCTGTTTGCAACCTGAAAATAAGACCATACACATTTTTGGGCATTGTGGTGCCAAATGCAAACATCAAATATGTACCCGTGATTCCGCCGTTTATTCTGCTTCTTCCTTACTGTATATTTGAGGTCAGATATTTTTCGCTGGATCTGCTCAACATCTTTCCTCTCGTCCCCCGCTGCATTCACCTGTCTGGTGAGGTCTTCCCAGATTTGTTTTTTTCGCACTTTGCTAGTAGCTTTGGAATTGCACCCAAATAGATCATCATAATGCACTGTTAGCCCACTTGCCAAGGCGAGTGTTTGTGCCTCACCAAACCGACCGCTCAATTGCCCTCGCCGCAAGGTTCTGCCTAATGGTTGCTGTTCTGGCTCTTCTCTGGTTGTTGACAATTCAGGGGACATTCTTGCCTAAGTGTGTGGGGAAGAATAGGCCGTCACGTCGCTGGAAAAAGAATGAACTGGGCTGGCATTAGGACTGGGGGTCATTGGCTGGCTGCCCACAAAACTTGCAGCCGTGGATGTGGCATAGGAATCACTTGTTTCCACGTGTTCCGGTGGCAAATGTGGGCGAACAGAAGAGGGTGTGCTTGGGGGGCTAGGGCTTCTCGCCCTCTGTTTCCTTTTACCCTTGGAAGTCGTGCTCACTTGCTCTTTGGATATGCTTGACCGGGGAGCCTTCTTCCTGGAGGAAGTTTCTTTACTTTTCCTGGTGCTAGAAGATTGGGATGGGCCAGGAGTTGTGGCCAATGTAGCCTTGTGGTGGCCACTTTTGCTCCGCGTTTCTGGCACCTTTGAACTTGATTTGTGAGACCGAGTGCTCGGTCTTGAGTATGTGTCCTCATGCCGCTCCGGCCTTTTTGTCTTGCGCTCCTTGGCTGGTGGTTGTTTGGTGCTACTTTTCTTTGGTGCCATGATGACATTCACAAAGAGAATGAGCTGTGTGTCCATTACCCTTTAAATCCTAATGACTGGGTATGACACGTTCGCGTACGCGTGCGTCCGGCCGTGCGCATCCCGGGAAACCGCTGGGGCACTACCTATCTGCTGCGGTTTAGAAGAAATATGGTGCCCACGATCTTCACCTGCCAACAACAAGATCTGATTATGCTTGTAAGTGTATTGTAAGGACGTTGATTTGACATCTAAATGAATGCATAGGCCTTAAGGAAGCACAGGAAGAAACAGTTATTTTTAAAAGTGATTTAAACTCTGTGCCAAACAGAAGTTAGTGCGCACATGTGCGAACCAACCCACTTGCATCTAGAAGGATAGGTTAAAGGAGCAGTATTGCGAAATTTGCATTAAAAAAGATAAATAATTAAATAGCCACACAATAGCTTCTAACATGTGTATAAATAATCTGGCGATAGAAAAAGGAAAAAATATCTGCCTTTCTTTTAAATTGTATAATGACAATGGTTCAGTCCATTTGCTGATTAGGGGGATCTGCTGGGTTGTATTTAGTGAGCTTCTTCATTTAGCCCACTGGTCTCCTAGCAACACTTTACCTCAGAGGCTAACACTGTAATCAGTGGTAACGGCTGTGTGTGTGTGTGAGGTGCTGCTTTTGTTATGAGACCAGGTGACTCAAATGTGTAAAATCTATACAAAATAAACTAAACTGACTGAAAATAACTGAAATTCTTCTTTGAATAACTGTGCAGGAAAATCTAAAGGTATTAAAGTGGAACAAAACCCTGAGTTGCCGACCCTGAAGTCTATAAGACCCGGCCATTGACCTTCCCCCTTGGGCATTCTAAATCAGGATGCCCACTGTGTGAAACAACCCCTGGATAACCACAGATCCCCCCATTTTTCTGGCGCGCTCACGCAGATAGTCATTTAGACAAGCCGGGCGGCCAGGAAGGTTACTGCTCAGGCTCCCCATCTGCGTGCAAACAGAGCTGATTGGATGAGAGCCCGCGCATGCGCTGTGGGACAGGGAAAGGTACATTTTCACAGGCGAACTTGGGGATTTCACATATCAGGGCATCCCAAGTCAGGATACCCCTAGGGGCACAAAACAAAACTCCAGATAGTGAAAATCCTGGGTTGGGCTTTGCTCAAAACACACAAAGCTGAAAGAAAGATCATATGGAAAAATGAAAAATAAAAATATGAAAGAGAAAATGGTAAACTGAAAGATTCTGCAGCAGAGCCATCATGAAGGGAAAACTGTCAAAATCAGCTAAATGACTTCAGCAGACATAAACATGAGCTATTAGTCTCCAGCTGCTCAACACACACATCATTTTTTTCTAGATTTGTAATTCTTACTCCAACACTTACCTACATTTAAAGTACCATTTAAATATAAGTCACCAAGAAAAATTCACGATACTGCTCCTTTAAGGCTAGAAATGTGATGGGGAATGGCATTTAGTCAACTGATCTAATTGTGAATGATCTTTGTATGGTGTTTGATCTAACAACTATTTTGTTTTTTGTGTTTTTTAGACCATGATGGAGAGCAGGTACGACTACCTGCCCAACGACTTTGAGAAGAGGAAGCTGGCCCTGGAGATCATGGCCAGGATTGACCAGGACACGGACACCACCTTCACGTTCACACAGATCGTGAGGCACTGGTCGGACCTCAAGCAACGACACAAGCTCCGGGTGCGGCGATTTTTTGCGACCCATTTCCCAAGTAAGTACATACATAATAATCATTACATCCACAGCTGTGAAACATTTATTTGCAGAACAATAATTTTCTTCTCTTTTTTTACAGACACCACACAGGCGAGATTAGCACAACTCACAGCGACGGTGTTTCGGCTGGTGGGCGATATACAGGAGCTCAGAGCTTCGATGGGGACCACAGATGAAGAATAATTCTCTGGGGCCTGTCATGGCTTTGTAAATAGTTTTTAAAATTTTTACATTTTCACACATTTTAAATTTTAATAAAAACTAAAAATGTTTATAAAAGAAAAAAAAATATATTGTTAAATTGTAACCTAAAAAAAATTAAAAAGTTCAAAAAATTGCAAAGATAATTTGCATTTCAGAATAAACAAAACAAAAAAATGGTTTCTGTCTTATTTTATGTGAAAGAAAAATTCATTAAGGGTTAGTTACAGTAAAACGTTGGAAGAACTAAAAAGAAAAGAGAGCAAAGTGAAGAAAAATGAAACCGCGATGGAATTGAGGTAAGCATTAAGTGCGCAAAGTGAAGAATATCCAAACCGCGAAGGAATTGAGGTAAGCATTAAGTGCGCAAAGGGAAGAAAAATGAAACCGCAATGGAATTGAGGTAAGCATTAAGTGCGCAAAGTGAAGAATATCCAAATTGCGAAGGAATTGAGGTAAGCATTAAGTGCGCAAAGTGAAGAAAACTGAAACCGCGATGGAATTGAGGTAAGCATTAAGTGCGCAAAGTGATGAATATACAAAGCGCGAAGGAATTGAGGTAAGTAGGGATGAGCGAATCGATCCGGACGGACCCGAATTCGTTCCGAATTTCAGGAAAAATTTGATTCTGAACGAATCCGAATTTTCCCGCAATTCGATCGATTGAAGTTTTCCTTTAAACTCCATTTATTTCAATTACAGCCATTGTAAAATGGTGGATGGACATGTCCGGACATATCCCCTGGGGCGAGTTATCATGGGAAGGTCACATGCAGCCATTCAGCAGCCAGGAAGCCCGGTGACGTCACAGTGCTATATAAACGGCGGCCATCTTGCTTGTGCGCATTTCAGCGTTGTATTGCGGCCAGAACGGAGCTTGCTACAGACAGGGACAGACTAACAGAGAGGCAGGGAAACCCACAGAGACCCACAGAGTGCCAGGGAGAGCCAGGGAAAGATAGGGAAAAATCGGAAAGGATCCAGGCAGGGACAGCAGAGAAAGTGACAGGGAAATTTTTTTATTATTTTTCATTTCACTTCATTTGCCAGATCAGTTTTAAATTGCTTTTGTTTGTGCTGTAAAAATTCCTGGTCACTGTGCATCCCATCTTGGCAGTGGCATATTTAACCCTATCTGTTACACACAAGCATTTCTTATAACTCGATTAGTTTTAATTTTTTTTGTGTCTGCTATAAAAACCCAGGCCCACATGGGCATACTATTTCAGCACATTTGACCCTATCTGTTACACTAAAGCAGCTCTTAAAGGCTATTTCTCATAAATATATTGCAGTTTGAATTGTTTTTGTGTGTGCTGTAAAAACACCAGGCCGCAGGGTATCCCAAACCTGCACATTTGACCCTATCTGTTACACTAAAGCAGCTTTTAAAGGCTATTTCTCATAAATATATTGCAGTTTGAATTGTTTTTGTGTGTGCTGTAAAAACAGCAGGCCTCAGGGTATCCCAAACCTGCACATTTGACCCTATCTGTTACATTAAAGCAGCTTGTAAAGGCTATTTCTCATAAATATATTGCAGTTTGAATGGTTTTTGTGTGTGCTGTAAAAACACCAGGACGCACAGTATCCCAAACCTGCACATTTGACCCTATCTGTTACGCTAAAGCAGCTTGTAAAGGCTATTTCTCATAAATATATTGCAGTTTGAATGGTTTTTGTGTGTGCTGTAAAAACACCAGGCCTCAGGGTATCCCAAACCTGCACATTTGACCCTATATGTTACACTAAAGCGGCTGTTAAAGGCTATTTCTCATAAATATATTGCAGTTTGAATTGTTTTTGTGTGTGCTGTAAAAACAGCAGGCCGCAGGGTATCCCAAACCTGCACATTTGACCCTATCTGTTACACTAAAGCAGCTTGTAAAGGCTATTTCTCATAAAATTTTGCAGTTTGAATTGTTTTTGTGTGCTGTAAAAACACAAGGCCTCAGGGTATCCCAAACCTGCACATTTTACCCTATCTGTTACACAAAAGCAGCTTTTAAAGGCTATTTCTCATAAATATATTGCAGTTTTAATTGTTTTTGTGTGTGCTGTAAAAACAGCAGGCCGCAGGGTATCCCAAACCTGCACATTTGACCCTATCTGTTACACTAAAGCAGCTTTTAAAGGCTATTTCTCATAAATATATTGCAGTTTGAATTGTTTTCGTCTGTGCTGTAAAAACACCAGGCCGCAGGGTATCCCAAACCTGCACATTTGACCCTATCTGTTACAAGCAGCTTTTAAAGGGTTATTTCTTATAAATATATTGCAGTTTGAATTGTTTCTGTGTCTGCTGTAAACAGCCCTGCCCACAGGGCATCCCATATTGCCAATTTTCATAGTATCTGTTACAGAGAAACATTTCATCAGTTTATTTAGCTTCTGGTTTTTAAAGTAAACACATTTTTTAAGCTGCCTATTGCGCATTTCAAATACATAAAAATGTCAGGCAGACAAGTGCCTGGATGTTCATAGAGTAGTGGCAGAGGCCAAGATTCAGCAGGCAGAGGTCGCAGCAGACTAGGGTCGAGTGGCAGCAGGAGTCGCGGTGAGAGACCTGATCTGCCAGTATCTGCTACCGGTCATGTCTCCACCAGTAACATATCTGCCGTGGTAGATTGGTTAACGCGGTCATCCACATCATCACAAGTTACATCTGACACCCCCAGTCTAAGGTCTAAGTCTAAGTCTAAGGCAGGAGGGGCGTCATCATCATCATCAGGAGAAGAGGGTCGCAGGTTGCCCCGGAGTCAGCAACTGAGGCAGCAAGGTGTTAGCAGCATGGTTGGCAGTCAGCACAGGGGCAGAATTCTAAAGCCTGGAGCCAAACCGGGCCGGGGCCAGGGTAGAGCACTTGCTGCGCGGCAGGCTACCTTATCGGGAGGTAGTGGAGCAGGGGTTCCTGGAGTTGGTGACAGTAGCAGTGACTCAGTGCAGGCTGTTGGTGGGAAAAGTAGCTACTCGGCAGTGTGGCAGTTTTTCCTGAAGCATCCACAGGAGGGTAACATGGCCACATGCAAGATATATAGGCAGAAGGTGAAGCGTGGCCAGGGCCCAAATGTTGGCACCATGGCCCTGCGACAACATATGATGCGTCACCATAAAGCGGCCTGGGAGAACCGAGGCTCCGAAGAGGTGGTCCAGGCTGCTTCCTCACCGAGTGGCACGCCGCTCGCAATTTCTGCCAGCCAAGGCTCCAGCACCTCAGCCGAAGGCAGCTGTGCATCATACCCATCCTCTATCGCTCCTCCTGATGCTCCTGCTCCTCCTCCTCCTCCTCCAAGTCATGCATCCCGCCAGCAATCCATCAGCGAAGCCATGTCCAAGAGACAGCAGTATGCGCCCACTCATCCTACGGCGCAGAAGCTGAATGTGCTCCTGTCCAAGTTGCTGGTGCTGCAGTCGCTCCCATTTCAGGTGGTGGACTCTGCACCTTTCAGAGAACTGATGGCTTGTGCCGAGCCGAGGTGGAGAGTGCCAAGCCGTCATTTCTTTGCCAAGAAGGCAATACCAGCGCTGCACACTTTTGTTGAACAGAAGGTGAGCCAGTCCTTGAGCCTGTCAGTGTGTAGCAAAGTGCATGGCAGCGCCGACATCTGGAGCTGTAACTATGGTCAGGGACAGTACATGTCGTTTACGGCCCACTGGGTGAATGTGGTCCCTTTGCAGTAGCAGCAACTTGGACAGGTCACGGCGCTTCGGCCTCCACGCTCCCTGGCCGTTGTGCATCTGACACCGTGTGACTCGGCCTCCTCATCCTCCGCCCTTCTCCTCACCATCCACTGTAGGCTCTAGTCTCAGTGCTCCTCCAGTCTACCATGTGTGCAGGGCACAGAGGTGACACGCAGTGTTTCACATGGTTTGTCTTGGCGAACGGAGTCACACAGGGGAGGAACTGCTAAAATGCATTCATCAAGAAATCCAAACATGGCTTACTCAAAGAAAACTGAATATGGGAACCATGGTTACCGGGAAGAACATTTTGTCTGCGCTGCGACAAGGAAGGCTGACCCATGCGCCCTGCATGGTTCACGTCTTCAATCTGGTTGTGAAGCGGTTTCTGAAGTCTTCCCCCCCATCTGCAAGACATCCTAACAACTTCAAGGAAACTTTGCATGCACTTCAGTCACTCATACACCACCAAGCACACCCTTCTTGAGCTACAGCGTCAGAACGGTAGCCCCCAACATAGTCTGATTTGCAATGTTTCCACCCTTTGGAATTCCACTCTGCATATGTTGGACAGACTATACGAACAGAGAAAAGCCATCACGGATTTCTTGATGATCCAAGTGGATAGGGGGACTCCCCTGTGTAACTTCAATGTCAACCAGTTGCAGCTCATACGTGACACCTGCCGTTTGCTCAGGCCCTTTGAGGAAGCCACTTTATTTGTAAGTTGCCAGGATTACGGGATGAACAACGTGATTCCACTGCTTCATGTACTACAGCACATGTTGGAAACCATGGCTGGTCACGGCACTGGAGACATGCCGTCTACATATTACAGCCACATGAACCCCATTGGAGCTGAAGTGGAGGAGGAGGAGGAGTGGCACAGTGCACAGTTTAGGCTTGGAGAAATGGCTGGTTTATCTAGTCAGCTGACAGGAGAGGAGGAGCAGTAGCAGCCAGAGGAGCTAGAGGGTTGTGAGGAAGGCGAGACAGAGGACCCAGACACACCGTGGCAGTATGCAGTGGAGATGGAGACAGGTAGTCCCTCCGAGTCACTTGCGCAAATAGCAGGAAGCATGCTCACGTGCTTGCGTAGTGACCCCAGAATTGTTTCCATTTGTCAGCGGGATGACCTCTGGCTCTTCACCTTATTGGACCATCGCTTCCTGCACAAAATGGGGGCATTTTTTAAACCCGCCGAGAGGGAGGACAAACTGACCTACTACAAAGACATTCTATGTAGTCAGTTGGCCGATGCCTATCTGCGCCATGGTCCATACTCTCGCAGGTCTGACTCGGGGGGACCTCTGTGCTCACCTTCCACTGTCATGGCTGCTGGGGGGTTGGCCGGAGCAGCAGCAGCAGCTCCATCAGCAGCAGCCTCAGTCTTCAGTTGCTAATGAGTAGCTTTCTACACCCGCATAGTGAGGCTACTCATGAGCAGCAGGAAGACCTGTAGCAGGACCTGAACCAGCAGGTCTTGTCATACCTTGACATGACCATGCCAACACACCTTGAGGATCCGCTGGACTTCTGGGCAGCCAAACTTGACTTGTGGCCGCAACTAGCTGAGTTTGCCCTGGAAAAGCTGTCCTGCCCGGCAAGTAGCGTGCCATCTGAGCAGGTGTTTAGTGCGGCGGGGGCCATAGTTACGGCGAGGAGAACTCGTCTGTCAACTAAAATTGTGGAGAGACTCACCTTTGTGAAAATGAATCAGGGATGGATCAGCCAGGATTTCCACCCACCAATGACTGATGCATGTGACTAGATTTAGCATGGTGCCACGTTTTACACTTTCCAAATGGTGCAAAACATATTTATGTTTTTTTGGGCTCCTGCTGATGCCAACTTCAGGGTGTGCCTTTCAGCCAATTTTTGGGCTCCTGCTGCTGCGGCAAACTCCAGTGTCTCTTTGAGCCAATGTTTGGGATCCTGCTGCCAACTCCAGTGTCTCTTTCAAGCAATGTTTGGGCTCCTGCTGCTGCTACTGCCAACTCCAGGGTGTCATTCGGCCAATTTTTGGGCTCCTGCTGCAAACTCCAGTGTCTCTTTCAAGCAATGTTTGGGCTCCTGCTGCTGCTGCTGCTTGCAACTCCAGGGTGTGTCTTTAGGGCAATTTTTGGGCTCCTGCTGCCAACTCCAGTGTCTCTTTCAAGCAATGTTTGGGCTCCTGCTGCTGCTGCTGTTACTGCTGCCAACTCCAGTGTCTCTTTGAGGCAATGTTTGGGCTCCTGCTGCCAACTCCAGTGTGTCTTTTAAGCAATGTTTGGGCTCCTGCTGCTGCTAGCAACTCCAGTGTGGCTTTAGTCCAATTTTTGGGCTATGGGCAGCACTGTGTTAGCCAGGACCTCGGAGGAGAGAGATTTAGGGGTACTGATTACTGATAGCTGCAAGATGAGTGGACAGTGTAGCCAGGCAGTGGGAAAAGCAAGCAGGATGCTCGGCTGCATAGCTCGAGGCATCCCCAGTAGGAAGAGGGAGGTTGTGATGCCGTTGTATAGAGCCCTGGTGAGGCCACAGCTAGAATACTGTGTGCAGTTCTGGAGACCTTACCTGCAAAAAGACATTATTCAAATAGAACGTGTCCAAAGGCGGGCAACGAAAATGGTGGAAGGACTTAAACTTAAAACTTATCAGGAGAGACTTAAAGAACTTAATTTGTACAGTCTGGAGGAAAGAAGGGAGAGGGGGGACATGATTGAGACCTTTAAATATGTGAAGGGATTGAATAAGGTTCAGGAGGGAATTGTTTATAAGAAGAAACTTACTGATAGAACAAGGGGGCACAACCTGAAGCTAGTCGGGGGGAAGATCAGGAGCAATGTTAGAAAATATTATTTTACAGAAAGAGTAGTAGATGCTTGGAACAAACTTCCAGCAGAGGTAGTTGAGAAATCAACAGTCACTGAATTTAAACATGCCTGGGATAAGCACACATCTATCCTAAGATAAAGAGTACATACAGTATACACATAAGGGCAGACTAGATGGACCGTATGGTCTCCTTCTGCCGTCAACCTTCTATGTTTCTATGTTTCTATGTTTCTTGCTGCCAACTCCAGTGTCTTTTTCAAGCAATGTTTGGGCTCCTGCTCCTGCTGCCAAATGCAGTGTCTCTTTCAAGCAATGTTTGGGCTCCTGCTGCTCCTACTGCCAAATGCAGTGTCTCTTTCAAGCAATGTTTGGGCTCCTGCTACTCCTGCTGCCAAATGCAGTGTCTCTTTGAGCCAATGGTTGGGCTCCTGCTGCTCCTGCTGCCAACTCCAGTGTGTCATTCAGGCAATGTTTGGGCTCCTGCTGCTGCTGCTTGCAACTCCAGGGAGTGTCTTTATGCCAATTTTTGGGCTCCTGCTGCCAACTCCAGTGTCTCTTTCAAGCAATGTTTGGGCTGCTGCTGCTGCTACTGCTGCCAACTCCAGTGTCTCTTTGAGCCAATGTTTGGGCTCCTGCTGCCAACTCCAGTGTGTCTTTCAAGCAATGTTTGAGCTCCTGCTGCTGCTGCTGCTAGCAACTCCAGTGTGGCTTTAGTTCAATTTTTGGGCTCTTGCTGCCAACTCCAGTGTCTCTTTCAAGCAATGTTTGGGCTCCTGCTGCCAAATCCAGTGTCTCTTTCAATCAATGTTTGGGCTCCTGCTGCTCCTGCTGCCAAATGCAGTGTCTCTTTCAAGCAATGTTTGGGCTCCTGCTGCTGCTGCCAACTCCAGTGTCTCTTTGAGCCAATGGTTGGGCTCCTGCTGCTCCTGCTGCCAACTCCAGTGTGTCTTTCAAGCAATGTTTGGGCTCCTGCTGCTGCTGCTTGCAACTCCAGGGTGTCACTCAGCCAATGTTTGGGCTCCTGCTGCCAACTCCAGTGTCTCTTTCAAGCAATGTTTTGGCTCCTGCTGCTGCTGCTTGCAACTCCAGGGAGTGTCTTTAGGCCAATTTTTGGGCTCCTGCTGCACACTCCAGTGTCTCTTTGAAGCAATGTTTGGGCTCCTGCTGCTGCCAACTCCAGTGTCTCTTTGAGCTAATGTTTGGGCTCCTGCTGCCAACTCCAGTGTGTCTTTCAAGCAATGTTTGGGCTCCTGCTGCTTGCATCTCCAAGGTGTCATTCAGCCAAATTTTGGGCTCCTGCTGCAAAATGCAGTGTCTCTTTCAAGCAATGTTTGGGCTCCTGCTGCTGCTGCTGCCAACTCCAGTGTCTCTTTGAGCCAATGTTTGGGCTCCTGCTGCTCCTGCTGCAAACTCCAGTGTGTCTTGCAAGCAATGTTTGGGCTCCTTCTGCTTGCAACTCCAAGGTGTCATTCAGCCAATGTTTGGGCTCCTGCTGCCAACTCCAGTGTCTCTTTCAAGCAATGTTTGGGCTCCTGCTGCTGCTGCTTGCAACTCCAGGGTGTCATTCAGCCAATGTTTGGGCTCCTGCTGCCAACTCCAGTGTCTCTTTCAAGCAATGTTTGGGCTTCTGCTGCTGCCAACTCCAGGGTGTCATTCGGCCAATTTTTGGGCTCCTGCTGCCAAATGCAGTGTCTCTTTCAAGCAATGTTTGGGCTCCTGCTGCTCCTGCTGCCAACTCCAGTGTGTCTTTGAGACAAAGTTTGGGCTCCTGCTGCCAACTCCAGTGTGTCTTTCAAGCAATGTTTGGGCTCCTGCTGCTGCTGCTTGCAACTCCCGGGTGTCATTCAGCCAATGTTTGGGCTCCTGCTGCCAACTCCAGTGTGTCTTTCAAGCAATGTTTGGGCTCCTGCTGCTGCTTGCAACTCCAGTGTGTCTTTAGTCCAATTTATGGGCTCCTGCTGCCAACTCCAGTGTCTCTTTCAAGCAATGTTTGGGCTCCTGCTGCTCCTGCTGCCAAATCCATTGTTCTGTCAATCAATGTTTGGGCTCCTGCTGCTCCTGCTGCCAACTCCAGTGTCTATTTCAAGCAATGTTTGGGCTCTTGCTCCTGCTGCCGCCAACTGCAGGGTGTCATTTGGCAAATTTTTGGCCTGCTGCTGCCAAATCCAGTGTCTCTTTCAAGCAATGTTTAGGCTCCTGCTGCTGCTGCTGCCAACTCCAATGTCTCTTTGAGCCAATGTTTGGGCTCCAGCTGCTCCTGCTGCCAACTCCAGTGTGTCTTTCAAGCAATGTTGGGGCTCCTGCTGCTCCTGCTGCCAACTCCAGTGTTTGGGCTCTTGCTCCTGCTGCCGTCAACTGCAGGGCGTCATTCGGCAAATTTTTGGGCTGCTGCTGCCAAATCCAGTGTCTCTTTCAAGCAATGTCTAGGCTCCTGCTGCTGCTGCTGCCAACTCCAATGTCTCTTTGAGCCAATGTTTGGGCTCCAGCTGCTCCTGCTGCCAACTCCAGTGTGTCTTTCAAGCAATGTTTGGGCTCCTGCTGCTCCTGCTGCCAACTCCAGTGTCTCTTTCAAGCAATGTTTTGGCTGCTGCTCCTGCTGCTGCCAACTCCAGGGTGTCATTCGGCCAATTTTTGGGCTCCTGCTGCCAAATGCAGTGTCTCTTTCAAGCAATGTTTAGGCTCCTGCTGCTGCTGCTGCCAACTCCAGTGTCTCTTTGAGCCAATGTTTGGGCTCCTGCTGCCAATTCCAGTGTGTCTTTCAAGCAATGTTTGGGCTCCTGCTGCTGCTCCTGCTTGCAACTCCAGGGTGTCATTTAGCCAATGTTTGGGCTCCTGCTGCCAACTCCAGTGTCTCTTTCAAGCAATGTTTGGGCTCCTGCTGCTGCTGCTTGCAACTCCAGTGTGTCTTTAGTCCAATTTTTGGCCTTCTGCTGCCAACTCCAGTGTCTCTTTCAAGCAATGTTTGGGCTCATGCTCCTCCTGCTGCCAAATCCAGTGTCTCTTTCAATCAATGTTAAGCTCCTTCTCCTGCTACCGCCAACTGCAGGGTGTCATTCGGCCAATTTTTGGGCTCCTGCTGCCAAATGCATGTCTCTTTCAAGCAATGTTTGGGCTCCTGCTGCTGCCAACTCCAGTGTCTCTTTGAGCCAATGTTTGGGCCCCTGCTGCTCCTGCTGCCAACTCCAGTGTGTCTTTCAAGCAATGTTTGGGCTCCTGCTGCTGCTTGCAACTCCAGGGTGGCATTTAGCCAATGTTTGGGCTCCTGCTGCCAACTCCAGTGTGTCTTTCAAGCAATGTTTGGGCTCCTGCTGCTGCTGCTGTTTGCAACTCCAGGGTGTCATTCAGCCAATGTTTGGACTCCTGCTGCCAACTCCAGTGTCTCTTTCAAACAATGTTTGGGCTCCTGCTGCTCCTGCTGCCAACTCCATTGTGTCTTTCAAGCAATATTTGGGCTCCTGCTGCTGCTGCTGCTTCTAACTCCAGGGTGTCATTCAGCCAATGTTTGGGCTCCTACTGCCAACTCCAGTGTCTCTTAGACCCAATGTTTGGGCTCCAGCTGCTACTGCTGCCAACTCCAGTGTATCTTTCAAGCAATGTTTGGGCTCCTGCTGCTCCTGCTGCCAACTCCAGTGTCTCTTTCAAGCAATGTTTTGGCTGCTGCTCCTGCTGCTGCCAACTCCAGGGTGTCATTCGGCCAATTTTTGGGCTCCTGCTGCCAAATGCAGTGTCTCTTTCAAGCAATGTTTGGGCTCCTGCTGCTGCTGCTGCTGCCAACTCCAGTGTCTCTTTGAGCCAATGTTTGGGCTCCTGCTGCCAATTCCAGTGTGTCTTTCAAGCAATGTTTGGGCTCCTGCTGCTGCTGCTTGCAACTCCAGGGTGTCATTTAGCCAATGTTTGGGCTCCTGCTGCCAACTCCAGTGTCTCTTTCAAGCAATGTTTGGGCTCCTGCTGCTGCTGCTTGCAACTCCAGTGTGTCTTTAATCCAATTTTTGGCCTTCTGCTGCCAACTCCAGTGTCTCTTTCAAGCAAAGTTTGGGCTCATGCTCCTCCTGCTGCCAAATCCAGTGTCTCTTTCAATCAATGTTTGGCTCCTTCTCCTGCTACCGCCAACTGCAGGGTGTCATTCGGCCAATTTTTGGGCTCCTGCTGCCAAATGCAGTGTCTCTTTCAAGCAATGTTTGGGCTCCTGCTGCTGCCAACTCCAGTGTCTCTTTGAGCCAATGTTTGGGCCCCTGCTGCTCCTGCTGCCAACTCCAGTGTGTCTTTCAAGCAATGTTTGGGCTCCTGCTGCTGCTTGCAACTCCAGGGTGGCATTTAGCCAATGTTTGGGCTCCTGCTGCCAACTCCAGTGTGTCTTTCAAGCAATGTTTGGGCTCCTGCTGCTGCTGCTGCTGTTTGCAACTCCAGGGTGTCATTCAGCCAATGTTTGGGCTCCTGCTGCCAACTCCAGTGTCTCTTTCAAACAATGTTTGGGCTCCTGCTGCCAACTCCAGTGTGTCTTTCAAGCAATATTTGGGCTCCTGCTGCTGCTGCTGCTTCTAACTCCAGGGTGTCATTCAGCCAATGTTTGGGCTCCTACTGCCAACTCCAGTGTCTCTTTGACCCAATGTTTGGGCTCCAGCTGCTCCTGCTGCCAACTCCAGTGTATCTTTCAAGCAATGTTTTGGCTGCTGCTCCTGCTGCTGCCAACTCCAGGGTGTCATTCGGCCAATTTTTGGGCTCCTGCTGTCAAATGCAGTGTCTCTTTGAAGCAATGTTTGGGCTCCTGCTGCTGCTGCTGCCAACTCCAGTGTCTCTTTGAGCCAATGTTTGGGCTCCTGCTGCCAATTCCAGTGTGTCTTTCAAGCAATGTTTGGGCTCCTGCTGCTGCTGCTTGCAACTCCAGGGTGTCATTTAGCCAATGTTTGGGCTCCTGCTGCCAACTCCAGTGTCTCTTTCAAGCAATGTTTGGGCTCCTGCTGCTGCTGCTTGAAACTCCAGTGTGTCTTTAGTCCAATTTTTGGCCTTCTGCTGCCGACTCCAGTGTCTCTTTCAAGCAATGTTTGGGCTCATGCTCCTCCTGCTGCCAAATCCAGTGTCTCTTTCAATCAATGTTTGGCTCCTGCTCCTGCTACCGCCAACTGCAGGGTGTCGTTCGGCCAATTTTTGGGCTCCTGCTGCCAAATGCAGTGTCTCTTTCAAGCAATGTTTGGGCTCCTGCTGCTGCCAACTCCAGTGTCTCTTTGAGCCAATGTTTGGGCTCCTGCTGCTCCTGCTGCCAACTCCAGTGTCTCTTTCAAGCAATGTTTGGGCTCCTGCTCCTGCTGCTGCCAACTCCAATGTGTCATTCGGCCATTTTTTGGGCTCCTGCTGCCAAATGCAGTGTCTCTTTCAAGCAATGTTTGGGCTCCTGCTGCTGCCAACTCCAGTGTGTTTTTCAATCAATGTTTGGGCTCCTGCTGCTCCTGCTGCCAATTCCAGTGTCTCTTTCAAGCAATGTTTGGGCTCCTGCTCCTGCTGCTGCCAACTCCAAGGTGTCATTCGGCCAATTTTTGGGCTCCTGCTGCCAAATGCAGTGTCTCTTTTAAGCAATGTTTGGGCTCCTGCTGCCAACTCCAGTGTCTTTTTGAGCCAATGTTTGGGCCCCTGCTGCTCCTGCTGCCAACTCCAGTGTGTCTTTCAAGCTATGTTTGGGCTCCTGCTGCTGCTTGAAACTCCACTTTAGCCAATGTTTCGGCTCCTGCTGCCAACTCCAGTGTCTCTTTCAAGCAATGTTTGGGCTCCTGCCGCTGCTGCTGCTGTTTTCAACTCCAGGGTGTCATTCAGCCAATGTTTTGGGCTCCTGCTGCCAACTCCAGTGTCTCTTTGAGCCAATGTTTGGGCTCCTGCTGCTCCTGCTGCCAACTCCAGTGTCTCTTTCAAGCAATGTTTGGGCTCCTGCTCCTGCCAACTCCAGGGTGTCATTCGGCCAATTTTTCGGCTCCTGCTGCCAAATGCAGTGTCTCTTTCAAGCAATATTGGGCTCCTGCTGCTGCTGCTGCCAACTCCAGTGTCTCTTTGAGCCAATGTTTGGGCTCCTGCTGCTCCTGCTGCCGACTCCAGTGTGTCATTCAGCCTATGTTTGGGCTCCTGCTGACAACTCCAGTGTTTCTTCCAAGCAATGTTTGGGCTCCTGCTTGCAACTCCAGGGTGTCATTCAGCCAATGTTTGGGCTCCTGCTGCCAACTCCAGTATCTCTTTAAAGCAATGCTTGGGCTCCTGCTGCTGCTGCTGCTGCTGCTGCTTGCAACTCCAGTGTGTCTTTAGTCCAATTTTCGGCCTCATGCTGCCAACTCCAGTGTCTCTTTCAAGCAATATTTGGGCTCCTGCTGCTCCTGCTGCCAAATCCCGTGTGTCTTTCAATCAATGTTTCGGCTCCAGCTGCTCCTGCTGCCAACTCCAGTGTCTCTTTTAAGCAATGTTTGGGCTCCTGCTCCTGCTGCCGCCAACTGCAGGGTGTCATTCGGACAATTTTTGGGCTCCTTCTGCCAAATGCAGTGTCTCTTTCAAGCGATGTTTGGGCTCCTGCTGCTGCCAACTCCAGTGTCTCTTTGAGCCAATGTTTGGGCTCCTGCTGCTCCTGCTGCCAACTCCAGTGTGTCTTTCAAGCAATGTTTGGGCTCTTGCTGCTGCTGCTTGCATCTCCAGAGTGTCATTCAACCGATGTTTGGGCTCCTGCTGCCAACTCCATTGTCTCTTTCAAACAATGTTTGGGCTCCTGCTGCTGCTTGCAACTCCAGTGTGTCTTTAGTCCAATTTTTGGGCTCCTGCTGCCAACTCCAGTGTCTCTTTCAAGCAATGTTTGGGCTCCTGCTGCTCCTGCTGCCAAATCCAATGTCTCTTTCAAGGAATGTTTGGGCTCCTGCTGCTAACTTTAGAGTCTCTTTCAAGCAATGTTTGGGCTCCTGCTCCTGCTGCTGCCAACTCCAAGGTGTCATTCAGCCAATTTTTGGGCTCCTGCTGCCAAATGCAGTGTCTCTTTCAAGCAATGTTTGGGCTCCTGCTGCTACTGCTGCCAACTCCAGTGTCTCTTTGAGCCAATGTTTGGGCTTTTGCTGCTCCTGCTGCCAACTCCAGTGTGTATTTCAAGCAATGTTTAGGCTCCTGTTGCTGCGGCTGCTTGCAACTCCAGGGTGTCATTCAGCCAATGTTTGGGCTCCTGCTGCCAACTCCAGTGTGTCTTTCAAGCAATGTTTGGGCTCCTGCTGCTGCTGCTTGCAACTCCAGGGTGTCATTCAGCCAATGCTGAAAGTTGTAGTTAGGAATCCAGCCAAAGTTAAAACATAGCTTTTACTTGCAAAATTAAAAGTCCAAACTGAAAAAATCCAAACATGTGCAATGCACCTCCCCTCAGCACCTCTCACTCTGTGACGCGTTTCAGGCTTCTAACGAGCCCTTAGTCATACAAATTGTGTCTCTGAGGACTAGGTATATATAGCAGCAACACAGGCATAAATGTGAGACACCTGGGAACACCAGGCGATTAAATCAAGAACAATCACCTAATATCATGCACATGCTGTTGGATAATGATATAGCCACTTACCCCCACATTCCAACGCTGCTTCGTTCGTGTCATGCCAGTAGCGTGTAGGGAGATACACAACAACTTCCGCCCTTGTTGAAGCTGGAACGCATACTATGCGTCTACCCGGAAAGAGAGCAGCTTCCTGTGAGTACAGCCGCCGACGAGTGACAGACGTCACTTGCCCATACTGAAGCCTCGATACGTCCCCACGTACGTGTGGGAAAGCCTCTAATCTACCAATCTGATGGACGTGAACAGACTCCACCTATTATAGTTACACTCACACCAAACGGGGGACCTGTCAGAATGTTAAGGTTAAATTGTATCACAAAACAACACTATTATGATCACGCACTTCCATTACTGCTGAGGCGCATACTATGCATCCGCCCGAAATGGACATACCTTCCTATGAATACAGCCGTCAAAAACAACTGGCATCATTTGCTAATAGTGGAGCCTCACTATGTCTCCACATAAACACGGGAGAGCCTCATATCTCCCGATCTGACAGGCAGAGGTGAATTTTACACCCGAACCCCACCGGGATATTTAATTGTTAATAAAAATTTTTCTTATCTATATTAAAAAGCCAGTATTAGAGTCTCGCACTGTCCTTATTGAAACATGACATTTCCTAAAGTTACTGATTAAAGAAAAACTAAGCACAGTTGACATATAGGTTGTTTGTATGAAACATACATTAAAAATTGCTAAAACTGTAATTTCTAGAGGAGGTTATTTTTGAGCCTACACTATAAAAAGGAAGCTACAGTGTATATTTATGCATAAGATGGACCCTTTGAGGGCTCACTAACATATTGTAGAGCAAACTGATTAAGGGATAGAAGAGGCAAAGGGGGAAGGGAGCAAGGAGGAAGGCTAACACCTTGTTACTGCTAGTAAAACCAATCCTCAGAGACGCAATATAGTGTAATTAAAAATAAGTAGAAGTTCAATATGGAACTCTAACCTCAATCTTTTAAAACCAAATTGAATGTGAGGTGCTATGAATAACAATAACATTTGTGTCTCTTCAGGCTGAAAAAATTTTTTTCAAGATTAATCATTAAAAGTCTGTAAACAATGAGATATCCAATCTGTCATTCAGACCATTTGGTACACGAGTCCCCAATTTCATGATCCATTTGGCTTCAGCTTTTAATAATTTTCGCCATAAATCACCTCCTCTTTTGTCTTTCACAATACGTTCAATGATGGTAACCTGAATACTGTCCACTCTACCACCATGGTCTGAGCATACATGTCTCGCAACATTCGATTTCGGGAAGGGCATCCCAATCTGATAAACATGTTCTCTAACTCTCGTCTTGACCGCACGTGTGGTACACCCCACGTACTGTAAACCACATAGGGTGCATGTAATAAGATACACAGCGTGTCTGGTGTTGCAGTTCATAAAGCCGCTGATGGAGAAACCTCTATTATTGACTGTGGATCTGAATTTATCCGTTTTCTGTATCATGTTACAACATGAACAACGTGACCCTCCACATGGGTGACACCCCTTTGGGGTAAGCCATGTGTTACATTTTCCGTCTTTTTGTGTTCTAAGCATGGACGGTGACAGTCTCGAGCCTAGGGTGGGTGCTTTGGAGGCAACAACATTAACTCCCTCCTTAATGAAAGGTATTAAATCCTGATCCATTGCCAATATGGATACATTGGAACGAATAATATTTCTGATCTTTGTAAATTGGTTACTATATTTCGTAACCATGGTCATAGACCCAAATTCTTTACGATTTTTCTTTCTTTGTGACTCTATAGAAGGCTCCGGGAATAAAATATCTTGCCGGTTGCGTTTCAATGCTTTCTCCCTGGCTTTCAATAATAGACTCCCTTTGTACCCTCTATCCATTAGTCGTGCCTGAACTTGGTCCAATTCTCCATTTAAGATGTTTGGTTTATTACAATTTCTGATGGTTCGTAGGAACTCTCCATACGGAACGCCCTCTATTGTATGTTTCGGGTGACAACTGGTTGCAAAAAGTGTGGAATTACCTGAGCTCGGTTTACGGTATGTATAGGTGGCTATTTGTTTCCCCTCCGTAGGACGCTCTAAAACAAGATCCAGAAATGGGATACTCTCTTTTTGAAATTCTGCCGTAAACTTGAGGTTTAAGGAATTATTGTTGATATAAGTCACAAATGCCATAGCTTGTTCCTGTGTTCCTGTCCACACACATATAATATCATCGATATATCTTGAATACCAAAAAATATGTTGTGCAAATGGATTCATTTCACTAAAGATGGTTTGTTCCTCCCACCATCCCATATACAAGTTGGCCAGGGAGGGGGAGAACGGTGCGCCCATCGGGGCACCCTGAACTTGTAAATAATATTCATCATCAAACATAAAAAAGTTGTGACTTAGTAAATACTCCAATGCTGTAATTATGAAATATTCCTCTTGTACTGATATCCTTGTAAATTTTCTCAGCATATGTGTGACAGCCTGGAGGCCTAGATGGTGTGGGATAGATGAATAGAGGGCTGCCACATCAAGTGCAAGCCATGTCCCCCTATCTGGCCATTCCAAATGCTGGAATGTTCTCAAAATTTCCGAAGTATCTTTGATGTATCCAGGGAGTAATTTGATAATGGGATTCAATTGGGTATCCACCCATTGGCCCAATCTTTCGTTTAATGACCCTATGCCGGCAATTATTGGGCGGCCTTTAGGCGGTCTGTCCTCCTTGTGTACTTTAGGTAAATGGTGGAAAATTGGAGTTATGGGGTGGTCATTGATGAGTTGTTTCGCCATTCTATCCTTTACAACTCCCAGTGAAACTCCCTCCTTTATAATATTATCCAGCTGTTGTCGGAATAACTCAGTAGGATTCCCCCTCAGTTTCCTGTAGGTATTAGTATCCGATAGTTGGCGGACAGCTTCCTCTACATAGGTGGTTCTATCCAATATGACTATCATACCCCCTTTATCAGAGTTCTTTATTACAATGTCCTGATTGGTTTCCAATTCCCGGATAGCTATAATCTCCCTCTTAGTTAGGTTTCTCCGTCGTTTATTGCTGTTCTCTTGTGAGGCCAAGTCCAATAGCTGTTTCTCCACAGTATCCTGGAACAGTTGTATTGCTTGTGATCTTGCTTGTATCGGATAAAATTCCGTATTTTTAAACCTCGGTACTGATAGGGTAATATCTTTGCCAATCCCATTCTCCAATTCCAGATCCCTCAAATTTTTGCATGCACAGAGTTCCTTGAATGGATAGTTAACCCATTCTGGTCCTACATGTAATTCCTTCCCTTTGGGTGATGTCATCTCATTTGCCTCTTTGGAGAAGTGTTTTTTTAATGTTAGAGTACGGACAAATCTGTTTAAGTCCACAATAGTGTCAAATACATTCATATCATATGAAGGAGAAAAGGATAACCCTTTTTCTAAGATTTTAAGATGAGCAGGTTCCAAAACAGCTGAGGACAGATTGAGGACTGTGCTTTCCATTACTTTGGATGTTTGCCCCGTAGTTGGTACGCCTTTCCCTTGTCTATGTTTCCTGCCTGCCCTATGCTTTTTTGGTCGGTTTTCCTCTTTGTGCTTTTTCTCTGTTGATTCTGAGCCCCTAAAAAACTGCTATCTGTATCCATATCTGAGGCTTCCATGGAGTGTATAGACTCATTGTTGGACTCATAGCCAATAGTCATTCAGCCAATGTTTGGGCTCCTGCTGCCAACTCCAGTGTCTCTTTCAAGCAATGTTTGGGCTCCTGCTGCTGCTTGCAACTCCAGTGTGTCTTTAGTCCAATGTTTGGGCTCCTGCTGCCAAATCCAGTGTCTCTGACAAGCAATGTTTTGGCTCCTGCTGCTCCTGCTGCCAAATCCAGTGTCTATTTCAAGCAATGTTTGGGCTCCTGCTGCTGCCAACTCTTTTTGAGCCAATGTTTGGACTCCTGCTGCTCCTGCTGCCAACTCCAGTGTGTCTTGCAAGCAATGTTTGGGCTCCTGCTGCTGCTTGCATCTCCAGGGTGTCATTCAGCCAATGTTTGGCTTCCTGCTGCCAACTCCAGTGTCTCTTTCAAGCAATGTGTCAGGCCCTTACCTCCTCCTCGCGCCCGGTCCCGCGGCGTCTCTGCGCGGCGGCGCGGCGGCCTGCTGCCGCGTCTGCTGCAGTCCCGCCTGCCGCCGCTCCTTCTGCCTTGGCGGGGGTGGCTGGCATCGCGGGGCCCCCCTCCGCTTCCCCTGCTGGCTCCGTCGCCTCTCTGGCCGGCGCGCCTTCCCCTTCCCTCTCGGGGAGCGCGCCCGGCCCTCTGTCACGTGCTCGCGCACGCACGCGAGCATGGTTTCAATATGCCCCTCGGCGGCGCTGCTCCCTGCGCATTCACCGGGGGCAGATTCAAATGGACCAGTCAGGTCCTTAGCCTGGGTGGGAATGAACCCAGGGACTGGACAGCCTGACTGGCCAGGGCGGTCCAGTCCCTGGGGCTGCTCCAATAGGGAACTACATCCTAGTTGCACCAAACACTACATTCCCCCAAATCACAGTTGCACCAATCACCAGTTTCCCCTTCCCATTGGCCAGTTCCCCTTTAAATATGTTGTGGTCCCGTCCACTAGTGCCCGTTATAGCCTCTGGTTAATAGGGTGTGCTTTCCAGTCTGCATTGATAGTTACTACTCGGCTTCGTCTCTGACCATCCTTGTCTGCTGCCCGCCCTGACCTTTTTGCCTGTCCTGACTTCGCTTTTGCCTGATCCCTCTGATACCGCGTTTTGGTGCTCACCTGGTTTGACCTCGGCTCGTTTTTGACAACTCTTCGCTTGACCCCTTGGATACCTCGCTCTGTGACCACCCGGCTTGACCTCGGCTTGTTTTTGGACCTTTCTGATTGATTCTTCACCTGTAATCCTATCTACATCCCGGCATCCATATTCGGGATACCCCGCCGTTCATCCGTCTCCACCTTAAGCCAGTAATCTTTGCGCCAACTAAGTCCTGGAGGTAACCGAGTCTGGAGAGGCATAATCCGCGTCTCCTGCGAGCGGGGACTTGTCTAAAGGCAGAAGAGGCGGTGGAGATTGGGGATTACCTGGCTTAAGAGAGAAGGGTGTCCGGCGCCTCACAGTATAACGGGCCAGAAAGAATGGACCAGATATTGGAGCAGGTGCAGGCCTTAACCGCGGCTGTGGAGCACCTAGCCCATCGCGTGGCGGCCCAGGAGAACCGTCCAGCTCCTATCAACACCAGCCCTCAAGGGGCTTCGGCCGCATCACCAGTGGAACCCAAAATTCCACTTCCAGATAAGTTCTCTGGAGACAGAGCCAAATTTGCCAATTTTCGGGATTCGTGCAAGCTCTACTTTCATCTTCGACCAGCCTCGTCCGGGTCTCAGGAGCAGCGCGTCTCGTCATTTCCCTCCTCCAAGGGGATCCACAATCATGGGCCTTCAGTCTGTCGCCCCAGGATCCGGCACGTCTTTCCGTGGATAGTTTCTTCTCAGCTATGGAGATTTTATATGACGATCCTGACAGGGGGGCCACAGCAGACGCAAAGCTTCGCACCTTACGCCAAGGACGTCGGCCAGCCGAGGAATACTGTTCGGAGTTTCGACGATGGGCGGTCGATTCACGTTGGAACGATCCGGCGCTATGCGGTCAGTTCAGGCTAGGCTTGTCTGACTCCATTAAGGACATTCTAGTTAACTATCCAGTTCCTCAGACCTTGGACGAAACTATGCATTTGGCCATTCGCATTGACCGACGTCTGTGGGAGAGGCGCCTGGAAAAAGGGTCCCATCCCGACTCCAGCCTGAGAGCCAAAGTCCCAGCCTTGCTTTCCTCTGAGGAGCCCATGCAGCTGGGCGCTACCAGGCTCACTGAAGCTGAGAGACGTCGGCGCTTGTCAGAAGGTCTCTGCCTTTACTGTGGCGGAATAGGTCACATGGTCAGAGCCTGCCCCAAGAAACTACCCACAGCTCAGGTCCTTGCCCAACTTTTTGTGACACACATATTTAAAATCCATGGTATCCCGGAGGATGTTGTGTCCGCTAGGGGGGTCCAGTTTGTTTCTCGTTTTTGAAGGGCTTTTTGTGCCAAGTTGGGGTTCACTGTCTCCCTATCATCTGCATTTCATCCCTAGTCCAATGGGCAAACGGAAAGAACGAACCAATCCCTGGAGCAATATTTACGTTGTTTCATTTCTGATGTCCAGACAGATTGGGTGTTATTTCTTCCGTTTGCTGAATTTGCCCTTAATAATGCCACACATACCTCCACTGGGGTATCTCCGTTTCGTTGTGTTTACGGAAAAAATTTGAAGTTTTCGGCCTTGTTGAATCGGCCTTCTAGAGTGCCTTCTCTTGATGAATGGATGTCCCAGTGGCCGGAGTTATGGAATAAGATTCAGCAACACCTGTCTAAAGCTGTTTTCCAACAAAAAGATTTTGCTGATCGTAGGCGATATAATAATCCTGATTATATGGTTGGCGATTTGGTTTGGCTTTCGACAAAAAATTTGGCCTTACGCCAACCCTCTGCCAAGTTGGGTCCAAGATTTATTGGCCCCTTTCCCATACTGCAGAGAGTCAATCGGGTTACCTATCGTCTGGATCTCCCGCCCTCCATGAGGATTTGTAACTCCTTCCATGTGTCCCTATTAAAAATTCTGCCAGAGGTATAATCTTCCGGAACCCATTTTAGTTGATGGGCAGCAAGAATTTGAGGTTGCCTGGATTTTGGACTCACGATTTTCCCGAAATTCTCTTCAGAATTTGATAGATTGGAAGGGTTACGGTCCGGAAGAAAGGTCTTGGGTTCCAGCCAGAGAGGTTCACGCGGAGAGGTTGATTAGAAAGTTCCACAGGGAAAACCCTCAGAAACCCAGGTTGGAGGGTCCAGTGGCCCCTCCTCAGGGGGGGGTAATGTCAGGCCCTTACCTCCTCCTCGTGCCCGGTCCCGCGGCGTCTCTGCGCGGCGGCGCGCGGCTCCGGTCTTCGGGCGGCCGCGCCGGGCAGCTGCCGCCGCGTCTGCTGCAGTCCCGCCTGCCGCCGCTCCTTCTGCCTTGGCGGGGGTGGCTGGCATCGCGGGGCCCCCCTCCGCTTCCCCTGCTGGCTCCGTCGCCTCTCTGGCCGGCGTGCCTTCCCCTTCCCTCTCGGGGAGCGCGCCCGGCCCTCTGTCACGTGCTCGCACACGCGCGCGAGCACGGTTTCAATATGCCCCTCGGCGGCGCTGCTCCCTGCGCATTCGCCGGGGGCAGATTCAAATGGACCAGTCAGGTCCTTAGCCTGGGTGGGAATTAACCCAGGGACTGGACAGCCTGACTGGCCAGGGCGGTCCAGTCCCTGGGGCTGCTCCAATAGGGAACTACATCCTAGTTGCACCAAACACTACATTCCCCCAAATCACAGTTGCACCAATCACCAGTTTCCCCTTCCCATTGGCCAGTTCCCCTTTAAATATGTTGTGGTCCCGTCCACTAGTGCCCGTTATAGCCTCTGGTTAATAGGGTGTGCTTTCCAGTCTGCATTGATAGTTACTACTCGGCTTCGTCTCTGACCATCCTTGTCTGCTGCCCGCCCTGACCTTTTTGCCTGTCCTGACTTCGCTTTTGCCTGATCCCTCTGATACCGCGCTTTGGTGCTCACCTGGTTTGACCTCGGCTCGTTTTTGACAACTCTTCGCTTGACCCCTTGGATACCTCGCTCTGTGACCACCCGGCTTGACCTCGGCTTGTTTTTGGACCTTTCTGATTGATTCTTCACCTGTAATCCTATCTACATCCCGGCATCCATATTCGGGATACCCCGCCGTTCATCCGTCTCCACCTTAAGCCAGTAATCTTTGCGCCAACTAAGTCCTGGGGGTAACCGAGTCTGGAGAGGCATAATCCGCGTCTCCTGCGAGCGGGGACTTGTCTAAAGGCAGAAGAGGCGGTGGAGATTGGGGATTACCTGGCTTAAGAGAGAAGGGTGTCCGGCGCCTCACACAATGTTTGGGCTCCTGCTGCTCCTGCTGCCAAATCCAGTGTCTCTTTAAATCAATGTTTGGGCTCCTGCTGCTCCTGCTGCAAACTCTAGTGTCTCTTTCAAGCAATGTTTGGGCTCCTGCTGTTGCTGCTGCTTGCAACTCCAGGGTGTGTCTTTAGGTCAATTTTTGGGCTCCTGCTGCCAACTCCAGTGTCTCATTCAAGCAATGTTTGGGCTCCTGCTGCTGCTGCTTGCAACTCCAGGGTGTCATTCAGCCAATTCCTGGCCTCCTGCTGCTGCTGCTGCCAACTCCAGTGTCTCTTTGAGCCAATGTTTTGGCTCCTGCTGCCAACTCCAGTGTCTCTTTCAAGCAATGTTTGGGCTCCTGCTGCTGCTGCTACAAACTCCAGGGTGTCATTCGGCCAATTTTTGGGCTCCTGCTGCCAAATACAGTGTCTCTTTCAAGCAATGTTTGGGCTCTTGCTGCTGATGGCAACTCCAGTGTCTCTTTCGGCCAATTTTTGGGCTCCTGCTGCCAACTCCCGAATGTCTTTCAGCCAGCTCCAGGGTGTGTTTTTCAGGCAATATAGGGGCCTTTCATAGTGATGCAACTCTCTGCAATTGTGCCGCTCTGCGATTCTAATAGCGATGCCTCTGATCTGCATGTCATAATTATTTACAGTATTATTTCACTAACCCAGCACGCATCCTATGCATGTAACAGCAAGGCAGAATGGTTTACAACCCTATTGAGGCTCTAGGAAGCTCAGAAATAGCTGTTTTAAATACGGGTCGAAACAAATTTTGTCGGAAAATTCTGCAAATCAGCCGAACCGAATTTTTCAAAAGTTCGCTTATCTCTAGAGGTAAGCATCAAGTGCGCAAAGTGATGAATATACAAAGCGCGAAGGAATTGAGGTAATCGTTAAGTGCGCAAAGTGAAGAAAAATGAAACCGTGATGGAATTGAGGTAAGCATTAAGTGCGCAAATGTTTGGGATCCTGCTGCCAACTCCAGTGTCTCTTTCAAGCAATGTTTGGGCTCCTGCTGCTGCTTGCAACTCCAGTGTGTCATTTGTCCAATTTTTGGCCTCCTGCTGCCAACTCCAGTGTCTCTTTCAAGCAATGTTTGGGCTCCTGCTGCCAAATCCAGTGTCTCTTTCAATCAATGTTTGGGCTCCTGCTGCCAACTCCAGTGTCTCTTTCAAGCAATGTTTGGGCTCCTGCTGTTGCTGCTGCTTGCAACTCCAGGGTGTGTCTTTAGGCCAATTTTTGGGCTCCTCCTGCCAACTCCAGTGTCTCATTCAAGCAATGTTTGGGCTCCTGCTGCTGCTGCTTGCAACTCCAGGGTGTCATTCAGCCAATTTCTGGCCTCCTGCTGCTGCTGCTGCCAACTCCAGTGTCTCTTTGAGCCAATGTTTTGGCTCCTGCTGCCAACTCCAGTGTCTCTTTCAAGCAATGTTTGGGCTCCTGCTGCTGCTGCTGCCAACTCCAGGGTGTCATTCGGCCAATTTTTGGGCTCCTGCTGCCAAATGCAGTGTCTCTTTCAAGCAATGTTTGGGCTCTTGCTGCTGATGGCAACTCCAGTGTCTCTTTCGGCCAATTTTGGGGCTCCTGCTTGGGGCACGCTGTTTCATAGAAATTTCTTGTTGAATCTGGGTTAGAGTGCCGAGGGCCAGTTGCTATGACCAGTCGCTACCTGTCGCTGGCTGTGGCGCTGTACTTTTAATACATGTTTTTTTTTCTCTGTTATTCCCTGTAACGCCAAGAGTCACTGTTGTTGAATAAGCAACAAACAGTTTTGCGCTTATGAGTGCACTAGCATGACCTTGAAAACATTATTAAAGTTAATATTAACCCATTAGTTATTAGAATGTGAAACACATTGTAAAAATATGTGGATGGTATTTTAGATTGAAAAATACAAAGTGGCTTGCTTTAAATCTATAGGCTCGATTCAGAGAGACATAAAAAACCTTTCGTTTTAGTGCCGATGTCGTATTATTTTCAAATGTTCCCGCTCTCGTATGAATGTGCGAGCGATTCTATGCATGCATTGTAAACCTTCTGTAAAGTTTCCGTCCGCTCGTATGCCAGAGTACGAGGATGTCATTTTCCATCGAGACTTTTCTGATTCATTTTCTCAGGTAACAACGTAGGCTTTTGTTTTTGCCCTTTTCCCATCGTATCCTCACACGAATCCTTTACGTTTCCAGATAGATTCGGTTTCACTTTTACAAAAAATAATCGTCCAGACGGAAATCCTTACGATCTTGCGCCTGCGCACTACAAACATAACTCATTAAAGTGCTCGCCTACATATTTGCCACCCTCACTACTACTACAATGTTTAGCTAAATCCCTTAGCGCTATCCTCCAGCTTCCCTTTTGGACCCTTAAAGCTCACCTCAACCCCTTAGCGCTATCCTCCAGCTTCCCTTTTGGCCCCTTAAAGCTCACCCCAACCCCTTAGCGCTATCCTCCAGCTTCCCTTTTGGACCCTTAAAGCTCACCTCAACCCCTTAGCGCTATCCTCCAGCTTCCCTTTTGGCCCCTTAAAGCTCACCCAAACCACTTTTTGGTTAGGTTCTTCTTCCATTTTAGCCCCCTAAAACTTACCCAAATCACTTCTCGGTCATGTGAATATTCATCTTTAAATATTTCTGGGCCCATTAGTTTTGTGTTAATGTATTTTGTAAATGAAATGACAATGTAACATTTTTTTTTTATTATTCCATCATAAAATATTAAATTTTTAAACATTTTGAAAATGTCAAATTTTTACAACTATAAAAAACAAAATACATAGCAATGGCAGGCCACAGAACATTATTCTTCATCTGTGGTCCCCAACGAGTTGCGCAGCTCCTGCATCTCGCCCACCAACTGAAGGACCCTGACACTCAGTTGTGCCACTCTGGCACGTGTGGTCCCTGTTAAAAAAAGGTAAATAAAAATAATGGTATAACCTTGTTGGGGTCATACTGCAGTGCCCCCCCCCCCCCCCCGTATGGTCCAAACACCAAAATCTGGACTTCAAAAGCCAGAGGGCCCTCGCCACGGGCCGGGTTTTGCATAGTGCCCGATTAGAGAGCCCCTGGCCTGCATTCTGCAGGCAAAGAACGGGCATCAGGAGCAAGGGCGAGTGGCTCATCTTGCGGTTCCTGCAACTAAATATAAAATAATTACACAAAGCAAAGGTAACCAACTAAAACAATAACTCCTACAACAAATTAAGATTCAAGTTCAACAATCCAAATATAATTCATAAAGGACATAAGTCTAAAAAAATATAGCAATTATATGGATGTGTGGGAAAATAATGGTTTACATGCTAAGGACTAATTAACGTCAGCATTAAAATGCATCTATAAGGCATACATGAAAAGTATTGATTCAGGTAAGCATTGCTATACAATTTATGGCCTCGGCCATGCTGATACATGCAATGCCTTGGTGCTAATGGCAAGCAGACTCCTCCACATAGCCGCAAAACATGTTCAACAATAGCAATCCGAAACGGATTTATAGGGTGGTGGTCCGTCGGAAATCAGCTCTCTGAATCAGACAGAAACCCATCCTAGCAACGGAAGTTTTCTGAACGAACGGAAAATTTCCGATTTTATTTGGAAAATGATCCGAACTAACGGAATTGTTACAATTTGCTTCCGTTCATCGGAAGCGCATTCCCGAACGTTCGTACGAATGAAAAATGAACGAAAAAAAGCAAAAAAATAACAAACACCCACCAAAACTTTCACAGACAGCTACGGAAGTCCGGACGAATGTGTCTCTGAATCGAGGCTTATAAACCAAAAAGGTGGTTTGTATGTAAAATATTTATTAAACACAAAAAAAAGGGTGTTTAGAAAAATTTATTTGAAAACAACAACACAAACTAACTATACTTTTGTCTCCATTACAGGCACCATGAAGATGGGAACATCTGCTTTTTCAAACACAAACTAAAAACGTTAATAGATATGCTTCTTTAAAACAAATAAAATATTCTTTAAAACATCTGGTTACATGTGTTATTTGGCTAATGTTATAGCAGATTTAAAACTTTTTCAGATTGATTTCTATACAACAGCATAGAAACGCTCAGGCGCTGTATTGAATAAGGTGTAACAACTCAACAGCGCCTCTAAAGCACATCTGAAAAACCACATTTAACATTGGCAGCGTGATTACCAATAACGCCAGGTAGCGACTGATGAGCCCTGTAATAGCGGCTGACGGCTGATCGGGGCAGCCACTACCGATCGTTCATAGCACCGCAATACAGACGCTCATCTGTCGCTACCTGGCACTAATGATGAATCAGCCTGCCAGACATCTAGGAACAAGATAAGATTATGGCCAGTCCCACAGACTTTCCCACAGCGGGGTGCCCCCGAAGAGGACTTTCACCAGTTCCTGTGTCTTTTTGACTCAAGGGCTGGGTGTTTTGGGTTTTAGACCACTTTAATGCTGTGGGGGTGCCTTGCTATGGGGCTTTGTAAAACCTATGCATGCCCCCTTAGAAACACCAGGTGCAAAAAGGACACTACTTTTTGGAGCAAAAAAAAATTCTGTAGACAAAGTGCTATCGGGGCAGCTAGGGTATATTGGAGAAAAGTGTGTGGGGGGGGGGTGACAATTTAACTGTATGGTGTCCTCCCTTGTGTGGCAACTAGAGATGAGCGAATCGATTCTGATTAACCCAAATTCGTTACGAATTTCATGAAATATTCGATTTGTTACGATTCCGAATATCGCTGCGATTCGATTGCTCGAATCGCTACCTTAAAACTCCATTTACTGCTATACAGCCCATCTAAAATGGTGGATCCACATGTCAGGACATGTCCCATGGGGCAAGGAATGCTGGGTAGGTGTCACATGCTACCTATCAGCAGACAGGTTTATCGATGATGTCACAGCCCCATATAAACGGCGGCCATCTTGCGGAAGCTCATTCTGACACTGTATTGCGGCCAGAGCAGATCAGCCAGGGATAGAGCGAGAGATAGATAGATAGATAGATAGATAGATAGATAGATAGATAGATAGATCAAAGAACAGAAGAAGCAGAGCGAGGGGCAGATAGAGAAGGAGAGAGCGTGTGACAGTGACAGATAAAGACAGGGGCAGTTTAATCTGTTTGCATTAGCTTTCATGCCTATTTAGTGTTAATAACACTCCTGCCTATTTAGCTTTTCCTTTATCTGGTGTCATTCTTTAAAAAGCATGCTACCATTAATATTTCAAGACTACCTGTCTAATAACTACTTGCATTTTATAATTAATGTCACTTTTCCACAATCAAGGGAGGCCACCTCTGTATGTTAGCAGGGGGCATCCCAAACACTAGTATTAATATTTCAAGACTACCTGTCTAATAACTGCTTGCATTTTATAATTAACATCACTTTTCCACAATCAAAGGAGGCCATCTCTGTATGTGAGCAGGGGGCATCCCAAACACTAGCATAAATATTTCAAAACTACCTATCTAATAACTGCTTGCATTTTATAATTAACGTAACTTTTGCACAATCAAGGGAGGCCACCTCTGTATGTGAGCAGGGGGCATCCCAAACACTAGCATAAATATTTCAAAACTACCTGTCTAATAATTGCTTGCATTTTATAATTAATGTCACTTTTCCACAATCAAAGGAGGCCACCTCTGTATGTGAGCAGGGGGCATCCCAAACACTAGCAGTAATATTTCAAGACTACCTGTGTACTAACTGGTTGCATTTTGTAAGCAAAGTCACTTTACCACAATCAAAGGAGGCCACCTCTGTATGTGAGCAGGGGGCACCCCAAACACTAGCATAAATATTTCAAGACTACCTGTCTAATAATTGCTTGCATTTTATAATTAATGTCACTTTTCCACAATCAAAGGAGGCCACCTCTGTATGTGAGCAGGGGGCATCCCAAACACTAGCAGTAATATTTCAAGACTACCTGTGTACTAACTGGTTGCATTTTGTAAGCAAAGTCACTTTACCACAATCAAGGGAGGCCACCTCTGTATGTGAGCAGGGGGCATCCCAAGCATAAATATTTCAAGACTACCTGTGTACTAACAGCTTGCATTTTGTAATCAATGTCACTTTACCACAATCAAAGGAGGCCACCTCTGTATGTAAGCAGGGGGCATCCCAAACACTAGCATAAATATTTCAAGACTACCTGTGTACTAACTGGTTGCATTTTGCAAGCAGTCACTTTACCACAATCAAAGGAGGCCACCTCTGTATGTTAGCAGAGGGCATCCCAAACACTAGCATTAATATTTCAAGATTACCTGTCTAATAACTGCTTGCATTTTATAATCAACGTCACTTTTCCACAATCAAAGGAGGCCACCTCTGTATGTGAGCAGGGGGCATCCCAAATGTGTCTTTAAGAGTACCTGCCTACTAACCTTTTGCCTTTTGTATATAAAAAGTCTAGTTTATAAGTTTAAAGCACCCATTGCCTTTCACTGGGGGCCATTGTCAGTGCTAGCACTTATCTTTTAAGAGTACCTGCCTACTAACCTTTTGTCTTTTGTATAAAAATGTCTGGTTTTCAAGTTTAAAGCACCCATTGCCTTTCACCGGGGGCCATTGTCAGTGCTAGCACTTATCTTTTAAGAGTACCTGCCTACTAACCTTTTGCCTTTTGTATTAAAAAAGTCTGGTTTTTAAGTTTAAAGCACCCATTGCCTTTCACCGGGGGACATTGTCAGTGCTACCACTTATCTTTTAAGAGTACCTGCCTACTAATCTTTTGCCTTTTGTATAAAAAAGTCTGGTTTTCAAGTTTAAAGCACCCATTGCCTTTCACCGGGGGCCATTGTATGTGCTACCACTTATCTTTTAAGAGTACCTGCCTACTAACCTTCTGCCTTTTGTATAAAAAAGTCTGGTTTTCAAGTTTAAAGCGCCCATTGCCTTTCACCGGGGGCCACTGTCAGTGCTACAACTTATCTTTTAAGAGTACCTGCCTACTAACCTTTTGCCTTTTGTATAAAAAAGTCTGGTTTTCAAGTTTAAAGCACCCACTGCCTTTCACCGGGGGCCATTGTCTGTGCTACCACTTATCTTTTAAGAGTACCTGCCTACTAACCTTTTTCCTTTTGTATAAAAAAGTCTGGTTGCCTTTCACCGGGGGGGCATCCCGAATAGTAGCACTTAGCTTTTAATAGTACCTGCATCTTTACCTTTTTTACATTTTGAACAAAAAACACATTTCAAAACTGCCTGTGGTGCATTTAACTCTGACCAGGGCCATGCTGTGTAAGACCATCTGACAGTGTCTTTTTGCATTAGCTTTTAGCTACAGTGTCTGCCTATTTTGATCTAACTTTTCTACACACCTGCTGTTACAAAAATACTGTTCTAGTATCTGTGTAGTGTAGTATATTGTTTTCCCCTCCTTCCCCTCCTGAGTTGGCATGTCACGGGAGCAGCCCCTGTTCTTTCATTGCCTCTGTCCTATGCCCCCCTCCAGCAGCCATATCTTATGCTTTGGGGTCAGCTCCACTATTCAGTGAGGACGATGTGTTAGAGGACAGTCAGCAGCTACTGCCCAGCCAAGAAATGGAGGAGACATCTGCCGCTTCTTCCGCTAGGCAGACAAACACTGAGGAGGAGAGTAGCGTGGGAGGTGGTGTGGCGAGCGTTCCATCTCCTGCAGCACACACTTTTGTGGAAAACCGAGGAGGACATCAGTGACGTGCAGACACAACTCGATGATGATGATGATGATGATGATGAAGCCGATCGCACTTGGGTGCAGAAGGGGCTTCATGATCATCATCAGCAGAGGGTCCCAGGTTGCCCCAGAGTCAGCAGCTGAGGCAGCAAGGTGGCAGTAGGGTTGGCAGTCCGCATGGTGGCAGAATTGGGATGTCTGGAGCCACATGTGGCCGGGGCGGGGTAGACCACCTGCTGCCTTCCCGGGAGGTAGTGGAGCAGGGGTTCCTGGAGTTGGCAGCAGTAGCAGTGAATTAGTGCGGACTGTTGGAGGGAAAATTAGCTACTTGGCAGTGTGGCACTTTTTCATCAAGCATCCGCAGGAGGGTAACCTAGTCACATGCAAGATGTGTAGACAGAAGGTCAAGCATGGCCAGGACCCCAATGTTGGTACCACGGCCCTGCGGCAACACATGAGTTCTCAAAGAACTCAGTTCAGTTATCTTGTCACCTCTGTTTTTGATCTTTAAAGACTCACTAGCAACTGGTATAGTGCCAAGGGACTGGCGCAAGGCAAATGTGGTGCCCATTTTTAAAAAGGGCTCTAGGTCTTCTCCGGGCAATTCCAGACCTGTTAGCTTAACATCCATTGTAGGGAAATTGTTCGAGGGACTATTAAGGGACAACATATATGAATATGTAACTATCCATAATATTATAAGTGACAACCAACACGGTTTTACTAAGGACAGAAGCTGCCAAACTAACCTGATTGGCTTCTATGAGGAGGTGAGTAGAAGCCTGGACAGAGGGGCGGCTGTGGATATAGTTTTTCTGGATTTTGCTAAAGCATTTGACACTGTCCCCCATAGACACTTATTGGGGAAATTGAGATCTTCAGGATTAGAAAACGCAGTTTGTAACTGGATTGAAAACTGGCTGAAGGATCGAGTGCAGAGAGTTGTGGTTAATGATACCTACTCTGAATGGTTACCAGTTGTAAGCGGTGTACCCCAGGGTTCAGTGCTGGGCCCACTATTATTCAACCTGTTTATAAACGACATAGAAGATGGAATTAAAAGCACTATCTCTATTTTTGCAGATGACACAAAGATATGTAGCACAGTGCAATCTATTGAAGATGTTCACAAGCTTCAGGCTGACTTGGACACATTGAGTGTCTGGGCATCCACTTGGCAAATGAAGTTCAATGTGGAAAAATGTAAAGTCATGCACTTGGGGTCTAATAACCTGAAGGCCACATATGTCCTCAGGGGAGTAAAACTGGGAGAGTCACTTATTGAGAAGGATCTGGGGGTACTAGTAGATCACAGGCTAAATAACAGCATGCAATGCCAAGCAGCTGCTTCCAAGGCCACCAAGATACTATCATGCATTAAAAGAGGCATGGAATCACGGGATAGAGATGTAATTTTGCCTCTTTACAAGGCACTGGTGTGCCCTCATCTAGAATATGCCGTCCAGTTCTGGGCGCTCTGACTCTGGAAAGGGTGCAAAGGAGAGCCACCAAACTAATAAAGGAAATAAAAGATCTTAGTTATGAGGAAAGATTACGAGAATTAAATCTGTTTAGTCTTGAGAGGAGGCGATTGAGGGGGGACATGATTAACTTGTATAAATATATAAATGGACCATACAAAAAATATGGGGGAGCACTATTTCAGGAAAAATCCTCTCTAAGGACAAGGGGGCACTGCCTTCGATTGGAAAAAAAGAAATTTAGTCTCCGGAGTTTACTATAAGAACTATAAATCTATGGAATAGCCTCCCACAGAAGCTTGTTACAGCATCAACCGCTGACAGCTTAAAAAATGGATTAGATGCTTATTTAGAAGAAAATAACATTTACAGTTACTATTAGCGGTTATCAATAAAAAATAAAAATAAAGACAAAAAAAAATAAATAGCTTCCCCAGTAAAATAAAAATAACTTCCCCCCTACCCCAACACCCTTGGTTGAACTTGATGGACATATGTCTTTTTTCAACCGTATTAACTATGTAACTATGTAACATGCAGCGTCACCATAAAGCGGCCTGGGAGAACCGAGGCTCCGAAGTGGGGGTCCAGCCTGCTGCGTCAGCCAGTGCCACGCCGCTTCCAATTTCACCCAGCCAAGGCTCCAGCACCTCAGCCGAAGGTAGCTGTGCATCATACCCATCCTCTGCCGCTCCAGATGCTCCTGCTCCTGCTACTAAAAGTAATTCATCCCATCAGCAATCCATCAGCGAAGCCATGTCCAAGAGACAACAGTATGCGCCCACTCATCCTACGGCGCAGAAGCTAAATGTGCTCCTGTCCAAGTTGCTGGTGCTGCAGTCCCTCCCTTTTCAGGTGGTGAACTCTGCACCTTTCAGAGAGCTGATGGCTTGTGCCGAGCCGAGGTGGAGAGTCCCAAGCTGTCATTTCTTTGCAAAGAAGGCAGTACCAGCCCTGCACAAATTTGTTGAGCAGAAGGTGGGCCAGTCCTTGAGCCTGTTGGTGTGCACCAAAGTGCACGGCAGCTCCGACATCTGGAGCTGTAACTACGGTCAGGGACAATACATGTCCTTTACAGCCCACTGGGTGAATTTGGTTCCTGCACAGCAACTTGGACAGGTCACACCGCTTCGGCCTCCACGCTCCCAGGCCGTTTTGCCTGTCACAGTGTGCAACTCTGCCTCCTCATCCTCCCCGTCTCCTCAACCTCCACTGTATGGTCAATTCTCAATGCCCCTTCAGCCTACCATGTGTGCAGGGCACGGCGGTGTCACGCTGTGCTTCACATGGTTTGCCTTGGCGAACGGAGTCACACAGGGGAGGAGCTCCTGAAATTCATTCAAGAAATCAAAACATGGCTTACTCCGTGAAAATTGGAAATGGGTACCATGGTGACTGACAATGGGAGTAACATCTTGTCTGCGCTGCGACAAGGAAGCCTGAGCCATGCGCCCTGTATGGCACACCTGTTCAACCTAGTTGTCAAGCGTTTTCTGAGGTCTACCCCCCATCTACAAGACATCCTAACAATGGGAAGGAAACTTTGTATGCACTTCAGCCACTCCTACACCGCCAAGCACACCCTTCTTGAGCTACAGCGTCAGAACGGTATCCCCCAACATAGTCTGATTTGTGATGTTCCCACCCGTTGGAATTCTACCCTATACGAACAGAGAAAAGCCATCACTGATTTCTTGATGATCCAAGCAGATAGGGGGACTGCCCTGTGTAACTTTAATGTGAACCAGTGGCAGCTCATACGTGACACCTGCCGTTTGCTCAGGCCCTTTGAGGAAGCCACTTTATTTGTCAGTCGCCAGGATTACGGCATGAACGATGTGATTCCGCTGCTTCATGTAATACAACACATGTTGGAAACCATGGCTGGTCAGGGCACTGGAGACATGGCGCATGCATTTCACGGCCACATAAACCCCGTGGGAGCTGAGGAGGAGGAGCAGCACAGTGAAGCGCAGTTTAGTTTTGGCGAAATGGGCGGCTTATCCAGTCATCTGACAGGAGAGGAGGAGCAGCCAGTGGAGCTAGAGAGTTGTGAGGAAGGCGAGACAGAGGACCCAGACACACCGTGGCAGTATGCAGTGGAGATGGAAACAGGTAGTCCCTCCGAGTCACTTGCACAAATGGCACGATGCATGATCACGTGCTTGCATAGTGACCGCAGAATTGTCTCCATTTTTCAGCGGGATGACTTCTGGCTCTCCACTTTATTGGACCCTCGCTACCGGCACAAAATGGGGGCATTTTTTACACCCGCTGAGAGGGAGGACAAACTGACCTACTACAAAGACATTCTACGTAGTCAGTTGGCCGATGCCTATCTGCGCCATGGTCCCTACCCCCGCAGGTCTGACTCGGGGGGGAACTTTGTGATCACCTTCCACTGCCATGGCTGCCGGCGGGGGGTGGCAGGAGCAGCAGCTCCATCAGCAGCAGCCTTAGTCTTCAGTCGCTAATGAGTAGCTTTCTGCTACCGCATAGTGAGGCTACTCATGAGCAGCAGGAAGACCTGAAGCAGGGCCTGAACCAGCAGGTCATGTCATACCTTGAAATGACCATGCCAACACACCTTGAGGATCCGCTGGACTTCTGGCCAGCCAAACTTGACTTGTGGCCACAACTGGCAGAGTTTTCCCTGGGAAAGCTGTCCTGCCCGGCTAGTAGTGTGCCATCTGAGCGTCTTTAGTGCTGCGGGGGCCATAGTAATGCCAAGGAGAACTCGTCTGTCCACGAAAAATGTGGAGAGACTCACCTTTGTGAAGATGAGCCAGACATGGATCAGCCAGGATTTCCACCCACCAATAGCTGATGCATGCGATTAGCTGATGCATGGTAGCTCCTTCTGCTGCTGCCATCTCCTGGGTGTGTCTTTCAGGCAGTATATGAGCTTCTTCTGCTGCTGCCAACTCCTGGGTGTGTCTTTCAGGCAATATATGAGCTCCCTATGCTGCTGCCAACTCCAATGTGTTTTTCAGGCAATATATGAGCTCCCTATGCTGCTGCCAACTCCTGGGTGTGTCTTCCAGGCAATATATGAGCTTCTAATGCTGCTGCTGCTGCTGCCAACTCCTGGGTGTGTCCTTCAGGCAATATATGACCTCCCTACTTTGATGATACAAAGGTTAGTAATCGGGTGGATATTCCGGGAGGTGTCTGCAACATGGAAAATGATTTTGCTTTACTGGATAGATGGTCAAAACTGTGGAAACTAGAGTTTAATGTCTCTAAATGTAAAATCATGCACTTGGGTAGAAGGAATCCCTGCTCTGAGTACCGTATGGGCAGTACTGTGTTAGCCAGAACCTCGGAGGAGAGAGATTTAGGGGTACTGATTACTGATAGTTGCAAGATGAGTGGACAGTGTAGCCAGGCAGTGGGAAAAGCAAGCAGGATGCTCGGCTGCATAGCTCGAGGCATCACCAGTAGGAAGAGGGAGGTTGTGATGCCGCTGTATAGAGCCCTGGTAAGGCCACAGCTAGAATACTGTGTGCAGTTCTGGAGACCTTACCTGCAAAAAAAAATTATTCAAATAGAACGTGTCCAAAGGCGGGCAACGAAAATGGTGGAAGGACTTAAACTTAAAACTTATCAGGAGAGACTTAAAGAACTTAATTTGTACAGTCTGGAGGAAAGAAGGAAGAGGGGGGAAATGATTGACACCTTTAAATATGTGAAAGGATTGAATAAGGTTCAGGAGGGAAGTGTTTTTAAGAAGAAACTTAATGATAGAACAAGGGGGCACAACCTGAAGCTAGTCGGGGGGAAGATCAGGAGCAATGTTAGAAAATATTATTTTACAGAAAGAGTAGTAGATGCTTGGAATAAACTTCCAGCAGAGGTAGTTGAAAAATCAACAGTCACTGAATTTAAACATGCCTGGGATAAGCACACATCTATCCTAAGATAAAGAGTACATACAGTATACACATAAGGGCAGACTAGATGGACCGTATGGTCTCCTTCTGCCGTCAACCTTCTATGTTTCTATGTTAACAGGCGCTGGTCAGCATTTCTTCTTTACAGTTACAGGATTTGATTGCTAATTCATTCTAACTTTAGAATGCATTTAGGCAGCGTTTTAACTGTTGTATAACAAAATACACACTGGTAACAAAAAAGCAATGTGATAAAAGATTTAAAAGAAAATAATAAAATAACATTTGGCAACATTTAAGTTCTGTGTTTACATTATTTACAAGCCGACAGAGCGAGTTATCTACAAATAAATACTGCTCATTATTTTAAATGGGCCAGTTCACATATATACGCAGCATGCACATACACACACTCCTACATGTAGTCCTGTGCAAATGCTCACACTTCTATGCACATACATGTACTCCTACACACACACTCCCATGCACATGCATGCACTCCCACAAGCACATGCACACACTCCCATGCACGATGAAGGACATGGGCACATTCGTGCACTTCCAAACATACATGTGTGCACTCCCAAAGTGAATGTACGCACTTTCAAACATGCATGTGCGCACTTCTGACTGTAGTTGTGTACCTGTGCTATAGAGAATAAATTGGGAGGCTGCGGACACCTTCATCATTAAATGTTGTCAGATGTGAGAATTGCCTGAGCCTTCCCCTGCCAGACACCTATGGCTGCTGGGAACCATTGTTATCACACAGCTGTAGCTTTTCTTTACAGAAAGGAGAATAGTAAGCACTGTAACGGGGCACCTGTCGGCAGTAATAAGAAGCACATCATGTCAAGCTCATCGGTGAGTCATTGCCTCTAATTCTCAGTGAAATATGCTTCTAGGTTTGTGCTACAATGTGACAATCCTAACTGGTACCCTGTACTGTGATGCTGTCAGAATACATAAAAATTGTATTAGAGGGATACTGCTTAAAGTCCAAATGTCTTGTTTGTAATGTTTTCAGGGATTTCTCATATTTTTAGATGAAAAAAAATAAAAATAAATACTTTTTAAATGTAGCATTTTTTTTAAGTGGAACAAAACCGACCAGCATCCATGCTGGAATCTAAAAGGGTCAAGGGCCGGACACTGGCTTCCCCCCGAAGCATCCTAAACTTGCTGTATGAAACCCCCCAAGGCGCCAGCAATCACTCACCTTTCCCTGGTCCAACAAGGTTTGGACCTTTAAAAAAAAAAAAAAAAAGAACTGGTGTGGGGTCCCTCCTATCCAGCAAAACCAGGTGGACTCTTCTGCACCCCCTGGGCTTTGGAGATGCAGGTAATGGGGCGGGGGTTAATGGCTAGTCACCTGCAGCAAGCAGCTTGCCAGCCCCCTCTGCTCTGGTATAGGCACTTCAAAAACCCCTTACCAGTTCACAAAGAGTTAAGTGTAAAGAAATAAAACAGTGTAGTCCCCGGCACTGGATCCTGGATGTGGGTGAGCATTTTTTTTGGGGGGGGGAACCTAGCTGTCACTTAAACAGGACCAACACCCATTTTTACTTTAATCAGTGTTGGTCCCGCTGTTTGGTGATCGCAAAAATCTCGGGGGGAGGGCATCCAGAATGATGGAGCCCCCCTCGCAGCTAACAGCACATTAAGCTCTTAGTACTCACATTCATTACGAGCCTGTGGCGAGAACGGAGTCCCACAATTGACTGCCGGGAGGTCACGTGGGGAGGTCCTGCCAGTGGCCTCCCCACATGACTGCCCGGCAGCCAGTTGTGGGACCCTATTCTCGCCGCAGGCTCATAATGAATGTGAGTATTACGAGCTTAATGTGAATTCTACATTGCTGCACTTAAAGGGTTAAAGGACCACTACCATCCAAAACATAAAATAGAAAGAATGAATTCTTAATTGGATGATATTTGCATACTGAGTGATTTTCTTCATAAATTGTATTGTGATTTTGTTGATTTACTGAGTTTATAATGTAGATTAAGGAATAGGATAGGAATCCAGGGCAGGTTACACATTATCCTCTGCTAAGCACAATATGGACAATATGTTAGTGTGAAACTCACATACTCCTTTCTTATCACAAAAACTGCCCTCCCTGCTCCCCTTGCTCACCTCCACCTACAACCCTGGGGGAGCATTTATTGGTGGGGTACTGTGTGGGCCACTGCTAGTGTAAAGCAGTAAAGCAATGTTGGGCAATGTCTAGGTTAATATGCACAGGATCTACACATATCTGTCAGAGTGGACCGGAAGGTATCATCTGTGTTGGTGCTAAGTTACAAATGCCCAAAAGTAAACCCCTTATCTGGAAAATGTCCCTAACTCTCCACAGTAATGTCACAACGAACAATATGAGACCGCACTGTACTTATTTATTAATGTAAATGGTGTACACACTACCAGGATGAGGTAATGACCAATGTACAAATTCAAAGAAATTTTTCCCCTATCTCCAAATTGAATTTTATTTTTTACATTTTTTAATACCTGATGATACATGAACATATTAAAAACAATTTAAAAAACATATAATACACATGTGCTCACAAAGGGAAGAAGGGGAGGGGGGGGGGGACACCCAGATGGAAAATAATTGTTGAGAGGCACTAATATCCACAAAATATCCAATGATAATACACCTTTAAGTCAGCTTTGACCTAGCTGGAAACTATATAATAAAGAATGTGCATACAACCTATATAACTAAGAATTGTGTCCTATACATCAAATATACCAAATATCTATGTTAAAGTGCAAAGAAAGTGCCTAGTGCAAAAAATCTTCTATGTGCAAAATTGCAGATAAATAATCAAGAGGACCAGCCAGGTAGAAACAAAGTAGACACTGGGCCTTATTCATGAAGGGATAGCGTCAGGTAGTGCCTTGTTAATGAGAGGTAGCGACACGAGAACGCCGGCTTAAATACGCAATCACACATTTATGAAGCCGGTCCTGTTTAGCGACTGGGAGAACGCCATGTAGCATAAGATTCAACATGTTCCCAGCCACAGCGAACAGCGCCTGCGTTCAGCCTGGCCGAACGCCAGGTATTACCTCTCGCTACCTGGCGCTCTCCCATACATTTCTATGGCAGACAGTCGAATGGCTTTTTTGGGGTTTTTTTCTAGGTTAAAATGCAAATGTGTTATAGTTCTGAAGTGTATGTAATGTTTCCATCGTTTTTTTTTCCAAAGTTAATTTGTAATGTGCCAATGAAATGTTAAACTCACACCCCTACCCCAATGTCATTCCCGTTATTTTTAGCGGTTTTTTTTACAACACATCACTTTCTGCTAACCGTGTCTGGCTCTCTATGCCGCAGTCAGCCAAAAACAGCGCTCACGCTGTTTCCTAGAAATTTCCTTGTTAAATCGAGGTTATTGCGGCGTGGGCCAGTCGCTATGCAGAGCCGCTACGTGTTGCTGGCTGCGGCGCTGTGCTGTTCATACATGTGCATTTGTTGTTTTTGTGCAGAAATACCTTGTAGTCGCTGTTGTAGAATACGCAGCAGACATTTGTGCGCATCTGACTGCACTAGCATGACCTGGAAACCATAGTTCAAGTAAATAAGAACCCATTAGGCATCACATTGTGCCACACATTTTGACACCTTCCATTATTGAAGCATTCCAATGTATCTAAAGCTATATCTGGAGTCTGGTTTTGTACACATTCACACATGTATATATAGATGCTCTTACGCTGTTACAAATAATTATGCAGCATTAATCAAAATATGTCAAATACATTTTAGCGTGTGTGCATGTAGCGGATGAGATATTAGCGTATACTTACGATTCCCTAAGTGTATATTAGCGTATTATTAATGCGAGGATTGTAATGTTTTTGCTTTCACTTTCGTTTTTTCAACTTCCGGTTTACACCTACGAGGATCCGGCATGCGGCCTAGACGCCCTGCACGTCGTCTCCCCAGCTACTCCTCTGATTCAGCCCCCCCCCCCCCCCGTCTTCCCTGGCCCATCAACATCCCGTGTACCCCCCGCAAGCAGAAAGGCCACGCGGAAAAGGGTGGATCCGCGGGTTAACGGGCAGGTAGTGAAAGTGAGTATAGGTTCTATTTGTCAGATGCAATAATCTAGCTTTGTATATATGTTTTTGCATGGATATATACATGTATTGATGTTTTTTTTTTTTTTTAAGGATTTTTGTGTGCTTGAGTACGCCTGTGGTGCAAAAAGGCACATAGTGTTGGAGGTGAAAGCCACTGTGTCCCGGCGCTTCAAGATGCATCTGACTGCGCGTTCCATCATCCAGAAGTGGTCAGATTTCAAGCTCCAGGACAATGAAGATGTATATAGGCTCTATGATGCCTATGCTTCAGGTAAGTGTGACCTGACAAAATGTTAATCCTAACAATAATGTCGTTGTATAATGTAGTCGCTTTTTTGAATATTTTTTGAGGTGTTCTTTTTTTTGCTCCCCTCAACACAGATAAGCGTCCTCCCCTGGGCAAACGTGGGAAGGGTATCCTCCCCCGCACAAGAGTGGTGGGCTCGGATGAGTCTGCAGGGGAGGGTCCCTCTCGCCAGTCCTATCTAGAGGACCCAGGGGAGGAAGGGGATGACGCCCCAGAGGAGCGTGCTGCTGGGGGGAGGGCAGTATGAAGCCTCAGCTCCTCACATTCGGACTCAGTTGAGTCTCTAAACCCTAGTGCCCACTCTCAAGTGGGGAGTCCAAGTGGGGAGGAGGACATGGACTCGCCCACACTCCCTCAAGGATCAGGAAGTGAGAGGGAGGAGTGTGGGCCATTGGTTTTGGGATATTCTGGCCCCAATGTGAGGAGTAGAAGCTCCACGCCTCCTCCCCAGAGTTCATCCCCTGGTGAGTGCATTTCTAATTGTTGTTTGTCTGTTCCAGGTTGAATATGTGCATAGACAAATATCCTGTGCCATCATTATCTGTTTTTCAGGGCATCATAGAGCCGGCACCTCTAGCAGCTATGCACCAGACGTTGCACTCGGGCATAGTCGTGGTAAGTGTTTTTTGTTATCAATCACATGGTGTATGTAATATTAGAAACTACATAGACATGTTTGATAGTGCTACATAGCATTAGATTGTAGTGCAAATTTCATACACTTCATTAACACAACTCCAATTCCTGACAAATGCAAGCCCCACAAATTTAACATTTGAGTCATTACAGCATGCTGCTGCATTGCAAATGTGTTAGCAAATGTTTTAATATTTTCTGAACACATGTGCCAGCCTCAAAACTAAGTATGTGGATGTCAAGGTTAAAGTGGACCGTCACCCTGGGGTGATCGGCCCGGGAATCTTTAAGATTCCCGGACCGATCACCTCCCTCACCGCGGGACATCCGAGATCGGGATGTCCCGCGGTGAGGGACCCCCCCGAAAACCCCCCAAAAACTCACCTCCTCGGCGGCGGCGGCCGCCTCCCGCGCGCCCCTCTAGTCGTGCGCGCCCCCCGCGCCGGCCGTTTGTGAATGGCCGGCGCGGGCGCGCGCGCTGTGAGAGGGACGTGCGGGAGGCGGCGGCGGACGCGCTGGCTTGTCCGTCGCTGTCAGCGCTTGTCCGTCGCTGTCACCCGGCCACGTGGGAGCGTTGTGAGGTGAGTATTGGGGTGTTTCTGGGGGGTTTTACACAGCGGGGTACCCCTAATCGGGGTGCCCCCCTGAAGTGGACCAAAACCCAGGATAGTCAAAATCCTGGGTGTTGGTCCACTTTAAAGCTTGAATTTGCATTGCAAATGTGTGCCAAATGTGTGCCAAAAATGGTATTGTTGGTGGCCTGGGTGGTGCCGACTCATTGTTAGGGGCAGTGTTGGGGGACAACAGTGCAGTAAAAAAAATAGACTGCTGCTGTATTAGCTGATGTAACAACAACAAAGTTTGGTCCTGGCGCTCTAGAGATTGTTGGATGCCATGCATCATTTGTTGGATGGCTTGCATCATTTCAGACTGTTGGTGGTTTCTCAAATCTGTAACTTCTTGTCTCAGGTCCCGAATTTGTTGTTGGTCCACCAGCGATTAGTTTTCCAACGCCGCAATGCGCTCCTGAGTTCCATCACACGGCTGTAGGCCTCCAGCATCCTGCCCCCTAGTTCATACAGGTCGGCACTTGTGGGGGCACCTCGGGCAGTTGGTTGTTGCGCAGGCTAAAACATAAAACCAAATATTATTTTCCAGATTGGATTTAGCAGATAAATCAAAACCGCATACATCTATGGTTACATTATCATGTACCGTAGGTTCTGCCTCTGTAGCCTGGCCACATGGGACTTGTGAGGAGGGCACATCCTGGGTTGCCGCAAACAATTCCTGCTACGATCAAAGTATGTTGTATGTTACATGGGGGAACCTGATTGTCACAAATATATGTAACCGTTGAACAACTATAACCAATTCATCAATGGTACCTGAGTGTGCTCCTCTTCAAATAGTACAGGTGTCTGGCTGCCAGAAAGGGGCAAATCGTCATCTGAGAGTAGCGGCAACATCGCATATGCTAATTAGAAAAGTCCTGTTATTTGTTAGGTTCATAATATGGGTCCATTTTGTCAAACCAGTATAGAGGCAATACCTGTCCAAAGTAACTCATTGGCCAGTACACACACCCTTGTCAATTTTGAGATATTAGGAAGAAAGCTTTTTGTTTAATCAACACGATAAAGTCATTGTGTCAACAAATAGCATAATCACTAGGGATGAGCGAATCGATCCGGACGAACCCGGATTCGATCCTAATTTCAGGAAAAATTCGATTCGGATCGAATCCGAATTTCCCCGCGATTCGATCGCTCGAAGTTTTCCTTTAACATCCATTCATTTACATTTACAGGCATTCTAAGATGGCGGACGGGACATGTCTGGACATCTGTCCCGCGCCAGTGCAAGCTGGGGCAGTCACATGCAGCCTATCAGCAGCCAGCAAGCCCGGTGACGTCACAGCGCTATTTAAGTCGGCCATCTTGCTTTTCCTTCCTCATTTCTCTATTGCATTTGTGAGAGACAGAACGTTGTAGTGAGAGAGAGAGGCAGTTAGACAGGCAGGGACAGACAGGGACAGGCTGGAGACAGGCAGGAGACAGACAGGAGACAGACAGAAAGTCAGCGAAAAACAGGGAAAGGTAGGAAAAATCGGAGGCTGTCACAGGGAGATTTTTTTTTTTTTTCATCCAGCCTGAGTGTTACTAGCTGGATGACAGGCTTTGTTAGCGATTTCAGGCTGCTTATACTAACTAACTGTGCATATATACTGAACTGATCTTAAGTCTGCTGTGAGGCATCCCATTCTGTGACTACACCAGCCTCTGTTTAAGACCATATAACCATTTGCACTTATTCTAATTGAAATTAGGCCTGATAAAGACACTTTTGCTGTTCATAGCACTACTGGACCCTGCCAGGTGTACTTACTGCTGGTTTTTAGGGCATCCCATTCTGGGACTACAGCAGCCTCTGTTTAACACCATATAACCATTTGCACTTATTATAATTGAAATTAGGCCTGATAAAGACACTTTTGCTGTTCATAGCACTACTTGTCCCAGGTTCACTGCTGGGTTTTTAGGGCATCCCATTCTGTGACTACAGCAGCCTCTGTTTAAGACCATATAACCATTTGCACTTATTCTAATTGAAATTAGGCCTGATAAAGACACTTTTGCTGTTCATAGCACTACTTGTCCCAGGTTCACTGCTGGGTTTTTAGGGCATCCCATTCTGTGACTACAGCAGCCTCTGTTTAAGACCATATAACCATTTGCACTTATTATATTTGAAATTAGGCCTGATAAAGACACTTTTGCTGTTCATAGCACTACTTGTCCCAGGTTCACTGCTGGGTTTTTAGGGCATCCCATTCTGTGACTACAGCAGCCTCTGTTTAAGACCATATAACCATTTGCACTTATTCTAATTGAAATTAGGCCTGATAAAGACACTTTTGCTGTGCATAGCACTACTTGTCCCAGGTTCACTGCTGGGTTTTTAGGGCATCCCATTCTGTGACTACAGCAGCCTCTGTTTAACACCATATAACCATTTGCACTTATTATAATTGAAATTAGGCCTGATAAAGACACTTTTGCTGTTCATAGCACTACTGGACCCTGCCAGGTGTACTTACTGCTGGTTTTTAGGGCATCCCATTCTGTGACTACAGCAGCCTCTGTTTAAGACCATATAACCATTTGCACTTATTATAATTGAAATTAGGCCTGATAAAGACACTTTTGCTGTGCATAGCACTACTTGTCCCAGGTTCACTGCTGGGTTTTTAGGGCATCCCATTCTGTGACTACAGCAGCCTCTGTTTAACACCATATAACCATTTGCACTTATTCTAATTGAAATTAGGCCAGATAAAGACACTTTTGCTGTGCATAGCACTACTTGTCCCAGGTTCACTGCTGGGTTTTTAGGGCATCCCATTCTGTGACTACAGCAGCCTCTGTTTAACACCATATAACCATTTGCACTTATTATAATTGAAATTAGGCCTGATAAAGCCCCTTTACTGTTCATAGCACTACTGGACCCTGCCAGGTGTACTTACTGCTGGTTTTTAGGGCATCCCATTCTGTGACTACAGCAGCCTCTGTTTAAGACCATATAACCATTTGCACTTATTATAATTGAAATTAGGCCTGATAAAGACACTTTTGCTGTGCATAGCACTACTTGTCCCAGGTTCACTGCTGGGTTTTTAGGGCATCCCATTCTGTGACTACAGCAGCCTCTGTTTAACACCATATAACCATTTGCACTTATTATAATTGAAATTAGGCCTGATAAAGACACTTTTGCTGTGCATAGCACTACTTGTCCCAGGTTCACTGCTGGGATTTTAGGGCATCCCATTCTGTGACTACAGCAGCCTCTGTTTAACACCATATAATCATTTGCACTTATTATAATTGAAATTAGGCCTGATAAAGACACTTTTGCTGTTCATAGCACTACTTGTCCCAGGTTCACTGCTGGGTTTTTAGGGCATCCCATTCTGTGACTACAGCAGCCTCTGTTTAACACCATATAACCATTTGCACTTATTATAATTGAAATTAGGCCTGATAAAGACACTTTTGCTGTGCATAGCACTACTTGTCCCAGGTTCACTGCTGGGTTTTTAGGGCATCCCATTCTGTGACTACAGCAGCCTCTGTTTAACACCATATAACCATTTGCACTTATTATAATTGAAATTAGGCCTGATAAAGACACTTTTGCTGTTCATAGCACTACTGGACCCTGCCAGGTGTACTTACTGCTGGTTTTTAGGGCATCCCATTCTGTGACTACAGCAGCCTCTGTTTAAGACCATATAACCATTTGCACTTATTATAATTGAAATTAGGCCTGATAAAGACACTTTTGCTGTGCATAGCACTACTTGTCCCAGGTTCACTGCTGGGTTTTTAGGGCATCCCATTCTGTGACTACAGCAGCCTCTGTTTAACACCATATAACCATTTGCACTTATTCTAATTGAAATTAGGCCTGATAAAGACACTTTTGCTGTGCATAGCACTACTTGTCCCAGGTTCACTGCTGGGTTTTTAGGGCATCCCATCTGTGACTACAGCAGCCTCTGTTTAACACCATATAACCATTTGCACTTATTATAATTGAAATTAGGCCTGATAAAGACACTTTTGCTGTTCATAGCACTACTGGACCCTGCCAGGTGTACTTACTGCTGGTTTTTAGGGCATCCCATTCTGTGACTACAGCAGCCTCTGTTTAAGACCATATAACCATTTGCACTTATTATAATTGAAATTAGGCCTGATAAAGACACTTTTTGCTGTGCATAGCACTACTTGTCGCAAGTTCACTGCTGGGTTTTTAGGGCATCCCATTCTGTGACTACAGCAGCCTCTGTTTAACACCATATAACCATTGCACTTATTCTAATTGAAATTAGGCCTGATAAAGACACTTTTTGCTGTGCATAGCACTACTTGTCCCAGGTTCACTGCTGGGTTTTTAGGGCATCCCATTCTGTGACTACAGCAGCCTCTGTTTAACACCATATAACCATTTGCACTTATTATAATTGAAATTAGGCCTGATAAAGACACTTTTGCTGTGCATAGCACTACTTGTCGCAAGTTCACTGCTGGGTTTTTAGGGCATCCCATTCTGTGACTACAGCAGCCTCTGTTTAACACCATATAACCATTGCACTTATTCTAATTGAAATTAGGCCTGATAAAGACACTTTTGCTGTGCATAGCACTACTTGTCCCAGGTTTACTGCTGGGTTTTTAGGGCATCCCATTCTGTGACTACAGCAGCCTCTGTTTAAGACCATATAACCATTTGCACTTATTATAATTGAAATTAGGCCTGATAAAGACACTTTTGCTGTTCATAGCACTACTTGTCCCAGGTTCACTGCTGGGTTTTTAGGGCATCCCATTCTGTGACTACAGCAGCCTCTGTTTAAGACCATATAACCATTTGCACTTATTATAATTGAAATTAGGCCTGATAAAGACACTTTTGCTGTGCATAGCACTACTTGTCCCAGGTTCACTGCTGGGTTTTTAGGGCATCCCATTCTGTGACTACAACAGCCTCTGTTTAACACCATATAACCATTTGCACTTATTCTAATTGAAATTAGGCCTGATAAAGACACTTTTGCTGTTCATAGCACTACTTGTCCCAGGTTCACTGCTGGGTTTTTAGGGCATCCCATTCTGTGACTACAGCAGCCTCTGTTTAACACCATATAACCATTTGCACTTATTCTAATTGAAATTAGGCCTGATAAAGACACTTTTGCTGTGCATAGCACTACTTGTCCCAGGTTCACTGCTGGGTTTTTAGGGCATCCCATTCTGTGACTACAGCAGCCTCTGTTTAAGACCATATAACCATTTGCACTTATTATAATTGAAATTAGACCCGATAAAGACACTTTTGCTGTTCATAGCACTACTTGTCCCAGGTTCACTGCTGGGTTTTTAGGGCATCCCATTCTGTGACTACAGCAGCCTCTGTTTAACACCATATAACCATTTGCACTTATTATAATTGAAATTAGGCCTGATAAAGACACTTTTGCTGTGCATAGCACTACTTGTCCCTGCCAGGTGTACTTACTGCTGGTTTTTAGGGCATCCCATTCTGTGACTACAGCAGCCTCTGTTTAAGACCATATAACCATTTGCACTTATTCTAATTGAAATTAGCCCTGATAAAGACACTTTTGCTGTGCATAGCACTACTTGTCCCTGCCAGGTGTACTTACTGCTGGTTTTTGGGGCATCCCATTCTGTGACTACACCAGCCTCTGTTTAAGACCATATAACCATTTGCACTTATTCTAATTGAAATTAGGCCTGATAAAGACACTTTTGCTGTGCATAGCACTACTGGACCCTGCCAGGTGCACTTCTTTTTTGGGGCATCCCATTCTGTGACTACACCAGCCTCTCTTTAAGACCATATAACCATTTGCACTTATTCTAATTGAAATTAGGCCTGATAAAGACACTTTTGCTGTGCATAGCACTACTTGTCCCTGCCAGGTGTACTGCTGGTTTTTGGGGCATCCCATTCTGTGACTACAGCAGCCTCTGTTTAAGACCATATAACCATTTGCACTTATTCTAATTGAAATTAGGCCTGATAAAGACACTTTTGCTGTGCATAGCACTACTTGTCCCTGCCAGGTGTACTGCTGGTTTTTGGGGCATCCCATTCTGTGACTACAGCAGCCTCTGTTTAACACCATATAACCATTTGCACTTATTCTAATTGAAATTAGGCCTGATAAAGACACTTTTGCTGTGCATAGCACTACTTGTCCCTGCCAGGTGTACTGCTGGTTTTTGGGGCATCCCAATCTGTGACTACAGCAGCCTCTGTTTAACACCATATAACCATTTGCACTTATTCTAATTGAAATTAGGCCTGATAAAGACACTTTTGCTGTGCATAGACTTACTGCTGCCTGCCAGGTGCACTTCTGTTGGGGCATCCCATTCTGTAACATACCATACCCCTCTTTATTTACACTAAGCAGCTCTCTTATTTACACTAAGCAGGCCTGTTGGAGGCTGAGTGTTACTGCTCACTTTTGGTGTGCATTATATTCTGTTTCATATAGACCCACCGCTGCCCGGGGGTTCTTAAAATATCACCTACTACCACGCCAGTTAGACTATGTCGGGCAGACAAGTGCCTGGAAGTGAAAAGAGGAGTGGCAGAGGACAAGATTCCGCAGGCAGAGCTCGCATCAGACTGGGGGCCAGTAGCAGCAGGAGTCACGCTGAGAGACCTAATCTGCCAGTATCTGCTAGCGGTCGGGTCTCCACCAGTAACGCATCTGCCGTGGTAGATTGGTTGACGCGCTCATCAACAACATCATTATAACTTACGTCTGAGACCCCCAGTCTAGCGTCGGTAGGTTCCTCTGTCACAACCCTGAGTTGGCATGCCCCGAGAGCAGTCCCTGTCCTCCCATTGCCTCTGGCCTACGCCGTTCCCTCCCCCAGCGACGTATCCTATGCTTTGGGTTCAGCTCCACTCTTTAGTGAGGAGGACCATCAGATAGAGGACAGTCAGCAGCTACTGCCCAGCCAAGAAATGGAGGTGGCTTCTCTAGCTAGGCAGACAAATAGTGATGTGGACAGTGTCGTGGGTGCTGCGAGCGTTCCAGCTCCTGTGCCAGACACTGTTGACGAATCCACGAACATCAGTGACGTACAGCCACAACTCGGTGATGATGATGATGACGATGAAGCCGATCGCACTTGGGAGCCGGGTGATGAAGGGGCTTCATCGTCATCATCAGGAGAAGAGGGGCGCAGGTTGCCCCGGAGTCAGCAGCTGAGGCAGCAAGGTGGTAGCAGTCAGCATGGGGGCACAATTCCAAAGGCTGGAGCCGGCCGGGGCCGGGGTAGAGCACCTGCTGTGCGGCAGTCTACCTTATCGGGAGGTAGTGGAGCAGGGGTTCCTGGAGTTGGCAACAGCAGCATTGAATCAGTGAGGCCAGGGGGTGGGAAAAGTAGCTACTCAGCAGTGTGGCAGTTTTTCCTGAAGCATCCGCAGGAGGGTAACATGGCCACATGCAAGATATGTAGGCAGAAGGTGAAGCGTGGCCAGGGTCCAAATGTTGGCACCACGGCCCTGCGTCAACATATGATGCGTCACCATAAAGCGACCTGGGAGAACCGAGGCTCCCAAGGGGTGGTCCAGTCTGCTTCCTCACCAAGTGAGCTCCCAATTTCTGCCAGCCAAGGCTCCAGCACCTCAGCCGAAGGCAGCTGTGCGTCATACCCATCCTCTGTCCTCCTCCTCCAAGTCATGCATCCCGCCAGCAATCCATCAGCGAAGCCATGTCCAAGAGACAGCAGTATGCGCCCACTCATCCTACGGCGCAGAAGCTGAATGTGCTCCTGTCCAAGTTGCTGGTGCTGCAGTCGCTCCCTTTTCAGGTGGTGGAATCTGCACCTTTCAGAGAACTGATGGCTTGTGCCGAGCCGAGGTGGAGAGTCCCAAGCCGTCATTTCTTTGCCAAGAAGGCAGTACCAGCGCTGCACACTTTTGTTGAACAGAAGGTGGGCCAGTCCTTGAGCCTGTCGGTGTGTAGCAAAGTGCATGGCAGCGCCAACATCTGGAGCTGTAACTACGGTCAGGGACAGTACATGTCGTTTACAGCCCACTGGGTGAATGTGGACCCTTTGCAGCAGCAGCAGCAACTTGGACAGGTCACGCCGCTTCGGCCTCCGCGCTCCCTGCCCGTTGGGCCTGTGACACCGTGGGACTCGGCCTCCTCATCCTCTACCATCTCCTCACCCTCCACTGTAGGCTCAAGTCTCAGTGCCCCTCCAGTCTACCATGTGTGCAGGGCACGGAGGTGTCACGCAGTGCTTCACATGGTTTGTCTTGGCGAACGGAGTCACACAGGGGAGGAACTGCTTAAATGTATTCATCAGGAAATCCAAACATGGCTTACTCCAAGAAAACTTAAAATGGGAATCATGGTTACCGACAATGGGAAGAACATTTTGTCTGCGCTGCGCCAAGGAAGCCTGACCCATGCCCCCTGCATGGCTCACGTCTTCAATCTGGTTGTCAAGCGGTTTCTGAAGTGTTCCCCCCATCTGCAAGACATCCTAACAACTTCAAGGAAACTTTGCATGCACTTCAGCCACTCATACACCGCCAAACACACCCTTCTTGAGCTACAGCGTCAGAATGGTATCCCCCAACATAGTCTGATTTGCGATGTTTCCACCCGTTGGAATTCCACCCTTCACATGTTGGACCGATTATATGAACAGAGAAAAGCCATCACGGATTTCCTGATGATCCAAGCAGATAGGGGGACTCCCCTGTGTAACTTCAATGTCAACCAGTGGCAGCTCATACGTGACACCTGCCGTTTGCTCAGGCCCTTTGAGGAAGCCACTTTATTTGTCAGTCGGCAGGATTACGGGATGAACGAAGTGATTCCACTGCTTCATGTACTACAGCACATGTTGGAAACCATGGCTGGTCAGGGCACTGGAGACATGGCGTTTACATCTTACGGCCACATGAACCCCGTTGGAGCTGAACTGGAGGAGGAGGAGGAAGAGGAGGAGGAGGAGTTGCCCAGCGAAACACAGTTTAGGCTTGGCGAAATGGCCTTTTTTATCTAGTCAGCGGACAGGAGAGGAGGAGCAGGAGCAGCCAGAGGAGCTAGAGGTTTTTGAGGAAGGCGAGACAGAGGACCCGGGCACACCGTGGCAGTATGCAGTGGAGATGGAGACAGGTAGTACATCTGAGTCACTTGCGCAAATGCCACGAAGCATGCTCACGTACTTGCGTAGTGACCCCAGAATTGTTTCCATCTGTCGGCGGGATGACTTCTGGCTGTCCACCTTATTGGACCCTCGCTTCCGGCACAAAATGGGGGCATTTTTTAAACCCACCGAGAGGGAGGACAAACTGAACTACTACAAAGACATTCTACGTAGGCAGTTGGCCGATGCCTATCTGCGCCATGGTCCATACTCTCGCAGGTCTGACTCGAGGGGACCTCTGCGCTCACCTTCCACTGCCATGGCCGCTGGGGGGGTTGTCAGGAGCAGCAGCAGCAGCTCCATCAGCAGCAGCAGCCTCAGTCTTCAGTCGCTAATGAGTAGCTTTCTACACCCGCATAGTGAGGCTACTCATGAGCAGCAGGAAGACCTGGAGCAGGACCTCAACCAGCAGGTCATGTCATACTTTGACATGACCATGCCAACACACCTTGAGGATCCGCTGGACTTCTGGGCAGCCAAACTTGATTTGTGGCTGCAACTAGCAGAGTTTGCCCTGGAAAAGCTGTCCTGCCCGGCAAGTAGCGTGCCATCTGAGCGGGTGTTTAGTGCGGCGGGGGCCATAGTTACGGCGAGGAGAACTCGTCTGTCAACTAAAAATGTGGAGAGACTCACCTTTGTCAAAATGAATCAGGGATGGATCAGCCAGGATTTCCACCCACCAATGCCTGATGCATGCGACTAGATTCAGCATGGTGCCACGTTTTACACTTTCCAAATGGTGCAAAACATATTTATGTCTTTAGGCCAATTTTTGGGCTCCTGCTGCTGCTGCTGCCAACTCCAGGGTGTGAATCATCCAATTCTTGGGCTCCTGAAGCCAACCCCAGTGTCTCTTTAAAGTAATATTTGGGCTCCTGCTGCTGCTGCTGCTGCCAACTCCAGGGTGTGAATCATCCAATTTTTGGGCTCCTGAAGCCAACTCCATTGTCTCTTTCAAGTAATATTTGGCCTCCTGCTGCTGCTGCCAACTCCCGGGTGTGATTCATCCAATTTTTGGCCTCCTGAAGCCAACCCCAGTGTCTCTTTAAAGTAATATTTGGGCTCCTGCTGCTGCTGCTGCTGCCAACTCCAGGGTGTGATTCATCCAATTTTGGGCTCCTGAAGCCAACCCCAGTGCCTCTTTAAAGTAATATTTGGGCTCCTGCTGCTGCCAACTCCAGGGTGTGATTCATCCAATTTTTGGGCTCCTGAAGCCAACTCCAGTGTATATTTGGGCTCCTGCTGCTGCTGCTGCTGCCAACTCCAGGGTGTGAATCATCTAATTTTTGGGCTCCTGAAGCCAACCCCAGTGTCTCTTTAAAGTTATATTTGGGCTCCTGCTGCTGCTGCTGCCAACTCCAGGGTGTGATTCATCCAATTTTTGGGCTCCTGAAGCCAACCCCAGGGTCTCTTTAAAGTAATGTTTGGGCTCCTGTTGCTGCTGCTGCCAACTCCAGGGTGTGATTCATCCAATTTTTGGGCTCCTGAAGCCAACTCCAGTGTATATTTGGGCTCCTGCTGCTGCTGCTGCTGCCAACTCCAGGGTGTGAATCATCCAATTTTTGGGCTCCGGAAGCCAACCCCAGTGTCTCTTTAAAGTAATATTTGGGCTCCTGCTGCTGCCAACTCCAGGGTGTGATTCATCCAATTTTTGGGCTCCTGAAGCCAACCCCAGTGTCTCTTTAAAGTAATGTTTGGGCTCCTGCTGCTGCTGCTGCCAACTTCTGCCAACTCCAGGGTGTGATTCATCCAATTTTTGGGCTCCTGAAGCCAACTCCAGTGTATATTTGGGCTCCTGCTGCTGCTGCTGCCAACTCCAGGGTGTGAATCATCCAATTTTTGGGCTCCTGAAGCCAACCCCAGTGTCTCTTTAAAGTAATATTTGGGCTCCTGCTGCTGCCAACTTCAGGGTGTGATTCATCCAATTTTGGGCTCCTGAAGCCAACCCCAGTGTCTCTTTAAAGTAATATTTGGGCTCCTGCTGCTGCCAACTCCAGGGTGTGATTCATCCAATTTTTGGGCTCCTGAAGCCAACCCCAGTGTCTCTTTAAAGTAATGTTTGAGCTCCTGCTGCTGCTGCTGCCAACTTCTGCCAACTCCAGGGTGTGATTCATCCAATTTTTGGGCTCCTGAAGCCAACTCCAGTGTATATTTGGGCTCCTGCTGCTGCAAACTCCAGGGTGTGAATCATCCAATTTTTGGGCTCCTGAAGCCAACCCCAGTGTCTCTTTAAAGTAATATTTGGGCTCCTGCTGCTGCCAACTCCAGGGTGTGATTCATCCAATTCTGGGCTCCTGAAGCCAACCCCAGTGTCTCTTTAAAGTAATATTTGGGCTCCTGCTGCTGCCAACTCCAGGGTGTGATTCATCCAATTTTTGGGCTCCTGAAGCCAACCCCAGGGTCTCTTTAAAGTAAAATTTGGGCTCCTGCTGCTGCTGCTGTCAACTCCTGCCAACTCCAGGGTGTGATTCATCCAATTCTTGGGCTCCTGAAGCCAACCCCAGTGTCTCTTTAAAGTAATGTTTGGGCTCCTGCTGCTGCTGCTGCCAACTTCTGCCAACTCCAGGGTGTGATTCATCCAATTTTTGGGCTCCTGAAGCCAACTCCAGTGTATATTTGGGCTCCTGCTGCTGCTTCTGCCAACTCCAGGGTGTGATTCATCCAATTTTTGGGCTCCTGAAGCCAACCCCAGTTTCTCTTTAAAGTAATATTTGGGATCCTGCTGCTGCCAACTCCAGGGTGTGATTCATCCAATTTTTGGGCTCCTGAAGCCAACCCCAGGGTCTCTTTAAAGTAATGTTTGGGCTCCTGCTGCTGCTGCTGCCAACTCCAGGGTGTGATTCATCCAATTTTTGGGCTCCTGAAGCCAACTCCAGTGTATATTTGGGCTCCTGCTTCTGCTGCTGCCAACTCCAGGGTGTGAATCATCCGATTTTTGGGCTCCTGAAGCCAACCCCAGTGTCTCTTTAAAGTAATATTTGGGCTCCTGCTGCTGCCAACTCCAGGGTGTGATTCATCCAATTTTTGGGCTTCTGAAGCCAACCCCAGTGTCTCTTTAATGTAATGTTTGGGCTCCTGCTGCTGCTGCTGCCAACTTCTGCCTACTCCAGGGTGTGATTCATCCAATTTTTGGGCTCCTGAAGCCAACCCCAGTGTCTCTTTAAAGTAATGTTTGGGCTCCTGCTGCTGCTCCTGCCAACTTCTGCCAACTCCAGGGTGTGATTCATCCAATTTTTGGCCTCCTGAAGCCAACTCCAGTGTATATTTGGGCTCCTGCTGCTGCTGCTGCCAACTCCAGGGTGTGAATCATCCAATTTTTGGGCTCCTGAAGCCAACCCCAGTGTCTCTTTAAAGTAATATTTGGGCTCCTGCTGCTGCCAACTCCAGGGTGTGATTCATCCAATTTTGGGCTCCTGAAGCCAACCCCAGTGTCTCTTTAAAGTAATATTTGGGCTCCTGCTGCTGCCAACTCCAGGGTGTGATTCATCCAATTTTTGGGCTCCTGAAGCCAACCCCAGTGTCTCTTTAAAGTAATGTTTGGGCTCCTGCTGCTGCTGCTGCCAACTTCTGCCAACTCCAGGGTGTGATTCATCCAATTTTTGGGCTCCTGAAGCCAACTCCAGTGTATATTTGGGCTCCTGCTGCTGCTGCTGCCAACTCCAGGGTGTGATTCATCCAATTTTTGGGCTCCTGAAGCCAACCCCAGTGTCTCTTTAAAGTAATATTTGGGCTCCTGCTGCTGCTGCTGCCAACTCCAGGGTGTGATTCATCCAATTTTTGGGCTCCTGAAGCCAACCCCAGTGTCTCTTTAAAGTAATATTTGGGCTCCTGCTGCTGCTGCTGCCAACTCCAGGGTGTGATTCATCCAATTTTTTGGGCTCCTGAAGCCAACCCCAGGGTCTCTTTAAAGTAATATTTGGGCTCCTGCTGCTGCTGCTGTCAACTCCTGCCAACTCCAGGGTGTGATTCATCCAATTTTTGGGCTCCTGAAGCCAACTCCAGTGTCTCTGTAAAGTAATCTTTGGGCTCCTGCTGCTGCTGCCAACTCCAGGGTGTGATTCATCCAATTTTTGGGCTCCTGAAGCCAACTCCAGTGTCTCTTTAAAGTAATATTTGGGCTCCTGCTGCTGCTTGCAACTCCAGGGTGTGATTCATCCAATTTTTGGGCTCCTGAAGCCAACCCCAGTGTCTCTTTCAGCCAATGTTTGGGCTCCTGCTGCTGCTTGCAACTCCAGGGTGTGATTCATCCAATTTTTGGGCTCCTGCTGCTGCCAACTCCAGTGTCTCTTTTAAGCAATGTTTGGGCTCCTGCCCCTCATAGTGATGCCACTTCAACTCTCTTGAATTCAATTGTGCCGCTCTGCGATTCTATTAGCGATGCCTCTGATCTGCATGTGATATTTATTCAAAGTATTATTTAACTAACCCAGCACGCATCCTGTGCGTGTTACAGCAAGGCAGAATGGTTTACAACCCTATTGAGGCTCTAGGAGGCTCAGAAATAGCCGTTTTTAATAGCGATTCGTCGCGAATTTATTCGGGTCGAAACGATTTTTGTCGGAAAATTCTGCGAATCAGTCGAATCGAATTTTTCAAAAGTTCGCTCATCTCTAATAATCACATATCTAAGAACACACATACCCGCCACATCTGAGATGTCCAGACTTAGGCCATCACTAGAGCTTTGCCCTAAAAAACTTTGTTCAGAACAAATGTCAAGAGCCACACCACTTTTTTGGTCAAACATCATCCTTACTTGAAAACAACAAAACACATTCTTACCCTCATCCCTAGCAGCCGCACGGTGAAGGGCCCTTTCAGGACAAGCACTTCCTGTATTCTGGCCTAAAATAAAGCAGAATGGATATAATAAGCACCTCCCATAGTATTGTTAATGACTTTTTTTGACAATAGCAGCTTAACGCAAAAACATGTATAATGCATTTCCATCATTTGTAAATGCCAAAAGAGGATATGGTTGTTGCACAAACCTAAACAACTATCCATTTGGGAAAGTAAGGTATCAGGGTTTGGCATTTTAATATATGAAAAGATACACATTGTTACCCAAAAACCACAAAGGATACAGTGTGCTTTGCAATACACACCAACAGGGTCCTGAAGGCCTGCAACACAGGAAGTGGGGTCCAAAGATGAAGCAGGGACTTGCCCTTCAATTGCAAACCATGATTGAGAGACATTCACACATTTATATTACCTAAACCCAAGCCAGGTTGGTACATGCACTTACTGGCATCCAAAGAGTAGGTAGCCTCATGAGGAGATACTGGTGCAATTCTAATGGCATCTATGATAATCAAAAGTAAATAATTATGCTAATGTGTTGTTAATGTGTCCAAAAAAAAGATACAGACTGTTTACCTTCAACAGCAGACTGCGTTAAGGTTGAGGCTGGGGGAAGGGCAGGATTCTGGGTCACCTCATCACCCGAATCCTGGGAGTCCTCATGTGCCACTATGCATCAAGCCAGAAAAATGTTTAGACAAAAGGACACAGCTAAAATCTAATACTTACCGTGACATTATTTTAGTATGAGAAATGTAACAACATGATTATCAACAATCACTTTCAAGATTAAATTAATGTACCTTCACCCCAACCTGTGGTGTCATCCCCAGCATCCACCCCCTGCAGCCGACATAGTGGAATCTTGCATTTCAGCATCTCCTCATATGGCCTGTATTTACTCTTTGGACCCTGCTTTGTCCCACTGTCTACAAGTAGATCATTCTTCATTTTTCCCATAAGGGCCCTTTGCAAAGTGTAGAAGCGTTTCTTGCAGGCTGTGCCACTACGTGGGTATTGAGCAGTGCTAGTAAGCTGCTCACCAATGGCATCCTACAATTTGCTCCTTTCTTGTTTGCCTAAACACTGACTTTGGGAGCCAAATAATAGCTCCCATTTAGCCAGTGTCAGACGCACAAGAGTATTATTATCCGCCAAATTAAATTCTGGCTCCCTCTTGGCAAATGGACGCTTGGACTCGGGTGGGGCTTCACCTTCAGCCTGTGCCCTTTTCCTTAAGGAAGGTCTGCGGCCACGACGCACACCACTGGTACTGGGCCCAGCAGAAGACACAGCAGTGGCTGGCAGATGCCCAGAATTTGGCTCCATCCTGTAGCTGCACACACCACCAAACAACACACACACAAGGACGCATGCAACCTACAGAATGGCAACAAATGCTGAATGTGTATACCACAATGTATGTGCTTTAGGAACCAATCACAAACAGGCCCAGTTAATTGAGTGATAAATACTGTACAGGTATACATCTTGACTCCAATGAATGATGTTTCTGGAAAACGTGTTGCAGTCAATAAAGTAATTGATTAGCTAATTAACAACCCACATAGACATTATGAAGTAATGGGATCCATGGCTCTTAACAACATTGGAAATGGTGTCCCAAAAACGGCTATTTGAATTTTTAACAGCGTACCTTTAATTGGACAAAAGATGTCGGTGCAACCAGATCCGCTAAAGTACGCTATTATGCAAGCGCTTGGTGTTTCCGCCACACCTGTGGTAAGCTAATTACAGACCGGAAACTGCTAAGAAATGCAAGAGGCGGCTAACCGGACCAGTCCTCGGGATAAGTTAAGTATAAATTCAAAATACTTTAAGCATTTTAATGATACACTGTGGCAAAGGCTGTGGTGTTTGTTGGTACTTTGCCCTAGCTGGCACAAACTGGCTTGCTGTGTTTATTGATTACTGTCTGTGGCTTTGTTGAGGTTTTCTAGCATCAGTGCTGTTTCTTTGGGAGATTTGTTTTGGTGGCATCTGCAAATATTGTGTAGCATACTGCAAGTGTGGATTGTTTTGGGGACCTTTTGTGGGTTGTGCAGCAACTCCCCTCTTGGTTGTGCCAAACTTTGAAAGCATACTTTCAGCAGGCTGATGGTTCTAACCACTATACATCTGGTTTTGTGGTGAGCTGCATTTGTGTGATTGTTTGAGCATTGTGATTGTGTATGTGGAGTGGTTGTGTGTGTGTTGATATTGTTTTTTGTTTTTTGTACAGTGCCTGAGCTATAGCCGGTGATTGTGAGATGGATGAGAGGGTGATGTTTGGGTTATGGATGTATTGTTGTGGCAGCATACAGAAAGGTCAGGAGTCAAGGGAGGAGGGTGCTGTGAGGCTTAGGGCACCACGATCCTTTGGTATCCGCCTCTCTGTATGGGATTTAAGTGACGAGCAGATTAGAAGTCATTTTCGTCTGAATCGTGCAGCATTACAGTCCCTATATGATCAGATTAAGACCAAAATCGAGCCATCCACCAGACGCACACCATTCCATCCCTGGCATAGTTCGCCTATGTGCCATGCTAAATATTGTGGCACGGGGGAATTTCCAGGCAACCTCTGCCCTCCTCAGCGGGATCAGCCAGGCTACAATGTGCCGTATATTTTACCAGGTAGTCCTGGCTATTTGCGACCTTATCCCTGTTTATATCAAATTTCCTGAGGATGAGGAGGAGGTTGCTAATATAAAACGTGCGTTCTACCGCATGGGAGGGATCCCTAATGTGCGTGGATGGTACACATATCCCTTTCCACCCTCCCCGTGCACAGGAGCTGCATTATAGAAATCGTAAACAGTTCCATTCAATGAATGTCATGGTAGTGTGTGACCATGACAGGAAGTCACATCTAGGGGTGCAGTGTGCCATAACATTTCTTGGAGCAAGGAGATTCAACATGAGAGTGATTTATATCAAAGACTGTAGACCGCTATGGCTGGGTTAGTGTCCACTTTCCATTCCCCCCCCCCCCCCCCAGGGCACTATCACCAACATTCTCACCATACAGTACATAACTCTCCCCCCTAATTTAGAATAAAGACATAAACCAAGAGCTGTCTTTAGAGTGATACTCTTTAACTTACCACAGCACATTCACAATAGAAAAAATACACAAAGTTGGAGCACCATGAACTGACTCTTAAGGAAGAAATCAGACAAATCGCCTTGGTGAGAACCAAACTCAGCCCCTAACTACAATGATAGGCTCAGGTGCTAATATGAGCAGGCTGTCTGATGGACCTGTTAGAGCCAACTACTCGGCTCCTGGTGAGCTTGACCTTACCTTGCATCCATAGCTAAATGTTTAAAAAGTAACTCAAAAGTGTGGTGTACATAAGTATTCAGACCCCTGTACCTAATTAGTAAATACAGTCCACCTGCGTGAAATTTATTCTCAGCAATACTACAGCCATTTTGTAAAGGCTGCAGAATTTAGAGATCATTAGTGAACAAACAATATCACAAAAACATGGAATACACCAGACAGCTCAGCAATAAAGTTGTGGCAAAGTGTTTTGCAGGATTATAAAAAATAGCCCAAGCTCTGAATGTCTTCTGGAGCACAATTCAATCCCTCATCCTTATTTTCCAGCAGGACAACAACCCTAAACATACAGTCAAAGCCAAAACAGCCACTGGAATGGTTTAAATAAAAGCATATACATTTGCTGGAATGGCCCAGTTAAAGTCTAGGCCTAAATCCTCATTTAGAGGATGGCATGGCTTGACAAATAGCTGTGCTCACACACTCTCCATCAAATCAAACTGAGCTAGACCTATTGTACAAAGAAGATGTGCAAAGGGGATAGAGAAATACCTAAACAGACTTGCAGCTAAAGTTGGCCCTAAGATGGGGAGGAGTGCATGTAGCCTTGCACATTTGGGTGATTTTTACTGGTTAACATGCAGCAGTAGGAGGCTCTTATGCCCCTATATACTGGGGTCTGGTCCCCCCCCCAGCACTCTGCCCTGAGGAAGTAGTGTGGATACACTACGACACGCGTTGGCGACGGTTTGTGGGGGCGCCTTTGGCCGGTTTGCATACTCACTATTTCTTTGTTTTGCGCCCACCCAGGTGCGTTGCTTCGCACCTGGCTGGGACTTTCTGATAATTATTGATTAATATCTTAGAATATATCTTATTGGCTTGCACTTTGCACTTATACAGCACTTTGCACTTTTGATTGTGTGTTTATATAGATCATTTATAATGTATTTTACTCAAATACTGTTTGGAATGAAGTTTCTCACTATATATACTATTTAGGAGCTCTGGCGCCCCCTGGTGTTTTATGTTTGTCATGTTAGTGTCTATATGTGGTTTTAAATTGTGGCTCATCATGTATTGAATTGTAATAAACATTTGATTCTTTAGATACATTGTGGGTTGGTGCCACTTTTTCTATAACACCTTTTTGGGAGGTTTGGTCTCCTCCCCTTTTTGCTTGTCTTTTTGATTCAATTGGTGTTTAGATCGGTGTGCACACCACACTTTATACTATATATTATAGTTGGTTATTCTTGGGCTAATAGTCTAGTGCGGCCCCTTTTTCTTGTCTCTTGGCTATTTAAGGGAATGTGAATACTTTTTCATGGCACTGTATAATAACCCAGATGCCCAGGGGCCCAGACTTTAGGTTTTTATATGTCTGAACATTCTCTTGACAGCACAGTTCTTCTGCATCAAACAGCAAACCTTTTTCCACATATATATATGGTATGCATAAAATGCGCTATTAGATGACATGAATAAATGTATAATGAATAAATGAGCTTTTAATTAAGCAAAACAGAATCGGAGTCAGCATATGGTGTGCCATCCTTTAGTTGCAATTTACTGGGAGAATAATCAGCCGGCGCTGGATTGCTGCTCATGTCTGCAGGCATCTCTTTCATTCTAAAGTCTGCTGGCTTATATTGTTTAAAGTAGTTTGGCAATAACTGTTCTAGTTATTATCAGGCCCATAGCTTGGAGATATGTTCACATATTGCCAGATCTGCAACATTATACCTATAAAATGTGAGTGATATTCTAATATGTTGAAAATGAAAGGAAATGTAACCCTCTAAGTGGGTTGTACTTAGGGATGTTGCCTTACACCTTCATGTAAATAATGTAGCACAGGTTGGACCTCAAGCGGCGAAAGTGGCCCTGGGTGTGCAGGTTCTACAGCCAGAACCTCCCAGGTAAGTGGATGTACAACAGAGAAGGTGAACTATCAAGGTAATGAGTAATATGTTTTACAACATTATATTTTCTTTTGTAGCTGGGGAGTTCTGGCTGCGGATCAAGCCCACCCAGAGGCGAGGGGTTCGACCTGTGGGGCTCAGAAGACAGGGTGTGGGTATAAGGTGGCGGCCCCAAACCCTACCAACGTCCTCTTCCTCCTCTGAAGCTCCCACGCCTCAGCAGCAGTCTCCTGCTGACATAAACACACACACAGATATACATTACCGGCTTCCGCTGCCACCGCCATCGCCTCTGGCGGGAGTAACAGGCCACGCCCACTCAGAAGTCGGAACCCAGCGGACATCGGTAATGTGTGTGTGTTTTTTTGGGGGGGCATGCTGCACACTGCCTGTATTTGGGATGCCCGCACTCTGTCTGTATTTGGGATGCCTGCACACTGCCTGTATTTGGGATGCCCGCACACTGCCTGTAATTAGGATGCCCGCACACTGCCTGTAATTCGGATGCCATACACACTGTCTGTATATTGGATGCCCGCACACTGTCTGCATTCGGGATGCCTGCACACTACCTGCAATTAGGATGCCCACACACTGCCTGTAAGTAGGATGCCTTGCACACTGCCTGTAATTGGGATGCCAGCACAATTCCTGTAATTGGGATGCCTGCACATTGCCTGTAATTGGGATGCCCGCACATTGCCTGTATTTAGGATGCCCGCTCACTGCCTGTAATTGGGATGCCTGCACACTGCCTGTAATTGGGATGCCTGCAAACTGCCTGTAATTGGGATGCCTGCACACTGCCTGTAATTGGGATGCCTGCACACTGCCTGTAATTGGGATGCCTGCACACTGCCTGTATTTGAGATGCCAGCACAATTTCTGTAATTGGGATGCCCACACTGCCTGTAATTGGGATGCCTGCACAATTCCTGTAATTGGGATGTCTGCACAATGCCTGAATTTGGGATGCCCGCACATTGCCTGTATTTGGGATCCCCGCACACTGCCTGTAATTGGGATGCCTGCACACTGCCTGTAATTGGGATGCCAGCACAATTCCTGTAATTGGAATGCCTGCACAATGCCTGTAATTGGGATGCCCGCACATTGCCTGTATTTGGGATGCCCGCTCACTGCCTGTAATTGGGATGCCTGCACACTGCCTGTAATTGGGATGCCTGCACACTGCCTGTAATTGGGATGCCGGCACACTGCCTGTATTTGAGATGCCAGCACAATGCCTGTAGTTGGGATGCCCCCACACTGCCTGTAATTTGGATGCCTGCACACTGCCTGTAATTGGGATGCCAGCACAATTCCTGCAATTGGGATGCCTGCACAATGCCTGAATTTGTGATGCCTGCACATTGCCTGTATTTGGGATCCCCGCACACTGCCTGTAATTGGGATGCCTGCACACTGCCTGTAATTGGGATGCCAGCACAATTCCTGTAATTGGGATGCCCGCACATTGCCTGTATTTGGGATGCCCGCACATTGCCTGTATTTGGGATCCCCGCACACTGCCTGTAATTGGGATGCCTGCACATTGCCTGTAATTGGGATGCCCGCACATTGCCTGTATTTGGGATGCCCGCACACTGCCTGTAATTGGGATGCCTGTACAATGCCTGTAACTGGGATGCCCACACACTGCCTGTAATTAGGATGCCTGCACATTGCCTGTGATTGGGATGCCTGCACATTTCCTGTATTTGGGATGCCCCCACACTGCCTGTAATTGGGATGCCTGCACACTGCCTGTAATTGGGATGCCTGCACACTGCCTGTAATTGGGATGCCTGCACACTGCCTGTGATTGGGATGCCAGCACAATTCTTGTAATTGAGATGCTGGCACACTGCCTGTATTTGGAATGCCCGCACATTGCCTGTATTTGGGATCCCCGCGCACTGCCTGTAATTGGGATGCCTGCACACTGCCTGTAATTGGGATGCCAGCACAATTCCTGTAATTGTGATGCCTGCACAATGCCAGTATTTGGGATGCCCGCACATTGCTTGTATTTGGGATCCCCGCACACTGCATGTAATTGGGATGCCTACACATTGCCTGTATTTGGGATGCCCGCACACTGCCTGTATTTGGGATGCCAACACACTGCCTGTATTTGGGATGCCTGCACACTGCCTGTAATTCGGATGCCTGTACACTGCCTATAATTGGGATGCCTGTACCATGCCTGTATTTGAGATGCCAGTATTTGAGATGCCAGCACAATGCCTGTAATTAGGATGCCTGCACAATTCCTGTATTTGGGATGCCCACACACTGCCTGTATTTGGGATGCCCGCACACTGCCTGTATTTGGGATGCCAACACACTGCCTGTATTTGGGATGCCTGCACACTGCCTGTAATTGGGATGCCTGTACAATGCCTGTAACTGGGATGCCTGCACAATGCCTGTATTTGGGATGCCTGCACACTGCCTGTATTTGGAATGCCTGCACACTGCCTGTATTGGAGATGCCTGCACACTGCCTATAATTGGGATGCCCACACTGCCTGTAATTGGGATGCCTGCACAATTCCTGTAATTGGGATGTCTGCACAATGCCTGAATTTGGGATGCCCGCACATTGCCTGTATTTGGGATCCCCGCACACTGCCTGTAATTGGGATGCCTGCACACTGCCTGTAATTGGGATGCCAGCACAATTCCTGTAATTGGAATGCCCGCACAATGCCTTTAATTGGGATGCCCGCACATTGCCTGTATTTGGGATGCCCGCTCACTGCCTGTAATTGGGATGCCTGCACACTGCCTGTAATTGGGATGCCTGCACACTGCCTGTAATTGGGATGCCGGCACACTGCCTGTATTTGAGATGCCAGCACAATGCCTGTAATTGGGATGCCCCCACACTGCCTGTAATTGGGATGCCTGCACACTGCCTGTAATTGGGATGCCAGCACAATTCCTGCAATTGGGATGCCTGCACAATGCCTGTATTTGGGATGCCCGCACATTGCCTGTATTTGGGATCCCCGCACACTGCCTGTAATTGGGATGCCTGCACATTGCCTGTAATTGGGATGCCCGCACATTGCCTGTAATTGGGATGCCTGCACAATTCCTGTATTTGGGATGCCCGCACACTGCCTGTATTTGGGATGCCCGCACACTGCCTGTAATTGGGATGCCTGTACAATGCCTGTAACTGGGATGCCTGCACAATGCCTGTATTTGGGATGCCTGCACACTGCCTGTATTTGGAATGCCTGCACACTGCCTGTATTGGGGATGCCTGCACACTGCCTATAATTGGGATGCCCACACTGCCTGTAATTGGGATGCCTGCACAATTCCTGTAATTGGGATGTCTGCACAATGCCTGAATTTGGGATGCCCGCACATTGCCTGTATTTGGGATCCCCGCACACTGCCTGTAATTGGAATGCCTGCACACTGCCTGTAATTGGGATGCCCGCACATTGCCTGTATTTGGGATGCCCGCTCACTGCCTGTAATTGGGATGCCTGCACACTGCCTGTAATTGGGATGCCTGCACACTGCCTGTAATTGGGATGCCGGCACACTGCCTGTATTTGAGATGCCAGCACAATGCCTGTAATTGGGATGCCCCCACACTGCCTGTAATTGGGATGCCTGCACACTGCCTGTAATTGGATGCCAGCACAATTCCTGCAATTGGGATGCCTGCACAATGCCTGTATTTGGGATGCCCGCACATTGCCTGTATTTGGGATCCCCGCACACTGCCTGTAATTGGGATGCCTGCACATTGCCTGTAATTGGGATGCCCGCACATTGCCTGTAATTGGGATGCCTGCACAATTCCTGTAATTGGGATGTCTGCACAATGCCTGAATTTGGAATGCCCGCACATTGCCTGTATTTGGGATCCCCGCACACTGACTGTAATTGGGATGCCTGCACACTGCCTGTAATTGGGATGCCAGCACAATTCCTGTAATTGGAATGCCTGCACAATGCCTGTAATTGGGATGCCCGCACATTGCCTGTATTTGGGATGCCCGCTCACTGCCTGTAATTGGGATGCCTGCACACTGCCTGTAATTGGGATGCCTGCACACTGCCTGTAATTGGGATGCCGGCACACTGCCTGTATTTGAGATGCCAGCACAATGCCTGTAATTGGGATGCCCGCACATTGCCTGTATTTGGGATGCCCGCTCACTGCCTATAATTGGGATGCCTGCACACTGCCTGTAATTGGGATGCCGGCACACTGCCTGTATTTGAGATGCCAGCACAATGCCTGTAATTGGGATGCCCCCACACTGCCTGTAATTGGGATGCCTGCACACTGCCTGTAATTGGGATGCCAGCACAATTCCTGCAATTGGGATGCCTGCACAATGCCTGTATTTGGGATGCCCGCACATTGCCTGTATTTGGGATCCCCGCACACTGCCTGTAATTGGGATGCCTGCACATTGCCTGTAATTGGGATGCCCGCACACTGCCTGTAATTGGGATGCCTGTACAATGCCTGTAACTGGGATGCCCACACACTGCCTGTAATTGGGATGCCTGCACATTGCCTGTGATTGGGATGCCTGCACATTTCCTGTATTTGGGATGCCCCCACACTGCCTGTAATTGGGATGCCTGCACACTGCCTGTAATTGGGATGCCTGCACACTGCCTGTAATTGGGATGCCGGCACACTGCCTGTATTTGAGATGCCAGCACAATGCCTGTAATTGGGATGCCGGCACACTGCCTGTATTTGAGATGCCAGCACAATGCCTGTAATTGGGATGCCCCCACACTGCCTGTAATCGGGATGCCTGCACACTGCCTGTAATTGGGATGCCAGCACAATTCCTGCAATTGGGATGCCTGCACAATGCCTGTATTTGGGATGCCCGCACATTGCCTGTATTTGGGATCCCCGCACACTGCCTGTAATTGGGATGCCTGTACATTGCCTGTAATTGGGATGCCAGCACAATTCCTGTAATTGGGATGCTTTCACAATGCCTGTATTTGGGATGCCTGCACATTGCCTGTATTTGGGATCCCCGCACACTGCCTGTAATTGGGATGCCTGCACATTGCCTGTAATTGGGATGCCCGCACATTGCCTGTATTTGGGATGCCCGCACATTGCCTGTATTTGGGATGCCCGCACACTGCCTGTAATTGGGATGCCTGTACAATGCCTGTAACTGGGATGCCCACACACTGCCTGTATTTGGGATGCCTGCACATTGCCTGTGTTTGGGATGCCTGCACATTTCCTGTATTTGGGATGCCCCCACACTGCCTGTAATTGGGATGCCTGCACACTGCCTGTAATTAGGATGCCTGCACACTGCCTGTAATTGGGATGCCTGCACACTGCCTGTGATTGGGATGCCAGCACAATTCTTGTAATTGAGATGCTGGCACACTGCCTGTATTTGGAATGCCCGCACATTGCCTGTATTTGGGATCCCCGCGCACTGCCTGTAATTGGGATGCCTGCACACTGCCTGTAATTGGAATGCCAGCACAATTCCTGTAATTGGGATGCCTGCACAATGCCAGTATTTGGGATGCCCGCACATTGCTTGTATTTGGGATCCCCACACACTGCCTGTAATTGGGATGCCTACACAATGCCTATATTTGGGATGCCCGCACACTGCCTGTATTTGGGATGCCAACACACTGCCTGTATTTGGGATGCCTGCACACTGCCTGTAATTCGGATGCCTGTACACTGCCTATAATTGGGATGCCTGTACAATGCCTGTATTTGAGATGCCAGTATTTGAGATGCCCACACACTGCCTGTATTTGGGATGCCTGCACATTGCCTGTGTTTGGGATGCCTGCACATTTCCTGTATTTGGGATGCCCCCACACTGCCTGTAATTGGGATGCCTGCACACTGCCTGTAATTAGGATGCCTGCACACTGCCTGTAATTGGGATGCCTGCACACTGCCTGTAATTGGGATGCCAGCACAATTCTTGTAATTGAGATGCTGGCACACTGCCTGTATTTGGAATGCCCGCACATTGCCTGTATTTGGGATCCCCGCGCACTGCCTGTAATTGGGATGCCTGCACACTGCCTGTAATTGGGATGCCAGCACAATTCCTGTAATTGGGATGCCTGCACAATGCCAGTATTTGGGATGCCCGCACATTGCTTGTATTTGGGATCCCCACACACTGCCTGTAATTGGGATGCCCGCACAATTCCTGTATTTGGGATGCCCGCACACTGCCTGTATTTGGGATGCCCGCACACTGCCTGTATTTGGGATGCCAACACACTGCCTGTATTTGGGATGCCTGCACACTGCCTGTAATTGGGATGCCTGTACAATGCCTGTAACTGGGATGCCTGCACAATGCCTGTATTTGGGATGCCTGCACACTGCCTGTATTTGGAATGCCTGCACACTGCCTGTATTGGGGATGCCTGCACACTGCCTATAATTGGGATGCCCACACTGCCTGTAATTGGGATGCCTGCACAATTCCTGTAATTGGGATGTTTGCACAATGCCTGAATTTGGGATGCCCGCACATTGCCTGTATTTGGGATCCCCGCACACTGCCTGTAATTGGGATGCCTGCACACTGCCTGTAATTGGGATGCCAGCACAATTCCTGTAATTGGAATGCCTGCACAATTCCTGTAATTGGGATGCCCGCACATTGCCTGTAATTGGGATGCCCGCTCACTGCCTGTAATTGGGATGCCTGCACACTGCCTGTAATTGGGATGCCTGCACACTGCCTGTAATTGGGATGCCGGCACACTGCCTGTATTTGAGATGCCAGCACAATGCCTGTAGTTGGGATGCCCCCACACTGCCTGTAATTGGGATGCCTGCACACTGCCTGTAATTGGGATGCCAGCACAATTCCTGTTATTGGGATGCCTGCACAATGCCTGTATTTGGGATGCCCGCACATTGCATGTATTTGGGATCCTCGCACACTGCCTGCAATTGGGATGCCTGCACACTGCCTGTAATTGGGATGCCAGCACAATTCCTGTAATTGGGATGCCCGCACAATGCCTGTATTTGGGATGCCCGCACATTGCCTGTATTTGGGATCCCCGCACACTGCCTGTAATTGGGATGCCTGCACATTGCCTGTAATTGGGATGCCTGCACATTGCCTGTATTTGGGATGCCCGCACACTGCCTGTAATTGGGATGCCTGTACAATGCCTGTAACTGGGATGCCCACACACTTCCTGTAATTGGGATGCCTGCACATTGCCTGTAATTGGGATGCCTGCACATTTCCTGTATTTGGGATGCCCCCACACTGCCTGTAATTGGGATGCCTGCACACTGCCTGTAATTGGGATGCCTGCACACTGCCTGTAATTGGGATGCCTGCACACTGCCTGTGATTGGGATGCCAGCACAATTCTTGTAATTGAGATGCTGGCACACTGCCTGTATTTGGAATGCCCGCACATTGCCTGTATTTGGGATCCCCGCGCACTGCCTGTAATTGGGATGCCTGCACACTGCCTGTAATTGGGATGCCAGCACAATTTCTGTAATTGGGATGCCTGCACAATGACAGTATTTGGGATGCCCGCACATTGCTTGTATTTGGGATCCCCGCACACTGCCTGTAATTGGGATGCCCGCACATTGCCTGTATTTGGGATGCCCGCACACTGCCTGTATTTGGGATGCCAACACACTGCCTGTATTTGGGATGCCTGCAAACTGCCTGTAATTCGGATGCCTGTACACTGCCTATAATTGGGATGCCTGTACAATGCCTGTATTTGAGATGCCAGCACAATGCCTGTAATTAGGATGCCTGCACAATTCCTGTATTTGGGATGCCCGCACACTGCCTGTATTTGGGATGCCCGCACACTGCCTGTATTTGGGATGCCAACACACTGCCTGTATTTGGGATGCCTGCACACTGCCTGTAATTGGGATGCCTGTACAATGCCTGTAACTGGGATGCCTGCACAATGCCTGTATTTGGGATGCCTGCACACTGCCTGTATTTGGAATGCCTGCACACTGCCTGTATTGGGGATGCCTGCACACTGCCTATAATTGGGATGCCTGTACAATGCCTGTAATTGAGATGCCAGCACAATGCCTGTAATTGGGATGCCCACACACTGCCTGTAATTGGGATGCCACTCACTGCCTGTAATGTGGGATACCGCTCACTGCCTTTAATGTGGGATGCCACTCACTGTCTGTAATGTGGGGTCTGTCTTTTTTTTTACACTCAACCCCTTGTGAACTGGTAAGGGGTCCATGAGACCCCTTATACCAGTTCACAAGGCTGGGGGCTGGCAAGTCACCTGCAGCTAGCAGGTGACTTGCCGTTAACCCCTGCACCCCCAATTACCTGCCTCCCCAAAGCCCGGGGGGGGCAGAAGAGCTCGGGCCCACATAGGCTATGTGGGCTTGTAGGCTGCAGGGTGGGGGGCCACAAAAGCTGGCTATTTTCAGTTTGGGGGGTCTCCTGGGCAAGAATGGAGGGGGCTACCGATACATATGTGGTACCGTTGTAATCGGGAGAAATTGGGCTTTCACATGCAATATGTTTTCTCTAATAAAGTAAATGTTTTATTTAAAATAAAGGAGACAATTGTCTAAAAAATAATAATTTATTTATTTTTACACAAAAATATTAAAAAAAAAACAGTTGAAAAATTACAAACAAGACATTTCATGTTCAAGCCTAAACTCTGCTGCTAAATATATATCTATAATTTTCCTGAAAATTCCTGCAAAAATCACTGTTAAACATGGCGCAGAATGGGGACAAATGACCTGTAAACAGAGGGTGACAAAACTTCAAGTAGGTTGGCAATTAAAAGGGTTACTTGTTTGCATATTTATATTTTAGGAAAACATGTTATTTATTCAGTTTTTTTATTCATTTTTTTAGAGAAACCCTGTGCAACCTAAGAATTCTTTGAGGGATTACTTCCAGAAAGGTGAGCCTTCTACAACAAGCTGGGTACACTTAGAAAGCTTAACATGTGTACTTTCAGGGAATATATGGTTTATAGGGGATATTCCAACTGTAAAGGGTTGTTTTGGTTGGAAAATTGCAAGGTGCGCATTTTGTCTGCAGAGCTGAAATTTTCAAGTAAAATTACTGTTATGCGCATGCTTTCTTTGGGGTGTTTGCCAACTCTTCCTTTGACAGTATCTATGCATGTTGGGTATCGTTCTGTTCGGGGAATGCTGCTTTTTGAGATTTTACTTGTTTTTTCTTGTTTGCATATAGTTTTTTTTAGGAAAATGTGGCTTGATTCTTCCTTTTTATTCTTTTTTAGGGAAACTTTGTGCAACCAAAGAATACATTGAGGGATTACTTCCAGAAAACTAAGCCCACAAAAGCAAGCTTGGTACGCCTAGAAAGCGTGAGGCGTGTACTTCCAGAGAATATATAGTTTGTGGGGGGTATTTTAAATGTAAAGGGTTGTTTTTCTGGAAAAACTGCAAGGTACGCATAGTGCAGTTGTATTTTATCTGAAAATCTCCTAAAGCTCTGTTTCAGTTTGGGGGAGTCTCCTGGGCAGGAAAGGGTGTCTATCAATACATATGTGGTACCGCAGTGACTGGGAGAAATTAGGGTTTCGCACGCAATAACATTTTATTTACAAACTTATATTTTTTATTACAAAAAAACACTACAAATTGCAAAAAATAGATTTTTTTTTATTTTTTTTTGCACATATTTCACCAAAAAGTATTGAGAATACACTAAAAAAAAGGCCAAACAAGAGATTTCATGTTGAAGCCCAGACTTTCTTGAAAAAAACAATATATCATTTTCCTGGGAAATCCCTGGAAATCCTTTCAAAAATCACAGTTGAACATGTGTAGCGCAAAATAGTGAAAAATGGTCTGGCAACAGAGGGCGACAAAAGCTGCAGGTAGGCTGGCAGAGAAAGGGTTAAAGGCAGGTGCGCCTTAAAGGACGAAAAATACGGTATACTTTTTTCTCTTTGCAGGTGCCATGTTGGTCCCATAAAGAGTTAAAAAAATAACTGTATAGTGTTTTTTTTAAATATTAATTTAAAAAAAAGTTAATAAAAAAAGTTTTTAATGAAACAATAGTTTTATAGTTATATGGTGCATGGTGGTCTGTTTTCTATGCAACAACATAAAGCAGATGTCAAGCAAACAAACAGCGTTGTAAAACAGAACACCAAAACAGAAGGCGAACGAAGTCGGAGGTGAGTAATGGTGGGTAGATGCAGTAGATATGGCAACCAAGGTACAAAAGTAGGTATGTGCAAGGACAAGCAGACTGCATGGGATGTCCTAGATACCAACGGGGGGGGGGGGGGGCAATGGTAAGTATGTGCATGGACAAGCAGACTACATGATATGCCCTAGATGTCAACAGGGGAGACAAAGGTAAGTATGTGCAAAGACAAGCAGTATACATGGGATGCCCTAGATTGCAGCAGGGGAGACAAAGGTAAGTATGTGCTAGGGCATGCAGACTACCATGGGATGCCCTAAATGCCAGCAGGGGGGAACAAATGTAAATATGTGCTAGGACATGCAGACTACCATGGGATGCCCTAAATGTCAGCAGGGGGAGAAGGTAAGTATGTGCAAGGACATGCAGACTATATGGGATGGCCTAAAGGACAGCAGGGGCAACAAGGGTAAGTATGTGCTAGGACATGCAGACTACCATGGGATGCACTAGATGGCAGCAGGGGGGAGAAGGTAAGTATGTACTAGGACATGCAGACTACCATGGGATGCCCTAAATGCCAGCAGGGGGAACAAAGGTAAGTATGTGTTAGGACATGCAGACTACCATGGGATGCCCTAGATGGCAGCAGGGGGAACAAAGGTAAGTATGTGTTAGGACATGCAGACTACATGGGATGCCCTAGATGACAGCAGGGGGAGAAGGTAAGTATGTGCTAGGACATGCAGACTACATGGGATGCCCTAGATGGCAGCAGGGGGAGAAGGTAAGTATGTGCAAGGACATGCAGACTACATGGGATGCCCTAGATGGCAGCAGGGGGAGAAGGTAAGTATGTGCAAGGACATGCAGACTACATGGGATGCCCTAGATGGCAGCAGGGGGAGAAGGTAAGTATGTTACATTGGGGGGGGGTGGCGGGAAGCACATTAAAATACCTGGTTAGAACAAAAAAAGGCCTACGCCAGAAAGCCATGCAAGGACACAGCACACCGAGAACAATGGTTACGTCCAAAAACAGGTAAAAACTCGCCTGCCGAAACTAATTTGGCTGCAAATACCATAAATGCTCTGCTAAATTGTATGGGTATGCAAAGCAAATACAGCCGCGTACGCATGAACGACCTTTTTTCGTAACGTGGCTGTGATTGATACAAGTGCTCGCAATTTCCCGGTTACCAAGATTAGTTCCCGAAAAAAAAGAGTATTCACGAGTAGGCTCTGAATCAGGCTGATTTTGTGTTTGGAGGCTACAGACAGAAGGCTGCTACCTTCCTGCACTGAGGATGGGAGTGTGAGACGATGACATACAGGATGGGGAAGAACTGTGGTGTGTGTCTGCCGTGTGTGTGTGTGTGTGTGTGTGTGTGTGTGTGTGTGTGTGTGTAAGAAACAGAGTGTGTGTGTCCCTATGTGTACTGTGTGGGGCCCCCACCAGACTTTATGCCCAGAGGCCTCCACCACACTTATAATTAATTGAAGTATATACTTTTTGTACTGATATTGAGCCATCAAACTCAATCTACGATGTACAGTGCTATGAATCAGCAGTGTACTATGCGATTTTCTAATACACTATTTTAATATTTTAAAGCAGTTTATTGGTGTGTTGCTATCTTTACTATTCATGGATTACATATGCCATCAAGGACATGGTGGCTGATGGCCAGAACCCTATCACTTTTGATTTAAGGTAATTACGTTTTCTGTGCTCTTAAGGTCTTCATCTGTCCAGAACTATGTTCTAAAATGTCAGCTATTTAAATTAAGGTATTCATGTCTTTTTTTTAGATACAACATACTTCAAATCAGGAAGAGCACAGCTGCTGCAACAACCGGGAGAAGAAGAAGGGCACCTCTGCCATCATCTTATTATTAGAGCAGCTGCCCCAGTGATCAGTATAAGAGGTTTTTATTTACACATCTTGTAGATGCAATGTAACTTTCAAAATTAAGAGAATATCTAACCAAAACTTTTTGGAGGTCCCCTTTGCTCTATCCCATCTGGGATGCCTCGCTGTGAATTACTGCCCCACAACATGTAAACCTGCACTCAAAACTTACCTCTTCTGTGTTCCTTGCCACCCACACATCGATCAACCAATTAGGTTCACTCAGTGGCTAAGCACTCCTTTGCTAAACTGCTGGCTGGCTAATCTGATTGGCTGGTGACGGTCATGTGGATGGCAGCCATGGGACACAACATGGAAGAGGTTAAGAGTTGTCAGGTCCTGGGCTGTTGAGCGGTGTTTATAGAGTGAGGTGAGATGAGCAACCCCCCCCCCCCCCCCTCAAATTTTGGGCTCAGCAAGTTTGGCTGAACATTGAAAAGAATGTTGAAAATAATAGGGACTCGAAAGATTCTGCTTCCTCGCCCACCTGGCCCCCAGAGGCACAATCCAGGATGTAAAATATAAAATAAAAAATTGTGATGGCAGGTGTGGCAGGAAGGGGGTGTGTGCACAGAGTGTGCAGCAGCAAGCTCTGCTGTACAACTTACCTGAGCCCCACGATCCCGGTCCCGTTGGCAGCTGCATTCGATACATATGTACGAGGGGCCACAGAAAGATGGCCGCCACTCGCATAACTGAGGACACTGCCTGCTAGCACTAGGAGTGTCCTCACTTATGGCAGTGGTGGCCATCTTTCTGCGGCTCCAGCCAAGAACCATTTGAAAGGAATGCCAGCACTGATCGGACCAGGATCGCGGGACTAAGGTATGTTGTACAGCAACTTCCTGCTGCTGGATCCTTTAGGAGAAGCTGGTTGATAGCCTGCTCAGCAGTCCATCAACTAGCGTTTCCGTGTTTGGGCCGAACGCTGAACTTGAACGTGGACCTGGACTCACAAAGTTTGGTCACTCAACATTAGTGAGGGGACCTTTATTTTCAGTGAAAGTTCTCTTTAACTGTCCAAGCAGCATGGTTGTGACAAAACAAGCCTGATGGCTGCACATTTAGTGAAAATGTTTTTGCCTCTAAAGATTACAGATAACAAGTACATTTCAAGATATAATGGTGTATTTATACAAATGAATCAGGTGCATCCATCTGCTTGTAAAGTAAATTCAGGATGAATTGTAGATACATTTAAAATGGAATATATGGTATGTAGTCAAGGAGATGATAATTAAAGGCATAAATCTGAAACACCATAATTACTCCTGATTACAGTCTACACTTGCACAATCCTATGGAAAAAACATGTTATCATGGACCGTGCAACCATGCTGTCATGGAGGAGCATAGTTCTACAGAACATCAGAATGTCTCTCCTGCTTACCAACACTCTTGAAAAATAATCAATTAAAGCAAACAAAGCAAGTTTTTGTTGAAGCTGAGAAAGAATTAGCGCTACTCCAATGCTGATTTTTCTGCCTCTGACAATATTTGGAAATTTACCCTTAATTTCTGGCACCAGGAAGCTTATTATCCAGAGAGTGCTTGAGTAACATTCAGCCCTGTGGGAGCCGTAGCTTTACTGTACCTATCAGACACTGGACATTGCTAAAGCCGGTGAGGAAACCGCAGACTGTACTGCATTGTACCCTGCATTATACTCTAAATGTAAGAAATTTTTCTGTTGGACTTTGTCTTCAATTAACCACTTATTATTTCCACTAAGAACTGTTTCCAGAGTCATTGCCGTTAGCAACCCAGATCCTGACAATGTATAGACTCTTTTTTTATCCATTAAAAAATGTCACACAAATGTGTACACGTCTGAGACATCAACCACCAAAAAGTCAAATTGCAAACATAAGCAGGCAGCTAGTAAATGGTTTAAACACCAAAAAGTCAACCAAAAAATAGGTACAGTAAAACCTAAACATAGACCTATTACATGCCTAAGCAGTCAGCCATTTAAAGGTTAATTCCGCTTTCGATTACATTTTTTAAACTTTCCAATATTGTGTGGCATAATGACGTAATCTAGAGATGAGCGAACTTTTGAAAAATTCGATTCGACTGATTCGCCGAATTTTCTGACAAAAATCGTTTCGACCCGAATTTATTCGCGACGAATCGCTATTAAAAACTATTTCTATTTCTGAGCCTCCTAGAGCCTCAATAGGGTTGTAAACCATTTTGCCTTGCTGTAACACGCATAGGATGCGTGCTGGGTTAGTTAAATAATACTTTGAATAAATATCACATGCAGATCAGAGGCATCGCTAATAGAATCGCAGAGCGGCACAATTGCAGAGAGTTGAAGTGGCATCACTATGAGGGGCAGGAGCCCAAACATTGCTTTAAAGAGACACTGGCGTTGGCAGCAGCAGGAGCCCAAAAATTGGATGAATCACACCCTGGAGTTGCAAGCAGCAGCAGGAGCCCAAACATTGGCTGAAAGAGACACTGGAGTTGGCAGCAGCAGGAGCCCAAAAATTGACTGACACACCCTGGAGTTTCAAGCAGCAGCAGCAGCAGGAGCCCAAACATAGCTTGAAAGAGACACTGGAGTTGGCTGCAGGAGCCCAAAAATTGGATGAATCACACCCTGGAGTTGGCAGCAGCAGCAGCAGGAGCCAAAACATTACTTTAAAGAGACACTGGAGTTGGCAGCAGGAGCCCAAAGATTGGATGAATCACACCCTGGAGTTGGCAGCAGCAGCAGCAGGAGCCCAAACATTACTTTAAAGAGACACTGGAGTTGGCAGCAGGAGCCCAAAGATTGGATGAATCACACCCTGGATTTGGCAGCAGCAGGAGCCCAAACATTACTTTAAAGAGACACTGGGGTTGGCTTCAGGAGCCCAAAAATTGGATGATTCACACCCTGGAGTTGGCAGCAGCAGCAGTAGGAGCCCAAACATTACTTTAAAGAGACACTGGAGTTGGCTTCAGGAGCCTAAAAATTGGATGAATCACACCCTGGAGTTGGCAGCAGCAGCAGGAGCCCAAACATTACTTTAAAGAGACACTGGGGTTGGCAGCAGGAGCCCAAACATTACTTTAAACAGACACTGGAGTTGGCAGCAGGAGCCCAAAGATTGGATGAATCACACCCTGGAGTTGGCAGCAGCAGCAGGAGCCCAAACATTACTTTAAAGAGACACTGGGGTTGGCTTCAGGAGCCCAAAAATTGGATGATTCACACCCTGGAGTTGGCAGCAGCAGGAGCCCAAACATTACTTTAAAGAGACACTGGGGTTGGCTTCAGGAGCCCAAAAATTGGATGAATCACACCCTGGAGTTGGCAGCAGCAGGAGCCCAAATATTACTTTAAAGAGACACTGGAGTTGGCTTCAGGAGCCCAAAAATTGGATGAATCACACCCTGGAGTTGGCAGCAGCAGCAGCAGGAGCCCAAACATTACTTTAAAGAGACACTGGGGTTGGCTTCAGGAGCCCGAAATTTGGATGATTCACACCCTGGAGTTGGCAGCAGCAGGAGCCCAAATATTACTTTAAAGAGACACTGGAGTTGGCTTCAGGAGCCCAAAAATTGGATGACTCACACCCTGGAGTTGGCAGCAGCAGCAGCGGGAGCCCAAACATTACTTTAAAGAGACACTGGGGTTGGCAGCAGTAGCCCAAAGATTGGAGGAATCACACCCTGGAGTTGGCAGCAGCAGCAGGAGCCCAAACATTACTTTAAAGAGACACTGGGGTTGGCTTCAGGAGCCCAAAAATTGAATGATTCACACCCTGGAGTTGGCAGCAGCAGCAGCAGCAGGAGCCCAAATATTACTTTAAAGAGACACTGGAGTTGGCTTCAGGAGCCCAAAAATTGGATGAATCACACCCTGGAGTTGGCAGCAGCAGCAGCAGGAGCCCAAACATTACTTTAAAGAGACGCTGGGGTTGGCTTCAGGAGCCCAAAAATTGGATGATTCACACCCTGGAGTTGGCAGCAGCAGCAGCAGCAGGAGTCCAAATATTACTTTAAAGAGACACTGGAGTTGGCTTCAGGAGCCCAAAAATTGGATGAATCACACCCTGGAGTTGGCAGCAGCAGCAGGAGCCCAAACATTACTTTAAAGAGACACTGGGGTTGGCAGCAGGAGCCCAAACATTACTTTAAAGAGACACTGGAGTTGGCTTCAGGAGCCCAAAAATAGGATGATTCACACCCTGGAGTTGGCAGCAGCAACAGCAGGAGCCCAAATATTACTTTAAAGAGACACTGGAGTTGGCTTCAGGAGCTCAAAAATTGGATGAATCACACCCTGGAGTTGGCAGCAGCAGCAGGAGCCCAAACATTACTTTAAAGAGACACTGGGGTTGGCTTCAGGAGCCCAAAAATTGGATGATTCACACCCTGGAGTTGGCAGCAGCAACAGCAGGAGCCCAAATATTACTTTAAAGAGACACTGGAGTTGGCTTCAGGAGCTCAAAAATTGGATGAATCACACCCTGGAGTTGGCAGCAGCAGCAGGAGCCCAAACATTACTTTAAAGAGACACTGGGGTTGGCAGCAGGAGCCCAAATATTACTTTAAAGAGACACTGGAGTTGGCAGCAGGAGCCCAAAGATTGGATGAATCACACCCTGGAGTTGGCAGCAGCAGCAGGAGCCCAAACATTGCTTTAAAGAGACACTGGGGTTGGCTTCAGGAGCCCAAAAATTGGATGAATCGCACCCTGGAGTTGGCAGCAGCAGCAGGAGCCCAAACATTACTTTAAAGAGACACTGGGGTTGGCAGCAGGAGCCCAAACATTACTTTAAACAGACACTGGAGTTGGCAGCAGGGGCCCAAAGATTAGATGAATCACACCCTGGAGTTGGCAGCAGCAGCAGGAGCCCAAACATTACTTTAAAGAGACACTGGGGTTGGCTTCAGGAGCCCAAAAATTGGACGATTCACACCCTGGAGTTGGCAGCAGCAGGAGCCCAAACATTACTTTAAAGAGACACTGGGGTTGGCTTCAGGAGCCCAAAAATTGGATGATTCACACCCTGGAGTTGGCAGCAGCAGCAGCAGGAGCCCAAATATTACTTTAAAGAGACACTGGAGTTGGCTTCAGGAGCCCAAAAATTGGATGAATCACACCCTGGAGTTGGCAGCAGCAGCAGCAGGAGCCCAAACATTACTTTAAAGAGACACTGGAGTTGGCTTCAGGAGCCCAAAAATAGGATGATTCACACCCTGGAGTTGGCAGCAGCAGCAGCAGGAGCCCAAATATTACTTTAAAGAGACACTGGAGTTGGCTTCAGGAGCCCAAAAATTGGATGACTCACACCCTGGAGTTGGCAGCAGGAGCCCAAACATTACTTTAAAGAGACACTGGGGTTGGCAGCAGGAGCCCAAACATTACTTTAAAGAGACACTGGAGTTGGCAGCAGGAGCCCAAAGATTGGATTAATCACACCCTGGAGTTGGCAGCAGCAGCAGGAGCCCAAACATTACTTTAAAGAGACACTGGGGTTGGCTTCAGGAGCCCAAAAATATAATGATTCACACCTTGGAGTTGGCAGCAGCAGCAGCAGCAGGAGCCCAAATATTACTTTAAAGAGACACTGGAGTTGGCTTCAGGAGCCCAAAAATTGGATGAATCACACCCTGGAGTTGGCAGCAGCAGCAGGAGCCCAAACATTACTTTAAAGAGACACTGGGGTTGGCAGCAGGAGCCCAAACATTACTTTAAAGAGACACTGGAGTTGGCTTCAGGAGCCCAAAAATTGGATGAATCACACCCTGGAGTTGGCAGCAGCAGCAGGAGCCCAAACATTACTTTAAAGAGACACTGGGGTTGGCTTCAGGAGCCCAAAAATTGGATGATTCACACCCTGGAGTTGGCAGCAGCAGCAGCAGGAGCCCAAAAATTACTTTAAAGAGACACTGGGGTTGGCTTCAGAGGCCCAAAAATTGGATGCTTCACACCCTGGAGTTGGCAGCAGCAGCAGCAGGAGCCCAAACATTACTTTAAAGAGACACTGGGGTTGGCTTCAGGAGCCCAAAAATTGGATGATTCACACCCTGGAGTTGGCAGCAGCAGCAGGAGCCCAAATATTACTTTAAAGAGACACTGGAGTTGGCTTCAGGAGCCCAAAAATTGGATGATTCACACCCTGGAGTTGGCAGCAGCAGCAGGAGCCCAAATATTACTTTAAAGAGACACTGGGGTTGGCTTCAGGAGCCCAAAAATTGGATGAATCCCACCCTGGAGTTGGCATCAGCAGGAGCCCAAAAATTGGCCTAAGGACATAAATATGTTTTGCACCATTTGGAAAGTGTAAAACGTGGCACCATGCTGAATCTAGTCGCATGCATCAGGCATTGGTGGGTGGAAATCCTGGCTGATCCATCCCTGATTCATTTTGACAAAGGTGAGTCTCTCCACATTTTTAGTTGACAGACGAGTTCTCCTCACCGTAACTATGGCCCCCGCCGCACTAAACACCCGCTCAGATGGCACGCTACTTGCCGGGCAGGACAGCTTTTCCAGGGCAAACTCTGCTAGTTGCGGCCACAAATCAAGTTTGGCTGCCCAGAAGTCCAGCGGATCCTCAAGGTGTGTTGGCATGGTCATGTCAAAGTATGACATGACCTGCTGGTTCAGGTCCTGCTCCAGGTCTTCCTGCTGCTCATGAGTAGCCTCACTATGCGGGTGTAGAAAGCTACTCATTAGCGACTGAAGACTGAGGCTGCTGCTGATGGAGCTGCTGCTGCTGCTCCTGCCAACCCCCCCAGCGGCCATGGCAGTGGAAGGTGAGCGCAGAGGTCCCCTCGAGTCAGACCTGCGACAGTATGGACCATGGCGCAGATAGGCATCGGCCAACTGCCTACGTAGAATGTCTTTGTAGTAGTTCAGTTTGTCCTCCCTCTCGGTGGGTTTAAAAAATGCCCCCATTTTGTGCCGAAAGCGAGGGTCCAATAAGGTGGACAGCCAGAAGTCATCCCGCCGACAGATGGAAAAAATTCTGGGGTCACTACGCAAGCACGTGAGCATGCTTCGTGCCATTTGCGCAAGTGACTCGGATGGACTACCTGTCTCCATCTCCACTGCATACTGCCACGGTGTGCCCGGGTCCTCTGTCTCGCCTTCCTCAAAAACCTCTAGCTCCTCTGGCTGCTCCTGCTCCTCCTCTCCTGTCCGCTGACTAGATAAACCAGCCATTTCGCCAAGCCTAAACTGTGTTTCGCTGGGCAACTCCTCCTCCTCTTCCTCCTCCTCCAGTTCAGCTCCAACGGAGTTCATGTGGCCGTAAGATGTAAACGCCATGTCTCCAGTGCCCTGACCAGCCATGGTTTCCAACATGTGCTGTAGTACATGAAGCAGTGGAATCACGTCGTTCATCCCGTAATCCTGCCGAGCCGACTGACAAATAAAGTGGCTTCCTCAAAGGGCCTGAGCAAACGGCAGGTGTCACGTATGAGCTGCCACTGGTTGACATTGAAGTTACACAGGGGAGTCCCCCTATCTGCTTGGATCATCAGGAAATCCGTGATGGCTTTTCTCTGTTCATATAATCGGTCCAACATGTGAAGGGTGGAATTCCAATGGGTGGAAACATCGCAAATCAGACTATGTTGGGGGATACCATTCTGACGCTGTAGCTCAAGAAGGGTGTGTTTGGCGGTGTATGAGAGGCTGAAGTGCATGCAAAGTTTCCTTGAAGTTGTTAGGATGTCTTGCAGATGGGGGGAACACTTCAGAAACCGCTTGACAACCAGATTGAAGACGTGAGCCATGCAGGGGGCATGGGTCAGGCTTCCTTGGCGCAGCGCAGACAAAATGTTCTTCCCATTGTCGGTAACCATGATTCCCATTTTAAGTTTTCTTGGAGTAAGCCATGTTTGGATTTCCTGATGAATAAATTTAAGCAGTTCCTCCCCTGTGTGACTCCGTTCGCCAAGACAAACCATGTGAAGCACTGCGTGACACCTCCGTGCCCTGCACACATGGTAGACTGGAGGGGCACTGAGACTTGAGCCTACAGTGGAGGGTGAGGAGATGGCGGAGGATGAGGAGGCCGAGTCGCACAGTGTCACAGGTCCAACGGGCAGGGAATGCGGAGGCCGAAGCGGCGTGACCTGTCCAAGTTGCTGCTGCTGCAAAGGGACCACATTCACCCAGTGGGCCATAAACGACATGTACTGTCCCTGACCGTAGTTACAGCTCCAGACGTCGGCACTGCCATGCACTTTGCTACACACCGACAGGCTCAAGGACTGGGCCACCTTCTGTTCAACAAAAGTGTGCAGCGCTGGTACTGCCTTCTTGGCAAAGAAATGACGGCTTGGGACTCTCCACCTCGGCTCGGCACAAGCCATCAGTTCTCTGAAAGGTGCAGAGTCCACCACCTGAAAAGGGAGCGACTGCAGCACCAGCAACTTGGACAGGAGCACATTCAGCTTCTGCGCTGTAGGATGAGTGGGCGCATACTGCTGTCTCTTGGACATGGCTTCGCTGATGGATTGCTGGCGGGATGCATGACTTGGAGGAGGAGGAGGAGGAGCAGGAGCGACAGAGGATGGGTATGACGCACAGCTGCCTTCGGCTGAGGTGCTGGAGCCTTGGCTGGCAGAAATTGGGAGCGGCGTGCCACTTGGTGAGGAAGCAGACTGGACCACCCCTTGGGAGCCTCGGTTCTCCCAGGTCGCTTTATGGTGACGCATCATATGTTGACGCAGGGCCGTGGTGCCAACATTTGGACCCTGGCCACGCTTCACCTTTTGCCTACATATCTTGCATGTGGCCATGTTACCCTCCTGCGGATGCTTCAGGAAAAACTGCCACACTGCCGAGTAGCTACTTTTCCCACCCCCTGGCCTCACTGATTCACTGCTGCTGTTGCCAACTCCAGGAACCCCTGCTCCACTACCTCCCGATAAGGTAGACTGCCGCACAGCAGGTGCTCTACCCCGGCCCCGGCCCCGGCCGGCTCCAGCCTTTGGAATTGTGCCCCATGCTGACTGCTACCACCTTGCTGCCTCAGCTGCTGACTCCGGGACAACCTGCGCCCCTCTTCTCCTGATGATGACGATGAAGCCCCTTCATCACCCCGCTCTCAAGTGCGATCGGCTTCATCGTCATCATCATTATCACCGAGTTGTGGCTGTACGTCACTGATGTTCGTGGATTCGTCAACAGTGTCTGGCGCAGGAGCTGGAACGCTCGCAGCACCCACGACACTGTCCACATCACTATTTGTCTGCCTAGCTAAAGAAGCCACCTCCATTTCTTGGCTGGGCAGTAGCTGCTGACTGTCCTCTATCTGATCGTCCTCCTCACTAAAGAGTGGAGCTGAACCCAAAGCATAGGATACGTCGCTGGAGGAGGGAACGGGTAGGACAGAGGCAATGGGAGGACAGGGACTGCTCTCGGGCCATGCCAACTCAGGGTTGTGTCAGAGGAACCTACTGACCATAGACTGGGGGTCTCAGACGTAAGTTGTGATGATGTTGTTGATGAGCGCGTCAACCAATCTACCACGGCAGATGCGTTACTGGTGGAGACCCGACCGCTAGCAGATACTGGCAGATTAGGTCTCTCAGCGTGACTCCTGCTGCTACTGGCCCCCAGTCTGCTGCGACCTCTGCCTGCGGAATCTTGGCCTCTACCACTCCTCTTTTCACTTCCAGGCACTTGTCTGCCCGACATAGTCTAACTGGCGTGGTAGTAGGTGATATTTTAAGAACCCCCAGGCAGCAGTGGGTCTATATGAAACAGAATATAATGCACACCAAAAGTGAGCAGTAACACTCAGCCTCCAACAGGCCTGCTTAGTGTAAATAAGAGAGCTGCTTAGTGTAAATAAAGAGGGCTATGGTATGTTACAGAATGGGATGCCCCAGGAGTGCACAGGAGTGCACCTGTGAGCAGTAGTACTATGCACAGCAAAAGTGTGTTTATCAGGCCAAATTTCTATTAGAATAAGTGCAAAGGGTTATAGTAGTAAATAGAGGCTGGTGTAGTCACAGAATGGGATGCCCCAACAGCCAGCAGTGCACCTGGCAGCAGTACTACTATGCACAGCAAAAGTGTCTTTATCAGGCCAAATTTCTATTAGAAAAAGTGCAAAGGGTTATAGTAAATAGAGGCTTGTGTAGTCACAGAATGGGATGCCCCAACAGCCACCAGTGCACCTGTGAGCAGTACTACTATGCACAGCAAAAGTGTCTTTATCAGGCCAAATTTCTATGACAATAAGTGCAAAGGGTTATAGTAAAGAGAGGCTTGTGTAGTCACAGAATGGGATGCCCCAACAGCCACCAGTGCACCTGGCAGCAGTACTACTATGCACAGCAAAAGTGTCTTTATCAGGCCAAATTTCTATTAGAATAAGTGCAAAGGGTTATAGTAAATAGAGGCTTGTGTAGTCACAGAATGGGATGCCCCAACAGCCACCAGTGCACCTGGCAGCAGTACTACTATGCACAGCAAAAGTGTCTTTATCAGGCCAAATTTCTATTAGAATAAGTGCAAAGGGTTATAGTAAATAGAGGCTTGTGTAGTCACAGAATGGGATGCCCCAACAGCCACCAGTGCACCTGGCAGCAGTACTACTATGCACAGCAAAAGTGTCTTTATCAGGCCAAATTTCTATTAGAATAAGTGCAAAGGGTTATAGTAAAGAGAGGCTTGTGTAGTCACAGAATGGGATGCCCCAACAGCCACCAGTGCACCTGGCAGCAGTACTACTATGCACAGCAAAAGTGTCTTTATCAGGCCAAATGACTTTTAGAATAAGTGCAAAGAGTTATAGTAAATAGAGGCTTGTGTAGTCACAGAATGGGATGCCCCAACAGCCACCAGTGCACCTGGCAGCAGTACTACTATGCACAGCAAAAGTGTCTTTATCAGTCCAAATTTCTATTAGAATAAGTGCAAAGGGTTATAGTAAATAGAGGCTTGTGTAGTCACAGAATGGGATGCCCCAACAGCCACCAGTGCACCTGGCAGCAGTACTACTATGCACAGCAAAAGTGTCTGTATCAGGCAAATTTCTATTAGAATAAGTGCAAAGGGTTATAGTAAAGAGAGGCTTGTGTAGTCACAGAATGGGATGCCCCAACAGCCACCAGTGCACCTGGCAGCAGTACTACTATGCACAGCAAAAGTGTCTTTATCAGGCCAAATTTCTATTAGAATAAGTGCAAAGGGTTATAGTAAAGAGAGGCTTGTGTAGTCACAGAATGGGATGCCCCAACAGCCACCAGTGCACCTGGCAGCAGTACTACTATGCACAGCAAAAGTGTCTTTATCAGGCCAAATGACTTTTAGAATAAGTGCAAAGGGTTATAGTAAATAGAGGCTTGTGTAGTCACAGAATGGGATGCCACAACAGCCACCAGTGCACCTGGCAGCAGTACTACTATGCACAGCAAAAGTGTCTTTATCAGGCCAAATTTCTATTAGAATAAGTGCAAAGGGTTATAGTAAATAGAGGCTTGTGTAGTCACAGAATGGGATGCCCCAACAGCCACCAGTGCACCTGGCAGCAGTACTACTATGCACAGCAAAAGTGTCTTTATCAGGCCAAATTTCTATTAGAATAAGTGCAAAGGGTTATAGTAAATAGAGGCTTGTGTAGTCACAGAATGGAATGCCCCAACAGCCACCAGTGCACCTGGCAGCAGTACTACTATGCACAGCAAAAGTGTGTTTATCAGGCCAAATTTTTATTAGAATAAGTGCAAAGGGTTATAGTTAAGAGAGGCTTGTGTAGTCACAGAATGGGATGCCCCAACAGCCACCAGTGCACCTGGCAGCAGTACTACTATGCACAGCAAAAGTGTCTTTATCAGGGCAAATGACTTTTAGAATAAGTGCAAAGGGTTATAGTAAATAGAGGCTGGTGTAGTCACAGAATGGGATGCCTCAACCGGAGTGCACCTGGCAGCAGTACTACTATGCACAGCAAAAGTGTCTTTATCAGGCAAAATTTCTATTAGAATAAGTGCAAATGGTTATAGTAAATAGAGGCTTGTGTAGTCACAGAATGGGATGCCCCAACAGCCACCAGTGCACCTGGCAGCAGTACTACTATGCACAGCAAAAATGTCTTTATCAGGCCAAATTTCTATTAGAATAAGTGCAAAGGGTTATAGTAAATAGAGGCTTGTGTAGTCACAGAATGGGATGCCCCAACAGCCACCAGTGCACCTGGCAGCAGTACTACTATGCACAGCAAAAGTGTCTTTATCAGGCCAAATTTTTATTAGAATTAGTGCAAAGGGTTATAGTAAATAGAGGCTTGTGTAGTCACAGAATGGGATGCCCCAACAGCCACCAGTGCACCTGGCAGCAGTACTACTATGCACAGCAAAAGTGTCTTTATCAGGCCAAATTTCTATTAGAATAAGTGCAAAGGGTTATAGTAAAGAGAGGCTTGTGTAGTCACAGAATGGGATGCCCCAACAGCCACCAGTGCACCTGGCAGCAGTACTACTATGCACAGCAAAAGTGTCTTTATCAGGCCAAATTTCTATTAGAATAAGTGCAAAGGGTTATAGTAAATAGAGGCTTGTGTAGTCACAGAATGGGATGCCCTAACAGCCACCAGTGCACCTGGCAGCAGTACTACTTTGCACAGCAAAAGTGTCTTTATCAGGCCAAATTTCTATTAGAATAAGTGCAAAGGGTTATAGTAAATAGAGGCTTGTGTAGTCACAGAATGGGATGCCCCAACAGCCACCAGTGCACCTGGCAGCAGTACTACTATGCACAGCAAAAGTGTCTTTATCAGGCCAAATTTCTATTAGAATAAGTGCAAAGGGTTATAGTAAATAGAGGCTTGTGTAGTCACAGAATGGGATGCCCCAACAGCCACCAGTGCACCTGGCAGCAGTACTACTATGCACAGCAAAAGTGTCTATATCAGGCCAAATTTCTATTAGAATAAGTGCAAAGGGTTATAGTAAATAGAGGCTTGTGTAGTCACAGAATGGGATGCCCCAACAGCTACCAGTGCACCTGGCAGCAGTACTACTATGCACAGCAAAAGTGTCTTTATCAGGCCAAATTTCTATTAGAATAAGTGCAAAGGGTTATAGTAAATAGAGGCTTGTGTAGTCACAGAATGGGATGCCCCAACAGCCACCAGTGCACCTGGCAGCAGTACTACTATGCACAGCAAAAGTGTCTTTATCAGGCCAAATTTCTATTAGAATAAGTGCAAAGGGTTATAGTAAATAGAGGCTTGTGTAGTCACAGAATGGGATGCCCCAACAGCCACCAGTGCACCTGGCAGCAGTACTACTATGCACAGCAAAAGTGTCTTTATCAGGCCAAATTTCTATTACAATAAGTGCAAAGGGTTATAGTAAATAGAGGCTTGTGTAGTCACAGAATGGGATGCCCCAACAGCCACCAGTGCACCTGGCAGCAGTACTACTATGCACAGCAAAAGTGTCTTTATCAGGCCAAATTTCTATTAGAATAAGTGCAAAGGGTTATAGTAAAGAGAGGCTTGTGTAGTCACAGAATGGGATGCCCCAACAGCCACCAGTGCACCTGGCAGCAGTACTACTATGCACAGCAAAAGTGTCTTTACCAGGGCAAATGACTTTTAGAATAAGTGCAAAGGGTTATAGTAAATAGAGGCTGGTGTAGTCACAGAATGGGATGCCACAACCGGAGTGCACCTGGCAGCAGTACTACTATGCACAGCAAAAGTGTCTATATCAGGCCAAATTTCTATTAGAATAAGTGCAAAGGGTTATAGTAAACAAAGGCTTGTGTAGTCACAGAATGGGATGCCCCAACAGCCACCAGTGCACCTGGCAGCAGTACTACTATGCACAGCAAAAGTGTCTTTATCAGGCCAAATTTCTATTAGAATAAGTGCAAAGGGTTATAGTAAAGAGAGGCTTGTGTAGTCACAGAATGGGATGCCCCAACAGCCACCAGTGCACCTGGCAGCAGTACTACTATGCACAGCAAAAGTGTCTTTATCAGGCCAAATTTCTATTAGAATAAGTGCAAAGGGTTATAGTAAAGAGAGGCTTGTGTAGTCACAGAATGGGATGCCTCACAGCAGACTTGAGATCAGTTCAGTATATATGCACAGTTAGTGTATAAGCAGCCTGAAAACGCTAACAAAACCAGTCAGCCAGCCAGTAACACTCAGGCTGGATGAAAAAAAACAAATCTCCCTGTGACTGCCTCCGATTTTTCCTAACTTTCCCTGCTTTTCGCTGACTTTCTGCCTGTCTCCTGCCTTTCTCCTGCCTGTCTTCTGTCTGTCCCTGTCTGTCCCTGGCTCTCTGTCTCTCCCTCACTACAGCAGCGTCCTGTCTCTCACGAATGCAATAGAGAAATGAGGAAAAGCAAGATGTCCGCCGACTTAAATAGCGCTGTGACGTCACCGGGCTTGCTGGCTGCTGATAGGCTGCATGTGACTGCCCCAGCTTGCAGTGGCGCGGGGTAGATGTCTGGACATGTCCCGTCCGCCATCTTAGAATGCCTGTAATGTAAATGAATGGATGTTAAAGGAAAACTTCGAGCGATCGAAGCACGGGGAAATTCGGATTCGATCCGAATCGAATTTTTCATGAAATTCGGATCGAATCCGGGTTCGTCCGGATCGATTCGCTCATCCCTAACGTAATCATGTGTGCCATTTTTTGTGGTCAGTTTAGTACTAGCAATACAAAAAACAGCCATTGCAATACATCTGGTTAAATAGTGTATCCAGCTAGGTATATTACTGACAAGTTCAGTACGTCTGCTGTTTTACCAGAAAACTTCAAGTGACTAACCCAAAACCAAAGGAAGATATTCAGGCAAAAACACACCATAAAATAGAATAAAAGGCTCTTCTATAGCCAGGAATGAGGATAAGCACTGCACCTACTGTATGCTGAAGGGAATATGGGCTAGTATTAGCATGACCAGGCCCGCTGATGTGGCTTACGAACAGCACACACATTTGAACTGAAACAAATCTTACAACTGAATCCGTCCCAAAAACTTTGTTCATCACCAGTCAGGAAAGTTCAAAAAATTACCTATAGGGCAGAACATTACATACCACCAGGACAAACTAAACTTCAGAGAGTAAAGATAATCTGTACACTCTAGGCCAGGGGCCTACAATGAGATTCACATTCAACACTGAGATATACAGTAGTCAGGAGCTGCTCTAAAGGTGAAGAGTAGTGATGAGTGAACCGGTTCTAAAAATTGGAATTCGCTACAAATTTCATGATAAAATTGATTTGCCACTAACCCTTAGAATTCGTATTTTCCCAGAAATAGTTAAGAAAAACAAACTCACCTGCTGGCTTGTTATCCAGCTCCAGGCAATGTCCATCCTGGCAGCCAGTGCTCCATGCTGCAGGGTGTCCCACGCTGCTAATAACCAATGCCAGGGTGTCCCGTGCCTCTCCCCTCCAGGGTGTCCTATGCTGACCTCTGCCAGGCAGTGCTCCCTGCTGTAGGGTGCTGAAGACACAGACCCTCTGCCCAGACAGCACAACCACCAGTGCTCCCCACTGCAGCATGATGTTCTTCACTCTTGGAGGAGTGAGCTGTTGGGGATGGTGAGGGCTTCCCCCTGTTATTTACAGTGACAGACAGATGAGTATTAGGAGTCTCAGTGTTGACGGTCGTGGTGTCTAGCCAGAGGATCTGTGTCCTCTGCTCACTGCAGAGAAGGGAGCAGCATGGGACATCCCTGCTGGACAATGGACATTGCCCTGTGATGGATAGCAAGGCAGCAGGTGACTTTGTTTTAGTTCTTTTGTTTTTTGGAGTGATTTATTAAAATTCGATTTGGCTCAGACCACATTTTTGGGGGAAATTCAACGGATAAACTAAATTGAATTTTAATGAACTTCACTCACCCTTAGTAAAAGAGCAAAGAAGCTATATAACTCTTATATTAGAGTCCCCAAATTTTCTTGTCATGAGAGCCACATTCATCTTTAAAACCTTTATTGAAAGCCACAATTGACATTGATTAATCATAGAATCTAAAAATGCCTTATGGAGCAGGAAATAACTGGAATCAGTTCCAAAAAACAATGCATTCAATTATATAAAACTTCAAACTCAATTATTCAGTATGCATGTTGATCCCACTACCCTTTTAAAAACTTGCCCCGACATGATATGAAGTCAAGCTAGACTCAGACTTCAGGCAGTGCAAAACTAGAAGCAATAAAGACAGGTAACCCGACAAGCCAAGGGATTTTTTTCGTTAAAGAGGTTAAAAAAAATAAAAAGCAGCTTACTGCCAAGTGTTCCTCCAGCACTCCTCCTCTCAGCTCGGCACCTTGAATGAGGAAATACTCTTCCTCATCTGCCCTTCCAGCGTCCCTGGACCGATGTGGGCCACCAATATTAGCTCAAGGAGCTAATCCAAACCACGCCCCCTTTGTATTGATGGCTTAAATTCTCCGAGCTGCCATTCTAGCCCAGCTAATCTCTGAGAATGCTTGTGTCTGAGCCCATTATACTGATTATTATGCTGATTATTATACTGCATCACAGTGCCTGGGCCACGCTCACATGCTTCAGAAGAAAAATCATAAGATAAAACTGTGAACCTTAACATCTGAAAACAGTTTAGGACAGTCAATAATGTAACAAATGGCTTTGCTTGAAATAGCCCCTTAAGCCTGTCTTTGCCTTCGTAGAATCAAAGCCATAGCCATAGCACTGACAATGCCCAACCCTGGGCACCCTGTACATCTTATCTGCAACAGTGTGCTAAACATTTACATGTGTTCTGGTCTAGCACACAGCCCACAAGCCACAAAGCAGGGGTCCATGAGCAACATGTGGTGTCTGAGCTACAGACTGGGACCTCAGCTCTAGAAAGTGTCAGACTAGAGAACTATGGATCCACCAGGGGAAATCCGTTGTGGGGGGCACAAGAATTAATAATTCCTGGAGCCCAGCCTTTAGCTAAACACAGTTAGATTTCTGCATAATTTACAATGTGATGTTTATGTAACCAAATAACAAATGTAACTAACTGAATTAAAAAAAAATTCAAAGAATACTTCAGGCAATCCAGAAACACAGTGGTAGTCTTGGACCTCCCTTACTTTATTATTATGTTATTGTTTCCCTGAGTCAGTGCCTGAGCCCGGAGGCTACTAGCCTGGTATTCACTGCAGCCTGAGAGAGGACAGACTAGGCATCGGGCATTACCTAGCTTATGGATGCTACAGATCAGGAGGCAGATGGGCTTAGGCAAGAGACTGACCAAGGTCCTATGCTGGTAACATGGGTTCCAAGTTGATAAATAAGCATAGTTTTAGTGTTGAGATGAAGCCAAGGGTCAGACCACATAACTGAGGTGATGGTGATTAGGCAAGCTAAGTCGAACACTGAGAAGCAAGCAAGCAGATTGATCATGTACACAGGCATTCTCTAGTGCAGGGGTACTCAACCACTTCTTGTAAAGGTCCATTTAAAGGCATCAGGTGAGAGGTGAAGGTCAGGGTAGAGGGCTGTCATGGGGGTGGATTGTTAGAAATCAGCACACTGGGGGAGGGGCTATAGATTCCCCATGCGAAACAAAAAAAAAGCTGCTTGACGCCCACTCCACCCTAAAAATCCTATTGAGCACTGGGGGGGCACGCAGAACCTACAGCTCTGACCCATGGCACACTGATTTAACCACCCCCTTCCTTGCATTATGTGCAGGCCATGTACAGGGTCGGACAAGGGCCCAAAATGTTACTGGCAATAAGGATGGATGAACAGGGCTCGGAAGAGTGGGATAAATGGGAGAGCAGCTGTAGGGAAGAGGGATGGAAGAGGGAAGACAAAACAGGAAGGGCAGGAAGGGATGGAATAAAGGGCAGGGAGGGATTGAGATGGCCAAAGTTGGAAAAGAGAGTAATGGATTGGCATAGCCAAGAGGAGAGGAATGGATGGGGCAGAGAGACTGGACTGGATAAGACAAAGCTGAAGGGGTAGGGATGGATGGGGCAGAGCTGAGGGGGCAAGATGGTGGGACAGGGATAGATGGTGCTGATCTGGGGTGGGGGAAACTAAGAAACAAAGTTTGTGTGCACCTTGCAATGCCACTTCCCACCCGTGCAGTACTTTATATCGTAACGCTAGGTGCCAGGGAGCCATGACACTGGCATGGAGACTAAGTACTACATCACTGATCAAGGTTGCAGCTCTGAGTATGGGAACACAGCAGTAACTGAGTGCAGGGCTGTCAGGGCAGGGGTACAGAGGTCCACATTCGGACCCCCGGTCCGCCAGTTGAGAATCGCTGCTCTAGTGCTGACGCCCATGTTTGGAAATACTAAACCTCAGCACATGCATACACCTTGGTACATGTGCACACTTCCAAACATGTCTTCAAACTGCTGGAATTTTCTGACAATAGCTTACTCTCACAGTTTAGTTATATAACATCTTAAAGAACATGTGCCAATAATAGTTCTCCAGACACAAGTGCTGTGACTATGTGGCAATTTCTTCTCTTCAGGACAAAGATCATTTGCAACTCTTTTTATACTGCCAAAAGATTTGTGACAGATACAGTTACATTCACCGTTATAGTAACATAAAGTTAAAGTTTAATAATCAGCTGTAACGTAGTAAGAACAGACCCTTCACTGAAAGTGACTGACTGTGCAATTGAGAGACTTGTAGGGAAGGTCTGGGGCACATGTATGACATTTGGGAAGCTATGCATACAATTGCCGATGATTGGAAAAAATAAAGTCACTTGTCCCCTTCAGTTAGCCAGAATGTGAGGACAATAAAGTCAACAGGGAGAGGATTTTATAGTCAGACTTTTAGGTTAAATAGGTAAAATACCATTAAGTATATATATATTGTGGTAAAGTGTATGGAAATGTCATAAACGGTGTGTATTTTTCCCCTGCTGTGCTGTATCAGGCACGGTCCATGCAGGGTGTTCAGGACCCAGGTCACATTCCCCAGTACTTTACAGTTTTGTTCCCTGATTGCAGGGGAAGCCTGAATAAAAGGAGCCACTGAGCCTGTCAGTGTGCTGTTGAATAGCCTGGAGGAAGGAACCCAGGCAGTACCTGCTGAAAGTGAATGACAGACCTGTATGCAGCGGAAGGACTTTGCTTGTGACTTTGCACTTGGAGTTCTGGATGAGCAGCGTGGGCTGGTATGCCCCTGTAACCTGAACTTATAGTTTATTGGTCTGTAAAACCGAGGACTTTCACAGGAGCTGGTGAAGTAAACTGCTTGATGTTTTGTATTTGTGCTGCAACGTTCTCTGACGTAAGAGATAAGTTTTGTTTTGCTGATGAACACTTTATTTTCTGAATAAAACCGCCTTTGCTATTGAAGAACTGTTGTCCGTTCGCTCCAATCGATCACAAAATATATATAACTCCCCAATATTCATGACCTGTTTCTCTCTAACTCTTTTACCTTCATGGGATTCACAGAAACATGGCTTACCCCATCAGACACAGCTTCACCCGCTGCCCTCTCACATGGGGGACTACATCTCAGCCACACCCCCAGATCCAACAACAAACAGGGTGGGGGTGTGGGCATCCTTCTATCTGCACTCTGCTCCTTTAACCCACTTCCCGCCTTGCCATCTCTATCCTTCTCATCTTTTGAAGTTCACTGCGTCCGTTTATATTCTCCCTGTAACCTGAAAATCGATATCATCTACCGCCCTCCTGGAGCTACTACTCTTATTCTTGGTGTGCCACACACCCCGCTTCACTTCTTAAATATTCATCACTTCATGGGTTAATCCACCGCAGGTGACGTAGTGCAGAGAGGAAGTCTTGTAACGAGCCCCCTTCCGGCCTATATATACCTGGTACCTCCCTTCAATCACCCGTATTTTTTCTCTCTGCTTGCTGACAAGTCAGAAGTTGGAAGTCTCCTGCTTACAGGTAGGCCGGGGTATTCTTACCCCGCCACCCCCCTTTTGGTCTATTTCTGCCCGGTTTGAGTTTGTATACCTTTATGGTGAAATAGGAAGCCTCCCAGCCTTGGCTGCTCACCGGGCAAATGGTAGATGGCACTTTAAGTGCCTAGGAGCTTATCTCCTACCGCTCGACCTCATGCGTGGGGCAATGCGGCAAACCGGCATGGTGATCCGGAAATGGGATGCCCATGTCCCGAGGGTCCCCGTAGCCCCTTTCTCTCCTGTTGGGGGGGTGGTGAGGGTGTGCTTAAGTATGTGTGTTTCACTGTATCACTGCATGTTAACATATATGTCATGTTTATACATTCACTGTAGCATGTGTATATTTTGGGTCTGCTTTAGGGCACCTTGCGCTGGGTATGGGCTGGCCACCTCTCTGGCAGTTGGTTGCTTGTGGCCCCCTACCCCCTCCCCCCTCTCCCCTCTCCTCGCCTGGCATTCATTGAGCTCTGTCAGCACATGCGGTTTTTACCCTCCCCCCTCCGCTGCCTGGACGCGCGTGCTGGATCAGCTGTAAAGTGTTCCAGCTGATCAGCGTAGGGGGGGGGGGGGGCGGGCCCGGGCGTCGGCGGCGGGCCCAGCGTCCCAGCTTCCTTCAAAACAGGAAGGCACGTGGGCGCACGGCCGCACTTTGTCTTCTGCCGGCTCATGACTGCTGGCTGCAGGCTTACCGGCTGATTGCGGTACAGGTAAGCGGCCCCTCCCGTTGGGGCCGTTAAATGGGAGATATTGTTTAATAATACAGTGAGAAATCACTATTATCAAGGGGGCGTCATTTAAGGGCACTTGGTGCCATACTTATATGTTATACACATGTGAAGGATCTGATGGTTGTTTTCTTGCCTTGCAGATCCTGGGATCCCTGCTTATGCTAGCCCTCCGGCTCTATGTGCCTGGCTAATTATTGGGATTGATTTGAATGTTTATATACATAGACTATATATAAGTATATATATATAGTTTCTATTAAAGGGGACCTAAACTTTAAAAAAAAAAAAAAACTTTTATATAAATCCTCCCTTCCGGGACATTACTAAAATAAAGGGGGCATCCCGGGTCGGCTTATGCCTTAAAAGTCCCATTATTGCGAATACCATAAATCACCATATGGAGACTTCCGTAGATTCCGGAAACGGTTCTGCTGTTCCGTTTGGGGGGTGCGTAGGTTGTGGGGTTCCACTCCCAGCTGATGATATCTTTATTTGCATCCCTTGTGCAAAACAGACTATTGCGCGCCAGTCCGTTGCTTCGGCTGCGGTGCCATCGCATCCTTCATCATCTCCTACCTCTCCATCCCTATTCCGGACCCCGCATGACACTGTCAAAAGTGGGGATTCGCATTCCGAGGCAGCAGCACAGCCCTGCCCCCGGAAAATGATGCCCGTTAAAGCAGCGTTTAAAACCGCTACAAAACGAAGGCACCTGACTCCGGTACCTTCGGCTCCACAGGATCAGTTTTGTGAACCTGTGGAATGGTCCGATGGATCCCCTGACGAGGATGAACTCCCGTCAGAGTCAGATGAGCCGACAGGTCAGCATGTGGCTGATGAGATCGGCGATTGGTCAGAGGGGGTTGTTTTTGACACCCCCTCCATTCTGGCTCAAATGTTTAATATTTTGAGTTTAGATACGCCTGAGGCGGCCGCCCCGCCAAAGGGTCAGTTATTTAAAGAGCCTCAGCCGAGTTTGGTCTTTCCCAGACAGCACCACTTTGAGAGGGTGGTTCTTAAGGAATGGGAACATCCCACACGGTTATCTGGAATTCCTTCCAGTTGGGAAAATCTTTTGTGGCTTATGTCCTGGCCGCTCAGGACGATGCGCTGACTATGAGTAGCAAGGCGGCAGCTATGCTGGTGGCTATTCGCAGGTCAGTATGGCTGCGTCAGTGGTCAGCAGACACGGCTTCCAAAAAGGTACTCACAGCCCTCCCCTTTTTGGGGTTGCGTCTGTTTGGGGAGAAAATTGATTCAGTCGCAAAAGATGGTAAGATGCCACAACGCAAAAGGCCTCATGGTCCCTTCAGGGGGACAAGTTCCGGTAGGCCTTCCTTTCAAAGGTTCGGAGCGGGAAAAGGTACGTCCTTTCCCGCTACCAGTGGCGCAGGTTGGACTCGGGGGAGGGGCCGTGGCCGGCCCACTCAGTCCTGGGGCACCAAGCCCAAGCCTGCTGATAAGCCCACTCAGCAATGAGGGGCTGCCCTCACCCGTGCGGGTGGGGGGACTATTGCGACACTTCTACCATTGGAACCATGTGGTTCTAGGCAGATGGATCCAGGAGGTAGTGTCGACAGGTCACAACCTGGAATTCGAGTCTCACCCTCCCTCGTGGTCCATTCAGGGGTCGGTTCATCCCGGCCTGTACTCTCATCAAGACGCTGAGTGTCTTTCTTTTGCCCAAATTCGCACAAGAACACTTCAGCTATTTCTGCTAGCGTGTTGGGTCCAGCAACCTCTGTTGTTGGATCAGTCCTTCCAATTGTCCTCCCGTGTACGGCAGTTCCTCCTGTGGTGATTGGTCTCGACCAATCTTGTATAGGGCAGGTCTTTCCTGACCCTCCCTTGGAGAGGTGTCACCACGGACACCGGTCTGTCGGGATGGGACAGATTCTGGAAGGAGCTGCGGCTTCAGGGGCAGTGGAGGCCCCACTTACCCATCAGAGAAATGTCCCTGATCCAGACATGGGCAGTGTTCCATGTTCCCTGTCTCTCGGCGGTTTACATTCCAGGTGATGGGACAGGTAGCGGACCGGTTGAGCAAGTGCTCTCCCCGTCTGGAAGAATAAGCTCTCCATCCTCGGGTGGTTCTCTTATTGTGTCTCCAATGGGAGACTCCGGAGGTGGACCTGTGGGCCCCTCATCTCTATCTCAGGCTCCCGAGCTTCGTGTCTCTCTCCCGGGATCCTCTGGCTCTGACAGTGGACGTCAGGTCCCTGAACTGAGGAGCTCTGGGATTTCTATACCTGTTTCCTCCGTGGCCCTTGCTGGGCAGAATTCTTCAGAGGTTGGCTCTGGAAAGGGTGTACGCCGTTCTCATGGCCCCAAGGTGGCCAAAGCGATTAAGGTTCGCAGACATCGTTTGGCTGGCAGTGGACCAGTTCATTCTGCCTCTTCGGCCCGATCTGCTCACTCAGGGTCAATTGTGTTACCTCAATTTACCAGCGCTGGGTTTGATGGCCTGGCGGCTGAAACCTCCATCCTGAAGGAGGAGGGTCTTTCTGATTCAGTCATTAAGACTCTGATCAGTGCCCGGAAGAAGTCTTCTTCCGTCACCTAATATAGGACTTGGAAAGCCTATATCACTTGGTGTGAGATAAGATCTTTTCCTTGTAGGGTCCTTTCGGTCCCCAGGATTCTGGAGTTTTTACAATCAGGGCTGGACTCTGGTCTCCAGCTAAGTACATTGAAAGGGCAGGTCTCTGCCTTATCTGTCTTTTTTCAGAAGCGTGTTGCGCTTAAACCTTTAGTTAAAACTTTTTTCCAGGGGGTTACGCATGTGCGGCCTCCCAGGAAACCATTACTCCCTGTTTGGGATTTGAATTTGGTTCTTTCGGCTCTTCAGGCTCCTCCTTTTGAGCCTTTGCAAGATATTGCTTTGTCTACCCTGACTCAGAAGATTGTCTTCTTGGTAGCGATCACTTCTGTCCGGCGTGTCTCAGAATTGGCGGCCTTAACTATCCAGGCGCCCTACTTCGAGAGGCATCGGGATAAAGTGGTCTTTCGGTTCAAGCCAGACTTTCTTCCTAAGGTTGTTTCTGCTTTTCATTTGAACCAAGATATTGTTCTTCCCTCCTTGTGTCCTAATCCTAAGAATGACAAAGAGAGGGTTTTGCATTGTTTGGATGTAGTACGCTGTGTTAAGTACTACTTGATTATCACGTCTCCTTTCCGTAGGACGGATTCCTTTTTTGTTGTGCCCCATGGGCCTAAGAAGGGTTTGGCACCAGCCAAATCTGCCATTAGCAAGTGGATACGTCAGGCCGTTACTGCGGCCTATTCTGCTAAGGGGAAAGTTCCCCCTTTTCGTATTACTGCTCATTCCACTCGCGCTGTTGGGGCGTCTTGGGCTTTTCAGCACCAAGCTTCTGTTGAACAGGTTTGTAAGGCCGCCACCTGGTCTTCTGTTCACACTTTTTCTAAGTTTTACAAAGTTGATGTGCGGGCCTCAGCGGATGCTGTTTTTGGCCGCAAAGTTCTGCAGACTGCAGTCATTTAAGTTATGCTTCACCTGGCCTTGAGATGCCCTTCCCTTGTGGACACTGCTTTTGGATGTCCCATGAAGTGATAAATATTTAAGAAGTGAAGCGGGGTGTGTGGCACACCAAGAATAATACCATTTTGTGAGTACTCACCTGAAAAATGGATATTGTTGGTGTGCCACACACCCCGCTTCACACCCGCCCTTTTCGGTATTACCGAAGCATTTATATGGTGAAGCCCTTTTTTATTTATATCAAAATTAATTTTGGAGGTTACTGGTGGAATACTGGTACCTTGTTTTACTGCTTTTTGAATATACTGGTGATTGAAGGGAGGTACCAGGTATATATAGGCCGGAAGGGGGCTCGTTACAAGACTTCCTCTCTGCACTACGTCACCTGCGGTGGATTAACCCATGAAGTGATGAATATTTAAGAAGTGAAGCGGGGTGTGTGGCACACCAACAATATCCATTTTTCAGGTGAGTACTCACAAAATGGTATTTTCTTCTATCACTTTTCTACCTTGCTCTTTCAGTTTCTGTCCACAGACATCCCTGCAATCATCATGGGTGACTTCAACATACCTGTTGACACTAGAAACCCTGCTGCCACCAGACTACTAACCTCATCTTTTGGACTAAAGCAATGGTCTACTGCACCCGCCCACAAAGACGGCCACACAATTGACCTCCTCTTCACTAACCTCTGCTCTTTATCAAACCTCTCATCCTCATTGCTCCCCCTCTCTGACCATAATCTGCTGACTATGACCCTCTCTCCAATTCCTGCTAAACCCCCCTCCACACAAACCTACAATTCAAGGCAGGGACTTAAGAAACCTAGATCTTCAGTCCCTTTCTGCCTCACTTCAACCTATTCAGTCCTTGACCTCATTCACGGACATAGACACTGCATCATCACACTACCATAATACACTCTCCTCAGCTCTAGACTCTGCCGCCCCCGTCACCCATAGCTGTCCCCGCCCCAAAAATCGCCAACCCTGGCAAAATGCAAGCACAACCAGATTGAAACAGCTGTCTCGAGCTGCTGAACGGCAATGAAGGAAAACCAAATCCAGTTGTGACTTTCAATTCTATAAACAAGCCCTTCAGGAACTCAGGACTGCCCTTTCATCTGCTAAGCAAGCATATTTCTCTTCACTGATTTCTGCACAAGCCCGGAATCCCAAACAACTCTTCAACACTTTCAGTTTCCTACTCTGCCCACCACCCCCTCCTCCAACCTCCCAAATAACAGCAGAAGAATCTACATTCTTCAAAGAAAAAATTGACAAAATTCAACTTGCCCCTCAGAATCCCTCACCACTTCAAACAATCCCCCTGCCTTACTCTCTTACCTTCTTCACTCCAATAACTGAGCTTGGACTAACCTCTCTCATTTCTAGGGCCCACCTGACTACCTGCTCCCTCGATCCTATTCCATCCCGCCTTATTCCTCAACTGTCTCCATCCCTCACTCCAGCCGTAACCTCTATATTCAACCTTTCCCTCTCCTCTGGTACCTTTCCTTCCACCTACAAACATGCAGTTATTACTCCAATATTCAAGAAACCCTCTCTCGACCTCTCTGCCCTCTCCAGCTACCGCCCTATCTCACTACTGCCTTTCTCCTCCAAACTTCTTGAACAACATGTTCACTCAGAACTGGCACAATACTTATACACTAACAACTTACTTGACCCCTTACAATCAGGATTCCGCCATAACCACTCCACTGAAACTGCCCTCACCAAGGTCACCAATGATCTGCTCACTGCCAAAAGCAAAGGTCACTACTCCATCCTCATCCTTCTTGACCTCTCCTCAGCCTTTGACACTGTCGACCACTCTCTGCTTCTTGATATTCTCTCCTCTCTTGGGGTTCAAGGTCTTGCACTCTCTTGGCTCACCTCTTACCTCTCTGACAGATCTTTCAGTGTATTCTATTCTAACACGGTCTCATCCTCACGTTCCCTTTCTGTTGGTGTGCTGCAAGGTTCTGTCCTAGGCCCCCTACTTTTATCAGTCTACACCTATGGCCTTGCCAAACTTATAACTTATTATCACTAGGCTTTCAATACCACTTCTATGCGGATGACACTCAGATATATCTCTCAGGCCCCAATCTCTCCTATCTCGCCTCCCCAACTGCCTTGCAGCTATTTCTTCATTCATGTCATCTCGCTACCTCAAGCTAAACATGGACAAGACAGAACTGGTCATTTCCCCACCATCTAACTCCCCTCCCCTCTCTAACACGTCTATTTCTGTCAACAATTACACAATAACAGCAACTCCCCAAGCTCAGTGCCTGGGAGTCATTCTGGACTCTGCCCTCTCTTTCAAACCACATATTTATTCCCTGGCCACCTCCTGTCGCCTCCAGCTTAAAAACATCTCACGCATCCGTCCCTTCCTCTCACCTGACACCACTAAAATGCTAGCGCATTCCCTGCTCATATCCCAACTGGATTACTGTAACATTCTTCTTTGTGGCTTACCAACTAACAGACTGGCACCACTCCAATCTATCCTGAACTCTGCTGCTCACCTCATCCATCTCTCCTCTCGCTCCTCCAGTTCTGCGCCTCTCTGCTAATCCCTACACTGGCTGCCAGTCCCACAGCGAATCCTGTTCAAAACCCTAACTCTCGCATACAAAGCTCTCTCCAACCAGGCCCCTCCCTACATCTCCTCTGTAATCCAAAATATCAACCTAGACGCAGTCTTCGCTCTGCCGCTGACCTTCTCCTGTCCTCCACCCTGGTCACCTTCTCTCATGCCCACCTCCAAGACTTCTCACATGCAACTCCAATCTTCTGGTATGCCCTCCCCCACCCAATCCCTCACTCCACAACCCTCAAAACCTTCAAAGGTCCCCTTAAAACTCACTTATACAGACAAGCATATAATCTGGTTTAACCAATTTTCTAAAGGGCACATGCCACAAAGCTCAATACTGACTGTTTGCGATCCTTCCCCTTCGTCACCCCTCTTCCTTTAGACTGTAAGCTCACAAGGGCAGGGCCCTCTTTCCTATTGTATCTTGTATTCAGAATATCCATTGCCAACTCTGTAAAACTGCACTTGATATAGTATATGTACCATATGTTTCTACCCTGTCTGTAACTACTACTTTGTAAAGCGCTATATAAATAAACAATGATAAATAAATAAATATATATATATATATATATATATATATATATATATATATATGTAAAATTGTATTTAGGGTTTATTCAAAGAAATAGACATTCAGATAATTACTGTATTACAGAGGTGATCACTATAAGAGATTATAACACTTTTCAAAGAAAAGTATCTTATACAGGCAGCCGTGTGACATGTTTAACAAGATGAGTGTAGCAAAAATATAGATACATTATATGTTCACAATCCACTTGGAAAAGGAACAAATCACCAGGATTTTCAGTATCCTTGAGATTTTAACACTCTCTAGTGTGGCATGCCAATATAATAATTCTTACCTTGCCAGCTATCCCATTGTGCATGCACATGCTCTCCCCGACAGAGCTGTCATCAGAGAGGTTTAATTAAGCTGAATAGAGCCTGAGGAGCTGGCTGCTCCCCTTTGGTTGTGCACAGCAGTGCCAACCATTCAGAAAAGCCTGGCACGAGTGTGTACATTAGCCAGGGGGAAGTCAGAGATGGCAGCGCAGCCCACGTGTGAATCATGGGTACCTTGGTGAGGTGAGCATTTCACACAGGGGGCATCCCAATTTGGGATAGGTAATCAGCGGTCCCTGGAGTACCCTGTGGACCAGGACCTCTCCCTCACCGAGAGGTCTTGGCCTGTAGGAACCTAAAATGCACCTAACTTAACCCCCTTGTGCCATTTGTGATCCTGACATCAGGTAGATATTTAACGTTTCTTTTAATGATCTGTCTACAAGGGGGCTATGGAGTTCCAGGTCCTCTTGCATTTAGGGGTTATGGGTGTGAGTTGGGTACGACCAGGGGGCAGTCTAAATTACAAAAAATGTTGTTGAGCTACGCATGATTATTCTCTCCCCCTCATTCTCATCTTCAAAAGTTTAAAGATATGCTTCTCAGAAGGTGCCACACCTCTTTCAGGCCATGCCTCCACCCCAACTGAACCCCCCAGTCCAAAATCTTGGTTATGTCACTGATATTGCCCCACCAGCAGGATAAGAAATAAACAACTAAACATAGTATTTCTACTGCATCTAGATTCGGCGATCAAGACCAAGTTCCAAGATATCCACAGTGGCATTGTGCAGTCTAGGCCAGGCATTTCTTAAAGGTCATGTTCCTCCAGTATGGGTCAACTCAAACCAACTCAAAAAAGTTCCAAACAGTATATGCAGCTCCAGCTACTACTAAGGATGCAAAGCATGTACATAGCAGGGCTGCTGTTTAGCCACAAATCCCCAACAATACAACTGGAGAAAAGTCCAGCATGCACCTAACTGACCACCCTCCACTCAGCTGGCTTGCACCCCTCATCTGACTTCCCTCACTTCCACTGGCTTGTGCCTCTCTCCTGACTGCGCTAACTTTCACCAATTGGTTATTATCTAGCATCCTGATAAAGTGGTGGGACTACACCGCCACGCAACGCGTTGGTGATGGTAGCGGGTTAATGATTTGGACCTAGCCTCCTTCAATTGGTGATATATTATCTATTAGTTTGTACTGGCATTTCATGGTGTATGCACTTTACCTATTGGAAATCCTTAAAGCACTATCTGGCATTTTTGCACCTTTTTGCACATGCACTTTCTTATTATGGTATCCCCATGGGGAACAGGGAGCCTTGTTTCATTTTGCATTATTGCTCTCTTGCATTATTGCTCTTTTGCACTATTTCTCTAGTTTTGTGTATTGGATGTACCGTATTTGCCGGCATATAAGACGACTTTCTGTCCCTGAAAAACATGCTTACAAGTGGGGGGGTCGTCTTATACGCCGGGTGCACGGCTGGATATCGTCGCCGGCGGCCGGGAGGGAAGGCAGCGCGCGGGGCCGAAGACAGGTAGGGAAGGCAGCGGGCGGGGCCGGTGGCCGGGTGGAGGGGAAGGCAGTGGGCGGGGTCAGAGACCGTGAGGGAAGGCAGTGGGCAGGGTCGGAGACCATGACGGAAGGCAGTGGGCGGGGCCGTCGACCAGGATGGAAGGCAGCGGGCGGGGCCGGCAGTCCGGGAGGAAAGACGGCGGGCGGGAGGAAAGACAGCAGGTGGGTGATTTACGGAGGAGCAGCCGGCTCAGCTGTCTGCTTCAATCGCAGGAGGCTGAGCGGCGCTGAATTAAAAGAAGTTCTGCAGTGCACTGTTTAATATCCTCCGGGCAGCAACAAGCAGGACTATGCATTAGTTTGGCCCTGCATAGTTCTGTTTGCAGCTGCCCAGCGGATATAAAACAGTGCATGAAGCAGGACGTTTATGATTGTCCATCGCTCAGCCTCCTGGGATAGTTGCAGATGACTGAGCGCGCCTTTTATCGCCAGTCAGCTTTTCCCTGGGGCATCCTGAATCGGGATGCCCCCACTGTGTGAACCCCCACCCGGACACCTGTAAAAACCCACCTTTCCCTGCTTCAACTCTCTTTTCTTAGCTCTGTCCCATCCCACCTCTGTTCCCAGCTTTGTCCCATGATTCCCATCCCATCTCTCTATTCCCAGCTCTGTCCCATCCCATCTCTCTATTCCCAGCTCTGTCCCATCCCATCTCTCTTCTCCCAGCTCTGTCCCATCCCATCTCTCTTCTCCGAGCTCTGTCCCATCCCATCTCTCTATTCCCAGCTCTGTCCCATCCCATCTCTCTATTCCCAGCTCTGTCCCATCCCATCTCTCTATTCCCAGCTCTGTCCCATCCCATCTCTCTATTCCCAGTTCTGTCCCATCCCATCTCTCTATTCCCAGCTCTGTCCCATCCCATATCTCTTCTCCCAGCTCTGTCTCATCCCATCTCTCTTTTGCCAGCTCTGTCCCATCCCATCTCTCTTCTCCCAGCTCTGTCCCATCCCATCTCTCTTCTCCCAGCTCTGTCCCCTCCCATCTCTCTTCTCCCAGTTCTGTCCCATCCCATCTCTCTTTTCCCAGCTCTGTCCCATCCCATCTCTCTATTCCCAGCTCTGTCCCATCCCATCTCTTTTCCCAGCTCTGTCCCATCCCATCTCTCTATTCCCAGCTCTGTCCCATCCCATCTCTCTATTCCCAGCTCTGTCCCATCCCATCTCTCTTTTCCCAGCTCTGTCCCATCCCATCTCTCTTTTCCCAGCTCCGTTAGTGAGGATGTGACGATGGAGCAACATGTGGGTATGGTTTGTGGGTTGAGGGTGTGGCCGCCTCGTCCTGTGCCCATTTATTATTAATGAGTGGCGGCCATTTTCTTGTGGCTCGGCTCTGGCATGGCCAGAGGGAAGCGTCCGCCATGATGCTGTAGACCACTGGTCAGGGGGTTGTTTGCAGGTGGTGCTCTGCACAAAGAACCATGCAGCTATGCATCCTCCGCAGGGGTTGCTCTCGCCGCCCCCACTCCCTATCCCAGCAGACAGCGCGGCTGGGCTGTTGCCTCTTCCTATTGGTAGATGGGATTTGAGTGGAGGTGACCCAGGGACAGCTAAATGGCTTTATGCTTCCAGCACAGAGGAGAGGAATGGATGTCGCCATGACACTTTACTCAGGTGAGCCCTGCTAACATGGTTTGTTGTTTATTTGGTGTGTGGAAGGTGTGCGGAAGGAGTAGTCTTATACGGCGAGTATATAACAAATTCTATATTTTGAGTGGAAATGTTGGGGGGTCGTCTTATACGCCCAGTCGTCTTATACGCCGGCAAATACGGTAATCTTAATACACCATGTAAGTAGCCTTTTGAACTCAAATATAATAATTAGAGCGTACTATTAAGTGGTCCATCTCCTCATCCACGATTGGTAGTTTTTAATTGTTTTTAACTTGTCCTTGTTTTCAATGTTAACATGTCTATGTGCAATTCTTTATAATAAAGGTTAAGTGTAATTTTTTGAATATTCATATGTAGTGCGGCCCCCCTTTTTCAGCAAGGATATGTGGACTGCGCTGGCAGCCCACTTGTCTTAGGTATTGTACGTTGTGTTATGCCCCATAGGGGCTTACTTGCTAGCCAGCACCATATGTCTTAATTATTGAGCAGTGCTGGATCATTTTGCCAATTATCTGTGTTTAAACCAGAGAAAAAATAAATGGTTCTCTCCAAAATATATATTTTTTCAGTTTTCCTACTATGTGCATCTTATGGTCAGGTTCATCTTATAGTGCTAAACATACATACAGGTATACAATATTTATAGCTAAAAGGATAAAGCAAGAATGAAGCAGATTATATACAGAATGGATTTGGATGTCATACTTGCGGCTTCATTTTGCAGTCACTATTTCATTTCAAGTGACAGGTGAATTGGATGAGTGCTTCCACTACGACAGGAAACCATGACTTTATTGTTACTTTCAGTTTGGGGTTACAGTGTTGAATATGAAAAATTGAATTTTTTAACAGCATTCACAATGGCTTATTTATATTATCTGACAGCAGCTAAAGCACATCTATGAATGTTTTTCTTTTTGTAGTTTAAAAGTGATATAAAATGTTGGCACAGTAGAGTATTGATGAATGATTCAAACCTCTATTTCTTGTGTCTTTTAAAAAAGTTTAACTCCATCTTGAGAAACATTCAGCATACAGTGGCTATACAGTGAGTATGCATTGGATATGCCTAGGTAAGTAAAAAAAAAAAAAAAAACTCCTGGTTTGGGGTTCTGCATTCAGTGGTTTAATAACCTTTTGCGGGAATGGAACAAAGATAGTAGGATTACGGTATTGAAATAGGCAGTACTGACAGTTTCTGCCTATTGGCATTGCAGGCAGGGAAAGAATCACTAACTTCTGGATGCACAAAGTGATTGCTGCTTGGACAGTAGTTGGTGATTGCTGCTGTGATTATGGCCAAAAAGTTGTGGACAAGGTGATAGTTTGAGCACTAGTGGTCCCCATCCCAAAAATGTTAAAACATAACATTTACTTGGTGGATATTAAAAGAAGGCTCAAATTGGGACCGACCATCCCATCACCCAACCCTCACAGCGTGCAACACATTTCCATACATTTATTAAGCAGTATTACCTAGAGCTCAGCTAGAGTGACAATATCCTAAATAATGGTGCCTGGCCTGTTGTGGCGTCAGTGGTCTCCCATGGAGATGCAATTCAGTGGAGGGGAGGGCAGTCAGGTGAGGGATGCAGGTCAGCAAAAGTGGGGGGCATTCAGGTGAGGGTAAGCTAGTGGATGAGGAGGGTGATCAGATGAGTAGTGCAAGCCAGCGGAGGGGAGGGTGGTAAGTTAGGTGCAGGGTTGCAGACCAACAGAAAGGGAGGGTAATTAGGTGAGTGGGTGCAGGTTGGAGGAGGTTTAGGTGAGGGATGCAATTCAGTGGAGGAGAAGGTTAGTTAGTAAGGGGCAGTTGTGTCCTAGAGGTAAGGGAGTTGACCTTTGACCGGAGATTGGGATCCCGGTCCTGGGACATGACTGAAATGCTCTTTAGCAAGGCATCTAACCCCTTCCAACTGCTCCCCGGGTGCCTTAATTAGAGCAGCCCACCGCTCCAGGCATATGTGAACTCACTGCACGGATGGGTTCAATGCGGAGGGCGAGTACAATGGCCATCTATGCAATAATTAATTAATTAATTATTAGTTAGGTGAAAGTTGCAAGCCAGCTAGGGGAAGATGGCCAGGTGAGGGGTGCAAACTAATAGCAGGAAGCATATTCAAGTTGTGAGGTGCTCACACAGCAGTGTGCTATAAAAACATAGGGCTAATGTATCCAAACTCAAGTAATTTTCTTTTCTTCTTAAAGCCCACTAAGAGACACAGCCATTACATTTGGGTTACAGATTATAGGAAGATATCTATAAGGCAACAGTCCGATGCCAATCGCTAGTAGTATATCTGGGGCCTTCTGAATATTATCTGATGTATATTGCATTCCCCATCAGAAACTAGAATTGCTGATCTTTTTTTTCCTTTCATCCTCCCTCAGTGTCTATAGCTGAGCAGAGATGAGCTTGAAGCTTCCACCTCTGACCTCTCTCTTCTCTTTCTCTCTTCTGACAACTATTGAGCTGGAAACTTTTACAAGTCCCAGCTCCGGTGCAGCTCCCTGACCTCTGCCTGACCCAGCGCAATCACACAGGTTTTAATATGACAGATGTGTATGATAGGGCCGAGTTGTGCAACAGAGGTCAAGACAAGCCACACCAGAGCTGGGACAAGTTACCAGCGAGAGAGAGAGAGAGAGAGACTCCCCACCCGCAGCACAGTGACGCACCATGTTCACTCCATAAGATACACACATTAGGGCTGATTTAAAGCCTCTTTCACATGCACTTTCACATGAAAAAGCATGTGTATGTGTATTTTTTCCATTGGGTTTGGGCCATTTGTGAGTTTCTCGTTAGCTTTTTCCATCGTATTAGTGTTTTCGTTGTGTGTGTGTGAAAGTCTTTTCCGTGTGCAATTGCGTTGTATTTTTTTACATGCATGTGTAAAACTCGTGATGTATGAGACTTCCACATGATTCAGAGCCCAGATTTAGCATGTGCTTTACAATGGGAAATTTCCGACAGCACTTCTGGATACTATTTGTTGGTGAGATTGTGCTTTTGTGGTGTGTGAAAAAACAGAATTGAGTACTTAAGGCACTGGGAGGATGTCACCTTCTTTTAAACACCCCTCAAAATAAACATTTTTAAATATTTTTGAATAAAATGTGACCTATTTTCTGATAAGGTATAATTTTTTTTTTCTTTTATGTTTTCTAAAATTAAATTTTCAAAAACATTAACCATCCCCCAAAAAAATATTAGAAATATTAGAAATAAAAATACATTAAGAATAATAATCTAATAGTTTTATGTTTATGTTCATATATTTATGTTTTTATACAACTCTTAAGGTCTGCTTGAATGTTATCAAATTATCCCCATTTGTTTATTTAAAATTTTGGTCAAACTGCTTAGGTGACTTGCCTGGAAGTAGGAATGTTTTTTTTCTGGGGAGCAGGAGGAAACTTGGGCCTGGTGCAACAGGTCAGGGAGTTTAATTTTTTATTTTTTTTTTATTTTTTTAATTTTTTTTTTAACCTAGGTGCAAGAAAAAATACCTAACCCTGTGTTACAAAAGTGTTTGTTTGCAGCCAGGAGAGGTCGAACAATGATTTGAGCAAAAAAAAAATCATTTTAATTGCACAACACACTATTTAAACACCTACAAATGAAACCCCATTGAAATGTATGGCAGAGCGACACTGAGCAAAAGGTAATATGTGGCGCGCCTGAACCTGCTGAGCTGCCTGTAGTAATACATGTGACGCTACATGGAGCTGTTAGAGGCGCTCACCAGATTCACTTTATTAAATGTGGTTTTACATATAGCGCCCAGCGTTCACTAGACGCTACGTGTCACTAGGTAGCATCAACCCAGTAATTTTTACATTATATACATGTGGGCATCCCAAATATTCAACTAGGAAGAAGTAGAGAAGAATGCATGGCAAGCATTAAAGTGGTTAAGGTATGCTTTATGAATTAAAAAGAAGATGCATTAAAGTAGTTACGGTATGCTTTATGAATTAAAAAGAAGAATGCATTAAAGTGGTTAAGGTATGCTTTATTAATTAAAAAAGAATGCATTAAAGTGGTTAAGGTATGCTTTATGAATTAAAAAGAAGAATGCATTAAAGTGGTTAAGGTATGCTTTATGAATTAAAAAGAATGCATGGCATGCATGGCATACTAAGTAGTTTGGAACAGAAGAGAGTTTGCACAGCAATAAGTAAGTAATAGGCTAGCAGGACCAGGGTATGTGAAACAGTTAAAAAAATAGGCTTGCATATGTGTAGAATCCACCAAAAAAGCCAGTGTCTGTGTATAAATCTCACAAAAACGTGAATTTTCCGATGGAAACTAGAAGAATCTCACCTGACACGCTCTAAAAACGCTACGAGTGAGAATTTCACATCAACATACACAAGAGCCTCCCCTGTGAAATTGGCTTTGAGAGAGATTCTCACAGCGCTCTCGATGGCTCTCACATCATCGGGAACAATACGAGATGCTCCCGATGGAGGCTCTGAATCATGTGAAAGCTCCGATACTGAAGAAAGCCATGTGTAATGTTCACACGGAGAGATAAAAACAGGAAAGAATGTAGAAGGCTGTGAATCGACCCTATTATGTGGGTGCATCTTATGGGGCGAACAATACAGGAGAGGGAGAGAGACAACATATTTTTGAGATACTGTGGCTGCCTTGATAAAATAAGATTTTGTCTATGATGCTTAAAATCTATGGCCAACTGGTGATTGTTATGTTATCAGTATACTCTGTTGCCTTGCTTATAAGAAATTGACTTATTAAGGGATATACCAAGAGAGATACCAAGTCATCCTGTTTTCAAGGGAGTCACACAGTCACCCTGTCAAATTACGAATTCACCTTGCAAAACATGAATTTTTTTTCTCCTCTCCGCTGACTAAAATCTCCAACCCATGTGCTAGTGGCTAACAGACGCCAAAAAGGTCCTAATTTATCAAACTATTCTGCCAGACAATACCATTTCAGTGGAAAAATATGATTTATAAATGTTTCAGCATGTTGCTGCACTGCTAATGTTTTAGTAAATGTGCTTCTTGTAGTGCAGCAACATTTTAAGGATACAACATTAGCCTTAGAGCTGTGCAGTCACTGCTGCAGTGAATAGGGTAGGGGATATCACTGCTGCACCTTTCTAGGTCCCTCTGTGTTGCAGGGGTGGTAGTTTGCTCTAGCAGTGTAGCTGACAGAATTCTGCTGAGGAGAAAAGTCATCAAGGAATTTAGGTTTTATACACCCTTGTCTCACCTTGCCCATTAGTAAGTGTAATGGTAGTTATCAGGGTTAACCAGCAGTAATCACAGTCAGCTTTAAATTGTAATCCAAATATGTCATGGTGTCAACTTATCAGGTAATGTCACAGCACACAGGTATGGTAGACAAGAGTAATGTGACCGCAGCATGGGGAGCTGACAAGATGGTATCATAGCAAACAGACACTCAACCCCAGTGCGTTTTATCATTAAAGGATTGTGAAAGGAAAGTTTAATACTTAAGTTCATGTCACTGTCAAATTCACAGTTCACAGTTCACAGGGCAAATAAACTTGCATCGCTTGTAGATAAGCAAACACATGTACCCTTGCTTTATAAGGACATTTCAGTGAAAGGGTTAATCAAACTTGTGTTCATCAAGCATAGAACACAGGTACTCTTACTTATCAGCATGTTTCAGTGAAAGGGTTAATTAGGATGTGTCCATCAAGCATAGAACACAGTTCTCATACAATCATAGCAGATTAGGGGTTCTACCACCCCACTTTGATGTGAACACTAGCTCTTAGTAATTTAGGTAAGGGATTATGCAAGGTAAGAAGTGCTAGGGGAACCTTCGCCACTATGTAGGTTCAGGATTTCCAGTGGTCCCACTGGGTGTAAGCTTAGAATCAGGTCAGTGTCCAGGGACAACACTCCAGCCAGGTTCAAGACTTCCCTGAAGAGTTTCTAACATGGGCAGCTGCACCTTACAAGAGGTCAGGCTCATCGCTCTTGGCCCCGCACACTCCTGTCCACAGGTGGCTCCTTACTGTTCCACGCCAAAGGCACCCCATGGGTTCTAACTCTCTCCAAGTGTCTCTAGACCCTTGCAGGTGGATACAGTATATCATCCTGCGCTGCGCTTGCTGTTCCGGCCACCCATTTGATTGCCACCCCAGCCGACTTACTTAGGACGTGGGCTAGGGGCGATCTCTCCATCTGGCCCTCTGGCTTCAATTTATGGAATCTCTGCTCATACATTGTTGCCTGCAGTTTTCCCTCCAAAATCTCAACCAGTTTCCTATTGTTCCCCAAATGTATCTTATGCCAATTGACTAGTATTCTGAGAGTCTGAATTAAATTGTCTATTTGTGGCCTTATACTCCCATCTAGTGACCAGAGTGGGAATAGCAACACCTTTTTCACATTAATGGATAATTCCCCAAATAACACTTAACTACTGCTTTTAATCAATCCATTTTCGGGCACATATATATGGTTGTGTAGGTTGGTAAACCTTGACTAGTAGTTATTGTCTCCTAGGTTCTGGGATCTGGAGATGTCTGTCTAAACTTGGTCAGTTATTTGAAAAACCTGTTACAACCTGCTTAAAGTAGACCAAAAGGGAGGGATGGGGGGGAATTACAGACACAGATCAGTATCTACTTCCTCATTTCCTTGTTCAGCAGGCCTCAGTACGGAGCGCTCCTATTTTCTTCCATGGGTGCCTCTATACACAAGGATCTTTTGCGTATGGAGGTGTCACCTAAAGATAATGAGAGCTTGCTTTGTTTATTTTTTAGTGTCAGTTACTGTAATAGTGACGAGGATGGCTAAAAATATTAGGTAACCATTAAGGATTTAAGACCCTTATATACCTGAAAATTGTCATGATGGTAATAAATATGTGTCCCTCAAATGTCCATGAATAAACCAGGCCCCAAAATCACACCCCTGCCATACCCATCACTCTGTAAACTGATCTCCAAGGTCAGAATCTCTGCTAAAGTAAGGATTGACACATCTGTACATCACATCTTATCTCTGTTCATGGATTTGGTTGTACATATCCAATAAATGAAAAATGGGGATTTGCCTGTAAACCGAAAGCTCCACCTGAAAAGCCCTAATTACATATTTCAGCTAAATACATATATATATATATATATATATATATATATATATATATATATCATGGAATAATCTTCAGGAGCATTTTTTCTCTGCATAAATAACACTGCTCATCATTTTCATGCTGTATCTCAGTGTAAAATCTTATCACACTGGGGTGGTTGGTGGAATTTCAGAGCATCCAATTACTTTCTGATGTATGAACACAGTTTCTCTATACCTTACACATTATTGAAAGCAACTATGGGGTCGATTCTCCACCATTTGTAAAAAGTTTAGGAGAAAAATAAAATGGAGGTCTTTTAATTCCTACTGGTGCTAAACCACCCCCTAGGTATACAATGGTGCTGAATCATCATTTTTATTTAGGACCCAGCCACCAAAATAGTACATTGCCTGAATTAGGCAGGGAATCACATAGTGGCACTAATCAAAAAACAATTAGGGGTTTATTTAAGAAGCGCTAGTCCTGTAGTGCCAGATGAGTGTCAGGTGAATGTCAGGTCCCAGTGCAAAAAGTGTATTTATGAAGTAAAAAGTCCATAGCACCTCTGATAGTGCCAGGTTGTGTCCAATCTATCAACAGCACCAGTGAGTATATGAGTGCCGGAGCTGTGTTCCAACAGTGCCATATAACAGGCTAATTTACTAATAGCGCCAGGTAGTGACAGATGAGCGTCTGTACTGTGGCGCTATGATTGACCGCTAGTGGCTGCCCCGATCAGCTGTCAGTCGCTATTACATCGCTCCTCAGTCGCTACTTGCCGTTAGTGGTAAGCACACTGCCAATGTTAAATGTGATGTTTCAGATTTGCATTAGAGGCGCTGTTGAGTTGTTACACCTTATTCAATACAGCGCCTGAGCGTTTCTATGCTCTTGTGTAGTAATCAATCTGTAAATGTTAGAATTCTGAAATCACATACGCAAAATAACACATGTCCCCAGATGTTTCAAATAAAAATACAAATAATTTTTATTCAAGATATATCATTGGAAAAATGTTTGTTTCTTTTCCAAAGAAGTAGTTCCAATCTTCATGGTGCCTGTAATGGAGACAAAAGTGTTGTTATTTAGGGTTTTTATTTATAAATAATGTAGATTAATGTGGTTTGTATTATTTTTAGAACAACCACATTTTTGATTAACCAATTATTACCCACCCACTTTTTAGTTTTCACTATGATAAACCACCCACATATTTATGTAAATAGTTTAAAACCACCCACTATTTTTTGTATGTAATTTTATACCACCCACATATTTGTTAGATTAGTTTTAATAGGCCCCTGTTGTACAGTAGTTGTAGTATATCTCAGGTGAGCTGACGTACCAAAAAAAAAGATGTAATCATGCTTTGGCGTCGCTCAAACCCAGTCTGGGTATCCTCATTACTGTCTGCGGCCATGTTGGGGACTTCTGACACCAGTGCTGTTTCCTCGGGGGGTCCGATTCGGTGGCATATGCAAATGTTGTGTAGAACACAGCAGGCGAGGATGATTTTGGAGACCCTTTTGTGGACTGTACAACATCTCTCCTCCTGGCCGTGCCAAACAAAGAAAGCGTGCTTTCAGCAGACCGATGGTTCTTTCCAGAATGCATCTTGTTTTGCGTTGTGCTGCATTGTAGCGTACTTGGGCAGAGGTCTGTGGGTTTCTGAGCGGAGTCATTAGCCACGTTTTCTGCCCATATCCCTTGTCCGCTGATGAATATACAAAGTGAGAGATAGCAATTAGTAAAGTAGCTATAACATTATGTATACAATAAAACTAGCCTTATATAGCTGTGTAATTGTTTAAAATTAATATTGTTATTGTGTCTAGGATTCTTAATTACCCAGTAGCCATCCAGGTGGCATTTCATTGTTCTCAAACTTCCGGCACAGGACTGATTGCTGGAGCACATAAGAATCATGGCATGAGCCAGGGAAGCCAGATCTCACGGCCCTCAGCTTCATGTTGGGGTCACATACCACCATGACATTCATGGAATGGAATTGTTTCCTATTTCTATAATGCAGCTCCTGTGCACGGGGAGGGCGGAAAAGGGATATGTGTACCATCCATGCACCCTAGCACATTAGGTATCCCTCCCATGCGGTAGAAGGCACATTTAATATTGGCAACCTCATCCTCAGGAAATTTGATATATACCGGGATTAGGTCGCAAATAGCCAGGACTACCTTGTAAAATATTCGGCTCGTTGTAGCCTGGCTGATCCCGATGAGGAGGGCTGAGGTTGCCTGGAAATTGCCCCGGGCCACTATATTTAACATGGCACAAAGGCGAACAATGCCAGAGAGGGATTGGGTGTGTCTGGGGGATGGATCGATTTTGGTTTTAATCTGATCATATAGGGACTGTAGTGTTGCACGAGTCAGACGAAATCTGCTTCTGATTTGCTCGTCACTTAAATCCCATACAGAGAAGCGGATGCCAAAGGTTCGGGGTGCCCTAAGCCTCACAGCACCCTCTTCCCTTGACTCCTGACTAGGGATGAGCGAATCGATCCGGACGAACCCGGATTCGATCCGAATTTCAGGAAAAATTCTATTCGGATCGAATCCGAATTTCCCCGCGATTCGATCGCTCGAAGTTTTCCTTTAACATCCATTCATTTACATTACAGGCATTCTAAGATGGCGGACGGGACATGTCCAGACATGTAAGCTGGGGCAGTGTATGCTGGTACAGTCACATGCAGCCTATCAGCAGCCAGCAAGCCCGGTGACGTCACAGCTGTATTTAAGGCCGGCCATCTTGCTTTCCAGCCTCATTTCTCTATTGCATTTGTGAGAGACAGAACGCTGTGTAGCTGAGGGAGAGACAGACAGTTAGACCAGCAGGGACAGACAGGGACAGGCTGGAGACAGGCATGAGACAGACAGGAGACAGACAGAAAGTCAGCGGAAAACAGGGAAAGGAATGGAAAATCGGAGGCTGTCAGTTTTTTTTTTTTTTTTCATCCAGCCTGACAGCCAGGCTTTGTTAGCGTTTTCAGGCTGCTTATACTAACTAACTGTGCATATATACTGAACTGATCTTAAGTCTGCTGTGGGGCATCCCATTCTGTGACTAAAGCAGCCTCTGTTTAAGACCATATAAGCATTTGCTCTTATCATATTTGAAATTAGCCTGATAAAGACACTTTTGCTGGGCATAGTACTACTGCATCTTTTTTGGGGGGCATCCCATTCTGTGACTAAAGCAGCCTCTGTTTAAGACCATATAAGCATTTGCTCTTATCATATTTGAAATTAGCCTGATAAAGACACTTTTGCTGGGCATAGTACTACTGCATCTTTTTTGGGGGGCATCCCATTCTGTGACTAAAGCAGCCTCTGTTTAAGACCATATAAGCATTTGCTCTTATCATATTTGAAATTAGCCTGATAAAGACACTTTTGCTGGGCATAGTACTACTGCATCTTTTTTGGGGGGCATCCCATTCTGTGACTAAAGCAGCCTCTGTTTAAGACCATATAAGCATTTGCTCTTATCATATTTGAAATTAGCCTGATAAAGACACTTTTGCTGGGCATAGTACTACTGCATCTTTTTTGGGGGGCATCCCATTCTGTGACTAAAGCAGCCTCTGTTTAAGACCATATAAGCATTTGCTCTTATCATATTTGAAATTAGCCTGATAAAGACACTTTTGCTGGGCATAGTACTACTGCATCTTTTTTGGGGGGCATCCCATTCTGTGACTAAAGCAGCCTCTGTTTAAGACCATATAAGCATTTGCTCTTATCATATTTGAAATTAGCCTGATAAAGACACTTTTGCTGGGCATAGTACTACTGCATCTTTTTGGGGGGGCATCCCATTCTGTGACTAAAGCAGCCTCTGTTTAAGACCATATAAGCATTTGCTCTTATCATATTTGAAATTAGCCTGATAAAGACACTTTTGCTGGGTATAGTACTACTGCATCTTTTTTGGGGGGCATCCCATTCTGTGACTAAAGCAGCCTCTGTTTAAGACCATATAAGCATTTGCTCTTATCATATTTGAAATTAGCCTGATAAAGACACTTTTGCTGGGCATAGTACTACTGCATCTTTTTTGGGGGGCATCCCATTCTGTGACTAAAGCAGCCTCTGTTTAAGACCATATAAGCATTTGCTCTTATCATATTTGAAATTAGCCTGATAAAGACACTTTTGCTGGGCATAGTACTACTGCATCTTTTTTGGGGGGCATCCCATTCTGTGACTAAAGCAGCCTCTGTTTAAGACCATATAAGCATTTGCTCTTATCATATTTGAAATTAGCCTGATAAAGACACTTTTGCTGGGCATAGTACTACTGGATCTTTTTTGGGGGGCATCCCATTCTGTGACTAAAGCAGCCTCTGTTTAAGACCATATAAGCATTTGCTCTTATCATATTTGAAATTAGCCTGATAAAGACACTTTTGCTGGGCATAGTACTACTGCATCTTTTTTGGGGGGCATCCCATTCTGTGACTAAAGCAGCCTCTGTTTAAGACCATATAAGCATTTGCTCTTATCATATTTGAAATTAGCCTGATAAAGACACTTTTGCTGGGCATAGTACTACTGCATCTTTTTTGGGGGGCATCCCATTCTGTGACTAAAGCAGCCTCTGTTTAAGACCATATAAGCATTTGCTCTTATCATATTTGAAATTAGCCTGATAAAGACACTTTTGCTGGGCATAGTACTACTGCATCTTTTTGGGGGGGCATCCCATTCTGTGACTAAAGCAGCCTCTGTTTAAGACCATATAAGCATTTGCTCTTATCATATTTGAAATTAGCCTGATAAAGACACTTTTGCTGGGTATAGTACTACTGCATCTTTTTTGGGGGGCATCCCATTCTGTGACTAAAGCAGCCTCTGTTTAAGACCATATAAGCATTTGCTCTTATCATATTTGAAATTAGCCTGATAAAGACACTTTTGCTGGGCATAGTACTACTGCATCTTTTTTGGGGGGCATCCCATTCTGTGACTAAAGCAGCCTCTGTTTAAGACCATATAAGCATTTGCTCTTATCATATTTGAAATTAGCCTGATAAAGACACTTTTGCTGGGCATAGTACTACTGCATCTTTTTGGGGGGGCATCCCATTCTGTGACTAAAGCAGCCTCTGTTTAAGACCATATAAGCATTTGCTCTTATCATATTTGAAATTAGCCTGATAAAGACACTTTTGCTGGGCATAGTACTACTGGATCTTTTTTGGGGGGCATCCCATTCTGTGACTAAAGCAGCCTCTGTTTAAGACCATATAAGCATTTGCTCTTATCATATTTGAAATTAGCCTGATAAAGACACTTTTGCTGGGCATAGTACTACTGGATCTTTTTTGGGGGGCATCCCATTCTGTGACTAAAGCAGCCTCTGTTTAAGACCATATAAGCATTTGCTCTTATCATATTTGAAATTAGCCTGATAAAGACACTTTTGCTGGGCATAGTACTACTGCATCTTTTTTGGGGGGCATCCCATTCTGTGACTAAAGCAGCCTCTGTTTAAGACCATATAAGCATTTGCTCTTATCATATTTGAAATTAGCCTGATAAAGACACTTTTGCTGGGCATAGTACTACTGCATCTTTTTTGGGGGGCATCCCATTCTGTGACTAAAGCAGCCTCTGTTTAAGACCATATAAGCATTTGCTCTTATCATATTTGAAATTAGCCTGATAAAGACACTTTTGCTGGGCATAGTACTACTGCATCTTTTTTGGGGGGCATCCCATTCTGTGACTAAAGCAGCCTCTGTTTAAGACCATATAAGCATTTGCTCTTATCATATTTGAAATTAGCCTGATAAAGACACTTTTGCTGGGCATAGTACTACTGCATCTTTTTTGGGGGGCATCCCATTCTGTGACTAAAGCAGCCTCTGTTTAAGACCATATAAGCATTTGCTCTTATCATATTTGAAATTAGCCTGATAAAGACACTTTTGCTGGGCATAGTACTACTGCATCTTTTTTGGGGGGCATCCCATTCTGTGACTAAAGCAGCCTCTGTTTAAGACCATATAAGCATTTGCTCTTATCATATTTGAAATTAGCCTGATAAAGACACTTTTGCTGGGCATAGTACTACTGCATCTTTTTTGGGGGGCATCCCATTCTGTGACTAAAGCAGCCTCTGTTTAAGACCATATAAGCATTTGCTCTTATCATATTTGAAATTAGCCTGATAAAGACACTTTTGCTGGGCATAGTACTACTGCATCTTTTTTGGGGGGCATCCCATTCTGTGACTAAAGCAGCCTCTGTTTAAGACCATATAAGCATTTGCTCTTATCATATTTGAAATTAGCCTGATAAAGACACTTTTGCTGGGCATAGTACTACTGCATCTTTTTTGGGGGGCATCCCATTCTGTGACTAAAGCAGCCTCTGTTTAAGACCATATAAGCATTTGCTCTTATCATATTTGAAATTAGCCTGATAAAGACACTTTTGCTGGGCATAGTACTACTGCATCTTTTTTGGGGGGCATCCCATTCTGTGACTAAAGCAGCCTCTGTTTAAGACCATATAAGCATTTGCTCTTATCATATTTGAAATTAGCCTGATAAAGACACTTTTGCTGGGCATAGTACTACTGCATCTTTTTTGGGGGGCATCCCATTCTGTGACTAAAGCAGCCTCTGTTTAAGACCATATAACCATTTTCACTTATCATATTTGAAATTAGGCCTGATAAAGACACTTTTGCTGGGCAAAGCACTACTGGACCCTGCCAGGTCCATTCCTGTTGGGGCATCCCATTCTGTGACTAAAGCAGCCTCTGTTTAAGACCATATAACCATTTGCTCTTATCATATTTGAAATTAGGCCTGATAAAGACACTTTTGCTGGGCATAGCACTACTGGACCCTGCCAGGTCCACTTCTGTTGGGGCATCCCATTCTGTGACTAAAGCAGCCTCTGTTTAAGACCATATAACCATTTGCTCTTATCATATTTGAAATTAGGCCTGATAAAGACACTTTTGCTGGGCATAGCACTACTGGACCCTGCCAGGTCCACTTCTGTTGGGGCATCCCATTCTGTGACTACATCAGCCTCTGTTTAAGACCGTATAACCATTTTCACTTATCATATTTGAAATTAGGCCTGATAAAGACACTTTTGCTGGGCATAGCACTACTGGACCCTGCCAGGTCCACTTCTGTTGGGGCATCCCATTCTGTGACTAAAGCAGCCTCTGTTTAAGACCATATAACCATTTGCTCTTATCATATTTGAAATTAGGCCTGATAAAGACACTTTTGCTGGGCAAAGCACTACTGGACCCTGCCAGGTCCATTCCTGTTGCGGCATCCCATTCTGTGACTAAAGCAGCCTCTGTTTAAGACCATATAAGCATTTGCTCTTATCATATTTGAAATTAGGCCTGATAAAGACACTTTTGCTGGGCATAGCACTACTGGACCCTGCCAGGTCCACTTCTGTTGGGGCATCCCATTCTGTGACTACAGCAGCCTCTGTTTAAGACCGTATAAGCATTTGCTCTTATCATATTTGAAATTAGCCTGATAAAGACACTTTTGCTGGGCATAGCACTACTTGTCCCTGCCAGGGCATCCCATTCTGTGACTAAAGCAGCCTCTGTTTAAGACCATATAAGCATTTGCTCTTATCATATTTGAAATTAGCCTGATAAAGACACTTTTGCTGGGCATAGTACTACTGGATCTTTTTTGGGGGCATCCCATTCTGTGACTAAAGCAGCCTCTGTTTAAGACCATATAAGCATTTGCTCTTATTATATTTATATTATAAGACACTTTTGCTGGGCATAGGCTTACTGCTGCCTGCCAGGTGCACTTCTGTTGAGGCATCCCATTCTGTAACATAGCATACCCCTCTTTATTTACACTAAGCAGCTCTCTTATTTACACTAAGCAGGCCTGTTGGAGGCTGAGTGTTACTGCTCACTTTTGGTGTGCATTATATTCTGTTTCATATAGACCCACCGCTGCCCGGGGGATCTTAAAATATCACCTACTCCCACGCCAGTTAGACTATGTCGGGCAGACAAGTGCCTGGAAGTGAAAAGAGGAGTGGCAGAGGCCAAGATTCCGCAGGCAGAGCTCGCATCAGACTGGGGGCCAGTAGCAGCAGGAGTCACGCTGAGAGACCTAATCTGCCAGTATCTGCTAGCGGTCGGGTCTCCACCAGTAACGCATCTGCCGTGGTAGATTGGTTGACGCGCTCATCAACAACATCATCACAACTTACGTCTGAGACCCCCAGTCTAGGGTCGGTAGGTTCCTCTGACACAACCCTGAGTTGGCATGCCCCGAGAGCAGTCCCTGTCCTCCCATTTCCTCTGTCCTACGCCGTTCCCTCCCCCAGCGACGTATCCTATGCTTTGGGTTCAGCTCCACTCTTTAGTGAGGAGGACCATCAGATAGAGGACAGTCAGCAGCTACTGCCCAGCCAAGAAATGGAGGTGGCTTCTCTAGCTAGGCAGACAGATAGTGATGTGGACAGTGTCGTGGGTGCTGCGAGCGTTCCAGCTCCTGCGCCAGACACTGTTGACGAATCCACGAACATCAGTGACGTACAGCCACAACTCGGTGATGATGATGATGACGATGAAGCCGATCGCACTTGGGAGCCGGGTGATGAAGGGGCTTCATCGTCATCATCAGGAGAAGAGGGGTGCAGGTTGCCCCGGAGTCAGCAGCTGAGGCAGCAAGGTGGTAGCAGTCAGCATGGGGGCACAATTCCAAAGGCTGGAGCCGGCCGGGGCCGGGGCCGGGGTAGAGCACCTGCTGTGCGGCAGTCTACCTTATCGGGAGGTAGTGGAGCAGGGGTTCCTGGAGTTGGCAACAGCAGCAGTGAATCAGTGAGGCCAGGGGGTGGGAAAAGTAGCTACTCGGCAGTGTGGCAGTTTTTCCTGAGGCATCCGCAGGAGGGTAACATGGCCACATGCAAGATATGTAGGCAAAAGGTGAAGCGTGGCCAGGGTCCAAATGTTGGCACCACGGCCCTGCGTCAACATATGATGCGTCACCATAAAACGACCTGGGAGAACCGAGGCTCCCAAGGGGTGGTCCAGTCTGCTTCCTCACCAAGTGAGCTCCCAATTTCTGCCAGCCAAGGCTCCAGCACCTCAGCCGAAGGCAGCTGTGCGTCATACCCATCCTCTGTCGCTCCTGCTCCTCCTCCTCCTCCTCCAAGTCATGCATCCCGCCAGCAATCCATCAGCGAAGCCATGTCCAAGAGACAGCAGTATGCGCCCACTCATCCTACGGCGCAGAAGCTGAATGTGCTCCTGTCCAAGTTGCTGGTGCTGCAGTCGCTCCCTTTTCAGGTGGTGGAATCTGCACCTTTCAGAGAACTGATGGCTTGTGCCGAGCCGAAGTGGAGAGTCCCAAGCTGTCATTTCTTTGCCAAGAAGGCAGTACCAGCGCTGCACACTTTTGTTGAACAGAAGGTGGGCCAGTCCTTGAGCCTGTCGGTGTGTAGCAAAATACATGGCAGCGCCGACATCTGGAGCTGTAACTACGGTCAGGGGCAGTACATGTCGTTTACGGCACACTGGGTGAATGTGGTCCCTTTGCAGCAGCAACTTGGACAGGTCACGCCGCTTCGGCCTCCGCGCTCTCTGCCCATTGGGCCTGTGACACCGTGCGACTCGGCCTCCTCATCCTCCGCCATCTCCTCACCCTCCACTGTAGGCTCAAGTCTCAGTGCCCCTCCAGTCTACCATGTGTGCAGGGCACGGAGGTGTCACGCAGTGCTTCACATGGTTTGTCTTGGCGAACGGAGTCACACAGGGGAGGAACTGCTTAAATGTATTCATCAGGAAATCCAAACATGGCTTACTCCGAGAAAACTTAAAATGGGAATCATGGTTACCGACAATGGGAAGAACATTTTGTCTGCGCTGCGCCAAGGAAGCCTGACCCATGCCCCCTGCATGGCTCACGTCTTCAATCTGGTTGTCAAGCGGTTTCTGAAGTGTTCCCCCCATCTGCAGGACATCCTAACAACTTCACGGAAACTTTGCATGCACTTCAGCCACTCCTACACCGCCAAACACACCCTTCTTGAGCTACAGCGTCAGAATGGTATCCCCCAACATAGTCTGATTTGCGATGTTTCCACCCGTTGGAATTCCACCCTTCACATGTTGGACCGATTATATGAACAGAGAAAAGCCATCACGGATTTCCTGATGATCCAAGCAGATAGGGGGACTCCCCTGTGTAACTTCAATGTCAACCAGTGGCAGCTCATACGTGACACCTGCCGTTTGCTCAGGCCCTTTGAGGAAGCCACTTTATTTGTCAGTCGGCAGGATTACGGGATGAACGACGTGATTCCACTGCTTCATGTACTACAGCACATGTTGGAAACCATGGCTGGTCAGGGCACTGGAGACATGGCGTTTACATCTTACGGCCACATGAACCCCGTTGGAGCTGAACTGGAGGAGGAGGAGGAGGAAGAGGAGGAGGAGGAGTTGCCCAGCGAAACACAGTTTAGGCTTGGCGAAATGGCTGGTTTATCTAGTCAGCGGACAGGAGAGGAGGAGCAGGAGCAGCCAGAGGAGCTAGAGGTTTTTGAGGAAGGAGAGACAGAGGACCCGGGCACACCGTGGCAGTATGCAGTGGAGATGGAGACAGGTAGTCCATCCGAGTCACTTGCGCAAATGGCACGAAGCATGCTCACATGCTTGCGTAGTGACCCCAGAATTGTTTCCATCTGTCGGCGGGATGACTTCTGGCTGTCCACCTTATTGGACCCTCGCTTCCGGCACAAAATGGGGGCATTTTTTAAACCCACCGAGAGGGAGGACAAACTCAACTACTACAAAGACATTCTACGTAGGCAGTTGGCCGATGCCTATCTGCGCCATGGTCCATACTCTCGCAGGTCTGACTCGAGGGGACCTCTGCGCTCACCTTCCACTGCCATGGCCGCTGGGGGGGTTGGCAGCAGCAGCAGCAGAAGCTCCATCAGCAGCAGCAGCCTCAGTCTTCAGTCGCTAATGAGTAGCTTTCTACACCCGCATAGTGAGGCTACTCATGAGCAGCAGGAAGACCTGGAGCAGGACCTGAACCAGCAGGTCATGTCATACTTTGACATGACCATGCCAACACACCTTGAGGATCCGCTGGACTTCTGGGCAGCCAAACTTGATTTGTGGCCGCAACTAGCAGAGTTTGCCCTGGAAAAGCTGTCCTGCCCGGCAAGTAGCGTGCCATCTGAGCGGGTGTTTAGTGCGGCGGGGGCCATAGTTACGGCGAGGAGAACTCGTCTTTCAACTAAAAATGTGGAGAGACTCACCTTTGTCAAAATGAATCAGGGATGGATCAGCCAGGATTTCCACCCACCAATGCCTGATGCATGCGACTAGATTCAGCATGGTGCCACGTTTTACACTTTCCAAATGGTGCAAAACATATTTATGTCTTTAGGCCATTTTTTGGGCTCCTGCTGCTGCTACTGTCAACTCCTGCCAACTCCAGGGTGTGATTCATCCAATTTTTGGGCTCCTGAAGCCAACTCCAGTGTATATTTGGGCTCCTGCTGCTGCTGCTGCCAACTTCTGCCAACTCCAGGGTGTGATTCATCCAATTTTTGGGCTCCTGAGGCCAACTCCAGTGTATATTTGGGCTCCTGCTGCTGCTGCTGCCAACTTCTGCCAACTCCAGGGTGTGATTCATCCAATTATTGGGCTCCTGAAGCCAACTCTAGTGTATCCCCTCGATTCCAAGAGCAAAAGTTAATTGATTTCGTATCGAGAATCGTAAGTTTGGGTGGGTGTTTGTCATTTTTTCATGTTTTTTTGTCCATTTCGTATTCGCACGATCGTTCGCGCATAGACGTATATGAACATACGCATTTCGTACGAGAATCGTATAATTTGCGTTAGTTCGTGTGTTTTTCCCGTCCAAATCGTATTATTTGCGTCCGATCCTATTTTTTACGTCCTTCACATGGGCTTGCGACCAATTCAGAGAGGTGATTGCTAATTGTTTGGAAGCCCATTAAAGAGCTGCTTTACGAAATGTTTGCCGGCAGCTATTTGGCCTCGGGAGTAGGATGGAGCGGAGCGAGTTTGTGGCACATCAAGGGCTTATGCTTTTTGGCATTGAGTTGATCGAGATGTCTGAGAGCAGATTGCCCCTGCGTCGTCGCATAACCATCGATAGCATGAATGATGTTGAGCTGTTCGAGCTGACCAGGCTTAATCGCGCTTCCCTCCATAAATTATATAGTGAGCTGCGGCCATGGTTAGCCCGCACCACAAGGAAGGGGCAAGCAATTTCAGGTATGACCAAGATGCTTGGCTGCCTGCAATTTTTGGCGAACGGCTCGTTCCAGAGGCTGGGTGCCCTCTCCGTGGGGATGTCACAGCCTACGCTGAGCCGCGCACTCTCTAAATTTTTGGAAGGCATGGCTGCCATAACTCCAAAATATATTTATTTTCCGGATGATATGGCAGCCAGAAACGCCATTAAGCTTGGGTTTTATAATGTGGCCGACATGCCCAACGTTATTGGTGCTATTGACTGCACACATGTGGCACTCGTACCTAGGGCAGCCGACGAGTATATATATAGGTATTGAGATTGGTTATTATGTTGCCCAACGTGTCATGTAACCTGTTTTCCTTTGCGGCAGCATATTTGTTTATCCCTCATTTGTGTAGCTGCTTTATCTAGGCTTTTCATTAGTATTTCCCAATAGAGTGCAGACATGTTTTGTTGTTAATTGTTTATTTTGGGTCAAATATCAATTACCCTTTTTGTATGTTTTTGCCTTAAGGAATCGTAAAATGGGACACTCACTTAATGTCCAGGCCGTGGTTGGTCCGGACATGCGGTTTATGAGTGTCCTTGCCGGCTACCCCGGATCGTCCCACGACTCCTATATCCTCAGGCGATCTGGGTTGTTTCGGAGATTTGAGGCAGGTGAATTTTCGGGGGCATGGCTGCTTGGTAAGTGTGTCCTATTTGTGTGTTATTAAATGTTGCATTAATCTTGTATTTGTTGATATGTTTGTCTTTCAATTCTTTACATAAGCGTCAAAATGCCTTTTTCTAGGGTCATATATTATGAACTTCCCAAAAAAATGCTTGCCTCGCTTTGTCCTTCAGAATGTTTTCCCTTTAGTTAGGATGTCTGTAAGTTCCTTGTCCCTAAATATATTGGTTTGGAGTTTATACCAAAGGATCTTTGAGCTTTGGCTCCTTTTGTACTATTGGTCTTTAAATGTCAAAGTGGACTTAAACTGCATACATTGTAGTTTACAGATAAATGTGGATAGCCCCTCAGCAGCATCCTAATTGTAACATGTCTGAAAACTAAAAATAGTTTTAAATTCCAAATACCCTTGGGCGTGCAGATGTTTGTTAATTAATTGGTATATTGAAGTGCCATTTTTAAATAGGTAATACATTAGTGGAAAGATTTATTTGACTAATGTGCCCTGTTTTTTTTTTTGCCCAACTTTACCTTACATCATTATGATATATGTTCTTTTTTTTGGGTTTGTTGTGTTGCCTTTTTAATTTTGATTACATTTAATTCTCTGTTTAAGGTGATTCGGGGTACCCACTTCTACCCTGGCTCATGACGCCTGTGCTGCGGCCCCAGGATGCCTCTCAGGAAGTTTACAACCGTGCGCATCGCAAGACCCGGGCTGTTGTGGAGAGGGCCTTTGGTCTGCTGAAGACACGTTTTCGTTGCCTTGACCATACTGGGGGCGCCCTGCAATATGATCCCAAGAAAGTGATCGACATTATCATGGCATGTGCTGTTTTGCACAATTTTGCCATCATGGAACGTGTCCCACGTTATGTGGACAGCCTGCCCTCTTCAGCCGTCGAGGATGAAGTCGAGAATTTTGTGGGGCCCCCCAGTGAGTCTGGCCAATCTGTTAGAGCCAACCTGATCATGCAGCATTTTACTTAACTTTTTTCCCTGTCTCAACATTCTGTGTGTCTGTGTTATCCTTTTTGTTACATATGTTGTTTTGCCGTAATGTGGCATTACCTCAAAGTAAAACATTTAGACCTTAATTGTTGCCTAATGTATTTCATGTAGTTTCCTTAGCTTTAGCTTTGCATTGTTACACCTCTTCAAACAAAAATTATCTGGTTTAGCCCAAGCTGTTTAAAATGTGTTCCCACTAAAAACGCCACAAGTATTGTAAGTGATTTTTTTTTTTTACTTAGAAAAGGGAAAATTATAGTGCTTAACAGAAAACATTCCACATACATCTGTGGTTACAAATGGATAACATTACCAAAAAAACATCGAGCACATCTACACCTGGAAGTGAGTGGCACAACCAAACAAGGACACCCAGTCCAAAGGCCAGCCTAGTCCAGTCATTAATATTGCCTGTGCCCAGGGATATTTGGGCATGGCCATAATGTCACACAAACATGTCTGCAAACAGGAGGAGCACCAACCAAATACATATTTAAAGCCATAAGTGGCCAGATACCCTCCACATAGACCTATGGCATTGGCTAGTGGCCTTAAGCATTACTCTAAGGAGCTATATGGGAGCAAATACAAAACACAACCTGCATGAGCAACACAAAATGGATTGTTTGAAACCTCAAAGGACAAGTAAATACAGTGGGGGTTAAGAGAAAAGATGTCCCACACACCCATGGCTTAATAGGGTGGCTGCCCATAATACCCAGGTGGAGGTCCAGGTGGAGGTCCATGTGAATGGGACCTAGCCTGGGCCATGGCAGCATTGTGAATTTGAAACTGCTCCACAATGTTTCTCTGCATATTGGTCATCTCAGCCATGGCTGACTGGATGCCATTACTTGCATTGGCCACGTTGCTGTTGAGGGTACGCAACTCCGCGAGGATGCCCTGTAGACTGGTATGGATGTTGACCATGTCGGCATGCCTTTGCTCACGCTCTGTAACGAGCTGGGCGTCATAAGAGTCCCTTTGTTGGGTCCATAATTGAAGCAGGGCACTCTGCCTCCCCTGGGAAATTGTGGGGCGGCGTAATGGAGTCCGCCGCACAATTACCCTGGCTCTTGGGCGTGCCCTGCCGCGTGGTGTCGTCCCCTCAACAGCAACAGGCCTGCTTTGCAAATCCTCAGCAGCAGAGTGAACACTGGGGACTGTAGTGTCAGTCTCCCCATGTGCATGCACAATGGATGGAGATTCACTCTGCTGCTGAGGATTGGCCAGAGAAACATTATGGAGCAGTTCCAAATTGGGACCCAGGGGGAGGTCATCCGACGTGCCCTGCATGGAGACATCATCATCTTCCTCCATGTCCTGGATCTCTTCCATGAGTGTGCGGGTCTGTAGGGACATATAAAAAAAAAAGGGTAAGTTGGCGTCCAAATTTGGGATTCCAACAGTTTAACACATTCTTAAGCACTTGGTAGTATTTATGGTACTAAATTAACTTACCGGAAATCTCTGATCTGGGCTCCTATGCTGTACGGACCTGGTAGGCATAACCAAACTGGGGGGTGAGTTTACCCTTGCTGAGGGATCATGCTGGGCTGAAGAAGAGAAAAACAAACCACGTAAACACACACATAACCATTTTTGGGATAGGTAATCAAATTTAGCTCTATTTGTAATATTATTCAACTCTAGAGCAATGGGGACCTTTGTTCAAAGACACGCAAGTTTACATAGGTGCAATGGCTCGCAAAAACTGCTAACTGACCTCAGTTCGAAGTCAGGAAGTGTACCCAGTCAGCATACAACTTTCAACGCACATTTTGGGATTTAGCCTACCATTCGCTAGGTCCGGGGTACTCAAACAATTGTTGGAAAGGCCCATTTCAAGGTATGTGGTGAGAGGTGAATGTCTGGCCATGGTGCTGACGCAGGGGGTGTCTAGTTAGAAATAAACACACTGGTGGAGGGGCTGGAGATTTCAAAGTGCAAACTAATAAAGGCTGCTTGCCCTTGCTGGGCTGGATGGGGCAGAGCTGAGGGGACAGGGATTGGATGGCTAAAGGGGGGAGTTAACGTATTGATGGTGATGGGATGGATGGAGCAAATCTGTTACAAATGTATGGGGCTTATGTGGGGGGGGGGGGCATGGGGGGACTGTGGCAGATGGGCCAGAGCAGGGGCAGCGGGACACGATTGTGCCAAGAGAAAGTTTTACCAAGTTACTGTGTACCTTGCAATGCCACTTCCTGTGCAGTACTTCATATTGCAATGCTAGGTTTCAGGGAGCCATCACATTGGGCAGGAGAACAACCACTACATCGCCGATCAAGGGGGCAGCTCTGAGCACGTCAACACAGAAGTAACTGAGTGCAGGGCTGTCTGGGCAGGGGTCCTGGAATCTGGTGCCAAGGTCCGCATTGGGACCCCGGGCCGCCAGTTGAGTCTCGCTGCTCTAGGTCAGATATGTTTGGGGGTGGCTAATTAAATTGTTAACTCAAACACAACTCACACAACCAAAAGGCAACCCATACATAATGATGTGTGTTTGGTGATTGATTCAAAATATATCACTTTTCTTGAGAAACTTCATGACTTTAACAATCCAATTGGACATTTGATCTTTGCCATAATGGCTGTGGGCCTAAATGTGTGATTCCCAGGGACCAAAAGAGGACACAAACAGGCACAGTAGTGCGAGGCCAAGCAAGGCAAACCATAGGGGCATCCCGTTATCTTGTTACTAGTGAACTGTAGATTATTTAGCAAACAGGCAAACATGCAGATTTAAGAGTACTCACCGTGGGTACGGGTCGGTGAGTCTGTGTCCCTTAGACCAGCATGTCCACCGACCGCGACCGGATGGAGAAGTCCAAGCACAATCTCCTCAGCAGGGGTAAACTCCAATTTAGATGGAAAGCCACCTCCAGTTTTCATGCTGAAAAGAGAAAATCGTTTGGTACTCAGAAAAGGTGCATACAGTACATCCAAAACATTATATTTAGCGAAAACATTTATTTACCTGTAATTATGCCTTTTAATTTCTTTTTGCCGTACAGCATACTTCAGATCAGAGATTTTCTTCTGAATTTGGGACACATCTTTCCTCTCTTCCCCCGCTGCATTTACTTGTCGGAGGATGGTTTCAAACAATTCCATCTTGCGCTGCTTTGTGGTGTGTTTGGATTTGCTCCCATATAGCTCGTCATAGTATAATGTAAGGCCACTAGCCAATGCCATATTTTGGTCATGGGAGAATCTCCCACTCAACTGGCCGCGGCGCAATGTGCGGCCAGATGGTTGGCTTGGCTGCTCCTCCATGTGTGCAGACACATGTGGTGACATTATGGCCTGGGGCTGGGTAGGGGAATGGCCGGATTGGTGGCTTCCCAATGACTGGACTGGACTGGCCAAGGGACTGGGTGTTCTTGCGTGGCTGGCCACCGAACTTCCAGGTGTAGATGTGGTCATGGTTGCAATTCGGGGCCCTCTTGGGGGGCTATGTTCCCGGCTGGTGCCAGGTCGGGGGCTCTGTTCCCGGCTGGTGCCAGGTCGGGGGCTTCTGGCCCTGGATGGGGTTCTTCGGGCCCTGTAGGGGCTTCTGGCCCTGGATGGGGTTCGGCGGGCCCTGTAGGGGCTTCTGGCCCTGGATGGGGTTCGGCGGGCCCTGTAGGGGCTTCTGGCCCTGGATGGGGTTCGGCGGGCCCTGTAGGGGCTTCTGGCCCTGGATGGGGTTCGGCGGCCTCTGGCTGGGCTTCGGGCCCTGGATGGGGTTCGGCGGCCTCTGGCTGGGCTTCTGGCCCTGGATGGGGTTCGGCGGCCTCTGGCTGGGCTTCTGGCCCTGGATGGGGTTCGGCGGCCTCTGGCTGGGCTTCTGGCCCTGGATGGGGTTCGGCGGCCTCTGGCTGGGCTTCGGGCCCTGGATGGGGTTCGGCGGCCTCTGGCTGGGCTTCTGGCCCTGGATGGGGTTCGGCGGCCTCTGGCTGGGCTTCTGGCCCTGGATGGGGTTCGGCGGCCTCTGGCTGGGCTTCGGGCCCTGGATGGGGTTCGGCGGCCTCTGGCTGGGCTTCTGGCCCTGGATGGGGTTCGGCGGCCTCTGGCTGGGCTTCTGGCCCTGGATGGGGTTCGGCGGCCTCTGGCTGGGCTTCGGGCCCTGGATGGGCTTCTGGCCCTGGATGGGGTTCGGGCCCTGCTGCGGGGCCTGGGTTGCCGAACTGCCCTACTTGAAGGCATGGCCGGTGTGGGCTCCCTTGTGCTGCCTCTTCTGGGGGCAGAGGTGGTGGGTGCTGCAGTTGGCTGCTTTTTGGCTGCAGGGGCACGGGGCTTGGGGCCCCTTTTTTTGGTTCCTGAGGGTCCAGGGTCCCTTGGAGGGGCCGAGGTGGGAGTCTTGCCTCTCAGCTTTCTCCTACCTTGCTGGGACCTTGTTGTTGGGCCCTCCGCCGTCTTGCTTTGCTGGGGTCGCTTGCTCATAGGCTTTTTAGGTGCCATCTTACACAAATGCTCAAAGAGAATGAGCTTTGGGTGCAGGGACCTTTAAATAATGAGCCCAGCGTGTGACGCCTATGCGCACGACTACGCGCTCGTACGAACGTACGTTCGAGCGGAACCAGGAAACCGCTGGGGTTTCACTTATCTGCTGCCTTGAAGAAGCATAAAGATGGCGCCCACTATCTTCACCCGTCAACAGGAAGAGATCCTCATGCTGGTAAGTGGCTGCCTGTGCATTTTAATCTAATAGTCAATGATGGCCTAAATGTCAATGATGCGTTTGGAACTAGTTTGGGGTCTCTTAATGTTTAATCACTGGCTCCTCACACTTCATCCTCAAGGGCCGAGCCTGGCCACGTTTTCACCTGTCTCTGCTGATGTCCTAATTCGGCCAATTGCTCCGGCTTAGCAACAGTTAATTAACCTGTGGAGTAGCGGGGCTAGCTGGCAAACCTGGCCTGTCTCGGACCTTGATGCGGATGTTTGAGGAACACTGTTTTCCTAAGCCATAAAAACACAACGGGAAGCCACACACGTGGTCCAAAAGCCTAAGCATTAGCCTACATCTTGGATGTTTAAACCATCCTAACATGCCATAGATGCAGGTGGGCTGATTCTTGATGTTGGCTATTATCTGTATGTACATGGTGTGTGATACATATAACATAAGACCAGACTGTCATTCACAGTCAACGTCCTCTTTAAAGCACTCCCCAAAAATGGCTGCCACTCGAAATGTGTGTGTTAATGACATTAAATTCTCAACTTGTGATGCAACACATATGGGTCTGTGTGTAAAAGTAAAAGCTCTGTGTCCATTATGTTTTTCAGATCATGCTTCAGCGCCGGTATGACTTCGCGCCCAATGTGTGCGAGAAAAGGGACATCGCCCGGGAGATCATCGCCGAGATACACCGTGTGACCAGCACCACCTTCACTCACACCCAGATAATGCAGCATTGGTCGGACCTGAAACGTCTGCACATGCCCCGGGTGCGGAGGTTTTTTGGAATCCATTTCCCAAGTAAGTACAAAGCAATTGCATGGTATATGTTCCAAATGTATAAGTTATGCCTTTATTTATAATGACTTTTCTTTGGTAGTGTTGGAAATGGATTTCAGAATTCGCCGCACCCGGAGGCGTACAGGCCGACCAGTGCTGCATGAGTCTGCATCTGTGAGTGAAGGTGGTGGATCTCCCGGGCGACGGACCTACCCCTCCTCTGTGGCCTCCTCAGACCATCCCCTGGACCTTACCACAGAGGAGGGGCCAAACCGCGTGGGCGTGGAGTCATACCTGGCCACGCATGGGGAAGGCTCTGGTATGTCACTCTTCATGTATAGGCACAAAGATATACATGGCAGGCCAAAAACTAAGTTATCCTTTATTATGTATTTGTAGAAGCTTCTGGAGCGGGTGAGATAGTGGAGGAGGAGGCAGCAGAGATGCTGGAAGTCGATCCTGGCGAAGGTGAGTGATGTCAGCCAGACTGGGAGCCAGATATGTTGGGAATAGTGACTCTCTACAAGTACTAACCAAATGTCACATGTTTCTCCAGGGACTTCTTCACAGCAGAGCCAGGACCAAGGGCAGCCTGTTGGCCCCAACCAGCCATCTGTCGGCCACCAACTCCGTAAGTCTCCATGCCATTATTCATATTAATGTTTGGTTAGCTAATAACACACACATAACTAAAGGCGTAGTCAATGTGTAGTTCACACTTTCATGTGGGCACTTCGTTAGCTTAAAGAGGACCCTAACTAGTATTAAGAACCAAAGAATTAGCCATCACACTGTACATACAGATTAGAACCATGGAAAAACACCCTTCACCCATCTAATGCATGTTATTAGACTGAACCAAACCAATATTGGGGAATATGGAATGCGCAATTTTTACAGGCAGCATGGGATACAGATTGAAAAAAGGAAGGTGCTGCCATGCATTGTGTGAGTGATGACCTTTCCCTCAACCCAGCTATGCTCGGGATTCCCAACGCAACACTGTAAGCTACTCCCCTGTACTTTATCCAACTCTCCACTCCTCATTAAGTGTTATGCTTCAGAGTCCAGATGGCGGCGCTGTAATCCCAAAAAAACCCTATTTAACTTTGAGGTGGTGCAGAATCATTTGTGAATAGTTATTGGTTTTCCTAAAATAATGTGGAAGGTCCGGTTTAAGGAGTTTAAACACTTACCTGTGTGAAATGCATTAACTGTATCCCTTGGAAGAATGACATATGTCATGCATTTACATGTATTTGATTAACCCTAAATCTATTTCCAGCATACAAACCGGTCTGGGACTCCTATTTATGTATCTTTCTCTATTGGTTACAGGGATGATCCCCCAAACTTTGGCGGGCAAAAAAAAAAGAATGAAGGAGTTGGTGGCCGAGCTGCTGGCCATACAGGCGACGTTGGGGCCAACAGATGAAGAAGAGGATGATGAATAGTGCCCTTGGTCCTGGCTCCTTTGTTTAACTTGCTGTTCAAGTTTTTAAAATTTTAAAAAGTTGTTTGTTGGCATTTTTTAAAAACCAAAAAAAAAAGTTTTTTACCAAAACACTTTAAAAAAAAAAAAAGGGTTTTACTGTTAAAAAAAAAAAAAAATTTTAGATGTGTTTTACCGAGCCCAAAAAAAATAAAAATTTTTTTTAAAAAAACTACCCAAAAAAAAAAAGAGGTTTGGAAAATTACTTCGAACAAAACCAAGCAAATATTTTAAATAAATTCGATTTTAAGCCTTCCAAATTTGTGTCTTTTCTAATATGCACACACCCAAAAAATAACACAAACCAGAAACAACACGCTTAGAAACATATAGACATATGTACATTATGTGATTTTCTTACGTTTTAGGGACCGAGAAAGGAAGTTGGATGCAGCCGCTAAGAGGTTTAGGTAAGTTTGAGGGACCGAGAAATGAAGTTGGATGCAAGCGCTAAGGGGTTTAGGTAAGTTTGAGGGACCGAGAAATGAAGTTGGATGCAAGCGCTAAGGGGTTTAGGTAAGTTTGAGGGACCGAGAAATGAAGTTGGATGAAGCCGCTAAGAGGTTTAGGTAAGTTTGAGGGACCGAGAAATGAAGTTGGATGCAAGCGCTAAGGGGTTTAGGTAAGTTTGAGGGACCGAGAAATGAAGTTGGATGCAAGCGCTAAGGGGTTTAGGTAAGTTTGAGGGACCGAGAAATGAAGTTGGATGCAGCCGCTAAGAGGTTTAGGTAAGTTTGAGGGACCGAGAAATGAAGTTGGATGCAAGCGCTAAGAGGTTTAGGTAAGTTTGAGGGACCGAGAAATGAAGTTGGATGCAAGCGCTAAGAGGTTTAGGTAAGTTTGAGGGACCGAGAAATGAAGTTGGATGCAAGCGCTAAGGGGTTTAGGTAAGTTTGAGGGACCGAGAAATGAAGTTGGATGCAGCCGCTAAGAGGTTTAGGTAAGTTTGAGGGACCGAGAAATGAAGTTGGATGCAAGCGCTAAGAGGTTTAGGTAAGTTTGAGGGACCGAGAAATGAAGTTGGATGCAAGCGCTAAGGGGTTTAGGTAAGTTTGAGGGACCGAGAAATGAAGTTGGATGCAGCCGCTAAGAGGTTTAGGTAAGTTTGAGGGACCGAGAAATGAAGTTGGATGCAAGCGCGAAGGGGTTTAGGTAAGTTTGAGGGACCGAGAAATGAAGTTGGATGCAGCCGCTAAGAGGTTTAGGTAAGTTTGAGGGACCGAGAAATGAAGTTGGATGCAAGCGCTAAGGGGTTTAGGTAAGTTTGAGGGACCGAGAAATGAAGTTGGATGCAGCCGCTAAGAGGTTTAGGTAAGTTTGAGGGACCGAGAAATGAAGTTGGATGCAAGCGCTAAGGGGTTTAGGTAAGTTTCTGGTTGAGGGTGCGCATGCGCAAGATCTTATAAACATACGAACGCACGAATCTAAGAGGCCAAAAACCAATGAAAGCCAGAGGCAAACGCAAGTAATTGGAAGAGGTTGACGATGGAAGCAGCCGAAAAAACAGGCTGCCGCCGCAACAGGTGAGCCCATGAACGTGATTTTTACGATTGCCAACTGACTGAGGCAAGTTCGGGAGATATCATACGAACGGACGTATCTTTTAGGATAGAAACGTATTTGCTTATTGAATCACTCGCAAGTTCATACGAACGCACGAGCGGACGTGAAAAATAGGATGATCGTGAGCCAAATCCAAGCTGTTACATGTTTCTTTGAATCAACCCATATATTTGGGCTCCTGCTGCTGCTACTGTCAACTCCTGCCAACTCCAGGGTGTGATTCATCCAATTTTTGGGCTCCTGAAGCCAACTCCAGTGTATATTTGGGCTCCTGCTGCTGCTGCTGTCAACTCCTGCCAACTCCAGGGTGTGATTCATCCAATTTTTGGGCTCCTGAGGCCAACTCCAGTGTATATTTGGGCTCCTGCTGCTGCTGCTGCCAACTTCTGCCAACTCCAGGGTGTGATTCATCCAATTTTTGGGCTCCTGAAGCCAACTCTAGTGTATATTTGGGCTCCTGCTGCTGCTACTGTCAACTCCTGCCAACTCCAGGGTGTGATTCATCCAATTTTTGGGCTCCTGAGGCCAACTCCAGTGTATATTTGGGCTCCTGCTGCTGCTGCTGTCACCTCCTGCCAACTCCAGGGTGTGATTCATCCAATTTTTGGGCTCCTGAGGCCAACTCCAGTGTATATTTGGGCTCCTGCTGCTGCTGCTGCCAACTTCTGCCAACTCCAGGGTGTGATTCATCCAATTTTTGGGCTCCTGAAGCCAACTCTAGTGTATATTTGGGCTCCTGCTGCTGCTACTGTCAACTCCTGCCAACTCCAGGGTGTGATTCATCCAATTTTTGGGCTCCTGAAGCCAACTCCAGTGTATATTTGGGCTCCTGCTGCTGCTGCTGCCAACTTCTGCCAACTCCAGGGTGTGATTCATCCAATTTTTGGGCTCCTGAGGCCAACTCCAGTGTATATTTGGGCTCCTGCTGCTGCTGCTGTCAACTCCTGCCAACTCCAGGGTGTGATTCATCCAATTTGTGGGCTCCTGAAGCCAACTCTAGTGTATATTTGGGCTCCTGCTGCTGCTACTGTCAACTCCTGCCAACTCCAGGGTGTGATTCATCCAACTTTTGGGCTCCTGAAGCCAACTCCAGTGTATATTTGGGCTCCTGCTGCTGCTACTGTCAACTCCTGCCAACTCCAGGGTGTGATTCATCCAATTTTTGGGCTCCTGAAGCCAACTCCAGTGTATATTTGGGCTCCTGCTGCTGCTGCTGCCAACTTCTGCCAACTCCAGGGTGTGATTCATCCAATTTTTGGGCTCCTGAGGCCAACTCCAGTGTATATTTGGGCTCCTGCTGCTGCTGCTGCCAACTTCTGCCAACTCCAGGGTGTGATTCATCCAATTTTTGGGCTCCTGAAGCCAACTCTAGTGTATATTTGGGCTCCTGCTGCTGCTACTGTCAACTCCTGCCAACTCCAGGGTGTGATTCATCCAATTTTTGGGCTCCTGAAGCCAACCCCAGGGTCTCTTTAAAGTAATGTTTGGGCTCCTGCTGCTGCTGCCAACTCCAGGGTGTGATTCATCCAATTTTTGGGCTCCTGAGGCCAACTCCAGTGTATATTTGGGCTCCTGCTGCTGCTGCTGCCAACTTCTGCCAACTCCAGGGTGTGATTCATCCAATTTTTGGGCTCCTGAGGCCAACTCCAGTGTATATTTGGGCTCCTGCTGCTGCTGCTGCCAACTTCTGCCAACTCCAGGGTGTGATTCATCCAATTTTTGGGCTCCTGAAGCCAACTCCAGTGTATATTTGGGCTCCTGCTGCTGCTGCTGCCAACTTCTGCCAACTCCAGGGTGTGATTCATCCGATTTTTGGGCTCCTGAAGCCAACTCTAGTGTATATTTGGGCTCCTGCTGCTGCTACTGTCAACTCCTGCCAACTCCAGGGTGTGATTCATCCAACTTTTGGGCTCCTGAAGCCAACTCCAGTGTATATTTGGGCTCCTGCTGCTGCTGCTGTCAACTCCTGCCAACTCCAGGGTGTGATTCATCCAATTTTTGGGCTCCTGAAGCCAACTCCAGTGTATATTTGGGCTCCTGCTGCTGCTACTGTCAACTCCTGCCAACTCCAGGGTGTGATTCATCCAATTTTTGGGCTCCTGAAGCCAACTCCAGTGTATATTTGGGCTCCTGCTGCTGCTGCTGCCAACTTCTGCCAACTCCAGGGTGTGATTCATCCAATTTTTGGGCTCCTGAAGCCAACCCCAGGGTCTCTTTAAAGTAATGTTTGGGCTCCTGCTGCTGCTGCCAACTCCAGGGTGTGATTCATCCAATTTTTGGGCTCCTGAGGCCAACTCCAGTGTATATTTGGGCTCCTGCTGCTGCTGCTGCTGCCAACTTCTGCCAACTCCAGGGTGTGATTCATCCAATTTTTGGGCTCCTGAAGCCAACTCCAGTGTATATTTGGGCTCCTGCTGCTGCTGCTGTCAACTCCTGCCAACTCCAGGGTGTGATTCATCCAATTTTTGGGCTCCTGAGGCCAACTCCAGTGTATATTTGGGCTCCTGCTGCTGCTGCTGTCAACTCCTGCCAACTCCAGGGTGTGATTCATCCAATTTTTGGGCTCCTGAGGCCAACTCCAGTGTATATTTGGGCTCCTGCTGCTGCTACTGTCAACTCCTGCCAACTCCAGGGTGTGATTCATCCAATTTTTGGGCTCCTGAAGCCAACTCCAGTGTATATTTGGGCTCCTGCTGCTGCTGCTGTCAACTCCTGCCAACTCCAGGGTGTGATTCATCCAATTTTTGGGCTCCTGAGGCCAACTCCAGTGTATATTTGGGCTCCTGCTGCTGCTACTGTCAACTCCTGCCAACTCCAGGGTGTGATTCATCCAATTTTTGGGCTCCTGAAGCCAACTCCAGTGTATATTTGGGCTCCTGCTGCTGCTACTGTCAACTCCTGCCAACTCCAGGGTGTGATTCATCCAATTTTTGGGCTCCTGAAGCCAACTCCAGTGTATATTTGGGCTCCTGCTGCTGCTGCTGCCAACTTCTGCCAACTCCAGGGTGTGATTCATCCAATTTTTGGGCTCCTGAAGCCAACCCCAGGGTCTCTTTAAAGTAATGTTTGGGCTCCTGCTGCTGCTGCCAACTCCAGGGTGTGATTCATCCAATTTTTGGGCTCCTGAGGCCAACTCCAGTGTATATTTGGGCTCCTGCTGCTGCCAACTTCTGCCAACTCCAGGGTGTGATTCATCCAATTTTTGGGCTCCTGAGGCCAACTCCAGTGTATATTTGGGCTCCTGCTGCTGCTGCTGCCAACTTCTGCCAACTCCAGGGTGTGATTCATCCAATTTTTGGGCTCCTGAAGCCAACCCCAGGGTCTCTTTAAAGTAATGTTTGGGCTCCTGCTGCTGCTGCCAACTCCAGGGTGTGATTCATCCAATTTTTGGGCTCCTGAGGCCAACTCCAGTGTATATTTGGGCTCCTGCTGCTGCTGCTGCCAACTTCTGCCAACTCCAGGGTGTGATTCATCCAATTTTTGGGCTCCTGAAGCCAACTCCAGTGTATATTTGGGCTCCTGCTGCTGCTGCTGTCAACTCCTGCCAACTCCAGGGTGTGATTCATCCAATTTTTGGGCTCCTGAGGCCAACTCCAGTGTATATTTGGGCTCCTGCTGCTGCTGCTGTCAACTCCTGCCAACTCCAGGGTGTGATTCATCCAATTTTTGGGCTCCTGAGGCCAACTCCAGTGTATATTTGGGCTCCTGCTGCTGCTACTGTCAACTCCTGCCAACTCCAGGGTGTGATTCATCCAATTTTTGGGCTCCTGAAGCCAACTCCAGTGTATATTTGGGCTCCTGCTGCTGCTGCTGTCAACTCCTGCCAACTCCAGGGTGTGATTCATCCAATTTTTGGGCTCCTGAGGCCAACTCCAGTGTATATTTGGGCTCCTGCTGCTGCTACTGTCAACTCCTGCCAACTCCAGGGTGTGATTCATCCAATTTTTGGGCTCCTGAAGCCAACTCCAGTGTATATTTGGGCTCCTGCTGCTGCTACTGTCAACTCCTGCCAACTCCAGGGTGTGATTCATCCAATTTTTGGGCTCCTGAAGCCAACTCCAGTGTATATTTGGGCTCCTGCTGCTGCTGCTGCCAACTTCTGCCAACTCCAGGGTGTGATTCATCCAATTTTTGGGCTCCTGAAGCCAACCCCAGGGTCTCTTTAAAGTAATGTTTGGGCTCCTGCTGCTGCTGCCAACTCCAGGGTGTGATTCATCCAATTTTTGGGCTCCTGAGGCCAACTCCAGTGTATATTTGGGCTCCTGCTGCTGCTGCTGCCAACTTCTGCCAACTCCAGGGTGTGATTCATCCAATTTTTGGGCTCCTGAGGCCAACTCCAGTGTATATTTGGGCTCCTGCTGCTGCTGCTGCCAACTTCTGCCAACTCCAGGGTGTGATTCATCCAATTTTTGGGCTCCTGAGGCCAACTCCAGTGTATATTTGGGCTCCTGCTGCTGCTGCTGCCAACTTCTGCCAACTCCAGGGTGTGATTCATCCAATTTTTGGGCTCCTGAAGCCAACTCCAGTGTATATTTGGGCTCCTGCTGCTGCTACTGTCAACTCCTGCCAACTCCAGGGTGTGATTCATCCAATTTTTGGGCTCCTGAAGCCAACTCCAGTGTATATTTGGGCTCCTGCTGCTGCTGCTGCCAACTTCTGCCAACTCCAGGGTGTGATTCATCCAATTTTTGGGCTCCTGAGGCCAACTCCAGTGTATATTTGGGCTCCTTCTGCCCCTCTTAGTGATGCCACTTCAACTCTCTGCAATTGTGCCGCTCTGCGATTCTATTAGCGATGCCTCTGATCTGCATGTGATATTTCTTCAAAGTATTATTTAACTAACCCAGCACGCATCCTGTGCGTGTTACAGCAAGACTGAATGGTTTACAACCCTATTGAGGCTCTAGGAGGCTCAGAAATAGCCGTTTTTAATAGCGATTCGTCGCGAATTTATTCGGGTCGAAACGATTTTTGTCGGAAAATTCGGCGAATCAGTCGAATCGAATTTTTCAAAAGTTCGCTCATCTCTACTCCTGACCTTCCTCTGTGCTGCCACAACAACACATCCTTACCCCAAACATAACCCCAACATCCACATCACACTCACTGGCCATAGCTCATGCACTCTCACAATCAAAATTAAACAATCTTCCCACACACACAACCAATCCACATACACAAACAATCCAAATCCTCAGACAACCACACAAATGCAGCACACTACAAAACAAGATGTATAGTGGAAAGAAGCATCAGCCTGCTGAAAGTATGCTTTCCAAGTTTGGCACAACCAAGAGGGGAGGCTGCACAACTCACAAAAGGTCCCCAAAACAATCCACACTTGCTGTATCCTACATAATATTTGAAGATGCCACCAAAATAAATCTCCCAAAGAAACAGCACTGATGCCAGAAAGGCAAAAACAAAGCCACAGATAGTAATCAAGAAACCCAGCAAGTCAGTTCCTGGCACCTATGTGAAAGCTACATGCACCAAACACCACAGCCTTTGCCACAGTGTATCAAGATGAAAGCTTACCACAGGTGTAGCGGAAAAGCCTAGCGGATCAATAATTGCGTCGTTGTGCGGATCTGGTTGCATAGACATCTATGAGCCAATCCAAGGTACAAATTTTAAAATTCAAATAGCCGTTTTATGGATCGCATTTTAAATGGTGTTCTGATATATGGTTACAAGTAATTACTAATGTGTATGTGGTTGTGTAAGTAGTTTCTTAATTACTTTATTGTCTTCACACATGTTTTGCTGATACCTCATTCTTTGAAGTCAATATGTAGATACACACACCTGTATTGTATGTCTCCATCAATGAATTGCCCCTGTTTGTGATTGGGTAATAAAGCACATAAAAACTCCTAGGCACATTCTGCAATTGTTGCCATTCTGTAGTTTGCATGCATCCTTGTGTGTTTGTGGTTTGGTGGTGTGTGCAGCTACAGGATGGGGCCAAATTCTGGAAATCTGCCTGCCACTGCTATGTCTCTTGGGGCTCCCAGTACCAGTGGTGTGCGTGGTGGCCGCAGATCTTCCTCAAGGAAAAGCCCGTAGGCTGAAGGTGAAGCCCCACCCAAGCCCAAGCGTGCCTATGCCAAGAGGAAGACAGAATTTAATTTGGCTGATAATATTACTCTTGTGTGTCTGACACTGGCTAAGTGGGAGTTATTATTTGGCTCCCAAAGTCAGTGCTTATGCAAACAAGAAAGGAGAAAATTGTGGGATGCCATTGGTGAGCAGCTTACTAGCACAGCTTAATATCCACGTAGTGGCACAACCTGCAAGAAACGTTTCTACACTTTGCAAAAGGGCCCTTATGCTAAAGATGAAGTCCAATCTTCTTACTGACAGTGGGGCGAAGCAGGCTCCAAAGAGTAAATACAGGCCATATGAGGAGATGTTGAAGTGCAAGATCCCCCTTTGTCGGCTGCAGGGTGTGGATGCTGGGGATGACACCACAGGTTGGCGTGAAGGTACATTGTGAATACCTTGTAACTGATTGTTCAGAATCATTTTGAACCATATTTTTTTTGTAACATCATTCTAATCCTAAAAGTAGGTCATTGTAAGTATCATATTATACCAATGTAATGTTTTTCTAACATTTCTCTTTGGTTTTCCTTCGTGGCACATGAGGACTCCCAGGACTCATATGCAGATGGGTCCCAGATTTCTGCCCTTCCACCAGCCTCCACATTAACCCAGTCTGATGTGGAAGGTAAAGAGTTTTGATGATTTTTTTGCCTGGTATAGGTCTTGATGGTTCTTTATAGTGCGCACATTAACAATGGCTACTTGTTAATTATCTTTTTTAAATAGATGCTCTCAGAATTGCATCAACATCTCCTCATGAGTCGACATATTCTTTGGCAGCAAGTAAGTGTATGACTTAATTTTGCTTGACTTAAAAATACTTAAAGTTCTGGAATTAGATGTATTATGTTTTTTAATTGTAGGCCAAGTCCCAGCTTCATCTCTGGACCCCACTTCCTGTGTTGCAGCCCTACAGGACACTGTTGGTGTGTAGTGCAAAGCATACTGTATCCTTTATTGATGTTGTTTTTTAATGTGTATCCCCACAATTTTTGCCATGAAAAAACATGACACATCACATTGAAAGCAGTATAGTTGTTTAGGTTTATTAACAAAACGTTTACTATGTAACCGGGCAAAAATAATTAAACAGGAAATTACAGGTGGCCTTTCTGTTGGTCACATTTGAATAAATATATTGAAGCAATGCTATGACAGCTTAAAGTAATATCAATTATGTTTCCTTTCGTTAGGCCAGAATACAGGAAGTGCTGGTCCTGAAAGGGCCCTTCAAAGCGCGGCTGCTAGGGATGAGGGCACGCATGTGAATTTAAATTTTTATGTAAGGATGTTTTATAACATTACATGTATGTGGGCTATTGACATTTTGTATGACCCATGTATTTGTAGGGAAAAGCTCTAGTGATGGGCTGAGTCTGGACAACTCCGATGTGGCGGGTATGTGTGTTTAATAATGTGATTATGATCTGTGGCCACACAATGAGTTGACCTTTATTTTGAAGGGCTTCCTTTTCTAAATATCATACATTTAAAGGGTGTGTTGATTGACCTTTTGGATCAAGGATAGATTTCTAAAATCTTTACAGGTTAAGTTGAGACACAATAAAAACAAAATCCAAAACAAAACACATTTTCTATTTAGCATATGTGATGTTGCCGCCATTATTGGATGATGATTGGCCCTTCCTAGCAGCCAGACACCTGAACTATTTGAGGAGGACCACACTCAGGTACCATTGATCAGTTGTTTCCGGTTGTGAAAAATGTAATTTATTTTTTGACAGTCATTTAAAAACACGTTACATACACCATACTTTGATCTTAGGAGGAATCCTTGATGGCAACCCGGGATGTGGTCTCCTCCCAAGTGCCATGTGGTCAGCCTTCTGAGCCAGCACAAACGGTACATGATAATATAACCATAGATGTGGATTAAATAGTTGTATATGCTAAATACAGACAGTAATTTTTAATATCACCTTTTATTATAGACTACTACGCAACCAACACCAAGGGGTGTCCCCACCAGTGCTGAACTGTATGAGTTAGGGAGCCGGATGCTGGAGGCCTACAGTCACCAACAGCCGTGTGATAGACTCCAGGAGCGCATTGCGGCGTTGGAAAAACAATCGCTGGTGGACCAACAACAAATGCATGACCTGAGGCAAGAGGTACGGGAGCTCAGAAATCAACCACAGGCAGAATTGGTCACTGCTATCAACCGCTCCAGTGATCGGCAGGCTCAAACTTTGTTGTTGTTACATCAGCTAATACAGCACCAGTCTATTTTTTTTACTGCACTGTTGGCCCCCAACACAGCCCCTACAGATGAGTCAGCACAACCAAGGCCACCCACTGAGTAAGTTTTTGGACCATTAATTTGATTATCCAAATGAGGGCACAATTTGGATTGTCTTTATTTGATTCAATACAGTTTTGTTAACCTTTATCAATTTGGGTATTGTACTTGATTGCATATATACTAACCCAAACATGTAGACATGTCTAAATCTATATATGTGTATGTGTTTTTTAATTAACAACAGTAATAGGTTGGAACACATTCAAATGCTTCTAATATGTTAGGGGTAACAATGTGTTTCACATTCAAATAACTAATGGGTTAATGGTAACTTTAATAAGGTTTGGTGGTACACCCATAACCGGCCATCTATTGTCTGCTGCTTATTCAGGAACAGCAACTCTAGGCCTACAACACAATAAGCCTACAATAAGCCTACAACACATGTATCAAAAGAACAGAAACCCAGGCAGTGACAGGTAGCGACTGGTCAAAGCGACTGGCCCTCGGCGCTCTAACCCAGATTCAACAAGAAATTTCTATGAAACAGCGTGGGCGCTGTAATTTTTGTGACTGTGGGATAGAGCGCCAGACACGGTGAGATTAAAGTGATTTTTTGGACACATGAACAACATTAAAGTATCGAGAATCACGGGATTGACATTGTTGTTGGGGTGTGACTTTAACACTTTAATGGTAGACTTTAAAATAGATTTTTGTAAAAAAAAAAAAAAAAACTTCAAAAACATACATACAGTTCAGGAATAATGTCTTAAACATTTGTAGTTTTTAAAAAATAAAAATTGGGATGAACAATGGGATTTGAGGATCGTCCATTGAAATGTATGGGAGAGCGGCAGGTAGCGAGAGGTATTACGTGGCGTTGTGAAAGTTTGAACGCAGGCGCTGTACACTGAGGCTGGGATAATGATGAATCTAACGCTACATGGCTTTATCCCAGTCGCTCATCAGGATCGGCTTCATAAATGTGTAATTGTGTGCAGGGGCCGGCATTCTCTTGCCGACACCTCTCGCTACCTGTCGCTAAATTGCCACTAGCTGGCGCTATCCATTCATGAATAAGGCCCTAAGACCATGTGCACACCATGCACTCTGTGGCCTTATCCCATATATTTCAGTGGGCTCGACTGGTTATTTTTATTTTTTTTGCCCATTCTTTTGGGGGGGTGGTGCATGTGCCACAGAATCCCTGGACTGTTTGGAATTGTGTTTGTATGGATTTTTTGCACTTGTCTCTTGCGCTGCAAACTTGCAATTTGGACCATGCAAAACCTGTGTCATGTCATTCAAGTGTCCCCAATGAAATTCCCAGTGTTTCCACATTTAAAATGTGCTGCCATCACCCAGTAATATTGTGGATTGTGGATTGCAACAGGCGTTGTATGCATGTTACCCCCCCAATTACAGGGCCCTGTGTGTTTGCAGTGTTAAATATACCTCAATTCCAGTGCTCCCAGCTGGCGCTAGGGGTTGCTAGCTCATAGGCTTTTAAAAGCAGTGGGCAGCGCACGGCCAGGAGCACTCAAGCGCAGAACACTATCTGTCTTCAACCGGCGATGCAGTGCTTCTCGCAAGCAACACTCATCTTGTGCCCACAAGATTTTTGGGTAAATAAAGCTGCCTGTCGAATGATAGCCGAGACACTAAATTAGAGTTGCTAATTAATGTGTATTGTAGATTCACTGATAACATTTAGTAATACAGCTTATATAATAGAAGGGTCTATGTCAGCCCAATGCTGTATTTAGTTACACACTGAAATTGCCCTACAAAGTTACAGTTCCAGGCTCCAAGGTCCCTTGTGTGGGCCCTCGTCGAGCAGCGCTCAGTGTTATAAACAATGAGAGCCGTCTGCTGAATGATGTAGTCACAGCAGATGGCTCTCATTGGACGAAAGTTTGTGCATGCGCCGTTGGAGCCTGAAAAGGGAGTTTTTATGGGCGAACTGGGGGTTTCACACAGCGGGAAAAGGCCAGCAGCCAGCCCTGATTCCAGACCAGCCGCTCCTGGGTTTTGTTCCATTTTAAAACTCCCCAGCGTTCCTGTATACTTACCCTGATCCAAGATCCCATGCACATGCGCCGTCCAGCATCCTGGCCCTGTACACCCAGCAGGCTTAAATGTCTGTTGATGGGTATGCACAGGGTGGAGGGAGCAGGGGGGCACTTCTTGGGGTGGCAGGTTGCAGAACAAAGGTGCCAAGTATGGGGTGCACATGCGCAATAGAATACCAGACAGAGGAGAGTATATAATGGGCCAGGTGGGTGGGTTCACACAGCAGGAAACCCCAAAAAATGATGCCTCTAGGGCAGCACCCTCCCACATCAAGCTCGTTATTAGCTAGGGCATCATTTTAGGGTTTTGGTCCACAATAAGCAGCAGTTAAGGAAGGAGCAAGCAGTGACACTGGTATATACTTTCACAAATATTCACTTATATTTTGCCCCCCATGGCTGATTGGTGCTAGTTAGCAACTTATCTGCTCTCGATCCTGAATCCTCTGGGAAGCAAAAATGGGATCGAAATTGTAGTGGCAGGTTTGCGACTCACTATCAGTCACAGGCTCTCTGCCACATCCTCTCCATTCATTGCTATAAAGTTAGTGTGCCTATCGGAGTCCTTTGCTCCTGCACCTGCCCTCCATCAATCACAAGCTAGCTTCTGACAGCTCGTCCGCTGCCGGAAGAGGCCTTTTATACCAGGAGGACTGGGATTACATCATCCTGCTCCTATAAAGGCTCTCCCCCAAGGTGTCATAGGCAGGGCATGGAACAGACCTTCTCTTGCCTGCTGAAGACCCCACCACTGGAGCCCCCATGAAGGTTAGCTTTTCTTTGGGGGGGGGGGGTGCCAGCTATGTGAATTTCAAATAGCTGCCATTTAAAGAGTTAAACTGTCCCTTGTTTCTCACAAAATTATTGGAAAACAGAAAATGTTTTGGGGAAATTCGGCTTTAAGGGAATAACTTTATTAATGGCCATAATCAGAAATGCTCTGATGATACAAGTTTGTACATGTTTCTATACTGCTTATGCCGGCAGCTCTGTTGTGGAATTAATGAAAGCATCATAGTTTATACAAGTGAAGGAAACTTGTCATCTATTAAAAATAAAAATTGGCAACAGAAGAAAAGACATGAAGCCACACATGTCAGCTCTTCTTTCAACAGTCTTTTCATCATGACCCAACCATGGTACAACGCTGCCGGGATAAGAGCCGAGGATGCTTGTGCCAAGCCAAGGTAAGCAGCACTCTATTTCTCCCCTTCTAGGCCTAGGGAACCCTCTGTGCCCTCCTTTACTAACCCATCCCATTCTTCTCTATAAAGGTCCTTGCTGGATCTGCCAGGGATGCTCAGGGATGGCCCCAGTGGACCCTGTTAACCCTTTCCCCCCAGTGTTTTAACCTTCCTACCCCCTTGTTCCCAAAAAATCCCCTTTTAATGACACCAAGGTGTGGGCATGGTTCTCTTATCCTACCACACCCCTATGTGAGGAGAAAATACCCCTCACTTTGAAGGTGGCCACAGTGAGCACCATTATAAAGAGGCAAGGACAAATAACCATGCTGATAATGGCTCCAGTCGGGTCATTTTGAGTCTTGTGGAGGCCTCAGGGCTTAGGCTCCATGTGCCAAGAAATAAGTGATTGGTGGCACACTTTCAAACAATTCTATATCTAGCATAAAAGCCTCAATACATCAGGTGCTGCCTGCCTGGATACTTCTTCCTATCCTGCAAACCATGTATATCAAGATATCAGGTGCACACCAATTATCATCTATAAAAAACTTTTTCTTTTTATTTTTCAATTTTAGGACCCATATTCACAGCTTATATACAGAAATTCAGTAGCACTTTATCTCAAATACACATGGGGATAATAGTGCATTAGTTGCTACAAACGCATATGAGCAAGTGGATTGAATAATAATCTCATTAGATATACAGGCACTTCCTGTGGTAACAATATTAACCACTGCTATATAACCTTAAGCATACAGCAAACATATATCCAGATAACAAATGTATCCACAATACAGTCTTGTTTACAAACTAAGAGCAAAAATGTGCAGAGCAGTAATATGTGCTAGTTACATGAGTAGTTACAATAGGATATGTCTGCAAGCAACATATACTTCTGCTGCGTAGTTCTGCTACCCTTTCATCTGTACATACATCTGTAACTATTGTTATCAACCATAGCTTCAAGAGGCAAAAAAAAGTCTCATATAGGCATACAAGGGACATTATATCTTTACAAACTATGATATACAGTCAGCAGTATGTGTCCCCACATTATGCTTCAACAGCAACTATGGAGATTAAACCACAGCAATTTTAACAATCAATCCAACATAAGATTGTATCAAACATCAACAGTGTATTATTACCCCAGTGATCTTAATAGCAAAGGTGGGGGCGGTCCTCCCACGTTCCGGGGATCACGTCCCCTTTCTCAAGGGCGCTATAGATGATAATTGGTGTGCGCCTGATATCTTGATATACTTAGGCTCCATGTGCCCCTCACTTTAATCACCTAAGAACAAATGACTGCTCCCTGTTATAGTAAGAAAGCTAATAAATGCTAATAAAAAAAACATTGTATTTACAAAATTGAAAGATTTTCTAATGTAAAAAAATATTTGTTTCTATTACGTAACTGCAGTCTATAGGGAATTTAAACAGAATTGAGTGAGAGTGAGACTTGAGTACAAGATTTGGTGACACACAGCATTTAATGTTGCATGAAATCTACAGAATATATTTATTGTTTCTGGGTTGAAATGTCAGTGCAGATATATATCACACTAAGCAGTGGAGGACAGTTGTAGGCCTTATTATGGAAGTTGAACAGGATAGAATGAATTTGTATTTTCATCTGTCTAATCCCTAGCAGAGCTCTTATACTAGGATCCTGAAGCTGTTGCATGTATGAATTGTGACATACAGTAGTAAGACTTATGTAACATGGATTAAGATGACTTCATAATAAATATGCACCACTTCTCTACACAATGGCACCTGTATTTTCCTTCCGGCTATAGTCTATAAGGATTTCAGGGAATTCGAGAATCCAGTTTACTACTCCATAATCTATCACATTTAGGCTGTCCATACACATGGTATTTTACAAGGTATAGTATATCTCTTGTGACAACAGAGAAAGCAGTCATCCTCAATATATATATATATATATATATATATATATATATATATATATATATTATAAAGAGAGAGGCAGAGAAGTGTAGAGAGAGAGAGAGATAAAGAGAGTGAGAGAGACATAAAGAGAGAGAAAGAGAGAGAGAGAGAAAGAAAGAGAGAGAAAGAGAGAGAAAGAAAGAAAGAAAGAAAGAAAGAAAGAGAAAACCAGGGTCTGTGGGTGGCTTAGAAATATTACATTGCTCATTCATCATCTGCCTACATATACACCATTTATACACATATATGGTCCACATATAAGAACCATGATATTTTGTGTACACCAGGGCAATCTAGAATGCTAGACATGCTAGGAAAATGTCTTTGTATTGGATAGGGAAACAATTGCTAAAGAAAAAGTGCTCATATATTATCTGGGAGAGAGAGTCTTGTCATCTTAGAGGAAACCTTGCTGATGCTAATCACATAGCAAGAGTGCTCCCTAAAATTGTCACTGTGGTTCTGTCTCTAGTGCAAATGTTTATGTGTTTAATGATTAGAAGTACCAGATCGATGCCCCTGGAAACAGTCAGGCACCTACCTGGGCTTTGGGATTGCAGGTAATGGGGCGGGGGTTATGGCAAGACACCCGCTTGCTGCAGGTGACTTGTCAACCCCTCCTGCCCTGTGGTATAGAGGTCTCAAGGATGTAAGAAAAACACACATTTTAGTCAAAGTCCTTTATAATTTTTTTTCTACTTACCTGCTGTCTCACACCATCGATCTTCAAATGGAAGTGATCGGAGAAAACCGGGCAGAAAATCGGTGTCCTCTGCCCCTGCACTTGGCTTCCGCCAATCACTCCAGCTTCTCTGCTCAATCCCACCGTAGGTAGGGACCTTTTATATTAATGGCCCCTCCCTGCAGCAGGGAACAAGTTTTCAGAAGGCACCATATGAAGTCGTTAAATATAACAATACAAACTATAGAAATCATCAGAAGATTAAGTGATGAGCAGCACCATGAACTGAATTCTCTGCATAGTGCAGTGTATGAACCAATTCACACTTAGGCCCTTATTCATGAAGGGATAGCGTCAGGTAGTGCCTTGTAAATGAGAGGTAGCGACAGGTTAACGCCAGAAACGGCACGCAATTACACATTTATCAAGCAGAATCTGTTGAGCGACTGGGATAACGCCATGTAGCGTCCGATTCATCATTAACCCAGCCTCAGCGAACAACGCCGGCGTTCAGCCTTGCACAGTGCCAGGTATTACCTCTCGCTACCTGTCACTCTCCCATACATTTCAATGGACGATCCTTTTCTTCTCTTTAAAAAGGGTTTTTGTTTTTTTTTAAAAATCACAAATAATGTTGTGACCTCTTCTAGCATAGAAAAAGCAATTTTTTCAAAAAATTGTTTTACATATTTCTGCAGAATTGACATTACAGGTCTGGTATTAAAGTGTTCATGTTACAATAGTATTACAATGCAATTCCATATGTTTTCGCTTTGTTACTGGTGGATAGGCTTCAGAGAAGCATTTTTCAGGACCGGAGTTTTGTGAGGATGTTTTTTTAATGAATATGTTGTGAGTCGGTCGCACTGACCAGTCGCTAACATGCGCTCCCATACAGCGCTGTACTGGTCAAATAGCGACTCCTCACAATGTATTCATCATTACTGCACAGCGACTGTGAACTCGCTACCTGGAGTTAGTGATAAATCAGCCTGCCCATGTATGTATTAAATTTTTTATCTGCTTGTTTAGACATTAAATTACCACTTCAAATGAGAAGCTTATGTAAAGAGCTTCTCTAAACTGCAATACAAAGAGCTTGACTATAGGAGAACAGCATTTCAAGCTCACATTATGCGAGATTAGGATAACATAGTAAACACGGGTTTGCATCACATCTACAAAAGGGCAACTTGGGATTGCACTGCAGAAAGCTTGTGTGTACTGCTTTGTATATTAAGTAAATGTGCTTCCTGCTGAGCTGCATTTTAGCTACTTATGTTTTTTCCATTTCATTGAACTTTACAAAAAAAAAAATGAATAACAGATAAATAATCTTAGCTATACAAAACAGGAAATATATTGTGGTTTAAATATTTGAAGACCGGAGATGAAAATTAACAATTTGAACATTACTTGCCTCAAAAGCCCAACGACAGGAATTCATTAAACATTAAAGCATGCCACGATGCTAGCATAGGTCACTCATTAGCATATTAGAACTACCAAAAAAATCATGTATAGCAAACAAAAACACGAAAAACTTAAACCGGAACTTCACTATGATTTAATGAAAAGCCCAAACCCTTAAAAAACTATTCCCAGCATCTAAAATTAATATATTTTAAGTTTTTAGTCACTTACTTATTATTCTTTCCCCCACTGGGCTGCAACTCTGTTCAGGACTCTAGGATACGGGTGCCGCCATCTTGAAGAAGCATCACGCATACTGAGGAGAGGGGGATAATGTACAGGGGGTGGGGTTATAGCTGTGCTTTGCACAGATAGACCAGAACTGGGGTCAGGGAAAGAACAGCAATCCCAGAATGCAGAGTGACACAGTCAGAAGACACTTCCTGTTTGCAGGCTGCCTGATGCTCCATGAGCCGCCATCTTGGATGTTTAAAGGCTCACGAAATGCAGTAGATGAAGGTAGGATGATTTTAATGTGGGCAATTTGCAGGTACAGGGTGTGGGAAACATATAAGATATGCTCTTATTCAGGGTGAAGGTCCGCTTTAATTAATTATAAAATGCAAAAACATAATGCTAGGGCTATGCAGTTCCTTTTATGGCCCATAATTGTATAACAGTTAGATATGTTTATGTTGTTATTTATATATTTGAAAGATTTTTTTTAATTGGATTGAAGCAAAATTAGAAAATGTTAACATCTATTGGGACTTGCGCTGACACTCTACTTACCTACTACAGCACCTTTACACTTGCTGCTGCCTTCTTGGCAGTCAATGGGGTAGATTCAGAGCACAGGGAGGAAATTGCCATTTACATTGTCTACCTTGGGGCTGATTCAGAACCAGGTGAAAATGTACAATGAAAGTGAGTCAATTCAGAGCCAGGTGTAAAAACTCTCTTCTTTTTTAGGATAGAAAACTGCCATTCACTGTAATTTGTTTTTGGGTATACATTTTCACCAGGTTCTGAATCGACCTCCTCAGCCGTCAATACAGTGGCACTTAAAGTTTGGCTTCTGCCTGAAACAGCCTATAACATGGGTGAGCAGCCAGGAAAGTACTTACAAAAGGTTTAAAGTGCTGACCTAGTGGAGTGAGGGTCACTTCATCTTCCTTTCCTCTGCTCTGTTGCTTTTTGGTTTCTAGAGTGGCCCTTTAGAAGTAATAATTAGAGATGAGCGAACTTTTGAAAAATTCGATTCAACTGATTCGCCGAATTTTCCGACAAAAATTGTTTCGACCCGAATTTATTCGCGGCGAATCGCTATTAAAAACGGCTATTTCTGAGCCTCCTAGAGCCTCAATAGGGTTGTAAACCATTCTGCCTTGCTGTAACACGCATAAGACGCGTGCTGGGTTAGTAAAATAATACTGTAAATAATTATCACAAGCAGATCGGAGGCATCACTAATAGAATCGCAGAGCGGCACAATTGCAGATAGTTGAGGTGGCATCACTATGAGGGGCCCCTATAGTGCCTGAAAAACACACCCTGGAGCTGGCAGCAGCAGGAGCCCAAAAATTAGCTGAATCACACCCTGGAGTTGCAAGCAGCAGCAGCAGCCCAAGCATGGCTTGAAAGAGACACTGGAGTTGGCAGCAGGAGCCAAAAAATTGGATGAATCACACCCTAGAGCTGCAAGCAGTAGCAGCAGCAGGAGCCCAAACATAGCTTGAAAGACACACTGGAGTTGGCAGCAGGAGCCCAAAAATTGGATGAATCACACCCTGGAGTTGCAAGCAGCAGCAGGAGCCCAAACATTACTTTAAAGAGACACTGGAGTTGGCAGCAGGAGCCCAAAAATTGGATGAATCACACCCTGGAGTTGCAAGCAGCAGCAGGAGCGCAAACATTACTTTAAAGAGACACTGGAGTTGGCTTCAGGAGTCAAAACATTGGATGAATCACACCTTGGAGTTGCAAGCAGCAGCAGCAGGAGCCCAAACATAGCTTGAAAGAGACACTGGAGTTGGCAGCAGGAGCCCAAAAATTGGATGAATCACACCCTGGAGTTGCAAGCAGCAGCAGCAGGAGCCCAAACATAGCTTGAAAGAGACACTGGAGTTGGCAGCAGGAGCCCAAAAATTGGATGAATCACACCCTGGAGTTGCAAGCAGCAGCAGGAGCCCAAACATAGCTTGAAAGAGATACTGGAGTTGGCAGCAGGAGCCCAAAAATTGGATGAATCACACCCTGGTGTTGCAAGCAGCAGCAGGAGCCCAAACATAGCTTGAAAGACACACTGGAATTGGCAGCAGGAGCCCAAAAATTGGATGAATCACACCCTGGAGTTGCAAGCAGCAGCAGGATCTTAAACATTGCTTTAAAGAGACACTGGAGTTGGCAGCAGGAGCCCAAAAATTGGATGAATCAAACCCTGGAGTTTCAAGCCGCAGCAGCAGGAGCCAAAACATAGCTTGAAAGAGACACTGGAGTTGGCAGCAGGAGCCCAAAAATTGGATGAATCACACCCTGGAGTCGCAAGCAGCAGCAGCAGCCCAAACATGGCTTGAAAGAGACACTGGAGTTGGCAGCAGGAGCCCAAAAATTGGATGAATCACACCCTGGTGTTGCAAGCAGCAGCAGGAGCCCAAACATTGCTTTAAAGAGACACAGCGGTTGGCTTCAGGAGCCCAAAAATTGGATACATCACACCCTGGAGTTGCAAGCAGCAGCGGCAGGAGCCCAAGCATTGCTTTAAAGAGACACTGGAGTTGGCAGCAGGAGGCCAAAAATTGGATGAATCACACCCTGGAGTTGCAAGCAGCAGCAGGAGCCCAAACATTGCTTTAAAGAGACACAGCGGTTGGCTTCAGGAGCCCAAAGATTGGATGAATCACACCCTGGAGTTGCAAGCAGCAGCGGCAGGAGCCCAAACATAGCTTGAAAGAGACACTGGAGTTGGCAGCAGGAGCCCAAAAATTGGATGAATCACACCCTGGAGATGGAAGCAGCAGCAGGAGCCCAAGCATAGCTTGAAAGAGACACTGGAGTTGGCAGCAGGAGGCCAAAAATTGGATGAATCACACCCTGGTGTTACAAGCAGCAGAAGGAGCCCAAACATGGCTTGAAAAACACACTGGAGTTGGCAGCAGGAGCCCAAAAATTGGATGAATCACACCCTGGAGTTGCAAGCAGCAGCAGGAGCGCAAACATTACTTTAAAGAGACACTGGAGTTGGCTTCAGGAGCCCAAAAATTGGATGAATCACACCCTGGAGTTGCAAGCAGCAGCAGCAGGAGCCCAAACATAGCTTGAAAGAGACACTGGAGTTGGCAGCAGGAGCCCAAAAATTGGATGAATCACACCCTGGAGATGGAAGCAGCAGCAGGAGCCCAAACATGGCTTGAAAAAGACACTGGAGTTGGCAGCAGGAGCCCAAAAATTGGATGAATCACACCCTGGAGTTGCAAGCAGCAGCAGGAGCGCAAACATTACTTTAAACAGACACTGGAGTTTGCAGCAGGAGCCCAAAAATACGATGAATCACACCCTGGAGTTGCAAGCAGCAGCAGGAGCCCAAACATTACTTTAAAGAGACACTGGAGTTGGCTTCAGGAGCCCAAAAAGTGGATGAATCACACCCTGGAGTTGGCAGAAGCAGCAGCAGGAGCGCAAACATTACTTTAAAGAGACACAGGAGTTGGCTTCAGGAGCCCAAAAATTGGATGAATCACACCCTGGAGTTGCAAGCAGCAGCAGCAGGAGCCCAAACATAGCTTGAAAGAGACACTGGAGTTGGCAGCAGGAGCCCAAAAATTGGATGAATCACACCCTGGAGTTGGAATCAGCAGCAGGAGCCCAAACATAGCTTGAAAGAGACACTGGGGTTGGCAGCAGGAGCCCAAAAATTGGATGAATCACACCCTGATGTTGCAAGCAGCAGCAGGAGCCCAAACATAGCTTGAAAGACACACTAGAGTTGGCAACAGGAGCCCAAAAATTGGATGAATCACACCCTGGAGTTGCAGGCAGCAGCAGGAGCTTAAACATTGCTTTAAAGAGACACTGGAGTTGGCAGCAGGAGCCCAAAAATTGGATGAATCAAACCCTGGAGTTTCAAGCAGCAGCAGGAGCCAAAACATAGCTTGAAAGAGACACTGGAGTTGGCAGCAGGAGCCCAAAAATTGGATGAATCACACCCTGGAGTTGCAAGCAGCAGCAGGAGCCCAAACATAGCTTGAATGACACACTGGAGTTGGCAGCAGGAGCCCAAAAATTGGCTGAATCACACCCTGGAGTTGCAAGCAGCAGCAGCAGCAGGAGCCCAAACATAGCTTGAATGACACCCTGGAGTTTCAAGCAGCAGCAGGAGCCAAAACATAGCTTGAAAGAGACACTGGAGTTGGCAGCAGGAGCCCAAAAATTGGATGAATCACACCCTGGAGTTGCAAGCAGCAGCAGGAGCCCAAACATTGCTTTAAAGAGACACTGGAGTTTGCAGCAGGAGCCCAAAAATTGGATGAATCACACCCTGGGGTTTCAAGCAGCAGCAGGAGCCAAAACATAGCTTGAAAGAGACACTGGAGTTGGCAGCAGGAGCCCAAAAATTGGATGAATCACACCCTGGAGTTGCAAGCAGCAGCAGGAGCCCAAACATAGCTTGAATGACACACTGGAGATGGCAGCAGGAGCCCAAAAATTGGCTGAATCACACCCTGGAGTTGCAAGCAGCAGCAGCAGGAGCCCAAACATAGCTTGAATGACACCCTGGAGTTTCAAGCAGCAGCAGGAGCCCAAACATAGCTTTAAAGACACACTGGGGTTGGCTGCAGGAGCCCAAAAATTGGATGAATCACACCCTGGAATTGGAAGCAGCAGCAGGAGACCAAACATAGCTTTAAAGAGACACTGGAGTTGGCAGCAGGAGCCCAAAAATTGGATGAATCACACCCTGGTGTTGCAAGCAACAGCAGGAACCCAAACATAGCTTGAAAGACACACTGGAGTTGGCAGCAGGAGCCACAAATTGGATGAATCACACCCTGGAGTTGCAAGCAGCAGCAGCAGCCCGAACATAGCTTGAAAGACACACTGGAGTTGGCAGCAGGAGCCCAAAAATTGGATGAATCACACCCTGGAGTTGCAAGCAGCAGCAGGAGAGCAAACATTACTTTAAAGAGACACTGGAGTTGGCTTCAGGAGCCCAAAAATAGGATTAATCACACCCTGGAGTTGCAAGCAGCAGCAGCAGGAGCCAAAGAATAGCTTGAAAGAGACACTGGAGTTGGCAGCAGGAGCCCAAAAATTGGATGAATCACACCCTGGAGTTGCAAGCAGCAGCAGCAGGAGCCAAAACATAGCTTGAAAGAGACACTAGAGTTGGCAGCAGGAGCCCAAAAATTGGATGAATCACACCCTGGTGTTGCAAGCAGCAGCAGGAGCCCAAACATAGCTTGAAAGACACACTGGAGTTGGCAGCAGGAGCCCAAAAATTGGATGAATCACACTCTGGAGTTGCAAGCAGCAGCAGGAGCTCAAGCATTGCTTTAAAGAGACACTGGAGTTGGCAGCAGGAGCCCAAAAATTGGATGAATTACACCCTGGAGTTGCAAGCAGCAGCAGAAGCCCAAACATAGCTTGAATGACACACTGGAGTTGGCAGCAGGAGCCCAAAAATTGGCTGAATCACACCCTGGAGTTGCAAGCAGCAGCAGGAGCCCAAACATAGCTTGAATGACACCCTGGAGTTGCAAGCAGCAGCAGGAGCCCAAACATAGCTTGAAAGACACACTGGAGTTGGCAGCAGGAGCCCAAAAATTGGATGAATCACACCCTGGAGTTGCAAGCAGCAGCAGGAGCCCAACATAGCTTGAAAGAGACACTGGAGTTTTGCAGCAGGACCTCAAAAATTGGATGAATCACATCCTGGTGTTGCAAGCAGCAGCAGGAGCCCAAACATAGCTTGAAAGACAAACTGAAGTTGGCAGCAGGAGCCCAAAAATTGGATGAATCACACCCTGGAGTTGCAATTAGCAGCAGGAGCCCAAACATTGCTTTAAGGAGACACAGCAGTTGGCTTCAGGAGCCCAAGAATTGGATGAATCACACCCTGGAGTTGCAAGCAGCAGCGGCAGGAGCCCAAGCATAGCTTGAAAGAGACACTAGAGTTGGCAGCAGGAGCCCAAAAATTGGATGAATCACACCCTGGTGTTACAAGCAGCAGCAGGAGCCCAAACATAGCTTGAAAGACACACTGGAGTTGGCAGCAGGAGCCCAAAAATTGGATGAATCACACCCTGGAGTTGCAAGCAGCAGCAGCAGCAGGAGCCCGAACATAACTTGAAAGACACACTGGAGTTGGCAGCAGGAGCCTAAAATTGGATGAATCACACCCTGGAGTTGCAAGCAGCAGCCCAAACATAGCTTGAAAGAGACACTGGAGTTGGCAGCAGGAGCCCATAAATTGGATGAATCACACCCTGGAGTTGCAAGCAGCAGCAGCAGCCCAAGCATGGCTTGACAGAGACACTGGAGTTGGCAGCAGGAGCCAAAAAAATGGATGAATCACACCCTGGAGTTGCAAGCAGCAGCAGGAGAGCAAACATTACTTTAAAGAGACACTGGAGTTGGCTTCAGGAGCCCAAAAATTGGATGAATCACACCCTGGAGTTGCAAGCAGCAGCAGCAGGAGCCCAAACATAGCTTGAAAGAGACACTGGAGTTGGCAGCAGGAGGCCAAAAATTGGATGAATCACACCCTGGAGTTGCAAGCAGCAGCAGCAGGAGCCCAAACATAGCTTGAAAGAGACACTGGAGTTGGCAGCAGGAGCCCAAAATTGGATGAATCACACCCTGGTGTTGCAAGCAGCAGCAGGAGCCCAAAAATTGGATGAATCACACCCTGGAGTTGGAAGCAGCAGCAGGAGCCCAAACATAGCTTGAAAGACAAACTGGAGTTGGCAGCAGGAGCTCAAAAATTGGATGAATCACGCCCTGGAGTTGGAAGCAGCAGCAGGAGCTTAAACATTGCTTTAAAGAGACACTGGAGTTGGCAGCAGGAGCCCAAAAATTGGATGAATCAAACCCTGGAGTTTCAAGCCGCAGCAGCAGGAGCCCAAACATAGCTTGAAAGAGACACTGGAGTTGGCAGCAGGAGCCCAAAAATTGGATGAATCACACCCTGGAGGTGCAAGCAGCAGCAGCAGCCCAAACATGGCTTGAAAGAGACACTGGAGTTGGCAGCAGGAGCCAAAAAATTGGATGAATCACACCCTGGAGCTGCAAGCAGCAGCAGGAGCCCAAACATAGCTTGAAAGACACACTGGAGTTGGCAGCAGGAGCCCAAAAATTGGATGAATCACACCCTGGAGTTGCAAGCAGCAGCAGGAGCGCAAACATTACTTTAAAAAGACACTGGAGTTGGCAGCAGGAGCCCAAAAATTGGATGAATTACACCCTGGAGTTGCAAGCAGCAGCAGGAGCGCAAACATTACTTTAAAGAGACACTGGAGTTGGCTTCAGGAGCCCAAAAATTGGATGAATCACACCCTGGAGTTGCAAGCAGCAGCAACAGGAGCCCAAACATAGCTTGAAAGAGACACTGGAGTTGGCAGCAGGAGCCCAAAAATTGGATGAATCACACCCTGGAGTTGGAAGCAGCAGCAGGAGCCCAAACATAGCTTGAAAGAGACACTGGAGTTGGCAGCAGGAGCCCAAAAATTGGATGAATCACACCCTGGAGTTGCAAGCAGCAGCAACAGGAGCCCAAACATAGCTTGAAAGAGACACTGGAGTTGGCAGCAGGAGCCCAAAAATTGGATGAATCACACCCTGGAGTTGGAAGCAGCAGCAGGAGCCCAAACATACCTTGAAAGAGACACTGGAGTTGGCAGCAGGAGCCCAAAAATTGGATGAATCACACCCTGGTGTTGCAAGCAGCAGCAGGAGCGCAAATATAGCTTGAAAGACACACTGGAGTTGGCAGCAAGAGCCCAAAAATTGGATGAATCACACCCTGGAGTTGCAAGCAGCAGCAGGAGCTTAAACATTGCTTTAAAGAGACACTGGAGTTGGCAGCAGGAGCCCAAAAATTGGATGAATCAAACCCTGGAGTTTCAAGCAGCAGCAGGAGCCAATACATAGCTTGAAAGTGACACTGGAGTTGGCAGCAGGAGCCCAACAATTGGATGAATCACACCCTGGAGTTGCAAGCAGCAGCAGGAGCCCAAACATAGCTTGAATGACACACTGGAGTTGGCAGCAGGAGCCCAAAAATTGGCTGAATCACACCCTGGAGTTGCAAGCAGCAGCAGCAGGAGCCCAAACATAGCTTGAATGACACCCTGGAGTTGCAAGCAGCAGCAGAAGCCCAAACATAGCTTGAAAGACACACTGGAGTTGGAAGCAGGAGCCCAAGAATTGGATGAATCACACCCTGGAGTTGCAAGCAGCAGCAGGAGCCCAAACATTGCTTTAAAGAGACACTGGAGTTGGCTTCAGGACCCCAAAAATTGGATGAATCACACCCTGGAGTTGCAAGCAGCAGCAGCAGGAGCCCAAACATAGCTTGAAAGACACACTGAAGTTGGCAGCAGGAGCCCAAAAATTGGATGAATCACACCCTGGAGTTACAAGCAGCAGCAGGAGCCCAAACATTGCTTTAAAGAGACACTGGAGTTGGCTTCAGGAGCCCAAAAATTGGATGAATCACACCCTGGAGTTGCAAGGAGCAGCAGCAGGAGCCCAAACATAGCTTTGAAATTCACGTAGCTGCCTCTCCTGTCGTTAAACGCCAGCTACGTGAATTTTACGTAGCTAGCGTTCCCTTACCTTCCGGGCCATCGGGGGGCATCAGCGGGCCAGTTGCTGTCTTTGCAGCTTGCAGGGAGTCCAGGGGTCAGGGGGAGGTGACCTGGGTGTGACCCAAGTCACCCGATCGCTCCCCTGACCAATCAGCAGGGGGCGCACAGCAGCTGTCATCAGCCGGCGCCCCCTGCTTACCTCATCCGGCGCAGCATCGTTTCTGGAGCCCAGGGCGACGGTAAGGCCGATCGCCGGCAAAACGCCCTCCACCAGCCTAGCCTCCGCCGCCCCGCCCCGCCTGCCCGCCCCTCGCCCCCCGCCCCTATTAGCTGGCTATACGCGCGACGCGTGCCCAACGGCTCCCCGGCTCCCCGCTCACCACCATGCCGCCATCCATCCATCCATCCCCAATGCTGCCATCCATCCTTTCACCCCCAATCCAGCCACCCTGTCACCCCCAATGCAGCCATCCAGCCATCCATCTTGTCACCCCCATGCAGCCATCCATCCTGTCACCCCCCTGCAGCAATCAATCCATCCATCCATCCTCTCACCCCCAATCCAGCCATCCTGTCACCCCCATGCAGCCATGCATCCTGTCACCCCCATGCAGCCATGCATCCTGTCACCCCCATGCAGCCATGCATCTTGTCACCCCCATGCAGCCATGCATCCTGTCACCCCCATGCAGCCATGCATCCTGTCACCCCCATGCAGCCATGCATCCTGTCACTCCCAATGCAGCCATGCATCCTGTTACCCCCATGCAGCCATCCATCCATCCTGTCACCCCCAATGCAGCCATCCATCCATCCTGTCACCCCCAATGCAGCAATCCATCTTGTCACCCCCATGCAGCCATCCATCTTGTCACCCCCATGCAGCCATCCATCTTGTCACCCCCATGCAGCCATCCATCTTGTCACCCCATGCAGCCATGCATCCTGTCACCCCCATGCAGCCATGCATCCTGTCACCCCCATGCAGCCATGCATCCTGTCACTCCCAATGCAGCCATGCATCCTGTTACCCCCATGCAGCCATCCATCCATCCTGTCACCCCCAATGCAGCCATCCATCCATCCTGTCACCCCCAATGCAGCAATCCATCATGTCACCCCCATGCAGCCATCCATCTTGTCACCCCCATGCAGCCATCCATCTTGTCACCCCCATGCAGCCATCCATCTTGTCACCCCATGCAGCCATGCATCCTGTCACCCCCATGCAGCCATGCATCCTGTCACCCCCATTCAGCCATGCATCCTGTCATCCCCAATGCAGCCATGCATCCTGTCACCCCCATGCAGCCATCCATCCATCCTGTCACCCCCAATGCAGCCATCCATCCTGTCACCCCCAATGCAGCAATCCATCTTGTCACCCCCATGCAGCCATCCATCTTGTCACCCCCATGCAGCCATCCATCTTGTCACCCCCATGCAGCCATCCATCTTGTCACCCCCATGCAGCCATCCATCCTGTCACCCCCATGCAGCCATCCATCCTGTCACCCCCATGCAGCCATGCATCCTGTCACCCCCATGCAGCCATCCATCCATCCTGTCACCCCCATGCATCCTGTCACCCCCATGCAGCCATGCATCATGTCACCCCCATGCAGCCATGCATCCTGTCACCCCCATGCAGCCATGCATCCTGTCACCCCCATGCAGCCATCCATCCATCCTGTCACCCCCAATGCAGCCATCCATCCATCCTGTCACCCCCAATGCAGCCATCCATCCATCCTGTCACCCCCAATGCAACAATCCATCTTGTCACCCCCATGCAGCCATCCATCTTGTCACCCCCATGCAGCCATCCATCTTGTCACCCCCATGCAGCCACCCATCTTGTCACCCCCATGCAGCCATCCATCCTGTCACCCCCATGCAGCAATCAATCCATCCTGTCACCCCCAATGCAGCCATCCAACCATCTTGTCACCCCCATGCAGCCATCCATCTTGTCACCCCCATGCAGCCATCCATCCTGTCACCCCCATGCAGCCATCCATCTTGTCACCCCCATGCAGCCATCCATCTTGTCACCCCCATGCAGCCATCCATCCTGTCACCCCCATGCAGCCATCCATCCATCCTGTCACCCCCAATGCAGCCATCCATCCTGTCACCCCCAATGCAGCAATCCATCTTGTCACCCCCATGCAGCCATCCATCTTGTCACCCCCATGCAGCCATCCATCTTGTCACCCCCATGCAGCCATCCATCTTGTCACCCCCATGCAGCCATCCATCCTGTCACCCCCATGCAGCCATCCATCCTGTCACCCCCATGCAGCCATGCATCCTGTCACCCCCATGCAGCCATCCATCCATCCTGTCACCCCCATGCATCCTGTCACCCCCATGCAGCCATGCATCATGTCACCCCCATGCAGCCATGCATCCTGTCACCCCCATGCAGCCATGCATCCTGTCACCCCCATGCAGCCATCCATCCATCCTGTCACCCCCAATGCAGCCATCCATCCATCCTGTCACCCCCAATGCAGCCATCCATCCATCCTGTCACCCCCAATGCAACAATCCATCTTGTCACCCCCATGCAGCCATCCATCTTGTCACCCCCATGCAGCCATCCATCTTGTCACCCCCATGCAGCCACCCATCTTGTCACCCCCATGCAGCCATCCATCCTGTCACCCCCATGCAGCAATCAATCCATCCTGTCACCCCCAATGCAGCCATCCAACCATCTTGTCACCCCCATGCAGCCATCCATCTTGTCACCCCCATGCAGCCATCCATCCTGTCACCCCCATGCAGCCATCCATCTTGTCACCCCCATGCAGCCATCCATCTTGTCACCCCCATGCAGCCATCCATCCTGTCACCCCCATGCAGCCATCCATCCTGTCACCCCCATGCAGCCATCCATCCTGTCACCCCCATGCAGCCATCCATCCTGTCACCCCCATGCAGCCATCCATCCTGTCCCCCCCATGCAGCCATCCATCTTGTCACCCCCATGCAGCCATCCATCTTGTCACCCCCATGCAGCCATCCATCTTGTCACCCCCATGCAGCCATCCATCCATCCTATCACCCCCAATGCAGCCATCCATCCTCTCACCCCCAATGCAGTAATCCATCTTGTCACCCCCATGCAGCCATCCATCCTGTCACCCCCATGCAGCCATCCATCCTGTCACCCCCATGCAGCCATCCATCCTGTCACCCCCATGCAGCCATCCATCCTATCCCCCCAGGCGATCATGTGCTCCCTGGCGGCGGCGCTCGCACCCACCTGGCCTCCATCTTGGTCGGCTCTGACAGCCGGCATCTTGATTGGCCTCCTCGCCCTGCCTGCCCCGCCTCAGCCATTGGTTACAGAGCATTGCCGGCGCGGGACATGAGAGCAGGCCGCCGGACTCCGCCCACCTGCTGGGTCAGGGACGTGTGACTAACTGAAGTACTGAGGAAGAGACCCCGGAAGAAAAGGTATTTAAAAAAACTAAAAAAAAAATAGATGTTGATTTTGGAGAGGGAGTGTGTGTGTATATGTGTGGTTTTTTTTTTCAGTTTGGTCACGGAGCTCCCGAGCGCATGCCCATAGGGGCGCCCGTGCCCCATGACCAACAAGTAAATCTGGCCAGTTCGGTGGTTCCGGCGCTCTTCCCCTGGGGAAGACCAACCTCCATAACAACCAGTATAACCAGTGAGTTTCGGGAAGGCTTGCGTCCAGAAAGCTGCAGCTACAACAACAAGCCTGGTACGCCTAGAATGCTTGAGGTGTGTACTTTCAGGGACCATGTGGTTTGTTGGGGGTATTTTTATTGAAAGTGATGTTTTTGTTGAAAAAGCGCAAGGTGCGCACTTTGTCTGCAGAGCAGGAAATTTCAAGTGAAATGCCCGTTATGCATACGCTTTGCTTTGGGGTAATTGGCAACCCTACCCTTGGAGGTAGCTATGCATGTTGGGTATTGTTCTGTTCAGAGGACCTTGCCATTTCAGATTTGATTAGTTTTTTTTTGGTTAGCGCATGTTTTTTATAGAAAAATTTGGTCCTAATTCTGCATTTTTGCTATTTTTTTAGGGAAATCCGGTACAACCAGTGAGTTTCGGGAAGGCTTGCGCCCAGAAAGCTGCAGCTACAACAACAAGCCTGGTACGCCTAGAACGCTTGAGGTGTGTACTTTCAGGGAACATGTGGTTTGTGGGGGTATTTTTATTGAAAAGTGATGTTTTGGTTGAAAAAGCGCAAGGTGCGCACTTTGTCTGCAGAGCAGGAAATTTCAATTGAAATGCCCGTTATGCATACGCTTTGCTTTGGGGTAATTGGCAGCCCTACCCTTGGAGGTAGCTATGCATGTTGGATATTGTTCTGTTCAGAAGACCTTGCCATTTCAGATTTGATTCGTTTTTTTTGGTTAGCGCATGTTTTTATAGAAAAATTTGGTCTTAATGCTGCATTTTTGCTATTTTTTTAGGGAAATCCGGTACAACCAGTGAGTTTCGGGAAGGCTTGCGCCCAGAAAGCTGCAGCTACAACAACAAGCCTGGTACGCCTAGAACGCTTGAGGTGTGTACTTTCAGGGAACATGTGGTTTGTGGGGGGTATTTTTATTGAAAAGTGATGTTTTGGTTGAAAAAGCGCAAGGTGCGCACTTTGTCTGCAGAGCAGGAAATTTCAATTGAAATGCCCGTTATGCATACGCTTTGCTTTGGGGTAATTGGCAACCCTACCCTTGGAGGTAGCTATGCATGTTGGGTATTGTTCTGTTCAGAAGACCTTGACATTTCAGATTTGATTAGTTTTTTTTGGTTAGCGCATGTTTTTTATAGAAAAAATTGGTCTTAATGCTGCATTTTTGCAATTTTTTTAGGGAAATCAGGTACAACCAGTGAGTTTCGGGAAGGCTTGCGCCCAGAAAGCTGCAGCTACAACAACAAGCCTGGTACGCCTAGAACGCTTGAGCTGTGTACTTTCAGGGAACATATGGTTTGTGGTGGGTATTTCAATTGAAAAGTGGTGTTTTGGTTGAAAAACCGCAAGGAGAGCAAAATTGTGTATTTTCTTTGAAAATTAGCTCAGTCGCTCTTTTTAGTTTTACGTGTCTCGTGGGCAGGAAAGGATGTCTACCAATACATATGTGGTACTGTTGCAATCGGGAGCAATAGGGCTTTTACACACAATATGATTTCCTGATACAACTTGCATGTTTTATTAGGAAAACACACTAAAATTGTAAAAAAAATGTTTTTTTGGGTTTTTTTTACATATTTTCCATAAAAATATTTAAGAAACACTGGCAATCTTACAAACAAGACACTTCATGTTAAAGCCCAGACTGTGCTGAAAAAAACAATATATAATTGTCCAGCGAAATACTGGGAAATCCCTTCAAAAATCACAGTTGAACATGTGGAGCGCAAAATAGTGCAAAATGGTCTGGCAACAAAGGGTGACAAAATCTCAAGGTAGGCTGGCGGTTAAAGGGTTAAAGACACACTGGAGTTGGCAGCAGGAGCCCAAAAATTGGATGAATCAAACCCTGGAGTTGCAAGCAGCAGCAGGAGCCAAACATAGCTTGAAAGACACACTGGAGTTTGCAGCAGGAGCCCAAAAATTGGAAGAATCACACCTTGGAGTTGCAAGCAGCAGCAGGAGCCCAAACATTACTTTAAAGAGACACTAGAGTTTGCTTCAGGAGCCCAAAAATTGGATGAATCACACCCTGGGGTTGCAAGCAGCAGCAGCCCAAACATAGCTTGAAAGAGACACTGGAGTTAGCAGCAGGAGCCCAAAAATTGGATGAATCAGACCCTGGAGTTGCAAGCAGCAGCAGTGGGAGCCCAAACATAGCTTGAAAGACACACTGGAGTTGGCAGCAGGAGCCCAAAATTTGGATGAATCACACCCTGGAGTTGCAAGCAGCAGCAGGAGCCCAAACATTACTTTAAAGAGACACTGGAGTTGGCTTCAGGAGCCCAAAAATTGGATGAATCACACCCTGGAGTTGCAAGCAGCAGGAGCCCAAACATAGCTTGAAAGAGACACTGGAGTTGGCAGCAGGATCCCAAAAATTGGCTGAATCACACCCTGGAGTTGCAAGCAGCAGCAGCAGCAGCAGGAACCCAAACATAGCTTGAATGACACCCTGGAGTTGCAAGCAGCAGCAGGAGCCCAAGCATAGCTTGAAAGAGACACTGGAGTTGGCAGCAGGAGCCCCAAAATTGGATGAATCACACCCTGGAGTTGCAAGCAGCAGCAGGAGCCCAAACATTATTTTAAAGAGACACTGGAGTTGGCTTCAGGAGCCCAAAACTGGATAATTCACACCCTGGAGTTGCAAGCAGCAGCAGCAGCAGCCCAAACTTAGCTTGAAAGACACACTGGAGTTGGCAGCAGGAGCCCAAACATTGGATGAATCACACCCTGGAGTTGCAAGCAGCAGCAGGAGCCCAACCATTACTTTAAAGAGACACTGGAGTTGGCTTCAGGAGCCAAAAAATTGGATGAATCACACCCTGGAGTTGCAAGCAGCAGCAGCAGCAGCAGAAGGAGCCCAAACATAGCTTGAAAGACACACTGGAGCTGGCAGCAGGAGCCCAAAAATTGGATGAATCACACCCTGGAGTTGCAAGCAGCAGCAGAAGCCCAAACATTATTTTAAAGAGACACTGGAGTTGGCTTCAGGAGCCCAAAACTGGATAATTCACACCCTGGAGTTGCAAGCAGCAGCAGCAGCAGCAGCCCAAACTTAGCTTGAAAGACACACTGGAGTTGGCAGCAGGAGCCCAAAAATTGGATGAATCACACCCTGGAGTTGAAAGCAGCAGCAGGAGCCCAACCATTACTTTAAAGAGACAGGAACCTAGAAATTGGCTGGAAGACACCCTGAAGTTGGCAGCAGCAGGAGCACATACATTAGCTGGAAGGCACACCCTGGAGTTGGCAGCAGCATAAGCAGGAGCCCAAACATTGCTTGAAAGACACCTCGGAGTTGGCAGCAGCAGCAGCAGGAGGCCAAAAAATGGCTGAAAGGCACACCCTGAAGTTGGCATCAGCAGGAGCACAAAAACTGGCTGGAAGGCACACCCTGAAGTTGGCATCAGCAGGAGCCCAAAAATTGGTCTAAAGACATAAATATGTTTTGCACCATTTGGAAAGTGTAAAACGTGGCACCATGCTGAATCTAGTCGCATGCATCAGCCATTGGTGGGTGGAAATCCTGGCTGATCCATCCCTGATTCATTTTGACAAAGGTGAGTCTCTCCACATTTTTAGTTGACAGACGAGTTCTCCTCTCCGTAACTATGGCCCCCGCCGCACTAAACACCCGCTCAGATGGCACGCTACTTGCCAGGCAGGACAGCTTTTCCAGGGCAAACTCTGCTAGTTGCGGCCACAAGCCAAGTTTGGCTGCCCAGAAGTCCAGCGGATCCTCAAGGTGTGTTGGCATGGTCATGTCAAGGTATGACATGACCTGCTGGTTGAGGTCCTGCTCCAGGTCTTCCTGCTGCTCATGAGTAGCCTCACTATGAGGGTGTAGAAAGCTACTCATTAGCGACTGAAGACTGAGGCTGCTGCTGATGGAGCTGCTGCTGCTGCTCATGCCAACCCCCCCAGCAGCCATGGCAGTGGAAGGTGAGCGCAGAGGTCCCCCCGAGTCAGACCTGCAAGAGTATGGACCATGGTGCAGATAGGCATCGGCCAACTGACTACGTAGAATGTCTTTGTAGTAGTTCAGTTTGTCCTCCCTCTCGGCGGGTTTAAAAAATGCCCCCATTTTGTGCCGGAAGCAAGTCTCTTGCCATTTGCGCAAGTGACTCAGAGGGACTACCTGTCTCCATCTCCACTGCATACTGCCACGGTGTGTCCGGGTCCTCTGTCTCGCCTTCCTCAAAACCCTCTAGCTCCTCTGGCTGCTCCTGCTCCTCCTCTCCTGTCTGCTGACTAGATAAACCAGCCATTTCGCCAAGCCTAAACTGTGCTTCACTGGGCCACTCCTCCTCCTCTTCCTCCTCCTCCTCCTCCAGTTCAGCTTCAACGGGGTTCATGCGGCCGTAAGATGTAGAGGCCATGTCTCCAGTGCCCTGACCAGCCATGGTTTCCAACATGTGCTGTAGTACATGAAGCAGTGGAATCACATCATTCATCCCGTAATCCTGCCGACTGACAAATAAAGTGGCTTCCTCAAAGGGCCTGAGCAAACAGCAGGTGTCACGTAAGAGCTGCCACTGGTTCACATTGAAGTTACACAGGGGAGTCCCCCTATCTGCTTGGATCAGCAGGAAATCCGTGATGGCTTTTCTCTGTTCATATAATCGGTCCAACATGTGAAGGGTGGAATTCCAACGGGTGGAAACATCGCATCCATCCATTCTGACGCTGTAGCTCAAGAAGTGTGTGTTTGGTGGTGTATGAGTGGCTGAAGAGCATGCAAAGTTTCCTTGAAGTTGTTAGGATGGCTTGCAGATGGGGGGAACACTTCAGAAACCGCTTGACAACCAGATTGAAGACGTGAGCCATGCAGGGGGCATGGGTCAGGCTTCCTTGGTGCAGCGCAGACAAAATGTTCTTCCCATTGTCGGTAACCATGATTCCCATTTTAAGTTTTCTGGGAGTAAGCCATGTTTGGATTTCCTGATGAATACATTTAAGCAGTTCCTCCCCTGTGTGACTCCGTTCGCCAAGACAAACCATGTGAAGCACAGCGTGACACCTCCGTGCCCTGCACACATGGTAGACTGGAGGGGCACTGAGACTTGAGCCTACAGTGGAGGGTGAGGAGATGGCGGAGGATGAGGAGGCCGAGTTGCACGGTGTCACAGGCCCAACGGGCAGGGAGCACGGAGGCTGAAGCGGCGTGATCTGTCCAAGTTGCTGCTGCTGCTGACCACATTCACCCAGTGGGCCGTAAATGACATGTACTGTCCCTGACTGTAGTTACAGCTCCAGACGTCGGCACTGCCATGCACTTTGCTACACACCGACAGGCTCAAGGACTGACCCACCTTCTGTTCAACAAAAGTGTGCAGCGCTGGTACTGCCCTCTTGGCAAAGAAATGACGGCTTGGGACTCTCCACCTCGGCTCAGCACAAGCCATCAGTTCTCTGAAAGGTGCAGAGTCCACCACCTGAAAAGGGAACAACTGCAGCACCAGCAACTTGGACAGGAGCACATTCAGCTTCTGCGGCGTAGGATGAGTGGGCGCATACTGCTGTCTCTTGGACATGGCTTCGCTGATGGAATGCTGGCGGGATGCATGACTTGGAGGAGGAGGAGGAGCAGGAGCGACAGAGGATGGGTATGACGCACAGCTGCCTTCGGCTGAAGTGCTGGAGCCTTGGCTGGCAGAAATTGGGAGCGGCGTGCAACTTAGTGAGGAAGCAGGCTGGACCACCTCTTCGGAGCCTCGGTTCTCCCAGGCCACTTTATGGTGACGCATCATATGTTGACGCAGGGCCGTGGTGCCAACATTTGGGCCCTGGCCACGCTTCACCTTCTGCCTACATATCTTGCATGTGGCCATGTTACCCTCCTGCCGATGCTTCAGGAAGAACTGCCACACTGCCGAGTAGCTACTTTTCCCACCAACAGGCCTCACTGATTCACTGCTACTGTCGCCAACTCCAGGAACCCCTGCTTCACTACCTCCCGATAAGGTAGCCTGCCACGCAGCAGGTGCTCTACCCCGGCCCCGGCCCCGTTTGGCTCCAGGATTTACAATTGTGCCTCCATGCTGACTGCCAACCATGCTGCTAACACCTTGCTGCCTTAGCTGCTGACTCCGGGGCAACCTGCGCCCCTCTTCTCCTGTTGATGACGATGAAGCCCCTTCATGACCCGGCTCCCAAGTGCGATCGGCTTCATCATCATCATCATCACCGAGTTGTGGCTGCACGTCACTGATGTTCTCGGTTTCCTCAACAGTGTCTGGCGCAGGAGCTGGAACGCTCACAACACCCACGATACTGTCCACATCACTATTTGTCTTCCTAGCTAAAGGAGCCACCTCCATTTCTTGGCTGGGCAGCCAAGCTGCTGACTGTCCTCTATCTGATCGTTCTCCTCACTAAAGAGTGGAGCTGAACCCAAAGCATAGGATACGTCGCTGGGGGAGGGAACGGCGTAGGACAGAGGCAATGGGAGGACAGGGACTGCTCTCGGGGCATGCCAACTCAGGGTTGTGTCAGAGGAACCTACCGACCCTAGACTGGGGGTCTCAGATGTAACTTGTGATGATGTTGATGAGCGCGTTAACCAGTCTACCACGGCAGATGCGTTACTGGTGGAGACACGACCGCTAGCAGATACTGGCAGATCAGGTTTCTCACCGTGACTCCTGCTGCCACTCGCTCCTAGTCTGCTGCAACCTCTGCCTGCTGAATCTTGGCCTCTGCCACTCCTCTTTGAACATCCTTGCACTTGTCTGCCTGACATTTTTATGTATCTGAAATGCGCAATAGGTACGATAAACAATGTGTTTACTTTAAAAAGAAGAAGCTAAATAAAGTGAGGAACTGCTTCTCTGCACCAGATACTATGAAAATTGGCAATATGACATACCTAGTGTTTTGGCAGCAGACCAAAAACCAATTCAAAATGCAATACTTTGATTAAGCTGAGGAAGGATGAACAAGCGTATTTAGTATAACAGATAGGCTGCTAAGTGCAGGTTTGGGATGCCCTGCGGCCTGGTGTTTTTTTTGTTAAAGGCAGACCAAAAACCATTTCAAAATGAAATACTTTGATTAAGCTGAGGAAGGATGAACAAGCGTATTTAGTATAACAGATAGACTGCTAAGTGCAGGTTTGGGATGCCCTGCGGCCTGTTTTTTTTTTTTTGGTAAAGGCAAACCAAAAACCAATTCAAAATGAAATACTTTGATTAAGCTGAGGAAGGATGAACAAGCATATTTAGTATAACAGATAGGCTGCTAAGTGCAGGTTTGGGATGCCCTGCTGCCTGTTTTTTTTTTGTTAAAGGCAGACCAAAAACCAATTCAAAATGAAATACTTTGATTAATCTGAGTAAGGATGAACAAGCGTATTTAGTATAACAGATAGGCTGCTAAGTGCAGGTTTGGGATGCCCTGCGGCCTGGTGTTTTTTTTGCTAAAGGCAGACTAAAAACCAATTCAAAATGAAATACTTTGATTTAGCTGAGGAAGGATGAACAAGCGTATTTAGTATAACAGATAGGCTGCTAAGTGCAGGTTTGGGATGCCCTGTGGCCTGGCTTTTTTTGTTGTTAAAGGCAGACCAAAAACCAATTCAAAATGCAATACTTTGATTAAGCTGAGGACGGATGAACAAGCGTATTTAGTATAACAGATAGGCTGCTAAGTGCAGGTTTGGGATGCCCTGCGGCCTGGTGTTTTTTTTGTTAAAGGCAGACCAAAAACCAATTCAAAATGAAATACTTTGATTAAGATGAGGAAGTATGAACAAGCGTATTTAGTATAACAGATAGGCTGCTAAGTGCAGGTTTGGGATACCCAGGTGGGCTGGTGTTTTTTTTTGTTAAAGGCAGACCAAAAAATATTTAAACTAATCCAGTTATATTATGATAAATGCTTGTGTGTAACAGATAGGGTTAAATAAGCCACTGCATAGATGGCATGCACTGTGGCAAGGCAGATTTACAGCACAAAGAACTGAAATTGAATTGAAAACTGATCTGGCTAATGAAAAAAAAAAAGTTTTCACTGTCACTTCTAAGCTGTCCCTGGTTGGATGGTTCTGGTTTTTCCCTATCTTTCCCTGGCTCTGTCTACCTCTCTGTCTGCCTCTCTGACTCTCCCTGCCTGTTTGTAAGTCTCTCCCTGTCTGCAGCAACCTCCGTTCTGTCTGCAATGCAAGGCTGAAATGCGCACAAGCAAGATGGCCGCCGCTTTATATAGCACGGTGACGTCACCGGGCTTCCTGGCTGCTGATAGGCTGCATGTGACTTACCCATGATACCTTGCTCCAGGGGATATGTCTGGACATGTTCATCCACCATTTTAGAATGCCTGTAATTGAAATAAATGGAGTTTAAAGGAAAACTTAGATCGCGAGGAAATTCGGATTCGTTCAGAATCGAATTTTCCATGAAATTCTGAACGAATCCGGGTTCGTCCGGATCGATTCGCTCATCCCTAGTAATAATAATAACAATAAAATAAGCAAGGAATAAATATTGCACAAAAAACATGGCTAATTAGTAATAATAGAGCATAGTTAAATAGAATTGCATTTAGTTTCCTCTTAACTGAAAAATGATTTAATTATGGCACATCTAATTTTCTACTTAATCCAGTATGAAATGTGCTGTTTAGAATTATCTGCAGGGTAATTTGAAACATACACAACAGGAGCAGGGCACAATTGCTCAAGACAGAAAAATAACTAATAATATCATGAACCTGAATTTTATAAAGTCCTTGAAAACACAATTGCAATCCCCAAAATCTGATTAGGTTGGGTTCTTCAAGGAACCAACCTAGAGATGCCATTAGAGCATTAGGAGACATCACCGTTCATTATGAGATGTTGCAAGATTAAGGGTGGGGATCTGGTAGCATAATCACACATTAATGTCTCAAAACTTTGGTAATAAATGGTTCATGTCATTTGGGTAATCACCATTAAGTAGGGGGGATACTTATGAAAACTGGATAATTTGGCCCTAAATTAATTGTTTTATCTCCAGGATAGACATGTGCAGTTATATACTTGGCCTCTGTGTTCTTTGAAATACTTAGATGGTCAGTCACTGTTACAGTCGGAGGGGGGCTGTCAGTTTATGAGGAAACAAACTCAGATTGCAGTATCAGGGCATCCATTCTTAAAGCAAACCAACAGTCAAAAATTACTTAAACTAGATCAACAAAACAAACAGTGCTCATATGTATCCCTCCCCAGGGCAATTTAGAATGCTGCACATAAAAATTAATTTCCCTTTTTCTAATTCCTGCTGTAGTAGATTTTTGAAACAAAATGGCAGGTCGTGCATTTGGCCAAACAGGAAGTGCTGCTGGGCTTCCTGTTATTGTACATTGTCAGTTATGTCAGTTGAATCCAGACAGCAACATGGCTGAGATGCAGGGAGAGGAAGTTCCAAAATGGCAGCTACCTTTCTTTTCCAACTGTGCCAGGGTGTTGGTCTGGTTTAAAGCGAACCAAAATCCACGAAACTTATGAAATACATTTGGTCAAATGCCCAGCCGATACTTCCCTCTTAGGGTGTAGAACTAGAAATGGATATTTTCACTTTTTAAATCGTCGTGGAACACTGTTTTTTTGCTGTCCCTTTAAGTCATTACGTGTGTGGCAATGACATCATTGCCACACACAACAGTGGCAATGAATGGAGGAGGCAGAGCTTTACAGCTAAAACAGGTGCCATTATCTGGAATTAGAGTGAAGTAAGGGCAGTGAAAAATGCCAAAAGCCACTCTTCATGGGGGGAGCAATTCAGGGGATGCTAGTTCAACATGACACCTCATGGAAAAGACCCTCTGAGTATTTGAAAAGAGGATTGTTGCTCTACATAAAGATGGCCTAGGCTATAGGAAGATTGCCAATACCCTGAAACTGAGCACAATGGCCAAGACCATACTGTGGTTGCTGTCATCCCAGAAGGAAGCCTAGTATAAAGATGATGCATCAGTTTGCTGGAGACAAGCAGACTAGGGACATTGATTACTTTAACCAGGTCCTGTGGTCTGATAAGACCAAAATAAACTTATTTGGTTTAGATGGTGCGCGGCACAACCAGGTGTGGAGTACAAAGACACGTTTGTCTTTCTTATAGTCAAGCATGGTGGCAGAAGTGTCATGGTTTGGGGCTGCATGAGTGCTACCAGCTCTAGGGAGTTTCCGTTCATTGAAAGAATCATAAATTCCAACATGTACTGTGACATACTGAAGCTGAACATGATCCTCTCTTGGGCCGCAGGGCAGTATTCCAACATGATAACGAACTCCAAACAAAGCTTTAAAGGACTGAAAACCCAATGACAATAATAAGGCAGCAAGTAACTCACATGATGCCTATCCCCTGTGCCTTTCCTTTATTTCCCGCAGTACCGGATAGAAGCTGTAGCAGGGCTCCAAAGTTTGCCCTCTTTCCAATTTTAATGGCCTTACAGTCTCTCTTTCCCTAGGATGAGCCACAGGGGCCCCCAGTTGTCTCTGAGCATAGCAGAGTGTGGGCATGGCTCATAAAGCTGCACCATGACATTCTCTTCCCATCTCAATTAACAGCCCAGAAATTTAAGCAACGAAAGAGGCTTCACTTACAATACATTGGGTTTTTACTTATAATCTGGGAATTTGAGATGCTTTGAAACTACCTATTTTACACTGTTCTCTGGGGGGGGGCGATGAAGGTGGTGTGAAAGACAAGGTGGTTCCTGAAAAGACAACCACTGCCTTGCTGGAAAGGCCTAATTCATTTTATTTTATTAAAAGTTTCTTATAAGTGTGAGTTATGATATGACAATAGATCATTTTGCAACATTGCTGATGCCATTATTGTTCAGTGTTACTGTACTTTGCTGTTAACCTCTGACATTATATTAATTTGATCTGTAATTATAGAGCTTATGGTATCATTTCATCACACAGATCATCACCGCAGCTACACATAAATGTAAAAGCTTTCATCCTCAAGCCCATTGAGCCTTAAATTTGAGTGTTGACATTTCAGATCAATAAATAATTTCAGATTGCCTTTATAAAAGTATTATGCAGGGCTGATCCCTCTTGTCCTCCATCTAGAAAAAATCATACTGGGATTCAGGATCAAATGAGCCTTGCACATTTGAAAAAATGAACTCCCTAAAACTCACTTGCTCTAGTTGCATGTATGATACTGAATCTTTGTCAGCACTTTGCTCCACTCAAAGCTGAAACACAGTTTTTTACTCCCGGTCGCGTCCATCTTGGAATCTTGGAAAGATTTCTTCCATTCCCAGCATCCAAGCCATGCTGCCAGCTGGAATTAACCAACATACAGTAATCCACAATGCACAGCAGCTGGAATTGCAGCAGAGCTTTCTCTTAGCAGGCCACTGGCAGATCCATAGGATCTGCATCTGATTGTCTTTCTGCAGCCTTGGGTGCCAGTAGGGTGAATGGACAAAAGGAAAAACTCTTTATCTTTCCTGGGATCATCCATCTTTAATTTGATGCTAAGAGCAGCTTTGCCCAGTCTGTGTGCGGCCTGCACATTTACTTGAATGGGTAAGCTAATACACTCACATTGAGGGAGAAGCTGCTCTGTGCGGCTGTCTGCTGGATCCCGGGAGAGGTAAGATGTTTTTTGTTTTTTTTTTAGCTCAGTTTAGATCTTCAGCCTTTTTCAAGGTCGATCAACTACTAAAGGAAGATCACTTTAACATCCTTGCCAGGGTTGATCTGCTTACGTGCGGTTGTTGGAAAAGTGATTTTCATCCATTTTACTGTGTGCAAAGCCTTCTTTTGGTTATGCCCCGGTGAGCCCCCACCCCCCAAAGATGTTTTTTTTGTAGGGTTACAAAGGTACTGGGACTTTGTGGTACTGTCACTCTGTCCGGTTGGCCCCAATTCCCATGCCACTGCAGGGGTGTATACCTGAGGATCCCCACATTCCAACAACACCTGGGTTGTTAGGCCCCATAGGTTCATAGATCTGACTCTTAAAACTGTACCATCCTCTGTCACCCACCAGCAACAGTACCGGGACTTTGCAGTACCACTGCTTGGTCCAGTCGTCCCAGACGCTAGGCCGACGTGTGCGATGGAGGCCCTAGAAGAGTTTCTGAGTATGTGCATCTGCAGTGCCGTGGGCTGCTCACCCTTTACCTGCTTGAACTTACACACACCCGCCATCGTCTGGGCGTTGATCGTATGTTCGATTAACATGTGTTTGAAATGACCCAACTCAACTGCCTTTCTCTTGAGAAGCGTTACTCAAAGCTATGGCCATGGTTGGCCCCCACCACAAGAAAGGACATGCGATTGATGGCATGACCAAACTGGTTCGCTGCCTTTTAATTTTCAGCAATTGGCTCCTTCCAGAGGCTTGGAACACTGTCTGTTGTGATGTCCCAGCCTTCACTGAGCCACACCTGGTGGGACACGTGACCCCGCCATATAAAAGCCAGAGTCTTTGTCTCCTGCTTCAGCAGTTTAAGGACAGATAGGCTCTATTGTTTAAAAAAATGCTCTTTTCAGGGCAAACTATAGTCAGGGATAGTGGCTGGAGTGTGGGCTAGAGTAGGGTTGGACTGGGGAGAGTCATCACTACTACTGCACCAATACCACTGGCTTGTCACCATTGGGGTCTGGGTGTCCCCTTATCCCACATCGAGATCTAAGCGCTGGGGTGATTGTGTGAACCCTTAAAGCAGATCTAGCTGTATTCACTGGGGTAATTGTGTGAACCCTTAAAGCAGACCTATACAGGGGCGGACTGTGGTTAAAAAAATGGCCAGGGCCACAGCGGCCCTTCTGCAGTGTGTTCGGCCACATATAATACTTCTATAATAAGCAGCGCGACAGAACAACCCCCAAATACTTCATAACAAGCAGTGCAGCAGGGAATGCCCCCAAATCACCCCATAACAAGCAGTACAGCAGAGAATCCCCCCAATTACTCCATAACAAGCAATGCAGCAGAGTTCCATCCCCCAAATCACCCCATAACAAGCAGTACAGCAGAGAATCCCCCAATCATTCCTTAACAAGCAATGCAGCAGAGCTCCATCCCCTGAAATCGCCCCATAACAAGCAGTGCAGCAGAGCTTCCCCCCAAATCACCCCATAACAAGCTGTGCAGTAGAGAATTCCCCCAAATCACCCCATAACATGCAGTGCAGCAGAGCATTCCCCCAAATCACCCCATAACATGCAGTGCAGCAGAGCATTCCCCCGAATCACCCCATAACAAGCAGTGTAGTAGAGAATTCCCCCGAATCACCCCATAACAAGCAGTGCAGCAGAGAATCCCCCCAAATCACTACATAACAAGCAGTGCTGCAGAGCTCCAGCCCCTCCAAATTACCCAATAACAAGCAGTGCAGCAGAGCATCCCCCCAAATCACCCCATAACAAGCTGTGCAGTAGAGAATTCCCCCGAATCACCCCATAACATGCAGTGCAGCAGAGCATCCCCCCAAATCACCCCATAACAAGCAGTGTAGTAGAGAATCCCCCAAATCACCCCATAACAAGCAGTGCAGCAGAGAATCCCCCCAAATCACTACATAACAAGCAGTGCTGCAGAGCTCCAGCCCCTCCAAATTACCCAATAACAAGCAGTGCAGCTATCACTACTACTGCACCAATATCACTGGCTTGTCACCACTGGGGTTTGGGTGTTCCCTTATCCCACATCAAGGGGGAGATTGCGCAGGAGGGGAGATGATCACCTGCATTGGTGAGTGCATGTGTGTCTCTGTGTATGTCTGTCTGTGTTGCCCCTCACTGGTTGTAATGGAGGGATGCCCCTTACTGGCTGTAATAGAAGGATGGCCCTCACTGGTTGCCACAACTTGCGAATGACCTCTGTTTTGTCTGTTGTGGACTGCATGAAAAAATGCCACACTTGTGAGATCCTGTGAGGCTGCTTTGGCCCACTCAGTCCCTGGTTGTGGAGGGCAGTAGCAGCAATGGGCTGACCACTAAGGGTTTGCACCCTTCTTCTGCTGGCTGTCTGGGACTGTGTGACTGGGGTGTGTACCCCATATACCAATATCCAACATATAAAACACAGAGCAAATAATTTTTTGAAAGAGTAACAACACACCTAGAATAAAATATATGATTAAAAAAGTCCAAAGAAGTAATTCAATCTGATTTCTGTTTTGACGGTGCCATTGAGTAGAAATTCAAAAGAGAAGAAGTGCTGGGTGTGACTACAATTAATCCACCAAGTGTCCACCACCTAGATTGCTTACTCTTACCAGATGGCTATGCCAATTAAGCTTTTCAAATAGGGGCCTCAATCTCTCCTCGCCAGATACTTTAGGTCTTCTTCAATCAAATAATTTTTGCCCATGGAGGTAGTTATTTTAAAAGATCCTCATTCAAAAGAAATCTTGCCTCTCAATGAATATGTTCACAGATTGTACATAAAAAAGGAAGATAGACTAATATAGCGTAATACCGCTATATAACAAATTCAGCATTTTTAGCAGACAAGGATCTCACAGCCCGTTGTTTACACCGCGGCCGCAGGTGTCCCGATAATAGAAGGGAAGAGGGGGTGTGGGTCCTCGTTAGGTTGCAGATGCTGGATCTTAACTAAGAATGACCGCCTTGCCGCCTTTGTCTGACGCGTTTCGTTGCGCTCCCGCAACTTTTTCCAAGACTGGCGGCGCGGCGGTATGCGCTGCCCTTTATCTGTTATGCTTAAGGTGGGGTTTGCGCGTCAATTGACGTTGCAAGCAAGGATTGTTGTTCACTAGATCTCCTCTTTGATTGGTTAAAATATGCTTACGTCTATCTTTCCTCCGTTAATATGATTCAATGGAGTTATGGGAAATGTAGTCAGCGGAGGCCTTCTAATTGTCATAAAAAGTATCCGGCAGGTCACAGCGCGGCATCCTCCATAAAGACATGGCAATGTTTAATAAAGGGAGAGAATCAGCCACCTCCCTATTGTAGCCATCTAATGACTTGCCCCTCCTTACAGTGATTCTAGGTTATTAGTTGTTCAAAACCATTATTAATAAATATAACCACGGCTGATTTATTGTAGAAACCGCTTGGCGTTGTAAAGAGGTGGCTAAGGAGTGCTAAATCAAAAAAAGCGAAGATCGGCCTCATCACTACAGTGGCTATTTAATAGATTCTAGATTCTATTTAATAGGGTCCTCCTCGCAATAATTGTAAATTGTTGGTAATTCAAAACCTTTGTTAACAGATGTACCAACGATTGCGCTATAATAAAAACAGTTTAGCATTAAGAAAAGCCATTTGTTGCTAATTTAAACAAGGCCATATGTAAAGAATGAGCATGGGTGATATTCTTCTCTGCTGTACAATAAAAACAATGATGGTAAATTTCAGCTATTGGTTACATCTTGTTACTTTGTAAATTCACTAATAATGATTTTCAACTGTTAGTTGAAATATATTAATGGATGACATGGAATTATAACTAGCATTCTTCTCTGCTGTGCAGATGTAGAGTCATTAGTAGAGACTTTAGGTTATTGGTTACTAAAGTGAATGTATCCGCTATGTAGCCAATGCTGCTAGCGTTCTTTTCTGCTGTATAAGTATAATAACAATGTCCATTTTGTGACAAATATACTATTTGTTTTCACTGCTATGCAGGTGAACTAATGGCATTAATGATATATGAAATTAAACTATCTACTGTGCAAGTACAAAAATAAGTTCAATATTAAAACATTAAGACTGTTAGTGACTAAAATAAAGTGGTCCACTTTGTGACTAATATTGAAAGCATGCTTCTCTACTGTGCTAATACAGATTAAAATGACATGTATCCGTTTTAGGACGAGTTAGTTTCTGTGCTATGCAAGAAAACGAATGGCATAAAGCCTCTGGTACGGTGTACTATATTATAATGAAGTGATACTATGAGTGTGACTATCATTTATCTCTGCTGTGCCAACATAGACAAAAGTTTAAGTGATAGGTGTAATACTTTACAATGTGCATAATTAAACTGATTGATTAGAGTGATAACTAAATATCTGACTTCACCTAAGATTATTTTACAATAATAAAGTGGTCCTAGTGGTTTAAGCAGTGTCCAGAAAACAATTTAAGTCGAATTCTACGTTCAAACCTAAAGGTGAAAGTGTGTCCAAAGTGTATATCCAAAAGCTCTCTCTCCTTGAGATCTCCCTCACCACATGGGATCCTCTCCAATGTCTATCTACTTTTTCTATGCCCATAAAGGACATCTTACTTGGATCCTGGGAATGGTGTTGTATGAAATGCATAGAAAGGTTATGTGTTTCCAAACCTTTTTTGATATTATATATGTGCTCCAGTATGCGTACCTTTAATGGTCTAATGGTTCTACCTATGTATTGTAATCCGCATGGGCACCATATAAGATAAACCCCCTTGTAAAAGTTTTTATTATACCAAAAATAATTATGTTGTAGGGCGAAGTCTAGGCAAGCGATTAAAAAATCTATCTGTGGTGGTGGTAGGGAGGATTTTGTATTAAGAAAGTGTTTCACTGCTTTAATCCCATTATCATGGGGGATAACCGTATATAACAATGATACGTCTGCTGTGGCTAATATGCAATTGCCTCCAACTTGTTGGTTTAAACAAAGCTCTAAAACCTGAGATGCGTCCCTAAGATATGCCGGTAATTGAATAACTATATCCTGTAGGAAATAGTCAACGTACTCCCCCAATCTACAGGTTACCGAGTCTATCCCGCTAACTATGGGGCGCCCTGGTGGCTTTTGTAGGCTCTTATGAATTTTTGGTACCTGGTAAATTGTGGGGATACGTGGTGCTACAGGTACCAAATAGTGATATTCTTTTTCATTTAGAATTCCTTTCTCTAAGCCCCCTTTCAGGAGTAAGATAAGGGCCTCTTTATAGTCAGCTGTAGGGTCTCCCTTAAGTGGCAGGTATGTTTCTGTGTCTGCAAGGAGTCTGGACATCTCCTCCATATAGTCCCCCCCCCCCCCCCTTATCATCTGGCTTAATTATAAGGTCATGTTTCTTTTCTAGTTCCTGTAAGCCTTTAAATAGTGTGTGTGTGTGGGGGGGGGGGGGGCAGTAGTTCTTTCTGACTGGTAATGTTTTCAAATCCCTTAAGACTACTGTTTTAAATGTGTCAAGGGCTGAGTTACCAGGGTTTAATGGGTTAAAGAGTGATCTATTTTTTAAGGGAGTATGAGAATATGGGTCCACCATTTGTGATGAGATCTCTGGGGTAATTGGATCTGTAGTTACTGTAGTGCTTTTTAATATTTAGTTTGCGGATACATTTCTGAATATCTATGTAGGTACTGAATTTATCCATTTTACAGGGTGGTGCATATTTTAAACCTTTATCCAACAATAATAACTCATTCCGAGATAAAGTTTTTATACTAAGATTAAATATTCCTTCTCCTATAGCCATCTTGGTTTTCTGGTGTTTGGTACCTCCTCGTGTTCCCCGCTTACTCCCTCCTTGCGTTTTCTGGATGTACGTGTCAGGTCGTGATTTACTTCGTTCTTGTCTCTTTGCGGTGTGGCTTCCCAAGGGAATGGTGATTTCCCCCGTCCCTTGTGAAAAGGGGTTGTGGGTGAAGGAGAGGGATATTCCTGTAAAGGTGCATATCTATTTGTTAAATTCCAATGCTGTTTTGGGTCTCTCATATTATTTTTATAATGGTAGTCCCTATTTCGAGTACTAGATGGTTTGCCTCTCCCACTCATTCGATTAGTGAATGGGGATTCTTCTCTGCTGTGAGACCCACGATCATAAAATCTATTGTTACTATTTAATCGCTTTTGAGGTGGGTCATATTCTCTCCTAGTTTTATTATGGCGACTAAATGTTCGTTGGTTGAATGGTCTCAAACTCGGTTGGTCATTTACTATGGTGGTTTGTAATTGTTCCTCCTGGGTCTGGATTTGCCATTTAAAGACTTTTTTATTGGCATAATCTCGTTGGTCCCTATATATCTTTCTAATTTTTCTAGTCTTAATAACATTTTCCTCTTTAGCTAAACGTTCTTTAAGGGCCATTGAGCGCATAGAAAATTCCTGTGTTGCTCCCAGCGGGGTCAATTTTTCTCTCTGGGCATCTCTTTGTGACATAACAGCCATTAATTGTCCCTTCTTTTTGCTTACCAATTTTTCTAATAATGATAGCCCACATTCATTAAAAAAATGAAACCAATCTTGTGCTGCTTCTGGGCTCTCATCCCCATCATAGATTTGTAAATTCCACCTTAATTGTTGAGGAACCATTCTAAGTTTAATATACTGTTCCAATGTGGCTATATCCCACTTGAGGCGGAGTTCTCTATTTAGGGTCCTATAAAGATGTCTAAATTCAACCTCTAGATCGGGCTCTCCGGGGTCAGAATTCTCACTATTTAAGAGAGAGCTGAAATCTACTATGTTAGAATTACAATAATTAAAAATATCCATAGTGTTTCCTTGTTATAAGTTTAGCTGCAGGTAAAAAGTGGGAGTAGTTCAACAATGCAAAAAATTAACAGTGTAATCCCGCGCTTAAAAATGTTTCTTCCTAAAAGTTTTTTATACTATAATGCAATCACAATGCCTTAATTTATGCTCAACGTGACCTGCCGGATACTTTTTATGACAATTAGAAGGCCTCCGCTGACTACATTTCCCATAACTCCATTGAATCATATTAACGGAGGAAAGATAGACGTCAGCATATTTTAACCAATCAAAAAGGAGATCTAGTGAACACCAATCCTTGCTTGCAACGTCAATTGATGTGCAAACCCCGCCTTAAACATAACAGATAAAGGGCAGCGCATACCGCCACGCCGCCAGTCTTGGAAAAAGTTGCGGGAGCGCAACGAAACGCGTCAGACAAAGGCGGCAAGGCAGTCATTCTTAGTTAAGATCCAGCATCTGCAACCTAACGAGGACCCACACCCCCTCTTCCCTTCTATTATCGGGACACCTGCGGCCGCGGTGTAAACAACAGGCGGTGAGATCCTTGTCTGCTAAAAATGCTGAATTTGTTTTTATGAAATGTGAGTGCGCATTTTATAGTATTTTTACAAAAAAGGTCAAATTAAAAGCGGTATTACGCTATATTCCTTTTTTATGTACAATCTGTGAACATATTCATTGAGAGGCAAGATTTCTTTTGAATGAGGATCTTTTAAAATAACTACCTCCATGGGCAAAAATTATTTGATTGAAGAAGACCTAAAGTATCTGGCGAGGAGAGATTGAGGCCCCTATTTGAAAAGCTTAATTGGCATAGCCATCTGGTAAGAGTAAGCAATCTAGGTGGTGGGCACTTGGTGGATTAATTGTAGTCACACCCAGCACTTCTTCTCTTTTGAATTTCTACTCAATGGCACCGTCAAAACAGAAATCAGTTTCCACCCATTAACTTGGAAGATTGAATTACTTCTTTGGACTTTTTTAATCATATATTTTACTCTAGGTGTTTTGTTACTCTTTCAAAAAATTATTTGCTCTGTGTTTTATATGTTGGATATTGGCAATCTGAACTTATTGGGATAGTGGAGTTCTATACACGTTGAGCATAAATTAAGGCATTGTGATTGCATTATAGTATAAAAAAACTTTTAGGAAGAAAAATTTTTAAGCGTGGGTTTACACTGTTAATTTTTTACCCCATATACCAAACCTAGCTGTAAACACTGGGGTGATTGTGTACCCTTATAGCAGACCTAGCTGTAAACACTGGGGTGAGAGTGTCCCCATACACCACACCTAGCTGTATAGACTGGGGTGAGAGTGTCCCCATACACCACACCTAGCTGTATAGACTGGGGTGAGAGTGCCCCCATACACCCCACCTAGCTGTATAGACTGGGGTGAGAGTGTCCCCATACACCACACCTAGCTGTAAAGATTAGGGTAACTGTGAACCATTAGAGGTAATTGATTGAACCCTTAAAGCAGATGCATGTGTATTCACTGAGGTAATTGTGCGAACCCCAAAAGAAGACCTAAATTCTTCCAGTGAGTGCAGAGCCCTCCACCTCACCCACAGTAAAATCTGCACAGCAGTCCCAGCCAGAAGTCACATACCATGGGCCATCCACCTGCCCCAGTTGAATGCCCAAGAGCTTCTGTGGGAGAATGAGAACATTGCCAGTGTACCATCGCATGACACCCTGATAGATGAGGAGACCCAAGTTTCGACTGCTGCGACACAGATCCTTCCACCACCCAGAATTGCAGGACATCGGTTATTCTCCTGTAGCCTCCTCCACCTACTCAGCTTCCTCCTCAAGCAGTCAGCACAACCCCTGCACCACCAATTTGAGCACTGCCATGGGGAAACCGCAGATGGAGGTGCTAAAGCTCAACTGTCTGGACGCTAAGGAGCTGTGGACTAGACAGATTAGTGGCTGCTACCATTGGACCTGAAACCAGCTTATGCCCTCCCTCCAGAATACTGCCATGAAGATGAGCGAGAAGAAATCAACGTTATCGACACAGTTTTGGCTGAGAAGATTCTGGTTCTTCAAGATGAAAAGGATGGTGAAGAGACCATGGTTTCTACCAAACATTCCAAATTTAATTCATCAGGGTCCAATTCCGTTTCCAGAACGCCTTCAACTGACAGCAGGGCTCTTGAGGGGGCCATATTATAGAGAAAGGGCTGTTTGGCCAGAGTGATTGAAAAACTATTGGACAGTCGAAAATGGACCACGAGACACATTTATGCAAAGGTTTGTAAATGTTTTTCCTCAAACTCCTGCAGGAAGCGTTTGAGAAGGAACTGACGTTAACACCAAAAGCACACAGACTTTGCATTATCAGTCTATCAAGATTGCCAGTTGAGACAGGAACAACTAATCAAATAGATTTTTTTTTAAGGCCAGTCACCTTCAAAGATTTCCAAAATGGGACATATCAATATTGAAACAGCTGTTATCAGTGGCAAGAGAAGCCTAGCTTCCTCAAAATTGAAATTTGCCATATAGACAGATTATTGTGCAGACTTATTTCCAGAAGACAATCTCCTCCACATTCAACTAGAACCATGTCTGCTTCCTGGGCCAAAAGAACAAGGGCCTTTCAGATTTTGGTAGAAAGGTCTTACCTGCATCTTTCCACCCCTAAGGTATAATTACTTACCTAATCCTCTCCGTGGGTCATGCTGAAGGGAGAAAATCCCAGTTAGACTTACATTTTTTCTATGAATCCTCCAGCACGACCCCTTAATGCCCTCCCTTGTCCTATGGTTTAATGTTACTTGCCTAAGACTGGAGGTGGGGGAGGGGCTTTTAACCTCTGTTCCCCTCCCAGGGGGGGGGGGGGGGGGGGGGGTGGAGCCTCTCTATGGATCATGCTGAAGGATTCGTAGAAAAACCATTACCAGTATGTCAAATTGGGATTTTTTTCCTAATGCCGACAGCTGGCCATCATACTGGCATCCTACTCCAGTTTATTTTATGCTATGCTAGACAGGAAACCCTTTGTGTAGGTGTTCCCTACCAGCCAAGTCCACACCTACGCAAAAAACACACAAGTGCAGGAGTAAAAAATTTTTAATTAAATAGGACAGCAATAAAGCCTAAAACCATCAATAAATAAAAAACATTAAATTCTGGAATATTAAGGTTTAAAACTCCTGGGATTCAACAGTCTTGGGTTCTTGTGTAGAGGAACCCTTCATGGTCTTCTTGGGCAGTAGAATGGCTTGGATATTGGGAAGGACTCCTCCATCTGCAATAGTGACCCCATCAAACAGCTTGACCAGTTCCTCATCATTCCTGACTGCCAGCTGGATGTGTCTGGGCAGGATTCGGGACTTCTTGTTGTCTCGGGCCGCATTTCCAGACAGCTCCAGGACCTCAGCACACAGGTATTCCAGAGCGGCTGCTAAATAAATGCTGGCTCCAGAGCCAATCCTCTCTGCATAGTTTCCCTTCCTCAGAAAGCGGTGGATACGACCTACTGGGAACTGGAGACCTGCCTTGGCTGACCTGGAAGACTTCCCAGCAGCTGCAGCCTTCGTGACCTTCTTACCACGACCAGACATCTTGAAATCAGTCTGCAGACAAAACAAAGCCGATTATTAAGTGTTTGTACATTTTAATGTGGGTTAGAAATAAACAGGTCAGGCCTTCCAAATAATGGTAGTTCAGAGGCAAGAGTACCCAACAAGTCAGAAGCAAATAAGCCTTGACAGATTATATCGTTGGCAGCTTTTGCTATGTGGTAGCCATTAATCCCCCCCCCCCCCCCCCCCCATATATTTAATCACTTTACACAAACCTGTAAAGCAGGGTATCCCATCTTATGAGCATTGTAGGACATGTGTCTAGGGTGGTGGGTAATGTTAGTAACTGTAGGATCATAGTAGGTCTTTAGTGACTATTAATGATTGTAGTAAGATGGAAAGATACTTTCAAGTAGACCAAAACCCAGAGGAGTCCCTGAATGGGATGCCCCACTGTGAAACCACCAGGGAGCCCAAAATCACTAGCAGCTTTTATCAGCTGTGCATGGCCACACCTGATGGAACTGAACTGAATAGAGCAAGTGATGCCATGTACAGCTAGGGACCCATTCAACTTCCTCAGCCACAGAAGTTGATTAGATGAGCAGCTGCACCATGGGCTTTAGGAGAGGTGACTGCATTCAGCGACCTGGGGGAGTTTCATACAGCAGGGTACCCCAAAAGCCCAGGGGGGGTGGAAGGACCAAATCCAGCATAGTGAAAAACTGCTTTTGGTCCACTTTAGGACAATTTAAATCAAGCCAATAGAAGAGTGCCTCCTATCACAACATGGTGGTTCAAAGCAGCTCTACCAACTCCCCACAGCTGCACACCTTATCTACTCACTATCACAGCACACCAGCCAGAGAAAAAAAAAATATAACATTCCCTCCTCTCCCACAGCCTCATCTTACTCTGGTTGATCAAAACTTTCTGGGTCCCAAGAGTCCCAGAATTTTCCTTGACAAACAGCCACCCCATCAGTCAGTGACTTCCCATAGTCCCTCCATTCACTGCAACTGAAGGGTAGCAAGGTCTGGCACCGCAGTGAATGGAGTTGGCAGTCTGGACATAGAAGGCAATTGGACACAAGGTAGTCCGTGAGCAGGGGGTGATGGGTATGGAATGTGCAGGACTTATCTCAGGATCCAACCCAAGTAGGACAAAGGTCTACAGGGAGAAGATGTGTGCAATAACCATGTCTTGATCATCCCTTTAAGCAATAAAAGTATTACAAAAAAGTATAAATATATTTTAGGGGCTGCTGTAGGGTTTGAGGCCACTTACGGGAAGGCATTGTTGCATTGAGAAGCACAAGGCTTCAATTAGGCAACAGCTAAAATCTGTACAGGTCATTCAGGACAATAGTACGCACTTGATCAGCCCCCCCCCCCCCCCCCTTTTCACCATTGGCCTTAGGTACCACCATTGGCCAGAGACATACCTAAGCTTTCTGGCACCCAGGTAAAAATTAAGAGTGGCACCCCCACTTATGCTCATGCCCCCCTTTTGCACCCCTGCACATACCCCCACTACACCCCTGCCATTGGGAACCCCTGCTCTAGACCAGCATGCTCCCCACCTCTAAGGGAATCCAGTTAAGTAGAGTCCCTCCATGGCAAAAAGGTCATTAGGTCCATCTTAGCTTCCAAAGTATATTGTAAAGGAGTAATTGAAGGAAATGTTTGCTTTGCAACAGGGTCCCAGTCTGATAGGACCCCATTATGCATTTCCATGGTTTTACAAAGTACAGCATACAACTGGACACATTATTAGTCAAATTACTACTAGACACACCAAAAAACCCCATACGCAGAATCTACAAACCAACACTTCAGCTAGCACCAATAACTTACCACAATAGCTGCTTCTATCCTTTCTTACAGCAACAACCCCAGGAGTGCAAGCTGGAGGGCTCATCCTACCTTAAATAGCTGCAGGATCCTGGAGTTGGGCTAATTGGGATCAGCATCACAGGTGGAGCAGGGTAAGAGGGTGATTACTGGAGGATGGGTAACACAGCAACTAGGTTACATTGTTATATTATAATTTATTATTATTTGTGCACGCACCCGCGTGATGTAGAGCTGCACCACAGCTCAAGGCCTTCAGTGGGTGGGTGGCCAGAGTGACCATCTGCTTGCTCCACATTAACACAAGCTGGACATACGAATGGCAAATAGGTTAATCGGCTGCAAACTGTCGGTCAGACCTATTTCATCAATCACACTTTTCTCTGGTCCTGCACATAGTGACAGTTTTGCTCATTTTACCGGGACTCTGAGTATAAGAACTCTTTTTATAAAAAGTGCTAAATGCAGGACCAGAGTAAAATGATACGGATAGAATGAATGAAGTTGAGGTCACTACTGAGTAAAAGAGGAACAACACACCTGATTTCCACGTTTCGGGGTGTTGTTCCTCTCATTAGGGGCATCCCTAATTTGGATGCTCCGCTGTGTGTGTACCCCAAAGTCGCCCCATTAACTTACCTTCCTATCGCTCCCATAAAGCTCAACCAATCATCGCGCTCACTTTCACGCCAATGATGGTTAAGCTGCCTGGACAGCTAAGCAGCCGAGTGGCAAAGAAGGGAGCCAAGTGTGCCACCAGTCGCATGCCTCGCTCACCTCCTAGCCATCAACAGGAATTCTAAGGGGTTTTACACAAGTAGTGGAACTCGGATGGCCCTGGAGCCCTGTCTTTCTTAAACTGGAGCAAAACGATTTAGCCCTAAACTTTTAGATTTGGAAAGTCCCACTCTGTTACTGGCATTCTGGCAATCCCATGGTGCCTGCATTACCAACTTCCTGCAGCTGATGTGTGTAGCTGACCCAGGCATTTCTGAATGGCTGGCGCAGGTGGACATTAGCTGGAGGGAAACCGGCAGGAGGCACCCAGCACTCCATTCCAAAAAAAGAGTGCCTAGCATCACCCGGCAATCTAATCTGAGATGAGCCCACGTACATGCCATGGGAATGCTGGAGAGGTAAGAATACTCTGCTTAGTCAGAGGGGTAGGCAAATAGATGGCTAGATACCTGAATGGACAGGGTTTGTTTTAGAAAAAGTGTAGCCATAAGCAAAATTTAAAATTTAAAGGACCCCAAATTCTGGAAATACACATTTGCCTTATTTAAAGGGCCATTGAAGCCCAGGTTAGCTGTTTTGTAAATTCCCCCACCCTGCTTCAGTGCTTAGAAGGATGGCAGGGTACTGAAGCAGGGCGGGGGTTACATAAATTGAAAGCACCCACCTGCCCAGGAATCTATCGGCAAAGGTCGGGCGATTATGGCTGGTCTTTGATCCCTCCTGGACTGCTGATTGTTGCCACCAGGAGTGCGCACTCCCGCACACCCATGCAAATGATTAGATGTGCGGGAGCGCACATGTACACAGGGAGAGCGTGTTTCAGATGGCAGGGGAAGGCTGGGGTAGAATCGCCTGACCTTTGCCACTGGACTCCTGGGCAGGTAAGTGCTTTTTATTTATTTATGTAACCCCCGCCCTGCTTTAGCGCTAGGGAGGGATGGCAGGGAGGGAGAGGGATTTAGAAAATGACCAAAACCAGGCCGATCCATTTCCTCCCCGTGGAGCATCCAAAATCGGGATGCCCCACTGCACCTTAATCCCGGTCCGATGGCGTATGAGCGGGCCGCGGACGCAACCCCGCTATCCCTCTAGCAGGGTGCGTGTCCACGCTGGACATTTGTGAATGGGTGGCGCGGGCACGCTCCCTGTTAGAGGGAGGCACGAGATGCGGCCTCCAGCATGCTCGGAGCCGCTGAGCTTAGACACCCATAGCTCAGCGGCACCAAGCACGCTGATTGGAGGAGAAGCCACGCATGCGCCGTAGGACCGTGGTGAGGTTAGTTGGGTGTGGCGATCGGGGGGTTTCACACAGTGGGGCACCCCCGATCGTGATGGAGTGGACCAAAACCCAGGATAGTCAAAATCCTGGGGTTTGGTCCACTTTAAGAAGTAACCACTGGCCTAGAGTCTATACGACTCTAGAGGTGATAGTCTTCCTCTTTGTGCGGCATCAAACCATTCAGTGTTCTACAGCGCCCATTAATATGCATGTCACAGACCGCTGTGGGATTGCTGATGAAGTAAGTATATTTTTTGATTCTGGGGGTTTCACACTGTGGAAGGGCAAGGAACAAAACCCAGGAGAGTGAAAATCCCCTTTGTGTTGTGTTTAAAGCACAACAAAAATCTAAATAAGACTTTTGGTCTGCTTGAATGTGTCCTGGGGGCATCCCAATTAGGTATGTCCCGAAGTATAAAACCTTAAGAACGCTACAAAGGCTGACCCACATAGTCATCTACTTCCAGTATCCAGCAGGAAGGGGGCATGGTGAAAGTGCATGGTGGGCAGCTGAAGGGGCATGGTGAGAGCATGGTGGGCAGCGAGAAGGATGCATGGTGGGCAGCAAGAAGGGGGCATGGTGAGAGCATGGTGGGCAGCAAGAAGGGGGCATGGTGAGAGCATGGTGGGCAGCAAGAAGGGGGCATGGTGAGAGCATGGTGGGCAGCAAGAAGGGGGCATAGTGAGAGCATGATGGGCAGCAGGAAGGGGGCATGGTGGGCAGCAAGAAGGGGGCATGGTGAGAGCATGATGGGCAGCAAGAAGGGGGCATGGTGAGAGCATGATGGGCAGCAGGAAGGGGGCATGGTGAGAGCATGATGGCAGCAGGAAGGGGGCATGGTGAGAGCATGGTGGGCATCTGGAGGGGGCATGGTGAGAGCATGGTGGTCAGCTGGAGGGGGCATGGTGAGAGCATGGTAGGCAGCAAGAAGGGGGCATGTGAGAGCATGGTGGGCAGCAGGAAGGGGGCATGGTGAGAGCATGATGGGCAGCTGGAGGGGGCATGGTGAGAGCATGGTGGGCAGCTGGGGGGGCATGGTGAGAGCATGGTGGGGGCATGGTGAGAGCATGGTGGGCAGCAAGAAGGGGGCATGGTGAGAGCATGGTGGGCAGCAAGAAGGGGGCATGTGAGAGCATGGTGGGCAGCAGTAAGGGGGCATGGTGAGAGCATGGTGGGCAGCTGGAGGGGGCATGGTGAGAGCATGGTGGGCAGCTGGAGGGGGCATGGTGAGAGCATGGTGGGCAGCTGGGGGGCATGGTGAGAGCATGATGGGCAGCAAGAAGGGGGCATGTGAGAGCATGGTGGGCAGCAGGAAGGGGGCATGGTGAGAGCATGGTGGGCAGCTGGAGGGGGCATGGTGAGAGCATGGTGGGCAGCAAGAAGGGGGCATATGAGAGCATGGTGGGCAGCAGGAAGGGGGCATGGTGAGAGCATGGTGGGCAGCTGGAGGGGGCATGGTGAGAGCATGGTGGGCAGCTGGAGGGGGCATGGTGGGCAGCTGTGGGGCATGGTGAGAGCATGGTGGGCAGCTGGGGGGCATGGTGAGAGCATGGTGGGCAGCAAGAAGGGGGCATGTTAGAGCATGGTGGGCAGCAGGAAGGGGGCATGGTGAGAGCATGGTGGGCATGGTGAGAGCATGGTGGGCAGCTGGGGGGGGGCATGGTGAGAGCATGGTGGGCAGCAGGAAGGGGGCATGGTGAGAGCATGGTGGGCAGCAGGAAGGGGGCATGGTGAGAGCATGGTGGGCAGCAGGAAGGGGGCATGGTGAGAGCATGGTGGGCAGAAGGAAGGGGGCATGGTGAGAGCATGGTGGGCAGCAGGAAGGGGGCATGGTGAGAGCATGTTGGACAGCAACAAAGGGGCATGATGACAGCATGGTGGGCGCCATGTTGATGGAAGACTACAAGCAGCACTTAGTTCTGCCTATCAAAAGCGCTGCTTGCAATGTGTCACACGCAGGGGAGAAGAAGCCCATGACAGGCAGCCACCCTGGCCAATCAGGAGCATTCTCTGTCCTAAGACACAGGCGGGTTTTCGTGCCTGGCGCCTGTTAGTGATGGAGAACGAAGAGAGATGCTGATAACTGTAAGTTGATAGTGGGCTGGGAGAAGGGTGTCATGAGACGAGAGTCTGTGCTGCACACATCACGGAACGGGGAAGGCCGGCCTGACTGACAAACAAAGGGCCTTTCATTGTTCTTTGAACTGTTCTGGTCCTCTGTAGCTGAAAGGGTTAATGATGAGAGCAGCAGTGGCTGGGAGCTGGGCTCCAATTAACCCCTTGCTGGCAGTTGTACTGAATTAGGAGCAGCCCTGACTCCACGGTCTTCTGTATTTTATATTCAAAGTGGACCAAAAGCAGACTAAGACTCTAGGGCTGCCAGATTCCTCATGTAGAGGCCTGGATATAACTATGAACATGTTAATTAACTATTAAGAATCATTTTAATTAGAGTTAACCATACATAAAGCTCTTTTGAGGTTTCTACCCATGAAAGTGCATTGGTAGTGCCATAATCTAAAATAGACTCAAGATGGCAGTAGAGTGTTTAGGCCATAGACTAACATTGCGCCATAGACTATAATAGTGATTGTTCTAGAAGGTGAAGTCAGAAGGGTTGTTAGTCATAACAGGAGATAGACTAGTAACAAAGTTATAACTAGAAGGTAGTGATTGGTTAGAGGGTTTAGTATCCAACCTTTCAGATGTCGGACACGAGGCCGAACAATTGATAGAAGGTTAATTATATATATATTTTTTTTAAGATCAGTGTTGGTTAGTGGAGATGGCCAGTACACAATCGCGCCCCCCCTCCCCCCGCCGAGCCGCCCGAATCTCTGTTCAGCCTTCTATAAGCAGTGACAGGCGGAGGGGGGCTCCAGGGAGGTGTGGGGGGAGAGACACTTCTTGTCCTCCGTCACACAGTTTACAGAGAGCAGCACGTGTGTGTGTGTGTGTGTGTGTGTGTGTGTGTGTGTGTGTGTGTGTCAGAAGCCGTAGTCAGGTGCTGCATGTGCTTCCTGTCTCCCCCCCCCCCACCTCCCCTCTCAGTGTGCAGGTCTCCCGAGATCACTGTTCCCCCTCTGTCCCTTCTCCACTGTCACACGGAGCTCTCCTGCTGCCCTCTCCATGACCCCAACCTGTGAGAAGATCGATGGAGTGACTGCTGACACCCTTTGTGTGCCAGGCAGGATGCAGCTCTCTGCTGTGTGACACCCTGTGAGTTCTCAGGTAACTTTTGTCTGTCTCGCTGTCATCTTGCTGTCTCTTTTCCTGCCTTTCTTTCTGCAGTCACTTGTGCAGTCACTCTGTATCTCTCAGTCTGTCTAACTCCCTGGACTTCATCTTGCTGTCTCTTTTCCTGCCTTTCTTTCTGCAGTCACTTGTGCAGTCACTCTGTATCTCTCAGTCTGTCTAACTCCCTGGACTTTCCTCTTGTTCTCTCTCCTCTCACTGATTCTAGTTCTGTCTTTTTTCTCCATCTGGCTGCACATTCTGTCTCTCCCTCTCTTTCTGTCTCTATTTACACTTCTTTTTTCCATGCACTCTTTATTTTTTTTGTCCCTGTTCTCTCTATGATTTTCTCTCTCTTGCTCTGCACCCTGATCTCTCAGAGCCGGGGGACCAGAAGTCACAGCACTGCAGCATCTTTTATCTTTATTTTCAGGGCTGGCTGTTACTCATCGCTGGGCAATCGATTACCCTGCCGTGTGAAACCCACAGATTCTGCATAATCTACTAGCAGTCCCATGGCACATGCACAGGCCCCCCACCACTTAGTGCAGCTGTATCTTCATTTATGTCTGCTGGCTGCGTTTGCTAAAACAATAATAAAGATACAGCCACACTGAATGTCCAAGAGTCAGTGCATGTGCTGTGGGGCTGCCGGTCAGGTAAAAATGACCGCCAATTCCAGAGGTTTTACGACAGGGCATCCAAATCGTGATGTTCTGCCGAAGATGAATAGCTGTCCCTGTCTGATGCCCCCCCAGTCCTGCCCCTACCCACCCCCTGTCATTTCTAGCTCTGCCACTTCCATCCCCCATTCTCTCAGCTCTGCCACTTCCATCCCCCATTCTCTCAGCTCTGCCACTTTCCATCCATCTCCTCCCAGCTCTTACCCCATCCATATTCTTGGTGTGCCACACACCCCGCTTCACTTCTTAAATATTCATTACTTCATGGGTTAATCCACCGCAGGTGACGTAGTGCAGAGAGGAAGTCTTGTAACGAGCCCCCTTCCGGCCTATATATACCTGGTACCTCCCTTCAATCACCAGTATTTTTCTCTCTGCTTGACAAACAGAGGTTGGAAGTTTCCTGCTTACAGGTAGGTCGGGGCTTACCCCGCCACCCCCTTTTGGTCTATTTCTGCCCGGTTTGAGTTGTATACCTTTATGGTGGATAGGAAGCCTCCCAGCCTAGGCTGCTCACCGGGTAATTGGTAGACGGCACTATTGGTGCCTAGGAGCTTATCTCCTCCGCTCGTCCCCCTCCTTTGGGGGCAATGCGGCAATCCGGCATGGTGATCCGGAAATGGGATGCCCCTGTCCCGAGGGTCCCCGTAGCCCCTTACTCCCCCGTTCCGGTCCCTTCTCCCTTCACTTGGGGGGGGTATAGAGGGTTGTGTATCTTGTATGATGTTTTCACTGTATTGCTATTTTCTGTGTGTTCACTTTTACATAGTAGCAGGCTGCGCAACAGGTGCGCTTTGTCTGTTTTTGGCTGGAGCTCCGGGCAGATACTTTAGGGATGGCCAGTATATTTGGTCTGCTTTATGGGGGTGGGACAGCGGACCGCGCTCAGCTGGCTTCAGATGGTCCCCTCCCGCCTCCCTCCCTTCCCCGCTGCTCCGTGCGGCAGCCTGTGTGGCTGCGCTTATGTCTCCTTTCCCCCTCCTCCTCCTCCGCCGCCTGGCTGGGTGTCAGCCAGCGCATCTGGTGGCATTCCCTCGTTGAATTGAGCAGGGCGGCTCCCTGTGACGCGGGGGGGCGTGGCGCCGGCAGAAGCGGCGCCGGCGGAAGCGGCGCTCGGCGGCCTCAGCCTCACTTCCTTCCTGTTTTCTGTGAACAGAGGTCACGTGGGGGGGGCGCGCGCGCAGCAGCAACACATGGGTTTGTGTTCTACTGCTGCGGCTGCTACATGTCCCTCCGGTCTGGCTCCTGGCGTCGGTAGCAGGTAAGCGGCCCCGCTTTTGTGGGGCCAGAATGAGTTTTTCTTATGGGGCAAACTTTTAAGGAGGCACTCTTTTTATACTATTGTGAACATGCTGCATTGTTACACTCACAAGGGATCTGATGGTTTGTTTTTCTTTCCTTTCAGATCCTGGGATCCCTCTTTTATTGCGGCCCTCCGGCTCTATATTGCCTGGCTAGTCATTCTTGATATGAAATTACACATTTTAGATATATATATACATATATATATATATTTATTTTGAGACTGTTAAGGGGGACCTTTTTCTCTTAAAAAAAAAAAAAAAAAATAGTGTATTTACAAAAAAAAAAAAAAATAAAAAACCCTCCCTTCCGGGACATTCTTTATAAAGGGGCATCCCGGGTTGGCTTATGCCTTAAAAGTCCCAGTATTTGCGATACCATAAATCACCAATATGGAGGCTTCTGTTACTACCGGAAACGACTCATCAGAGCCGTCCAGGGGGTGTGTAAAATGTGGGGCTGCGCTCCCTGCTGATGATATCTTTATTTGCATTTCTTGTGCAAGGCAGATTGTTGCGCGTCAGTCTGTTGATCCGGCTGCTGACCCGTCGCAACCTCTATCATCTCCTGCCTCTCCCTCCCTGTTCCGGACCCCGCATGACATTGTCAAGGGTGGGGATTCGCAATCCGAGGTGGTGGTAAAATCAGCCAATCTTCGGGAAGTATTGCCCGTTAAAGCGGGGCTAAAGGCCTCTGCAAAACGGAAGCGCCTGACTCCGGTATCTTCGGCTCCTCAGGACGAATTGTGTGAGCCTGTGGAATGGTCCGATGGCTCCCCGGATGAGGGTGAATTCCTCTTGGAGTCAGATGAGCCGGCAGATCAGCTTAAGGCTGATGCGATTGGCGATTGGTCGGCGGGGGTTGCCCTTGACACCCCCTCCATTCTGGCTCAAATGTTTGAAATTCTGAATTTAGATCCGCCTGAGGCTGTCACCCTGCCAAAGGGTCAGTTGTTTGAAGAGCCTCAGCCGCGTTTGGTTTTTCCCAGACAGCACCACTTTGAGAGGGTGGTCCTTAAAGAATGGGAACATCCCACGCGGTTATCTGGAATCCCTTCCAGTTGGGAAAAGCGTTATCCTTTTCCGCCAGAATTGCTGAAACTTTGGTCCGTCCCTCCTGAAGTCGATACCCCTGTGCTAGGGCTATCTAGCTCCGCTATGGTACAGTCTGCTGAGACCTCTGTCCCTAAAGATGGGGAGGATCGTAGGATTGACCAGTATGCTCGCTATGGCTTTGTTTATGCTGGGTCAACGATGCGCCCCCTGTGCGCTTCGGCCCTTCTTCTTTTAGCAGTAAGATCTGTTATCCAGGGGCTATGCGAGGATCTCAATCCCGCTTGTGACGAGTTCGCTGCGCTTAAGCAGTGCGATTCTTTTGTGTCTTACGTTCTATCCGCTCAGGACGATGCGCTGGCTATGAGTAGCAAGACAGCGGCAATGCTGGTCGCTATTCGTCGGTCAGTATGGCTGCGACAGTGGTCGGCGGACTCAGCTTCTAAAAAGGTGCTCACAGCTCTCCCCTTTTTGGGGTTGCGTCTGTTCGGGGAGAAAATTGATTCAGTCGCAAAGGGTGGCAAGATGCCACAACCCAAGAGGCCTCGACGCCCCTTTAGAGGGGCAGCTTCTGGTAGGCCGTCCTTTCGAGGATACAGAGCGGGTAGGGGGACTTCCCTTCCCTCTACCAGTCGTACAGGTTGGACGCGGGGGAGGGGCCGTGGCCGTCCCGCCCAGTCCTGGGGCTCTAAGCCCAAACCTGCTGGTAAGCCCGCTCAGCAATGAGGGGCTGCCCTCACCCGTGCGGGTGGGGGGACGATTGCGACACTTCTCCCAGGTTTGGAACCGGGAGGTTCCGGACAGATGGATTCAGGAGATAGTGTCGTCCGGTTACAAGCTGGAATTCGAGTCTCGCCCTCCTTCACGGTTCTTTCGGTCTCGGGTGCCCATCGATCCTTTTGCCGCACAGGGGCTCCTGGCGTCGGTAGAGAATCTGTTAGAGATGGCGGTCATCCGGCCGGTACCGCGTTTAGAGATGGGCCTCGGTTTCTACTCCAATCTGTTCGCAGTCCCCAAGAGGGATGGGTCAGTTCGTCCCGTCCTGGACCTGAAGTTGCTCAACAGGTTCATCCGTTTTCGGAAGTTTCACATGGAAACCTTGCGCACTGCCGTCGGCTCTCTTCGGCAAGGGGACTTCATGACGTCTATAGACATCAAGGATGCTTATCTGCATGTTCCCATCTGCCTCCCTCATCAACGTTTTCTTCGATTCATGATGAAGGATCGGCATTATCAATTCGTGGCACTTCCGTTTGGCCTTACCTCAGCTCCAAGAGTGTTCACCAAGGTGCTGGCAGGGGTCATGGCCATTTTCAGAGCTCGGGGCATTCGTGTCGTACCTTATTTGGACGACCTTCTTATCATGGCTCCGTCACTCGATCAATCGGAGAAAGACACCAGGGTGGTGCTCTCCACGCTGGAAAGTTTCGGTTGGGTGATCAACCTCTCCAAGTCCTCCCTCGCTCCGGCCAGGGTGGTGTCCTTTCTGGGGATGCAGTTAGACTCTCATCAACACAGAGTGTTTCTCCCTCAGTCCAAAATTCTTCTGATTCAGGAGTTGGCTCGGGTCCTACTCTCCAATCCTCGGCCGTCCATCCGTCTGGGGATGAGGCTGGTAGGGTTGATGGTTGCCTCCTTCGAGGCAGTTCCTTTTGCTCAATTCCACACGAGGACGCTTCAGCTTTATCTGTTGGCGTCTTGGGACCGGCAGCCTCGGTCGCTGGATCAGCCCTTCCAGTTGTCCTCCCGGGTCCGGCAGTCCCTCCAGTGGTGGTTGGTCTCGACCAATCTTGTGAAGGGCAGGTCTTTCCTGGCCCCCCTTTGGGAAATTGTCACCACGGACGCCAGTCTGTCGGGATGGGGCGGATTCTGGAAGGAGCTGCAGTTCCAGGGGCAGTGGGGACCTCAGGAGGCCCACTTACCCATCAATATTCTGGAACTGAGAGCCATCCGTCGGGTGCTTACTCTCCTGACTCAGCACGTTCTGGGCCTTCCGGTCCAGGTGCGTTCAGACAATCGAACAGCGGTTGCTTACATCAATCATCAGGGAGGGACTCGCAGCCTGAGTGCTCTCAGAGAGGTGTCCCTGATCCTGACCTGGGCAGAAGCCCATGTTCCTTGTCTCTCGGCGGTATACATCCCAGGAGTGGAGAACCTGGAAGCGGACCGCTTGAGCAGGAGCTCTCCCCGTCGGGGAGAATGGGCCCTCCATCCTCGGGTATTTCGCTCACTGTGTCGCCAATGGGGGACTCCAGAGGTGGACCTGTTTGCCTCTCGTCACAATCACAGGCTCCCGAACTTCGTGTCGCTCTCCCAGGATCCTCTGGCTCTGGCGGTGGACGCCATGTCCCTGAGCTGGGGGGATCTGGGGTTTCTGTACCTGTTTCCTGCGACACCCATGCTAGGCAGAGTGCTTCGGAAGTTGGCTCTGGAAGGGGTGTCCGCCGTCCTCGTGGCCCCAAGGTGGCCGAGGCGAGTGTGGTTCGCAGACATCGTTCGGCTGGCAGTGGACCAGGTCGTTCTGCCTCTTCGGCCCGATCTGCTCACTCAGGGTCAATTGTGTTACCCCAATTTACCAGCGCTAGCTTTGACGGCCTGGCTGCTGAGACCTCCATCCTAAAGGAGGAGGGTCTTTCTGATTCTGTCGTTAAGACTTTGATCAGTGCCCGGAAGAGGTCTTCTTCTATCATCTACTATAGGACCTGGAAAGCCTATATCGCTTGGTGCGAGATGAGATCTTTTCCTTGTAGGGTATTTTCGGTCTCCAGGGTTCTGGAGTTTTTACAATCTGGGCTGGACTCTGGTCTTCAGCTAAGTACGTTGAAAGGGCAGGTTTCTGCCTTATCTATCTTTTTTCAGAAGCGTGTTGCGCTTAAGCCTTTAGTTAAAACTTTTTTCCAGGGGGTTACGCATGTGCGGCCTCCCAGGAAACCATTACTCCCGGTTTGGGATTTGAATTTGGTTCTTTCTGCTCTTCAGGCTCCTCCTTTTGAGCCTTTGCAAGGGATTGCTTTATCTACCCTGACTCAGAAGATGGTCTTCTTGGTAGCGATCACTTCGATCCGGCGTGTCTCGGAATTGGCGGCCTTGTCTATTCAGGCGCCCTACTTCGAGAGGCATCGGGATAAGGTGGTCTTTCGGTTCAAGCCAGACTTTCTTCCTAAGGTTGTTTCTGCTTTTCATTTGAACCAAGATATTGTTCTTCCCTCCTTGTGTCCTAATCCTAAGAATGACAAAGAGAGGGTTTTGCATTGTTTGGATGTAGTACGCTGTGTTAAGTGCTACTTGGTTATCACGTCTCCTTTCCGTAGGACGGATTCCTTTTTTGTTGTGCCCCATGGGCCTAAGAAGGGTTTGGCACCAGCCAAATCTGCCATTAGCAAGTGGATACGTCAGGCCGTTACTGCGGCCTATTCTGATAAGGGAAGAGTTCCCCCTTTTCGTATTACTGCTCATTCCACTCGCGCTGTTGGGGCGTCTTGGGCTTTTCAGCACCAAGCTTCTGTTGAACAGGTTTGTAAGGCCGCCACTTGGTCTTCTGTTCACACTTTTTCTAAGTTTTACAAAGTTGATGTGCGGGCCTCAGCGGATGCTGTTTTCGGCCGCAAGGTTCTGCAGACTGCAGTCGTTTAAGTTATGCTTCACCTGGCCTTGAGTTGCCCAGCCCTTGTGGACACTGCTTTTGGATGTCCCATGAAGTAATGAATATTTAAGAAGTGAAGCGGGGTGTGTGGCACACCAAGAATAATACCATTTTGTGAGTACTCACCTGAAAAATGGATATTGTTGGTGTGCCACACACCCCGCTTCACACCCGCCCTTTTCGGTATTACCGAAGCCTTTATATGGTGAAGCCTTTTTATATCAAATTTGATTTTGAGGTTACTGGTGGAATACTGGTACCTTGTATTACTGCTTTTTGATTATACTGGTGATTGAAGGGAGGTACCAGGTATATATAGGCCGGAAGGGGGCTCGTTACAAGACTTCCTCTCTGCACTACGTCACCTGCGGTGGATTAACCCATGAAGTAATGAATATTTAAGAAGTGAAGCGGGGTGTGTGGCACACCAACAATATCCATTTTTCAGGTGAGTACTCACAAAATGGTATTTTTTCTTACTCCCAGCTCTGCCCCATCCGTCCCTCTTGTTCCCAGATCTGCCCCCATTCATCTCTCTTATTCCCAGCTCTGCCCCATCCATCCTTCTTATACCCAGATCTGCCCCCATTCATCCCTCTTATACCCAACTCTGCCCCATTCATCCCTCTTATTCACAGATCTGCCCCATCCATCCTTCTTATACCCAGCTCTGCCCCCATTCATCCCTCTTATTCCCAGCTCTGCCCCCCATTCATCCCTCTTATTCACAGATCTGCCCCCATTTATCCCTCTTATTCCCAGCGCTGCCCCCATTCATCCCTCTTATTCCCAGCTCTGCCCCATCCATCCCTCTTATTTCCAGATCTGCCCCTATTCATCCCTCTTATTCCCAGCTCTGCCCCCATTCATCCCTCTTATTCCCAGCTCTGCCCCATTCATCCCTCTTATTCACAGATCTGCCCCCATTCATTCCTCTTATTCACAGATCTGCCCCTATTCATCCCTCTTATTCACAGATTTGCCCCATTCATCCCTCTTATTCCCAGCTCTGCCCCCATTCATCTCTCTTATTCCCAGCACTGCCCCCACTCATCCCTTTTATTCCCAGCACTGCCCCCATACATCCCTCTTATTCCCAGCACTGCCCCATTCATCCCTCTTATTCCCAGTTCTTCCCCCATTTATTCCTCATTCCCATCTTTTCCCACATCCACTCCTCTTTTTCCCAGCACTGCTCCCATCAATCCCTCTTATTCCGAGCTCTCAACTTATTCAGAGATTTCAACTACACCCTCCCCCTGGACCTTCAATTGGCACAGACCACGGTAAATGGACCTCGACTAAAAGTACTTGATTACCGCTGCTTTAGATCATTGGTGCTCAGTGCAACAGTGGACAACGTAGTGTGGCACCCCCCTCCCATTCCCATAGGCAGTGTGTCATGCTCCCTCCCATTCCCATAGGGCAGTGTGTCATGCTCCCTCCCATTCCCATAGGCAGTGTGTCATGCTCCCTCCCATTCCCCATATAGGCAGTGTGGCATTCCCATTCCCCATAGGCAGTGTGGCATTCCCATTTCCCATACGCAATGTGGCATTCCCATTTCCCATACGCAATGTGGCATTCCCATTTCCCATAGGCAGTGTGACATTCCCATTTCCCATAGGCAGTGTGGCATTCCCATTTCCCATAGGCAGTGTGGCATTCCCATTTCCCATAGGCAATGTGGCATTCCCATTTCCCATAGGCAATGTGGCATTCCCATTTCCCATAGGCAATGTGGCATTCCCATTTCCCATAGGCAATGTGGCATTCCCATTTCCCATAGGCAGTGTGGCATTCCCATTTCCCATAGGCAGTGTGGCATTCCCACTCTCCGACAGGCAAAAGAAAAAAAAATGTACTCACCCTGGGCCCAGAAGAACCTGCTCCCTGCTGTCACTCGCCGGACACCCCAGTGTGTGAGGGCTACACTCACTTTCCTTTATGTGTAAAAGCCCCCGGATCTCTGAGTTGACTTACCTAGCTGGCCATCCCATGCCGGCCACCTGCTGCATGCTCCCGCACTAGGCCTATCTGAATGGCCTCAATCCAGGGGTTTCACAAAGTGGAGCATCCCAAATTGGAATGCCCCAGGGTCACTGACCAAAACCCAAGTAAGGCAAGAGCAACCCCCTAGTGTCTATAATACTATAGGGCTGGTATACTACCTCTTTAAGGGGCATCCCAAATTGGGATTCCTCACTGTCCGTATCCCCAGGGATCGTCCAGTGCTCTCACCTTGCCAGCAAGGCCATGCTGCATGCGCGCTTTACCTTGCAACTATTAAAGCAGGTTCAAACCCTTTGGTCCAGACTGAAGTGTAAAAGGTCCCAGGGCCTAGAGATTCTCTGTTTCCAGGTCAGGATTCCCCACTCTATAAAACCCCCCAGTCACCCAGTGTGCTGACCAATCAGCCAATCCCACGGCGCATGTGTTGGTCATGGCCACATCACCGGCTTTCCCCAGCGAATGCAATTTAGGAATAGCTGGTGTGGGCGCGCATCGGCTACAGTGAAGCAAAGGCGGACACCTGGGTCTTTCCTCATTAAGAATGGATTGCCGGTTAATGCACATGCGCCATGAGATCGCTGCTGAGCTAACAATTCTTGGTGAACCTGGCGAGGGGGCACCCATAAACTTTTTTTGTGTGCTCCCACTGCCCCTTTATTTACTATTTTCTGCATTCCCTCAATCTCTCAGTTAGTTGTCCTCCCATTTATTTTCCTTCCATCTTCTTTCTACTTCTTTCCATCTGCCATTGTTGTGTGAATGCATACCTCCCAACCGTCCAAATTTGGGCAGGACCGTCCCAGGATCGCACCAAAGGTCCAATTGTCCCGCGCCGTCTCCATGTGTCCGGCCCCAGGTGTGCAGCCGAGCGCACGGCGGGACTCCAGAAGGAAGGAGCCTGCTCACATCACTCGGGTCCTGCTCGGGTGCAGGAAAGAAAAATGTAGTGAGGGGTAAGGTGGAAGATGTGTGTGTGTGTGTGTGTGTGTGTGTGTGTGTGTATGGATGGATGACCCTCACTGGCTTTAATGGAGTGATGCTGCTCACTGGCTGTAGTGTATGTGTGTGGGAGGGCTTGCCTGTAATTATTATTAACAGTAATAATAATATGTAATTCTTAGGTGGTGTTTCCCTTTAAGGGCGTGGTTGGGGGTGTGGATGGGGCGTGGTTAAATGTCTTCATGTGTCCCTCTTTCCAGTTTTCAAAAGTTGGGAGGTATGATAGTGTGTTTGTGGGTTAACTGGTGTATTGGGTTGACAGGGTGTTGATCACAGCGGTGGATTGCTGATGCCCTCCCTGCTTATTTCAGGCCCACGTCTTACCTGCTCATTTAGCAAAATGGACCATGATTGGCTGCTAGCCTCCACATTGACGCTGGACCCCATGACCGCCAGTGTCCTATCACGAAGCCTTATTTTACAAAGGAAGTGAGAATCAGGTAAGAAAGATTGGGCTTGTAGGGGTGGTATGTGAGCATCGGCACTGTGAGCGAATGCGATCAGTACATATTTTTTTTAAATAAAATTGGGCTTTATTGTAAATGATAAATGTGGGCAGGTTAAACATGTCTGGCCTCCTGGAAACAGGCCCTTGGTGCTAAGCTGATTTGGCTCTTAAAGCGGAACAAAACTCATCTGGCCTGGCCCAGGAATCTAAAAGATTCCAGGGCAGACGGCTGCTGGGTTTCCCCCCAGGGCATCCCCAATCGGGATGCCCCATTGTGTGAAATCCCCCAGGGTGCCCATACACACCTCCCTTTTTCTGAGCGGGCACCTGAGCGGGCTCTCATTCAATCAGAGCCACCCGCTGAACTGACGGAATTTGGAATGGGGAGAGAGAGCGGCTGCATTCCCGAATCCATAGGCTGTGTGCATGCCCCCACCCGAGCCAGATTCAGGACAGGGATGCGGCCACTCTCGCTCCCCATAACACATAAATCAGAGCTGCTCACCAAATTACGTCATTTCAGCAGGCAGCTCTGATTGAACAAGAGCCCGCGCAGGGGACTGTGGACCAGGAGGAGGGGAGTCACACAACGATCTGGATGGTTTTACACATTGAGATTTGCTGCCAGTCTCACCGCAACCCTCCATGTTCTCCACTGTTGTAGCCTCCTCTACTGGTTCATCACTTGGTTCTGGGGGGCGTAGGCACAAATAGTGCCTAGGGCAGCATGGACCCTAAATACAGCTCAGTGTAGGGGCACAACACACCAGCACTTAGCAAACATGTCATCTGAGTTTCCATGCAGCACAACCTGTGTGATCATGGTGTATTACCCTACCTGAGTGGTCAGGAGCTGTGAGCGACTCCAAGCCCAACACACCCTCCTCTTCTGCGGGGCCTATGGATGGTGGTGGGGAGGCTGGAGAGGAGGAAGAGGACGTTGGCAGTGCCAGGGTCCGCTGACTTATGCCCACTTGCCACCTCGCATGCGCAAGCCCCAGCTGCATCTCCGCTTCCCCTCTAGCAAGGCACGTGCGGGACACTGGAGCGCAGTGCCCATGCAAGGCATTTGTGAATGGCCAGCAGGGGCACGCTCCCTGTTAAAGGGAAGCAGGGGATGCGGCCATCAGTGTGCTCAGAGTTGCTAGGCTTAGACGAAGGCCTAAACGATGTGACATCAGCGGCTCCGAGCACGCTAATTGGATGAGCGGCCACAAGACCGGGAAGAGGTGAGTTGGCATCTGCAATCTGGGGGGGTTTCACACAGCGGTGCGCCCCCGATCAGGGTGCCCTGAGGGAAAGGACCAAAACCCAGGAGTCAAAATCCTGGGTTTTGGTCCACTTTAAGGTACACGTGCACTCCCCTGACCCTTTAAATATTTTTCTGTGACAGTCCAAGCAGCAAAGCCATGTATACGCTAGTGTCTGCCTATACAACCTAAGCCAGCTCTCCCATTAAATAGTAGTGGTGGATTGCAAGCGCAGACGCACTTAGGTCAAGTGGCGCGCCTAACTCTCACCTCTGCTACTACTGTTGGATAGTTCTCACTGACACCATTCTACTCTACTACCGCTATACCCACACTAGCCACTTGGGTCACCCGCAGCAGTGTGAGGCATCAGTAGCAGGAGTCGCACAACCAGGGCTCCCCGGGCTCTTGGCACAGCCCACCACAAACCAACCAGCAGTCGGGACACTGGAGCGCAGTGCAGACCCCAATGGGGGCACCACAGCGGAGACTACAGCGGAGCCGAAGGCTGAGCAGTACTGCCGCAGCCAGGGCTGCTCTTTGCCCGGGCAGTAGCCTAGAATCCATCTGTTCCAGACCTGGGAGTGTGCATAGTGGAGGTTCTGCTGGATGGTGTTGGGTGCCGGTCCCGATCTACTGTCAAAGCGTGGCAGAAGGAGTTATGGTTGGAGATAGCTCGCAATGTGACAGGGGCGGGGCCAGAACACAAGGATTGGGTCCAGGCAAAGAAAAGGTGGTGTTTCGGGGGAAACTCAGTGCCAGATGGGCTGAGGGGTAAGTGGTGATTGACCAGAGGGATGTGTTTGCCTCAAACATTGGCCAACTCTTTGATGGTGGGATCCCGAAGACTAACATGCAATTTGGTGGGGATGCTCCACCCCAACACCTACCATGGGGTGTTGGGCACCATGGATACTGATAGGTGGCATGTGCCCACCAGTGGTAAGACTTGGGTGCTAAGTGTAGTTTTGCACAGGAAGGAGGAGGATGACCAACCACAAACTTGTAGTGCTTGCCTGGGACGCGCATGTTGGCCAACACCACAAACAAAAGGGATTTGTCAATGTTTAAATGTAAGCCCTAACCTAGAAGTAGCGTAGAATTGGGTCCCAGTGTTTAACATTTGTTGGGAATTGGAAAGGGTACATTTACTGTTAAGAGGAAACTAACAGTGCATTTACCTTGACTTGCCAGCAGCCCTCTAGCAAGCAACACCTTGTCCTCAAGACCCTCCACCTGCGGCCACAGCTGCCCTGTCTGGCGTGCCTACCACAGAGCCACCATCAAGGCTGGGCCCATCCAATAGGCAGCCACCCAGGGTAGGGAGCACAGACAGTGATGAGGTAAATGTGTTCTTAATTGGCAAAGCCCAAGGAGTAGGGTGGGGGAGGAGGGTGATCCCAGGGAAATGCTTTTGCATGGAGGCTGTGTTGTAGCATTGACTCAAACAGTAATGTTGACCTTTCTCCACACAAACGGCATCTCTCATGGGTTTTGGTCCACTTTAACAGTTTATAACAATGATAATTAAATAGGATAATACCTTAGAAATAAAGCTGAATGAAGGCCTGCTCCTCTCTATATCACCTTCCTCTCCACTTCTGAGAGGTTTTCGGTTGGCTGGTGCCTGGTGTTGGTGTCTTTGTGCTCCTTGCTGCAGGTAGATCTTCTGGTGGATTTCACAATGCGGGGCATCCCGCTTTTTATTTAATGAAGGCCTCCTCCGCCCCTACAGCCTTCCCTATCCTCTCCTTTGATGTTTGCATTTCAGCTGGATTATTTGAGTGGAACAACCTCACACCCCGCTGGACCTTGCAGTCTATATGAGCGAATTCTAAGCAGCATAGAATTGGGGCCATAATCAGTGCTTGAACAGCCACATGAGCAATGCAACGCGATCCAAGCAGCATATTGGGCGGCTTTTGGCTTCTTGTCGGTACAGCCGCCCCTACTCCGGTATGTGGTGCGTTTTTTCAGCAGTCTGAGGACTTTGATTTTCATGTTTCTTTGGCAGGCGGCATTGGACCTGCTGAAACCAACTCCAGAAACATTCCTGTAACACCTTGAGTTTCCACCCCGGAAGAGACAGCCGGAGCTGTCGTTCATTTTCAAACGTCAACTGCACAGTGCGCGTCTGTTGGTCACTAAGAATGGTGAAGTGCACAGATGAAACTCGGCAGCTTCCCATTATACGGATCTTCTTGTGCCCCAGTTTCCTTTGAGCCATCACAAGATATTCTGGCTCGCTGTCATCACTAGCAGAGTAAAGCATGAGTGAGATGATTAATGAGTCCCTGCTGGCCTTGATAAAGCAGCAGTGATAGGTGGGGACGCCCAACTTTTTAAACTTGTTATTCTTTTGCAGCTCCTCCAGCAGTCACGGGCCATTCTTTAACCCCGGTCCGCCCCTGGGAGCAGGTAAGCCAGTGAGCAGTAGATCTTCCCCTCTAGTAGTGTGAAAGTACTCTAAAGAGCAATCAGTCACCTTTCGGAATAATAACTGTTAAAGTGGACCAACACCCAGGATTTTGACTATCCTGGGTTTTGGTCCACTTCGGCGGGGCACCCCGATTGGGGGTGCCCCGCTGTGTGAAACCCCCCAGAAACCCCAAAAAACTCACCTCTCAACGCTCCCACGTGAACGCCGCAGCCAATCCCCGCCAACGTCCAGGCGGGGATCAGGAACGTCCAAGCCGCTTCCGCCGCAGCCGCCTCCCGCGCGTCACTCTCGGCGCGCGCGCGCCCCCGCCGGCCATTCACAGAGGGAGGCGGCGGCGGAAGCAGCGGTGGATCAGGTAAGATGTTTTTGGGGTTTCTGGGGGGTTTCACCCCGCGGGACATCCCGATCTCGGATGTCCCGCGGGGTGGGAGGTGATCGGCCCGGGAATCTTATAGATTTCCGGGCCGATCACCCCTGGGTGTTGGTCCACTTTAACATGGAGCTGCTGCCTACCATTAATTCACACAATTCTATCAGGTGTTTTTTTTAACTTGGCCAAGTCGATTACACTAAGAGACTCTTAGTGGAACAGAAGTAAAGTGTACAAGTAAATACATGACACATAACCTATGTATTGTGTATGTTTAGAAATAGATTTAGACACATTTTACATAGAAGGCTCAATTCAGCAGGGAGTGAGAAAACTGACTTTCTGGTAAAAAACAACTTACATGAGAGAATTCTTACTTTCTAGCATGATTCTTGTACATACGTCCCGCAATCCCGTCTCTGCAAGACGCAATGCGAGAAAGCCATGGGAGAATGTTCCTTTCATGTGAAGTTTTTCTACTCGCATAACATTTTTTCAGTTGTCCCCTATGCCCTTTGATATGGGTATGTTTCTCTTACCCAATGGGTACTGAGCTCTTCTGCACCCCCAGTGCCCCAAAAGGTGGGTGTAGCGGCATGTCACCTGCTAGAGTTGGCAAGTGACATGCTGGCCCCTTTATCCTTGGAACCCCTTTCCCCCAATGTTGTTAAAAAAAAAAAGAATAAAGAAGGAATAAAGTTTAATGTTCTAAATGTAACTTATTACCAGTCTGTGTCTTCCTGCCCCACCGTCTGCTATGGGCTGATTTCAGCATAACCTCACATTCCTTTGGCCTAATTGAATATTTTGGCTGGAGACATCAGCCACATGGCTAGGACAGGGTTTCATTTCCACCCACCCTGATTAGGAGTTCTAACCCTTATTTATTTTTGGCACCTGAGTTAATTCTATACATTCATATGCAATTATACAAAAATAATTAAATTTATCAAATAATAGAATTTATAGCAACTTTTTTTTTTTATGAAGAGAGATGGTTCACAAAGGTGGAATCCCCAACATGTTTCACTCCAAATGTTGATATATGGGTGCTTTCTCAAGGGGATGCGCCTTTGTTTCTTAGTCTCTTTCTGTAAAACATAGAATTAATATAAGCTGGTAAATAGTCTCTAATTTTTGATGTGTGATCCCACTTACATCAAGTCAGGGAGTATCGAGACTGCATAGAGCAGAACATCTCCTTCAAATCTAACCCTCCCATGGCACTGAAGCAGGATAGGGGGGTTACATGGGCATCCCCCACTCTGTGTGTGTCCGTCCTTTTCACTCAAATTGGCAAACTGTAGTGGGGGATGTGCTTCTCTGGGAAGCTGCCTGAGCACCAATGACTGTGTTGGGTTCCGGGCAAGGTTAAGTGTTTGTAAAATCGAAATGAAAACAACAGACTCTAAAAGCGAAGGTTAAGTCTGCATGTAACATGGGGACTGGGCATACAGTTTAAACTAGCTTACCCCCCTGCTTTTTGAACTGGTATAGGGATCCCAAGGACCTCTTACCAGTTCACAAAGGGTTAAGGGGAAAAAACACCAGATAAAGTCCTTTTTTTAAATAGTTTTTTTACACCAATACTCCCCCCAATACTCCCCCCTTTCCCTCACCCGGTGCTGTCCAACGTTGCTCTCAGTGGAAAGTGGGAATATGATTAAACGACTAGGGGGGTTACATGGGCATCCCCCACTCTGTGTGTGTGTCCGTCCTTTTCACTCAAATTGGCAAACTGTAGTGGTGGATGTGCTTCTCTGGGAAGCCAAGTCGCTGCCTGAGCACCAATGACTGTGTTGGGTTCCGGGCAAGGTTAAGTGTTTGCTCTCAGTGGAAAGTGGGAATATGATTAAATGACTCATCTAGTCCCTATGGCTTGGGGGTTCCTTGGATTCTTATACATGTTTGTGCCTTTTCCTCAGGCAATTATAAGATGATTTTACCTATTATGAATTAAAAGTAAAGTTTGAGAGTAAAGTTGAGATTGAGCTAGAATCTCTCTGCATGTATGGACTTCCTGTGTGGGGCCCTGACAGGTGAAGCCCCTTTTTCCTGCTGATCCATAAAACATTTTTAGGTGTGAGCTATCTATACTACTGTCTTTTCAGGAGGACAGATCCTCTGTCTCGTTCCCACCACTAACTCCCCCGGCAGGAAGGGGAGGTATTTATAGGTAACAGTTCCTCCCTTGGGCCGGGAGAGAGCTGCAGAGGAAGAATCTGTGTCCTCTGTCTTGCTGACACCAGCAGCCCGTGGGAGGATTAGGACATTGCCAGATGCTGGAACATGGACGGAGGTGAGCAAAACTTTAACAGTGATTCATTCAAATGTAATGGGGACAAACCTCAATTTCAACCTGAACCTGAAGATATTATGAAAGACTTGGACTCTCAACAGTGTAATGTATATCCTATATGAAGCTGCTACTTTCTGTACCTCACATGTTAACCTGCTCTATCGCAACAATTGGGTCGATTCATGGTCGGTGTGCAAAAACGCCCAAAAACACAATTACACATGATTCATGGCTTAATGCACACCACAGGCGCACATGCAAATCACACCAAATGGCAAGCATACGGGAGAAGCGCACTTTGCACCTTACACATGGTAAATCAGCTGTTTTATAGCGCAAATGGCCCTGCCTCATGCACATTTGACCTGCTAAGCGCTTAACTGCTCCAGATGGTCCCCTCTGTTTCTCCCCTTTTCCTTACTGTTTCTTCATGCCGATTTCTCCAACTTCTGTGTTTTCTGTGAAAATCTATTGGCCAATTCAAAGTGCATTATCTGAAGAACCCGTGTTCTCAATTTTGGGTTTTTTTTTTTGGGGGGGGGGCATTTTCTGATTCCAGTTAACCCTTAATGTTTTTGTTGTCCATTGTTGTCCCAAATGTTCTCTTTAACCCTCCATGTTTGTTTTGCATATTACTTCTTAATAATTAAAACTTATTAAAACTATAATTTGTAATTGTTTTCGCTAAATTTTTGGGCACAATATCCACATTTTTGTTGTTTGGACCTTAATTTTTGTGTTTTTTTTTCCTTAACTTTTTATCATTTTTTTATAGGAACCCAAACCAAAAAAAGGGTTCAATCCCTAAAAAGAACTTGCGGCTGACACTTTCATTGTTCATAAACATGCAGGACGCTGTGGCACATACCTAAAATCAGGCAACAGAGACAGTTTGATGCGCAAAAAGAATGCTAGCAGAAAATTTCAGGTGCAAATTGGTGCAATGGCTAACACTAGTGTGCAAATTGGCACTAAAACTAAAGCGCATCCTATTTTGCCAACCATGAATCAGACGGAAACCCGAGCAAACGCACCAACCATGAATCGATCCTAATGTAGTCTGGGGTTGGGCTTTCAAACCTAATGTATGTATAATGTTTGTGAAATCATTTTCCTTCTAAACTATAGTAAGTATTGTATATTTTTATGTTTAACTAACCACAATAACTGACCCAATTTGTCGAATTCTTATATTATGCTTTTGGATAATGGGGGTTAAGTATGGCCGTGTTCAGATCAAGAGCAGTTCAGCCAAACAAGGTACTTAAGACTTTGTAAGCACAACTCAATGTAAGGCATCCAGAAAGCAGCCAAATGCCCCACATTGTATGAGAACATTCTCAATTGTCTTGAAAATATTGTGGCAGCAACAAAATGCAAAGGTAAAATTGGCCACAGTCCAGGGTCAGGTTGGCCCACTAGAGCACTGTTTCTCAACCTGCAGTATGTGAACCCCAGGGAGTACACAGCTATGTTCATGGTACAGGGTCAAACTAGAGTTCCTTGGGTCCACCAGAAGAAATTGTTCTTGGGGCCCACCTTCTGGCAGCAGATCAGATGGAGGCCCAGAAGGATGCATCACAGGTACAAAGGATTTCAGGGAAGTGCAGAAACGTGGGTTGAAAAGACGACCTGAAGGTCAGGGGGGTGGAGTCAGAGAGGAAAGGCAGGTGGGGGTGATAAATGGGCAGTGGGTTGGAGTGATGCATTGAGGGGCAGCAGAGGGGGAGTAGCACTGGAGAGTAGTGGGAGGGAGGTTTAGAGGATCTCCATTACTGCATTACAGGCAGTGGAAGAAGACATAGTGATGCAGCAGCTGGAAGAGATGCATTAAGAAGGAGGTGCGGAGAGGATGGCAAATCTTGGGCGGTCTTGCTTCAATTCCAAACATAAAGCATCCTGAACACCATAAATGACTTTGGGCCAGCGTCTCCATAGTCCTGAATGGCAGCCTAATTTGCTAGCAGAGTATGGAGTTTCCTACATCCTTCTACCAGAGCCCACAATCAATTGGTGCCTGCTCCAATAATTCTCCCTGTGAAGTGTTCTAAAGGGAGGCTGGCGGCTTCCCAGGTGAGTAGCTCACAGATATTTGTCTGCATTGCATGTCCCAACTTTGGGGACTCAGAATTAAGAGTAGGGACCACACTAAATACAGAGTGCCTTGCCGGGGCAGTGTGGCTTCCACATGTATCTGCAGATATGTGCAACCAAATCTCTGTCTTTCCACATAGCTAGACATGTTTGTTGCTTGATATTTAGTTGATGAGAGGGTTAAACTGGGCAGTAAATTAGTTCCCAGGCCCTGAATAATAATGTTGATAATTTTGTATAAATAGTGATTGAGCTGCTCCCACCCCCCTTTGTTCATTTGAATTGCCATGAGCACAAGCAGGGAGAGGTTCAGTCAATATGGATTTCTCCCTGTGAAGTGTTCTAAAGGGAGGCTGGCGGCTTCCCAGGTGAGTAGCTCACAGATATTTGTCTGCATTGCATGTCCCAACTTTGGGGACTCAGAATTAAGAGTAGGGACCACACTAAATACAGAGTGCCTTGCCGGGGCAGTGTGGCTTCCACATGTATCTGCAGATATGTGCAACCAAATCTCTGTCTTTCCACATAGCTAGACATGTTTGTTGCTTGATATTTAGTTGATGAGAGGGTTAAACTGGGCAGTAAATTAGTTCCCAGGCCCTGAATAATAATGTTGATAATTTTGTATAAATAGTGATTGAGCTGCTCCCACCCCCCTTTGTTCATTTGAATTGCCATGAGCACAAGCAGGGAGAGGTTCAGTCAATATGGATTTCTCCCTGTGAAGTGTTCTAAAGGGAGGCTGGCGGCTTCCCAGGTGAGTAGCTCACAGATATTTGTCTGCATTGCATGTCCCAACTTTGGGGACTCAGAATTAAGAGTAGGGACCACACTAAATACAGAGTGCCTTGCCGGGGCAGTGTGGCTTCCACATGTATCTGCAGATATGTGCAACCAAATCTCTGTCTTTCCACATAGCTAGACATGTTTGTTGCTTGATATTTAGTTGATGAGAGGGTTAAACTGGGCAGTAAATTAGTTCCCAGGCCCTGAATAATAATGTTGATAATTTTGTATAAATAGTGATTGAGCTGCCCCCACCCCCCTTTGTTCATTTGAATTGCCATGAGCACAAGCAGGGAGAGGTTCAGTCAATATGGATTTCTCCCTGTGAAGTGTTCTAAAGGGAGGCTGGCGGCTTCCCAGGTGGGTAGCTCACAGATATTTGTCTGCATTGCATGTCCCAACTTTGGGGACTCAGAATTAAGAGTAGGGACCACACTAAATACAGAGTGCCTTGCCGGGGCAGTGTGGCTTCCACATGTATCTGCAGATATGTGCAACCAAATCTCTGTCTTTCCACATAGCTAGACATGTTTGTTGCTTGATATTTAGTTGATGAGAGGGTTAAACTGGGCAGTAAATTAGTTCCCAGGCCCTGAATAATAATGTTGATAATTTTGTATAAATAGTGATTGAGCTGCTCCCACCCCCCTTTGTTCATTTGAATTGCCATGAGCACAAGCAGGGAGAGGTTCAGTCAATATGGATTTCTCCCTGTGAAGTGTTCTAAAGGGAGGCTGGCGGCTTCCCAGGTGAGTAGCTCACAGATATTTGTCTGCATTGCATGTCCCAACTTTGGGGACTCAGAATTAAGAGTAGGGACCACACTAAATACAGAGTGCCTTGCCGGGGCAGTGTGGCTTCCACATGTATCTGCAGATATGTGCAACCAAATCTCTGTCTTTCCACATAGCTAGACATGTTTGTTGCTTGATATTTAGTTGATGAGAGGGTTAAACTGGGCAGTAAATTAGTTCCCAGGCCCTGAATAATAATGTTGATAATTTTGTATAAATAGTGATTGAGCTGCTCCCACCCCCCTTTGTTCATTTGAATTGCCATGAGCACAAGCAGGGAGAGGTTCAGTCAATATGGATTTCTCCCTGTGAAGTGTTCTAAAGGGAGGCTGGCGGCTTCCCAGGTGAGTAGCTCACAGATATTTGTCTGCATTGCATGTCCCAACTTTGGGGACTCAGAATTAAGAGTAGGGACCACACTAAATACAGAGTGCCTTGCCGGGGCAGTGTGGCTTCCACATGTATCTGCAGATATGTGCAACCAAATCTCTGTCTTTCCACATAGCTAGACATGTTTGTTGCTTGATATTTAGTTGATGAGAGGGTTAAACTGGGCAGTAAATTAGTTCCCAGGCCCTGAATAATAATGTTGATAATTTTGTATAAATAGTGATTGCGCTGCTCCCACCCCCCTTTGTTCATTTGAATTGCCATGAGCACAAGCAGGGAGAGGTTCAGTCAATATGGATTTCTCCCTGTGAAGTGTTCTAAAGGGAGGCTGGCGGCTTCCCAGGTGGGTAGCTCACAGATATTTGTCTGCATTGCATGTCCCAACTTTGGGGACTCAGAATTAAGAGTAGGGACCACACTAAATACAGAGTGCCTTGCCGGGGCAGTGTGGCTTCCACATGTATCTGCAGATATGTGCAACCAAATCTCTGTCTTTCCACATAGCTAGACATGTTTGTTGCTTGATATTTAGTTGATGAGAGGGTTAAACTGGGCAGTAAATTAGTTCCCAGGCCCTGAATAATAATGTTGATAATTTTGTATAAATAGTGATTGAGCTGCTCCCACCCCCCTTTGTTCATTTGAATTGCCATGAGCACAAGCAGGGAGAGGTTCAGTCAATATGGATTTCTCCCTGTGAAGTGTTCTAAAGGGAGGCTGGCGGCTTCCCAGGTGAGTAGCTCACAGATATTTGTCTGCATTGCATGTCCCAACTTTGGGGACTCAGAATTAAGAGTAGGGACCACACTAAATACAGAGTGCCTTGCCGGGGCAGTGTGGCTTCCACATGTATCTGCAGATATGTGCAACCAAATCTCTGTCTTTCCACATAGCTAGACATGTTTGTTGCTTGATATTTAGTTGATGAGAGGGTTAAACTGGGCAGTAAATTAGTTCCCAGGCCCTGAATAATAATGTTGATAATTTTGTATAAATAGTGATTGAGCTGCTCCCACCCCCCTTTGTTCATTTGAATTGCCATGAGCACAAGCAGGGAGAGGTTCAGTCAATATGGATTTCTCCCTGTGAAGTGTTCTAAAGGGAGGCTGGCGGCTTCCCAGGTGAGTAGCTCACAGATATTTGTCTGCATTGCATGTCCCAACTTTGGGGACTCAGAATTAAGAGTAGGGACCACACTAAATACAGAGTGCCTTGCCGGGGCAGTGTGGCTTCCACATGTATCTGCAGATATGTGCAACCAAATCTCTGTCTTTCCACATAGCTAGACATGTTTGTTGCTTGATATTTAGTTGATGAGAGGGTTAAACTGGGCAGTAAATTAGTTCCCAGGCCCTGAATAATAATGTTGATAATTTTGTATAAATAGTGATTGAGCTGCTCCCACCCCCCTTTGTTCATTTGAATTGCCATGAGCACAAGCAGGGAGAGGTTCAGTCAATATGGATTTCTCCCTGTGAAGTGTTCTAAAGGGAGGCTGGCGGCTTCCCAGGTGAGTAGCTCACAGATATTTGTCTGCATTGCATGTCCCAACTTTGGGGACTCAGAATTAAGAGTAGGGACCACACTAAATACAGAGTGCCTTGCCGGGGCAGTGTGGCTTCCACATGTATCTGCAGATATGTGCAACCAAATCTCTGTCTTTCCACATAGCTAGACATGTTTGTTGCTTGATATTTAGTTGATGAGAGGGTTAAACTGGGCAGTAAATTAGTTCCCAGGCCCTGAATAATAATGTTGATAATTTTGTATAAATAGTGATTGAGCTGCTCCCACCCCCCTTTGTTCATTTGAATTGCCATGAGCACAAGCAGGGAGAGGTTCAGTCAATATGGATTTCTCCCTGTGAAGTGTTCTAAAGGGAGGCTGGCGGCTTCCCAGGTGAGTAGCTCACAGATATTTGTCTGCATTGCATGTCCCAACTTTGGGGACTCAGAATTAAGAGTAGGGACCACACTAAATACAGAGTGCCTTGCCGGGGCAGTGTGGCTTCCACATGTATCTGCAGATATGTGCAACCAAATCTCTGTCTTTCCACATAGCTAGACATGTTTGTTGCTTGATATTTAGTTGATGAGAGGGTTAAACTGGGCAGTAAATTAGTTCCCAGGCCCTGAATAATAATGTTGATAATTTTGTATAAATAGTGATTGAGCTGCTCCCACCCCCCTTTGTTCGCCTGCTCCAATAAACAACATTCTATTTTTGGATGCAATCCAGACAAACCATTTAGAGGATTTTATACTCTAGGTACAGCTTTAAAGCATGTACCTGGCCACTTTTCCAGAATGTTCCTCACATGGTCTTTGGCTGGAAGGATCCTGAACTTAAACATTTAGAGAGTTGGCATGGATGCAGGAGGGCAAGGACTGGAAACCCAAAGTGAAAGCATGGGCCACACTGCTGATTTAGAAACCTGAGGAGGAGGCAAAGACTTAGATATTCAGGAACAGGAAACAGACTGTGATGCACCAATCTTCTACCCAGAGAGGGTGACCTGATTATTCTGTAGTGGAAAGAGTTTACTCCACAAGTGTTAGCTGGATTTTGTAAGAAGCTGTACTGCAACGATTGTGGAAGCTAACTCTTCAATTAAGTGACCCCCCCCCCAAAAAAAAACACAGGTGTACAAAACAATTAGTACAGCTAGAAAGGCTGTCAGTACCACCAACCCACAGGTCAACTCAGGGCCTGAGACAACTATTAGACAATTAGACAACTATTCCCCACCCAACTTGGTGCTACACCCCAAGTGAAGGCAAGCAACAAAGGAATTAGCAAAATAGTATAGAGAATCTTAGTGGTGAAGGAGGTGGCTGTAAAACATTATGGGCTCAGAACATTTCCCATTGTAGCCCTGTATATATGTGACACTACCCCTCTGGAAAATGTTTTACCCCTGTATATGTGGGGGGATAGGCAGAAGACTTGTGTTGTTGAGCAGTAGTTAGCAGAGCCAGAATGAGGGTGGTGGGGCTACAATTGCTTTATACATGGCAAGCTCCTCAGCTAGTAACAGACTTTTGCACAGTGATTGGTAGCTACAATCTTGTTGCTATAAGGCTTTTGTTCATCATGATATCAACCTGTCAATTAAATGATATGCCCTTATATCTTTTGATAGATGAAAGCTGTTTCTGCTCTAGTCATGGCCAAAACAATCTCAAGGCTAGGAAAAGGAGATTGTTGCGATCTTGGATAATTCCATTTTAGAATAGAAATAGACCTTAAAGAAGACACATGGACCAGCTACTCCTAACTAGAACAAAGCAATATTTAAAGACCAGCTATGTCAAAACAAACTCATAGTTAGAGATGCCAGGCAATAGTGCATCCCCCCTAATATATATTTGTCCTACTCCAGTTTCAATATTATATGCCTTAGCTGGGCAGGAAACCTTTCCAGAAGTAAATGTTCCCTACCAGCCAAGTCTACACCTGCACAATAAATAAACAAATTTTAAAAAAGCACACGTACAAGAGTAAAAATCTGTTTTAATTTACTAGGACTGCAATAAAGCCTAAAACCTCAATAAATAAACATAACATTAGGCCCTGGAATATTAAAGTTTAAAACTCCTGGGATTCAACAGTCTTGGGTTCTTGTAAAGAGGAACCTTTCCTGGTCTTCTTTGGCAGAAGAATGGCTTGGATATTAGGAAGGACTTCCCCATCTGCAATGGTGACCCCATCAAACAGCTTGGCCGGGTCCTCATCATTCCTGACTGCCAGCTGGATGTGTCTGGGCAGGATTCGGGACTTCTTGTTGTCTCAGGCCGCAATTCCAGACAGCTTCATGACTTTGGCACACAGGTATTCCAGAGCGTCTGCTAAATAGATGCTGGCTCCAGATCCGATCCTCTCTGCATAGTTTCCCTTCCTCAGAGAGCGGTGAATACGGCCTACTGGGAACTGGAGACCTGCCTTGACCGACCTGGAGGACTTCTTACCATGACCAGACATCTTGAAATCCATCTGCAGACAAAACAAAGCCGATAAGTGTTTGTGCATTTCAATGTGGGTTAGAAATAAACACTTTTGTGACAGGTTTGGCCCTCCAAATATGGGGCAGTTCAGAGTCAAGGACACCCAGCAAGTCAGAAGCAAATAAGCCTAAGACATACCATAACATTAGGCCCTGGAATATTAAAGTTTAAAACTCCTGGGATTCAACAGTCTTGGGTTCTTGTAAAGAGGAACCTTTCCTGGTCTTCTTTGGCAGCAGAATGGCTTGGATATTAGGAAGGACTTCCCCAGCTGCAATGGTGACCCCATCAAACAGCTTGGCTAGTTCCTCATCATTCCTGACTGCCTGCTGGATGTGTCTGGGCAGGATTCGGGACTTCTTGTTGTCTCAGGCCGCAATTCCAGACAGCTCCATGACTTTGGCACACAGGTATTCCAGAGCGTCTGCTAAATAGATGCTGGCTCCAGATCCGATCCTCTCTGCATAGTTTCCCTTCCTCAGAGAGCGGTGAATACGGCCTACTGGGAACTGGAGACCTGCCTTGACCGACCTGGAGGACTTCTTACCATGACCAGACATCTTGAAATCAGTCTGCAGACAAAACAAAGCCGATAAGTGTTTGTGCATTTCAATGTGGGTTAGAAATAAACACATTTGTGACAGGTTTGGCCCTCCAAATATGGGGCAGTTCAGAGTCAAGGACACCCAACAAGTCAGAAGCAAATAAGCCTAAGACGCAGATATAATTTTTGCCAGTTTTTGCTTTGTGGTAGCCATTAATCTTTAGCCCCACCCCCAATATTTTGAAAGCTTTAACACAACCTTGCTGTGGAGCAGGGTATATCATCTTAAGAGCATTTATTCAATTTTATAAGACACGTGTCTAGGGTGGTGGCTAGTGTTACTAACTGCAGGACAGTAGTAGGTCTTTAGTAAAGCAATTAATGGTAGTGGGAAGAAGAACAATAGACCAAAACCCACAGACTTACTAAATTCTGACTTTCTAACCCCCCCAAACCTGAGCCCAAGGCCGGGCTCACTCGCATCCTCACAGATGTGCGTAGCTATGCCCATGTGCACTGCTGATGTGTATGGCTTGGGTTTTCTTTCAGCTTCTCTAGCCACACATAAATATGTGCAGCTGATTGGATGAGCAGCCGCACCTGTACCATGGGCTTGAGGAGAGGTGACAGAAAGCGCCGTCCCTTTAAGGAGGGCAGCCCACATGATTGGCCTGCGTTCCTGTCCGGAGGCAGACCAGCCATGTGGAATTGGTCACTGGGGGAAGTGACCTCAGGGGGGAGGGGGAGTATAAAGGGGACGTCTGTCCCCTTCTCCTTCCCCTTTTTTTCCCCCCCCGGCGTGGATGGACGAGCAGTCTGACCGACGCTCGTCCAGTCAGATAAGTAGAATGGAGGCCCTTCTAGCAGCGCTGCGCAGGGAGGCGGTGCGGCGAGGACTGGGTAAGGAGCCTAATTCCCTCATAGTCCACCTCGCCGCCACCCCCCTCTCGTCCCCGTTGCCCGGCTTAGCCCCTCTCCTCCCCGCTGGTCAGATCGTCGGGGAATAGGTAGTGGCCCCCCTTCCCCACCCCCACCCCCTCCTCCTCCTCCAGGGCGCAGCACCTACCTGTAAGCTCCGGCCACGGGAGATCCTCGGCGTGTCACCTGGTGTCTGGGATGGGGGAGGTGGCAGCAGCCCAACCGCCTCCCCCGCCTGCTCCGGTGCCTCCGTCTTCACTTCGGCCTGAGCGTGCGAGCTCGGGCCGTAAAAGGCACGCCCCCACCCGCCGCTCCCTTGACGAGCCGGGAGAGGTGGCGACGCTCCTCTGAGGGGGCCAAAGCGGACCTGGGGGCAGGGATGACGGCTCCAGGTCTGGCAGTGGGCGTCCCTCTCGACGCCTGCAGGGGCCCCCAAAGAGCACGTCACCCACCCCCCATCACACACGGTGGCTGGGCCCCCCACGCCATCCCCCCCTTCTCCTATAGCGCAGCCCCCCCCTTGCGGGACCGTCGTCCTCGTTCTCCCACAACCCCTTTTCTGGGCCAATCGCACCCCTGCTGCCGCCCTTCCCCCTGGCACCGTGGGATGCCCCCCCTTTGGCTCCCCCAGTCTGGCCTGTCCTGGCGTCCCTGAGCACTTGGCCCTTTGACCTGCTGGCCCCCCAGCCTGGCGAGCTGGTGCGCATGGCGTCTTCCCCTGCCCACGCGCAATTAGGTCCAGGCACTGCAGACGTGCGCACAAGCGGCCGGGGACTCGGTTTCCTGGCCAGTACCAGCTGCTCGCCTCTCCCTTTTTCGACCAGGATCCAGTTTCGGGTGGCACAGTGGCCGAAGCACCAGGATGGCGGAGGGAAGACAGCGGCAGTCGGGCGAGCGGCCAGTTTGTGGCGTCAGCGGGCGTCCATCATCTTCCACCAGCGTGGCGGCGGCACCAGGAACAGCGGTGGCATCGGAAAGCGGGTCGCTGGGGCAGTCGGGCACAGTGACTCAGGGCTTAGGACAGCACTCAGAAGGATCAAGCGGCGTGATCGGTCGGCAGGTAACCAGGTGGGAGTCAACGGCAACCGGGGGGTCCAGGGGGGCTCCGCAAGGCCCTGAGGCGGTGTGGGCGCCAGGGGTGTCAGTGTCGACGAGTGGTACCGGGAGGGCGCCGCAGCAAGGGACAGCGCGGGCAGCTAGCGGGGAGGAAGAAAATATGGAAGACCCGGGGTCGGGCGGGACAGGGGGAAGCGATAGGTCCCTACCGATATCGGATTTAGCCAAGGGGCACACCTACGTGTGTTTCGAGGGTCTGCTGGGGGGGCACTTAAAGCAGGAGGTGAAAGGGAAAATATGGCGAAGGGAGTACGTGGACATCTTCACGTTACTGCCCTTGGAACGTTTCGGGATTGAGGGCTGGGAGAAGGGGAAGGAGTACCGGGAGGAGGAGGAGAATAGGAGGTGCTTTCCGTTGATCCCGAGAACTTTCGGGAATTGGCTGCAGGCATTTTCTACACTCGCCAGCGTCATAGGGGAAAGAAATCCGGAACACTGCTCGCCGTTGTTCTGTTATTTGGACAACATTTGGAAGGCCCACCGGGTATATGGGGGTTCGGCGTGGCTTAGGTACGATGAGCAGTTGGGGAAGGAAGTTTCCTTGGGGCGGATGGCGGGCCCATTCAGCGACCCCCCTCTGGAGGATCTGGTGGTATCCCCGTTGGGGGTTGTGCCCAAAAAGGAGCGAGGCAAATTTCGGCTCATACACCCCCTGTCTTTCCCGAGCGGCGCGTCGGTGAATGACGGTATAGACAAAGAGCTGTCGTTGGTGTCTTATACGTCGTTTGACTTCACTCTGGATATGGTAAGGGAGGCAGGCCCTGGGGCATTGATGGCAAAAAACGACATCGAATCCGCATTTTGGCTGCTGCCAGTGCATCCAGATAGCTTGCATCTTTTGGGGTGTTTTTTCAAGGGAGGGTATTACGTGGATCGTGTCTCCCGATGGGGTGCTCAATTTCATGCGCTCTCTCATGTAAAGGAGAGAGCAGGCATGGGGTCTGTCACCCACTACTTGGACAATTTTTTGTGCGTTGTGCCGGCGGGCACTAGGATATGCGAATTGTTGTTGGCAACCATGCTAAGCGTGTTTGGGGCTTATGGGGTGCCTGTGGCGCACGACAAAATGGAAGGTCCGGCAACCGTGATAAAATTCCTGGGGATCGAGATCGATACGGGGAAAGGGGTATGTAGGCTGCCGAGGAATAAAATTGAGGATTTGGTTGGGGGGGTTGGAAGGGGCCCTGGGGGTAAAAAAGGTCACGTTAGTGCAGCTTCAGTCAGTGCTCAGGAAGTTGAACTTCGCATACCGGGTTTTGCCTATGAAACGGGTGTCTACCAGGAGTCTATCACTAGCGATGGCGGGGGTTCAGGAGCCGCATCACTTCATCAGGTTGATGGCGGCGAGAAAGGAGGACATCAGGATGTGGATCACTTTCCTGGAGTCCTTTGACGGCCTGGCGTATTGGCTGAAACAGGTGAGGGCGAATGATGAGCCTGAGCTCTTCATAGACGCGGCGGGCTCGGTCGGTTTTGGGGCCTACCTGGGAGGGGGGGGGGGATGGTGTGCTGGCCCCTGGCCAGGGCGATGGATGGAATCAACTCTTATTAAGAATTTGGCCTTTCTGGGATTGTTCCCACTGGTGGTGGCGGTGACCCTATGGGGAGCGGTGCTGAGAAATAAGGCGGTGTGTTTTCGGTCAGACAATATGTCGGTGGTTGCGGCAGTAAACACACAGACTTCGTCCTCTTTACCGGTCGTTGTGCTGCTCAGGCAACTGGTGTTGGGTTGTCTGCGGTATAACGTGTGGTGCAGGGCGGCGCATGTGCCCAGGGTGGAGAACGGGATAGCTGACGCTCTTTCTCGTTCACAGTGGGAGCGCTTCAGAAAATTGGCACTCGAGGCAAGGGAGGTCGGCGAGTCGTGCCCTGGTTGGCTGCTGGAGATTCTGTAATACGCCTGTTTGGCTTAATACAAAAGTCGGTTGCACCATCTACTTGGGGGTTGTATGTAAAGACGTGGCAGTAGTGGTGGGCCTTGGTGGAGGAGTTTGGGGTGCCTGCAATGGAGGAAGATAGGCAGGGGTTGTTATTTTGGTACGTGAGCGAGTTGTTGGCGAGACCCCGGCTTCGGTTGACAAAAAGATGTCGGCTTTGGCGTTCTTGTGCCGACTGGAGGGTTGGGCTGATATGACAAAAGCGCTTTGGGTCTGACAGGCACTGAAGGATTGGAGGAAAGAGCACAGGACGGCTGATAGCAGACGGCCAGTCTTGTGGGGTTTGTTGGGGGGGATAATCAGTGTTTTGCCCCGGGTTTGCTCGTCAGGTTTTGAGGTGCGTTTGTTTAGGGCAGCATTCTCGTTAGCATTTTTTGGAGCCCTGAGGCTAACAAGCGGTGCACAGGGGTTTGGGTTTTGATGATAGAGTGACATCTGATGAAGGGGTGGTGATACGCATGAGGAGGTCAAAGACGGATCAATTCCTGGAGTTCCTGGAGGTAAGGCCGAGTGGGAACGGTCCGCTGCTCATGCACGAGGATGGTTCCTTCCTATCGCGGTTCCAGTTTTTGGCAGTTTTTAGGAAATGTCTTGGGGAGATGGGGCTTGCAAGTGGCGAGTATGGTACCCACTCGTTTCATATAGGGGCCGCAACAGAGGTGGCTAGGCTGGGGCTGCCGGATGATATAATAAAGAGGCTGGGGAGGTGAGAATCGGTGCGGTTTCGGCGGTACATTCGGCCGGACAGGATTGTTCGGTTGTACAGGTGAATGTGTGGATCAGTCGATAACATCTTCCTACCTCCCTCCCCTTCCCTTTCCTTGTTTTTTTGTTTTAGATTCGGCGTGCTCGGTTGTGATCGTCGTTTATTCGGCGAGCGGCGGAACGGAATGCAACTGGGCATACCGGAGGATCGTGCTCGGTTGAGCTGGGCCGGTGTGAGAGGCCTGTGCTGGGGTGACATGCAGGAGCACACAATGTGTGTGGCAGCAAGGAAGGGGCCACCGGGGGTTTTGGTTATTCATGTAGGGGGGAATGATTTAGGGAAGGTGCCGATGAGGCACCTGATCAAGTCCATAACGCGGGGGAGTATTTCCGGGGGTGGAGTTGGTGTGGTCTCAAATTGTTCCCCGTTTTGCCTGGCGGCACGCTAGAGATTTGTTGGCCATCGAGAAGGTTCGGGTCAAGGTAAACAAGGCGATAGTAAGGTTTGTGAGGCTGAACGGGGGTTTGAGCGTGCGCCACATCGAGCTAGGTGAGGGGGTTTTATCGATCTGATGGGGTCCACTTGAATGACATGGGGAACAACTTGTTTAACATGTCATTGAAGGAGCAGATCGAAATGGCGGTGGAGTTGTGGCGGGCCAAGCAGCGCTAAGGTTTCAGCGCTGCCTGGCTTTGGCGGGTCTCCTCTCGGGTTTCCGTGGAAACCGGCCAGGATGAGTTTGGTTAAAGAATTTCGGATGGTTGGGGTTCAAGTAGGGAAGGGGATGTTTTGGCCACTGGCGGATAGCCCGATTAAGCTCCCTGGCCTAGGAGGTATGAGGCCGAGTTTATGTTGGCTTCCGCTTGGTGGGCGGTCGGGATGTTAATTTTTGTTCTCTCCCCTTCCCTATATTCTTTAGGATTCTAGGCTTCTCAGACCCGGAACAATAGAGGGGACTCTTTTCTGCTTGTACATTGTGTTTATATATGTTGGGTGTGGCCGATTAAATTTAATCTTTCAAACGACATGGTGGTCCGGACGTTATTTTGGTGGTGGGAGGTCTATGGCGCAGGGCATTTGGAACGCTAGCCCAGTCATGGATTCAGTGAACAGGGGAGTTACCTTTTTTTATTTACCATCACAACACTCCAGCCAGAGAAAAACACTCATATTCTCCCCACAGCCTCTGTCCTACTCTGGTTGAACAAAACTTACTGGGTCCCAAGATTCCCAGAATAATTCTTGACAAACAGCCACTGAATCAGTCAGTGATTTCCCATACTCATTACATTCACTGTAATTGAGGGGTAGCAAGGTTTGGACACAGAAGGCCATTGGACACAAGGTGGTCAGTGAGCAGGGGGTGATGGGCATGCAATTTGCAAGACTTTTATCTCAGGATCCATCCTGAGCTGGGCAATGTGTACAGGGAGAAGATGTGTGTAATAACCATGTCTTGATTGGCTCATTAAGAATGAACAAATATATATCGGCTAGGCAAAATTTAATATAAGTTAGGGGCTGCTTTAGGTTTGAGCCTGCTTATGGGAAGGCATTGTTGCCTTTAGATACCAGGCCATTCAGGATAATAGTACTCACTTGATCAGCAAAAACAAAGACCTCTGGCAAGAGCAGATTATACACAGGTAGAGCTCTCACAAATCAATACAGGAGAGGAGGGTCCATTAAGGGATTTAAAGAGGATCAAAGCATGTGCAACCCAGGCTCTATCCTAATGTTTCCCAACTGTTTTCATGGAGTACCATCTCCCATTTTGCATTCCAAGTACCACCACTGACACAGGCTTCCCTGGGAGGATGGAGGCCCTATACTGCCCCAACTATGCAAGGTGTCAAACAGCAATACAGTCATCTCAAGATGCTCCATTTCTGCAGCTTATTGCAGGAATAATGCATGTATATTTGTATCATCTAGTTATCTGTATTGAGTCCTTTTTTATGTATAAATCACATTTGCCTCCCTCACCCATATCTGTCGTCTATAGTATATATACTATAGAATAGGCTCAATTCAGAGACACATTTGTCTGGACTTCCGTAGCTGTCTGTGAAAGTTTTAGTGGGTGTTATTTTTTTGCTTTTTTCGTCCATTTTTCATTTGTACGAACGTTCGGGAAAATGTGTATATGCACTTTCGATGAACGAAAGCAAATCGGATCATTTCCGTTAGTTCGGATCATTTTCCAAACAAAATCTGATATTTTTCGTTCGTTCTTATAACTTACGTTGTTGGGATGGGCTTGCGTCTGATTCAGAGAGCTGATTTCCGACGAACCACCACCCTATAAATCCGTTTCATTTCCGATCCACTTATGGGACCTTTGAGGGCTCGGATTGCTATTGTTGAACAGGTTTTGCGGCTATGTGGAGGAGTCTGCGTGCCTTTAGCACCAAGGCATTACATGTATCAACATGGCCGAGACCATAAATTGTATAGCAATGCATACCTGAATCAATACATTTCATGTATGCCTTACAGAAGCATTTTAATGCTGACCTTAATTAGTCCTTAACATGTAAACCTTTATTTTCCCACACATCCATATAATTGCTATATTTTTTAAGACTTATGTCCTTTGTGAATTATATTTGGATTGTTGAACTTGAATCCAAATTTGTTGTAGGAGTTCTTGTTTTAGTCGGTTACCTTTGCTTTGTGTAATTATTTTATATTTGGTTGCAGGAACCGCAAGATGTGCCACTCGCACAACATACAAGCAGTGTTTGGTCCAGCCAGCTATTTTAGCCCTTGATGACATTTTAAACAATATTGTAGCTTAGAATGTGTATTTTATGTTAGTATTTGTCAATTCTTTCAGGGGATTCTGGATATCCACTCCTGCCCTTGCTCCTGATGCCCGTTCTTTGCCTGCAGAATGTGGGCCAGGGGTTCTCTAATCGGGCACTATGCAAAACCCGGGCCGTGGTGGCGAGGGCCCTCTGGCTTTTGAAGTCCAGATTTAGGTGTTTGGACCATACGGGGGGGGGGCACTGCAGTATGACTGCAGTATGACCCCAACAAGGTTATACCAATAATTTAATTAACCTTTTTTAACAGGGACCACACGTGCTAGAGTGGTACAACTGAGTGTCAGGGTCCTTCAGTTGGTGGGCAAGATGCAGGAGCTGCGCGACTCATCGGGGACCACAGATGAAGAATAATGTCCTGTGGCCTGCCATTGCTATGTATTTTGTTTTTTATAGTTTTGAAATTTGAAATTTCCAAAATGTTTTAAGATTTTATATTTTACGATGGAATAAAAAAAAAATACATTAACACAAAACTAATGGGCCCAGAAATATTTAAAGATGAATATTCACATGACTGAGAAGTGATTTGGGTAAGTTTTAGGGACCTAAAATGGAAGAAGAACCTAACCGCGAAGTGAACATTGTAGTAGAAGTGAGGGTGGCAAATATGTAGGCGAGCACTTTAATGAGTTAAGTTTTGTAGTGCGCAGGCGCAAGATCGTAAGGATTTCCGTCTGGACGATTATTTATTGAAAAAGGGAAACAGAAACTAACGGGAAACGTAAAGGATTCATGGGAGGATACGATGGGAAAAGGGCAAAAACGAAAGCCTACGTTGTAACATGTGAAAATGAAACTGAAAAGTCACGCTGGAAAATGACATCCTCGTATTCGTAATCTGCCGTACGAACGGACGGAAACTTTACAGAAGGATTGCAATGCATGCATAGAATCGCTCGCACACTCATACGAGAGCGGAAACAATTCCAAAAAAAAACTGATCGGCACTAAAACGATAGTATTTTTTTGTCTCTCTGAATCGAGCCTAATGTGTGTATTCTCTTACACATGAGAAGTGTGGCAGGGTATAAACTGATAAGCTTGGTTCTGGCATGGCCTGGGTATATGCAAATGTGTCCTTTATCAATAGTGGAGGCTGATTCACTACTAACGCCGGGTATTAATAGATGAGCGTCTGTACATCGGTGCTTAGAGCGGCTGCTAGTAGATTGGGCGCTGTAACAGAGCATCTGAGTCGCTCTAGTAACCTGGCCAGCATTGATTAATGTGATGTGTGTTGGGTGCTGTAACAACAGTACAGCGCTGTAGCAAGCGAGAGGTAGCGCCTTCTCAGCGCGTCCGGCACTTGGCGCTCAGCACCATATTTAACAAAACACTAGACACACAGAGCATCACCGCTCTAAAGCTGGGTGCTGTAGCAAAGAGTGCCAGACACTGTGTGATCAAAGTCTGTTTTTGAAAACATATTCACCAGTAACAAAGTGAAAACACATGGGATGACATTGTTTTAACACTGGGACAATAACACTTTAGTGTCAGACCTGTAAATGCAATTCTGCATAAAATTATCAAAAGTCAAAAAAGTTTCTAAAAGTGTTTGTTTGCAGCCAGGAGAGGTCACACAATGATTTTAGCAAAAAGAAAATAAAAAAAAAATTGGCAAACATGCTATTTATACACAACAAATGAAGCCCCATTGAAATGTATGGGAGAGCGCTACAGAGCGACAGGTACTACATGGCACTCCTGAGCCTAGAGCGCCGGCACTATATGCTGAGCTGCCTGTAATAATACATTTGACACTACATGGCGTTGTTAGAGGCGCTCACCAGATTCACTTTCTTAAATGTGGTTTTGCGTACATCACCCAGCGTTAACCAGATGCTGCCTGCCGCTACGAGGCACTACCTGGCGCTATTCCTTCTTAAAAAAAAAACAACAAGTCTAAGCTAGCCATTCATGAAAATGGCCATTCCCACCTCCAATAAACAGCAAATGGGGGGGGGGGGTATCAACCCAGTGGGATTACTAACTTTATAGCAGGTTTTTATGGAAGCTATTTTTACTTCCGGTATGTTCGGTATGATCACAGCAGCAGCTTTCTGAAGTTTCACAAGGTGAGAGGTACATTTGCATTAATTTAGGTATCCGTGCTAAAGTTTAGAGGATTCATCAATAGTAGTATCATTAGGGAAGGAAAACATTGATTCATTGAGCGCGGCCACTCTTGCTCTCTCTAGTCTCTGCAGACTTTCTTGTTTGTGTTATATTGATAGATCAAAGCCTTAAACCCAAAACTTACAAGCACTGTGACATCAAAAGCGACTAATTCTGTATTTTGTAAACTATTTGGTTGAATAATGCACCACAACAACCAACAGATAAAATGTGATTTATTGCACAACATAGGTGCAACCCTAAACTCGCTAAATATTAATAGCCCACTTCTTAATGAAGCTTCTACCTCTGGTGCTCATTTAGATCCTAACAAAATTTCAACTGCAGAATAAAGATGTAAGAGTATAACAAGTAATCATAGACAGAGACATGAGGTTAAATAAAAAGGGATACATGTTTTTCCTGTAAATTTTATAAAATATATTTCGTGAAATAGCTTATTGCAGAAAGTAGGATCTCAACAACAAATATAGGGCCTGATTTTACAATGTTTGCGGGTTTTCATCACTTTGCTTAACTAGGGAACATAGAGGCAATCTGAGCTATAATGCTAGAAAACAGATCTATAACTGTAGTGATGAACATAGGGAAAAGTGAGTATATGCTGGTGTTTTATGTTTTTTTTTTTTTGCTGCATGTCATGGGCTGGTTAAGTGGAATTTACTTAGAAAAACAGTTTGGTGCAAACTGGTGAACTGTTGCAGCAGATTTGATTAAATAAACCTTTCTGAAAAACACAATTTTAAAATTTTTCAGCATGATTTGGGTCTCAGAATATATGTGTGGTACCTCTGGAGTATGTTGCATATTTACAAAGTTTTATATAAACTTTATTAGTTGCTTTTCAAATACTGATCTGACGTCCATGCTCAAAATATCAGGTACAGATGCAAAAATGACCTAGATATAATCTTGGCAAAAAAAAACAACATTGACTCCAATGGGGTTCGCTGCTAAAAGCTGGAGAACTGAACAAGTGTTCGCTAGCATTCACCCATAGAAGTAAATACAGCAGACATTCGTGTAGTCAGACGAACACGGCATGTGCGTCTGGTCCCGGGTTTTTTTGGCTATAGCTCCAGTTCCAAAGTGCCAGCATTTTATCATTATCTGGTGCTGTGCTGTGGTCTGCATTTTTGCTAAGAGAATCTACACAGAACGCTACTAGTTTAGCGTTCATGGTTGCGCTAGGTAGTGGCCGGCCTATATCAGCGACTGTTGTCCCAGCTGCCAATTAGCCTTGCGTCTGGTGAGCATCACTTACTGCCGCCAGTTTTCTGGCACTCCCCAGCATATTTATTAATTTTTTGGACCTTAAGATCTTTGGTGCTGTATTTTACTGCTGCTGCTTAGCGTTCCATCATTACAGTTACAAGAAATCCCTGATGGGGACAAATTTTATGCTTTTGGAGTGTTTTACTTGTTGGGGTCAAAATTACACATTATTAAGCCAAAGAAGCCATTAAAATTATTTTTAAAAAAATCTTTTTGGACGATCTAGGTCCTGCATTTCAATTACTGACAAGTCGCAATGCAAGTTCATTAAAAAAAAGTTTGAAAAATTAATTATAGCAATAAATGCTATAATCCAGTTCGGCCCATTAAGCTCGATTCAGACACACATTCGTCTGGACTTCCATAGCTGTCTGTGAAAGTTTTAGTGGGTGTTTGTCATTTTTTTGCTTTTTTCGTTCATTTTTCATTCGTACGAACGTTCGGGAAAATGCGTATATGCGCTTTTGATGAACGAAAGCAAATCGGATCATTTGCGTTAGTTCGGATCATTTTCCAAACAAAATCTGATATTTTTCGTTAGTTCAGATAACTTACGTTGTTGGGATGGGCTTGCGTCTGATTCAGAGAGCTGATTTCCGTCGGACCACCTATAAATCCGTTTCATTTCCGATCCACTTACGGTACCTTTGAGGGCTCGGATTGCTATTGTTGAACATGTTTTGCGGCTATGTGGGGGAGTCTGCGCGCCTTTAGCACCAAGGCATTGCATGTATCAGCATGGCCGAGGCCATAAATTGTATAGCAATGCATACCTGAATCAATACATTTCAAGTATGCCTTATAGAAGCATTTTAAAGTGGACCAACACCCAGGATTTTGACTATCCTGGGTTTTGGTCCACTTCAGGGGGGCACCCCGATTAAGGGTGCCCCACTGTTTGAAACCCCCAAGAAAGCCCCCAAAACTCACCTCACCACGCTTCCACGTGGCCGCGCTGACCAATCACCGCCGACGGACAAGCGGGTGACAGCGGCGGACAACACAGCGCGTCCGCCGCCGCCTCCCGCGCGCCCCTCTGACAGTGCGTGCGCCCGCGCCGGCCATTCACAAACGGCCGGCGTGGGCGCGCGCACGTCTAGAGGGGCGCGCGGGAGGCGGGTGGCGGCCGCCGCCGCCAATGAGGTACGTTTTTTGGGGGGGTCCCTCACCTTTTAGACTTACGTCCTTTGTGAATTATATTTGGATTGTTGAACTTGAATCCGAATTTGTTCTTGTTTTAGTCGGTTATCTTTGCTTTGTGTAATTATTTTATATTTGGTTGCAGGAACCGCAAGATGTGCCACTCACACAACATACAAGCAGTGTTTGGTCAAGCTATGCGATTCCTCTGTGTTCTTGCAGGGCATCCAGGGTCCATGATGCTTATATATTGCAGAGCTCCAGCTTATTTTGTCAGTTTGAGTCAGGAGAATTATCTGGTGGATGGCTCCTGGGTAAGTTTGCTCACATTCCATCAATCCATTTTCACTGTATGGCAATGAATATAGTTGATGACTCATGTCTTAACCTATGGCTGTTTTTAGCCCTTGATGACATGTTAAACAATATTGTAGCTTAGAATGTGTATTTTATGTTAGTATTTTTAAATTCTTTCAGGGGATTCTGGATATCCACTCCCACCCTTGCTCCTGATGCCCGTTCTTTGCCTGCAGAATGTGGGCCAGGGGCTCTCTAATCGGGCACTATGCAAAACCCAGCCCGTGGTGGCTAGGGGCCCTCTGGCTTTTGAAGTCCAGATTTAGGTGTTTGGACCATCCCGGGGGGGGGGGGGGCACTGCAGTATGACCCGAACAAGGTTATACCAGTATTTTAATTTACGTTTTTTAACAACTGAGTGTCAGGGTCCATCAGTTGGTGGGCGAGATGCAGGAGCTGCACGACTCGTTGGGGACCACAGATGAAGAATAATGTTCTGTGGCCTGCCATTGCTATGTATTTTGTTTTTTATAGTTGTAAAAATGTGAAATTGCCTGGTTAATGAGAGGTAGCGACAGATAGTGACTGGTGAACGCCGTACACGGCACGCAATCACACATTTATCAAGCAGAATCTGTTTAGCGACTGGAATAGCACCATGTAGCGTCTGATTCATCATTTTCACAGCCTCAGCGAACAGCACCAGCATTCAGCCTTGCACAGCGCCAGGTATGACCTCTCGCTACCTGTCGCTCTCCCATACATTTCAATGGATGATCCTTTTCTTCTCTTTAAACTGTTTTTTTTTTTTTTCAAAACAATCACAAATAATTATTTGACCTCTTCTGGCATTGAAATAGCAGTTTTTTCATAATTTTTAAATGTTTTAAATATTTCCTCAAAAATGACATTACAGGTCTGGCATTAAAGTGTTCATGTTACAATGTTGTTACAATGTAATTCCATATGTTTTCGCTTTGTTACTAGTTGATAGATGCTTGAAAAAAGACTTTAAACACACCGCCTCCTGCGCCAGAGATTTGTGAGGCTGCTTTTTTGCTGAATATGGTGTACGTCGGTCGCTATGAGCAGTCGCTAACAAGCGCTCCCATACAGCGCTGTACTGGTCAAATAGCGACTTCTCACAATGTATTCAACATTACTGAACAGCGACTGAGTCGCTATAAAGTAGCGACCCACGGCCGAGCATTGCGACTACTAGCAGGCGCTCTGAAATGCCTGCTACAGACACTCATCTGTCGCTACCTGCCGCTAATGATGAATCAGCCTGTTAGTAAATTGCACAATCATCATGCAGTGTATAAATGTAATTTGCAACCCGATAGCGGATTTTGAGTCGCTGCATTCATTTTACTTTTATTATAATTAAACTGTGCCTGAAGATTATTGATCTTCTGGAATTATCACATTATTCTCACCTTTAATTTAACAATAATATTCAAGCACTTTGAGTGATGATTGGATTAAAAGTTTGAACAGTCAGTGCTGCTGTAATGATACCGGGAACAAATGTAATAATTTAAAGAGCTTTTGTAACACATATATACGCACACAATTTTACATATCTAACTTGTTACAAACTTTTAGAAACAAGAAACAACAAAAAAAACCTTGGTCAATTGTTTGCCATGCCTGACTCCCCAACCATGATTACCTCTTTAAACCCTTGGATTATCCACTTGGATGACAAATATACATGTATGACTTTTGGCTCTGGATGTGATAACTCACTATGAATTGGTTGTTATTTGATGGATGATCTTCTAGTTACATAAGCCCTGTTTATCCCTCCTATTCCTAGGCCTTTCTAGACTTACTAATAGGCCCTTATTTAACAAGGGATAGTGAGAGGTAGCGACTGGTGAGCGGCCGGTAATGACGGGCCCCGCCACGAGAACACCGGCTCCCCACCACAATCACACATTTATCAAGGCAATCCTGCTTAGCGACTGAGATAGCGCCAGATAGCCACTCATTCATCATTATTCCAGCCTCAGCCCACAGCGCCAGCGTCCGACCTTAAACAGCGACAGGTATGACCTCTCGCTACCTGGCGCTCTCCAATGCATTTCAATGGAACAATCTTTAACCCTTTGAGTGCCGGCCTACCGAGATTTTTTGTCACAATCTGTTGCCAGACGACTTTTCACGTTTTTGCGCTACACGTGTGCAACCTTGATTTTTGAAGGGATTTCCAGGGATTTCGATGAAAATTATATATTGTTTTTTTCAGCTGGGTCTGGGCTTCAACATGAAATGTCTTGTTTGGCCTTTTTTTAGTGTATTCTCAATACTTTTGGGTGAAATATGTGCAAAAAAATGAAAAAAAACTATTTTTTACAATTTGTAGTGTTTTTTTTGTAATAAAAAATGTAAGTTTGCTAATAAAATATTATTGCGTGTGAAAGCCCTATTTCTCCCGGTTACAATGGTACCACATATGTATAGGTATACCCCCTTTCCTGAAACAGCAGTTTAGGAGATTCCAGATAGGATACAACTATGCAATATGATTGCATAGTTGTAAGGGGTTAATAAAAAAATAAAAAAATGACATAGGGTTCCCCCTCCCAGGGTCTCATGGACCCCTTACCAGTTCACAAAGGGTTAAGTTAAAAAAAAGACACCAGACAAGTTCTTTATTATTATATTTTAACTTATACTTACCTCCCATCCAGTGTCCCACGCTGCTGCAGATGACAGTTGTCGGTAATGATCAGAGCAGGGAGGGTGGCAGGCAGGGAGATCAGAGCCACCCTGCCTGCCACCCTCCCTGCTCCGATCGCTGCTGACAACTGACAGATCGGAGCCCGGGTGCCAGTAACCCGAGGAGTGGGATGACGTCATCAAGTGGGCGGAGTTAGGGGCGGGGCTAGGGACGGGGCCAGCGTCGGCCGAAGAGGATGGTGATGGCCCATTTCTGGGCCCTCACAAGCAGCGTGGAAAGCCCAGGGGGGGCCCCGATCCCCCCCCCTGGTGAAGAGAAGACCCGGGGAGAGCCATTGCGCTGCCAGGTGAGTAAATGTCATTTACTGTTTTTTTTTTTTCAGATGTCGGCGCCGGCGGGGGGGGGGCTATTATGGGCCCCCTCCTGAAGATCAGAGGCCTGGGGGCGGAAATCTAACAGCAGATTCTTGTACAGAATCGCTGGCCCTTTCAAATTAGGGGTAAGGTAAGTCTGTATGTTTTTTACTTTTTGTTTTATGGGCCTCTAAAGTCAGCTACGTGACTCTCACGTAGCTGGCACTTAGCGGTTGGAGAGGCACCTACGTGAGAGTCACGTAGCTGGCACTAGAAGGGTTAAATATTCATAATTAATAGTTATTATTTTTTTTGTGAAAAATTCTGTGACCACTTCTGCCATTTTAAATAATTTTTTTAAGGTAAAAAAAATAATGTACAGAATTGATATTACAGGTCTGATATTAATGTATTCATATTACAAAATTATTTTAAAAACTTGTTTTTTTTTGGTTTCCAAAAATATGGTTGTTTGGGGGTTAATAATCTACTTTTAACCCATCGCCGCCAGCGTTCTGGGGTTTAAACATGCATTTTACAGCGCGAGAATTTTTTGAGCATGATTTGTTAATGAATATGGTGGAAGCCGGTCGCTCTGACCAGTCGCTATCATGCGCTCCCATACAGCGCGGAACCTGTCAAATAGCGACTCCTCACCCAATATTCAACACCAACTACCAACACCAGCTATCAACTACCGAACAACGGTCAAGCACAGCGACTACTAGCGGGCGCTCTGAAAATGCCGCTACAGTCGCTCAACTGTCGCTACCTGCCACTGTTAATGAATCAGCCTCCCCGTGGGTACTGGGCTATTTACACTGCATTGTTGGAATCTGGGCTTTCCTCAGAATGTATATATGTAAATAGCAATTTAGCAGAAAAAGAAGCAAACATTTCAGAATGTTTTATTTTTACTGGACATTCACCCTGAATAAGAGCATATCGTATACGTTTCCTCCACCCTGTACATACAGTTTTCCCACATTAAAATCATCCTACCTGCATCTACTGCATTTTCTGAGCCTTTAAACATCCAAGATGGCAGTACATGGAGTCTTAGGCTGCCTGCAAACAATAAGTATCTTCTGGCTGTGCCGCTCTGCATTCTGGGATTGTTGTCCTTTTCCTGACCCCAGCTATAACCTGCCTCCCTGCACTTGCCCCCCTACCCCTCTCCCCAGCGTGTGATGCTTCTGAGGTAATAGGGCGATTAGAGTCCAGAACAGAGTTGCAGCCCAGAAGGGGAAAGAATAAAAGGGGGACTAAAAAAAATTTTTAGATGCTGGGAAATAGTTTTTAAGGGTTTGGGCTTTTCATTAAATGATGCTGAAGGTCCACATTAAGTCGTTTAATATGTTAAATTGGGGCTTATATATGCGGCTAAATAACTAGTCTGCCTCTTTACTCTATAGTTTGCTTCTACAGTGGAGATGGTAAATGTGATCAAAGTGTGTTTTCCAAAGGCTGACCTCTAACATAGATCTGAAAAAAAAAGGAATATATTGTGAAATTAGAATATATTGTGAAATTGCTCGGGTACTTCCTAAAATACACATTTCTTCAGCTGTCATACAAAGGTTTTGGTCAAAATGACTGATACTGTGAACAGATGCAATAATCCCCAAAATGCATATTGTTTGAAGATGACACCTTTGCTTTGTGTTTTTAGCAAAAACTTTTCTTTTCATCTTTCACACTTTAAGAGAAGAAAAGGAAAAATGGGCCAAATCAAGACGTCATACACCCTGCATGATCTGTACCTAGTAACACCCCCTTTGGCAAGCATCGTGTAACCACTTTTGGAAGCTTGCCCAGAGCCCTTCAGCTCTTGTTAGTGAGATTTTAATCCATTATTCCTTGCATATGGCTTCCAGTTCTATGAGAATTCTGGCTCACCTTGCATATGCTGCTCTTTGAGGTCCTTCAACAGATTTTGTAATGATTTATAGATAAGGGCCATCATAAAAGTTTCATAAGGTAGCCTGGTGTGGCTTTTGAAGTGTGTTTAGGATTAAAATCTATTTGTAAAAGCCATCCTCTTTTCTACTTTATAGCTGGTGTTATGTTTGCTGCCAATTGTATTGAATCCATACTTTCCTCTACCTGTGAACTGTTCCCCGTGCCTTTGGCAGCAACATACCCCAAAGTATGATCCACCCCCTGGTGCTTTATAGTTGGACAGGTGTTCCTTTCTTGAAAGTCTGTACACATTTCTCGCCAAACACTCCTTTGATCATTGTTGCCAAATGTTATTTTATCTTTATCAGTTCACAAGACCTGGTTCCACAATGCTTCAGGCTTGTTCAATGTTCTTTTTCAAACTTCCGATGTTGATTTTCTGGTTCTTTCTGCTAAATCTGCCTGAAGGTGTTTTGCAGTAAAGTAGGGATTCTGATTTTTAGCAATCGTACAAGCAGTCATCTCTGATATTTTTTTCTGGGTCTTCCATACCTACTTGACCTCCACTGTTCCGCTTAACTGTCTTAATTTTATATTTAAAACTGAGAGAATGGCAACCTGAAACAGTTATCTTCTTATAGCCTTCTCCTGCTTTGTGTGCCTCAACCATTCCCAATTTTAGAGTGTGAGGCAATTGCTTAGAAGAACCCCATGGCTGCTGTGTTTTGGGACAAGGTTTAGTCTGGATATTTATAAAGCTTTTGCATTTGCATCACATGACCTTTCCAAACAATGAATTTGAACAAGCTCAAAGACCCAGAAGTTATATGAGCTGACAAATCTTATTGGGTTCCCATACGTTTGCAATGTCATATTTTGCTCACTCAATTGTAAGAAACCAAAAACAAATGTTGGGAAACTTGGGATGTCTGTGTTAAATTTACCTTTTTTTTTATTTTGTATATCTTTTTCGTCTTTACTGTTCTTAACTGTTTAAAGTAACAGTAAATTTACTGTGCCAATTTACAGCAGGTTTCACACCACCTGACACACTATAAGAAGCACATATGGTTTGGAGGAGGACAATACAAAAAAATTATTCTGAACCAAATGGTGTTCTAAAATATCCCCCACCTCAAAAATGAAATAACACGGCAAAGTAGAATATGCCCAATCACCCCATAACATGCAGTGTGCACAATCTCCCCCAGTCCCCTATAACAGGCAGTGTGCAGAATTCCCAAACCCCCGTATAACAGGCAAAGTGGCAGATTCCCCCCAATACCCAATAACAAGCAGCGTGCAGAATCCCCCCCCCCCCCCCCATAACAGGTAGCATGCAGAAAGGTTAGTGGACTGCATTTGCTCAATAAGACACACAGGCTAGTTTTGGTTCAGGAGGGTAACTCTGAGCTAGGTGTGGACACATAAGAATCTCTCAGGCCACAAAGGTATTGTGTTGTACCATATTTTAAAGGCTATGGCATTTGGCCTCAGACTTCACAACTCGAGGCAGCTAAAATGTGATACCAGTCTGTTTTATACACACTGACGTTGGCTGTGTTGTAGTGTGGTAGAAAGCTCATCAACAAATGGCATAGATGTGAAATATAAATAAATAATTGCCCCATTGTACCCCCTAGCCAATATGCCCCAGCCTATGTTTTCTCCCCACTATGTTATATCTGTCATGGAAGCATCCGGGGGCAGGGCTTAGCAGCTCATGGGCTGGTCAGTAAATTATTGGGTTGATTTCTGGCCCCAGTCCACTCCCACACCACACAATGCATAACTGTTCATGTTTAGTCTAGAAACACATTGGCCTCGATTCAATAAAGGTAGAAAAAAATTCTCATAGTAGTAAAAGATTCAATTCATGAGAAAAAAGCCTGAGAATTTCACTGTTTCTGAATCACCAGCTAATAAAACAATGAAAGTCAATGGCACTTTTTTACTTCTAAGAAAAGTAGAGAACTGTTTACTCCTTTCTACACTGTAGTAAAAGCTGCCATTGACTTTCATTGTCTTCTTATCTGGTGATTCAGTAACAGTGACATTCTCAGGCTTTTTTCTCATGAATTGAATGTTTTACTACCATGAGAATTTTTTTCTACCTTTATTGAATCGAGGCCATTATCCCTGGATTCATGAAGAGTTGAAAAAATTCTCATGATAGTAAAAATTTATTTTAAGAAAAAAGCCTGAGAATTTCAATGTTGATGAATCACCAGATATGAAGACAATTAAAGTCAATGGCACTTATTCTTTACTTATATTATTATTATACTTTACTATAGTGTAAAAAGAAGTAAAAAGCGCACTACTTCTCAGGAGTAAAATGTGCCATTGACTCTCATTGTCTTCCTAACTGGTGATTCAGAAAAATGTAAATTCTCAGGCTATTTTTCTCATGAAATGAATTTTTTATTACCATTAGCATTTTTTTTCAACACTTGGTGAATCAAGGCCATTGCTGTTCAGTGTTCTATCAATCTTCTTTGCCTCTGTGTTTGCCTACATTTCCAGCTCAGCATTTCCCAAACTTTCCCGGCAGATAAAGAATGAATGCTTTAACTCTTGTTTATGAATATTAATGGAGCTACTTTCAATTCATCTAAATAATGGCCGACAATTACAAGGACAGCAGTAACAAAGCAGCAGCACCTCACTATAAATATTAATGGAGGCAATTTAGTCTTGTGAATGTATGACTGGCCCCCAGTGTCCTTAAATACTATAAGGCATAAATCTGCCAAACATATACATACAAACAAGAGGACTGCATAATGCTACTGTAATACCCAATAAATATCAATTAGAAGCCAGGATGCCATGTAGAAAAGTGAGAGATTTATTAAAGAGGGCTACTTAGCAAATGTTATTTATATATTATCTTTTACCATCTATACAGCCACATAAGGTGGAAAGGTCTACTTACAGTTCACTAATGCCACATCAGCCATTGGTCTTGTCAGAAATGGCAATCGGGAGGCCTACTGGGGTGTCATAGAAGATTGATTGGTGCAGAAGATCCACCTTGGTTATCAATTCAGCCAAAACATTTTAGGTGACTGTGAACTTCAGATAGGATCCAGCAGCTACACCACACATAGCCATCATTTGGGGAAAAAGCACTTCGAACAAAATGGCTGCTGGTACAAGGTTGGGCATCACGATTGCTGCAACGTCATAGTGAATACACCACTGACAACCCCTTCACACTGTTCCCTTGGCAAAATCCATCATCACATCAGCAGCAGCAGGCGATAGGCGAAAATGTATCAGCTCTTGGTTTGAGGTAGCACATAGAAAGTTAATTTAAAAAAATGTGGGTACGTTGATCCTTCAAAAGTGGAACAAAACCTGGTATGTTCCATGCCCTGGGAACATCCTAATTTGGGATGCCTGCTGTGTAAAACCCCATAGAACACCTGAAAAAGTCACCTCTTTCTGGTTCAACGGTGCATGCGTGGGCTCTCGTTCAATCATAACCACTTGCCGTGACTATGTCATTCAGCAAATGGCTCTGCCTTGCTTGAATGGGAGCATAATGCACCCACATCCCCAGCAGCGCTCGCACATCCTGGGGGCTTCCTATTGAACCAAGGCAGAGACGTTTGCTGAATGAAATAAACATCGTTAAACAGGGGAAGGGTAAGGTGTTACAGGTGACCCCTGGCACAGTGGAACATCCTAATTTGGGATGCCTCAGGGGGAAGGCCAGTGGCTGGCCCTGTGAGCTTTTAGCTTTCAGGGCCAGTCAAACTAGGATTTGTTCCACTTTAATGCCAACCCCTTCCTTTTTCTCATAGCTGCAGCTACTGCATCTGTCTTTCCCCTTTGATGACTAAGAGGCTGATTTAAAACTAGCGCCAAGTATTGCCATGTGAGCTTCTGTGTAGCGGTGCTAGCCTGTCCAGCAATGATGAATGTGATGTCTGGTGGGAGCTCTAGAAGCACTCTCCCTGATTCACTGCAGAGCCAATCACGAACACTAGGTGGTGTCCCGAGGTCAAAACGCCCAAGACTACGCTACATCTAACAACAGCAGTAGTCCTCAAACTTCCTCCTCAAGGGCCGAGACAGGCCAGGTTTTGCAGCTCTCTATGCTGATGCACAGATGTAATAATTAGGGCTATAGCTCTGTCTGAGCACCAGTTAATTCACCTGTGGAGTAGCGTGGAGAGCTGCAAAACCTGGCCTGTCTCGGCCCTTGAGGAGGAAGTTTGAGGACTACTGAACAACAGAGCAACGCTGCAGCGAACAATAGGTAGCGCCATTTAAATGTGGCCAGCACTCGGTGTTGAAGCCCATATTTAAGACAAAAATAAATACAACCAGTGCCAGCACTCTAAAACTGGGCGCTCTAGCGTCGAGCGCCAGAAGCTATGAGATAAAAGTTCTGTTTCTAATCACATAAACACCGGCACCAGAGCGAAAACATGGAATGACATTGTTTTAACACTGTGACAATGATACTACAATGGCCGACCTGCACATACAATTCTGCATTAAAAAAAAAAATCACAGTAAAAGTGTTTGGTTGCCAGGCACAATTATTTGAACCAAAAATGTAAAAAATTACTAGAAAAACGCTCTTTAGAAATGAAACACCATTGAAATGTATGGGAGAGCGACACTGAGTGAAAGGTACTCCATGGCGCTGCTGAACACACAGCACCGGCGCTATACACTGAGCCGCCGCTAGTGATACATGTGACGCTACATGACGCTTTTAGAGGCGCTCACCAGATTTACTTTCTTAAATGAGGTTTTCACATACAGTGCCCAGCGTTTACCCAACACTACGTGGCATTACCTGCCGTTACTGTTTCTTTAATAACCCCCTAATTTGCCAATCCACGTTGGCTACTGTAGGTCACGTGGGGCATGGAAGCACAGACTGAGTGAGTAATCCAGACTGGTTAAAGGCTTGCAAAGGACATTTATCAAATGAGGCATCTCTATTTGCAATGTCCTTGAAGAGATTAAAAATGACCTAAGTTAATTTTTTACTTTAGGTCTGCTCTAATCCAGCTAGGTTTGCAGCCTTGGCATACACTATATATGCGGTATAGGTGTAGGTAGTAGTAGTAGTAGTAGTGCTCTTGCATATAGGCGTCATTATTTGGTGAAGTCAGTGTAACTTGCAGTGTGCATTGCAGTGGGGATTGCAGCCTACATCTCATTGAGCTTTTTAGCGTTTAGACAAACAAAAGTTTAAAAATAAATGTTTTTTTTCTACCTTTTTCCCCAAAAATGACCCGTGCCTCTGATAAGGCATTGCTACAGGTGAGGTACATCATTTTTCAAGAATATTTTTTTAAAAGTTTGGAAATAACAGCACCCTATGGACTATGCTTAAAAATTAGCCACATTTTTCTGCATAGACCATAGGTTTCTGTTATTTCCAAACTTAAAAAAAAATCCTTACCTCATTAGAAGAATCATGTACCTCGCCTGTAAAAATGCCCCATCACAAGTAGAGGTCATTTTTGTGAAATAAAAGGTAGAAAAAAATTTTGATTGCACTTTTTGGTGTCTGAACACTAAAATGCTCACCAAGATGCAGGTTGCAATCCACAGCGCAATGCACAATGCACGTCACACTGGCTTCACTAAATTATTAGCATGATGCCTATGAAGACTCGAGTCACTGCAGGATTGTGGCAATTTGTAACAACTGGTCACAAGTGAGCCCTGATAAGCGATTCATTTTTATGTAGGTACTGCGGCTTCATTCTCCATTTTATACTGCTAATACCAACACAGCTGAAATGCAGTAGCTTGAAAAGAACAAGACCGATATGCTGCTCATCCATCTGGAACACTTGGAACAGACTTGGTCCAAGCTGCCAGCAATGGGAATGTTCCAGAAACTATATGGCATCCTATTACTTGCAGAGATGGGGATCGGTAATCACTGCACCTGGAATATCAGGAAGAACAGCAGACTTTATATTCCTCTCCTTAAACATTTATTTGAATGCTTCCAAAAAGCAAAACAAAGGCCCTTATTTAACAAGGGATAGCGCCAGGTAGCGAATGGTGAGCGAACGGTAATGACGCTCACCGGCACGAGAACGCCGGCTCCCCTCCGCAATCACACATTTATCAAGCCGATCCTGCTTAGCGACTGACAGAGCGCCAGATAGCGAATTATTCATCATTATTCCAGCCTCACCCCACAGCGCCAGCGAGCGACCTTGAACAGCGACAGGTATGACCTCTCGCTACCTGGCGCTCTCTAATGCATTTCAATGGAGCAATCTTTAAATATTCATAATTAATTGCTATTAATTTTTTTATTTTTTTTTAAATGTCAAAAATTCTGTGACCACTTCTGCAATGTTATTATTTTTTTTTTTAAGGTAAAAAAAAAAAAATAAATTTGTGCAGAATTGATATTACAGGTCTGATATTAAGGTATTCATATTACAAAATGTTTGTAAAAACATGTTTGTTTTTTTTTTCCAAAAATATGGTTGTTTGGGGGTTAAAAAACTACTTTTAACCCATCGCCGCCAGCGCTCTGGGGTTTAAACAAGCATTTTACAGCACGAGAATTTTTTGAGCGTGATTTGTTAATGAATATGCTGGGAGCCGTTCGCTATGGCCATTCGCTGTCATGCGCTCCCATACATCGGGGAACCTGTCAAATAGCGACTCCTAACCCCGTATTCAACATTACCGCACACCGACTGAGTCGCTGTCAACAGCCGAACAACGGCCAAGCACAGCGAATACTAGCGGGCTCTGTGAAAATAACGCTACTGGCGCTCATCTGTCGCTACCTGGCGCTATTAATCGGCCTCCCCGTCGGGCTACCTATCCAACATCATTTAAAATGCAGCTTCATCGGCTAAATACAGGAAAAAATCTAACTCTTCTCTCCCTCACTCTATACTCCAGCTTCTAAATGTGTCTAGCCATAGTTTCAGAGTTGGAATATTAGGAAACTGCTGAATATAGTTTATTATTGTTAATGAGCTTGATGACATTTTGTGCGCTTGTGTCCTTTAGTTATTCAGCTTATAGAGCTGTACTGCAGCTATTGATCTCTTTAAAGCGGTCCTTCACTCTGAATAAGAGCCTATCTTATATGTTTCCCACTCCCTGTACATACAGATTGCTCACATTAAAAATCATCTTACCTGCATCTACTGCATGTTATGAGCCTTTAAACATTCAAGATGGCGGCTCATGGAACATCAGGCAGCCTGCAAACAGGAAGTGCCTTCTGATTGTGCTGCTCTGTATTCTAGGATTGCTGACCTTTTCCTGACCCCAGCTCTGCTCTGTCTGAGCAAAGCACAGCTATAACCCGCCGCCCTGTACTTTATCCCACTCTCCTTTCCTCAGTAAGTGTGATGCCTCTGAGTCAAGATGGCGGTGCCCGTATCCAAAAGTCCTTAACAGAGCTGCCGCCCAGTGGGGGAAAGAATAAGTAAGTGACTAAAAACTTAAAATATATTAATTTTAGATGCTGGGGAATCGTTTTTTAAGGTTTTTGGCTTTTTAATAAATCATGGTGAAGGTCCAGTTTAACTCGAATAGACACTATAATAAACCCAGCCATATTAACACTATACAAATGCACAAGAGGGCAGGAAATAGAAAATAAAAACAAATGAGGGGCGCCATAATCGATAATACCAAATTATATAAAGCAGCAAACTCCCTATACAACCCCCTAGTGCAATCCATCACTGAAATTGTTTTTACTTTGTTAACCTAGGCCCTTATTTAAGAAGGGATAGCGTCAGGTAGTGGCTGGTTAATGAGAGGTAGCGGCAGGTAGCGACTGGTGAACGCCGGACACGGCACGCAATTACACATTTATCAAGCAGAATCTGTTTAGCGACTGGGATAGCGCCATGTAGCGTCTGATTCATCATTTTCACAGCCTCAGCGAACAGCGCCGGCGTTCAGCCTTGCACAGCGCCAGGTATGACCTCTCGCTACCTGTCGCTCTCCCATACATTTCAATGGACGAACCTTTTCTTCTCTTTAAACGGGGTATTTTTTTTTTTTTTTTTCAAAAAATCACAAAATAATTCTGTGACCTCTTCTGGCATAGAAAAAGCAGTTTTTTCACAGTTTTTTTATTTTTAATATATTTCTTCAGAAATGACATTACAGGTCTACCATTAAAGTGTTCATGTTACAATGGTGCTACAATGTCATTCTATATGTTTTCACTTTGTTACTGGTGGATAGATGCTGAAAAACAGATTTTAATCACACAGCCTCCTGCGCTCTGGCCTTCAAACAACCATTTTTCAGCGCCTGAGTTTTGTTAGGCTGTTTTTTTGCTGAATATGGTGTGAGTCGGTCGCTATGAGCAGTCGCTAACATGCGCTCCCATAGAGCGCTGTACTGGTCAAATAACGACTCCTCACAATGTATTCAACATTACTGAACAGCGACTATAAACTAGCGACTCGCGGCCGAGCACAGCGACTACTAGCGGGCGCTCTGAAAATGCCTGCTACAGACGCTCATCTGTCGCTACCTGCCGCTAATCATGAATCAGCCTGCCCGACTACTGTTACTTACATTCATCATCAGTGTGTTTAGTTCTCTTATCTTAAAGCCACCATGGATTTAAATCTTGATTCAGTTTGTATTTTGTTCTGAGTTTCCACCAAAAAACCTACTAGAAGGTTAAACATTGTGCAAGTAAACTGGCCATAGTAAGGCATGTAAACCAATGTAATTGGCCCTGCTGTTAGGTCTGAGAATCCACCTGACTATCTTTCTAATGTGTTGCAGACCTCTCATAGACTATTTGGACCCCCCTTGTTTTTGCTTTGTTACTGGTGGATATGTGTTCAAAAACAGACTTTAATCACTCAGCGTCTGGCACTCTATGCTATAGCGACCAGATTTAGACCGCCGACGCTGTGTTTGTCCTTTTTTGAAGTATGGTGAGGAGCGCCGAGAGTCGGTCGCACTGAGCTGGCACTACCTGCAGCGCTGTACTGGTGTTAGAGCGCCCAACATACATCACATTCATCAATGCAGGCCAGGTTACTACAGCGACTGAGGCGCTCTACTACAGCGCCCGATACCCGCTTACAGCGTCTACTAGTGGTTGCTCTAAGTGCCGCTATACAGACGCTCAACTGCCAATACCTGGAGCTAGTAGTGAATCAGCCTCTATATAAAGCTGACCAGACTCTCATTCCCATGATAGCATTCTGCTGCTAAGGTGAGTCGTTTTGTGTGATAAACTGTTGCTGACCAGATTTGCTTTGACCTTCTGTTTGATCTTTGTACAGACCAACATTTGCCTGGGCTTCTACTCGTTTGGATTTGTTATGTCACTTGTAGGACTGACTTACCATGTATGACTTCTATTAGAAATATATCAAAACTTTCCCAGGTTTAGAACAGAGATGAATTCTTCCCACAGAACAAATACACCAAAGGTGCTAGATAAAACTTCTGTGAATCCACCACCATAAGGGTTAAATGCGTACCAGATTATATCTTTAACAACACACAAAGGCTTCAGATCCTCTTTAAGTCGTTGTAATAATCATAAATATTTTTCCTCAGGCCTTTTCCTCGTGCAAAGGAAATAAAAGCAAAAAAGAACCACAAAGTGCAGCAAGCTTTAAAAGCAAAGGCGCAACCTGCGCATTTATTCAATAGCACTCACCAAGTTCTAAATATACTTGCACTTATAGAATCACTGGGATCCGGCATCCATAACTTCCTCCTTTTTTCATTTTCACCCTCTCAGCCTTAAGGAGGATCTGAAGCCTTTATGCTTGAAGTGTGTTGTTAATAATGTCAATAATGTCATCAACATCACATAACTAATAAATGTGCATGCATGTCAAAAGTCTATTTTTTCCTATTTCTATCTATTTCTATCCTATTTATTCCAATAGGCAACTCCCTGGTGCCATTCTGAGTCTTCCATGTGACAGTCCTAAGCGAGTTCAAATTCAGTTACAGTTGACAGACCGACTATCCCCTTTTTTTGTGTATTTATTCCTTAAAGTCAGCCAACTTCCTTATTCATTGAATGGCTGCCAATCACTTGACTGTCAGTGAGCAATCGGGTTTGCCAAGTGGGATTGCACATCAAACCTGAATGCATTCTGGTGGTCATGTGAATGGCTGCCATTTGGACCCAGCCATGTTAATGAGGACCTTGACTTGAATATAGTGTCCCTTTAATGAAAAATGTCAGTGATATCTAGAAGCTTCACATGTTTTTCTGAGCTGGAATATTAAAGCAAGTCTTGCAGATTAGTACTGACAGTCTAAGGCTTACTGGCCAGCAAGTCCAGTTCACCAAATAACACCCAATCTACTCCACTAGCTTCGCCTATAGTCAAGCCCATATTTGCCACAATGCAAGCAGGCCTTACCGGATACGGTTGTCCCGTGTCTTAATAGCGCAAACAATATCCACTGAGTGCTGGACTTACAGGTGAAGGGGCACCTACAGGTGTTGCACATGATGTCAGACATAGCAGGACATGGGAGGTCAGTAAAATCTGGTGTCAAAGCAGAAGGATATAATGAAGGCAGGGTCAGTTGGTCATACACAAGTGCAAAGGACACGGTATTGAAGGGGCAGGCAGAGATGAGGTCAAGGGATCTGAGGCCAGAGATTCAAGACCACAACAGAGGTTCAGACAAGGTGAGGTTAAATCCAGGTCATACATGATAAAGTTCCAGCATACAATATATTTACACCCACAGCTGTGGCTATCACAGGCATTGTGATCATGGACTGGGTCAGCTTTATTAGGGGAGATGTGCAGTAATTGGGACAATTTTGGCCTCATTGGTCCAGCAACAACTCAAGGGCTGATTATCCCATAAACATTAAGGGCTTCCAGCCCAGGATTGACCGGTGGGGCTCATTGGCCCATTTGTATTGTCGGTGGGCATAAACAGAGAAGGAAAGCCAGGTATGAATTAGGAGAAGGATCGTGGCTCTGCCCGAGCCGGCGTCCGAGACTGATACGTAAGCTGGACAATGGGCAGCTCATTGCCCTCGGAATAAAGGCTAGAGGATCAATGAAAGGCTAAAAGACCAATTAATGTGCTTAATAGATCTGGCATCTTTACCTATATTAAGTGCGTGCACGCTCCTATTTAGGCAGGAGTCCCATAATACATTGTGAGAATTTCTCTGATACTTTAGTTGTGGCTCCTTGTTTTTGATAATGACGCATGTCTTGGTAACATTTTATCCCTCTGAAACTGCAGGAAACGTTTTATTTCACAAAGACCTTAAAATAAAATATAGACGTCAAGCAATGATTTTGGAGCAGCAGGCTCTGGGAAGAGAATAAATTCATTTGAAACGTGGTCTGTGGAGCGTTATTGACATTCCTCACTCGACAGTGGCAAAGCTAACTGCTCTCTGGGGATCCCGGAACACTGCTTAGGGTTTGGAAGAAGACTGCCAGTATCTGTTCAGCAGTGACAAAACATTTTCCACTACAAATTTCTTTTTATTTCCATGGTAGACAGAAAGATCAAATCAGAAGGAAATGGTTTTCATGCATAGTTCATTTATAAATCTGAAAGCGGCTGGAGTTCCCCTTGTACTAGTTTGTGAATAAATGCAAATCCCAACACATATAATAAATCAGAGAATTGCAGGAACACAGTAAAAAATTATCACTAGTGAAAATCCTTGCATCAGACTTGCTAAAGATACGGGGAGGCCGATTCATTAATAGCGGCAGGTAGCGACAGTTGAGCGACTGTAGCAGTATTTTCACAGCGCCCGCTAGTAGTCGCTGTGCTTGGCCATTGTTCGGTTGTTGATAGCGAATGAGTCGGTGTGCAGTAATGTTGAATACGGGGTGACGAGTCGCTATTTGACAGGTTCCGCGATGTATGGGTGCGCAGGATAGCGACTGGTCAGAGCAACCGGCTCCCACCACATTCATCAAAAAATCACACTCAAAAAATCTTGCGCTGTGAAATGCATGTTTAAACCCCAGAGCGCTGGCGGCGATGTGTTAAAAGTAGTTTTTTTTACCCCCAAACCACCATATTTTTGGAAACCAAAAAAAAAAAAAAAATTTTGAAAGAATTTAGTAATATGAATACAATAATATCAGACCTGTAATATCAATTCTGCACAAATTTTTTTTTTTTACCTTAAAAAAAAATTAACTAACATGGCAGAAGTGGTCACAGAATTTTTCACATTTAAAAAAAAAAAAAAAAAAAAAACATTAATAACAATTAAAGTGGACTGTCACCCACCCCTGATCGGCCCGGGAATCTATAAGATTGAGGTGAGTTTTTGGGGGGTTTTGGGGGGGGGTCCCTTACCGCGGGACATCCCGATCTCGGATGTCCCGCGGTGAGGGAGGTGTCGCTATTCCTTCATAAATAAGGGCCATAGTGGTTTATTCATCAAGGGATAGCAGCGGGTAGTGCCTCGTAGCGGCAGGTAGCATCTGGTGAACGCCGGGCGCTGTACGCAATACCACACTTATGAAGGTGATTCTGGTGAGCGATTCTAACAGCACCATGTAGTGTCCAATTCATCATTACAGGCAGCTCAGCGTATAGCACTGGCGTTCTAGCCAGGTATTACCTGTCGTTACTTGTGGCTCTACATACGTTTCAATGGACGTTCCTTTTCTTCTGTTTAAACAGGGTTTTTTGTTTTTAATTTTTTTTTTCTCTCAAATAATTGTGTAACCTCTCCTGGCATAGAAAGAGTCATTTTTGAAAGCTTGTTTGATTTTTTTATATTTTGATGCAGAATTGTCATTACAGGTCTGGCATTAAAGTATTAATGTCACAATGTCACAACAATGTAATTCCATGTGTTTTCACTTTGTTACTGGTGGATATGTGTTCAAAAACAGACTTTAATCAACACAGCATCTGGTGCTCTATGCTATAGTCCCCAGGTCCAGAGCGCCTATGCTCTGTGAGTCTGTTTTTTGTTGAATATGGTGTGAGTCAGTCGCACTGAGCTGGCGCTACCTCTTGCTCGCTGCAACATACATCACATTCATCAATGCCAGCCAGGTTACTACAGTGACTGAGGTGCTCTGTTACAGCGCCCAATAGCCGTTCACAGCGTCTGCTAGCGGTCGCTCTAAGGGCTGTTATACAGACACTGATCTGCCTATACCTGGCGCTAGTAATGAATCAGCCTGATAGAAACTTAGAAGGTTAATGGAAGAAGTAGACCACATGGTCCATTCAGTCTTCTCTTATGTGTAAATGTTCTCTTCATTTTAGGATAGATGTGAGCTTATCCCAGGCATGTTTACATTCACTTCCTGTTGATTTTCCAACTACCTCTGCTGGTGTGCTCCAAGCATCTACAACACTTTCAGTAACGTAATATTTTCTTACATTGCTCTTGGGCTTCCCTTCAGCATAATTTAATCAAAAGCCCAAACCCTTAAAATACCATTTCCCAGTCACTTTTTATTCTTTCCCCCACTGGGCTACCACTGTTTTCAGGACTCAGAAGCAATACATACTAAGGAGAGGAGAGGAGGCAAAAGTGCAGGGGGCAGGTTATAGCTGTGCAGCTGTGCTTTGCTCAGACAGAGCAGAGCTGGGGTAAAAAAAAGGACAGAAATCCCAGATTTCAGAGAGGCACAGTCAGAAGGCACTTTCTGTCTGCAGGCAGCCTGAGACTACATGTGCCACCATCTTGGATGTTTAAAGGCTCAGAAAATACAGTAGATGCAGGTAAGATGATTTTTAATGTGGACAATCCGTATGTACAGGGTGGGGAGGGGGGACAAATAAGATTTCTTTCTTAGGCTAAAGGTCCGGTTTGAGTTATAACCCCCCCAACCTGCCACCCTTCCCTGGCACTGAGGCAGGATGGGGGTTACAAAGAGAAAAAACCCTTACCTTATCCAGGGGCCCATGCCACTCCTTCAGCAACTTCCCCAGCAGAAGTTAGCAAGCTCGGGGCCAGGGGATGCGGCTTTGTGCTTGGCAGTGCCCAGGATCCTGGGTGCCAGAGTAGCACCACTGGATAAGTTCAGTTACCTAGGATAAGATCAAAAAAGTCTGAGGAGGTAAGATTCATTTCACAATACAACACTAACTGGCCACAATTGAGGGAGCTCCTGAAAAAACATTGGGGGATTCTGAGAAGTGACCCCATGTTAGCAAGGTGGACACGCAGGGGACCACTTATGGTGGCCCAGCGGGCGCCCAGTTTACGTGACAAAATTTGCCTGCTCTATCTGCCCACTAATGACCACCAGCAAGGAAGTCATCAACAGGAGGACCGGTAGGAATTATCCTATTAAACAATTTATAAATTGCCATACTTCCTCAGTCATTTACCTCATCACTTGTGGCTGCCCTAAGAGCTATGTCGGGGAAACCAAGAATGTATTGAAAGCCCGCACGGGGGTTATTTGTTTTCACATGGCACGTCAGTTTTGAGTGGTGCACGTTTTGTCACTTGGTAAGGTGTGGGTTTCCCTTTTATATGTGGTGGTGTTGTCTATTAATAAATAACTATAATTGTATCATGCTAGTATGTCCCGTCACCCTGAAGATCACGCCTGCAGTCAATCAGGACCAGGAGAGTTGAGGTCATGCAGACTGGAGAACTGTCCACCTCCCGGTCGAGCCCTCCAACCGCACGACTTATGAAGAGATGAAAAAGCAGACAATAGAATACCAGCAAGCCTTGGTTTGCGAATGAGAGGATGGGACCTTGTTCATAATGTCATGCTGGTGTTAATATGGAATAGAGGTGGCGTATTAATACACCACCTAGGTATACCTTTCGTTTTGCCCTTATTCCCCCAGTGTCCTGAGTTACACCATCTAATGCTCATAGTGTTCTCGGGTACCTTGCCACAAATGCGGACCCTAGAGGGTGGGGGATAGAGGACACTAATATAGGGGCACTCTAGGTGAAACCTTGTAGGTAAAAACATCATTTGAACACTATAAGCCCAGACACTATTCTTTGGTATCATATACCCTACTTTATACATTATTTTCTGGGGAGTTTGGCTAGGGAGCAGTGGTTACTGTGTACAACTGTATATTGATTAAAATCAAACGTCCCCACTTAGTAGCCATGGTTTATTTTTGATATATTTCTGATGTGATGATCATTATTGTATATAATATAATATTCCTACAGTAGTCATATAGTATATACACACATGTTTTTATGTAAGTTTCTTTGTTATGTTTGCATGGTATCATCAGGTGCCGACAGGTAATACTCACCTCTCCGGGGGACCAGTCCGACGCCGTGCTGGCCGGGGTGGGCTGCGCGCCGCTCGCCTCCCGCCCGCTTAACACCGTGGTGTGGTGGGATGGGAGGGCGGTCGCCGCACAGAACAGGTCGCCCTTTTACACGCCGGAAGCTCTGCGCTCCAGTGTGGAGCGCAGAGCCACTTCCGGTTTCGCGCCAGAGTAGCACCACTGGATAAGTTAAGGGTTTTTATCTTTGTAACCCCCTCCCCCCATCCTGCCTCAGTGCCAGAGTAGGGTGGCAGGGTGGGGGTGTTTTAACTCAACTGGAATTCAGCTAAAGAGAGCACAACACAGCATTGTCATGATTTTTATAACCAATAATGTATCTCAATGTAAGTGTAAGAAAAAAAATACAATTCTGTGATTACTCACCTGTAGAATTGGTATTATAAGTATACAGCACGTCCTGTTCCAGAATATTCCTTACACATGGGGTTATACATCCACAAGATGGCGCTGGACTGCAGAAAACAACTTGTGGCTCCTCCCGGCCCTATATAAGTCAGGGACCTCCCACAAATTCCCCAGTATTCACAAGCAGTTACACGAGAAGCCGGGAGAAACAATAATAACAAAAATTCCAAAATGAACATTTGAACAATCACCATACAGAGGTAACTAAAAGAAGAAAACAAGGGCGGGATGGAACAGGACATGCTGTATACTTATAATACCAATTCTACAGGTGAGTAATCACAGAATTGTATTATTCCAAGTATACAGCACGTCCTGTTCCAGAATATTGCTTACACATGGGACATCCAATAGCAGTGGCCGTAAGGTAGGGTGGGATCCCCAAAAGTAACAGCAAGAAGATTAAGCCACTGCCACCTGCAGAACCTTGCGGCCAAAAGCAGCGTTAGCTGAGGCCCTAACATCAACCTTGTAAAACTTGGTAAAAGTATGAACAGAAGACCAAGTAGCGGCCTTGTAAACTTGTTTAACAGAAGCTTGGTGCTGAAAAGCCCAAGAGGCACCGATAGCACGAGTAGAATGAGCAGTAAGGCAGAAGGGAGGTTCCTTCCCCTTAGCAGAATAGGCTTGTACCACAGCCTGACGGATCCACTTGCCGATAGTGGATTTAGCCGGAGACAAACCCTTCCTAGTTCCAGAAGGGAGAACAAAAAGAGCATCAGTTGTCCTGAAGGATTCAGTAGCTACAAGATAAAACTTCAAAGTCCTGACCACATCCAGGGAATGTAAGATTCGCTCCTTAGAGTTACTAGGATTTGGGCACAAAGAAGGTAAAACAATGTCCTGATTGAGATGAAAGGGAAACACAACCTTAGACAGAAAATCTGGCTTAAAACAAAACACCACCTTATCCTGGTGTCTCTCAAAGTAAGGAGGTTTGATGGAAAGTGCCGTTTGTAAATTGGGATGGCGTAGCTGCCCCTGAGTGAGCAGATCTGGATCTTTGGGCAGGGCATACTGATCTACTGCCAACTGAACGATGTCTGCAAACCACACTCTTCTTGGCCAACAAGGGGCCACCAGAATGGTTGGCACCCCTTCCTGGGCTATCTTGCGCAGCACCCTACCCAGCAGAGGAAACGGAGGGAACACATAGAGGAGCTGAAAGCTCTTCCAAGACATTGCTAGTGCATCCATGGCCAAGGCCAGATGGTCCTGGGACAGAGAGACAAAGACTGGGAGCTTGTGATTGTGACGGGACGCAAACAGATCCACATTTGGCTGACCCCAGCAGTGGCACAGGGAGCGAAACACCCTGCTGCTGAGGGACCATTCTCCCAGACGAGAAGTCCCCCTGCTCAGGGAGTCTGCCTCCAGATTTTCCACCCCCGGGATGTACACAGCTGAGATGCAGGGAACATTCTCCTCTGCCCAAGACAGTATCAGGGACACTTTCTTGAAGGTCCCTCCCTGATGATTGATGTAGGCAACCGCCGTCTGGTTGTCCAAGCGGATCTGAACCTACCGACCCCGAAGGTGTGGAGTCAGTTGGGCGAGAAATAACCTTATCGCCCTCAGTTCCAGGATGTTGATAGAGGTATGGGCCTCCTGAGGGCCCACTGACCCTGGAACTTCAAGGATTCCCAGAAGCCCCCCCAACCAGTCAGACTGGTATATGTGGTGACTGTCTCCCAGCAAGGGGCCAGAAAGGATCTGCCCACCAAAAGGATCCTTGAGTCCAGCCACCACGAGAGAGACCGCCTGGCCAGAGGGGACAGAACAAACACCTGATCCAGGGACACAGGGTCGCGATCCCATACTGACAAGAGGTGAAGTTGAAGAGGTCTCATGTGAAACTGAGCGTATGGAACCGCCTCGAAACAAGACACCATCAGGCCCACCAGCTGCATCCCCTGCCTGATGGATGGATGAGGGCAAGACAGAAGAAGCTGGGCCTGAGCTTGAAGACTCTCCACCTTCTACTGAGGGAGAAAAATCTTGACCTGAGATGTATCCAGAGTAATGCCCAGAAAGAACCTTACCAGTGACGGGGACAGGGAAGACTTGGGATGGTTGATCACCCAGCTGAAGCACTCTAGTGTGGACACCACCATCTGGGTATCCCGCTCGGCCTGCTGAAAGGACTGAGACGTGATGAGCATGTCATCCAAATAAGGAAGGATGCGAACTCCCTGAGACCTCAGCAGAGCCATCATGCCCGCCAGCACCTTGGTGAATACCGTGGGAGCCGAGGTGATACCGAAAGGCAAGGCCACGAATTGGTAGAGCTGATCCTCCAAAGCAAACCTGAGAAATTTCTGATGACCTGGACAGATTGGTACATCAAGGTAAGCGTCCTTGATGTCTACAGAGGTCATGAAGTCGCCCGGGCGCAGAGAATTGACAGCTGAGCGCAGAGTTTCCATGCGAAAATGTTTGAATCTGACAAACTTGTTGAGACGCTTTAAATCCAGGATGGGTCTGAGGGATCCGTCCTTTTTGGGGACAGTGAAAAGATTGGAATAGAAGCCTCTGCCCCTTTCCCTGAAAGGCACCGGGCAGATGTGTCCCAACTCCTGATGGTTTTGGACAGCAAGACACAGGCCCTGAGCTGACAAGGGGTTTTGGGCCATCCGAGCTTTGATGAATCTTGGGGGTGGCCAGGCTGCAAACTCTATCTTGTACACACTACCTCCTGAATCCCCCGGTCCTCGACCAGTTCTGGAACCACGGAAGGATGGGAGAAAGGCACCCATCCCCTGAAAGGACCAGGACGGTCTCCTACGTTGAGGTAACCTACCGCCCCTGGCAAACAAGTCCAAGCGTTCACCAAAGAGGTGCAGCCCCTTGAAGGGAAACCCAGTGAGAGCCTTCTTAGCAACATTATCAGCTACCCACTGACACAGCCAGACAGAGTGGCTTAAAGCCACCAAAAGGGCAGAAGTCCTACCACACATTCTAATGGCATCATCCATGGCAGAAAGTATATATGCAATAAATTCCTCGCAAAGCAGGAGAGATCTATACTCTTCTCTTCCCCCATCCTCAGAGGCCCCATCCAAGAGACACTTAAAGTGGACCAACACCCAGGATTTTGACTATCCTGGGTGTTGGTCCACTTAGGTGGAAAAACTCACCTCTCCCCGCTCCCACGTGACCTCGTCCGGCCAATGACAGCGCTCAGAGCCGCTCTGGTATGCGCGTCCAAAGCCGCTTGGACGCGCATACCAGAACGCTGTCATTGGCTGCGTCTCTCGCTTCCCTCCAAAAGGGAGCGCGCCTGCGCCGGCCATTCACAAAACGGCCGGCGCGGGAGCGCGCCCTGCTAGAGGGAAGCGAGAGACGCGGCCGTGTCTCGCGCATGCGCCGTTGGATCGCCGGTAAGGTAAGGATTGTGGGCCTCCTGGGGGGTTCCTCCCCGCGGGACATCCCGATTTCGGATGCCCCGCGGGGAGGGATCTGATCGGTCCGGGAATCTTATAGATTCCCGGGCCGATCCCCCCTGGGTGTTGGTCCACTTTAAGCACCCCTTTAATAGCAATAGCCATAATAGCAGAGGCACAAACCGGGCGCAGAGCCGTCCCCACACAGGCAAAGGCATGACAGGACAGCTGGTCCAAGCGCCGGTCCTCACCATCCCGCAGAGTAGTAGTATCAGGAGAATGCATGACAGAGGTATTGGACAACCCTAAAATGGGCGCGTCCACCTCAGGAGGGCAAGACCAACGCTTAATCACCTCATCAGGAAAGGGATACCTCTTGTCCCAAGTGAGACTGCTCAGAGAACTCCCAGCGTGGCTTAGCCATATGAAAAAGCTCACCCTGCAGCTGCGGAGCCACTGCAGGGGGAGAAATACAACGCACTTCAAATATGTGACTCAACAATCTGTCAGTGTCATCAGGGGACCACGGGTCTTCCCCAAAGGGAGACCCGGTACCACCATATATCTTAGGTTGTTCCTCAGAGGATTCTGAATCAGAAAACAATTCCCCCTCCTCAAGGGGGTAAGGACCAGGGAGTGAGTAAGGTCCCTCATCCTCTACAGGAAAGAGGAAACAGCCGGTGAGAAATGTAGCTTCTTAGCAGAAGCCTTACGCGGGGCAGACCTAGCAATTTGTTTTTCAATGTTAGCCACCCGTGCAGCCAAATCAGATTGAGACTCCCCGCTAGTATGCCCCTCACTAGGGGTCAGATGCAAGCGTGGGGGGGTAGGCGAAGCCAGAGGGGGCGCAGCACCAGGCCCAGTAACAGACAACCCAGACTGCAGCGCAAGCACCTGCTGGGCGCAGGGTACACACACCCTGACATCATCACTTATAGGGGATATCCCACACGCAACACATAGCCGGGCTTGTCCCGAAGGAACCCCAAGCACATTGTCACGCTCGGGGTAACTCCAGCCCTCTTAATAAGCTCACAACCCCCAATCTCCACAGCCAGCTTCACCTGTAGGAGCCCCCTGCTTGCCGGGACGCAAGATACGCCTACCCGGGATCGGTTGCCCCCAGGACTTAATGGCTCAAAGGATGTAAGCTTATATGTGGGAGGACTGGAGAACCAATAGCAAGAGCGTGAGTGACGGAAGTCCAGAGACAGGCAATAGGTCGATAACGGGAAGGCAGAGATCGTAGCGGCACCAGGGGTCAGGCAAGACGTAGTCGGGGTTCAGGCAGAGGTCAGCAACTGGGGATCAGGATCTAGAAGCGTCAGTTCAGGCAAAGGTCGGCAACAAGGATTCAGGATCGAGAGGCGTCAATTCAGGCAGAGGTCGGCAACAAGGATTCAGGATCGAGAATGGTCGTACAATCAAATCGGCAACAGGCTAGACTTCACAGGAGTAGGTAACACAGGGTTCTGAGCGCTATCACAGGCAATTCACAACTGAGAGGGAATTGCCTTTATAGGAACAGGTCTGAGGGAAGCAGTGTACTGATTGGAGCACATAGGATTCCAAGGGTAATTGGCTGCAGAGCGGAAGAGGGCGAAGCCCTCAATCCCCTAGGATTCATTAACCCTTTAATTGATCCTCCGGCGGGTGCGCGCCGCACAGCGCCGCCGGAGGGCATAACAGACACGTGCTCGCGGCCGCGCGCGAGCACGTCTCCTGGAGGAGGAAGCGGGGGGCGTGGCTGAGCTGGGCGCCGCTCGAGCCGACGCTGCTCGGCGCGGCCGCCGCACAGTGACAGCTGCAGCTGGCCGCCTGGAGACGTCGCTGGAACGGGGATCAGGTAAGCGGTTCCTGACACTACCCCCCCTTCACGAGGGGCCTCCGGACCCTCACCCGGTTTCCCTGGATTGTCACGATGGAACCTTCTTACAAGAGCCTTGGCATGAACATTCCTCGCTGCCACCCAGCATCTTTCCTCCGGACCATAGCCAACCCAATCCACCAAATACTGTAAAGAATTACGCACTTTACGTGAATCCAAGATCTTATTCACTTCATACTCGGGCTCATTATTAAGAAGAATTGGTGCAGGACCAGCAAGAGGAGCATTCTTCGCCGGTTTTAACAGTGAAACGTGAAAGGAATTAGGTATTTTCATAGTTGGCGGGAGTTGAACTTTAAAAGACACATTATTCAACTTCTTGACGATTGGAAAAGGACCAATAAATTTTGGACCTAATTTGCTAGATGGCTGACGGAGCGCAATATTTTTAGTGGAGACCCAAACTAGATCGCCTACTCGAAGAGTAGGTTCCTGTGATCTGCGGCGGTCGGCAAATTTCTTATACCTCAAACCAGTGGTCTTAAGAATCTCCTGAACGTGTGTCCAGATATTCTTCCGTTCTTGAAGCCACTCCTCCAACGCCGGCAGATTGGAAGGTGACCCTGAAAGGGAAGAAGCTCTAGGATTTTTCCCTAAGTTACAATAAAAAGGAGATACCTTGGTACTCTCACTAGGCGCGTTACTGTAAGCAAACTCGGCGAAATCAATAAATTCCGCCCATTGTTCTTGGGCATCAGAAACATAACACCTTAAGTACTGTTCCAAAGTTTGATTAGTTCTTTCCGTCTGCCCATTAGTCTGGGGATGGTAGGCAGAAGAAAGAGAGATCTGTATTCCCAACCGCGAACAGAAGTGTTTCCAAAAACGGGAAGTAAATTGAACACCCCGATCAGAGACTATATTGGACGGAATACCATGAATACGAAAAATATGCGAAGTAAACCGCCGCGAAAGCTCAGGTGCAGAAGGAAGTTTGGCCAAAGGAACGAAATGTGCCATCTTACTGAAACGATCTACGACCACCCAAATGACAGTATTACCATGTGAGAAATCTACAATAAAATCCATAGAAATATGGGTCCATGGCTCAGCAGGAATTTCAAGAGGAACCAAACTGCCACTAGGAGCCTTGTGAACTCCTTTACTTCGAGCATAAATAGCACAAGCGTCGATAAAGGCAGTGATATCGCGTCTCATGGTAGGCCACCATACATGACGACGGGCAAGCATAAACGTCTTACGGTTACCCAAATGACCAGCAGTTTTGGCATCGTGAAATTCGCGAATTACATCCGAACGCAGGTGCGGCGGAACAAACTGGCACCCCAAGGGTACATCACTAGGAGATTCATCTTGAAACGGCGCCAAGGTATTGGAGAGATCAGGAAGTAATGCCCCCACCACACAACCTGTGGGTAAAATTGGTTCACCAGAATCACCCCGATCCTTACATTCACCGAACATGCGAGATAGAGCATCAGCTTTAGTATTTTTTACACCCGGCTGGAAAGTAATAATAAAATTGAAGCGCGAGAAGAATAATGCCCAACGTGCCTGACGAGAGTTCAGCCTCTTGGCAGAACCTATGTATTCGAGATTTTTATGATCGGTATACACAGTTATAGGATGTAATGAACCCTCCAACCAGTGTCACCATTCATCAAATGCCAGTTTAATAGCTAATAGTTCCCTATTGCCAGCATCATAATTTTGTTCCCCGGTACTGAATTTACGCGAAAAATAAGCGCATGGATGGAGACGCTCAGGGTTACCAGAATATTGTGACAAAACTGCACCCACTCCCAGCTCAGAAGCATCCACTTCAATAATAAAAGCTTTATGAATATCTGGATGCACTAAGACAGGTGCCGAAGTAAAGGCCCGTTTCAAGGTTAGAAAGGCCTCACAGGCAGAGGGGGACCAGTTACCAGTAAAAGCCCCCTTGCGGGTAAGGTTGGTAAGGGGTGCAACAACATGGGAAAAGCCTTTTATGAAACGCCGATAAAAATTTGCAAAACCTAGAAAACGTTGCAATTCCTTTAAAGTTTTGGGTTGGACCCAATCCTGAACTGCTGAAACCTTCCCCGCGTCCATCTCCAAACCCTGGTTGGTAATAACATACCCTAGGAAGGGAACTGTAGTGACTTCAAACACACACTTAGACAGTTTAGCAAATAAGTTGTTCTCTCTTAATTTTTGTAGCACCAACTTAACATGGTGTCTGTGCTCCGGTAAAGAATTAGAAAAAATGAGAATATCATCCAAGTAGATGACTACAAATCTACTGAGATATTCCCTGAATATATCATTAACAAAATCTTGGAAAACGGCTGGCGCATTACAAAGACCGAAGGGCATGACCAGGTACTCATAGTGCCCATCCTTCACATTAAATGCAGTTTTCCACTCGTCCCCCTGTCGGATGCGAATCAGATTGTAAGCCCCTCTCAAATCCAATTTGGAGAAAATTCGAGCTCCTGTGACTTGATTGAACAGATCCCCAATCAAGGGTAAGGGGTATCGTTTTTTTACAGTGATCTTATTCAAGGCTCGATAATCTATGCACGGTCTCAAGCCACCATCTTTTTTCTCTACAAAAAAGAACCCGGCCCCAGCAGGCGAGGTAGAGGGACGGATAAATCCTTTCCTAAGATTTTCGGTAATATACTCCCTCATTGCTTGCTCCTCGGGCAGGGTAAGGTTATAAATCTTTCCCCTCGGGGGAATTGTGCCAGGCAGCAAGTCAATGGGGCAGTCATAGGACCGATGTGGAGGAAGAGTATCAGCAGAGCGTTCAGAGAATACATCGATCCAATCAGCGTATGGCTGAGGTAATTCCTGTGGTAAGACTTGAACGCTTCTGAGGCCTGTATTAAAACAGTGACCTTTACAGTGGTCACTCCACTTGACCAACTCCCCAGCCCGCCAATCTAACACCGGGTTATGGAGTTGCAACCAGGGGTATCCCAAAACCACCGGAGTTTCCGGACAATCAAAAATAAAGAATTCTAAGAATTCAGAGTGAGAAGAGCCGACAATTAGTCTGAGAGGTGGGGTCTTGGTATTTATAGGACCTCCCTGGATTGCCTTTCCATTGATAGCTAAAACTTGTAGGGATCTTTCAAGAGGAACTACAGGGATCCCTAAGGTGGAGATCATGCTCCTGTCCAAAAAGTTTCCAGCCGCACCACTGTCTATGAAGGCGGAAACTGTCTGCTTAGAGGACCCCCAAAACAAATCAATAGGTACAAGCATCTTATTCTGGCGAGAGTTACAAACTGACTCACCCAGATCAGTACTCTCTACCTGGTTTGGGTGCGGAAGTTTTCCGCCGGTTTCCCCTTGTTGGGACAGGACCCTGCAAAATGACCAGAATTCCCGCAATACAGGCATAACCCCTCGGATCGCCTACGCTGTTTCTCCTCTTGGGATAAGCGGGTTCTCCCTAATTGCATAGGTTCTTCCTGGGAAGATGATGAGGTATTTTCTCCACGAGGAACCGGGGATCTATGACTCTGGACTGGTCTAAAGGACGTGGGAGCCCCGACTCTCTCCCTGGCCCTTTCTCTAAGACGTCGGTCTATTTTAATGGAGACCTGCATTAATTGATCTAGGTCCCCTGGCGGGGGAAAATTGACTAAGGCATCCTTGATGCTATCCGACAGTCCCACCCTGAACTGACTACACAAAGCTGGATCGTTCCACCTAGCTTCGATAGCCCAGCGGCAGAATTCAGCACAGTAGTCTTCAGCCGAATTCCGTCCTTGTTTTAAGGCCCGAAGCCTATTCTCTGCGGTAGACTGTATATCTGGATCGGCGTATAAAATGCCCATAGCATTGAAGAAGGCAGTCACTGATTGTAGAGCAATGTCATGGGACGGTAAACTAAAGGCCCAGGACTGTGGGTCTCCTTGAAGCAAGGAAATGACTAGGCCTACTCGTTGGACCTCTGTGCCAGAGGAGATAGGTCTTAACTTAAAATATAGTTCGCAGGCATTCTTGAAATTGGAAAATTTTGCTCGTTCTCCAAAAAATTTCTCAGGCAGTGGAATCTTAGGTTCGGAGAAATGAGGTGGTACAGAGGAAGTTGGCACTTGACGAGATTCCTGAGTGGCCACTCTTTGAGCGAGTTGGTTGATCGCTGTGGCTATAGCTTGCACCTGCTGTACCAGGTAATCCATTTTTAGGCCTGTGATAATGTCACGCTCGGGGTAACTCCAGCCCTCTTAATAAGCTCACAACCCCCAATCTCCACAGCCAGCTTCACCTGTAGGAGCCCCCGCTTGCCGGGACGCAAGATACGCCTACCCGGGATCGGTTGCCCCCAGGACTTAATGGCTCAAAGGATGTAAGCTTATATGTGGGAGGACTGGAGAACCAATAGCAAGAGCGTGAGTGACGGAAGTCCAGAGACAGGCAATAGGTCGATAACGGGAAGGCAGAGATCGTAGCGGCACCAGGGGTCAGGCAAGACGTAGTCGGGGTTCAGGCAGAGGTCAGCAACTGGGGATCAGGATCTAGAAGCGGCAGTTCAGGCAAAGGTCGGCAACAAGGATTCAGGATCGAGAGGCGTCAATTCAGGCAGAGGTCGGCAACAAGGATTCAGGATCGAGAATGGTCGTACAATCAAATCGGCAACAGGCTAGACTTCACAGGAGTAGGTAACACAGGGTTCTGAGCGCTATCACAGGCAATTCACAACTGAGAGGGAATTGCCTTTATAGGAACAGGTCTGAGGGAAGCAGTGTACTGATTGGAGCACATAGGATTCCAAGGGTAATTGGCTGCAGAGCGGAAGAGGGCGAAGCCCTCAATCCCCTAGGATTCATTAACCCTTTAATTGATCCTCCGGCGGGTGCGCACCACACAGCGCCGCCGGAGGGCATAACAGACACGTGCTCGCGGCCGCGCGCGAGCACGTCTCCTGGAAGAGGAAGCGGGGGGCGTGGCTGAGCTGGGCGCCGCTCGAGCCGACGCTGCTCGGCGCGGCCGCCGCACAGTGACAGCTGCAGCTGGCCGCCTGGAGACGTCGCTGGAACGGGGATCAGGTAAGCGGTTCCTGACACACATTATGTCCAGAAGCCTCCATATGGTGATTTGAGTGGCACAATAGGCCAAAAGGGTTAACGCTAATCACAGCTACCCGGGATGCCCCAAAGCCCGCTAGGGAGGTGGGAGATATAATAGCAATAGCCGTAACAAAAGGGAAATGGGCCGGGAGAAACCACAATGAAGTTTAACCTGCCTGAAAGACATAAGAAGACATCCCCATGAGAAAATGCAATATAATATACAAATAAAACCACCTCGCAGGGGCACTCACGGACCACGGTATGGAGACAGCAGACACGCAGCACAAGGAGAAGGAAAAATGGCGTCCGCATATACCTCGAGGGGCGGGCCGCGGAGAAGTGACGTAAAAAACGTCATCCGCCGTGCCCCCCCGAAGAGCGCGAATCGCACCCCACGTGATCCCACCGTCCAATGACGGTGCGGCACCACAGTGAACGCGGTGAACGCCAGGCACTGCAGGCAAAACCACATTTATGAAAGCAAATCTGGTGAGCGACTTTAACAGTGCCATGTAGCATCCGATGTATTATTACAGGCAGCTCAGCTTATAGCGCTGGCTCTCTAGGCTCAGGAGCACGAAGTAATACCTTTAGTTCACTGTCGCTCACCCATACATTTCAATGGCCGTACATTTGCTTGTGTTTAAACAGCATGTTTGACTTTTTTGACGTTTTTTTTGCTCAAATCATTGTGTGACCTCTCCTGGCTGCAAACAATTTTAGAAATGTTTTGATTTATGCAGAATGTCATTACAGGTCTGGCACTAAAGTGTTAATGTCACATTGTTAAACCAATGTCATTCCATGTTTTTTCGCTTTGTTACTGGTGGATATGTGTTCAAAAACAGTCTTTAATCACACAGCGTCTGGCGCACTATGCTATAGCGACCAGATTTAGAGCGCCGATGCTGTGTGTGTCCTTTTTTGATAAGTATGGTATGGAGTGCTGAGAGTCGGTCGCTCCCTGTAACGCTGTATTGTTGTTAGAGCGCCCAACATACATTACATTCATCAATGCCAGGTTACTAGAGCGACTGAGGTGCTTTAAGCACCGCTATACAGATGCTCATCTGCCCATACCTGGCATTAGTAATGAATCAGCCTCTAATTTGCTGCGATTGTTGCACGGGCAGGCTGATTCATCATTAGCGCCAGGTAGAGACAGATGAGCGTCTGTATTGCAGCGCTCTGAAGGACCGCTAGTGGCCTCCCCGATCAGCCGTCAGTCGCTATTACACGGCTCCTCAGTCGCTACCTGCTGTTATTGGTAATCACGCTGCCAGATCTTTTGTTGAAAATTCAAATATTGTTTTATTGAAACATATATAGTTATGAAGGTTGTTTTTTTGCAAAAGTAGTTGTTCCCATCTTCACGGTGCCTGTAATGGAGACAAAAGTGTCGTTTGTTTTTGTTTTTTATTACAAATAAAGTATTTTAAACACCCTATTTTTTTTTTTTGGTATATACCAACCACCTTTTTGGTTTAAATATTATAAGCAAACCACTTTGTATTTTACAATATTAAATACCACCCACATGTTTTTTTATATTATTTTAAGCTACCCATTATTTTTGTTAACCATTTTAGACCACCCACATATTTGTGAATTAATTTTTAGTATGCCCCTGTAGTACTGTAGTTGTAGTATAGTTAAGGTGAGCTATCTTACCAAAAAAAAAAAAAGATGTAATCATGCTTTGCCGTCGCTCAAACCCAGTCTGGGTGTCCTCATTACTGTCTGCGGCCATGTTGGCACCAGTGCTGTTTCCCTGGGGGGGGGGGGTTCGATTCGGTGGCATATGCAAATGTTGTGTAGAACACAGCAGGCGAGGATGATTTTGAGACCTTTTGTGAACTGTACAACATCTCTCCTCCTGGGCTTGCCAAACAAAGAAAGCGTGCTTTCAGCAGGCCGATGGTTCTTTCCACAATGCATCTGGTTTTGCGATGTGCTGCATTGTAGCGTACTTGGGCAGAGGTCTGTGGGTTTCTGACCGGTCATTAGCCAGGTTTTCTGCCCATATCCCTTGTCCGCTGTTGAATAAACAAAGTGAGAGAGATCAATTAGTAAAGTACCATGAACATAATGCATACATTAAAGCTTGTGTTATCTAGGTGTGCAATTTATTAATCCACATATTTAAACTGTTATTATGTCAAGGATTATTAATTGCCCAATAGCCATCCAGGTGTCATTTCATTGTTCTCAAACTTCCGGCACAGGACTGATTGCTGCAGCACATAAGAATCATGGCATGAGCCAGGGAAGCCAGATCTCACAGCCCTCAGCTTCATGTCATGGTCACATACCGTCATATAGGGACTGTAATGCTGCACGATTCAGACGAAATCTGCTTCTGATCTGCTTGTCACTTAAATCCCATACAGAGAGGTGGATGCCAAAGGATCGGGGTGCCCTAAGCCTCACAGCACCCTCTTCCCTTGACTCCTGACCTTCCTCTGCGCTGCCACAACACATCCATTCACCAAACATCACCCCAACATCCACATCACACTCACTGGCCATAGCTCATGCACTCCCACAATCTAATTTCAACAATCTTACCACACAAACAACCAATACACATACACAAACAATCCCAATCCTCACACAATCACACACAGCTCACCACAAAACCAGATGTATAGTGGTAACAACCATCAGCCTGCTGAAAGTATGTTTTCAAAGTTTGGCACAACCAAGAGGGGAGTTGCTGCACAACCCACAAAAGGTCCCCAAAACAATCCACACTTGCTGTATCCTACACAATATTTGCAGATGCCACCAAAACAAATCTCCCAAGGAAACAGCACTGATGCCAGAAAAACACAACAAAGCCACAGTCAGTAATCAAGAAACACAGCAAGCCAGTTCCTGACAGCTATGTGAAAGTTACAAGCACCAACACCACAGCCTTTGCCACAATGTATCAAGATAAGAATGAATAATGTTATCCTAAATTATACTTAACTTATACAAAGGTCTGGTCCGCTTAGCCGCCTCTTGTGTTTGTTAGTTGTTTCTGGTCTGTAATTAGCTTACCACAGGTGTGGGGGAAACACCTAGTGCATCCATAATAGCGTCATTGTGTGGATCTGGTTGCACAGACATCTATTGTCCAATCCAAGGTAAACATTTAAAATTTCCAAAAGCTGTTTTAGGGAAACCAGTTCAAATAATGCTCAGACATGGATACAAGTAATTACTAATGTGTATCTGGCTTTATAAGTAGCTTATTAATTACTTTATTCACTTCAACACATGTTTGGCTGATACCTCATTCATTGTAGTCAAGATGTAGCTACACACACCTGTATAGTATGTGTCAATCAATTAACTGGCCCTGTTTCAAGCACATAAAAACTGCCAGACAAATTCTGCAATTGTTTCCATTCTGTAGTTTGCATGCGTCCTTGTGTGTTTGTTGTTTGGTGGTGTGTGCAGGTACAGGATGGAGCCAAATTCTGGAAATCTGCTGGTCACTGCTGTGTCTCCTGGGGCTCCCAGTACCAGTGGTGTGCGTCGTGGCTGCAGACCTTCCTCAAGGAAAAGGGCCCAGGCTGAAGGTGAAACCCCACCCAAGCCCAAGCGTGCCTATTCAAAGAGGGAGCCAGAATTTAATTTGGCGGATAATAATACTCTTGTGCGTCTGACACTGGCTAAGTGGGAGTTATTATTTGGCTCCCAAAGTCAGTGTTTAGGCAAACAAGAAAGGAGAAAATTGTGGGATGTCATTGGTGAGCAGCTTACTAGCACTGCTCAATATCTACGTAGTGGCACAGCCTGCAAGAAACACTTCTACACTTTGCAAAGGGCCCTTATGCTAAAGATGAAGTCTGATCTTCATATTGACAGTGGGACGAAGCAGGGTCCAAAGAGTAAATACAGGCCATATGAGGAGATGTTGAAGTGCAAGATTCCCCTTTGTCGGCTGCAGGGTGTGGATGCTGGGGATGACACCACAGGCTAGGGTGCAGGTACATTGTGATTACATTGTAAATGATTGTTCCAATTCATGTTGATGCATATTTGTTTGTAACCTCTTTATAATCCTCAAAGTAGGTCATGGTAAGTATCATATTATACCTATGTCATTTTTTAATAACTTCTCTATTTGATTTTCCTTAGTTGTACATGATGATTCTCAGGACTCAGATGCAGATGGATACCAGATTCCTGCCCTTCACCCAGCCTCAACATTAACCCAGTCTGATGTGGAAGGTAAATAGTCTTGATTATTTAATTCCATGGTATCAGTCTGGAGGGTTATTTTAATTGCGCACATTGACACTGGCTAATTGTTATTAATTTTGAACCATAATGTCAGATTGCACAGAAGCACTCTTACCTAGCGTTGTAGTGGGTGCTGTGGCCGGCGGTGGCGCCGCAAACACACAAGAAAGACGATCAGCCAGCACTCCAAAAGATATTGTATTCAAATCCAACAGGTCAATATCACAGCAAAGACCAAAAAGATCCAACAAAATCCAACGTTTCGGGGCGTCTAGCGCCCCTTCATCAGGGAGCAAAAACAAGCAAGCAGAGATTCCCCTCCACTGAGGATTAAATGTCCTCAGAGAGCCCGGGATTGCCACCTGATGTCAGTGGGTGTGTCCCACCTGACATCAGAGCTGATGCAGCCAATCAGAACAACACCAGCCAAACAAATGCAATTACAAACCATATACATAATACAATCATGTGAAACAAGTAAAATAAGTAAAATAAACACGGCAGAGACCTGATGCGGTCGCTCAACAGGGGCTAAGGTGGGTAGGTCGCACCCCGCAGCACCACGTGCCAGCAGAGCAGCAAGCCGCTGCGATTGGAAAGCGGCGCTGCCAGGGCTGCTCCTAGTGGGCCAGGAGCTGCCAGTCCCGCATCTGGTGTATAAACACCAGCGCCGGTTGCTGTCAGCACTGGCGCATGCGGGGAACGTCGGCAAACCAAGCGCTGCTGGGGGAACCTCTCCACCTCAGACCTCCCGGCAACCCATTCGATTCAGGTTGCACACGAAAAATAAAATAAATAAACAATACCAGTAGGAGGATAGGTCTACCCACAGTGCCCAAGTCATGCTGTCACCACACACCCGCGCCATGGCAGGCTCCCCACCGGCCGCCCACATCTGGCACGGGGCGGCCGGTGGCGTGCCCACATCCGAACTAGCGCATCATGGGATCCGCCTGTGGCAGCACGGGTCGAGCACCACTGGGGAACCTCTCCACCTCAGTGCCAAAAGGTTAACCAGGCAGAAATTACGCCATAAATACGTTGGATTTTGTTGGATCTTTTTGGTCTTTGCTGTGATATTGACCTGTTGGATTTGAATACAATATCTTTTGGAGTGCTGGCTGATCGTCTTTCTAATTTTGAACCATAGATGCCCTCAGAATTGCATCAGACTACATACTCTTTGAAAGCCAGTAAGTGTATGTGTTACTTTGGCTTGCGCTAAAGTAAGTTAAATGTCTGTATTTGGCTGAATCATTATTTTATTTTGTAGGCCAAGTCCCAGCTTCATCTTTGGACCCCACTTCCTGTGTTGCATGCCTACAGGTCACTGTTGGTGTGTAGTGCTAAGCATACTGTATCCTTTATGTATTTTGTTTATTCATGTGTATCTCAACAATTTTTACCCAGAAAAACCATGAACGCTCACATTAAAAGCTGTATAGTTGGTTATGTTTTTCAAACAAACGGTTACTATTTCTGAGTGATAAAATAAGTAACATGTTAATTACATGTGGGCTTTCTTTTGGTGACATTTGAATACATTTATTGAAGCAATACTATGCCAGCTTAAAGTAATAACTATTATATTTTGTTTCATTAGGCCCGAATACAGGAAGTGCTGGTCCTGAAAGGGCCCTTCAAAGCGCGGCTGCTAGGGATGAGGGTAAGAATGTGATTTAAACTTTTAATGTACGAATGTTGTATCTCATTACATGTATTTGGCCTATTTACATTTGGTATGACCCATGTATTTTTAGGGCCAAGCTCTAGTGATGGGCTGGACATCTGTACATCGCTGATGTGGCGGGTATGTGTGCTTCTAAATGTGATAATGATCTGTGGCCAGACAATGAGTTGACGTTTATTTTTTAACAATGAACTTTCTTTCCTAAATATCATACATGTAAAGGGTGTGTGGATTGACCAATTAGTTGAATTTCACAGGCATTCAATCGATACAGGTTAGACAAAGTAGAGACACAATAAAACCAAAGCAACAAATAAAACTGTTTTTCTATTTAGCATATGTGATGTTGCTGCCATTATCGGATGATGATTTGCCCCTTCCTGGCAGCCAGACACCTGAACTACATCAGGAGGAACACACTCAGGTACCATTGATTAGTTGGTTATGGTTGTGAAAACTGTAAAAAAATTTTGTACACTCATATGAAACCATGTTACATACACCATACTTTGATCTTAGGAGGAATCCTTGATGGCAACCCAGGATGTGGCCTCCTCCCAAGTCCCATGTGGTCTGGCTTCGGAGACAGCACAAACGGTACCTGATAAGCTAACTATAGATGTGGTTATAATAGGTTTATATGCTAAATACAATCAGTAATATCATATCTTGCTTTTAATTTTAGACGACTAGGCAACCAACTGCAAGAGGTGTCCCCACCAGTGCTGAGCTCTATGAGTTAGGGAGTCGGATGCTGGAGGCCTACAGTCACCAACAGCCGCGTGATAGACTCCAGGAGAGCATTGCGGCGTTGGAAAAACAATCACTGGACCAACAACAAAAATGTGACCTGAGGCAAGAGGTACGGGAGCTATGCAACCAACCCCAGGCAGAATTGTTGACTGTGATCAACCGGTCCATTGATCAGCAGGACGAAACTTTGTTGTTGCTACATCAGCTAATACAGCAGCAGTCTATTTTTTTACTGCACTGTTGGCCCCCAACACGGCCCCTACAAATGACTCAGCACAAACAAGGCCACCCACGGAATAAAATTTTTGGTCAATTTTTTTGGGAAACCAAATGATGAGACAATTTGCATTTCCTTTATTTAATTTAATAAATTTGTGTTGATCTTTCCAATTTTGGGTTTGGTACTTGATTACATAGATAGGATAGGAGCCCATACATTAAGACATGTCTATATCTATATATGTGTATATGTTTTAGAATTAACAACAGTAATAGGTTTGAACACATTAGAATGCTTCTAGAATGTTAGGGGTAACAATGTGCTTCACATTCTAATAACTAATGGGTTAATGTTAACTTGATTAAGGTTTTCAAGGTCATGCTAGTGCACTCAAAAGTACAGCGCCCCAGCTAGCGACAGGTCATAGCGACTGGCCATTGGCGCTCAAACCCAGATTCAACAAGAAATTTCTATGAAACAGCGTGGGCGCTGTTTTTTTGGTGACTGTGGGATAGAGCGCCAGACACGGTTAGATTAAAGTGAATTTATGGACAAAAAACAACATTAAAGTGGAAAAAATAACGGGAATAACATTGGGGTAGGGGTGTGACTTTAAGATTTTAATGGCAGAATATAAATTATATTTATGGCAAAAAAAAACACAAAAAAATAATACTTACAGTTCTGGAATAATAGGCTCAATTCAGAGGCACATTCGTCTGGACTTCCGTAGCTGTCTGTGAAAGTTTTTGTGTGGGTTAGTCTTTTTTTTGTTTTTTCGTTCATTTTCCATTCGTACGAAGGTTCGGGCGCTTTCGTATATGCGCTTTTGAAGAACGAAACTAAATCGGATCATTTCCGTTAGTTCGGATCATTTTCCCCACAAAATCTGATATTTTTCGTTCGTTCAGATAACTTACGTTGTTGGGATGGGCTTGCGTCTGATTCAGAGAGCTGATTGCCGAGGGACCACCACCCTATTAAACAGTTTCATTTGCGATCCACTTTGAGGCCTCGGATTGCTATTGTTGAACATGTTTTGCGGCTATGTGGAGGAGTCTGTGCGCCTTTAGCTCCAAAGCATTGCATGTATCAGCATGGCCGAGGCCATAAATTGTATAGCAATGCATACCTGAATCAATACATTTCATGTATGCCTTATAGAAGCATTTTAATGCTGACCTTAATTCGTCCTTAGAATGTAAACCTTTATTTTCCCACACATCCATATAATTGCTATATTTTTTAAGACTTATGTCCTTTGTGAATTATATTTGGATTGTTGAACTTGAATCTTAATTTGTTGTAGGAGTTATTGTTTAAGTTGGTTACCTTTGCTTTGTGTAATTATTTTATATTTGGTTGCAGGAACCGCAAGATGTGCCAATCGCACAGCATACAAGCAGTGTTTGGTCCAGCTATGCGATTCCTCAGTGTTCTTGCAGGGCATCCAGGGTCGTCCCATGATGCTTATATATTGCAGAGCTCTGGCTTATTTCGTCAGTTTGAGTCAGGAGAATTATCTGGTGGATGGCTCCTGGGTAAGTTTGCTCATATTCCATCAATGACTTATGTCTTAACCTATGGCTGTTTTTAGCCCTTGATGCCATGTTAAACAATATTGTAGCTTAGAATGTGTATTTTATGTTAGTATTTTTAAATTCTTTCAGGGGATTGCTCCTGTGCCCGTTCTTTGCCTGCAGAATGCGGGCCAGGAGTTCTCTAATCGGGCCATATGCAAAACCTGGGCCGTGGTGGCGAGGGCCTTCGGGCTTTTGAAGACCATACGGGGGGGGGGGCACTGCAGTATGACCCCAACAAGGTTATACCAATAATTTAATTTAAGTTTTTTAACAGGGACCACACCTGCCAGAGTGGCACAACTGAGTGTCAGGGTCCTTCAGTTGGTGGGCGAGATGCAGGAGCTGCGCGACTCGTTGGGGACCACAGATGAAGAATAATGTTCTGTGGCCTGCCATTGCTATGTATTTAGTTTTTCATAGTTGTAAAAATTTTAAATTTTCAAAATATTTTAATATTTTATATTTTATGAAAAAAAAAAAAGTTTCAGTGTCATTTCATTTACAAAATACATTTACACAAAACTAATGGGCCCAGAAATATTTAAAGATGAATATTCACATGACCGAGAAGTGGTTTGGGTAAGTTTTAAGGGTCCAAAAGGGAAGATGGAGGATAGTGCTAAGTGGTTGGGGTGAGCTTTAAGGGTCCAAAAGGGAAGATGGAGGATAGCGCTAAGTGATTTAGCTAAACATTGTAGTAGAAGTGAGGGTGGCAAATATGTAGGCGAGCACTTTTTGTAGTGCACAGGCGCTAGATCGTAAGGATTTTCGTCTGGACGATTATTTATTGAAAAAGGGAAACAGAATCTAACGGGAAACGTAAAGGATTCGTGGGAGGAGACGATGGGAAAAGGGCAAAAACGAAAGCCTAAGTTGTAACATGAGAAAATGAAACGGAAAAGTCACGCTGGAAAATGACATCCTCATACTCTGCCGTACGAACGGACGAAAACTTTACAGAAGGATAGCAATGCGTGCAAAGAATCGCTCGCACACTCATATGAGAGCGGGAAAATTTAAAAAAAAAACAGATCGGCACAAAAAAGAAAGTCTTTTTTTGTCTCTCTGAATTGAGCCTAATGTCTACAACATTTGTAGTTTGAAAAAAAATACTAAAATGGGATGAGAAATGGGATTTGAGCCTCTTCCATTGAAATGTATGGGATAGCGGCAGGTAGCGAGAGGTAATAGGTGGCGCTGTGAAAGTGAAAACGCCGGCGCTGTAGGCTGAGGCTGGGATAATGATGAATCTAACGCTACATGGCGTTATCCCAGTCGCTAAACAGGATCGGCTTCAAAAATGTGTAATTTCGCGCTGGAGCCGGCGTTCTCTTGCCGATACCTTTTGCTTTCTTTCGCTAAAGAGTCACTACCTGGCGCTATGCCTTCATGAATAAGGCCCTAGGTATTGGATGGCTTGTGTCCCGATAGCCAGTTATCCCAGCGCCAGTGAGGGGTACATTTTTCCAGCTCTGCACAGCCTATTTATGAATGTTAAGGTGCTGTATTTTTCCAGCGATGGTCAGTGTTTCATCATTACAGTTCCAAGGAATCACTTCTGGAGACAAAGGGGGCAAACTCTACTGTGCGTTTAGGCTGCATTTAGTTGTTCGTGTCCAAATTACACATTGCTAAGCCAACGAAGCCATTAAAATCAATTTTAATAACCCCAAAAGGACATTTGGTGACATCTTTGTCCTCTTCTGTACAAATAAATGTGTGTAATATTAATTCTAAGAATAAAACACATCAATCCAGTTCTGCCTATTATGCTCTATAGGATCTTGACCTACAGAGCCAGGTGTCAACTGTACTGTTTCAACCAGAGCGCCCGGCGCTGTGACCTTTTGGTCGCTAATGTTAAATAAGACGCTGGTGGCCGCATCAGCGCCGACGATTTTCTTTTTTTAAATCGCAAACAAATGGCACTGGGTGGCGCTGAAGGATCTTAAATAAGGCTCCATGTTAATGTTCTTTGACCATAAAAAACAAGAAGCTGCTCACATTTAATGTGCATGTTATTAAATATTAGATATCATTCATGTAAAAAAAAGTAAAAATAGAATACCATTTTTTTAACCTGAAAAAATCAATTTAGAATTTCACTAAAACATCCTTGTGGCTGCTAACATACTACCACAAAATAAATGAGATATAAAAAAAAATTGACCAATAGAGTGCAATACAAACTGTCATCCAAATATCTTGTTTACCAGTCAATAACTCTTTAACACACTGAGTGTCCCAATATTATTCATGGGTTCTTACTAGCTATGTGCAAAATACATATACAATTAATTATGTGAATACCCCTGGTAGCTCCAGTACTTGTATGACAGCAAGAAAGAGATAACATCAATCAATATTGTGCTACATATACAGTATTCTTAAAGAGGACCAACACCCAGCCTGATCAGCATTCACGAGCCGATCCAATCCCTCCCCATGGGGCATCCAAAATCGGGATGCCCCGATGTGTGAAACCCCCCCAGGACGCCCACTGCACTTACCTGAATCCTGGTCAAATGGCGCATGCGCAGGCCGCGGCCGAATCTCGTGCTTCTATCTAGTAGGGCGCGTGCCATTCACAAATGGCCAGCGCGGGTGCGCTCCCTGTTAGATGGAAGTGTAAGATGCGGCCACCAGTGCGCTCGGAGCCGCTGAGGTTTGACGCAGCCTTGACGCGCATACCTCAGCGGCTCCGAGCGCGCTGATTGAACGAGAGGCCGCACATGCGCCGTAGGAGCGGGGTGAGGTGAGTTGAATCGGGCGATCTGAGGGGTTTCACATAGCGATCCCCCGATCGGAGGTGCCCCGGGGAAGTGGACCAAAACCCAGGAAAGTCAAAATCCTGGGTGTTGGTCCACTTTAATCCCGTATCCTTATAACCAAGTTTCAGATGACAGACATTAGGCGAGATTTATATTATACTGTGATTATTGTGGCATGTTCATAATTATTTTTTCTGTATTTATAATAAAATACAATAATACAAAAATACAAAATCCAGGACTTTGTATTTATAGTGGTTTTCTGCTGTTGTTAAAAAGCTTTTGCTCATCAATAGCTCCAAGGAGACCTGTAAGGAAAGTCAGGAATCTCTGCTGTGCACTTTTTTTTGTTAAACATTTGTGTTAATGTTCATTTGTGCAAGTACTTTATTATGCCTTAAGTGTACTTGCACCGACACCCTGACAATCTCAGTGTGCAGCTGTGATGTCAAAAAGAATCATTACCGCTAACAGTGACAATAGTATCTTATTGTATTCAACTTTTTCACAGGAAGTGCTGCAGGCAATTATAAGACGCATCTTATTACCAGAGAATGAGCAGAAGGGGGCAATTAGGAGTTCCAGTGACAGGTTATTGGAGGAGATTCCCAATCTGATGCCCTTATGCTTCTACCGTGTTTCCCCGAAAGTAAGACACTGTCTTACTTCCTTTTTATCCCCAAAAGCCCCACTACGTCTTACTTTCGGGGTATGTCTTATATTGGAAAAAACCCACTTTTTGGGGAATCCTTCAACGATGTCTTCTCTCACACGCTGCTCCTTCCCTCACACAAAGATGGCGGGCTCGCTCACTCCCTTAAATATGCCGGATGACGTTGGTGAGCGAGCCCGTCATTTTCATGTGAGGGACAGAGCAGTGTGAGAGAAGGCCTTGCTGGCCAATAGGGGGAGACCTAGTAATTACATCAGGTGGAGGGGCGGGGTTTACAAAGCCGCAACAACTCACAGCGACAGCAGCTGTGAGCGGCGGTGCCGGCCGCCGCGGACTTCACTGGGGGGGGTGATAGCCTATGCGCGGGGATGATCACCAGTGAGGGGGGCCCCCGGTCGGAGTTCAGTCACGTCGGGCTCCTCGCAGCGCCCGCAGCTCACCTCCGGTCACGGCGCTGCTCCCGCTCTGTGCTGCAGTGAGAGCCAGATGACAGACGCTCCTCTGCACCCGGCGCCGCTCGTCTTCTGTGGGTCACCCGCGGTCTCTGGGGCACAGGAGAGGGGAGACCGCCCGGCAAAGCGGACCTCCCGTACAGATGCCCCGGCCTCTACAGTCAGTGGGGGCGATAGGTCAGTGGCAAGATGGCGGCCGTGCCTCAGCTCCTGCGCTCGCAGCCCCGGATCCACCGCCGCCTCTCCTCCTCTCAGGTAGGTCCCGTCGGCGCAGGGGGATACACGCCGGAAATCGCTTCCCTCAGCCCCGTTCGACAACAATGTTATTTCCCCGAAAGTAAGACATATGTCTTACTTTCGGGGTACGGCTTATATTAGGCGACCCCTCTGAAACTCCCCATACGTCTTACAATCGGGGGTGTCTTACTATCGGGGAAAGACGGTAACTAGGGATGAGCGAATCGATCCGGACGAACCCGGATTCTTTCCGAATTTCATTAAAAATTCGATTCTGAACGAATCCGAATTTCCCCGCGATTCGATAGATCGAAGTTTTGCTTTAAACTACATTTACTTCAATTACAGGCATTGTAAAATGGTGGATGGACATGTCTGGACATATCCCCTGGGGCAAGTTATCATGGGAAGGTCACATGCAGCCTATCAGCAGCCAGGAGCCCCGGTGACGTCACAGCGCTATATAAAGCGGCGGCCATCTTGCTTGTGCGCATTTGAGACTTGCAGTGCACAGACAACGGAGGACAGGGAGAGAGTAACAGAGAGGCAGGGAGACCCACAGAGACCCACAGAGTGCCAGGGAGAGCCAGGGAGAGCCAGGGAAAGATAGTGAAAAAGCATAGTGAAAAAGCAGATAAAGTGACAGGGAAAGAAAGCTTTTTTTATTTTCATTTCACTTCATTTGCCAGATCAGTTTTAAATTGCTGTTTTCTGCTGTAAAAATTCCTGGCCACTGTGCATCTCATGTTGGCAGTGGCACATTTAACATTTCTTATAGCTCGATTAGTTTTAATTTTTTTGGTCTGCTGTAAAAACCCCAGCCCACAGGGGCATTCCATTTCAGCACGTGACCCTATCTTTTATACAAAATCCCACACCTGCACCCAGCACCCTGTTATACAAAATAAGCGTGTTTCAGCCTCAGCTGTACTAAGTTATTGAATTTTGCATTGGTTTTGGTCTGCTTTAAATACACCGGGCCGTAGGGTATCCCAAACCACCACGTTGCACCCTATCTGTTATGCTAAATAAGCGTGCTTCTGCCTCAGCTTTATTAAGTTATTGCATTTTGAATTGGTTTTGGTCTGCTTTAAATACACCAGGCCGCAGGGTATCCCAAACCACCACATGGCACCCTATCTGTTATACTAAATAAGTGTGCTTCTGCCTCAGCTTTATTAAGTTATTGCATTTTGAATTGGTTTTTGTCCTGCTGTCAATACACCAGGCCACAGGGTATCCCAAACCACCACGTTGCACCCTATCTGTTATACTAAATAAGCATCTACAGCCTCAGCTTTATTAAGTTATTGCATTTTGAATTGGTTTTGGTCTGCTTTAAATACACCAGGCCGCAGGGTACCCCAAACCACCACGTTGCACCCTATCTGTTATACTAAATAAGTGTGCTTCTGCCTCAGCTTTATTAGGTTATTGCATTTTGAATTGGTTTTTGTCCTGCTGTCAATACACCAGGCCGCAGGGTATCCCAAACCACCACGTTGCACCCTATCTGTTATACTAAATAAGCATCTACAGCCTCAGCTTTATTAAGTTATTGCATTTTTAATTGGTTTTGGTCTTCTTTAAATACACCAGGCCGCAGGGTATCCCAAACCACCACGTGCCACCCTATCTGTTATACTAAATAAGTGTGCTTCTGCCTCAGCTTTATTAAGTTATTGCATTTTGAATTGGTTTTTGTCCTTCTGTCAATACACCAGGCCGCAGGGTATCCCAAATCACCATGTTGCACCCTATCTGTTATACTAAATAAGCATCTACAGCCTCAGCTTTATTAAGTTATTGCATTTTGAATTGGTTTTGGTCTGCTTTAAATACACCAGGCCGCAGGGTATCCCAAACCACCACGTGGCACCCTATCTGTTATACTAAATAAGCGTGCTTCTGCCTCAGCTTTATTAAGTTATTGCATTTTGAATTGGTTTTTGTCCTGCTGTCAATACACCAGGCCGCAGGGTATCCCGAACCACCACGTTGCACCCTATCTGTTATACTAAATAAGCATCTACAGTCTCAGCTTTATTAAGCTATTGCATTTTGAATTGGTTTTTGTCCTGCTTTAAATACACCAGGCCGCAGGGTATCCCAAACCACCACGTGGCACCCTATCTGTTATACAAAATAAGCGTGCTTCTGCCTCAGCTGTACTAAGTTATTTAATATTGCATTGGTTTCTGTCTGCTGTCATTACACCAGAACGCAGGGTATCCCAAACTTGCACCTAGCACCCTATCTGTTATACAAAATAAGCGTGCTTCTGCCTCAGCTGTACTAAGTTATTTAATTTTGCATTGGTTTCTGTCTGCTGTCATTACACCAGGCCGCAGGGTATCCCAAACTTGCACCTAGCACCCTATCTGTTATACAAAATAAGCGTGCTTCTGCCTCAGCTTTACTAAGTTATTTAATTTTGCATTGGTTTCTGTCTGCTGTCATTACACCAGGCCGCAGGGTATCCCAAACTTGCACCTAGCACCCTATCTGTTATACAAAATAAGCGTGCTTCTGCCTCAGCTTTACTAAGTTATTTAATTTTGCATTGGTTTCTGTCTGCTGTCATTACACCAGGCCGCAGGGTATCCCAAACTTGCACCTAGCACCCTATCTGTTATACAAAATTAGCGTGTTTCAGCCTCAGCTGTACTAAGTTATTTAATTTTGCATTGGTTTCTGACTGCTGTCATTACACCAGACCGCAGGGCATCCCAAACTTGCACCTAGCACCCTATCTGTTATACAAAATAAGCAAATACATAAAAATGTCAGGCAGACAAGTGGCAGGAAGTTCAAAGGGGAGTGGCAGAGGCCAAGATTCTGCAGGCAGAGGTTGCAGCAGACTAGGGGCGAGTGGCAGCAGGAGTCATGGTGAGAGACCTGATCTGCCAGTATCTGCTAGCGGTTGTGTTTCCACCAGTAACGCATCTGCCGTGGTAGATTGGTTAACGCGCTCATCAACATCATCACAAGTTACATCTGAGACCCCCAGTCTAGGGTCGGTAGGTTCCTCTGACACAACCCTGAGTTGGCATGCCCCGACAGCAGCCCCTGTCCTCCCATTGCCTCTGTCCTACGCCGTTCCCTCCCCCAGCAACGTATCCTATGCTTTGGGTTCAGCTCCACTCTTTAGTGAGGAGGATGATCAGATAGAGGACAGTCAGCAGCTACTGCCCAGCCATGAAATGGAGGTGGCTTCTTTAGCTCGGCAGACAAATAGTGATGTGGACAGTGTCGTGGGTGTTGCGAGCTTTCCAGCTCCTGCGCCAGACACTGTGGAGGAAACCGAGAACATCAGTGATGTACAGCCACAACTCGGTGATTATGATGAAGCCGATCGCACTTGGGAGCCGGGTGATAAAGGGGCTTCATCGTCATCATCAGGAGAAGAGGGGCGCAGGTTGCCCCGGAGTCAGCAGCTGAGGCAGCAAGGTGTTAGCAGCATGGTTGGCAGTCAGCATGGGGGCACAATTGTAAAGCCTGGAGCCAAACAGGGCTGGGGCCGGGGTAGAGCACCTGCTGCGCGGCAGACTACCTTAACGGGAGGTAGTGGGTGGAGCAGTGGTTCCTGGAGTTGGCGATAGTAGCAGTGAATCAGTGCGGACTGTTGGTGGGAAAAGTAGCTACTCGGCAGTGTGGCAGTTTTCCCTGAAGCATCCGCAGGAGAGTAACATGGCCACATGTAAGATATGTAGGCAGAAGGTGAAGCGTGGCCACGGCCCTGCGTCAACATATGATGCAGCACCATAAAGCGGCCTGGGAGAAACGAGGCTCCGAAGAGGTGGTCCAGCCTGCTTCCTCACCAAGTGGCATGCCGCTCCCAATTTCTGCCAGCCAAGGCTCCAGCACCTCAGCCGAAGGCAGCTGTGCGTCATACCCATCCTCTGTCGCTCCTGCTCCTCCTCCAAGTCATGCATCCCGCCAGCAATTCATCAGTGAAGCCATGTCCAAGAGACAGCAGTATGCGCCCACTCATCCTACAGTGCAGAAGCTGAATGTGCTCCTGTCCAAGTTGCTGGTGCTTCAGTCGCTCCCACCCTTCAGGTGGTGGACTCTGCACCTTTCAGAGAACTGATGGCTTGTGCCGAGCAGAGGTGGAGAGTCCCAAGCCGTCATTTCTTTGCCAAGAAGGCAGTACCAGCGCTGCACACTTTTGTCGAACAGAAGGTGGGCCAGTCCTTGAGCCTGTCCGTGTGTAGCAAAGTGCATGGCAGCGCCGACGTCTGGAGCTGTAACTACGGTCAGGGACAGTACATGTCATTTACGGCCCACTGGGTGAATGTGGTCCCTTTGCAGCAGCAGCAGCAGCAACTTGGACAGGTCACGCCGCTTCGGCCTCCGCGCTCCCTGCCCGTTGGGCCTGTGACACCGTGCGACTTGGCCTCCTCATCCTCCGCCATCTCCTCACCCTCCACTGTAGGCTCTAGTCTCAGTGCCCCTCCAGTCTACCATGTGTGCAGGGCATGGAGGTGTCACACAGTGCTTCACATGGTTTGTCTTGGCGAACGGAGTCACACAGGGCAGGAACTGCTTCAATTTATTCATCAGGAAATCCAAACATTGCTTACTCCAAGAAAACTAAAAATGGGAATCGTGGTTACCGACAATGGGAAGAACATTTTGTCTGCGCTGCGCCAAGGAAGGCTGACCCATGCCCACTGCATGGCTCACGTCTTCAATCTGGTTGTCAAGCGGATTCTGAAGTGTTCCCCCCATATGCAAGACATCCTAACAACTTCAAGGAAACTTTGCATGCACTTCAGCCACTCATACACCGCCAAACACACCCTTCTTGAGCTACAGCATCAGAACGGTATCCCCCAACATAGTTTGATTTGCGATGTTTCCACCCGTTGGAATTCCACCCTTCACATGTTGGACCGATTATATGAACAGAGAAAAGCCATCACGGATTTCCTGATGATCCAAGCGGATAGGGGGACTCCCCTGTGTAACTTCCATGTCAACCAGTGGCAGCTCATACGTGACACCTGCTGTTTGCTCAGGCCCTTTGAGGAAGCCACTTTATTTGTCAGTCGGCAGGATTACGGGATGAACGACGTGATTCCACTGCTTTATGTACTACAGCACATGTTGGAAACCATGGCTGGTCAGGGCACTGGAGACATGGCGTCTACATCTTACGGCCACATGAACCCCGTTGGAGCTGAACTGGAGGAGGAGGAAGAGGAGGAGGAGTGGCCAAGTGAAGCACAGTTTAGGCTTGGCGAAATGGCTGGTTTATCTACTCAGCGGACAGGAGAGGAGGAACAGGAGCAGCCAGAGGAGCTACAGGGTTTTGAGGAAGGCGAGACAGAGGACCCAGACACACCGTGGCAGTATGCAGTGGAGATGGAGACAGGTAGTCCCTCCGAGTCACTTGCGCAAATTGCAGGAAGCATGCTCATGTGCTTGCTTAGTGACCCCAGAATTGTTTCCATTTGTCAGCGGGATGACTTCTGGCTGTCCACCTTATTGGACCCTCGCTTCCGGCACAAAATGGGGGGATTTTTTAAACCCGCCGAGAGGGAGGACAAACTGAACTACTACAAAGACATTCTACAGTCAGTTGGCCGATGCCTATCTGCGCCATGGTCCATACTCTCGCAGGTCTGACTCGGGGGGACCTCTCCGCTCACCTTCCACTGCCATGCCTGCTGGGGGGGTTGGCAGGAGCAGCAGCAGCAGCTCCCTCAACAGCAGCCTCAGTCTTCAGTCGCTAATGAGTAGCTCTCTACACCCGCATAGTGAGGCTACTCATGAGCAGCAGGAAGACCTGGAGGAGGACCTCAACCAGCAGGTCATGTCATACCTTGACATTACCATGCCAACACACCTTGAGGATCCGCTGGACTTCTGGGCAGCCAAACTTGGCTTGTGGCCGCAACTAGCAGAGTTTGCCCTGGAAAAGCTGTCCTGCCCGGCAAGTAGCGTGCCATCTGAGCAGGTGTTTAGTGCGGCGGGGGCCATAGTTACGGCGAGGAGAACTCGTCTGTCAACTAAAAATGTGGAGAGACTCACCTTTGTCAAAATGAATCAGGGATGGATCAGCCAGGATTTCCACCCACCAATGGCTGATGCATGCGACTAGATTCAGCATGGTGCCACGTTTTACACTTTCCAAATGGTGCAAAACATGTTTATGTCTTTAGGCCAATTATTGGGCTCCTGCTGATGCCAACTTCAGGGTGTGCCTTCCAACCAATTTTTGGCCTCCTGCTGATGCCAACTTTAGGGTGGGCCTTTCAGCCAATTTTTGGCCTCCTGCTGCTGCTGCTGCCAACTCCAGGGTGTCTTTCAAGCAATGTTTGGGCTCCTGCTTATGCTGCTGCAAACTCCAGGGTGTGCCTTCCAGCTAATGTATATGCTCCTGCTGCTGCCAACTTCAGAGTGCCTTCCAGCCAACTTCTAGATTCCTGCTGCTGCTGCCAACTCCAGGGTGTGTCAGTCAATTTTTGGGCTCCTGCTGCGGCTGCTGCCAACTCCAGTGTCTCTTTAAAGCAAGGTTTGGGCTCCTGCTGCTGCTTGCAACTCCAGGGTGTGATTCATCCAATTTTTGGCCTCCTGCTGCTGCTGCTGCCAACTCCAGGGTGTCTTTCAAGCAATGTTTGGGCTCCTGCTTATGCTGCTGCAAACTCCAGGGTGTGCCTTCCAGCTAATGTATGTGCTCCTGCTGCTGCCAACTTCAGAGTGCCTTCCAGCCAACTTCTAGGTTCCTGCTGCTGCTGCTGCTGCTGCTGCCAACTCCAGGGTGTGTCAGTCAATTTTTGGGCTCCTGCTGCAGCTGCTGCCAACTCCAGTGTCTCTTTAAAGCAAGGTTTGGGCTCCTGCTGCTGCTTGCAACTCCAGGGTGTGATTCATCCAATTTTTGGCCTCCTGCTGCCAACTCCAGCATCTCTTTAAAGCAATGTTTGGGCTCCTGCTGCTGCTTGCAACTCCAGGGTGTGATTCATCCAATTTTTGGGCTCCTGCTGCCAACTCCCATGTCTCTTTCAAGCTATGTTTGGGCTGCTGCTGCTTGCAACTCCAGGGTGTGATTCATCCAATTTTTGGGCTCCTGCCGCCAACTCCAGTGTCTCTTTCAAGCTATGTTTGGGCTGCTGCTGCTTGCAACTCCAGGGTGTGATTCATCCAATTTTTGGGCTCCTGCTGCCAACTCCAGTGTCTCTTTCAGCCAATGTTTGGGCTCCTGCTGCTGCTGCTTGCAACTCCAGGGTGTGATTCTTCCAATTTTTGGGCTCCTGCTGCCAACTCCAGTGTCTCTTTAAAGTAATGTTTGTGCTCCTGCTGCTGCTTGCAACTCCAGGGTGTGATTCTTCCAATTTTTGGGCTCCTGCTGCCAACTCCAGTGTCTCTTTAAAGTAATGTTTGTGCTCCTGCTGCTGCTTGCAACTCCAGGGTGTGATGCATCCAATTTTTGGGCTCCTGCTGCTGCTTGCAACTCCAGGGTGTGATTCATCCAATTTTTGGGCTCCTGCTGCCAACTCCAGTGTGTCTTTCAAGCAATGTTTGGGCTCCTGCTGCTCCTGCTGCCAACTCCAGTGTCTCTTTCAAGCAATGTTTGGGCTCCTGCTGCTCCTGCTGCCAACTCCAGTGTGTTTTTCAAGCAATGTTTGGGCTCCTGCTGCCAACTCCAGTGTGTCTTTCAAGCAATGTTTGGGCTCCTGCTGCTCCTGCTGCTAACTCCAGTGTGTCTTTCAAGCAATGTTTGGGCTCCTGCTGCCAACTCCAGTGTCTCTTTCAAGCAATGCTTGGGCTCCTGCTGCTGCTGCTTGGAACTCCAGGGTGTCATTCAGCCAATTTTTGGGCTCCTGCTGCCAACTCCAGTGTCTCTTTCAATCTATGCTTGGGCTCCTGCTGCTGCTGCTTGGAACTCCAGGGTGTCATTCAGCCAATTTTTGGGCTCCTGCTGCCAACTCCAGTGTCTCTTTCAAGCTATGTTTGGGCTCCTGCTGCTGCCAACTCCAGTGTGTCTTTCAAGCAATGTTTTGGCTCCTGCTGCCAACTCCAGTGTCTCTTTTAGCCAATGTTTGGGCTCCTGCTGCCAACTCCAGTGTGTCTTTCAATCAATGCTTGGGCTCCTGCTGCTGCTGCTGCCAACTCCAGTGTGTCTTGCAAGCAATGTTTGGGCTCCTGCTGCTCCTGCTGCCAACTCCAGTGTGTCTTTCAAGCAATGTTTGGGCTCCTGCTGCCAACTCCAGTGTGTCTTTCATGCAAAGTTTGGGCTCCATAGTCTGATTTGTGATGTTTCCACCCGTTGGAATTCCACCCTTCACATGTTGGACCGATTATATGAACAGAGAAAGCCATCACGGATTTCCAGATGATCCAAGCGGATAGGGGGACTCCCCTGTGTAACTTCAATGTCAACCAGTGGCAGCTCATACGTGACACCTGCCGTTTGCTCAGGCCCTTTGAGGAAGCCACTTTATTTGTCTGTCGGCAGGATTACGAGATGAGCGACGTGATTCCACTGCTTTATGTACTACAGCACATGTTGGAAACCATGGCTGGTCAGGGCACTGGAGACATGGCGTCTACATCTTACAGCCAAATGAACCCCGTTGGAGCTGAACTGGAGGAGGAGGAGGAGGAAGAGGAGGAGGAGTGGCCAAGTGAAGCACAGTTTAGGCTTGGCGAAATGGCTGGTTTATCTACTCAGCGGACAGGAGAGGAGGAACAGGAGCAGCCAGAGGAGCTAGAGGGTTTTGAGGAAGGCGAGACAGAGGACCCAGACACACCGTGGCAGTATGCAGTGGAGATGGAGACAGGTAGTCCCTCCGAGTCACTTGCGCAAATGGCAGGAAGCATGCTCACGTGCTTGCGTAGTGACCCCAGAATTGTTTCCATTTGTCAGCGGGATGACTTCTGGCTGTCCACCTTATTGGACCCTCACTTCCGGCACAAAATGGGGGCATTTTTTAAACCCGCCGAGAGGGAGGACAAACTGAACTACTACAAAGACATTCTACGTAGTCAGTTGGCCGATGCCTATCTGCGCCATGGTCCATACTCTCGCAGGTCTGACTCGGGGGGACCTCTCCGCTCACCTTCCACTGTCATGCCTGCTGGAGGGGTTGGCAGGAGCAGCAGCAGCAGCTCCCTCAACAGCAGCCTCAGTCTTCAGTCGCTAATGAGTAGCTCTCTACACCCGCATAGTGAGGCTACTCATGAGCAGCAGGAAGACCTGGAGGAGGACCTCAACCAGCAGGTCATGTCATACCTTGACATTACCATGCCAACACACCTTGAGGATCCGCTGGACTTCTGGGCAGCCAAACTTGGCTTGTGGCCGCAACTAGCAGAGTTTGCCCTGGAAAAGCTGTCCTGCCCGGCAAGTAGCGTGCCATCTGAGCAGGTGTTTAGTGCGGCGGGGGCCATAGTTACGGCTGTCAACTAAAAATGTGGAGAGACTCACCTTTGTCAAAATGAATCAGGGATGGATCAGCCAGGATTTCCACCCACCAATGGCTGATGCATGCGACTAGATTCAGCATGGTGCCACGTTTTACACTTTCCAAATGGTGCAAAACATGTTTATGTCTTTAGGCCAATTATTGGGCTCCTGCTGATGCCAACTTCAGGGTGTGCCTTCCAACCAATTTTTGGCCTCCTGCTGATGCCAACTTTAGGGTGGGCCTTTCAGCCAATTTTTGGCCTCCTGCTGCTGCTGCTGCCAACTCCAGGGTGTCTTTCAAGCAATGTTTGGGCTCCTGCTTATGCTGCTGCAAACTCCAGGGTGTGCCTTCCAGCTAATGTATGTGCTCCTGCTGCTGCCAACTTCAGGGTGCCTTCCAGCCAACTTCTAGGTTCCTGCTGCTGCTGCTGCCAACTCCAGGGTGTGTCAGTCAATTTTTGGGCTCCTGCTGCGGCTGCTGCCAACTCCAGTGTCTCTTTAAAGCAAGGTTTGGGCTCCTGCTGCTGCTTGCAACTCCAGGGTGTGATTCGTCCAATTTTTGGCCTCCTGCTGCCAACTCCAGCGTCTCTTTAAAGCAATGTTTGGGCTCCTGCTGCTGCTTGCAACTCCAGGGTGTGATTCATCCAATTTTTGGGCTCCTGCTGCCAACTCCCATGTCTCTTTCAAGCTATGTTTGGGCTGCTGCTGCTTGCAACTCCAGGGTGTGATTCATCCAATTTTTGGGCTCCTGCTGCCAACTCCAGTGTCTCTTTCAAGCTATGTTTGGGCTGCTGCTGCTTGCAACTCCAGGGTGTGATTCATCCAATTTTTGGGCTCCTGCTGCCAACTCCAGTGTCTCTTTCAGCCAATGTTTGGGCTCCTGCTGCTGCTGCTTGCAACTCCAGGGTGTGATTCTTCCAATTTTTGGGCTCCTGCTGCCAACTCCAGTGTCTCTTTAAAGTAATGTTTGTGCTCCTGCTGCTGCTTGCAACTCCATGGTGTGATTCATCCAATTTTTGGGCTCCTGCTGCCAACTCCAGTGTCTATTTCAAGCTATGTTTTGGCTCCTGCTGCTGCTTGCAACTCCAGGGTGTGATTCATCCAATTTTTGGGCTCCTGCTGCTGCTTGCAACTCCAGGGTGTGATTCATCCAATTTTTGGCCTCCTGCTGCCAACTCCAGTGTGTCTTTCAAGCAATGTTTGGGCTCCTGCTGCCAACTCCAGTGTGTCTTTCAAGCAATGTTTGGGCTCCTGCTGCCAACTCCAGTGTGTCTTTCAAGCAATGTTTGGGCTCCTGCTGCTCCTGCTGCTAACTCCAGTGTGTCTTTCAAGCAATATTTGGGCTCCTGCTGCCAACTCCAGTGTCTCTTTCAGCCAATGTTTGGGCTCCTGCTGCTGCTGCCGGCAACTGCAGTGTGTCTTTAGGCCAATTTTTGGGCTTCTACTGCCAACTCCAGTGTCTCTTTGAAGCAATGTTTGGGCTCTTGCTGCTCCTGCTGCCAACTCCAGTGTGTCTTTCAAGCAATGTTTGGGCTCCTGCTGCTCCTGCTGCCAACTCCAGTGTCTTTTTCAAGCAATGTTTTGGCTCCTGCTGCTACTGCTTGCAACTCCAGTGCCTCTTTCAATCTATGTTTGGGCTCCTGCTGCTGCTTGGAACTCCAGGGTGTCATTCAGCCAATTTTTGGGCTCCTGCTGACAACTCCAATGTCTCTTTCAAGCTATGTTTGGGCCCCTGCTGCTGCTGCTGCCAACTCCAGTGTGTCTTTCAAGCAATGTTTTGGCTCCTGCTGCCAACTCCAGTGTCTCTTTCAGCCAATGTTTGGGCTCTTGCTGCTGCTGGCAACTGCAGTGTGTCTTTAGGCCAATTTTTGGGCTCCTGCTGCCAACTCCAGTGTCTCTTTCAAGCAATGTTTGGGCTCCTGCCGCTCCTGCTGCCAACTCCAGTGTGTCTTTCAAGCAATGTTTGGGCTCCTGCTGCCGCTGCTGCCACCTCCATTGTGTCTTTCAAGCAATGTTTGGGCTCCTGCTGCTCCTGCTGCCAACTCCAGTGTCTCTTTCAAGCTATGTTTGGGCTGCTGCTGCTGCTGCTTGCAACTCCAGGGTGTCATTCAGCCATTTTTTGGGCTCCTGCTGCCAACTCCAGTGTCTCTTTCAATCTATGTTTGGGCTCCTGCTGCTGCTGCTTGGAACTTCAGGGTGTCATTCAGCCAATTTTTGGGCTCCTGCTGCCAACTCCAGTGTCTCTTTCAAGCTATGTTTGGGCTCCTGCTGCTGCCAACTCCAGTGTGTCTTTCAAGCAATGTTTTGGCTCCTGCTGCCAACTCCAGTGTCTCTTTCAGCCAATGTTTGGGCTCCTGCTGCCAACTCCAGTGTGTCTTTTAACCAATGCTTGGGCTCCTGCTACCACTGCTGCCAACTCCAGTGTGTCTTTCAAGCAATGTTTGTGCTCCTGCTGCCAACTCCAGTGTGTCTTTCAAGCCATGTTTGGGATCCTGCTGCCAACTCCAGTTTGTCTTTCAATCAATGTTTGGGCTCCTGCTGCTCCTGCTGCCAACTCCAGTGTGTCTTTCAAGCAATGTTTGGGCTCCTGCTGCCAACTCCAGTGTGTCTTTCAAGCAATGTTTGGGCTCCTGCTGCTGCTTACAACTCCAGGGTGTGATTCATCCAATTTTTGGGCTCCTGCTGCCAGCTCCAGTGTCTCTTTAAAGCAATGTTTGGGCTCCTCCTGCTGCTTGCAACTCCAGGGTGTGATTCATCCAATTTTTGGGCTCCTGCTGCCAACTCCAGTGTCTCTTTCAAGCTATGTCTGGCTCCTGCTGCTGCTGCTTGCAACTCCAGGGTGTGATTCATCTAATTTTTGGGCTCCTGCTGCTGCCAGCTCCAGGGTATGTTTTTCAGGCACTATAGGGGCCCCTCATAGTGATGCCACCTCAACTCTCTGCAATTGTGCGAGTCTATTAGCGATGCCTCTGATCTGCATGTGATAATTATTTACAGTATTATTTCAATAACCCAGAACGTGTCCTATGCATATTACAGCAAGGCAGAATGGTTTACAACCCTATTGAGGCTCTAGGAGGCTCAGAAATAGCCGTTTTTAATAGCGATTCATCGCGAATAAATTCGGGTCGAAACTATTTTTGTCGGAAAATTCGGCGAATCAGTCGAATCGAATCATTTCATTTCAAAAGTTTGCTTATCTCTACTTCTAACAATACAGATATTTTTTTATTCTGTGCTCAGTGTGATGGAAATATTGTGTCTTATGAAGTGCTATTCCCAGAAATGCCATCTGTATGTAATACAGGATTTCTTGAAATCAAATTCAGTTACTTACCATATTTTTTGCCCTGTAAGACGCACTTATGTTTCCCCAAAAGTTGGGGGAAAATGTCAGTGCGCCTTATCGGGGGAATGTAAAAAAAAGAAAAAAAAAGATAAAAGCCTCTTCCGGCTTCAGCACACGCAAGCACCCGGGTCCGTGCAGCAGGTGGAGGTGGCCTGCACCGAGTCGGTGCAGGCCACACCCACCCGCTGCCCTGACCTGGGTGTTTGCCCGTGCCCAGGAAGAGGCAGCAGATGGAGGAGCGGCAGGCGCTGTCTCTGGCCCTCCTGCTGCTGTGGCTGCCGGAAAAAACAGCGATAGCAGCGGCGGGGACCGGGACAGAGCCCGCCGCTGCTTCTTACGGCCGGCTCCGTGAAGCGGGTGGGCATGGCCTGCGCCGGCGCAGACAGGTGCAGGCCACGCCCACCCGATTCACAGATCCGGCCGCTTGTCAACGGAGCGGTGTCAGCGGAGAGGTGAGTTTTCCTTTTTTTTAATTTACTTCTGCTGCTTTGCTTATGATAATGGGGTGAGGGGGGGATGCCACACTGCCTATGGGAATGGGGGGATGGGAGGGGCCACACCACACTGCATATATGGGGAACGTGGGAGGGGGATGCCACACTGCATATGGGAATTGGGGGGTGCCACACCACACTGCCTATATGGGGAACAGGGAAGGGGGATGCCATACTGCATATGGGAATAGTGGGGAATGCCACACTGCCTACATGGGGAATGGGAGGGGGGGAATGGCACACTGCTTATATGGGGAATGGGAGGGGGGATGCCACACTGCCTATGGGAATGGGGGGGAATGCCACACTGCCTTAATGGGTAATGGGAGAGGGGAATGCCACACTGCCTATATGGGGAATGGGAGGGTGGAATGCCACACTGTCTAAATGGGGAATGGGAGGGGGGTGCCACACTGTCTATATGGGGAATGGGAGGGGGGTATGCGACACTGCCTATATGGGGAATGGGTGGGGGGGATGCGACACTGCCTTTATGGGTAATAGGTGGGGGAAATGCCACACTGCCTATGATAATGGGGGGGGCACACTGCCTATATGGGGAATGGGTGGGGGAAATGCCACACTGTCTATATGGGGAATGGGAGGGTGGAATGCCACACTGTCTATATGGGGAATGGGAGGGGGTGCCACACTGTCTATATGGGGAATGGGAGGGGGGTGCCACACTGTCTATATGGGGAATGGGAGGGGGTGGATGCGGCACTGCCTATATGGGGAATGGGTGGGGGAAATGCCACACTGCCTATGATAATGGGGGGGGCACACTGCCTATATGGGGAATGGGTGGGGGAAATGCCACACTGCTTATATGGGGAATGGGAGGGGGGAATGCCACAGTGCCTATATGGGGAATGGGGGGGATGCCACACTGCCTATATGGGGAATGCGAGGGGGGATGCCACACTTCCTATATGGGGAATGGGGGGTGCCACACTGCTTATATGGGTAATGGGAGGGGGAATGCCACACTGCCTATATGGGGAATGGGATGGGGGCATACCAAACTGTATATGGGAATGGGAGGGGAGAATACCACGCTGCCCATGAGGAATGGAATAGGGGGAATGCCACACTGTCTGTAATGGTGAGTTTTTGGTTTAAAATTTTTTTTTCTTATTTTCCTCCTCCAAATTGTCTTATAGGGCGAAAAATGTGGTAATAGAAAGTGAAGGAACTCAGGCATCCCATATTTGAAGATGCAAACCCCCATCTTAAAGCGGACCAAAACCCACTGAACTTGCGAAATACATTTGGCCAAAACCCCAGGTAATACTTTCATAGGGTGTAGAACTAGAAGAGGATATTTTTGCTTTTCAAATTGTTCTGGAACACTTTTTTTTTGCTGTCCCTCTCTGTAAGATGGTAGACTGACTATCAGTCATTGCATAGTTGTGACAATTACATCATTGCCACACTCAACAGTGACAATGAATGGAGGAGGCAGAACTTTACAGCTAAAAGAGGCCACATTATCTGAGATTAGGGTGAAGCAGGAGCAGTGAGAATTGTCAAAAGGTGCTCTTCATGGGAGGAGCAATTCAGGGGATGCTAGTTAAAAATGTGGGTTTTGGTCCACTTTAACTCCCTCCGGGATTCCAGGGCAGCATGCCCTGCGGCAGATCCATCAGTGTCCAAATCATTTGAAGATGCAGTTACTGGACCCATGTACAGATATAGAATTCATCAGAATTGCAGAATCCCCAGTGCAATGGGAAGATGACATTGCAGTAAGCTGTGAGTCAACTTTTAGCTGTTTACATTTCAATAGCAGGCTTGTATCTTGCATATCATGTATTATTTTTTATTTTCCATTCGCCCGATCTGCCACTGACATTTTCCCTCCACTTTTGGGGAAACATGTGCGCGTCTTATAGTGCGAAAATGTAAATATTATAAAGTCAACGCATTAGAGGATTTATGTCAGAATTAAAGGATCAATAAACACCCTGGGTAGGTAAATGAATAATTTATGTATGCAGATCTGTACAGCAAATCTAAAAGAGAGACACCTGAGAACATCAAGGGAAATGGGTTCAAAAGTCCTTGCAAATAAGAGATATTTGGGCAGTATAAACATTTCCCAGCACTGCATGAATGTATTTTCCTTCTACTCAGGATACGAAGATCAATGCAATATGAGCAATATGAGCAGAGCAGGGCACATACATCATTCAGCAGAGCGCCTCCTGATAAATGACAAATCATGTTGTTGTGGATAGAGTGTAACTGGTCATATTTGCTCACAGAAATGTCGCTTCTCCTGAAATATAGGCTCAACAGATTGACATTTTGAATATCATTTTGTTTTGGAGAAAGCTGATGTAGTGCAGCCAGTGCAAAGGACATCTATCACATTTTGACAGAAACTGAAGACAAATAACCAAGAAGACGGTATGTTATATTTCTAGAAAAAATATATATACATATATAACAAATATCTTCAAATGCCCTTTGAAAGTGCCAGGCATACATCAGAATATGCTAAAAAAGCAGTGAATCTATTCCGGCACAGGTTTTATTGAAGCCTACCATTAACCCTTTCGCTGCCACCCTACCTGTAGCTTTTGTCACCCTCTGTTGCTAGACCATGTTTCACTATCTTGTACTACACATGTTCAACTGTGATTTTTGAAAGGATTTCCCAGGAAAATGATATATAGTTTTTTTCAACAGAGTCTGGGCTTCAACATGAAATGTCTTGTTTGGCCTTTTTTTAGTGTATTCTCAATACTTTTTGGTGAAACGTGCAAAAAAAATTAAAAAAAATCTATTTTTTGCAATTTGTAGTGTTTTTTTGTAATAAAATTTCAATAAAATTTTATTGCGTGCGAAACCCCAATTTCTCCCGGTCACAGTGGTACCACATATGTATTGGCAGACACCCTTTCCTGCCCAGGAGACTCCCCCAAACTGAAACAGAGCTTTAGGAGATTTTCAGATAAAATACAACTGCGCTATGCGCACCTTGCAGTTGTTCCAGAAAAACAACCCTTTACATTTGAAATACCCCCACAAACTATATATTATCTGGAAGTACACGCCTCAAGCTTTCTAGGTGTACCAAGCTTGTTTATGTGGGCTTAGTTTTCTGGAAGTAATCCCTCAATGTATTCTTTGGTTGCACAAAGTTTCTCTAAAAAAGAATAAAAAGGAAGAATCAAGCCACATTTTCCTAAAAAAAACTATATGCAAACAAGTAAAATCTCAAAAAGCAACATGCTCTGAACAGAACGATACCCAACATGCATAGGTAGTGTCAAGGGAAGAGTTGGCAAACACCACAAAGTAAAGCGTGCGCATAACAGTAATTTTACTTGAAAATTTCAGCTCTGCAGACAAAGTGTGCACCTTGCAATTTTTCAACCAAAACAACCCTTTACATTTGGAATATCCCCATAAACCATATATGCCCTGAAAGTACACGTTAAGCTTTCTAAGAGTACCCAGATTGTTGTAGTAAGCTCACCTTTCTGGAAGTAATCCCTCGAAGAATTCTTAGCTTGCACAGGGTTTCCCTAAAAAAATGAATTAAAAAACTGAATAAATAACATGTTTTCCTAAAATACAAATATGCAAACAAAAAAAAAACAAGCTAAATCTGAAAGCGCAAGGTCCTCCGAGCAGAACAATACCCAACATGCATGGGTACTATTAACCCTTTTAATTGCCAGCCTACTTGAAGTTTTGTCACCCTCTGTTGACAGGTCATTTTCCCCCATTTTGCGCCATGTGTAACCGTGATTTTTGCCTGAATTTTCAGGAAAAAAAAAAAAAAATATATATATATATATATATATATATATATATATATATATATAATATATATTTTTTTTTTTTTTTGCAACAGAGTTTAGGCTTTAACATGAAATGTCTTGTTTGTAATTTTTCCACTGTTTTTTAAATATTTTTGCATAAAAAAAACAAAATAATAATAATATAATATTTTTTAGACAATTGTCCCCTTTATTTTTAATAAAACATTTGTTTTATTAATAAAAACCATATTGCATGTGAAAGCCCCATTTCTCCTGATTACAACGGTATCACATATGGATCGGTAGCCCCCCCATTCTTGCCCAGGAGACCCCCAAACTGAAAAGAGCACTTTATAACATTTACAAATAAAATACTACTATCCACACTATAAATTGGTGGTCCCCACACACCCCCAAAAGCCCATCCCAAGAGAATACAAAGAGCGGCACCACCCATCAAGGTAATAATAAAAGATCTTGATTTATTGAAAATATCTAATGGCTAAAAAAACATCAAGTACAATACATAAAAACTTACATAACATATACACAATAGACACCAGGGGGCGCCAGAGGTCCCTCATATCAGTCCATAATATAGATGAATGGCTATCATATAGTCTAAGCTGGTAAGTGCAATAACAATTATAACTCTCACACACAGAGTAGTAGTCCTAGATCAATATGCTAAAAAAATATATTTTTTTTTATATAATAATACAAAATTTGCAAAAAATACATGACATGTGCAAAATAGTACAGTCACCCTGAGGAAGCAGCTGGCAGGCGCTGCGACACGCGTTGGCGGGCATTTCCACAGGGGGAGGTCCAGTTGGTCTGTATGTACTTGTATTTGTTACTTTTCTAAAAATTCCAGGGTTAGGTACCCCCGGTTATAATTATTTTCTCTGATTACGACCACACTATTCTGTTAAAAAAGTGCATTCATATTTATTTGGTTTTAAATACAAAACAAAGGAAAATATATCTGTACATCTAGTGGACAATAACATCTTCAGTGTTATGTGGATACATATTATACGGTCATTGCCATTTCTTCAATAGTTCTTGAAAATACCTTTCAGGTGGGCAGACATGTTTCGCCTTACAAAATAGGCCTTATCAATGCCCTTTCACCTGAGAAAGAAAGATATGGAAGCATAATAAGATGTAGAGAACAAATATGCTGTGGCAAATTGCTATAATAAATATGTTATCATTTATATAATAATTTAACAATTATATTGGATAAACAATGGAATACCTTATCAAGGAATTTTTTTACATTTGTCACATTGGGTGCTGTCCAATCAATGATTTCCCCAAGAAAAATCTGGTCTGTGTACCCTCTTGGAAACAGTATGTAATTTTTTGAGGTATACTAGCCCTTTAAGGGATGTTCAGCAGCTCGTCCTTTAAGAAAAATTGTTTTGAGCAGGACGCAGACCAGCCCCTATTGACGAACGAGCAGGACGCCATATATATAGGCAGTAAGGAAGGATATTTTCTTCCCCTCACGCTCCAGCTGCAACCTACAGGTATTCCATTATGACATCTTCCGTCTTCTTATTTTACACACAATGCCTGAAGCAAAACTTTAATTGAGACCCAGAATTCACAAGAATTATAGTGCACCATTCTTTTACAGCGCAGGCAGGAAGCATACCTTGACAACGCACGAACAGCACTTAGAAAATGAGGAAATACTAATGGCGATTTCACAGGAAAACGAGCATTCCTGAAAATTAGGTATGAACTATTACCCATAGAGAAACGAGAAAATATACCTTTTGAGAATTGAGATAGAATATTAGATTAAAAAAATGATGTTTTTCTTAAAGGACGAGCTGCTGAACATCCCTTAAAGGGCTAGTATACCTCAAAAAATTACATACTGTTTCCAAGAGGGTACACGGACCAGATTTTTCTTGGGGAAATCATTGAATGGACAGCACCCAATGTGACAAATGTAAAAAAAAAAAAATAAAAGTATTCCATTGTTTATCCAATATCATTGTTAAATTATTATATAAATGATAACATATTTATTATAGCAATTTGCCACAGTATATTTGTTCTCTACATCTTATTATGCTTCCATATCTTTCTTTCTCAGGTGAAAGGGCATTGATAAAGCCTATTTTGTAAAGCGAAACATGTCTGCCCACCTGAAAGATATTTTCAAGAACTATTGAAAAAATGGCAATGACCATATAATATGTATCCACATAACACTGAAGATGTTATTGTCCACTAGATGTACAGATATATCTTTTCCTTTGTTTTGCATTTAGAACCAAATAAATATGAATGAACTTTTTTAACAGAATAGTGTGGTCGTAATCAGAGAAAATAATTATAACCGGGGGTACCTAACCCTGGAAATTTTAGAAAAGTACTGTAAAATCTCGATTATGTACCCACTTTTAAAGGTAACATAGCAGGGGTATCTCAGAAAGGGTCGCACAAGCGGAGAAACCCGTGTAGGGCAACTCCACATTCCAAATAAAGTTTCAAACTTGTATTTGTTATATGTCTTTTCTTATCCATCTTGGCTGGTCCTCTTACTCTTTTGATATTGGATTGATAGTCTCTGGCACAGGCACTCTACTAGTTGTATATTTTGTACTTAGAAGTCTTATTGCACTATTTTGAACTTAAGTGGAGTAGAAGCGAGCACGTAGAATCTACACGCTTGGCACTGAAAGGGTTAATGGTGATGCACAAGGGGCAGTTACTAACATCAATGCTTCTGCACCTAAAATGTTTCATGAACTCACCCCATAAAGAGCAAATACCATAAAGAAGAGACATGCTGCTGAGTAAGATATATTGAGGAAAGGGAGGATGTGGTGTTTGCAAGGATCTAAAGCTTAGAATCCCTTACTGTGTATCATCTCTGTAATAAATTTATATTTCTTTTATAAGACTCAAAATATTAAATTCATATATTAAACATACAGAACTGTTTAAACCCATAATTACTAATAATAATAAGTCACAAGCACTTTTTGGCGATTTAGAAAATGCTTCACTCTGTGCCATTTTGTGTTGTTTTGGTGACGTTAGTCTCTGGCTGCCAGATGAAATGGGGATGAGGTACGGCAGGGTATCGTGCTTTCAAATTGAGAGGACCTGTGATTTTGTGGACTAGCCTAGACCAGTGGTTCTCAACATTTTTAGGCCAAGTACCCCCTAGATAAAAGCAGTTACAACCAAGTACCCCCAAGGATGAGAACAATTACTAATGTTACCAAAATAAATAGATCACATGAAGCAAGAAAGCATACGGTTTTACTGTTCAAATAATATACCAGACCTGTCAGGCCCCACATCTTGGTGCACAATTGAACACTGCTGAGAACCTCCTGGGGTACGTGTACTGCAAGTTGAGAAACAGTGGTTTAGACTACTGTGGAATACTGGTTAATTTTGCACCCGACAGAACATTTTGCTTTGAAGATCCAGTCCTTAGTAATAGAGTTAAATTATCTATACTATATGTTTTGTCCATGTTTATCTTTTACAGGCTACAAAGGAAAGGCCATATGAAAACTTTCCAGTGACAGGGCACCAGGCATAGATTGGAGTCTATCTGGTATTATAACCTTTTCTCTTAAGTGTTGGTTGGAGGCAGGGTCGGATTGAATCCCCTTGGACCCACCAGATGAAATCATTTTTAGGGCTGATCAGAGGAAATTTGGTGCACACCTGATGATCCTCTGGTGCACAGCCGACTGTCATGGCGCACTTACCCCCAGCCCAGTCCTGCGGCGTGGGCTTGGGTGGTGTGTGCTCGGGTGGCATGGCTGTATTGTGCCCTCAGACGGCTGCGCTGACTGTTGAATTAAAGGGCCAATGAGCCCAAAGGATACTGTGGGCGAAACGCTCTAAAAGTTTAAATGGGGCAGTCTGCCCACAGCTTATTAGATAACCAATGGGCACAGTTCTTTCCATCCTATCCTCTGCACCCATGTTCTTTAAAAGGATTCCCAGGTCATTCAGTCATTGCCCGTTATAGCGTTTAACTGGGTGTGAATTATCCTGAGATTCCCATGTTGTTTCTGTTGCCGACCTTACTAGCCTGACTGCTACCTGTACCAACCTCAGCCTGAATTACTACCACAAGCATATGTAATCCCTGGTGCCGAGAAGCTCTCTGATCTCCTGGTCTGACCCTTGGCATGACCTTTGACCTTGCCTGTTTTCTCCCTTGGAGTTCCCAGAATTGTATTCTGTACTTACCTCGGTTACCCTATTATGCCCAGTCTCACCTTCGGTCCATCCGTCTTCACCCCATGAGCTTACATCCTTTGAGCTAATAAGTCCTGTGGGCAACCGTGTCCGGTGAGGCATTTAAAGCGTCCCGGCAAACGGGGGCTTGGCCAAAGGTGAAGCTAGCTGCGGAGATTGGGGGTTGTAAGCTCACAAAGAAGATGGGTGTCCCCGAGGTAGGACACCGACTAATGGTTCATGTAATGCGGTAAATCGTGCTACATGAACCAGTATAAAGTTGTGACGTCAGTCATTAGCAAGCAGTCCACAGCTACAATCAGGAAAGTCCCCCGCTGCTGAAGCTCTTTCACTGCTCTTGCCATCATGACCGCCACCTCACGCTTGGAGAAAAGCCAGATGCTCTCTGTGAGAGGCAGACGACCAGGCATGAGGTGAAAGGCCAGACCCAGGAGGACTGTGGGACACATACTCCCAGTTGTAGCAAGATGGAGGTCCGGGAGCTGGCTGTTAGAGATGAGCGAACTTTTGAAAAATTCGATTAGACTGATTCGCCGAATTTTCCGTCAAAAATCGCTTCGACCTGAATTTATTCGCAACGAATCGCTATTAAAAACGGCTATTTCTGAGCCTCCTAGAGCCTCAATAGGGTTGTAAACCATTCTTCCTTGCTGTAACACGCATAGGACGCGTGCTGGGTTATTGAAATAATACTGTAAATAATTATCACATGCAGATCGGAGGCATCGCTAATAGAATCGCAGAGCGGCACAATTGCAGAGAGTTGAGGTGGCATCACTATGAGGGGCCCTATAGTGCCTGAAAAACACACCCTGGAGCTGGCAGCAGCAGGAGCCCAAAAAATTAGCTGAATCACACCCTGGAGTTGCAAGCAGCAGCAGCAGCAGCAGGAGCCCAAACATAGCTTGAAAGACACACTGGAGTTGGCTTCAGGAGCCCAAAAATTGGATGAATCACACCCTGGAGTTGCAAGCAGCAGCAGGAGCCCAAACATTGCTTTAAAGAGACACTGGAGTTGCTTCAGGAGCCCAAAAATTGGATGAATCACATCCTGGAGTTGCAAGCAACAGCAGCAGGTGCCCAAACATAGCTTGAAAGAGACACTGGAGTTGGGAGCAGGAGCCAAAAAATTGTCTGAATCACACCCTGAAGTTGCAAGCAGCAGCAGCCCAAACATAGCTTGAAAGAGACACTGGAGTTGGCAGCAGGAGCGCAAAAATTGGCTGAATGACACCCTGGAGTCGCAACCAGCAGCAGCAGGAGCCCAAACATAGCTTGAAAGAGACACTGGAGTTGGCAGCAGGAGCCCAAAAATTGGCTGAATCACCCCCTGGAGTTGCAAGCAGCAGCAGGAGCCCAAACATTGCTTTAAAGAGACACTGGAGTTGGCAGCAGGAGCCCATAAATTGGATGAATCACACCCTGGAGTTGCAAGCAGCAGCAGCAGGAGCCCAAACATAGCTTGAAAGAGACACTGGAGTTGGCAGCAGGAGCCCAAAAATTGGCTGAATCACACTCTGCAGTTGCAAGCAGCATCCCAAAAATTGACTGACACACCCTGGAGTTGGCAGCAGCAGCAGGAACCCAGAAATTGGCTGGAAGCCACCCTGAAGTTGGCAGCAGCAGGAGCACAAACATTAGCTGGAAGGCACACCCTGGAGTTGGCAGCAGCATAAGCAGGAGCCCAAACATTGCTTGAAAGACACCCTGGAGTTGGCAGCAGCAGCAGGAGGCCAAAAATTGGCTGAAAGGCACACCCTGAAGTTGGCATCAGCAGGAGCCCAAAAATTGGCTGGAAGGCACACCCTGAAGTTGGCATCAATAAGGTGGACAGCCAGAAGTCATCCCGCCGACAAATTTAAACAATTCTGGGGTCACTACGCAAGCACGTGAGCATGCTTCCTGCCATTTGCGCAAGTGACTCGGAGGGACTACCTGTCTCCATCTCCACTGCATACTGCCACGGTGTGTCCGGGTCCTCTGTCTCGCCTTCCTCAAAACCCTCTAGCTCCTCTGGCTGCTCCTGCTCCTCCTCTCCTGTCCGCTGACTAGATAAACCAGCCATTTCGCCAAGCCTAAACTGTGCTTCACTGGGCCACTCCTCTTCCTCCTCCAGTTCAGCTCCAACAGGGTTCATGTGGCCGTAAGATGTAGACACCATGTCTCCAGTGCCCTGACCAGCCATGGTTTCCAACATGTGCTGTAGTACATGAAGTAGTGGAATCACGTTGTTCATCCCGTAATCCTGCCGACTGACAAATAAAGTGGCTTCCTCAAAGGGCCTGAGCAAACAGCAGGTGTCACGTATGAGCTGCCACTGGTTGACATTGAAGTTACACAGGGGAGGGATCCGCTTGGATCATCAAGAAATCCGTGATGGCTTTTCTTTGTTCATATAATCGGTCCAACATGTGAAGGGTGGAATTCCAATGGGTGGAAACATCGCAAATTAGACTATGTTGGGGGCTACCGTTCTGACACTGTAGCTCAAGAATGGTGTGTTTGGCGGTGTATGAGTGGCTGAAGTGCATGCAAAGTTTCCTTGAAGTTGTTAGGATGTCTTGCAGATAGGGGGAAGATGCTTGACAACCAGATTGAAGACGTGAGCCATGCAGGGGGCATGGGTCAGGCTTCCTTGGCGCAGCGCAGACAAAATGTTCTTCCCATTGTCGGTAACCATGATTCCCATTTTAAGTTTTCTTGGAGTTAGCCATGTTTGGATTTCCTGATGAATAAATTTAAGCAGTTCCTCCCCTTTGTGACTCCGTTCGCCAAGACAAACCATGTGAAGCACAGCGTGACACCTCTGTGCCCCGCACACATGGTAGACTGGAGGGGCACTGAGACTTGAGCCTACAATGGAGGGTGAGGAGATGGCGGAGGATGAGGAGGCCGAGTCGCACGGTGTCACAGGCCCAACGGGCAGGCAGCGCGGAGGCCGAAGCGGTGTGACCTGTCCAAGTTGCTGCTGCTGCAAAGGGACCACATTCACCCAGTGGGCCGTAAACGACATGTACTGTCCCTGACCGTAGTTACAGCTCCAGACCTCGGCGCTGCCATGCACTTTGCTACACACGGACAGGCTCAAAGTCTGGCCCACCTTCTGTTCAACAAAAGTGTGCAGCGCTGGTACTGCCTTCTTGGCAAAGAAATGACGGCTTGGGACTCTCCACCTCTGCTCGGCACAAGCCATCAGTTCTCTGAAAGGTGCAGAGTCCACCACCTGAAAAGGGAGCGACTGCAGCACCAGCAACTTGGACAGGAGCACATTCAGCTTCTGCGCCGTAGGATGAGTGGGCGCATACTGCTGTCTTTTGGACATGGCTTTGCTGATGGATTGCTGGCGGGATGCATGGCTTGGAGGAGGAGAAGCAGGAGCGACATAGGATGGGTATGACGCAAAACTGCCAGCTGAAGTGCTGGAGCCTTGGCTGGCAGAAAATGGGAGCGGCGTGCCACTTGGTGAGGAAGCAGGCTGGACCACCTCTTCGGAGCCTCGGTTCTCCCAGGCCGCTTTATGGTGACGCATCATATGTTGACGCAGGGCCGTGGTGCCAACATTTGGGCCCTGGCCACGCTTCACCTTCTGCCTACATATCTTGCATGTGGCCATGTTACCCTCCTGCGGATGCTTCAGGAAAAACTGCCACACTGCCGAGTAGCTACTTTTCCCACCAACAGGCCGCACTGATTCACTGCTACTATCGCCAACTCCAGGAACCCCTGCTCCACTACCTCCCGATAAGGTAGCCTGCCGCGCAGCAGGTGCTCTACCCCAGCCCCGGCCCCGTTTGGCTCCAGGCTTTACAATTGTGCCCCCATGCTGACTGCCAACCATGCTGCTAACACCTTGCTGCCTCAGCTGCTGACTCCGGGGAAACCTGCGCCCCTCTTCTCCTGATGATGACGATGAAACCCCTTCATCACCTGGCTCCCAAATGCGATCGGCTTCATCATCATCATCACCAAGTTGTGGCTGCACGTCACTGATGTTCTCGGTTTCCTCAACAGTGTCTGGCGCAGGAGCTGGAACGCTCGCAACACCCACGACACTGTCCACATCACTATTTGTCTGCCTAGCTAAAGAAGCCACTTCCATTTCTTGGCTGGGCAGTAGCTGCTGACTGTCCTCTATCTGATCGTCCTCCTCACTAAAGAGTGGAGCTGAACCCAAAGCATAGGATACGTCGCTGGGGAAGGGAACGGCGTAGGACAGAGGCAATGGGAAGACAGGGACTGCTCTGGGGGCATGCCAACTCAGGGTTGTGTCAGAGGAACCTACCGACCCTAGATTGGGGGCTCAGATGTAACTTGTGATGATGTTGGTGAGCACGTTAACCAATCTACCACGGCAGATGCGTTACTGGTGGAGACACGACCGCTAGCAGATACTGGCAGATCAGGTCTCTCATCGTGACCCCTGCTGCCACTTGCTCCTAGTCTGCTGCGACCTCTGTTTGCTGAATCTTGGCCTCTGCCACTCCTCTTTGAACATCCTTGCACTTGTCTGCCTGACATTTTTATGTATTTGAAATACGCAATAGGTACGATAAAAAATGTGTTTACTTTAAAAAGAAGAAGCTAAATAAAGTAAGGAACTGCTTCTCTGCACCAGAAACTATGCAAATTGGCAATATGAGATACCCTGCGGCCTAGTGTTTTGGCAGCAGACCAAAAACCAATTCAAAATGCAATACTTTGATTAAGCTGAGGAAGGATGAACAAGCGTATTTAGTATAACAGATAGGCTGCTAAGTGCAGGTTTGGGATGCCCTGCGGCCTAGTGTTTTGGCAGCAGGACAAAAACCAATTCAAAATGCAATACTTTGATTAAGCTGAGGAATGATGAACAAGCGTATTTAGTATAACAGATAGGCTGCTAAGTGCAGGTTTGGGATGCCCTGCGGCCTGGTGTTTTTTTTGTTAAAGACAGACCAAAAACCAATTCAAAATGCAATACTTTGATTAAGCTGAGGAAGGATCAACAAGCATATTTAGTATAACAGATAGGCTGCTAAGTGCAGGTTTGGGATACCCAGGTGGGCTGGTGTTTTTTTTTGTTAAAGGCAGACCAAAAAATATTTAAACGAATCCAGTTATATATTATGATAAATGCTTGTGTCTAAAAATTCACTGTCACTTCTAAGCTGTGACAAATGGGTAATGTGGGTGACTAGCAACCCACTGGTGGAGACGACCCTCCCAATGTGTGAGAATTGCTGGAAAAAAAAAAAAAAATACTAATAAGCTGCTAATGGAAAAATGCTTCCTAAAAGCAGGGAGCACATTAGCAGCAAATCAAAGCTGGTGCGGGGAGTGGGCCCCAATACTATAGCTAATACACTGGTTTGGGGTAGGGATTACTGGGCTTCCCCTAGTTGAGTTTCCATGAAAACCCGGGGCTCCACACCCTATGACCTCGCCCAAATTAACAGTATTATATTAAAAACAAGTTAATTTTATTGGTACATATAAATATAAAAAACATGTTTGGTTGTTGACCACATAGCAGCTACATATATACAAATAATGCCTGTTTTTCAAACTGGGTATCCAGGCAAACAGTGTATCATATTTACAAAATATTCAGACGCTGATGTAGAAATATTGCTTGTGTGTCTCAAAAGGGGGCAAACTAGTTTCGCCTGTCTGTAGGCTTCGTCAGTGCCCTTTACACCAATCCTAAAAAAACATATATGTATGTGATAGCATCCAGGTAGCCATTACAAGACTTGTTCAAAAGACATACTTCTAAGCTGTCCCTGGCTGGATGGTTACGGTTTTTCCCTATCTTTCCCTGGCTCTGTCTACCTCTCTGTCTGCCTCTCTGACTCTCCCTACCAATCTCTAACTCTCTGTCCCTGTCTCTAACTAGCTGTGCTCTGGCCGCAATGCAAGGCTGAAATGCGCACAAGCAAGATGGCCGCCGCTTTATATAGCACGGTGACGTCACCGGGCTTCCTGGCTGCTGATAGGCTGCATGTGACTTACCCATGATACCTTGCCCCAGGGGATATGTCTGGACATGTTCATCCACCATTTTAGAATGCCTGAAATAAATGGAGTTTAAAGGAAAACTTCGATCGATCGAATCGCGGGGAAATTCGGATTCGTTCAGAATCGAATTTTCCATGAAATTCGGAACGAATCCGGGTTCGTCCGGATCGATTCGCTCATTCCTACTGGCTGTCTTGTAAAGTGAGTAGGTCATTAATAAGCATGCAGCATGCAGCGGTTAAAAGAAGAGACTTTCAGCATGCTTTAAATTTAGTTTAAAGATGTGTAATACCTAATTTAAGCACCTTAAAGCTTTTTTACTTAACACTAAACATCTATATTATCTATATAATATATATTTATATATATATATTGTTTTGTGTAATATCTATACTATCTATATTACACAAAACAAATCTATAAAACATTTCTGTTCTAATATTTCCCAAAAAATCACCTACCCTTATAATGTCCATCAGTTTTCCAATGATAAGGATATTTTTTCCAAAGTTTGGAAACAACTGCACCCTATGGGCTATGCATTACGAGTGGTAAATAGTCCATAGGGCACTGTTTATTTTAAACTTAGAAAATTATATCCTCACTATTGGAAATTATGTACCCTGCCCTTAAAATGCCCAGTCAGGAGTAAATGATTGTTTTAGGAAGAATTAGAACAAAATTTTTGCAACATTTTTTTGTGTTTAGTTGAACAAATCAAAAAATTAACACAAAAAAAAATAGCAAAAAATAATTACAACTGCCAGACATTTACACTGGGCTGGTGAAACCCCAATCCCCACTCCTATAGTGTACATGTTGTGTCTTTATTGTATAGAACTATTCCTAATAAACTTAATTTTGAAACTTTCAATTTATATTCTGGCTATTAGTTGGATGGTTATTGTTTTCCCGTGCGGGGGGGGCATGTTCGTCTCTCCACTCCTTGCGGATTTAGATGAACTATTGCTGCCTTGAGCAAAGCCATATTTTTGGGCTATGCGTTTATGATTAATTTGTGTGTGTAGTGCATATTCTCTGTTCTCTCTTCTCTTCCTATAGATATATATTTATAGAGAGAGAAAGCACCTTAGGATTTCTGGCCATTATAGTTGCATCAGTGGCCTCTAATCGTATTGAACAGATACTACAAAGTAACACTCATTTTATTGAAGATACTTCAAGATAAAGTTGCACTTATCTATAGTCAAACACCATCTTATTTATTAGAAATCTCATGCCGCATAGAAGCTTTGATAAAGATGTCCTAGTAAGTGAAGGATTGATCAGTAATTATGTTTATGTACAGCACTTTCTAGCAGTCACATCTGACACAGGTTTGATTTAGAGCCCAGTTGTGAGCAGACAGCTTCCTTTCTGGGAAAAGATTACAGAGCAAAGCTCAAATGATAGATGATAGCATTTAATTAAATAGTTTCAATATCTGGTTGACATCCTTCAGTGTCTTGTAATATATAAAGTTAGCCTTTTACCCTTACATTTTTACTAGTATTGTACATAGAAGACACTTCTAAAAATCCAAAAATATTATATCTGGAATCTGAGGTAGAATGCGATAGATGAATACAAATATTTTTTTAGATTTTTAGATTTGATCTGTTTCCACACAGAATGTTAGAAGTAGATAAAATCTCTCTCTAGCTGGCTGCAGTGATGTAAAGATCAGCATGGCTGCAGTGTGACTGTGTAGATGTCAATCTGTTGTTCCACACAAGGTAAGCTGTCAGCAGCAATGCTTGGGGTTGCTTTAAAGGAGCAGTATCGCGAACATTTGCATTCAAAAAGATAAATAATTAAATAGCCACACAATAGCTTCTAACACGTGTATAAATAATGTGGCGATAGAAAAGAAAAAACATGTATGCCTTACTTTTAAATTGTAAAATGAAAATGGCTCAGTCCATTTGCTGAATGGGGGGATCTGCTGTTTTTCATTCAGTGAGGTGATTGAGAGCTGCCACATTTAGGCCACTGGTCTCCTAGCAACAGGCGCAGTAAACTTGCTCCAGCTTTCTTCCCAGGGCAGCAATGTACACGGCAGTAACAGCTCTGTGTGTGTGTGTGAGGTGCTGCTTCTGTGATGAGACCACCAGGTGACACAATATATATATATATATAACATTCCTACTAAATAAATGACTAAAAAAAATATACTTTGACTGCACAATCATTGTAAAGGTATTAAATTGGACCAAAATCCACCCTAGATTATATGAGACTCCAGGGCAGGCATACTTGCTCCAGATTCGGGATGCCCCGCTGTGTCAAATCCCCCAGGTCACCCGAAAACTCATCTTCTTTCCCGGTCCAACAGCGCATGCGAGAGCAGCGGCTGCATCCTCGCTATAATCTTAGCAGGGTGCGTGCCCGCGCCAGGCATTTGTGAATGTTCATCACGGGCAACCATGTTAAAGGGTAGCAGGGGATGCGGCAGACAGCGTGCTCGGATCCCCTCACCTTAGACGAAGGGGTGGCAGTGTATCCGAGCTCGCTGACAGCTGCACATGTGCTGTAGGACCGTGAAAGGATGAGATCAGGCAACACAGTGGGGCATGCCGATCAGGCTGCCCGGGGGGGTAAGGAACAAAACCCAGTACAGGCAAAATCCTGGGTTTGATCCACTTTAAAGTGGAACAAAACCCTCAGTGGCCATCCCTGGAGTCTAAAACCTAAAAGAATTCCCTTGGCGCATCGCAATACGGGATGCCCCAGTGTGTGAAACACTGCCTGGGTCACCGCAATACCCACCTTTTCCCTGGCTCCCATGGTGATGTAAATAGCTGCAGCTGCATCCTCAGCATCTCCGGGATGAGGCACGCTCCCATGGATAGCCATTCAGAGAGGCTGTTTGCCCAGGGATGCTGCCGCCCCAGGTTCTCGTTGCCAAACTCTGGGTGCGATTGGATGACAGCCTGTGCATGCCCAATGGGACAGGGAAAGGTATATTTTGACAGCCGAACTGGTGGGGGGGGGGTCACCTAGTTGGGATGCCCCCGGGGCAAGAAAAGACTGGGGCTAGTGAATGGTTTTGTTCTGCTTGAAACACACAAAGCTCTAAAAAAAGAGAAAATGGGAACCGGAAAGATACTGCAGACAGCAGCAGAGGTAAAAAGAAAGAAAAATTGGCAAAATAATTAATCTGTAGAGCAACAAAAACAAGATAAAAATAGAAAAATCCAACTGGAGAAAAAAGTTAAAAAAAAATACAATTCTGAGCTGGGCTCGAACCTTAGACTCATTGTACCATATCTAAATGCTGTACCTGATGAGCCATGCAGTCTGCTGAGAATAAACTACACTTTATAAGGTAACATATCTGAAACAATGTTCCATAATGCAGTCACTATCTCCTCTCATCCTGTAGTCTCTCTTCTCTAGTCCCAGCCGGACAGTAAAGACACACACAGTAGCCACCTTCTGGGCGGCACCATGCAAACACACACACACAGCAGCCATCTCCCAGCCAGCAAAGACACACACAGTCACACCAACCATCTCCCAGCCAGCAAAGACACATACACACACACAGCAGCCATCTCCCAGCCAGCACACACACAGCGTCCTCAACGCTGCGCTCCTTACATAGCAGTGGCAGGGAGCCGTTCTCCCCCCGCACAGCACTTAGTATAGCAATCAACCACATTTTAAAACAGCTGCCATTCTGTAGCAGCACAATCTACAACTTTTTTTGGAAACACATATTGCCTTCTGATTACTATATGTACTCACATGGAAAGTACATTTTAAATCTGTGTTCCAAGCTAAATTTCGCTATACTGCTCCTTTAAGGAAGAGAGATATATGCCTCAGAAATACATGGCAGCATCTCTGTCATGCGGCACAACACACACACACACATACAACAATAAGTAGAAAACAGCCAGCTCACCCAACCCACTTGAAAAAGCCAGAAAAAAAGGAGTTCCCCTCAATAGAATTTTGGTGCAGTGAGTTATCCAGCTTGTTCTAAAAAGTACCTTTATTTATCCAATTTAAAATATAGCCAAAAAACGCAGGTATCCGGAACCAAGTGTCATAAATCAAAAGGAGGAAGGACCAAGAACCAACGTGTTTCGGGCTGTGAAAGGCTCTTAATCATGGTTCAGATGCAGGGCTCTCAGGTTTGTAGTAAGATGGCTGCTACCATGTAATTCAGGAGCACAGCATCTGCATGGTTTTCCACAACATATCGTGTCTTGTGTTTATTTATCTAGTCAATGTTATTTGATCCAACAGTGTTTTTTTCCAAAATAAATGCAGCGACCCAAGATTCTTAAAGAGCCAGAGGACGTGAAGATTACAGACCCATGATGATGATAGATGATGACCAGATGATAGACTTTTCATGGATGACAGGCCTTTCCATAGACATGCATTCACATCCTTCTCCTTACTGCAAGATCTGTCTGTGTGTTCTAGAGCAGATCTTTCCCTCTGTTTCTCTGCATGCCTGCTGCCTAAGGGTGTGTGTGTTCCCTAGAAGAACTCTCCCTATATACTATTTAAAGACACATTAGGGTCGATTCAAAGAAACATGTAACAGCTTGGATTTTGGTGCCGATCATCCTATTTTTCCCGTCCGCTCGTGCGTTCGTATGAACTTGCGAGTGATTCTATAAGCAAATACGTTTCTATCCTAAAATTTACGTCCGTTCGTATGGCAGTTCGGGAATCAGACCTATGTCAGTTTCCATCCTGAATTTTCCGTTTCATTTCTCAGGTTGCAACATTGGTTTTGCCCTTTTTCCTTTTTTGTCTGGACGTAAATCCTTCTGATCTTGCGGCTGCACACTACAAACTTACCTCATTAAAGTGCATTCTAAATATTTGGTCTTATTTTTCTTTATTTCATTCATTTTGTAGTAACCAACCATTAATGAATGCATTTGCATAAGTAAATCTTACTTTGTTTAATTTTTAGTTAACTTGCATTTTTTACTTGTGGATGTAATTTTAATATTTTGGCTTCAAATGGTACAACTTTAAATTTTGTGTGTGGTTACCCACACCCTCTCCATACAGATTGCTCTCAAATATAAAAAAACACCCAGCAACTTCTGCATGTTATGAGTCTAGAAACAGCCAAGATGGCGGCTCAGGTATTATCGGGCAGCCTGCAAACAGAAAGGGCCTTGTGACTGTGTTGCTCTGCATTCTTTGATTTCTGACCTTTCCGTGCCCCCAGGTCTGCTGTGTCTGTGCAAAATACAGCAGTAACCCACATCATGCACTTTATCCCGCTCTCCTCTCCTCAGTAAGTGTGATGCATCTGACCAAAGATGTGCTTAAATAATTAAACAAAGCAAAGGTAAACAACTACACCAATAAATGCAATCTAAAAATATTATTCTAGTACATCAATTTAAAAATAAATACCAAAGGACATACATTTCTTTAATTAACGCAAATATATTGCAAAATAAAGGTTTACATGCAAAGGACTAATTAAGGTCCACATTAAAATGCTTTTATAAGGCATACATGAATCAGGTATGCATTGCCATACAATTGATGGCCTCGGCCATGCTGATACATGCAGTTCATTGGAGCTCAAGACGCGCAGACTCCTCCACATAGCCAAAAAACCTGTTCAAGAACAGCAATACGACTGCTAAAAGGTGTCGGCAGTGGCTTTCTTTTAAAACGTATTTAGAGGTTTGAAAACTGTTCTCTGAATCACACCTAAACACATTCGATTATCCTAAGTTTTACGTTTTGATCCTAAGTTTTAGGATTTGATCCTAAGTTTTACGTTTTGATCCTAAAATTTAGGAACGAACTTGCGATGATCGTAAGAGCATATACGCATACGAACGTAGGCTCGTGCGAGTCGGAAATGGCCAAAAAAAACAGGAAAAAATGACTAACACCCACCCAAACTTACGATTCTCGATCCGAAATCAATTAACTTTTGCTCTTTGAATCGAGGGGATTAAGTAACATGTCACACATTAAAGCGGACAAAAGTCCACTGAACTTGTAAAATACATTTGGTCATGTATAACTAGATATGGACACTTTTGCTTTTCGAATTGCCTGGAACACTTTTTTTTTTGCTGTTAATCTCTGTAAGATGGCAGGCGATCAGTCATTACATTGGTGTGGCAATGACATCATTGGCACACACAAGAATGGCTGTGAATGGAGGAGGCAGAGCTTTACAGCTAAAACAGGTGCCATTATCTGAAATTAGAGTGAAGCCAGGAGCAGTGAACATTGGCAGAAGGTACTTCTCATGGGGGGAGCAATTCAGAGGATGCACGTTAAAAATGTGGGTTTTGGTTTGGGCATATCAATTTTAAAACCTTTTTAATAACTAATTAATTAAATCAAACCTTCAGGTACCAGGGTAATTTTACACCTAGTACTGTAAAAAGATAAACATACATACACATCACTTCCTAAGTGTCTCTCTATTATAACAGAAAGTCTTCCAAATAATAATCTGACAATCTACATGGGGTTAAGCCCTCTCAGATAATTTACATTATGGGAAATTCTAATTCAGAGAAGCAATTTACTAAGCTTTGACTGACCCGAACTCTAAGCAATATTTCAGGAATCTGGATTTCAACAATAAAAGTGAAGATAATTTTGCAGTTGAGGCATCAGGACAAAAGGGTGCGAGTTGATTGGAGGGCACACAGTGTGCTTTGTCCCGCAGGGGTGTGCCATCCTGCAGTCTTGCACAGGATACTTCTGACATAAGCCTGGTTCTGTTGCCCGCAAGGAATTAAAGTGGACCAAAACCCACGAACTCGTGAAAAATACAGCCCCTGCTAATATTCCCTTCTTATGGTGTAGAACTAGAAATAGGTTTTCCATTTTTCGAATCCTACTGAATCATCCTGGAACACTGTTTATTTTTTGCTGTTCCTCTCTGTAAGATGGCAGGTGATCAGTCATTGGATTGGTGTGGCAATGACATCATTGCAATACACAACAGTAGCAATGAAGGGAGGAGGCAGAGCTTTACAGCTAAACCAAGGGCCATTATCTGGGATTAGAGTGAAGCAGAAGCACTAAAAATTGGCAAAAGGTGCTCTTCATGGGGGGAGCAATTCAGGGGATGCTAGTAAAAATGTGAGTTTTGGTCCACTTTAAATAAATCCGGACCAGAAATAAAGATTGACCAGGTGACTGGATACACTTTACTTGTACTGTATTGTTATAGAGATTTCAGCACCTTGGACAGGGGTGTGTGTGAACAGCGCAAGATCTAGCTCCTCAGTCATACAAGCGTAACGTTATATTTTGGGCAGAAATAACTGACAATGGAGCAACTGTAACTAAACAAGATGGGGAGTTTTTTTACCTTGAAGTGCTTCCTCTCTGCAAGCTGATCTTCTTCGCTGAAGGGAGTGCCATCAGGGAGTGCTCTCTAGAGGAAGAAGACAGAGAAGATTATGGTATGTTTTTCAATGTCTCAGGAGGGATGCCAAGAGGTTAGGTAAGTGTGTCCTTTTCTGACTAAAGAGTACAGTGAGAGTTAAAATGAAAATCAACAACTAAAACAATTACTTTTCTCACCTGACCCTGCACATATATAACCATTTTTATATTATAATTCATATTTCCACATTTGCATAAATGGACCGACTTATTCACCTAAAGCAAGAATATGATCATAGGAAATGAGCAAATTAGGTAACAATATGGAAATAAAACTATATCCAATTTAAAAATATATCATATATTACTATCAATATCCTCCCCTTAATTATATGTACATTTAATGACATTATATCAACAGATACTCAGTGCAGATGTAGCAAACGTATCCAGTTAAATTGGATCAGAAACCTTTCAAAAGCATTGAAGATTTCATGATAGCTTTCTGTGCCATTGTTTGATATATGCATTAAATATCAAGGGGACATTGGCTAGATCTGTAAATTCATGTATTGTGTACTTATTGGAACTAGACAGAGAGGGGAAATTGACTTAGGCCCTTATTCATGAAGGGATAGGGTCAGGTAGTGCCTTGTAAATGACAGATAGCGACAGGTAGCGACAGGTTAACGCCGGACAAGGCTTACAATTACACATTTATCAAGCAGAATCTGTTGAGCGACTGGGATAATGCCATGTAGTGTCCGATTCATCATTATCCCAGCCTCAGCGTAGAGCGCCACATATTACCTCTCGCTACCTGTCGCTCTCCCATACATTTCAATGGACGTTCTTTTACTTCTCTGTAAACAGGGTTTTTGTTGGCCTTGAAAAAGCCCTTTTTTATTTTTTTTTTATTTTATATATTTATGCAGAATTGATATTACAGGTCTGGCATTAATGTGTTCATGTTACAATGTTATTACAATGTAATTCCATATGTTTTTCTCTTTGTTACTGGTGGATACATGTAAAAAAACAACCTTTAATCACACAGCGCTCTGTGCTACAGCGAAGCATTTTTGAGCGCCGGAGGTGTGTAATGCTGTTTTTTTGATGAATATGTTGTGAGTCAGTCGCACACACCAGTCGCTAACATGCGCTCCCATACACCGCTGTACTGGTCATATAGCGACTCCCCACAATGTATTCATCATTGCTGCACAGCGACTGAGTCGCTATGAACTAGCGACCCACGGCCGAGCACAGCGACTACTAGCGGCCGCTCTGAAATGCCTGCTACAGATGCCCAACTGTCGCTACCTGGCATTAGTGATGAATCAGCCTGCCCGTGGCAGTTCAGACAATCCATCTGGCACATTGCTACAGAAAAATGCAGCATCAGCACTTCTGGAAAATATCGATAGCACTTTCACATATACATCTGCCACCTTATTTGATATGAAGACAGAATATTGAAAATTTTAAAAAAACAAAACACTTTATAAAAATGTAAGACCCAGGAGTGTAAGTGTGCTGTCTATGCAGTAAAATGGTATGTGGATATTTATGTATCTTTATACAGTGACTTAGGTTCCTGGGGTTTAGTTTGCAGCCCCTTGCCAGTAAAACTTCAGAGAAACCAAGTGAACTAGACAAGGTATCCTCCCAAGCCGGTATGAAATTCCATTCCAGAATCACATTAATAGAGATTTGTTGCCCCTGCTAAACAACTGCTGATTACTGGAGAGGGAGGAAGTAGCTCAGTAACAAGGCCTGTCATCTTAGTCTACCCACAAGCACACAAAAGCTGCATAAAGTATCATCAAAGAGCATAAAGTATCATCAAAGGACCTTGTAAGTGCTTAAATCAGACTCAGATATGTTCCCAGGGAATTTCTGGAACCTCACATTTTCTGGGCAGCTTCCTAAAAGTGCCATGAAAATAAATTAGCATGTGAGCAGGCTGTTGTAGCTCTTCAAATGGCCTCATCATCATCATTTTTTTTTTATTTAAATCTATTCCAATAAAGAAGATTTTGAAAGAGCACATTCACTTCTGCCGAACTAATTTATTTTTTTATATATTATTTCATTCCAAAGAACAAGCTTTCCAGAGAACTTATTCCATTGCTCAACCTTTCAGAGGAACACACTCTGGTCAATATGAAGAGCTGCAATTGTCTTATAGAATGTTGATTTATTTTTATGGCATGTTTGAGAGGACATTTGCCAGCATTCGTTTCAGTTCCTTCTATCTCTTGCTGAGCCCCAAACCTTCCTGATGTCTCCCCCTCTGTCCCCCTTTGAATCCCTACAGACACACTTGCAGCAGTCCCATCTGCTCCTTCTGTTTCTTCCTTGCTAGGTCCCTTCATAGTAGGGGAAGTTACAGGTTATACACGATCATGCCATGGTGGGTCGTTTCTATAGGAAACCTACACACACACACACACACACACACACACACACACACACACACACACACACACCATAAAGAGAAATATTTTGTAGACTATCCCTATACCCCTAAATTAATTCATTTCACACTTCACCCAAGACTTCACCCAAGAGGTCCTAAAAACTGGCACTGGAAAGTCACTTTGAAGCGAGAAGGCAAAAAAGGCCAGTGCCAGTGCCTAACACACACCCACACACACACTGCAATATTTTAAGGTTTAGCTAATTATGCAACAGCATACTCCTGTACATAAAATGATCGAGATACACCACAGGTGTTTCACATAAATCATATCTTTAGTATATAAAGGGATTCCTACCTATAGTTCAATGCTCCCAGGCAATGGCTTTATACTTTACTTGCTCTGAAGAACCAGCCCGGTCATGATCTATCTATGTTCTGTAAGGAGCAGAGTTGTGGCTGGAGCGCTGCTCCTCCTTATACAATTAATTGAGTGTGTCTCCAATGGTGTAACTAAATGTGACGGGCCCTGGTATGAACATTAAAAGGGGCCTTTCAAGGGTTATACATTACATGTTTTCTGTGTTTAAACTCAATTAGAAACAACTAGACAACTAAAGCCTGAAACAGCACAAACAAATTGTGCATCCTTTCTCTAAATAATGCCAAGTGCGCACTAATGATAATAAATACACTGGAGGAACAACAATGACCTTCTCATCCCTGTACTGTTACACCCCCTGCACCCTCTATTGTTACTCCCCGTGTGTCTCCATTCTCTGCACATGCCACGCACAGACCCTCTATTGTTTCACCCCTGTGTGACTCCATTCTCTGTGTCAAGCCCCGTGGGACACCTGCCTTCTAGGTAAGTCCACAACCCCCAATCTCCATTGCTAGCTTCCCCTATAGACAAGCCCCCTTCTGCCAGAACAATTTACACACCTCACCGCACACGATTGCCCCCAGGATGTAGCACAAAGGATGTGGACTTACAGGTGGGAAGGCGGCAAGACTGGGCGATGTCGGGTAAGCCAGGGTTATACACGGATATTCAGTCCAATAATGCAGCACCAAAGGGAAGAGACGGAAGAACAGTCAAAATCGAACCAGTGGTCAAGCCGAGAGGTCACGGGTTTGCAGTACAAAGGAAGAGACGGATTCGTAGTCAGGAAACAGGCAATGGTCGGTCCAGGCGGCAATCACAGAAAGGTCAAACACGGCAAGGTGGGCAACAGAAAGTAATAAGTATTCTCAGACAAAATCACACCCAGCAGCACACTATCACGGGCAAGGGGCAAGTGTGGGGACACAACCTTTAATTACTGGGAGCTGATGGGATTGGATGGAAGAAGGCTGTGATTGGTGCATATTGGGAACCCTGGGCTGATTGCCTAGTTTGAATTAAAAGGGCATTTTTGCCCAGAACACTCTGGCTCATTGGCCCTTTAACACTCTAGGCTCATTGGCCCTTTACTGAAGCGGCCGGTGGGTGTGCTGTGTACAGCGCCGCCGGAGGTTATAAGAGAGACGTTCCGGGAAGCCGAGGATACAGCGGTGAAGGGAGGAGGCTGAAATTATTCTAAACATCCTCCACTCTGTCAAAAATGAAAACATTTTGGCTGGTGATGGGCTTTAATAAAACACAGAATATGATGACTGGGCAACAATTTAGGCTGGATCAGAATTACACAGTGAGATGTCTGTTGTTAAATCTACCATAAAATTGAGCTGAGCTCTTCTGGCGTTTTTCTTGCCCTTTCTCCACTGCCCATGGCGGATAATGATGGCTGAACTACTGATTATTTGAACTATAAGTTTCCAAAGGGCCTCTTCATCTGTGGTCTCATTACATGGTCAGAGGAGCTGCAATCCCAGCATATCATTTTCCCTTGGAGGGCTTCATAACACACCCAATACACATTTTTTTTTATAAAACTGAATCAGAAGGAATCAGAAATTCACATGTTTTAAATATAATCCTAAATTCACCCCGGCATATTGTATGTAGATTTTGGGCCTGATTAGTGTCTGTGCCATTTAACAACAATAGTTTGACCATTCACTCTATGCCTAATTTAAGACATGTTTAGTAGTGTCAAGTAAAATGCCTTATACAGACAAATATATGACTCTTGCCTTCTTCGCTGTGCAGCGCCCACTGTAAAAATACCATTTTGTGAATACTCACCTGTAAAATGGGTATTATAAGTATGTCACACACCCCGCTTCAAGACATTCATTACACTTGGGTATACTGACCTGTAGATGGCGATCTTGCAGAGATGATATCAAAAAAAGGTAAGACCCTCCCGGCCCATAAATACCTGGGATCTCCCACTCATTACCCAGTATAAAGATAGCAGTAAGATCAAGGGACCAGGAAAGCCAATTAAAACTAACAAAGGTTCACCATATAAAGGATCCAGAATACAAAAGGGCAGGGTGAAGCGGGGTGTGTGACATACTTATAATACCCATTTTACAGGTGAGTATTCACAAAATGGTATTATTCTAAGTATGTCACACACCCCGCTTCAAGACATTCATTACACTTGGGACATCCAATAGCAGTGTCCATAAAGGGCGGGGATCCAAAAAACAAGGCAACAAGGCACAAACTTAAACCACTGCAGCTTGCAGAACTTTGCGGCCAAAAACAGCATCCGCTGAGGCCCGAACATCAACCTTGTAAAACTTGGAAAAAGTGTGAACCGAAGACCAAGTAGCAGCCTTACAAACCTGCTCAACAGAAGCCTGGTGCTGGAAGGCCCAGGGCGCCCCAACAGCACGAGTAGAATGAGCAGTAACATGAAAAGAGGGAACCTTCCCCTTGGCAGAATAGGCCCCAACAATGGCCTGGCGAATCCATTCGCAGGAGCCAACCCCTTCCTAGGCCCAGAGGGCACCACAAAAAGAGCATCAGTTCTATGAAAAGGAGAAGTAGCCACCAAATAGTACTTCACACAGCGAACCACATCCAAAGAATGCAAAACCCTTATCGTTGCTATGCTTAGGACACAAGGAGGGAAGAACAATATCCTGATTAAGATGAAAAGCAGAGACCCCCTTAGGAAGGAAATCTGGCTTGAAGCGGAAAACAACCTTGTCCTGATGCCTCTCAAAGTAAGGAGCCGAAATAGACAAGGCTGCCAACTCCGAAACACGCCGAACAGAAGTGATGGCAAACAGAAAAACAACCTTCTGAGTAAGCGTAGAAAGCGCAATATCCTGCAAAGGTTCAAACGGAGGACCCTGCAAGGCAGACAAAACCAAATTCAAATCCCACACTGGGAGCAAAGGCTTCCTAGGAGGCCGCACATGCGTAACCCCCTGGAAAAAGGTCTTAACCAGAGGATGAAGAGCAAAAGACTTTTGAAAGAACACGGCCCTTTCAGCGTACTAAGCTGCAAACCTTGGTCAAGACCATGTTGCAGAAAATCCAAGACCCTAGGGACAGAAAACGCCCTGCAAGGCAAGGCCCTTACCTCACACCAATCAATATAAGACCTCCAAGTCCTATAATAGATGGCAGAGGAAGACTGCTTTCTAGCCCTAACCAGAGTCTGAATGACAGCATCAGAAAGACCTTCCTCCCTCAAGATTTAGGTTTCAGCAACCACGCCGTCAAAGCCAGCGTTGTTAAATTGGGGTAGAGTAGTGGACCCTGAGTGAGCAGATCTGGCAGAAGGGGCAGGTCTAACTGATCCACTGCCAACCTTACCACGTCTGCGAACCAAACCTGTCTTGGCCACCTTGGAGCCACCAGGATTGCTGACGCGCCCTCTAGGGCCAGCTTGCGCACCACTCTGCCCACCATGGGAAACGGAGGGAACAAGTACAGAAACCCCAGATCCCTCCAGGTCAGAGACATGGCATCCGCTGCCAGAGCCAGCGGATCCCGCGAGAGAGACACAAATGCAGGAAGCTTGTGATTGTGACGAGAGGCAAAGAGGTCCACCTCCGGAGTCCCCCACCGGTGGCAAAGCGACCAAAACACCTTGGGGCTGAGCGACCATTCCCCCCGGTGAGATGACCCCCTGCTCAGGGAGTCCGCCTTCGTGTTCTCCCCTCCCGGAATGTACACCGCCGAGATGCATTGGACATTGCTCTCTGCCCAAGCAAGGATCAAGGACACCTCCCTGAGGGCACGCCTGCTGCGAGTCCCTCCCTAGTGATTGACGTAGGCGACCGCCGTCCGATTGTCCGACCGAACTTGAACCGGTAGGCCCCGCAACTGATGAGTCAAGTGAGCCAGAACCAACCTTATGGCTCTCAGCTCCAGAACATTGATGGGATCGTGAGCCTCCTGAGGCCCCCACAGTCCCTAAAACTGAAGATCCTTCCAAAATCCCCCCCAACCTGACAGGCTGGCATCCGTGGTGACCGTTTCCCAACGTGGGGTCAGAAAGGATCTGCCCCTCGTCAGATTGCTTGGTTTTAGTCACCACCGAAGGGAACGCCGCACCCGGGGGGACATCAGAAAGGACTGATCCAATGACAGCGGGGACCCGTCCCAGGCCGCCAAGAGATGGAGCTGGAGCGTCCTTGTGTGAAACTGGGCAAAGGGAACCGCCTCGAACGACGCCACCATCAATCCCACCAGTCGCATCCCTAGCCGGATGGACGGGCGAGGGATGGATAGGAGACGCTGAGTAAATTCCTGTATCAGAAGAACCTTGGCTCGGGGAGAAACACCCTGGCCTGAGAAGTGTCCAGCGACATTCCCAGGAACTCCACCACCCTGGAGGGAGTAAGGCAGGACTTGGGATAGTTGATCACCCAACCGAAACTCTCCAGAGTGGACACCACAGTCCTGGTATCCATCTGCGCCTGACTTAGGGAAGATGCCATGATGAGAAGATCGTCCAGATAGGGCACGATGCGGACACCCCTGGCTCTGAGGATGGCCATCACTCCTGCCAACACCTTGGTAAAAACCCTTGGAGCCGAGGTAAGGCCAAACGGAAGAGCAACAAACTGAAAATGCCGATTGTCCACGACAAACCTAAGGAATCTCTGATGTGCCAGAAATATTGGAATATGCAGGTAAGCATCCTTGATGTCTACGGGCGTCATGAAATCCCCCTGATGAAGTGAATGGATGGCTGAGCGCAGAGTTTCCATACGGAATTTCCGGGGACGGACAAACCTGTTGAACAACTTCAGATCCAGAATAGGACGAACGGAACCGTCCTTCTTGGGCAACGTGAACAAATTGGAATAGAAGCCCATGCCCCGGTCTGAGAGGGGCACCGGACAGATGACACCCATGTCCGCGAGACTTGCTACTGCCGCCCGAAGCCCCTGGGCGGCCAGAGGATCTGACGGCACTCGGGACCTGAAAAATCTGGCAGGGGGCCGGAACTCGAACTCCAGCTTGTAACCGGAAGACACCACTTCCTGAATCCACCTGTCCGAGACCTCTTGGACCCAGACCTGGGAGAAGAGTTGCAACCGTCCCCCCACCCGCAAGGGTGAGGGCGCCCCCTCATTGCTGAGCCGACTTGGCAGCGGCTCTAGGCTCGGAGCCCCAACTGTGTCCTGGACGGGCCCGACCCCTGCCCCTAGGCCAGGAATCACCTCTGGACGAAGGGAAGGCCGAACCCCTACCAACTCTAGCCCCACGAAAGGACTGAGAGAAGGAAGCCGCCCCCCGAAACGGGCGATGCTGCTTCTTACGCTGAGGTAAACTACCTCCCTTTGCCACCGAATACAATTTTTCTCCAAAGAGCCGCAGTCCCACGAAGGGAAGGGCCGCGAGCGACCTTTTGGACACAAAATCAGCCGCCCACTGACGTAACCAAACCGAGCGGCGGATAGCCACAAGCAGGGCCGTAGCTGTGCTACACATTACCAATGTGTCATCCAGGGCAGACAGCACAAAGGACAAAAATAACTCACAGCGCTTAAGGTCGGCAAACTCCTCACTAGCCGGGTCAAGCCCGGAAGAGGTCAATAATCCTCTGACAACCGACCTGGCAGCTACCAATACAAGCGCAGAAGCACAAACCGGCCGCAAGGCCGATCGAACACTGGCAAAACCATGACAAGCCAACTGGTCAATGCGTTTATCCTCACCATCCTTGAGGGTAGTGCACTCTGGAGAATGGAGGACTGAGGAGCTGGACAACCCCAAAACAGGAGCATCCACCTCGGGGGGAGACGACCAGTGCTTCACTGCATCCGCCGGAAAGGGATATTTCTTGTCCCAACCCGGTGGGATACCCGGAAGCCGCGTCGGCCTTTCCCATTCCTTGCAAATGATAACATCAAAATGCTTTTGATAAGGAAATTCCAAGCGGGGCTTCGTTTCTTCAAAGAACTCCCCCTTCAGCGGAGGAGCCGCCTCGAGGGGAGAAATAGCCAGGACCTCAAACACCTGAGCCAGGAGCCTAGATGTATCCGAGGAATCCCCCTGGCCCTGCTCGGTATCAGAGCCCACAAACTGCTGATCGTCAGAGTAATCATCAGACCCCTCATACAGCTCCCCTTCCTCACGCGGGGAGCAATCAGACCAATAGACCAATCCAGGGAGTCAAAGTCCTCCCTATCAAAGGCCTGCGCAGCCGAATACAAATGTTTCCTCGTTGCCGTGGCCTTTTTTGCGACGGCACTAGAAAACAATTTTTCAAGATTGGCCAATCTGGCACACACCTCAGATTGCGATTCCCTGCTAATGACCACAAGCACGTGTCAGGCGAGGGGGAGACGGGGAGGAGACCGGCGGAGCAGAACCAGACGCCTGAGATCCGGTCTGCCGCGTAATAGACCGCTGCGCACAGGGTACACATAGAAATACATCATCCCCCAAAAGGGATACCCCAAACACAGCCTGGATTGCCCAGAGGGGGGCACAAGCCCAGTATCTGGAGAAGCCTCCATATGGTGATTTTTTAGTACTATATATATAGTATATACAATTAAATGTGTACAATGCTCCTTAAATTTTTGGGAATTACGCAATGCAACCCGGGATGCCCCTTTAAGTCCCGAGTGGGAGGATTTTAAGCCAGCTAAAAATTAACCAGGGACCCAGGACCGGGAGAACCCCCCTTTAATATGATCAATGGTCCACCTGGAACACAAGAACACAAGCACACACTCAGACCAAGCCAAATGTACAGGAGATAACAACAATGACAGTGATGGCCATCAGGCCCCTCACCCGACCTTCGGTACCGCAGGTAACGACGCGCTGTGTGCAGTAGGAGCAGGGAGGGCGGGCCGGCGCGGTTCGCGCATCGCGCCCGGCCCCGCCCCTCCCCTCCCCCGTCTCTACCGGCTTGGACAGGAAAAGCCGTGCTCGCAGCACGGGGGCGGGCCGTAGGCGCGCGAGCGCCCGACCCCGCCCCGCCCCCAGCCCAGAGGAGAAGAAGCCCTGCATAGGCTCGCCGCCATTGCGGGCAGCACCCTTAGCGCGCCGGAGGCCGGCGCCGCGGACCGCCAGCGCCTGGGAATTAAAAGAAAAGTGAAAGAAAAGTGAAAGCACACACATGTAACACACACACATAAAAACAGGAATCCATAAGGGACCCGGCCCTCCCCCCCCCCTAAGGGTACCTGGGAGAGGGGGAATCCATGCCAGGGAAGGGCCAAGGGACGGGGCATCCCAAACCGGGATCACCAACCCGGATATCCGCCTACCCCTTGTTATGGGGTCTCACGGCTCCTAAGCACCAGGGGTGCCAACTACCTTTGCCCGGACCAGAAGCCTAAGCTGGGAGGCAGGGAATATTAAACAAGGGGATCCGGGCAGAAATAGAAGAAAAAAACGGGGGCCGGGAGTCATCCCAGCTACCTGCAAGGAGGAGACATCATCTTCTGACTTGCGCGCCACTGCAGAGATGAAAGACTGGGTAATGAGTGGGAGGTCCCAGGTATTTATGGGCCAGGAGGGTCTTACCTTTTTTGATATCATCTCTGCAAGATCGCCATCTACAGGTCAGTATACCCAAGTTTAATGAATGTCTTGAAGCGGGGTGTGTGACATACTTAGAATAGTTATGACACAGGTGACATGGAAGCCTGAGCTACCATAGTGCACAAAGACTGCAAAAGTATTGATGTTTTATAATGACAAAATGTCAAAAAGAAATAAAAATGCCATGCAGCTTCAAGAAGTTGGCGGAACAGAGGAGCACATTTTGACGCAGTTAAATCCAGCATTAGGGCTCATAGGTGCATAGACAGGCATTGGCACAGGCTGACCTATAGGGAGAAACCTAGTGCGCCAATGCAAGCTTTTAAACCAGACCAACAACCTTGCACATTTGCTTAAAGTGGACCAACACCCAGGATTTTGACTATCCTGGGTTTTGGTCCACTTCGGCGGGGCACCCCGATCGGGGGTGCCCCGCTGTGTGAAACCCCCCAGAAAGCCCCAAAATCTTACCTGTCCCCGCTGCCACGTGACTGGACGGTTCAATCCCCGCCAACGTCCAGGCGGGGATCAGGAACGTCCAAGCGGCTGCCGCCGCCGCTGCCTCCCTCGCGTCACTTTCGGCGCGCGCCCCCCCGCCGGCCATTCGCAGACGGCCGGCGCGGGCGCGCGCACGTCTACAGGGGCGCGAGGGAGGCTCAGGTCAGGTAAGCGGTGGGCGATCTCGGATGTCCCGCGGGGTGGGAGGTGATCGGCCCGGGAATCTTATAGATTTCCGGGCCGATCACCTCTCGGTGTTGGTCCACTTTAAATAAGGCTCTAAGAGAAAGTGAAACAGAGAAATAATATAATAAAACGGCCCATTTGTGTTAGGATTGTGCCCCCATACCTATGATTTACTTATCAGCATGCTGTTTCCAGGATTCTCATATTCCTGTTTTGCTGCAGTGGGGAATAGTTTTCATGGCCTTGAGTAAAACTCCTGGGCTACAAAGATAAAATATGTACTTGCAATTACCACTTTGATGTATATAGCTAAGGTAAACACATTATTGCTTTGGAAAACTGTTTTCTGCAGCAGTGTAGTTGGGATATGATCAGGACATCCACTAACATTTTAGTGGTGTTGGGCATGAAAAAAATGATCTGGAGTCTACAGGAAGTACATTGGTTGTGGATTTTAGGTTTGAATGAATGACCGGAGTCCATAATGACTCATAAGCCAAGTCAGACTGTTAAAGCCCACCAGAGTGACTCATTCTTAAACATAATTATACAGTTGCGTAATATAAAGTGTGACGTTACATATTTTTAAGTGCTGATGTTAATAAACTCACAGAATACTTCAGGGAAACCAGAAACCCTGTGAAAATGTATCTCTGTGCTGATCCTTTGGGGCTCTGGTGGGTCATTCCGACACTGATCATAGCCTCTGAACATGAGAATTTGCTGTTACATTCTCCCATGTGCACACCTGCAGCTGGGCAAATACAGTAAACAAGCCCAAAATGGTGGAGGAAGGGGCGCATATCAGACAGGCTACCATGAATGATGAAGGGGAGTGGCAATATAGGCCCTATAGGCTGTTTTTGGTTTGAGCACCACAAAGTGCTTCCTGTGTTTTTGAAGAAAGATATGTTTTGTAAAGATGAGCTACAGTAATATTCAAGATTTAAGAGTTTCATTGTTATATGCACAGTAAACCGCAGTTACACTGAACAATGAAATAATTGTTCTGCATTACGTCCATCTCGGCTTAGACTCCAAAATAATATATAAACAACATAAACTTTCAGTAACAAAGAATAAATAAATAAAGAAAACATATCTGTACAATCAGGCTCACTGGGTGTGTATTTTTAGATGTAATCCTTGTGAAAGTCGCAGTCAGGGAGGCATTTGTATGTAAATGCATGGAAGCTATCAGGTCATTGAACAACATACTTTGCAAGATGGTTATGCATTACGGGTGTTTATTCACCAGTCTGATGACCTGGGCAAAGAAGATATTTTTTATCTGGTTGTCCTTGATCTCAATGATCTGTAAAGCCTGGCATGACGTGAAAAGGGCAAACAAACTATGCTGGGAGGTGGGATCTTTTTTAGCACAGCCACATTCCCATTCCTATTTCTTTATTAATACCTTAGCTATCTTACCCCATCAAGAACCACTGTAGATATTTAATGGCAAGGACAGCTTACCAATGTAAATTTCAGCAACAGCGAGTCTGTTCTAAATAGATGATAAATAAATAGGAAACAGAACACAATGAAATCACACATTTATAAAATAAATTGAACACCAGACACATGTGTTTACATCTCCTGCAGGTCTAACAAGATTCTCTTCAATTTTGACTCTAGGTTTTAGCTGGTGACCTGACATTGCTTCTTTTTTTACTCTCACATATCTGTGGATCCTCCACCTAATAGAGCACAACCCTCTCAAGGGCTACCATCAGCTTATGTTTTTGGGATTTCCATAAAGCTGCCTCTATAATGTTGAGCACTAATTACTCCACCTATACATCTGTGTCAAGATCTGCAAAACATCACCTATTGGTGGTCCTTGAGGAGAATCTTGAGAGCTTCTCTCTACCATGCAGCACAGTTTGCAGATGAAAATCTTTCTTACGAACATAAAGATCTTTTCGGTTCAGAAGTCATGGTTTGTCCCATGGAACAAGGAATATATATATATATATATATATATATATATATATATATATATATACACCAACCTTTGGTGAAGAAAAAAAACTTGTGAAGGAGAACCATCCTGAACTGCTGCAAAAGGTTATACATGTCAGGATTTCAGCTTCCCCTCATGCTGGTTAATCACCTTCCCTGTGTGCTCAGGCTGTCAGTATCACTGTGCATCCCCAACATACCATTAGGCGTGCGGCTGTGCCTTGCTAGTTATTGCAGGTCAGCATTTACACAGGTATTGCTAGGGTAAGGTAGTGGCCCGACTCCGGCTTCTCCCAGAATTCATTGCCAGTGATAGCTTGGGTTTGACTCTAAATTTAGCTTATCTGTCGCCAACTTCAGTTCTGCTTGATCATCCCTTGTCTGCTGCCTGGACTGAAGCCTGCCAGTCTGAATCCAAGTTTGCCTGACCCTTTGGAAACCTAGAATCTTCTGACCCCCTGGCTTCACTCTCCACTATGCTTCTGCTCGAGCCCTGTGATGTGATGTTTGGAGAACTGATACCCCGTGTATTACTCTGGTTGGTCTGACTCTCCATTTAGCTTTAGTCCTTGGTTCATCCATCTTCACCCCACCAGTCAGCATCCTTTGCCCTCGTACGTCCTGGGGGCAACCATGTCCAGTGAGGCATAACCAGCGAAGTGACCCGAAGGTGGGTGTTCCAGAGGGCATTACAATACAAATATGTCTGTGTATTTTTTGTGTGTTTCATGCTGTTTTGTGTGTTTTTACCATGGTTTTTAGTTGAAAGACATGCCATATGTACTATCCAGGTGGTGACCACAGGTCGCAAACGCTCACCTCAAGGGCCCCCAACAGGTTATGATTTGTGGATTTCCATATAGTTGACTCTATATGGAAATGTAGATGAATTCTTTGCATCCAGAAACTCTTAGGTGTTTTACACTTGGTTTCTCATTGTGCCACAGTTCATATGAAGTTTTTTCCACTGTTCTAGAAAAGAGTCTGTTCTGCAAATAAGTGGCTGGCATGGCTGCCTCATCCCAGTATTTTTGTTGTAGTCCAGAGTCAGTCAACATACATTTGCTCATTTTAGTCAAGGTTCTTGCTTTCAACTACCCCATTTTGCTCTGGTGTGTATGGGACTGTCTTTTGATGCTTTGTTCCATTCAGCTTTAAGTACTGTTGTACTGTGAATCCTGTGAATTCACCTCCATTGTCACTTTGAAGTATAAGAGGTTTCCACTAAAAATTGTTACCTGCCTTTGCTACATAGTCTTGTAATTTGTCAAGAACTTTACTCTTATGTTGCATTAGATAAGTGTCAGTGTATCTTAAATAGTCATCTATGATAGTCACTAAGTACCTGTTTCCTCCAGGTGTAGGTGGGTTTAAGAGACCACATACATCACTGTGAACTTGGTCAAGTGGTATTAAAGCTCTATTCTGACTGGCTTTAGGAAGTGTTGCTTTTGTGGCTTTGGGTTTGATGCAACATTCACTCTTAACAGAAACTTGACAAGGGGAAACTCAGATTTTTTGTTAGATTCCTCTTTTGTAGTTTCTGTATGCATTCTGGGTGTGACATAAACACCTGTGCCATATGTGTATACAGTCATTGTGTTTATGAGTGCATAGTCTCATCTTTTCCTTCACTGTGTTGAGGTGATACAGATGATCATCCAGCTTGGCACTCACTATGGTCTGCTTGCTGTCTAGGATAGAGCACTTGTCACCTTGGAATTATACACCTTCCCTGCCCAGTGGCCCGGTATTAGTTTGATGGTACACCAAAGAAGGAGGAGGGGGGATCCTGTCTACATACACACTACAGGTTCCAGCGGGGTGGCTGCAAAAGCAGCTCCCTGCCAGCAGCAGACCAGTGTATTTTTTTTTTATTATTTTGCATGTATTTTTTTCTTTCTTTTTAATTGTTCATGAACTGGTAAGGGGTCTGAGGGACCCCAATACCAATTTACAGGTTAGTGATGGACTGCATGCCACCTGCCAGCATCAATGGGTGGCATGCTGGATAATTTGACCCAGATGTTGCCAGTATCCAGGATGGAGCCAACGGGAAAGACCTGGGTTGAATCTAGCTTTGGAATCAATGGAGGGGTGGCAGCCGCTCAGACCAATTTAAAACTAACCTAGGAGGTGCACGTGAGCAGGTCAATTAGGATATACAAGTGGGAAGGAAGGGTCGAAAGCCTTAAGACCCCCTGCAGTACAGCTTCAAATTTTGTGCAAGTACATGGGGGTGGGGGTCTGAAGTTGTACTGCGAGGCTTTTAACCCTTGCCCCTTAAAGGGCAACCTCAGTAAGCTGCTCCCAATTTAACCTTTGCATTGTATTTCCCTAAGGGGGCTCTTAGTAGGACTGCACCTACACAGAGGCATCATGGCATTTCGTGTGCAGCTTTAGCATACATCTGCAAAGGCGTGTGGACCAAGACCTCTGATTTTAACCAGATTTAGCAACAGATTATAGGTTTGGTCGCAAGCTAACACGGTTAAGTGCTGTGACACAGCTGGGATATATCACCACCTCCTCTAATCCTGACTTGGTTCTGTTGTCATCCAATATAACTCTTCTCACATCGCTTTTGCTCTATACCACAGGTACAATGTTGCTAGTACACATTTTAATGAACACATTTTATTAATTCATTATGATAACAGATGCTGTAAAAGTTTTTATTTTAATATGCATGATCTAGAATTTGATACTTTTTTTTATATACCATATAAACTGACATGGTTTTATAACATTGGCGTGGTAGAAGGATACTTTAAGTGATCAGAAACCAGCCCCGCTCCTGAATTATCTAAGCCATATTAATATTATTACTCACCTACTTACCAGCATTTCTTAGGCATATGGCAAGGCAGAAGATTAATCCTGTCCTGGTTAACCTTTTTTTCTTCTTTTTCTCTTGATCATTACGATACATATGACATTAAAATCACCATTAAAATATCATTGTAGATCAGGTGAGGTGACAAACAATGGTACATCCAAATGAATAAATATGAATTAAAAGGATTGACCAGTCAAACATGGAAATCAATAGCATGAAAGCTTAGCTGATGCAGTAGTGTCAGTCCCACGCTGTCTGCTTGCTCTGGTCACTGAAAAGAAGAGGAAATTCCTTTTTCTCTTTGCTTTCTCCTGACCACCAATTCAAGCCCGAGGCTCGTGTCAGGTTGACACCTCCTTACATCAGTGGTAGGCCTTAAATGTCAATCAAGCTCAGCTTAGTTCTCACTTCTCCTACCCCAGCCCATCACTCCCATTAGTAAGGACAGAGAAAAATCAAGTAAATCTTTATTTAATGATAAAAAAAAAATTGTTTTTAAAAAAGAAAAACTTTTAGAACATTGCCACACGTAGACCTACACAATGGGCTAACTTTTGACTATGCCTGGACTTTAAATAAATACTAAATAAAATATGTATACATGAGTGAACTAGAAACAAATTAATATGAATAATTATAATAATTAATAACTATTTAGCAATTTTCCTTTCCTTGCAATTGTGAAAATATAGACTATACTAATAGTGCTATAATTTACACTAGTGCAATATGCAAATAACTGCACAAACGGCATCAAAACCCCAATATCAGTTAATGTAATAAAAAGGGTACTTACTAGAGTAAATATATCTGTATGCGTTAGACTGTTCTTACGCTGGGTGGGACTCCAAGCCCAACACCTTGGCCTCCTCCTCTTCAGCTTGTTCCAGAGGTGGTTGGGGTGAGGCTGAAGAGGAGGATGAGGGGGGGAGAAAGCTAACCACGAACAGTTGGCACATACATGGGTGTTGCGGCCACACATGAAAGAAATATTGAGTATCTGGAAGAGTGCAGCTAAGGAATGTTTTTGGCTTTTCCCTTGACTTGCAACAACCACCCAGCTAGCAGCCTCCACCTGCACCAATCCTTGCACCTCCAGCAGCCCTGTCTCCTGTGCCCCATGCTGAACCACTGGCGAGACCTGCCCCATCTATCAGCCACACCCACAGCGTTGAGACCTAGATGGGGGTAAATGTGGGGCTGTAATGAGCAGATGTAAATGGACATGGACAGGGATGAGTAGGGTGAGGCTACTGAAATGAAGAAATGTTTTTGCAGTGTGGGACTGTGCCCCAAAACAAACACTAATGTTTATCTTTCTCCACACAGAACCAAACTCTACTGAAAGAAATCCAGGACCTGGAGCATACCCAAACCCCAAAGAGTTTGGATTGTCAGACAACCAGTTTCATACATGAGGACCTGACTGCAGGGGTGGTGGAACAGCAGTGCCTCAATACTAACTTGAAGGCGCTTAACACCAACTGGACCAAATTGTGGTTCAAAACCAAAATACCTCCCGAATGCTGGCCCTCATGGAGGCCACAAAATCTCCAAGGAAGGACCAGGTAACCTCACCATGAGCAGGCCTGGTGGACTTTTTTGTGGACCCTTTTTTTGCCGGTTGGCACCATTTGTTTTGTTGAACAAGCACTGCCCTGTGTTTCTTCAGAGCAAATTGTTTGGGATGCTGCTTGACTTACACTCAAACCAAAACAAGGTACATTATCAAAATGAAGAAAATGAAGAATCAACCAAATGTTGATGCACTCATTGTCCTGCCTGGCTCTGTGTGCCGTAATAAAAGGTACAAAGTAAGAGATCCTAGACTGATCTCTCAAACCCTTATAGAGAGGCCGCACACTAAGTGTAAAAAAATATATAAATCATTTTAATGAATATCATATGCATCAAAAAGACACTAAACAAGACATATACAAGGTTAAAAAACACAAAACACAAGCAGGGGAATCCCAATCAACGGTGACTACTAAATGTAAATGTAAACGCTGCCGCCATATATATATACTATAAAATTGAATAAGAGATGCTATAAATGAACCCAGATACAGGAACTATTAAGTGATTGGTTAGATTCAATGAATGTGATGGTTTGAAAAGGTGAGTGCAAAACAATATACCTATAAAAAGGAACACTAAAGTGCTAAGTGCATGTGCAAAGTGCAAAACATATGATGTGTACAACATAACAATCTAATCTAAATTGTATCTGTGGCCATGAAACATTAACAATGGGTGCCAATATATAAAAAACAAAAACAGAGCAAGGCAAGTGAAAGCAGGTCTGAAGAGGTTAAGCCCGACTGGGTCACCAAACAGTAAATAGCAAAATCGCAAACAGCATGTAAAAATAAAGACTATACTACTTCACCATGTCACCGAGGGTCCCCCGCAGCAGCCGCCACCTACGCGTTACGTGTCGTCAAGACACTTCGCCAGGGTGTCGAAGTGGCGAAGTGTCTTGAGGACACGTAACGCCATGGAAGGAGCCATGGAAGAAGTGGATAGCCTGAATCACCTAAAATGAAAAAAAAACCCCAAAACATTAACATTAACCCAAAAAAACACAGAGAGGTATTAATAAGGGGAACCACAAGGGCAAATGGGTTTAAACAACCCATACCACAATAAAAGAAAAGGTGAGGAGATAGGGGCCACAGTTAAAAGGAGGACCAGTTTTACACGGGCATTAGGAAGACAGTTCAAAGACCAAGGAGTTCAGCTAGGAACAGGGTGAAAAGGGGCTGAAACTAGCCACATGAGCACACTAGTACAGAGGGAGGGCAGGGAGACAAATAGGCAACAAGAAACTCCCAGAAAACACTATGGGGCCCAGATGATAACATACAACATTGTAAATGCAAGACTAACAATAGAAATGCAGAACAACAAGAAGGCACACACTTACCCAGAAGCCAACCACCACTCAGATCGCCACTTTCAAAACTAGTGTACAAACTGGAGCTCCGTAAGATGAACGCGCTTTTGGATGATCCTGGAAACGCAAATCCTGACTCACAATGCTTCGGACATTAAGGGAGTGCCCCGTCTTGCGGTTGCTGAAAGAAAAGGAGAAAAGACTAGCAACAATACAGTAGCAGGCAAAGAGCAAGCAGATACATGGGCAGCTTGGACACAGGGATCAGGGGGCACAATGAGCTACAAGAATTAACAAGTTTAGGAGAGCAGAAAATGGCTAACATAAACACAGGAGACTGGGCAAGAAGGAGGACCAATGAGCAGCTAAACATACTGAAACATATACTCCTGAGCCACAGGAGGCACCAGCAACACATGCGTACAATCATGACATTCGGCAAGTGGAAAAAACCCAACGTCACTGCGTTCGAGGCTACCATGCTGCCAGGAAAAGAGATATATTTCTCCTGCAAGACAATCATGCCATCAAGAAATGTAGTCATGGTGTGGCTCAGCAAAGGCTGAGACATGCCAACAGACAGTGTCCCAAGCCTCTGGAAGGAGCTATGCGATAGAAATTGAAGGCAGCCAACTAACTTGGTCATACCCTCAATTGCATGCCCCTTTCTTGAGGCAGGGGCCAACCATGGCCACACTTCTGAGTAAAGCTTCTAAAGAGAAAGGCGGTTCAGTCGGGTCAATTCAAACACCTATTGATTGGTAATGCGACCGATGTCTAGATGATGGTGGGTATGGCTAAGCTTTGGAAGGTATGCCCAAGCCAGTTCTGGCATGCAAAAAGAGGATGTCATTTGACGCCATAAACCTCCGTTTTTTATAGGCCTGAAATTGGTCAAATCAGATCTCAGAATAATGCGCGGACGAAACCTGTAAACTTACGCAAGCGAGAATGCCAAAACTTGACTTGACCCATAATAATACAGAAAATACGTGGTTTTGCGCACGCAAACCAAAAAGTCCCTCAAAAAAAGGCATCTCGGCCCAAATAATGCGGCCCTGCATAGCATGACCTGGAAAAAAATCTGAAAAAACTTTTAGGTCAATCCCACATGTGGGAATGCATATGGAAGAGGCTCTGAATCAGGGTCAAAGAGACAATTTCGCCAAAAGTAACACTGATTCCTATGGGTTTTGCTGCTAAAATTTGGAGAAATAGAAAAGGTATTCCAATAAAACACAGACAGACGCCGGGTGAACACGCCATAGTGAGCTTGGTAAATCCGGAAAATCACACAAATACCTAGCAAATCACTTAACAAATCCCCCCTTAATACAATAGGGACTTCTATTGTTTGATTCCACTGTTATTAAGAATTTTGTTTACCAACTGTACTAAATGCAATTGTAGATGATGGTGCAGAGTTTTAAATTTAAATCCTACAGATGGAGCTTAACACTAAAAACACTCCACATGACAAAAAAATGAAGATTAAAATGGGGCATCCTAAATCTGAACATTGTTTGCATATGTTGGAAAATAGAATAAGGTAATGTACATTATATCATTTGTAAACTGAGAATTACTTGAATCAGCTTCATCATCTAGTTCTCAGCATGTATTTTTCACTTTCTTCTTAATCCTAAAATCAGAACTAGCCATATAAATGCATATATACATCTCCAAAGATTACTTACACAATGTTTTTTGCTGCCTGCACATTTCCTCTGCTCCCTGCTGACAAGCTCAGTCTATCCTGTTTCCTAAAAAGAATAATGTACTGTAAGTACACATTCGTCTGAAAATATTCCGCACAATTGGAGGGCAAAGGGAAGGGTTGACACACAAAGCACTTATTAAAGACAAAAGGCTGTAGAATTGAGTCTTAGGCCTCGATTCATCAAGAGTTGAAAAAAATTCTCAAGGTAGTAAAAAATTAATTTCATGAGAAAAAAACCTGAGAATGTCACTGTTGATGAATCACTAGTTAGGAAGACAATGGAAGTCAATGGCACTATTTTACTCCTGAGGAATGTGTTGAACTTTTTATTAGTAGTAAAAATGTGCCATTGACTTTCATTGTCTTCCTATCTGGGGATTCACTAAAACTGAAATCTTCAGTCTTTTTTCATTATTTTATTTTTTTAATACCATGAGATTTGATTTAAACTCTTAGCCTTAGTGTGAGAGCTACATGATGATGATTAGAACAGACATTTAGGGGAATACTACTACAATATTTTGCACGTACAATATATAACATACTTAGATAGTTGCCAATATTAATATAAATTCAATCAGTCTTCCTAGAGAGAGTGAAGACCTTCATACCTTTAGGAAACACAAAATCAAGAACAGTGCTGGGGCAACAATCAGCCTTGAAGATCATGGGGACACTGTCCAAAGCCTGTTGAGTTCAGGAATGCACACAACCCATATGTGTATATCACCACTGAATGCAGGTGCACCTGGGCCCTTGGACAGACACCATGTTTAGGAGATGGTCCCTGTGGCCCAACTGAAGAGAATTTAACTAAGCCCACTAACAGCAGAAGCCAGCACGGGACTTAAATATTGCCAGAAGTGTAAGTACATTGTATTACATGTAAATTAACTCCATGGTCCTCTTGGTATACAATAGCTCCAGAAAATAGTATGGAAGTGACGGTGCTGGCTAATACATTCTCTCAGTTACTGTAGGCAGAAGTAGCCTTTTTGTAACCATTTTATGCTAGTGTTAAACAACCAAGAGGCTCATCTAACTTTAGATAGAATGCGGTATGGGACATTGATCCGCAGCATTTGGAGAACGCATATCACGCAGGGGGAGAGATTAAACATATAGATGCATCTGGTAAGTTACAGTATCCCAGAAGATCTGGTAGCCCCGGAGGCAGTTGGTAGCCGCTATACTGAAAGTCAAAGCATTCTGCTGCTGAGTTTGAGGGCTAAACTGTACTCTAATAGAAAAGATAGATAGAAAAGAACAGTCTGGGCCCTTTACAAATAGTCAATGCTCTCCAAAAATAGTTCCATTATAATAGTCTGTATAATAGTATTTGCCTTCTTTTACAGTTCTTTTTGCATGGGCTCTGCACAGAAAAGCTTCTGTTTCATTTGTGAAGTGTTTTTAAAAGGACCCTGCGGAGCTCAGAATCAATAGTCCTGTCACAACACCAAATACAGGCGCGCTAATTTAATAACCAGCTAAACAATTTACAGAAAAAGTATTTAGAAAACCTCAACATCATTAAGGTTCCTAATCACGATTTACCCTGGAAGGCAATTAACTGTTCTGGCTTAATTAGCAATTATGTTTTCCTGTTCCAACACATGTCTGAGTTGTATGTTATTGAATGACACATTTAAGGAGAAAGAAAAACATATGACACACATGTCACATTTCCCTCCACTGCTAAATGACTTAATGACCTGGAGTAAAACACAAGGATTACACCTGTAGTTGAACTGCTCCATCACCACCCACTTCTCCCATTAAAGGCTAATCATCTGATTGGCTAAGACACAGATGACAGGTTTAACCCATTCTGCTATAATTCAACTTATTCAGATTAGGATTCAGAAAGGATTAAAATCTTGTGTTCCAGTAGCTAAAGGGGTACTAGCAGCCTTCCCAGCTGGGGAGGTAATAACTGCTGTTTGACTTAGCCAATCCTGCTAATGTGCTCACCTGTACAGTGGAAGGATACGCGTACACATACATGAGAGCCTTATGCCCGCCTCTGGCCCTGCAGGCAATGTGTCGGCAAGAGGCTAGAATGGGCCAATGAGCCTTTTTTATGTGAATATAGGGCAAGTAGTCTGCGTCTGTATAGACTAATCAGCCCATAGTTTGTTGTGCTCATATGCCCTATTTAAGCATTCCCCTGTCAATGGATATCCTAAAAAGTTCTGGTGCAGCCAACTAACTTCAGAAGTCACATGCCTAGTGACACATGGTCAGTATATGCACAAACCTTTTCTAAGGCTCCAGAGGCTTCAACACCAGGGGCACCCAGGCCCGTATTTGCCATTAGGCAAGGGTAGGCACGTGCCTAGGGCGGGGCTAGAGCCTGGGGGCGGGGATGAGGCGACGTCCACAACAATTTAATAAAAATAATGTGTTTGGCTGGCCGGTGATGCAGGAAGGACAGAGTTTTTATTTTTAAATACATTGGTGGAACAGCGGAACCCTCCCCCCTCCATTCTATGTTGCCGCTGCCGCCACAGTTCTAGAGTCTGCCAGTGTGGCTGCCGGCAATACACTCCCTGCTCCGCCCCGCCCTGTTCTGCCCAGCTGCTCCTTTCTATGAGGAGCGGTTCACTGGCTAATTGGGGGGGGGCGTGGTCTAATCCCTGCTTCATCAGCCAGCGCCCGTAGGTCCCGCCTGCCAGGAAACTTGTGCTCTGCCTCTGGCATTGTGATGTTGCAGAGTCTTGCAGCTCTGTCTCTCCTCATGCTCCGCGCTCCCCGCTCCTCCTCTCTCCCTCCTCCCCCCTCCCATGTTCAGTATCAGCGCTGGTTACACTCCGCCCCCCCCCCCCTCCCTCTGGCCCCCTCGGTGTCGGTATTTGGAATGAAGTCTGGAGCTGCTGGGACTGAATTCTCCTCAGGCTCCCCCCTCCCCTCCTCAGATCTCGGGAACTGAAGGTCCACTCACTGTCTGCTGATAAGAAGATGACCTGGAACTTGACCTCAGGCTGCAGAAGAAACTTGATCCTAGCAGGTCAGATTGATAAACTGTGCTGCACCTCTGAAAACATTCCAGGGCTGGCTGCTAGCCTTCCCTTGGGGCTTCCCAAATCGGAAGGCCCTGCTGTGTAAGCCCCTTTTGGGCATGCAAGACTTACCTTCTTCCTGGCTCCCTTGCCACCTTTGGGCATTGTGTGCACTCCCGCGCTCAACCATTTGGATAGGCTATGGGCTGGAGCATGCCCCCTGCCGCGGATGCACTCTCCATCTGATTGTCATAAACAAAGACGTTTCATACACAGAGGCATCCCTAATTGGAATGCCCCTGGGGCACAGAGCAAAACCTGGGATAGACCAAATTCTATTTTCACCCCATAACAGTGTGGCAGAGCCCTCCAATCCCCCCAGTACAGGCAATGTGGCACAGTAGTCCCAAATCACCCCATAACAGGTAGCATGGCAGAGCACTTCCCAATCACCCCATAACAGGCAGTGTGGTAGAACACCACCTAATCACCACATACTAGGCAGGGTGGCATAGCACTTCCCAATTACCCCATAACAGGTAACATGACAGAGCCCCCCCCAATCACCTTATAACAGGCAGTGTGGTAGAACACCACCTAATCACCACATACTAGGCAGGGTGGCATAGCACCCCCTAATCACCATATAACAGGCAGTGTGGTAGAACACCACCTAATCACCACATACTAGCCAGGGTGGCATAGCACCCCCTAATCACCATATAACAGGCAGTGTGGCATAGCACCCCCTAATCACCCCATACTAGGCAGGGTGGCATAGCACCCCCTAATCACCATATAACAGGCAGTGTGGCATAGCACCCCCTAATCACCCCATACTAGGCAGGGTGGCATAGCACCCCCTAATCACCACATAACAGGCAGTGTGGCGTAGCACCCCCTAATCACCATATAACAGGCAGTGTGGCATAGCACCCCCTAATCACCACATAACAGGCAGTGTGGCATAGCACCCCCTAATCACCATATAACAGGCAGTGTGGCATAGCACCCCCTAATCACCACATAACAGGCAGTGTGGCATAGCACCCCCTAATCACCACATAACAGGCAGTGTGGCATAGCACCCCCTAATCACCATATAACAGGCTGTTTTTTTCCACTGATCAAATCCCAGTTTGGGATGACCAATTGTGTGAAACTCCTGGGATTGGCTGTTAAAGCAGAACTAAACCCACAAGCAACCGGCCTGGAATCTGAAAGATTCCAGAGTCAGCTGCTGACTTTCCACTGGGACATCCTGAATCGGGATGTCCCACCTTGTGAAACCCCCCAGAGCACCAGTTATAACTCACCTTTCCCAGTCCAACGGTGCATGCCCGGGGCTCTCATCCAATCAGAAACAGCTCTGATTATTTTCACTGCCACGTCTTGTGCATCCCTCGTAGGATATACACTCTCCTGCCCCGCCATTCAGATAGGCTCCCCATTTAATTCAATCAGAGCCCTTTGCCGAAGGAAGTAAACATGACAAAGGACTCTGATTGGATGAGAGCCCGTGCATGCGCCATTGGACTGAGGAGAGGTCAGTTTTACTGGGTGAACTGGGAGGTTTCACACAGCTGGCCATCCCCAATCAAATTCCTGGGTTTTGTTCCCCTTTAACCTCAAATCATGCCCCCACAGTGCATGCGCAGACACATCTATTCTGAATGTATAGATTGCTGGGCGCCTTCCTCTGGCCACTCCCCTGTGCTGTGCACAGCCATTGCCGGCCATTCAGATGCGCTGGCAGTAGATGAGCACTTCAGCTAGACAAGTGACAGGAATGGTGCTGGGGGTTCACACGAGAGGCGAGTATACAGGCGTTCCTGTGGAATTCCCACATTGTTGACATTGAAACCCCCAGGTCACCAATAAAAACACACTTTTCTGCAATCCTATGGTGCATGAGGGGGCTTTTGTTTAACCAAAATTGTATGCGGTGAATCTTAATGGCAATATGGCTGTGTTTACACACAGAGCTCAGCATTCGGGGGCCTTTGCCCGGAGATGCAGAAGATGCAGCCGGAGTTGTTTACCTCATTGTGGGAGCTGCTGGCAAAGGTGTGTTTTGCGGGCAACTATCGGGGTTTCACACAGCGGGGTGACCCAATCTGGGATGCCCTAGGGGATTTTTAGACTTCAGAGCTAACCCCACAGGGTTTTGTTTTGACTTCAGAATAGATTCCTGGATTACATAATCTTTTCTGATTGGCTGGAAGAATACTGGCAATCCATTGGGGTTCAGTAAAAGGGACCAAAGCCTAGGTGAGTAGAAAACCTGGGTTTTGGGCCACCTTAACATCTAGGTCCAGGGCGGGGTTTGCCTGCACTATTAAAGTTGATCATCCAGCAGACGCTAGGTCCATTTAGACAACCACCCCCTGGAGCACCCAGAATGGCATATCCAACAAGCCCATGCGTGGCCGGTAGCGGCATCTATCAAATCATTTTCAGGCTCTGCATGGCTGGGTCCTGGGGTAACTGAATGTGACTTGATTCACAGCAAGGAGCTCACTGTGACACTGTCGCCCAAGGGCCCATCGAAACCTGGGGCCGGCCCAAAGACGCGTGACTAGGTGCCGCTGGGGCTGCTGTACTTCGATCACTCCTGACTCCAGAGACCCCAAAGACTGAGACCCTGGAGGAAAAGTTACCGGAGGAGCGTCATGTAAAAAAATTTTGTTATATATATATATATATATATAAATATAAAATAGATTATGATTTGGAGGGGTGTCTGTGTCACCTGTAACGAGGGATGCCCCTCACTGGCTGCAATGAGGAATGCCCCTCTCACTACAGCCCCAGGCTGTCATATGTTTGCTGAGGCCTTGCCTGTTTTATTATTATTATTATTATTTATTTAACTCTTAGGTGGTGTTTCCCTTTACGGGTGTGGCCGGGAGCATGGTTTAATTGTTAAAAAATGTCTTCTCGTGTCTTTGCGGCTTTCATGGGAGGGCGGGCAAATTCATCATGGTATATGTGCGGGCCAAGGGGGGGGCATGACCAAAAAGTGCCTAGGGCAGCTCAAATCCTAAATACGGCTCTGGGGGCACCACTAACCAAACAACAACATGAAGATCAAGGAGATCTCTAAGTCAGGTTGGGCTATTAAAATAATCAAATTTCTGATGATTTCCCTGAGCACCATCAAATACTTTTTCATTAAATGGAAAGAACATGGTGCCACAACAAACCTGCCAGAAGAGGACCACCCACCAAAAATCTTAGAGCAGCCAAGGGCATTAATCATGCACTGATATGCATTTATCATAGGCAGCACAAAGGTAACCTTGAAGTAGCTGCAAAGTTCAAGTAGAAACTTGAGTATCAGTCCATATGACCCAAAAAAGCCCTATCCTTAAAAGAGCTGGGCTTTTACTTACAGGCACAAATAGGAAGGCTCACTTGAGCTTGCCAAAAGGCATGTGGGAGAATCCCCAAATGTATGGAGGTAGATCAAAATGGAACTTTTCCACCACAAAAGAAATCTCACTCCAAGAACATAAACCTCACAGCTAAACATGGAGGTGGCAGCATCATGCTATGGGGATGTTTCTCAGCAGCAAGGACTAGAAAATAGCTTTGAGGCAAGGGGGAGATGATTGGTACTAAATACAGGGATATTCTTGAGCAAAACCTGTATTGGTCTGTCAGTGATTTTAGACTAGGACAGAGGTTCCCTTACAACAGGACAATAGGCTCGATTCAGAGACACATTTGTCTGCACTTCCGTAGCTGTCTGTGAAAGTTTTAGTGGGTGTTTGAAATTTTTTTGCTTTTTTTCATTCATTTTTCATTCGTACTGATAGGGTTAAAAAGTTATTCTGTTAACCTGAATGAACACTTTTGACTTTTGAGCAAACAAGCATCTGGTGATTTTCTGAAGAATGTCTATTATCTGTACTTTATTGTGTGAACACCACTTCTTCTCTTCAAGGTTTTAGCCTTCACAGCATTATTAGCCAAAATACAGCTTGTGACGCCATAACTCATATCATCCCAAGAAATGTTTTCATATTTTGTACTTTTCCCAGGTCATGACTTGGGAGAGGGTCAGACAAACAATAAAATTACAAGAAAAAGTCTGACACTCCCTATGGGGTGTATACTGAGAAAGGGGCGTGTCAGATGACCAATGAAAATGCTTGAATTTGTATCTGTATATGTGTGGCAACACCCACCCATATCATTGTATATTAGCAGCTGAAAATAAACAAAAGGGCGTATTTGCTTCAGATGCCCTTTGAGTCTTTACTACACAGCGGTCTCTGTGTCTTATTCACTCTTAGAATGATTTGGACTCAACAACAGAAGTAGAAGCTGTGCCCACTTAGGGTACGGACCTAACATTTCTTGGCGCCCGAACAGGGACCCCCCCCGGATTTCGCAAGAGATGCTTTGCTGACCGGACGGGACACAACCTCGGTGCCTCCAGAGAACAGCAGATCAAATCCTGCAGGTGAGAGAACATTTAATTTCTCTTATATTCTGCTCTTCTATGTGAGATACTGAGAGTCCTGTCTTGAGGTAAAGTTGGCTTATCCAGTCTCTGCGAAGGGGGTTATTGAATAGAAACTTTTTAGAACTTCTGTTGTACAGATTGTATTGTGTTGCAACTTTGGACAGTCATTAGACGCCCCACCCCACTGGTGAGGGGAAACCCGCTATAACCCAGTGACGGTGAATGCAAGTGGTGACTGAAAGAAGTTAAAAGTCAAATCCTTATTCCCTTCTTGTGTGTTTGAATGAGCCACGTCAAGTTGGTATGAGATATTGTCGAGGGTATGCCGAATTGTTTCATGAAAGCGCCTTAACGGGGGTCATGATTCATGCTTAAATCTCGATATATCACATAAACCATTGTCTGGTTGACTGTATGAGCCTGGAATAACTCTATAAGTCCAGGACAAGTATCGATTGAGTTGGATAGAAGAGAAAGAACTTAAGTCCGATACTGGGAATTATAAAGTACGCCTGTACTTAGGACGGGACATTCCCCATATGATAGAAGAAGATGTGTGATTGACGCTCCTGGCCATATTGTTATTTTTGTTATTTGCAATAGGTCTGGGATTGAAGATAATCCAACATCAAAGAGAAAACCCAGGAGAGGTTTTCTGGATTCTAGCTGCCTAGGGGGAAAGCAATGAGGGAATTTAAATCTAAAGATTTAAAGATAAAGATAGATTTAAAGATAAATCTATTTATCCCCAATAAGCTACCTAGGACTCGGACAGCTAAAGATATGGGAAGAAGTTTGTCCAAAAAAATCCCAGATGATGAGACTTGGAGTAGTGTAAGAATACAGAACAAAGAAATGGAGAAGATGCAGCCAGACAATTAACTCATATATGGAGGGAATTTAAACTGACAACCCGTAGGAGTAAAATGTGGGGGAATTATAGATGTTTTTTAGGATCCACATAAGATTGGGTTAATATGAAATTATTTTAGAGACATCCCATGCTGTGTGACAGTGTATGGGTTAAAAAGCACGCAGGCTGGCAGGAACGGAATGTGTGTGTGGGAATAAACATAGATAACACGCGCTGAGAGACATGCAGATTTTAGCAGCACAAGAAATGGAGATAAATACACCGCCCTTACTAATTTCTGACCCCTTCATGCTAAACAGGGAATCATACATATTTTCACAATGAAACTTAACAAGAAGGTTGTATGCAGACTTAAACTAGATAAGCCCCTGGATTTGGGATTTTTATTACCAGGATATTTTTTTAAACCAGCCCCATTGAAACCATGAGATTTGTCTCAGGAACTATCCTTTCAGTGCCTGTCTGCCATCTCTTCTCACTTCGTGACACGGGCTGGAATAGCAACATTGATTTAAGAAATAGTTTTTTCAGCGTCCCAGTGGACGAGGAGACACAGCCCATCTTTGCTTTTAGTTCACATTTGCCCTAGGCTTATGTGTATTGGTAAATAGTAGTTTTTTGTGTAATGGTGCAATAATCCTCCTCTTAAAGTCTGGACACCCAGCCATGGTTCCGTCCTACTGCAGACAGTTTTCTCCTCTGCAGTTTTGATCGGGAGACCACCCTGTGGGATAAGAGGAATCATTTGAATTGTCTTTTTGTAAGTGATTATAAAGTGTCTAAAGAAAAGTTGTAATGGTGTCAGGAAAAAGTTGAAATACTTGGGTTTTATGCTTTCCCAGGGACAAAGAGAAATGAGCTATAAGAGAATAGCTGCTGTCGTGGGTTTGCCCTGCCCACTTACCAAGAAGGTCATGTTACCCTTCCTTGGTATGATTGGTTGCTGCCGCCAATGGATTCTAGATTGTTCATGTTATGACAGCATATTGAGAGCTGAAATGTATGTTGATAGACCTGACACCCTAAAATGGTTAAATGAAATGTGTAATGTGCAATGTTTTGTGTATTTGAGATATGATGATAGCCCCAGGGTTAGGTTTTCCCAATTATGGCAAGATGTCACTTAGTTGCCAGGATTTGTACAGCCGTGTGCAGGGCCCAGCATAAGAACATGGAGGTGCCCTGTTGTTGTTTTTTTTTTTTTCTCCTCAAAGGTGGTCCCTGGGCAGGTACAGGGCAATGCCTGTGTGTCTCATAGCCCTGGCCTTGTGTGGAGTGATAGAAATGGCAGAAATCTTTACTTTTTGTGACATGATACAACTTTACTTTACTACTCATAATTAATTTTTCCTTCTTAAGGACATACACGCAAACAGCAGACATGCGAATGCCCAAGTTAACATCAGACATACTCCTCCCTGACCAGACTTTGACTGACTTACAAACATATGCTATTAACATATCCTAGTACAGAAGTCAGATTCAGAAGGGGGGGAAGACACAGGATGAAAATTTTCTTGAATTTGAGGAATCAGATGACTGTCATGATTGTATAGAGTTAATGAATCATGGGCCTGCCCCATGAACATGACAACCCGTCTGTTTTAAGCTCTAGACAAATATCCCAGGAAACCCACGTTGTTTCAGGTTTTTTCCTTTGAGGGTTTACCTAAGGTTGTCAATTTGATTAACCCTCTCAAAGGAAAAATAGGTCCACACATGTTTGTTTCAAAATTTTTAATTCCGGAAACAGCTCCTATGTGTCTGCTGGGAGCGGACATTTTGGGAAATCTAAAAGCAAATATTAAGTATTCAGAGGATGGACTGGTCACCTTGTCTTTGCCGGACCACCCTGCTGAATTGGAAACTTGTATGAAAATACAAGCATATGAGGACTTTCATACAGAAAAACCAGAAAAACCCGGTAGAGATACCAGAACTGGAAACTGTACTTACAGTGTCAACTAATCATGACATCCATGGGATATTATCCCAAGTTAACCCTAAACACAACACTTGTCTATGGCCCGCCAACTCAGGTCACAATGTACCCTGCTCTTGTCCCCTAATATAAAATTTAAGAGAGGTTCAACTCTGAATCTTGCCACCTTACTTCCTATACAAAGGTTAGATTCAGAAGGGGGGAAAGAGATAAAAGAGGAAGAAAATTTTTTGATGACATTGAAGCCAGAGGATTCCTAACAGCAGCAGGAACTCCCATAAGACATGCAGAACTAGTTAAGGAAATTCTGACCAATCTGAATCAGGTCAAGGTAGCTGCACACACAAAAGGCACAAGCAAAGAGGCTCGGGGAAACGAAAAGGCTGATTTAGCAGCTTTGATTCCTTTTAAGGGTGAAGAAATGAGAGCTCTAAGAGAAGAACCGGTAAGTATGGATCGATTAAAGATCTTACAAAAACAGGCTACAAAGGAGGAGAAACAGAAATGGGAAAAGTTGGGAGCAGCTGAGGAAGATGGGATGTGGAGGAAGGAGAACCGATTGTGCTTGCCTAGTTCTCTATTTTCTGAGGTAGCAGCCCTGACTCATCTCCCCACCCATTTGAGTGCTAACTCCATGGTAAGACTAGTCAATAACCATTGAATAGCACCTGGTTTCAGTGTAGCTGCACGAGGATATTGTGCGGCATGTAGCATCTGTCTTTCCGAAAATCCAGGACAGGTTATTAAGACACCCCGTGAACACCAGCCGAAGTCCCTATATCCATTTCAAAGACTGCAAATTGACTACATACAGCTTCCCAAAAGTGGGCCCTTTGAATATGTGCTTGTGTGTATAGATCTGTTTTCAGGTTGGCCAGAAGCATACCCAGTGAAATTACAAAAGGCAATGAAGGAGTTAAATAAACCATGGCCTGATTGCCTGTCACTAGTCTTGTTCTCAATAAGGTACACCCCTACAGGGAAGACAGGGTTGTCTCCTTATGAAATATTGTTTGGAAATGCACCAAGAACAGGTTCATACTTCCCACAAAGTCTTGTATTAAAAGCAGACAGTTTGACTGATTATGTCATACAGTTACAGAAACATCTCACTAAACTGCACAAAAGTGTTTTTGATTCTCTTCCAGATCCTGAACAAATTACAGGAACTCACAGACTAAATCCTGGAGACTATGTCTATGTGAAAAAGCATTCAAGAAAACCACTTGAAACTCGCTTTGAAGGACCCTTCCAAGGACTACACCTACCTCGGTGAAATTAGAAGGGAAGTCTTCTTGGATACATGCTAGTCATTGTAAACTAGCTCTAACTAAATCAGGAACATGAAGGGTTATGTTTTATGCTTAATAGTAGCTTGGCAATTTATTAATTCTGCCCTCAGGGAAGTGATGAAAGACAATAGTTTTGCTAGAATGCACCTACAAGCAGCAAACCTTACAAACAGAACTAACTGTTGGGTGTGTAGTGCTAAATATAGACAATCAACTGGGGCTCCATGGGTAGCAATCCCACTGCAACCAGATGAATTTAGTGAAATTAACAAGGTAATAACTTCAGAGACTGTGACGGAGGAAAGGAAATCAAAACCCAGTTTCCTCATAGTGATTTCCATCCCCCTGTCACCAGGTTTGTGTCTTAACATTTCTAAACCAGGTTCAAAAATACTAGGAAGGTCCAACTGTACAGCTGCCCACACCAATCTCACTATAGCGGGGGTATCCTTCCACAATGTAACCATAAATGGCACTGAGATAACAAAGTACAATGACACAAATAATGAAATGTTCAATGCTTCAATTAAGATGACATCATTGCTAACAGCAGTTTTTCAGAATTATTCAGTAATACTAAACAGTGGAAACTATTTCATATGTGGTAGAAGGGCATATGCATGGATTCCCACAAATGGACAAGGTACGTGTTACATAGGGAAAGTAATGGCAGGTATTAAAATATGCAATGACACCGTGAAAGCAGACATAGAGGCCACAGTACATCTTAGATTTAAAAGGAGTTTGTTCACTATTAGTGACATGTGGTGGGCTTTAATTCCAGAATGGACAGGATGGGGTATGGAGATGATGATCAGACTGAATAATTTCTCCACCTTGATAGATACAATGCTCAATGAAACAATGCAAGCGGTAAATCTAGGTAATCTAGAACTGAGACAGGTGAGAAAGATGGTATTGCAGAACCAGATGGCCTTAGATTATCTATTGGCCAGTCAAGGTGGGTATTGTACCTTTATCGGAGATGATTGTTGTACCTGGATAGATGATGATAGCGATGCGGTAGAGGCACATGTAGAAAAAGTAAGAGAATTGCAAAATAGAGCAAGAGATATTGGAAAGGATGGGTGGAACCCTTTCCAAGGTATGAGTGGAATCTTTGGAAGTATTGGAAATTGGTTTTATGGAATACTGAAGTCTATTGGCATGTATTTACTGATGGGTCTTATGCTAATATTCATAGTTTATACTTCTATTAAGCTAGCATTATGCTTAGTAAATAAATTAGTAAAAGGAAAAAGCAGTAAAAGATATTACTAATGCCTGGATATCGACTTACTAACTCTAGTTTGCTTTACAGCTTATTGACACTCCATCTGAGGTAAAGGACTCTTCTTGGAAAGGATGTGGGTCAAGTACTCAGGGGATGGAGGCAGCGCTGTCCCTCAGACAACTCGTCGGTTTGGGATAGTACCTGAGAAAAGATACCACTAGCACCTTTCCTGGAGGACACAGCCTGGAATTTTATTCAGATGAAGATGTCAAAGGGGGGAATTGATAGGGTTAAACAGTTATTCTGTTACCCTGAATGAACACTTTTGACTTTTGAGCAAACAAGCATCTGGTGATTTTCTGAAGAATGTCTATTATCTGTACTTTATTGTGTGAACACCACTTCTTCTCTTCAAGGTTTTAGCCTTCACAGCATTATTAGCCAAAATACAGCTTGTGACGCCATAACTCATATCATCCCAAGCAATGTTTTCATATTTTGTACTTTTCCCAGGTCATGACTTGGGAGAGGGTCAGACAAACAATAAAATTACAAGAAAAAGTCTGACACTCCCTATGGGGTGTATACTGAGAAAGGGGCGTGTCAGATGACCAATGAAAATGCTTGAATTTGTATCTGTATATGTGTGGCAACACCCACCCATATCATTGTATATTAGCAGCTGAAAATAAACAAAAGGGCGTATTTGCTTCAGATGCCCTTTGAGTCTTTACTACACAGCGGTCTCTGTGTCTTATTCACTCTTAGAATGATTTCGACTCTGACAACAGAAGTAGAAGCGGTGCCCACTTAGGGTACGGAACTAACATTTCGAACGTTCGGGAAAATGCGTATATGTGCTTTCGAGGAACGAAAGCAAATCGGAACATTTCCGTTAGTTTGGATCAGTTTTCAAACAAAATCTGATATTATTCGTTCGTTCAGATAACTTACGTTGTTGGGATGGGCTTTCGTCTGATTCAGAGAGCTGATTTCCGACGGACCACCACCCTATAAATCCGTTTCATTTCAGATCCACTTACGGGACCTTTCAGGGCTCGGATTGCTATTGTTGAACATGTTTTGCGGCTATGTGGAGGAGTCTGCGCGCCTTTAGCACCAAGGCATTGCATGTATCAGCATGGCCGAGGCCATAAATTGTATAGCAATGCATACCTAAATCAATACATTTCATGTATGCCTTATCGAAGCATTTTAATGCTGACCTTAATTAGTCCTTAGCATGTAAACCTTTATTTTCCCACACATCCATATAATTGCTATATTTTTTAGACTTATGTCCTTTGTGAATTATATTTGAATTGTTGAACTTGAATCTTAATTTGTTGTAGGAGTTCTTGTTTTAGTTGGTTACCTTTGCTTTGTGTAATTATTTTATATTTGGTTGCAGGAACCGCAAGATGTGCCACTCGCACAACATACAAGCAGTGTTAGGTCCAGCTATGCGATTCCTCAGTGTTCTTGCAGGGCATCCAGGGTCGTCCCATGATGCTTATATATTGCAGAGCTCCGGCTTATTTCATCAGTTTGAGTCAGGAGAATTATCTGGTGGATGGCTGCTGGGTAAGTTTGCTCACATTCCATCAATCCATTTTCACTGTATGGCAATGAATATAGTTGATGACTCATGTCTTAACCTATGGCTGTTTTTAGCCCTTGATGACATGTTAAACAATATTGTAGCTTAGAATGTGTATTTTATGTTAGTATTTTTAAATACTTTCAGGGGATTCTGGATATCCACTCCTGCCCTTGCTCCTGATGCCCGTTCTTTGCCTGCAGAATGCAAGCCAGGGGTTCTCTAATCGGGCACTATGCAAAACCCAGGCCATGGTGGCGAGGGCCCTCTGGCTTTTGAAGTCCAGATATAGGTGTTAGGACCATACGGGGGGGGGCACTGCAGTATGACCCCAACAAGGTTATACCAATATTTTAATTTACGTTTTTTAACAGGGACCACACGTGCCAGAGTGGCACAACTGAGTGTCAGGGTCCTTCAGTTGGTGGGCGAGATGCAGGAGCTGCGCAACTCGTTGGGGACCACAGATGAAGAATAATGTTCTGTGGCCTGCCATTGCTATGTATTTTGTTTTTCATAGTTGTAAAAATTTGAAATTTTCAACATTTTTAAAAGTTTTATATTTTATGATGGAATAAAAAAAAAATGTTAGTGTCATTTCATTTACAAAATACATTAACACAAAACTAATTGGCCGAGAAATATTTAAAGATGAATATTCACATGACCGAGAAGTGATTTGGGTAAGTTTTAGGGGGCTAAAATACCATTTTGTGAGTACTCACCTGAAAAATGGATATTGTTGGTGTGCCACACACCCCGCTTCACCTTTAATATTCTTCACGATTGGGTTACTCACCGCCAGGTGATGCTGTTGCAGAGAGGAAGTCTTGTAACGAGCCCCCTTCCGGCCTATATATACCTGGTACCTCCCATTTATCACCAGTGATTTAAAAAGCAGAAAGACAAGGTACCAGTAATTTAACGGTAACCTCAAAATAAATAAAAGCTTCACCATATAAAGGATTCGGGATACTGAAAAGGGTGGGAGTGAAGCGGGGTGTGTGGCACACCAACAATATCCATTTTTCAGGTAAGTACTCACAAAATGGTATTATTCTTGGTGTGCCACACACCCCGCTTCACCTTTAACATTCTTCACGATTGGGACATCCAAAAGCAGTGTCCACAAGGGATGGGCATCCCAAGGCAAGGTGAAGCATAACTTAAATGACTGCAGTCTGCAGAACTTTGCGGCCAAAAACAGCATCCGCTGAGGCTCGCACATCAACTTTGTAAAACTTAGAAAAAGTATGAACAGAAGACCAAGTGGCAGCCTTACAAACTTGTTCAACAGAAGCTTGGTGCTGAAAAGCCCAGGACGCTCCAACGGCGCGAGTAGAATGAGCAGTGATACGAAAAGGGGGAACTTTCCCCTTAGCAGAATAGGCCGCAATAACGGCCTGACGTATCCATTTGCTAATGGCAGATTTGGCTGGTGCCAAACCCTTCTTGGGCCCACAGGACACAACAAAAAAGGCATCCGTCTTACGAAAAGGAGACGTGATAATCAAGTAGTACTTAACACAGCGTACTACATCCAAACAATGCAAAACCCTCTCTTTGTCATTCTTAGGATTAGGACACAAGGAGGGAAGAACAATATCCTGATTCAAATGAAAAGCAGAAACAACCGAAAGACCACCTTATCCTGATGCCTCTCAAAGTAAGGCGCCTGGATAGACAAGGCCGCCAACTCCGAGACACGCCGGACCGAAGTGATAGCTACCAAGAAGACAATCTTCTGAGTCAGGGTAGACAAAGCAATATCTTGCAGAGGCTCAAAAGGAGGAGCCTGCAGAGCAGAAAGAACCAAATTCAAATCCCAAACCGGGAGTAATGGTTTCCTGGGAGGCCGCACATGCGTAACCCCCTGGAAAAGGATGAAGCGCAAAACGCTTCTGAAAAAAGATAGATAAGGCAGAAACTTGCCCTTTCAAAGTACTTAGCTGAAGACCAGAGTCCAGCCCAGATTGTAAAAACTCCAGAATCCTGGAGACCGAGAAGACCCTACAAGGAAAGGATCTAATCTCACACCAAGCGATATAGGCTTTCCAAGTCCTATAGTAGATGATAGAAGAAGACCTCTTCCGGGCACTGATCAAAGTCTTAACGAGTCAGAAAGATCCTCCTCCTTCAAGATGGAGGTTTCAGCAGCCAGGCCGTCAAACCCAGCGCTGGTAAATTGGGGTAACACAACCGACCCTGAGTGAGCAGATCGGGCCGAAGAGGCAGAACGAACTGGTCCACAGCCAGCCGAACGATGTCTGCGAACCACACTCGCCTTGGCCACCTTGGGGCCACGAGAACGGCGGACACCCTTTCCAGAGCCAACTTCCGAACCACCCTGCCCAGCATGGGTATCGGAGGAAACAGGTATAGAAATCCCAGATCCCCCCAGCTCAGGGACATGGCGTCCACTGCCAGAGCCAGAGGATCCCGGGAGAGCGACACAAAGTTTGGGAGCCTGTGATTGTGACGAGAGGCAAACAGGTCCACCTCCGGTGTCCCCCATCGGAGACACAGTGAGCGAAAAACCTGAGGATGGAGAGCCCATTCTCCCAGACGGGGAGAGCCCCTGCTCAACCGGTCCGCTTCCTGGTTCTCCACTCCTGGAATGTATACCGCCGAGAGACAAGGAACATGGCCTCTGCCCAGGTCAGGATCAGGGACACCTCTCTGAGAGCACTCAGACTGCGAGTCCCTCCCTGATGATTGATGTAAGCAACCGCTGTTCGATTGTCTGAACGCACCTGGACCGGAAGGCCCAGAACGTGATGAGTCAGGAGAGCAAGCACCCGACGGATGGCTCTCCCCATTGCCCCTGGAACTGAAGCTCCTTCCAGAATCCGCCCCATCCCGAAAGACTGGCGTCCGTGGTGACAATTTCCCAAAGAGGGGTCAGGAAGGACCTGCCCCTCACGAGATTGGCCGAGACCAACCACCACTAGAGGGACTGCCGGACCCGGAAGGACAACTGGAAGGGCTGATCCAGCGACCGAGGCTGCCGGTCCCAGGACGCCAACAGATAAAGCTGAAGCGTCCTCGTGTGAAATTGAGCAAAAGGAACTGCCTCGAAAGAGGCGACCATCAACCCTACCAGCCTCATCCCCAGACGGATGGACGGCCGAGGATTGGAAAGAAGGACCCGAGCCAACTCCTGAATCAGATGAATTTTGGACTGGGGGAGAAACACTCTGTGTTGATGAGAGTCCAACTGCATCCCCAGAAAGGACACCACCCTGGCCGGAGCGAGGGAGGACTTGGGGAAGTTGATCACTCAACCAAAGATTTCCAGCGTGGAGACCACCATCCTGGTGTCTGTCTCTGGTTGATTGAGTGACGGAGCCATGATGAGAAGGTCGTCCAAATAAGGTACGACCCGAATGCCCCGAGATCTGAAAATGGCCATCACCCCTGCCAGCACCTTGGTAAACACTCTTGGAGCCGAGGTAATGCCAACCGGAAGTGCCACGAATTGAAAATGCTGATCTTCCATCACGAATCGAAGAAAACGTTGATGAGCGTGGCAGATGGGAACATGAAGATAAGCATCCTTGATATCTATGGACGTCATGAAGTCCCCCTGCCGAAGGGAACCGACGGCCGTACATAAAGTTTCCATGCAAAACTTCCGAAAACGGATGAACCTGTTGAGTAATTTCAGGTCCAGGACGGGACGAACCGACCCGTCCTTTTTGGGGACTGTGAAAAGATTGGAGTAGAAACCGAGGCCCATCTCTAAGCGCGGTACCGGCCGGATGACCGCCATTTCTAACAGATTCTTTACCGACGCCAGGAGCCCCTGTGCGGCCAAAGGATCGATGGGCACCCGAGACCGAAAGAACCGTGAAGGAGGGCGAGACTCGAATTCCAGCTTGTAACCGGACGACACTACCTCCCGAATCCATCTGTCCGGAACCTCCTTGTCCCAAACCTGGGAGAAGTGTCGCAATCGTCCCCCCACCCGCACGGGTGAGGGCAGCCCCTCATTGCTGAGCGGGCTTACCAGCAGGCTTGGGCTTGGTGCCCCAGGACTGAGTGGGACGGCCACGGCCCCTCCCCCGAGTCCAACCTGCACCTCTGGTAGCGGGAAAGGAAGCCCCCCTACCCGCTCTGAATCCCCGAAAGGAAGGCCTACCAGAACTTGCCCCCCGAAAGGGACGACGAGGCCTCTTACGTTGCGGCATTTTACCACCTTTTGCAACTGAATCAATCTTATCACCAAACAGTCGCAATCCCAAAAAGGGGAGAGCTGTGAGCACCTTTTTAGAAGCTATGTCCGCCGACCACTGGCGCAGCCATACTGCCCGACAAATAGCCACCAGCATTGCCGCTGTCCTGCTACTCATAGCCAGCGCATCATCCTGAGCGGACAGTAAAAAAATACATACAAATACACATCCCTCTACCCCCCCCCCCATAGTGAAGGGAGAAGGGACCGTAACGGGAGAGCAAGGGGCCAAGGGGAACCTCGGGACAGGGGCATCCCAAATCCGGATCACCATGCCGGACAGCCGCATTGCCCCCAAAACAGGGGGTCGAGCGGAGGAGATAAGCTACTAGGCACCTATAGTGCCATCTACCAATTGCCCAGTGCGCAGCCTAGGCTGGGAGGCTTCCATTTAACCACAAAGGTAACAATCAAAACCGGGCAGAAATAGACCAAAGGGGGTGCCGGGGTAAGACCCCGGCTACCTGCAAGCAGGAGACTTCAGTCTTCTGTCTTGTCGTCATGCAGAGAGAAAAACACTGGTGATAAATGGGAGGTACCAGGTATATATAGGCAGGAAGGGGGCTCGTTACAAGACTTCCTCTCTGCAACAGCGTCACCTGGCGGTGAGTAACCCAATCGTGAAGAATATTAAAGGTGAAGCGGGATGTGTGGCACACCAAGAATAATGGAAGAAGAACCTAACCACGAAGTGGTTTGGTTGAGCTTTTAGGGTCCAAAAGGGAAGATGGAGGATAGTGCTAAGTGGTTTGGGTGAGCTTTAAGGGTCCAAAAGGGAAGATGGAGGATAGTGCTAAGTGATTTAGCTAAACATTGTAGTAGAAGTGAGGGTGGCAAATATGTAGGCGAGCACTTTAATGAGTTAAGTTTGTAGTGCGCAGGCGCAAGATCGTAAGAATTTCCTTCTGGACGATTATTTATTGAAAAAGGGAAACAGAAACTAACGGGAAACGTAAAGGATTCGTGGGAGGATATGATGGGAAAAGGGCAAAAACGAAAGCCTACGTTGTAACATGTGAAAATGAAACGGAAAAGTCACGCTGGAAAATGACATCCTCGTATTTGTAATCTGCCGTACGAACGGCCGGAAACTTTACAGAAGGATAGCAATTCATGCATAGAATCGCTCGCACACTCATACAAGAGCGGAAACATTTAAAAAAAAAAACAGATCGGCACTAAAACGGAAGTATTTTTTTGTCTCTCTGAATCAAGCCTAATGACCCAAAGCATACTGCTAAAGCAACACTTAAATAGCTTAAGGGGAAGAGAAATGTGTATTGGAACTGTTTAGTCCAAGCCCATAGCTTACTCCAATTGAGAATCTGTGGTCATATTTGAGGATTGCTGTTCCCTAGCAGAAACCATCTAACATGAAGAACCTGAAGCAGTTATTCCTTGAGGAATGGGCAAAGATTCCAGTGGCACAATGTGGAAAGACTCATCCAAAGTGATTCGAAAGGTGGCTCTACAAAGTACTGACTTTGGGGGGGGGGGGGGGGGGGTAGTGTTGCACACACTGAAGTTTTCTGATATTTTTCCAAATTGTTGTTTGATTCACAATAAACATTTTCAAAGTTGTAGGCATGTTATTTAAATGAAATTATACAAACCCTCAGAAAATCAATTTTAATTACAGGTTGGAAGGTAGCAAAACATGAAAAATGCTGAGTGTGGTGAATACTGTCACAGGGCACTGTATGGGGAAAATCATAATGTATATTCTGGTTCCTAGAACGCAGCCACATGTTCTAACATTGCAAAAGAACAACCCCAATAGGCTGCCAGATATTCTTAAAGTTTTTAATGAGCTTACCTATTATGTCAATAAGCCAGACAACTCACTAGGGACAGATTACAAAGGGCAGACCCAATCCATAAATTAGCCACTTACCCCCACTACAGCCAAGGGGCCACAGCAGTCAGCACATTGACCACAAAGGGTATTAAACATTTTAAGAATGAGGATGAAAGTGTGGAGGGCCAATGTAAGGCTCTTCCAGTGCAAAAATTTGCCCCATTCTAGCCCAGGTAAGTTGCCCACAAAAGATTTCATATATTATAGGTCGAATTGTTACAAATTAATGTCAGGCAGAGGGCACTGCCAGGTATTTAGCTGTTTTTTAATTGCAGTTTTTGGGAACAGATCTGTGCCCAATGGGGTGAAATGGCACAAATGTACATCAAGCAGGTCCTATGTATTTTATGCTGTGTGTTATGTGCCTGCAGACAGCTTTTACGTAAAACAAATAATGGGGGGTTGCAAGCTCTGCTCCTGCCTACTGCTACAACTCACTATCCTATCTGCCTAGCTGTGCTATATTCTTATCTATGTTGCCTACCTATGCTACAGTAGAATGCTAGTTGAGTCAGGCAGTGGCACGTCTTTTAGCAGGTCTTTAGATGATAGAAGGTGAGTATAAGCTCCTTGGGTGAGAGCAGATGAGTGGAAACACAGTAGCAGGTGAGTGCACATTGCCAACATTAACTAATTTTACCTAACAAGGTACAGCTGCAAAATGGCTTAAATGGCTCTGCAGCCAATATTATATGAGGGGGGCGTGGTCCGAAATGATCTGATGCGAGTATCCATTTAGATGCTTCTCAAATGCAAGATGGTTGTAGATGGGGTCCTGTGGGCATGATGCTGCCTGCTGATTTGCTACACAGTACAAAGGGGATGCAGATATGTATTAAGGGAAAGGTCACAGATTTTCCCACCAGGATTTCAAAGGATCAGAAGGGTTTTGTTCCACTTAAATGAGACTTTGGCACAACAATAATATATACTCTGTACTCACATACAATATCCGCCTCATTAATCGGACTCCTAAAATAGACTTATGATGAAATCTACAAAATTCTTAATGATATCACTACAACAGCATCAACCATTCATCTCAATTCCCCACCCAGCTGCCCAGAACTACTAAAGACCACTGAGACCTGCTGCAGCCGTATAACACAACCCAGACCAGGAGTATATAGACCAGAAGTATATATCACATGTGTTTAAGTGCTTACAGCAATTGCCGCCCTATAGGGTGTTCACATAGAGCAATGGCACAGGGCGCTGTCATCCAAGAGGCACTGGTGGAGCACCAGATAGGACCCGTTTTGATGGACATGCCATCAGTAAGCAAGCATGGTGTGGAATTCCAAGGGAACATCATGTAGACAGGCAAACAAACAGTCAGTGAAACAATTGCATCCCCTGGTATCCAACATGGCTTGCTTTTTGATCCTTCTTCCAGGGAGCTGGAAGAAAATAGACACAGATATATGTGTTCCCTGGAAAAAAGAAAAGTCCTTTAGAACACTGGGTTTTACAGGTGTTTCTTGTCCCCAATCAGGCAATGGCTTACGGCCAGAAGCTCCACAATATATGCAGAGGCTGAGATGGCTGTGGCACTGTCTCCTCTGGAGAGACAATAAGACCCTCCAGGGATGCTGGGATGCGCACAGGGGTCATTTATTCTTTTAGTTGATTTTAGAAACAGGGCAGGCTTTTTCCAGACAGCGTGAGCGCTACAGCATTGGAAGTAGAGGCTCGATTCAGAGAGACACAAACAAACTTTCGGTTTGGTGCCGACGTCGTAAGATTTTCAAAATTTCCCGCTCTCGCATGAACGTTCGATCGATTCTATGCATGCTTCGTAAACCTTCCGTAGCGCGTCCGTGTGCTCGTATGCCAGAGTACGCAGACGAGGATGTCATTTTCCATCGAAAATGTTCAGATTTATTTTGCCCAACTACCAACGTAGCCTTTCATTTTTGCCCTTTTCCCATCGTATCCTCACACGAATCCTATCATTTTCCCGCTACATCCTGCTTCATTTTTTCCTAAAGTATCTGTCCAGACGAAATTCTTGCGCCTTGTTTCTTCTTCCATTTTCACACCCTCAAACTTACCCAAATCACATAGCGCCTTGGTTCTTCTTCCATTTTAGGTCCCTAAAACTTACCCCAATCACTTAGCGCCTTGGTTCTTCTTCCATTTTAGGTCCCTAAAACTTACCCCAATCACTTAGCGCCTTGGTTCTTCTTCCATTTTAGGTCCCTAAAACTTACCCCAATCACTTAGCGCCTTGGTTCTTCTTCCATTTTCACACCCTCTAACTTACCCCAATCACTTAGCGCCTTGTTTCTTCTTCCATTTTAGGTCCCTAAAACTTACCCCAATCACTTAGCGCCTTGGTTCTTCTTCCATTTTAGGTCCCTAAAACTTACCCCAATCACTTAGCGCCTTGGTTCTTCTTCCATTTTAGGTCCCTAAAACTTACCCCAATCACTTAGCGCCTTGGTTCTTCTTCCATTTTCACACCCTCTAACTTACCCAAATCACTTAGCGCCTTGTTTCTTCTTCCATTTTAGGTCCCTAAAACTTACCCCAATCACTTAGCGCCTTGTTTCTTCTTCCATTTTAGGTCCCTAAAACTTACCCCAATCACTTAGCGCCTTGGTTCTTCTTCCATTTTAGGTCCCTAAAACTTACCCCAATCACTTAGCGCCTTGGTTCTTCTTCCATTTTCACACCCTCTAACTTACCCAAATCACTTAGCGCCTTGGTTCTTCTTCCATTTTAGGTCCCTAAAACTTACCCCAATCACTTAGCGCCTTGGTTCTTCTTCCATTTTCACACCCTCTAACTTACCCAAATCACTTAGCGCCTTGTTTCTTCTTCCATTTTAGGTCCCTAAAACTTACCCCAATCACTTAGCGCCTTGGTTCTTCTTCCATTTTAGGTCCCTAAAACTTACCCCAATCACTTAGCGCCTTGGTTCTTCTTCCATTTTAGGTCCCTAAAACTTACCCAAATCACTTAGCGCCTTGGTTCTTCTTCCATTTTAGGTCCCTAAAACTTACCCCAATCACTTAGCGCCTTGGTTCTTCTTCCATTTTCACACCCTCTAACTTACCCAAATCACTTAGCGCCTTGGTTCTTCTTCCATTTTAGGTCCCTAAAACTTACCCCAATCACTTAGCGCCTTGGTTCTTCTTCCATTTTAGGTCCCTAAAACTTACCCCAATCACTTAGCGCCTTGGTTCTTCTTCCATTTTCACACCCTCTAACTTACCCAAATCACTTAGCGCCTTGTTTCTTCTTCCATTTTAGGTCCCTAAAACTTACCCCAATCACTTAGCGCCTTGGTTCTTCTTCCATTTTAGGTCCCTAAAACTTACCCCAATCACTTAGCGCCTTGGTTCTTCTTCCATTTTAGGTCCCTAAAACTTACCCAAATCACTTAGCGCCTTGGTTCTTCTTCCATTTTAGGTCCCTAAAACTTACCCCAATCACTTAGCGCCTTGGTTCTTCTTCCATTTTAGGTCCCTAAAACTTACCCCAATCACTTAGCGCCTTGGTTCTTCTTCCATTTTAGGTCCCTAAAACTTACCCCAATCACTTAGCGCCTTGGTTCTTCTTCCATTTTAGGTCCCTAAAACTTACCCAAATCACTTAGCGCCTTGGTTCTTCTTCCATTTTAGGTCCCTAAAACTTACCCCAATCACTTAGCGCCTTGGTTCTTCTTCCATTTTCACACCCTCTAACTTACCCAAATCACTTAGCGCCTTGGTTCTTCTTCCATTTTAGGTCCCTAAAACTTACCCCAATCACTTAGCGCCTTGGTTCTTCTTCCATTTTAGGTCCCTAAAACTTACCCCAATCACTTAGCGCCTTGGTTCTTCTTCCATTTTAGGTCCCTAAAACTTACCCCAATCACTTAGCGCCTTGGTTCTTCTTCCATTTTCACACCCTCTAACTTACCCAAATCACTTAGCGCCTTGTTTCTTCTTCCATTTTAGGTCCCTAAAACTTACCCAAATCACTTAGCGCCTTGGTTCTTCTTCCATTTTAGGTCCCTAAAACTTACCCCAATCACTTAGCGCCTTGGTTCTTCTTCCATTTTAGGTCCCTAAAACTTACCCAAATCACTTAGCGCCTTGGTTCTTCTTCCATTTTAGGTCCCTAAAACTTACCCCAATCACTTAGCGCCTTGGTTCTTCTTCCATTTTCACACCCTCTAACTTACCCAAATCACTTAGCGCCTTGGTTCTTCTTCCATTTTAGGTCCCTAAAACTTACCCAAATCACTTAGCGCCTTGGTTCTTCTTCCATTTTAGGTCCCTAAAACTTACCCCAATCACTTAGCGCCTTGGTTCTTCTTCCATTTTCACACCCTCTAACTTACCCAAATCACTTAGCGCCTTGTTTCTTCTTCCATTTTAGGTCCCTAAAACTTACCCAAATCACTTAGCGTCTTGGTTCTTCTTCCATTTTAGGTCCCTAAAACTTACCCAAATCACTTCACGGACATCACAATCTTGATTTTCAAATATGTCATTGTCCCCTTGTTTTTTTTAAATGTATGTGTGCAAATAAATGGGACATTTTTTTTTTTTTTTTTGGTTTTTTATTGCTCAATTGCCATTTGTTGGCAAAATATTTATGGCAACTTTGGCCCAAAAAAATTAAAAACTATATACAAATTGTTTTGTCTTTACTAAAAATATATACACTGTTTTTGTTAAAAACTTTAAAAACTATATACAATCAAAAAAATTTTAAAAACCAGAAAACTATATACAAAGAAATTTGGTGTTTAACCAAGAAAACTATGTACAAATACAACTATTTACAAATCTACAGGGCCAGGAACCAGGACACTAGTCTTCCTCTTCTGTTGTCCCCAACGTGTCCCGCATCGCTTGCAGATCGGCCACCAACTCAAGGACCCTCCGATTGATATCAGCAAGTCGCTGTCTTGTGGTCCCTGGCAAAAAATCAGAAATTCAAATTAGTCGGAGAACAATACATGTTTATCACCTGTGTAATTAATGTATTTAAAGAAACAAATTAAGTATAATGCACATATGATTAATCACAGGAATTAAGGTTAGTAAGTGGCCACAGGACAGTTGGGCAACTAATTAAGCTAATTCAGTGGCCACAGGACAGTTGGGCAACTAATTAAGCTAATTCAGTGGCCACAGGACAGTTGGGCAACTAGTTAAGCTAATTCAGTGGCCACAGGACAGTTGGGCAACTAATTAAGCTAATTCAGTGGCCACAGGACAGTTGGGCAACTAATTAAGCTAATTCAGTGGCCACAGGACAGTTGGGCAACTAATTAAGCTAATTCAGTGGCCACAGGACAGTTGGGCAACTAATTAAGCTAATTCAGTGGCCACAGGACAGTTGGGCAACTAATTAAGCTAATTCAGTGGCCACAGGTCCCTCTTATATTGGCATTGACTAGGGCATTATGTGTTTTTGTGTTCATGGGAATTTAGACCGAAATCTCTAGAATGACATGACTACTTACTTGGTTGGTGGCCGAGAGATGGCTCGTTGGGGACAACACCCTGAGGTCCTGGTTCCTGGCTCTGCTGTGAAGAAGTGCCTGTAGAAACATGGGCCAAATGGTTAGTTTGGATGTCTGATTCCGAAGTCTGGGTCACATCACTCACCTTCTCCAGGGTCTTGTGGGCTCCTATCTGCTGCCTCCTCACCCACTACTTCACCCGCAACCGAAACATCTACAAATACAGAATAAAGGATTCAGTTTGGTGATATCAGGAGCTAGCAATTCTCTTTTTTGGTGTAGACATGAAGAGTGACATACCAGAGGATCCCGCATGCGTGGCAGGGTACGACTGCCTGCCCACGCTGTGCCGCCCCTCCTCTGTGGTAAGGTCCAGGGGCTGGTCTGAGGAGGCCACAGAGGAGGGGTCGGCCCGTCGCCCTGGAGATCCACCACCTTCACTCCCAGCTGCAGAATCATGCAGCACTGGTCGGCCTCTGCGCCTCCGGGTGCGGCGAATTCGGTAATCCATTTCCAACACTAGAAAAGAAAAGGCATTCTAAGTAAAGTCCTACCTTCTGTCTTAGTTACATATTGCATGCAATCGCAATCTACTTACTTGGAAAATGGATTCCGAAGAACCTCCGCACCCGGGGCATGTGCAGCCGTTTGAGGTCCGACCAATGCTGCATGATCTGCGTGTGGGTGAAGGTGGTGTTGGTCTGCTGTTGGATGGTCGAGATTATCTCCAGGGCGACGTTGCGTTTTTCAAATGTGTTGGGCAGGTAGTCGTACCTGCGCTCCAGCATGGTCTACAAAACAGAAAGAAAACATCGACTTTACTTCTAAATACATATCAATATGTGTCAGCAAAACATTTTTTGGGGTAATTACATTAACACACACACATTTCTAGTGTTCAGTAATTTCACAATATGGCCTAAATGTTGTTTGGCACGTGTGTTGCGTGCCTTTGGTTGTGCATGTAGTTTATCACATTTTTAACCAAAGCCATTTATTCCTGCGCTTCCTTCACATATAGAGCAGCATTTCCTAATCTAACAAAAGTCCATCGAATACACTTACGAACATGATGATCTCTTCTTGTTGGCGGGTGAAGATAGTGGGTGCCATCTTGCTTCTTTTTCTCGGCAGCAGATAAGTAACGCCCCAGCGCGTTCCGCACGGCCGTGCGAACGTACGCAATGCCTCAGCGGGTTCCGCACGGCCGTGCGAACGTACGTCACACGCTGGCTTGCTTACTTAAAGGTCCCTGCACACACAGCTGATTATTTGAGAAAATCAAAATGGCACCCAAAAAACCTCCTGGCAAAACTGGAAAGGAGCAAACGGGGAAGAAGGCAGCCAAACGGCAGGAGCCTTCCGAAGGGCCCAAAACCAGGTCGCAGCAGCCAAAAGCAAAATTACGGCCTAGTACCAAAACGCCGGCCAAGCCAACTACCAGCTATGGGCAAAAAAAGGAGCAGGCAGGCAAACCAAAGACCCAGGCCACAAAGGCTAGTATGGCTACTGGGCCAAAAACGGGTAAGAGGGTCCGAAGACCCACCCCACCCTGCCCCACTACAACACCCACAATAGTCCGCAGTAGGTCCCGCAGTCCCCCTCGAGGCCGAACCAGGTCCCGCAGCCCCCCTAGACGCCGCAGCAGGCCACGCAGCCCCCCTCGAGGCCGAACCAGGTCCCGCAGCCCCCCTAGACGCCGCAGCAGGCCACGCAGCCCCCCTCGAGGCCGAACCAGGTCCCGCAGCCCCCCTAGACGCCGCAGCAGGCCACGCAGCCCACAAAGAGGCCGAACCAGGTCCCGCAGCCCCCCTCGAGGCCGAACCAGGTCCCGCAGCCCCCCTAGACGCCGCAGCAGGCCATGCAGCCCACAAAGAGGCCGAACCAGGTCCCGCAGCCCACCACGAGTGTGCCAAAAAAAAAAACAGAAGAGGGCCGGCCCTGCAAGATCGCCCTCACCCTTGGTCCGCCCTACTACCTCCAAGGGCAGCACTACTTCAGGCTCCGAACGAAGCTCTCCTGCTCGCCCACATTTGGCACCGGCACAGGTGGAAAGGCAAGGTTACTATGCCACATCAACACCTGGGACTTCTGTGGCCAGCCAGGCCAGAACACCCAGTCCCTTGCCCAGTCCAGGCCAATCCCCAGGCAGCCACCATTCCCTGCATTATACCCCACAAACCCAGCCAAGGATGTCACCCCATTTGGATGACACCATGGAGGACCCACAACCCAAAACAACATGGCGCACATTGCGAAGAGGGCAGTTGAGTGGGCGTTTTGGTGAGGCCCAAATTATGGCCTTGGCTAGTGGCCTGACCTTAGTTTATGATGAGCTATATGGGCGCAGATCAAAAAACACCACCAAACAGCGCAGAGCCAACATCTTGGCAGACCTAACCAGACAAGTGAATGCAGCGGGGGAAGAGTTAAAGGATGTTGTACAGATTCAGCGCAAGATATCGGACCTCAAATATGCTGCACGGAAGAAAGAAAATCAAAGGCGGATTGACAGGTAAAAATGTTAGCTTTAGGATTAGACTGGATGTTGTATTGGCCACCTGGTTCTAAATTACCCTAACTCTGTTTTGCAGCATGAAAACTGGAGGAGGTTTTCCCTCCAAACTCAAGTTGACCCCGGCTGAGGAGATGATTTATGGATTGATGCATCCAGTCGCCGTCGAAGGCCACGCGGCCCTAAGGGACACAGATTCCCCGACCCGTCCTGCAGGTGAGTAAGATTTATGTGACCTTTACAATTAGTGAGCATGCACAAATAGCCAGTAACACATCTGGGAAGCCAGGCACCTAGGCTGTGGCTTGTAGGTGATTTCTGTGTTGGGCCAGGGTGTGGCATGTGTGTGGCCACTTAACTGTTGATTTTTGGTCCACATACAAGACGTGAATGTACATTGAACCCGAGTGTAAAAGTTTGTGGGTTCCCATTAAACCGGACCTTCACCCTGATTTAATGAAAAGCCCAAACTCTTATAAAAAAAATCCTCAGCATCTAAAATTAATATATTTTACATGTTTAGTCACTAATGTATTATACTTTCCACCACTGGGCTGCAACTCTGTTCGGCAATTTAGGATACGGCCGCCGCCATCTTGACTCCGAAGCATCACACTTACTGAGGAGAGGAGAGTGGGATAAGGTACAGGGGGGCGGGTTATACCTGTGCTTTGCTCAGACAGAGCAGAGCTGGGGTCAGGGAAAGGTCAGCAGTCCAAGAATGCAGAGCAGCACAGTCAGGAGGCACTTACTGTTTGCAGGCTGCCTGATAAGATGGCGGATTCCATAAGCCGCCATCTTTGATGTTTAAAGGCTCATAACATGCAGTAGATGCAGGTTGGAAGATTTGTAATGTGGTCAATCTGTATGTACAGGGTGTGGGAAACATATAAGCTAGACTCTTAATCAGAGTGAAGGTCCGCTTTAATGGCCTCTAAGGGATGTGGTCAGCCACATAACAAGCTGAACTTGAATGTTTGGCTTAGTTGAGTAGAACAATGTGGAAGTAGTTGTAGGCCAAAAATTTAAAAACATAATGGCATGGAAATTGAAGCTTATTTGGCCCCGTTGTTGAAGTGCCCATGACAGCTTTGACCCGTTAACTAATTCGGCATATGTCTTTTGACCCGTCAACAATGCATAGGTGTGTGTTTACATAGTGTCTTTGCTTCTCATGCAGGCCACCATCATCGCTCAGCTACTGTGGAATCCACTGCCAGTGTGGACATGCCGTCAACTTCCGTGCAGCCTAGGAGGGAGGAACCGATATATTCGGTAAGTTTATTGAGCAAATGTCGTTTAGCCATGTTACTTTGCATGTTACTACTAACAGATTGACATATGTAGTGGGCAAGCTAACATCTAATTTGTCTCTGTCCATACAGACCCACACACTCATGGATGAAATCCAGGAGCTGGAGGAGGATGGATCCTTTATGTGCCCTTCTGAAGATCTACCCCTGGCCCAGAATCTGCAACTGGTCCAAAATGTTTCACCACCAACTCAGCAGCAGCAGAGGGAATCTGGCAGCATGGTGGCTGCACATGATGGCCAGCATGCACAGACTGACAGTCAAGTCCCCAGTGTTGTCTCTGCTGTTGAGGATAGTGAAAGCATGCCTGTGTCTGTTGAGGGGCCCAGACCAACAGCCTCGGCACGACCCCGAACCAGGGGATTGGGGAGGCGGAATCCGCTACGGCGCAACCAGGGGAGGGGCATGGCAATGTTGGACGCATGGCACCACGAGAGGGTGACCTTCCAGCACCAAAACCAACTAAACCGAGAGGCACTGCATGGCCGGATCGAGACCCTAAATACCACATTACAGGCTGTGCAGAACGAATTGCGGACCCTCAACAGCCACATGGAGACTGCCAACAATGACAACCGTGCCTACAGGGGTGAAATGGTAAATATCATGCGCAACATTTTGGACCAGTTGCAGATTCAGAATGCCACACAGGCCCACGTTCGGGCCAATCAGCAAGGGCCACCACCTGGGTACTATGGCCATCACCCATATTAATGTCTCCACAACATGAATCTGTACAACATCTTTGCTCTTAATCCCCCCTGTATTGACTTGTCTGGTGAGGCAAACCAAGATACCCTTGGTGTATGCCTTGGGTTGTGTGTTTTTGATTTGCGCCCATAGAGCTCCTTAGAGTGGTGAGGTAGGCCACTAGCCAAGGCCATATCTGAATCCTCACTGAACGTGCCACTCAAGCTTCTACCCCTGTACCAGGTTTACACCTGTGGCAGGGGCAAATGTGGCCAACCAGGATTGTTTGTTGTTTTCATTATTGCCATGGTTGATCTAACCATTAATCCTTTGTGTTTACCTAAATTTTTTTTGCAAATTGGAGTGAGCAGCAACTCCAAGTTTGAGCTCTTATTTTTAACAAATAAACAGTTAAAGACACCTGTGGCTCATAAATTTTATTGTCTCTTTTTTGGGTGTCACAGAGAAATATATACTTGGACATTCACACAGTTCACACATCCAAAAAAGAGAGTTGGAAAGCATTAGGCCTGTGGTGAGTAATTACTTAATTACTTATTTGAACACCACAAACATAACGAAACATACACAAAGGGAAAGAAAACTAAATCAACAACACAATGTTAAACAAAGGCCAATACAGGTTACATTAAGCAAAATGGGTCGCGATCAAATTAGTCCGCACACTTTGGCCAGACACACTACTGTGTGTGTCCAGAAATGAGTCCTCCTGGTCTTCCCTGGGGGGAGAGGGAGCAAATTCTACATACCGGGGGACCCGTTGTGAAATAGCAAAATTGTGAAGAACAGCACAGGCCATTATTATGTCTATGACCTTTTTCGGATCATATTGCAGGGCGCCCCCGGTATGATCCAAACAACGAAACCTAGTCTTCAAAAGACCAAAGGCCCTCTCTACCACAGCCCTGGTCTTGCGGTGCGCACAGTTGTAGGCATCCTGGGAGGCATCCTGGGGCCGGAGTACTGGCGTCAAGAGCCACGGCAGCAGCGGGTATCCTGAATCACCTTATACATAAGATTAGGAAAACAAACATGTAAGACCATCAAGGCACCAGCAACATCAATAGGAGGCTATTTGTCAATTGTGTGATCAACATGAGGCAACATTTGCCACTGTCCCAGTCCCAAACTAAACATCTGTCCTAGAGGTTTACAAAAGGACAACATACAAAGAGTGAGGATGAGGGACAATCATACATATGGATCCCAGCTCTGGGTTTCAAAGTGTGCTTAGGATGTAGGTTTTGCTGACTCCTTATATGCTTTGTGTGAGACCAAAACAGCAGAAACACGCCACATGCACTTTATCCCGCTCTACTCTCGTGTGGAAGTGCAAACCAGCTTAGCAAAGATGGGTCCGAAACTATGCTCAAGTTAAGTGCACGATTCCACACGAGGGTGGTGTAAGAGGGATTATTAAATTAGACCAACAGATAATTTAGAATGTGGCTAATGCAGGCCAAACTTGGCGAAACGCTTGGTTGGTTAATAACTAACATTCAAGTGTGGTTTCACATGGCCAGAAGTTTATTTAAGGTGTAAGTTTGGCAGACATTACTGCCAAATGCTAATTACAAACAAACATCCACAACTACATTATGTGGTTTATGTTCACTTACCAAGGAGCCATGCACCGGAAAATTCCCCAGACTCAAACCGTCGGTACAATCCTGATCGTCTAAGGATGTACGCATCATGGGCTGAGCCTGGGTAGCCGGCGAGGACGCTAAGGAACCGCATGTCCGGCCCCACCACTGCCTGCACATTAAAGGAGTGGCCCATTTTGCGGTTCCTGGAAAAAAAGGAAGACAAGAAAACATTAGGAAGGCATTTAGAAAAATGAACACACACATTTCGATAAGGAGGGACCATTAGAAGGTGGGACCATTACAAGGAGGGACCCTAACAAGGAGGGACCATTACAAGGATGGACCATTACAAGGTGGGACCATTACAAGGTGGGACCATTACAAGGTGGAACCATTAGAAGGTGGAAACATTACAAGGAGGGACCATTACAAGGTGGGACCATTACAAGGTGGAACCATTAGAAGGTGGAAACATTACAAGGAGGGACCATTACAAGGTGGGAGCATTACAAGGTGGGAGCATTACAAGGTGGGTCCATTACAAGGAGGGACCATTACAAGGTGGGAGCATTACAAGGTGGGTCCATTACAAGGTGGAACCATTAGAAGGTGGAAACATTACAAGGAGGGACCATTACAAGGTGGAACCATTAAAAGGTGGGACCATTACAAGGTGGGACCATTACAAGGTGGAACCATTAGAAGGTGGAAACATTACAAGGTGGGGCCATTACAAGGTGGGGCCATTACAAGGTGGGAGCATTACAAGGAGGGACCATTACAAGGTGGGACCATTACAAGGTGGGACCATTACAAGGTGGGTCCATTACAAGGTGGAACCATTACAAGGTGGAAACATTACAAGGTGGAAACATTACAAGGAGGGACCATTACAAGGAGGGACCATTACAAGGAGGGACCATTACAAGGAGGCTTAACCTAAAATGAAACCAAAAAAAAAAAACATTACTTACCTGTATATGTACTCGTCGGCAGCAGGAGGCACCAGGGCGACGTGGGTACAGTCAATGGCACCAATGACGTTGGGCATGTCGGCGATATTATAAAAACCAAGCTTAATGGCGTTTCTGGCTACCATATCATCTGGGAAAAAAATATATTTGGGGGTTAGGGTAGCCATGCCTTCCAAAAAATGTGATAGTGCGCGGCTCAGCGTAGGCTGTGAGATCCCCACGGAGAGGGCACCCAGCCTCTGGAACGAGCCGTTCGCCAAAAATTGCAGGCAGCCAAGCATCTTGGTCATACCTGAAATTGCATGCCCCTTCCTTGTGGTGCGGGCTAACCATGGCCGCAGCTCACTATACAATTTATGGAGGGAAGCGCGATTAAGCCTGGTCAGCTCGAACAGCTCAACGTCATGCATGCCATTGATGTTCATGCGTCGCCGCCGGTGCAATCTGGGCTCTGACCTCAAGATCCCATCAATGCCAAACAGAAGAAGAGCTTGATGCTCTTCAAAGTCACTCTCCATCACGCTTGGCTGCCTAGTCCCGAGGTCAAAAAGGTGCCGTAAGACGCTCGACAAGGAAATGACTATATGGGCGTCGGAATACTTGCCAATCAGCTCTCTGAATTAATCGCCAGCCCATTGCAATGACGTAAATGATTTGACCGATCGAAACATTTTCGATTTCGAAGGAAAAAAGTCCCGAAGTTGCGTAAAAACACAAAATGAATTTCGATGGACGAACGAACATATACGTCTATGTTCGAACGTTCGTGCGAGTCGAAAATGGCCAAAAAAAAAGGAAAAAATGACAAACACCCAACAAAACTTTCGATTGCAAATACGAACATAATGACATTTGGGATTTTGAATCGAGCCTTAGGTTACGTAATCTTCCAATGGGCATGAGGGGCAGAACGTCCGTTGGGTAAAGTGGTAGAATTCTTGGTGGGCCATCCTCTCTGCACTGGGGTCATGGGGTTGGAGTGCCTACAATGTTACAGAAAGACAGTGATATCATCTTAATGGCTCATTTTGCTGTGGGTGGGTAGCGCCACTACTGACTGTTCACTGAAGAAAGGGGGGCCAGACTGTGCTGCAGGTACAACCAGGGTTGTTCCCTGGAAAGCTACAAGCCACCTGGGATGTAAAATCAGGGTACAGGAGGGATTCAGTAGAAGAGTAGTGAGGGGTGGGGCGAAGTCAGGGGTCACAGGCAGAGGTTTGTGGTAAATGCCCAAGCAGAAGGTCAAAGTCCAAGCCAGGGTCAATTTAAATATCAGTCCAAAGGATAATCCAAAGCCATAGTGGAGGAGGAGAACAGGGTCAAACACTGTTTTTATAGTACTGAGCAGAAGCTTGTCCAATATGGACAGATTTTCCCTTCTTCACTTTTTGTATACCAGGTATAGGCCCAGTTAATTCATATGCTTTTAAAATACTAGATCATTGTCAGCACTTACATTACATTTGCTCCTGTAGCCACTCAAAGCTGAAACACAGCCTCACTGATTTTCACCTGGTGGCGGCCATCTTGCAGGGCTTGGTTTCCTTTCCCAGCATCCCACAAGTACTTTCTCTTTGCAGGCTAACTGCAGCTCCATAGGACATCATTAAGGGAGGAAAATCAGCCGCAGAGTAACAAATTTTGTTATGTGCAGAAATCTGAATTGCTCTGGGGAGGGATGCTTTAAGTAGCATTGGCAAGGTGAACATACACCAAAGAACCTTTAATATTTTGTTTTTTAATGACTCATACTATGATGTGTTTGAGGAAAGCTACAAATGGCGTTAATATGTCAAAAGTCCCTTCTGGACTGTGAATTCACTTATTGGAAACTGGACTTCCGCTTTAAAGGGACTGCGCAGGAAAAAGCAGGAAATACCCTAAAATCCTTGTTTCCCCCACAGCAGCTTCCTCTTACCCAGCACTTCCAAAATGCAGTTATTATTTTTGAAGCTGAGATTCTGTGGTGTGGATGCCAACATGGATTCTTAGCAATCACCTTTCACCAATTCCACCATGACAAAAAACAATGATACATCTGCTGGAAGAACAAAATAAATTGACAGAACTCAAACTGAAAGGAAACATTAATGGACGCCTTGCAGCTTTTATAATATCATCAGAAAGGCCATTATTCATTCAAGGTGAAATGCTGCTGTAAATGGTATAGTGCAGCTCATATAATAAAATGATACGCAGAGCTTCTAACAAATCATTGCTGCAGGGAAATCTGATGTGTGTGTATAAATATAAGAGGGGGCATCAGAACTTACAAAACAGAAATCACAATGCCCCTCTAGACAATAAAAAATAATAGTCACCTCTCAAGCAGCTGTTTTATAACTTTCCTTGGGCTACTACTCGGTTCTCTTTCTATTTCTAAACACACACACAGTAAAGCTTAAAGAGACCACCCAGCTATACTCATTAGGGTCGATTCAAAGAAACATGTAACAGCTTGGATTTGGGTGCCGATCATCCTATTTTTCCCGTACGCTTGTGCGTTCGTATGAACTTGCGAGTGATTCTATAAGCAAATACGTTTCTATCCTAAAATGTACGTCCGTTCGTATGGCAGTTCGGGAATCAGACCTATGTCAGTTTCCATCCTGAATTTTCCGTTTCATTTCTCAGGTTGCAACATTGGTTTTGCCCTTTTTCCTTTTTTGTCTGGACGTAAATCCTTCTGATCTTGTGGCTGCGCACTACAAACTTACCTCATTAAAGTGCATTCTAAATATTTGGTCTTTTATTTTTCTTTATTTCATTCATTTTGTAGTAACCAACCATTAATGAATGCATTTGCATAAGTAAATCTTACTTTGTTTAATTTTTAGTTAACTTGCATTTTTTACTTGTGGATTTAATTTTAATATTTTGGCTTCAAATGGTACAACTTAAAATTTTGGGTGTGGTTACCCACACCCTCTACATACAGATTTGCTCTCAAAAATTAAAAAACACCCAGCAACTTCAGCATGTTATGAGCCTAGAAACAGCCAAGATGGCGGCTCAGGTATTCTCGGGCAGCCTGCAAACAGAAAGGGCCTTGTGACTGTGTTGCTCTGCATTCTTTGATTTCTGACCTTTCCGTGCCCCCAGCTCTGCTGTGTCTGTGCAAAATACAGCAGTAACCCACATCCTGCACTTTATCCCGCTCTCCTCTCCTCAGTAAGTGTGATGCATCTGACCAAAGATGTGCTTAAATAATTAAACAAAGCAAAGGTAAACAACTACACCAATAAATGCAATCTAAAAATATTATTCTAGTACATCAATTTAAAAATAAATAACAAAGGACATAAGTTTCTTTAATTAACGCAAATATATTGCAAAATAAAGGTTTACATGCAAAGGACTAATTAAGGTCCACATTAAAATGCTTTTATAAGGCATACATGAATCAGGTATGCATTGCCATACAATTTATGGCCTCGGCCATGCTGATACATGCAGTTCATTGGAGCTCAAGACGCGCAGACTCCTCCACATAGCCAAAAAACGTATTTAGAGGTTTGAAAACTGTTCTCTGAATCACACCTAAACACATGCGATTATCCTAAGTTTTACGTTTTGATCCTAAGTTTTAGGATTTGATCCTAAGTTTTACGTTTTGATCCTAAAATTTAGGAACGAACTTATGATGATCGTAAGAGCATATACGCATTCGTACGTAGGCTCGTGCGAGTCGGAAATGGCCAAAAAAACAGGAAAAAATGACTAACACCCACCCAAACTTACGATTCTCGATCCGAAATCAATTAACTTTTGCTCTCGAGGGGATTGTGTGTGTATCTGCCATCTCCCATACAGAACATTAGTACGGGTGAGCTGCTGAACAAACCTGTTGTTGCTTATCTTTAGCTCAGCACCTGGAAATTTTTATTCATGACCACCTTTTTCAGCACTGAAGGTGGACTTATACAAAGAAGCAGGGAAAAGACAAGCAAGCAAGAGGGGTGGAGCTAGGTCTACCTCTCATTGCTAATAAAATCCGGGGGCTGGGCTATGGGAAAGGGACTAAATCTCCACAGCAGCTTTATTCAGCAGCACACCAGGAGGAATCATGTGCCTGCCAGGCAGGAAAACATTTGTTTTATCACTTAGCCTTGACTGTTTCCTTTAATGTGATTAGGATCAGATATCTTATAATGACCTAAAGTGTGTAAAGGGTGTGCCTCGTTTTAGTGCTCTCTCAAACACTTCTTTGAAGGCATAAATAAAGTGACCCTCTAGTTAAATAAGACTGGAGAATCACTAATTAGGGCAGTGGGGGGGGGGGGGGTGCCTTGCTCTGCATAACAACACTGAATCCCAAATCCTGGCAACTGGTTACTTACCTGTTACCACATTCCACTCTGACTTGCAACTGCATGTGAGACCCAATCCATAAAAACCTGGATCAGCATTTCTGTCAATTAACTGGAGCATTTTGATTTGGGCCTGTGCAGTTTGACCAGGGAGAAGTTGTGGGACATCCCAAATCTGTATGCACCAGGGACAAGTACCTATCAGCAGGATAGTAAAAATCCTGGTGATAGGTGTACTTTCAAGTGATGCAAGTGTGTGGGGGGGGGGGGGGGGGCATCTTGCTGGGCCCAATGATTGGCCACCGCTAATCCTGTGGAGTTTACAGGAGTGGCCTGAAAAGTGACAATGTGACCACCTGTGGTCAATCACTTTAAAAGAAAGGCTACTACAACACACTTACCCACCGAATAAACCTTAGCACAGAACGTTTGTTCCTTACTGGACCTGTGTCTAAAAATCACCAATCAATAAACAAAATAAGCAGCTGGATGCATTTATGGTAATGCTTAATGTAAGGGTGGTATACAGGAGTGGTATAATGACCTGATAGAGTCATTATACAGCGCTAATTAGTGTGTAAATAGTGTGAGTAAGTTGTACCATGTTAGTCATTGATGTAAGTAAGAATTCCAAGGTTAAGGTAATACCATTTACTGGCTAACTCAATAGATTGAAAAATGCAAGCTTTTGAAGCAACTTAAGCTTCTTCTTCAGGCCTAATACAAATCTGTAACTTATACACACATGTATGCAGAAAACTACAAAAGAGGCACAATTGTTTTTCTACTGACACATACACACGGGAATAATGGTAAAGTTGTAAAAATTGTAAGCTGTGAGATAACAGTCAGGGGGATTATGACAATTCATGGTAGGCTGATATGGGAAGAGAGAGTATGTGGAATTATTTTTGCTCTCTTAGTCACATCAGCCAAGACTGTAACTAAAATGACTGAATCTGTATCAAGGAAGGGCTTGGCCTGCAGGCAGCAAATCACCCCATCCTGCTGCTGGCAAGCCCAGATTTTGCCCCACCTCAATTTAGGACTAGATACCCATTTTATATTTTAACCCATAACCTGATATTTCATTTAAATTGAGCTTTTGACTATTTGACTAAGGGGATATAAGAAACGCTAAGGCTTCGTGCCAGATAGGACCAGGCGCTCTCCCTGCACTATGTGGACTTATCCTATACATTTCAATGGACTGGAATGGTTATAATTATTTAGGTTTTTTGGGAGGCTGGTGCATGTGCCACAGTATCCCTGGTCTGGTTGGGTTTATTTTTGGATACACTTTTAGAACTTTTGTGTTGTGCTGCAAACTTGTGACTTCGGCCGTGAGAAAGCTGTGCCAATTTCTCTTTAAGGCCCCCAATGCAATTCCCATAACAAAAAAAAAAAAATTTACAGGACCCTAAAAAATTTAAAATTGTGACGCCATCAGGCGCTGTGTGCCTGAAATCCCTTTTTTGAGCGCCTCTGCGAGTGCTATGTATTTTTTTTCATAAATATATTCCTCTTACAGCGCTCCCGGACTGCGCTAGATGTCGCTGTCGCATAGGCATATAAAAGCCGTGTGCTGCGAACATTGCCTGGCCAGGTGTGCTACAGCTGACAGCGCCGCCAGCCAGAAGATATGGACGCTGCCGAGCGTCTCAGATGAGGAGTTCAAGTGCCACCTGTACCTATAATAATAAATCAGCCTCCCCATATTGATGATTTATATCCAAACTGGCAAATCCGTGCCATACAATCCTTGTTATCTATAGAAAATTGCTAAAGGTGTCTCTGGCACTTTACATTTTCAAAACTCTAACAGAGCAATCTCTTCAAATTAAGTGAATGTTTGTCCAACACACAGCACAGTGAGATTGCGCTGGTATAATAATTGTATAAAATGGCACACACAAAGAACCCGCGGATGTCACATACGGTCAACTTTTCTTCTGAACCTATTATTATAACGCCATTATTCTAACTTCAATCCAGTCCAATCAATATTGTAGTAGAAAAGATAATAGCTTCTGTTTTCTCTGGGAGTGAGATTTTCTAAAGCTGAAATGCTTGTATATATCACATTTTGCGGCACAGCGTGACCAACAGTTTTATGGAAGTTTCATTATGTCGATTTGTGAAACCAATACAAATAAAACCAGGAGAAATTCAGTCACAAAAATGATTCCTCTCGCAATACCAATAAAGTCACAATATCTTCTTTGTGATGAGGTCATCTCTTAATAGGAGCTATAAACACAATAGCAATAATAAAGCAGCAAGCAGCTAACCTGATACCTGTCCCATGTATGTGGTCCTGCAGCTGTCTTGGCCCACAGCAGAGCATGAGCAGAGCATGCTAATTTAAGAATAGCGCCACATATTGCCATTTGAGTGTCTATGTAGCGGCGCAGCGTGGTCATCTGGCTTAGCGGACAGACAAGTGATGCTGTAGTATCCTGTCCAGCAATGATAAATGTGATGTCTGGTGGGCGCTGTAGAAACGCTCTCCCTGATTCACTGCAGAGCCAATTGAGAATGCTAGGTGGTGTTCCGAGGTCAAAGCGGCCAAGACTACGCTACATCTAACAACAGGACAACACTCCAGCGAATGATAGGTAGCGCCAGTTAAGCGCATCTGGCACTCATTGAGTGATGCAATGATTTGAGTGAGGCAATGATTTGAACCAAAAATTTAGAACATTACTTTAGGAAAACGCTATTTATACACAACCAAATAAAACACCATTGAAATGTATGGGAGAGCGATACTGAGCGACAGTTACTACATGGCGCTGCTGAACACACAGCGCCAGCGCTTTACACTGATCCACCGCTAATGATACATGCAACGCAACATAACGCTATTAGAGGCGTTCACCAGTTTTACTTTCATATATATGGTTTTCAGATACTGCGCCCAGCGTTCACCTAACGCTACATGGCATTACGTAGCATTAGCGTTTCTTAAATAACCTCAATAAGGTATTTAATATCATTAGCTGGACAGCCCCCCCCCCCTTTTATTATTTACTTTTTTTTTATTCTTTTCTACCCTATTTCTATTTTCTTCTCTCTCCTTTTGATACTTTCTAATTTTTCCTCTCATGTTGGTAACATTACTATTTGCGCCTCATGAATAACTATTAAGTACTGCTACATTGCTACTCAAAAATGTTATTAGTTGTTTGGGCAGGAAAGCAAGATAGTTAGGATGCTTATCTCACATGTTGGCTCTGGGATTGCCTCTGATCTGGACCTACTGTCTCGCTTGTGTGTATTGTAATAGTATCTTATGTAAATGAGCCATATAATGCTTTATTTGTGCATGTAATGTAATACCACGGGTCCCCGTCATATTTAGTGTACACTGTGTACAAGGTATGATTACAGACAAGGTAAAACATACTGTACAGGAGCATTGCAAACTAGATGATACAAAGTTCAAACTAAATGTTGTGAGAATAGGAGGCAATAGGAACTTGAACACTGCCTTTGTGAGATTACAGTCTAACCGATAAAGGGTGGAGGCAAGAGGGAAGGGATCACAAGTGGTAAACCTGTACAAGCTGTGAGTTTGGCAGAATGTGCCATGTGAAGTCTATGCTTAAGCATATGCTTGTATGAAGAGGTGATCATTGAGGGCATATTTAAAGGCTTGAAGTGTTGGAAAGTGACTGATTGAGGGGGGGGGGGGGTTCCAGAGAAGGGCAGAGGCACAGAAGAAGTCTTTTGAAGGCAGCTGTGTGAGTAGGATTGGAGAAGGTCAGTGGCAGAGCGATGGTTGGTATCACTGGATTGGGGATGAAATGTAAGTAGGGGCATGGTTAAAGAGGGCTTTGCAGGTTCGTGTAAGATGTTTAATCTTAAAGAGGACAAAACCTTTAAAATAAAGGCAGATTGTGCCTTACCTTATGTGGTACACATATACCGGGGGGGGGGGGACTTCCCAAAGTGGGAACTAAGAGACCGCCTTAGTGAAAAAGGCACTAACTTTATTGCAGGGCTTCTGGCACACCAGTTTGTCTCCTATCAGGTCATACAGTAACATTCCATAGCAATCTAATAGCAGTTTCCTTAACATAGCATTGCATCCACTTTGGACTCTTACAGGTGGTGGTCACTCATTCTGGTCCCTTGGCAGGATACTGTGGCCTTTGCTTCCTTCATTGGCACCTCGAGCTGAAAAGTTCACTTTTCCTGTAGCCACTTGTTAGGCATGAAGCATGCTCCTCTGTGCTCTCCTTCATCTTGACTACTACCAGCTGACTTTGCTGTTACCATCCTTCCTGTCAGGAGATGGCTGGATCCCTGGCTGCAGTACGCTCTGACCATCTGCTTGTGGCACTGTTCCTACCTATTCACTGGACCGAGTGTCCTCAGCTTCAGCAGCTGGTGGCTCTGATGGTTTCTTCCAGGAGGATTATTGGCTCACCTTTGGCCAATTAAGATTGCTTCAATTGGATTTGCAGACAAGGAGCAGTGCTTCAGTATTAGGCTGCCTGTCTTCACATGCCTGCTCCTGTGATTTGGTCCTCAGCCCAGCCCTGTTCCTGCTGTCATCCTGATCCTCTAGCTTCATCTCATTCATCAGCTCCTGCCATCATCCTGATCCTCAGACTCAGTTCCTGTCTGCTTTTCCACCAACCTGTCTGTATAATCATCCTTCAGTACTCCTAAGCCTCTATTTCTTATCCAGGTCTCCATTCACCCCACTTGCTGCAGAGCCCCGATTATTCTCTACCTTTAGCAAGCCTTGTATATAGTGTATATATGTGTTGGTTGTTACTTCACTTAGCTTTCTTAACACGGTTATCCACAAATAATAGTACATGCTAGTCGGACCATTGCAAAACGTGACACTTCCTTACTCCCGGTTACAACAACGATTCTGGGTCTCTGCTGCTCCTCTTCTCTACCCATGACCTCCTTTTATAGATTGCCATCTAATAAATATCTAAGGGGGATTCCTATATACAATCCACAAAATGGGGTCGATTCAGAGCAAGGTTAGAATTCTCACTCCTTTTTAGTAGTAGTAGACTTCCATTGTCTACCTTGGGGCTGATATAAAGCCAGGTGAAAATGTACACTTGGTAGACAATGAAAGTCAATGACAGTTTTCTCTCCTAAAAAGGAGTGAGAATTATCACCTGGCTCTGAACCCTAATGAATCTAAGCATATCTGGTTATTTGTCACTTTATTGTGTTAACCAATCACAGTCATTCTGATAAATATCTCATTCCTAATCAAACAGTGACATCAAGTGGTGATGTATCACCCAAAACACCTGAAGTTGGGAAAAACCTAAGCTGCAGGAAGTTGCAGTTGCAGCCAGTGTTGTACATCCAATATTTAGGTAGCAATCTTGGGCAACTGGGATGCCAAGTTGAAGGCAGGCAACATAATGCAGATTCAGCAAAGAAGAACAAGATAGTCGGGGGATGCCAGGAGAGCTTCCTAACAATGAAACAGGGCAAGGTTGGAGGGAGGTGGAAAAATGTCCAAAGTCAAGAAACAGTCATAATGTTAAACTGTAATATCCAAAAGAAGGCAAAGGGAAAGTCAAGAAAGTCAAATTGTTACACAAGGAATGTCGGAAACAGGATCATGAGCACAGAACCAAGAGGAGACTGATCCAGCAGTAATGTCAAAATGCACACACCTTGTAGCAGAAGGCACATGCAAACTTTGTGACTACTACACCTGCACTAGTAGAGCTGCATTTTGGAATGTCCACATCTTTCAAGAAAGTCAGGGCCAGGGGTACATGTAGCAGGTGAATCTGCAAGGAGAGGAATGGAGATTGTAATCACCATTGAACTGAACTTACTTACTTACACTGTTGGGGCATTTTTCTCCTTTAAAACAGTATCAATCATCCGGGCAGATTCTGTTATGTGTGTCAGTCATGCATTACCAGTTGGGAGACAATGCAACTTGCTCCCTTTTAATATGATAGATATTTACAAACAGTAGTTATACAGTTCATTGTACATGCTTAGAAACATATGCAAATATATTGTTAGAAACAGGTAGTTAATAGCCACAGTCAAGGTACTTGGTATTGGTGTTTTGCTGGTAGATGGTAGGTCAGACTAGGTTAGTCAACGTGTTTCACTCACCGGCTTTGTCATTACTCGGGTAACCCAAATATTATACCGCAGGATCAAATCCATTAGGGACCACATAGTTAAAAGCCATTACGAACCACTAGGAACCCCTCTGGAATATCTGTGGGGATTTGAAAGTGATTGGTCTTTTAATAGGAATGCAAGAAGGTGTAAAAAATCATAGTTACTTCTTGTTTATGGGACAGTAGAAATACAGAACAGCATCATGTTCATCAGGATTGGGGACCGAGAAACATGTATGATCAAAGTAGGGACAATGTTCAGCATAATCTTTTAGTTGCTCCAAAAAAATCTTTTCTCCTCCACTACATATAAAGTTGGGATTGATTAAAAACGTTGTGAACGCCATGACAAAGACAAATTCACAAGGGTTCCAGTACATTTCACAGAAATTCTCCAGCATTTCATGGTTGGTCCTCATATCAGAGAGCTTTTTTTTAACTATGCAGGATCACCCAGGCCACGTCCTGATTAGCAGACAAATCAGCTGGCAGCTAATGACTTTGACATGTAACATTTGCACATGGCAGATTTAATTTAAGGTTAATTAATAGTTTTGTTTTTTTCACTAATTACAAAATGATGCATCTAAATACCACAGAAAATGATTGTAATTAATCATCACTCAAGCATTAGAATCTGTTAAACCTCATTCAAGACATTGTGGAAAATACAATTCTGTGAAATACTCACCTGTAGAATTGGTATTATATGCATACAGCACGTCCTGCTCCAGATGTAGTAATAACATGTGGGTAGGGGCGTGTCCTGGCAATGGCGGAGTGCAGACGTGGGTAGCTCTACTCCCGGACCCCAGACCCCTTAATTAGCCTGAGCACCGCTAATTTTGGCCACCTGAAGCATGTCTAAGAAGAGAGGGAAGAAGAGTGGAGACAGGGGAGACAGGAGGACTCCCCCGAAATGGGCGACGGCGGGCAAGTGGCTTACCGGCGGGAGAGGCGCGAGGAGCGGCATGGCGGCGGGTCCCGAGGAATACCAAGTGATGGAGGCAGCCAGCCTTATCCCATCGCACAGTGAGGCTTCAGACCCGGAGAGCGTGGAGTCCCGGGGCCATTCGTCCGACCGCGGATCTGAGGGGCGAGAAGAGATGCTGGCCGGGGAGCCGGAGGAGCGAGGTGGGTGCAGCAAAATGGCGGCCGTGGAGCCGGAGGAGGCCGCATCACCGCCCGCATCACGGGCCGCGTCATGGCCCGCACTAAGATCACCGGAGGGCCCCGCTCGGAGGGGAGGGGGAGCGGAGACCCAGACTGCCGACGGAGGCTCGGCGAAGACGCAGCTGCTTGGTGGGGCACCGCAGCAGAGTGCAGGGAGCCAGGAGGCTGCTCTAAACACAGTCCACACCATCAGGCCCCTGGGACATTGTGACAATAAAGTACCGCACTCCCTGGCCTTTTCCCCTTCACACATGCAGGCCGGGCAGCAGGGGATAAGCTGGGCGGTTGTTCCTCTTACAGGCCCCGCAATAGGGGAAGTGGCACAGGGCGCAGAGAATGGCAGGGCGCCCTCACACCTTAAACTGTCTAAATACGCCTTTGAGCCCAGAGAAAGCAACAACATGCCTGCCCCGGGAATCTCTGTTTCGGTCGCTGAGGCTGCCCAGTCAGGGGAATCACCCCATATACATTATGGCCGTTTTGAAGCCGCCCAGGGAGCACGGCCGGCCGGGCTCGGATCCCCTCAGTTGCTGGGCTCCCCCCCATCCCCGCTGGTGCCGTCCCCGGGGGGAGTGAGCGACAAAGCCGGGCTGGGGCTTTCACCCATGTCCCCAGGGTCCTTCTCGTCTCCATCTGGCGCCCGCCCGGTGTCCCCACCGGGGCAGTTTTTCTCTCTCGATGGAGGGTCCCCCGAAGTGCCTCAACCCCAAGCCACTGAAATCCACCTAGAAACCCTCTCGCTTCTAAAAGGGATTCCGTCACGATCTGACATTGAAAGTCTCATCGCAAAATATGAAGCAACCTTTCAAAGGGAACTGACAACTGTTAAACATCAGGTCTCAGAAGTGGATCTAAGAGTTACTGCGCTAGAGGCGGAGAGTGTAACGGCAGCCGGCCGCGTGCAGGCGTTAGAATCCAGATGTGCCCGGCAAGAAGCGATGCTGCAAACGTGCCTCCTTCATATGGACGACCTGGAAAACAGGAGTAGGCGGAACAACCTCCGTTTGCGGGGCATCCCTGAAGCGGCTGGGGTAGAAAACCTACAGCGCATCGTCTCAAAAATCTTTAACACGATCCTTGACCGAGACCCAGCGACCACCATTGAGCTTGACAGAGTACACCGGGCCTTAGGCCCCAAAAGTCCGGATCCAGCTTTTCCTCGTGACGTGGTGTGCAAAGTCCACTTGTTCTCCCTTAAAGAAGAGATACTTCGGAAAGCCTGGCACAGGGGAACTGTTGAATTTGATGGTGCGGCTGTTAAAATTCTCCAGGACCTCTCCAAACGGACTTTGCAGATGCGGAAGGCCCTTAAGCCCCTTCTTGAAGTTATCCTATCAAACGGGGCCACCTACAGATGGGGATATCCCTTCCACCTGATTGTGAGGAGAGAGCAACGCAATTTCATTCTGAAGTCTCCTTTGGACTTGGAGAGTCTGTTTGAGTTTCTCGGCTGCGAGCCCGTCCAGATCCCAGATTGGTTGTCGCGACCTGCAGCGCCTCAAGAGGTCCTCTGCCCCGTATGGGAGCGGGTTGCCTCGCTCTTTGCGGGGCGGCACACCCGTGCTGCGGCCCCGTGCGGGACACCTGGGAGGGCGGTCCGGGGGGCCGGGGCCTACCCCTCGCCCTCTGGCCCCCCCGGCTGGGGGGTTGGGGGGTGCCTCAGCGAGCCCCAAGAGGGGGGGTCTGATGTTGACTTCCCCCGACGTGGCGCCCCTCCCCTCCTCTTGTTTTCTCTCGGCTTCGGCAATGAGCCAGTGAGATGGTCCAATCCCACTCGGGAGTGGCAACACTAATTGACGTGCCTCCCAGAGACGAGCCCCTTGGGCTTGGTCCCCATGGTGATGTTGTTAAGCTATCATGTTCTTAGGTTATTGTTGTATACATGTGGTCCTCTTCTCCCTAGCATGGTTATTGTTAATATAGGTGGTTTATTGGCTGGTATACGTGTCTGGAAAGGGGTCGGGGGACGGTGGGGTCCACACCCCTGGGTTCCGCTTTCCCTGCTAGACGCTGTACCCCCCAATAGGAGGGGCCTTTCGGACGCCTAGGCAACTGAGGCCCCGTTTTATCCATACTTGGATTAGTACTGTTATTTCTAGTTTGTTCTGTTCTGTGTTCTAATTTTTGGTTATAGTGTACCCCCCCCTCACAGGGGTAGATTAGCTACCCTCATACCCCCCCCTCCCTCTCTTCCCCTCCCCCTCTCTAAGTGGGTGCTGGGCAGGCACTTGTTGGCGCCATGGCTAGGGGGGATAAACCAGCAAATCCGTCCAAGGTCATATCTAAAGTTAACATAGTCTCCCTGAACGTTAAAGGGCTTAACAGCCCGGGAAAAAGGTCCCTCATATTGAGAAATCTCAAGGGGCTTGAAGCCCAAATAGCATTCCTGCAGGAAACGCATTTCAAGGCCGGTGGTCCACCCTCGCTGGGTAACAGATCCTTTCAAAAAAGTTACCACAGCTACTCCCCGGACTCAAGGTCTCGGGGGGTCTGCATTCTAATCGATGCCAATCTCCCGTGGGAGCTTACTGACTATAAAACAGACGGGGAGGGTCGCTGGATCTTCCTAAAAGGGAGGATAGCGTCTCATCCCTACACCTTTGCCAATCTTTACCTGCCGAATTCGGGTCAGACCGCCTTCCTTGAAAAAGCAACGGAGATCCTCTCGACCTTCAGGGAGGGGGAGCTGATTGTTGGGGGAGATTTTAATTTGACATTAGACCCACTTATAGATACCTCCAAGGGGGCACCCCCGATGTCCTACACTAAACTTAATAGGCTTAAGAAAGTAATTGCCCTGCACCAGCTGATAGACCCCTGGAGAATCCTCCATCCGTCGGATAAGGACTACACGTTCTTCTCCGCCCCTCACAATTCTTATTCCCGGTTAGACTTCTTCCTCATCCCTCATGCCTCTTTACCCAGGGTCTCTGCAGCGGAGATCGGCAATATCACCGTCTCCGACCATGCCCCAGTCAAGCTCACAGTGACTCTACCGAGCCCTTTTATGAAGGGATGGTCCTGGAGGCTCAACAATTCCTTGCTAGAGGATCAGGAAGTCATGGAGGAAATCCAAAAAGAACTCCAGGAGTTCTTCGCCCTTAATGCCTCCCCTGAGATAGGCCCGTGAGTCTTGTGGGAATCCCATAAATGTGTCATTAGGGGGATTTTTATCAAGATCGGCTCCCGAATAAAAAGGAAGAGAACAAAACGCACGCTGGAGCTCCTGACGGAGATCAGGAAACTTGAGATGCTACATAAACAATCCCTGGCAGCTGCCCACCTGGCAACATTGACGTCCCTAAGGGAACAGCTAAAAACGCTGAGCTGCGATAAGCTGAAGGCTCAATTAACTAAATGTCGGAGAGCCTTTTACGAGTCGGGGGACAAATGTGGCAGGCTCTTGGCCAGGGCTCTTCGATCAGAGAGGGCGAGGACATACATCCCGAAAATCACGGACCCGGATGGTCGGGTCAGACACCTAACAAGTGAGATTGCCGAGTCCTTCAGGAGGTTCTACCAATCTCTGTATAACCTCCCAGAGGTCCGGAGACCTGACCAGCTGTCCGTAATAGATAGATACATCATAGAGTCGGGGATGCCCAACTTGCCGCCGGATGTGGTCGAGGAGTTGGAGGAGCCTATCTCACTGATAGAGCTACAGAGGGCGGTCGGGGAAGCGAAAGGGGGTAAAGCCCCGGGACCTGATGGGCTCCCGGCGCTCTACTATAAAAAGTTCCTGCCGATCCTGGCCCCCAGAATGCTATCGGTCTTCAACTCGGTCAGGGACGGAGGCTCTTTTCCGACAGACTCCCTAAGAGCATTCATTACTGTGCTGCCGAAGGAAGGGAAAGACCCCTCACAATGTGGCAGCTACAGACCGATTTCACTCTTAAATTCAGATATTAAATTATTCGCTAAAATCCTAGCCACTAGAATAGCCCCGCACCTCCACCACGTAATCGGGTTGGACCAAGTAGGTTTCATGCCACACAGGGAAGCGAGGGACAACACTGTTAAAGTGTTGAACCTAATCCATACTACTCAGCAGAAGAGCGTGCAGGCCCTTCTCCTCGCGACCGACGCTGAGAAGGCTTTTGACAGGGTCAATTGGCTCTTTATGAGGGCCACCCTACGTCACCTGGGCCTCGGCCCTAATGCGCTGGGCTGGATTTTCAGTCTTTACGATGGGCCCTCGGCGTCGGTCCGAGTGAACGGCATGTTCTCGGACTCTTTTAGCATCTCGAATGGGACGAGGCAGGGGTGCCCGCTGTCTCCCCTGATTTTTATCTTGACCCTGGAACCACTACTATGTAGGATTCGCGGGCACCCAGACATCAGAGGTCCGAGAGGTAAGGTGGCGGAATATAAAGTAGCTGCATACGCGGACGATCTGATCTTCTGCTTGACAGGTCCAGAAATCACACTACCCAACTTAATGGAAGAGCTCAAGCACTACGGGGAACTTTCTGGGTACAAAATAAATTACTCCAAATCGGAAATGCTCAACATAAACATCCCGACAGAACGGTTCTCTCGTATACGGAACTCGTTCCCCTTCAAATGGGCTAAGGAGAGCCTCACATATCTGGGGACAAAAATTGGAAGTGACCTCTCCAAAATCTTTTGCCTAAACTTCCCACCTCTCCTTCAAAAATTCGGCACAGGATTGATAGAGACACGCTCACCAGGGCTAAGGAGAACGGGGGAATAGGGTTTCCGGATCCAGTTAAGTACCACTCCGCTGTACATCTAGGGAGAATTGTAGACTGGTGCCTCCATGGGAGTAACAAGCAGTGGGTTGGCATGGAACAGGAGGCTGCGGAGACATCCTTACAAAACATTATGTGGCTGGAGGGGAGGGACGTGCCCCGGGCTCTCAAACATCCCACCATAGGAACCACCATGAAGATAGGAAAGTTAACAGCCGGCCTCCCGGAAATCTCCCCCAGTCCCTCCCCTTTGACTCCTGTCCTGGGAAACCCAACCTTCCCCCCGGGCTGCGAGGGGCCGAGATCGAGGGAGTGGAGAGAGGCGGGAGTCCACAGAGTACAACACTTTTGGTCGGAGGGTGGATGGGCGGATCTTCCTTCATTAGCCCAGGCCAGGGGGCTTTCGGAATGGTCAAGTTGGCAGAGCACGCAACTCCGGCACTTCCTGGGGTCCCTTGGGGATTTCCCCCTTCGGCACAGGCCCCTCACAACCTTTGAAGAAATCTGCACAAGTAACAATCCGGAGACACACGTACTCTCCCGCATGTATAAGCTACTTATCTCCTCCATGTCGGAAAAGGTGCCGCCTTACATTGGAAAGTGGGAGCGAGACTTGGGTGTAACCTTGTCACCGGATCAGATTGGGAGGCTTCTCTCCGCGCCACATAAAACCTCAATTTGCACTAAATTCCAGGAGTGTAATTACAAGCTACTCACCCGGTGGTACGCAGTCCCCACCGTGGTCGGTAAGTGGGCACCTGGCTCTTCGACTGACTGCTGGAGATGTGGTGCGGAGCGGGGTGACCTTCTACACACTTTCTGGTCTTGCCCCAAGATACGTCCCTTTTGGGAAGCCGTCAGGAGGATAATAAACTATGTTTCGGAATATCACCTGCCTGACGATCCGGGCGCGTGTCTGCTCCACCTAACCAATGCCCCCTTTAAGGGTTATAAGAAGTCTCTACAGTGTCAGTTACTGAATGCAGCAAAAGCCTGCATCCCGCTGGTGTGGAGGCAGGAAAGTCCCCCTTCGCTGGCAACCTGGGTTCTAAAGGTGAACGATATTATGCGCTTTGAGAGCCTCATATTAACGAGAGATGGAGGATCCGAAAAGTTTACCACCACATGGTATAATTGGATGCAGTTCCTAGACTCAGATGCCTGTAAGGCAATCTTGGAGTCTTCATTAGGAACGTAAACCCCGGCATCCGGGTTACTACAAAAGCCTGAGCAGGAGGTTCTACATCCCCTCCCCCCCCGGTTCTGTCTGCTCGCTGGTCTCCTTCCCCCCCCCCCCTCTAACGCCTGCGTTGGGGAGCTCTAGCATCCCCTCTTCCTTGTCCCTATAACCCGCCATACCCTTTTTGTTTCTGTTTTATTGAGTTTTAGTAACATAGATCAAGTTGTTATCTGAGCCATTCGGTTTGATAGTCTGCATATGAAACATGCTTGTAGAAACGTAATTTTTTTTAATTTGAAACCCAGTGTTTTCGACTATGTCTGTTTTTTCTCTGTTATTTTGTTGATAATCCATAAATAAAGAATTTATAAAAAAAAAAAATAACATGTGGGTAATCCCCGCCTGAGGCGCTGTTCACTGCAGACATGTAGAAAACAGGCTCCTCCCGGCCCTACATATACCGAGGGACCTCCCACAAATCCCCAGCATTGAAAAGCAGTGAAAGGAGAAGCCAGGAGAAACCAACCCCACAAAAACTGGCAATAATAACAATGATAACAATCACCAAACAGGGGATCCAGAACAAAGTGAAACCAGGGTGGGTTGGAGCAGGACGTGCTGTATGCATATAATACCAATTCTACAGGTGAGTATTTCACAGAATTGTATTATTCTAAGCATACAGCACGTCCTGCTCCAGATGTAGTAATAACATGTGGGACATTCAATAGCAGTGTCCGTAAAGTAGGGTGGGATCCCCAACAGAAGAGGCAACAGCAAGCAGTTTAAACTACTGCCGCCTGCAAAACCTTGCATCAGCAACAGCATCAGCTGAGGCCCTAACATCAACCTTGTAAAACTTAGTAAAGGTATGAACAGAAGACCAAGTAGCGGCCTTGCAAACTTGTTCCACAGAGGCCTGGTGCTGAAAAGCCCAAGAAGCCCCAACAGCTCGAGTAGAATGAGCAGTAAGACAGAAGGGGGGAGACTTCCCCTTAGTAGAATAGGCTTGAACCACAGCCTGACAAATCCATTTACTGATGGTAGACTTGGCGGGAGCCAAACCCTTCCTAGGCCCATGAGGCACAACGAAGAGAGCATCAGTCTTCCTGAAAGCCTTAGTGATAACTAGGTAATACTTGATGCACCTAACCACATCCAATGAATGCAAAACCCTCTCCTTAGGGTTACTAGGATTAGGGCACAGAGAAGGAAGTACAATATCCTGATTCAAATGAAATGCAGACACCACCTTAGGCAGAAAGTCTGGCTTGAAGCGGAACACCACCTTATCCTGGTGTCTCTCATAGTAAGGAGGCTGAATAGATAAGGCAGCCAACTCAGACACACGCCTAACAGAAGTGATAGCTACTAAGAAGACAACCTTGAGCGTGAGCACAGCGAGGGCAGCCTCCTGAATAGGCTCAAAAGGAGCACCCTGCAGGGCCGATAAAACCAAGTTTAAATCCCAAACAGGTACCATAGGCTTTCGAGGGGGACGCACATGAGTAAGAAGGTCTTGATAAGAGGATGCTGGCCAAAGGTCTTCTGGAAGAAGATAGGCAGGGCCGAAACCTGGCCCTTCAGAGTACTAAGCTTAAGACCTAAGTCTAGACCATGTTGTAAAAACTCCAGCACCCTAGAGACTAAAAATTCCCGGCAGGGAAGAGACCTGGACTCAGACCAGTCAATGTAAGAACGCCAGACTCTATAAAAGATAGCAGAAGAAGTCTTTTTTCTGGCTTGCACCATAGTAGCCACTACAGATGCAGACAAGCCCTTTTCCATCAGGATGGAGGTTTCAACAGCCAAGCCGTCAAAGCCAGAGTTAGTAAATTGGGATGGCGTAGAGACCCCTGAGTTAGAAGATCTGGCAACCTTGGCAGATCGTACTGATCTACTGCCATTTGAACCACGTCTGCGAACCACACTCTTCTTGGCCACCTTGGGGCCACTAGGATCGCGGGTACCCCTTCCAGAGCAATCTCGCGCAGAACTCTGCCCAGAAGGGGAATTGGTGGAAACACGTACAGGAGCCGAAACTCCCTCCAAGACATGGACAGGGCATCCGTGGACAGAGCCAGAGGATCCTGAGACAGGGATACAAAGCTCGGGAGCTTGTGATTGTGACGTGACGCAAACAGATCCACATCTGGCACACCCCAACGGTGACACAGGGACTGAAATACCCTGTTGCAGAGGGACCATTCCCCCTGACGGGACGACCCCCTGCTCAGAGCATCTGCGAGCAGGTTCTCCGCCCCCGAGATGCATTGGACATTGGCCTCCGCCCATGTTAGAATTAGAGAAACTTCCTGGAGAGCCCCCTTGCTCCGGGTCCCTCCCTGTTGGTTGATGTAGGCAACCGCCGTTCTGTTGTCTGAGCGTACCTGAACCGCCCGACCCCTCAGGTGATGGGTCAATTGTTCCAGTACCAATCTGACCGCCCTGAGTTCCAAGACATTGATAGGTAGATGGGCCTCCTGAGGGCCCCACCTCCCCTGGAAGCGCAGGGACTTCCAGAATCCCCTCCAACCCGACAGACTGGCATCCTTCGTGACCGTCTCCCAGGAGGGAGCCAGGAAGGATCTGCCCCTTGTCAAGTTCCTGTGGTCCAGCCACCACGCAAGGGATTGTCTGACCGAGGGGGGAACCACCCATAACCCGTCCAAGGATGCTGGGTTCTTGTTCCAAACTGACAGAAGGTGAAGCTGCAGGATTCTCAAATGAAACTGGGCGAAGGGCACCGCCTCGAAGCTTGCCACCATCGAGCCCACCAACTGCATTCCCTGCCGGATGGAGGGATGAGGGCTCGAAAGCAGGGACATCGCCTGCGTTGTCAGAGCTTCCACCTTCTGCTGAGGAAGGAATATCCTTGACTGAACTGTATCCAGAATCATCCCCAGGAACGGGGTCACTGAGGAGGGGGACAGAGAGGACTTGGGGTAATTGATTACCCATCCGAAGGACTCCAGGGTGGACACTACTAACTGAGTGTCCAGCTCTGCCTGCCGCAGAGACCGAGAGGTGATGAGTATATCCGCCAGGTAGGGCAACAAGCGTATGCCCTTTAGTCTTAACAGGGACATCACCCCTGCCAGCACCTTGGTGAACACCCTGGGAGCCGACGTGAGGCCGAATGGCAGGGCCATGAACTGGTAAATCTGAGAAACCTTTGGTGTCCAGGGAACACGGAACGTGCAGGTAAGCATCCTTGATGTCCACAGATGTCATGGAGTCCCCTGGGCGCAGCGAGCCGAGCGCAAAGTTTCCATACGGAAATAGTGCTTGTTTCTGACAAATCTGTTGCGGATTTTTAAATCCAGAATGGGTCTGCCTGACCCGTCCTTTTTGGGTACCGTGAAAAGGTTGGAATAAAACCCCTTGCCCCTGTCTCTTAAGGGGACCTTGCAAATGACCCCTAGATCCAGAAGGTCCTGCACAGCCAGCATCAAGACCCAAGCTGAGGCAGGGTCCTGAGGGATCCGGGACCCAACAAACCTGGTAGGGGGCCGTACAGCAAATTCTATCTTGTAACCGGAGGACAGTACCTCCTGAATCCACTGGTCTGAGACGTGGCGGCTCCAGACATGCTGGAAGTGCTGTAGACGTCCCCCCACCCTGACGGGCGAGGGCGCCCCTTCATGCTTGAGGGGTCTTGGGGGGGGCCTTGGGCTTGGGCCCCCAGGAGGAGCCTGGACGGCGTCCTTTATTCTTGTTCCAGGGATCTGCGCGAGACCCAGTGAAGGACACTCCTGGGGTAACTTGCCACCCTTGGCAAAGATATCTAACCTTTCTCCAAACAGGCGCAAACCCTTAAATGGAAGCCCCGTAAGGGCCTTCTTGGCGGCGTTATCAGCGGCCCACTGGCGCAATCAGACTGCTCGGCGTATGGCTACCACCAGACCAGCGCTCAACTTAATAGCATCGTCCGATGCAGATAGGATATAGTTCACAAAAGTTTCACAGGTGGCAAGAGCATTGGCAGCATCAGAGGGCAAGTCATGCACCCCTTCAAGAGCAGTCTTAACCACAGTCCTGAGCGCCACCGCCGTGATGGCTAAGGCGCACACTGGGTGGAGCGACGCTCCCCCAAACGCAAAAGCATGACATACCAGTTGGTCAACACGCCGATCCTCCGAATCCCGCAGCGTAGTAGTGTCGGGGGAGTGCATAATAGAGGTGTTGGACAGACTTAGAATTGGGGCATCGACCTTGGGTGGCGATGTCCAACACTTGACCAGGTCAGCAGGAAAGGGATATTTCTTATCCACACTTTTAGGAACCCCATGAAGTTTGCTGGGGTGTTCCCATTCTTTCAGCACGAGGCTATTAAAATGGGTTTGTTCGGGAAATTCCAACCGCGCCCTAGCGGTGTGGAACAGATCACCCCTTTGCCGGGGAGCAGCGGCAGGGGGAGAGAGGGACAATACGTCAAAGATCTGGGTCAACAGTCTATCAATGTCGTCCGAGGACCAATGATCAGAACCAGACTCTTCCTGTCCCCTAGAATCGTTGTCGTATTACCCTGAGTCAGAGAACAGTTCCCCTTCGTCTGAGGGGGGATGTGTGTAAGAAAGAAGTAAATCATCAGATTCTATAGGAAATATAGTAGATTCAGGATTCAAATGTCGCCTCTTGGCAGTGGCCTTGCGCGCCAAGGAGCCAGCAATTAAGTTTTCCACACTAGCCAGTCTAGTGGCCAAATCAGAATGAGAATCCCCACTGGTATTGGGGGTTATGCTCAGACTTGGGGGAGTAGGTGAAGCGAGGCGAGGTGCGGGCCCAGCCTCAGAAGAGGTGGGAAGACCGGCTAGCGCCTGCTGTGCACGAGGGACACAGACCCGTGCATTGTCACCGCTGCTAGGTAAGACCCCACAAGCTACACACAGACGGGCTTGTCCCGAGGGAACCCCGTTCGCAATAACTTGAGATGCCTCCATATGTTGATTATTATGTGCAATATGCCAGTAGAGATTGACGCTATAAAGCAACCCTGGATGCCCCAATGACCCGCTGGGAAGTGGGAGTGATTTAAAAGTCTGGACCGGGTGCTACGCCGGGCCGGGAGAAGCCACTGAAGTTCACGGTCTGAAAGACACAAGGGGAACAGGGATGTCAGAGCCAAGCGAGTAGAAGCAAAAGCTAAAGAAAGGTCGCCCGTGAGGGAACTTACAGCACAGCGAGGGGAGGACAGTCTTCACCACGCGCACGTGAGAAGGAAATGGCGCCAGCGAACCTCGAAGGGCGGGCCAGAGCTGAAGATGCGGAACGCGCCACACCAGACCACGCCCTCCTCGGAGCGCGTAGCCAATCAAAAAAACAGTAGTTAGAAACTGAACCCCGACCGAGAGAATCACCTCAGGGACTAAACTGACAGGATTAGAATACAGAAATAAACTCGTAGCGTAGACCACCAGGGACACATCGCAATCAGAGCCACCGTACGCGCCAAGTAAAATACATTAAGGGCGCTGCGGCTAAGTTAAAATCAATGTGAAAAGTGGCTCATGACACCCGGTAACCGTCAGGGGCTAAGAGCTTACAAGTGTAATGGGGCAAGGTTAACCGTCGTAACACGCAACCCCACCCTCTTTTCCCCCCCAATAGCGGGGGGAACTAGGAAGAAGGGTGACCCAATACTTGGGGTTCACCGCTACACGGGGTGTGGGGCCTGATGCGGGAGGGGCATCCTCTGAAGGCTCACCATTAGCCTTAACCGCCTACCCTATGGTGGGGGATTGCGGTGGAGCCTAGCTCCGTAAGCACACAAGGTACTGCCTATCTTCACCCGACCAACGCAGCCCAGGCTGGGAGGAAATTACTTCACAATGAGGACGGGTGGAAATAGTCCCGCAGGGCCTCGGGCTGTAAAGCCCCCGCTCGCCTGCGAGAGCGTGATACTTCATGTCTTCGCAGTGAGCACTGCAGAGAAATCTGGGGATTTGTGGGAGGTCCCTCGGTATATGTAGGGCCGGGAGGAGCCTGTTTTCTACATGTCTGCAGTGAACAGCGCCTCAGGCGGGGATTACCCACATGTTATTACTACATCTGGAGCAGGACGTGCTGTATGCTTAGAATAGAGAATTTTCCTTTTAGTAGCATAAAACAACCTGCTGACTGTTGTGGAATTTTTACTGTTAGTATAGCTGTATGTTTGGCCTGGTAACGGGTATGGCCAGAGGCATGGTTGGGGGCCAAAAAGTCATGGACACAGAGGGATCACAAGATAAAAATTGCAGAATAGACTGTACACAGAGACATCAGAGAAAAGACCACAACACAGAACTACAGGAAAAGACCATTCCCAGAAAGACTGCAGAATGGGTCCTAGAGCGAATACAACTAGGTCACACAACAAACTGTACAAAGAGAGCATGCAGAATAAACCATACACACAGATATTGAAGAATAACACTGTACACAAAGAAATCACAAAATTAATTGTACATTAAGATATCTACAAATACACTGTACACAGGTCAAATAGAGAATGTAAAACAGGCTATACGCAAATAACATAACAGACCATAACACAAGGAGAGACAGAGAGACCTACCACAAAGATCACAAACTGGGTGGTTTTAAAGCTCAACAAACCCATACTTTTTGGATCATTACAGGGACTATTTTTCAAGATTGGTTGATCTTGCAGCTTTGGAACACTAGAAAACTGCTATGGGGAGAGAATTTACATTTTCTTTCTTTGCAGTGCTGTTTTCATTCTTTACCTGCTAAAAGGCTAAGAAAAATCTAGAAACATCTCTAGACGTAAAAGTTTCCTCTCCTCCGCTGTGGATATCATTGCGATGAGAATCACATCTTCGAATCTGTTGCAGTTCATTTAGTTTGTGGCGCCTGAGAGGGACCTCACTTATTTAGTAGCATAAAACAACCTGCTGACTGTTGTGGAATTTTTACTGTTAGTATAGCTGTATGTTTGGCCTGGTAACGGGTATGGCCAGAGGCATGGTTGGGGGCCAAAAAGTCATGGACACAGAGGGATCACAAGATAAAAATTGCAGAATAGACTGTACACAGAGACATCAGAGAAAAGACCACAACACAGAACTACAGGAAAAGACCATTCCCAGAAAGACTGCAGAATAGGTCCTAGAGCGAATACAACTAGGTCACACAACAAACTGTACAAAGAGAGCATGCAGAATAAACCATACACACAGATATTGAAGAATAACACTGTACACAAAGAAATCACAAAATTAATTGTACATTAAGATATCTACAAATACACTGTACACAGGTCAAATAGAGAATGTAAAACAGGCTATACGCAAATAACATAACAGACCATAACACAAGGAGAGACAGAGAGACCTACCACAAAGTTCACAAACTGGGTGGTTTTAAAGCTCAACAAACCCATACTTTTTGGATCATTACAGGGACTATTTTTCAAGATTGGTTGATCTTGCAGCTTTGGAACACTAGAAAACTGCTATGGGGAGAGAATTTACATTTTCTTTCTTTGCAGTGCTGTTTTCATTCTTTACCTGCTAAAAGGCTAAGAAAAATCTAGAAACATCTCTAGACGTAAAAATACCATTTTGTGAAATACTCACCTGTAAAATGGGTATTATAAGTATGTCACACACCCCACTTCAAGATATCCATAACATGTGGGTAATACCGACCTGAAGGGGCGTTCCTGCAGAGATGATAGCAAAAAAGAAAGCCCCTCCCTGATCCATAAATACCTGGGACCTCCCACTCATCACCCAGTATATAGAAGCAGTAAGGTAAGGGACCAGGAAGAGGCAAATATAAATCAAAACAACGCAAAGTTCACAATATAAAGGATCCCGAATACAAGAAGGGCGGGTGAAGCGGGGTGTGTGACATACTTATAATACCCATTTTACAGGTGAGTATTTCACAAAATGGTATTATTCTAAGTATGTCACACACCCCGCTTCAAGATATCCATAACATGTGGGACATCCAATAGCAGTGTCCATAAAGGGCGGGGATCCAAAACAAGGCAACAATGCACAACTTAAACCACAACAGCTTGCAGAACTTTGCGGCCAAAAACAGCATCCGCTGAGGCCCGAACATCAACCTTGTAAAACTTGGAAAAAGTGTGAACAGAGGACCAAGTAGCGGCCTTACAAACTTGCTCAACAGAGGCCTGGTGCTGGAAAGCCCAGGACGCTCCAACCGCACGAGTAGAATGAGCAGTAACACGAAAAGGGGGACTCCTCCCCTTGGCAGAATAGGCCCCAATGATGGCCTGACGAATCCATTTACTAATGGAAGATTTGGCGGGAGCCAAACCTTTCCTAGGTCCAAAAGGCACCACAAAAAAAGCATCAGTCTTACGAAAGGAAGACGTAACCACCAGATAATATTTCACAACACGAACCACATCCAAGGAATGTAGCGCCCTTTCCTTGTCATTGCTGGGACTAGGACATAGAGAAGGCAGAACAATGTCCTGATTCAGATGAAATGCGGAGACCACCTTTGGAAGAAAATCCGGCTTGAAACGAAAGACAACCTTGTCCTGGTGCCTTTCGAAGTACGGAGCTTTAATGGATAAAGCTGCCAACTCAGAAACACGCCTAACAGAAAAGATGGCCACCAAAAAGGCCACCTTTTGGGTAAGTGAAGACAAAGCAATCTCATTCAAGGGCTCAAACGGGGGACCCTGAAGAGCAGAAAGAACCAGGTTCAAATCCCAAACTAGAACAAAGGGCTTCCTAGGAGGCCGTACATGCGTAACTCCTTGGAAAAAGGTCTTGACTAAGGGATGAAGTGCAAAAGACCTTTGAAAGAACACCGCCAGGGCAGAAACCTGCCCCTTCAAGGTACTAAGTTGAAGCCCCAAATCCAGACCATGTTGAAGAAACTCCAGGATTCTGGAAATGGAAAACTCCCGACAAGAGAAAGACCTACTTTCACACCAGTCAATATAGGACCTCCAAGTCCTATAGTAAATAGTAGAGGAAGAGCGCTTCCTAGCGCTAATAAGAGTCTGAACCACCGCGTCAGAAAGACCTTCTTCCTTTAAGATGGCGGTTTCAGCAGCCACGCCGTCAAAGCCAGCGAAGGTAAATTGGGATAGCGCAGCCGACACTGTGTGAGCAGGTCCGGCAGAAGAGGCAGAACGAACTGATCCTCTGCCAGTCTTACCAGGTCTGCGAACCAAACCTGCCTTGGCCACCTTGGTGCCACTAGAATCGCCGACGCGCCCTCCAGAGTCAGCTTGCGCACCACTCTGGCTACCATTGGAAACGGAGGGAACAGGTAAAGAAACCCCAGATCCCTCCAGTTCAGAGACATGGCATCCACTGCCAGAGCCAGAGGATCCTGCGAGAGAGACACAAAGACTGGAAGCTTGTGATTGTGACGAGAGGCAAAGAGGTCCACCGCTGGGAACCCCCACCTGAGACATATCGAACGAAACACCGTGGGACTGAGAGACCACTCCCCCTGACGAGAGGAGGCTCTGCTCAGCAAGTCCGCCTCCATGTTCTCCACTCCCGGAATGTAGACTGCTGAGATACACGGGACGTGACTCTCCGCCCAGTCCAGAATCAAAGATACTTCCCTGAGGGCACACCTGCTGCGAGTCCCCCCTTGGTGATTGATGTAAGCAACCGCCGCCATGTTGTCCGACCGGACCTGAACTGGCAGGCCTCTCAACTGATGAATCAAGCGAAACAGAACCAACCTGATGGCTCTCAACTCCAGAACATTGATGGGCTCGTGAGCCTCCTGCGGGCCCCACAGACCCTGAAACTGGAGGTCCTTCCAAACACCCCCCCAGCCTGAAAGACTGGCATCCGTGGTGACTGTTTCCCAGCACGGGGCCAGAAAAGATCTGCCCTGCGACAGATTGACCGACCCCAGCCACCATTGCAGGGATCGACGAACTCGGGGAGTCATCAGGAAGGACTGATCCAACGATAGAGGAGACTTGTCCCAAACCTTCAACAGATGAAGCTGAAGCGTCCTTGTATGAAACTGCGCAAAGGGAACTGCCTCGAATGAGGCCACCATTAACCCCACCAGCCTCATCCCTAGCCGGATGGATGGACGAGGGGCCGACAAGAGAAGCCGAGCTAATTCCTGAATCAAAAGAATCTTGGCCTGGGGCAGAAATACCCTGGCCTGCGAAGTGTCCAGAGACATTCCCAGAAAGGTCACTACTCTGGACGGAGAGAGAGAAGACTTGGGGTGGTTGACCACCCAACCAAACCTCTCCAGGGTGGACACCACCATTCTGGTGTCCAACTCCGCTTGGTTGAAGGAAGAGGCCATGATCAGAAGATCGTCCAAATAGGGCACAATGCGGATACCCTGAACCCTTAGCAGGGCCATCACCCCCGCTAGCACCTTGGAGAACACCCGAGGGGCCGAGGTGAGGCCGAAAGGGAGTGCTACAAACTGAAAATGGCGATCCTCCACCACGAACCTGAGAAACCTCTGGTGTGCTGGAAAAATTGGAACGTGTAGATAAGCATCCTTGATGTCTATGGACGTCAGAAAGTCTCCCTGACGAAGAGAGTGAATGGCCGAACGTAGCGTTTCCATGCAGAATTTCCGTGGCCGGATGAACCTGTTGAGAAACTTCAGATCCAAGATGGGTCGGACCGATCCGTCCTTCTTGGGTACCGTGAACAGATTGGAATAAAAACCCCTGCCCTGATCCGAAGGAGGCACTGGGCAAATGACAGCCATGTCCAGAAGGTTCTGCACTGCCAACAGAAGCCCCTGCGCCGCTAGAGGTTCTGAAGGCATCCGAGACCTGAAAAATCTGGAAGGGGGGCGGAGCTCGAACTCCAGCTTGTAACCGGAAGACACCACTTCCCGGATCCATCGGTCCGAGACCTCTTGATCCCAAACCTGGGAAAAGAGTCGCAGCCGTCCCCCCACCCGCAAGGGTGAGGGCGCCCCCTCATTGCTGAGCCGGCTTGGCAGCCGGCTTGGGCTTAGAGCCCCAACTGAATCCTGGACGGGCACGTCCTCTGTCCCTGCTCCCAGAATCTCCTCTGGAAGAAGGGAATGCAAATCCCCTGCCAGATCTGGCCCCACGAAAGGAGGGGGTAAAGGAAGGGGCCCCCCGAAAGGGGCGGCGTTGTTTCTTGCGTTGAGGTAACCTACCACCCTTGGTAACAGAGTCCAATGTCTCTCCAAAAAGCCGTAATCCAACAAAGGGTAGAGCCGTTAGTGACTTGTTGGACATAAAATCTGCCGCCCACTGGCGCAGCCACACCGAGCGCCGAATAGTGACCAGCAGCGCCGACGTTCTACCACACATCATCAAAGTGTCATCCAAGGCTGTCAACACAAAAGATAAAAACAACTCACACCGTTTAAGGCTAAGGAACTCAGCACTACCGGGACGCAGCCCGGAAGAGGTCAACAGGTCCCTAATCACGGACCTGGCAGCCAACACCATTAGTGCCGATGTGCAAACAGGCCGCATGGCTGACCCAACGCTAGCAAAACCATGACAAGCCATCTGGTCAATACGTTTATCCTCTCCATCCTTGAGAATGGAACAATCAGGTCTATTTAAAACCGAGGAATTGGACAACCCCAAAACCGGCGCATCCACCTCGGGGGGAGATGCCCAGCGCTTAACTGCCTCCGAAGGGAAGGGATATTTCCTATCCCATCCCTGAGGGATGCCAGGGAGCCGAGCCGGCCTGTCCCATTCTTTGGCAATAATTTTGTCAAAATGCCTTTGTGTAGGGAATTCCAAGTGCGGCTTGGATTCCTCAAACAATTCACCCTTCTGCTGTGACACCTCCTCAGGAGGGGAAATATTCAATACCTCCAACATCAGAGCCAGAGCGTGGGGAGTATCAGAGGATCTCCCCAAGTCCCCCAGCTCGGCATCAGCGCCAAAGGACTGCTCATCGTCCGAAAAATCAGAATCCTCATAAACTTCCCCTTCCTCTAGCTGGGAATAATCAGACCAATCCAGATTATTAACATCCTCCTGATCCTCCGCCAGCGGAGCAGGCGACAAATGCTTTCTCTTAGTCGGAGCCTTACGGGCGACCGAGCCAGAGATAATTTTTTCAAGGTTAGCCAATCTGGCGCACATCTCAGATTGCAGCTCCCTGCCCATGATGACGTCACACGGGGCGCGTGTCAAGGCGGGAGGTGGAGATGAAGCGACCGGCGGTGCTGACCCAGACGCCTGTGGTTCGGACTGCCACGTGATGGTCTGCTGTGCACATGGTATACACAGAAGTACATCGTCCCCAGAAATGGATACCCCACATAACATACACTTTCGGGGATGCCCCGAAGGGGCCCCGAGCCCAGTATCCGGGGATGCCTCCATAAGGTGAACTTTATATATGAAAAGTCGCTATGACCCAGGGAATTACGCCGTTAGACAACCCGGGATGCCCCTTTAATGTCCCGAGTGGGAGGATTTATGGCAAAAAATTAACCCAGTGATAAGGATCAGGAGGGACCCCCTAAATGCTACTGGCGAACCTCCTGAACCACCATCTGAAAGACAGAACAGAAGGACTTTTAGATAAGGCTAATGAAGAAACAAATCAATCATACAGTGAGAAGGAAGAATGGCCAGAGGCCACTTACAAAACCATAGACCGCAATGGCGACCGTGAGGGATTTCCAGACGCACCACATCAACACCAGAGCTGCAGCCAGAAGGGAGAAGGGGGCGTGGCCAGCGCGGGATGCGCGCGAGGCCGGGCCACGCCCCCCCCTCTCCTCTCCACAGAGCTCCGCAGTGGCACCAGCGAAGGCTGGGGGCGGGGAGCGGTGACGCGCCGTCACACCGACCCCGCCCCCCCCAGTCAGCGTGAGGTGAATCACCTCAGAGATAATGGCGCCCAGAGCCGGCCGGCGCCGCATTAGCAAAGAGCGGTCGCCGGCCCGGCCAGTAAAAGCACGTTCACACACATAACAAAGGTGAAAACAGGAGGGCCAAGTCCCGGCCCCGCCGACGGTCCGGACCCGCCCCCCCCGAAGCACAGTAACATGGCGTGAGGTAAATACCTCCGCCATTAATAAAGGTGAAGGGAAGATGGGGGGAAGAAATCAGCCAGCACCGCACAGGCCCTGTAAAACGGCTGCGGCGGCTGAATACAGTTAAAGAGACACTACACTCACACACTCAAAGTATGCTGTCCTGTGAAAAGGATAAATTAATAAAGGACCCACACTCCCCAACCCCACCAATGGAAGGGGATCCTGGGAGGGCCATTGTATGTAAGTAAGGGACAGGGCATCCCAAACCGGGGTCACCAACCCGGTATTACCGCCTACCCTCTCATATAGGGTCTCACGGTGGAGCATAGCTCCTGAGCACCTAAGGTGCTGATATACCTTCGCCTGGACCCTCAGCCGAGGCTGGGAGGCATATGGATTTCTGGGGAAAAAGGTCCAAACGGAAATAAATAAATAGCGGGCCGGGAGTCATCCCGGCTACCTGAAATCCCCCTGTGCAAGGAGGAGCCATCATCTTCTGACTTGCTCGCCGCCTGCAGAGATGGAAAACTGGGTGATGAGTGGGAGGTCCCAGGTATTTATGGATCAGGGAGGGGCTTTCTTTTTTGCTATCATCTCTGCAGGAACGCCCCTTCAGGTCGGTATTACCCACATGTTATGGATATCTTGAAGCGGGGTGTGTGACATACTTAGAATAGTTTCCTCTCCTCCGCTGTGGATATCATTGCGATGAGAATCACATCTTCGAATCTGTTGCAGTTCATTTAGTTTGTGGCGCCTGAGAGGGACCTCACTTATTTTATCTGAGCCCCCAACATGCTCAGCAGGCTCCACACCCTGAAGACTGTTAACTTATTCTCTAACATGAAATTAAATCTGTTGAGTGTTGCTGAACAAAAATACAGCTCTATTTCCTGCTTCACTGGTGCAAACATTTATAACAAGTTGAACAGGGAACAGCCTTATATGGAGCATTATCAGTTACCATATCTGGCTCTTTTAAAGCCATCCTGTGTCTAGCAGTCCAAATAATCTGCACATTAAACCAACAAGATTGATTTGTACCACCAATCTGACCCAGAGTAAACTGTATGTATATACTATATGTTATTTTTACTAACTAAAGCTTGATTCATTGCTGCCACAGAACATGTAATCTGCATTGCAAACTGTTGATTATTTTTATTTTGGAAGGGGCAACATTAAGGGGGTTATTTTAGAACGGATAGCGCCAGGTAGTGCCCCGTAGCGGCAGGCAGCGTCTGGTAAGCGCTGGGCGCTATACGCAAAACCACATTTATGAAAGCGAATCTGGTGAGCGACTCTAACAGTGCCATGTAGCATCACATTTATTATTATAGGGGCTCAGTGTATAGCGCGGGTGCTCTAGCTTCCAGAGCGTCAGGTCTTACCTTTCGCTCACTGATGCTCTCTCCCACACATTTCAATGGCCGTTCATTTGATTCTGTTTAAACAGTGTTTGAAATTTTTTTTTTTGGCTCAAATCTTTGTGTGACCTCTACTGGCTACAAACAAACACTTTTAGAAACGTTTTAGACTTTTTATATTTTTATGCAGAATTGTCATTACAGGTCTGGCACTAAAGTGTTAATGTCACAGTGTTAAAACAATGTCATTCCATGTCTTTTCGCTTTGTTACTGGTGGATATGTGTTCAAAAACAGACTTTATAATCACACAGCGTCTGGCACTCTATGCTATAGCAACCAGTTTTAGAGCGCCAATGCTGTGTGTGTGTCCTTTTTTGAAGTATGTGCTGGCGCTACCTCTCACTACTTGCAGCGCTGTACTGGTGTTAGAGCCCCCAACACACACCACATTCATCAATCCCACCAGGTTACTACAGTGACTGAGGCGCTCTGTTACAGCGCCCAATAGCCGCTTACAGCATCTACTAATGGTCGCTCTAAGCGCCGCTATACAGATGCTCATCTCCCGATACCTGGCGTTAGTAATGAATCAGCCTCCACGTATCTGGTTCATTGTCCTCAGCAATGGTCACCATGATGTTATATTCAAAGAGGGTGCATTTATTGTTGGTACAAGGGGTGTAAAGAGTGCAATTAGAGAAATTTCAGGTGGCATCCATAAAACTTTCCTTATTCAATAACTACAAATAGACAAACAAACAGAAAGCTATCATATACTTTAAAATCTAGGGTGGCTTAGGAAGCAAGTACAATGTCAAAGGGACAGTCATGACCTAATGGTTAAAGAAGCAGTCTGGGTTGCAAGTCCAATTTCCGGCCGGGACGATGCTCCACTGTGTGAACCCCCGAGATTGCCGCGGAAACCTCTGACCTTTCTGCCAACCCCTAACCACGGAATATCTGATAGGCGGAGCCCAGGAGGGGCTCTCACTTCACAGGGAAACTGGGGATGATGCCGCTCAGTCCAAAACAACAGCTTCATGTCATGCATGAAAGCACAGCATAAAGCACTGATTGGATGAAAGCCATGCATTTGGAAAGTTGAGTTGAGTGGGCAATCTGGGGGGTGGTTCCCACACTCAAAGTACTCTTGTGCAAGGCACCTAGCCCCCAACTGCTCCCCGGGCAACTTTTCAAGGACAGCTCACTTTCCTGCAGTGCACTCCCATGCACTGTTGAGTTAATTGCTGGCCATCCGCAAGCATACAATGGCCATACAGGTCAAAAAAAGTCAAGAAAAAATAAGAGTTCCTAGATACACTGTCCTGATATCTGCTATTACACTGTTATACATTTCTTTAAGGGTTTTACTGCAGAATAGCCATGTAGCCATGTGCCAATATTCAACTCACTCATTTGCGGAAACAAAGACTTAGGGGCAGTTTGCTAGAGGGCCACAACTTGTCTCACCAGAATTGCCTCTGGCAATCAGTCTTAGCTCACTTTCTGCCCACATGGACAATCCCTGATCCACTTCTCATTTTCAGGCTCCCTTCTATTCTGTTTAATCTCTTTCTCCATTGCTTTTCTCAAGGATACAACTTGTCTACTAACTGTGCACACAGTGTAATACACTAGCAAGTGCCCAACTGTCTAGGGCAGTGATTTTCAACCATGTGTCAACATGGTCAGGTGTGCCGCGGTGCCCCCTGTTCCCCGGCAATGCGCAGCGATGCGGCTTCCGCACTAGGAAGTAACGCTCAGGCTAAACAAGTCTCAGCCAATGCCTGGGCGTCTGGCAGAATGGGCGGGACAGTTACTGCCCAGTAAGGAGTGGAGCTGGAGGCGTGGTTAAGTCAGCGAGGCGCAGTGTGCCCCTGGCCCCACAGCCGGATGATACATATGTCTCTGTACGTCCCCCCCCCCATCAGGCTCCGCTTTGAACTGCCGGCTCGCCCGCCCACCCCGTTGGTGAAACTGCCAGCGCGGCCCGATTCACAGCACATGACAGCAGGCCGTCTGGCTCCGCCCACCTGCTGTGTTGTCATAGTCTTCCCTGCGCGGGAGAAGAGACTTGCTCGCTTTCTCTATTCACTCCAGTTCTGCAAGTAAAGGGTTCTGCAAGTAAAGGTAATGGAGGGGTGGGCAGAGATTCAGGGAACCGGGACTGTCACTTGGCATAATGGAGTGGGAAGAGAGTTCCCGGACTTTGCAGCTTTTATAAAAATTAGATGATGATGATGATAAAGTTTTGGGGGGAGGGGCATATTGTGTTGTATTTGTGTGCATGAATGTTGATAGGTGGTCGGTACTTGACACTGGAGGAGCAGGGCGGGAGGGAAACACTGATCCAAATGTGACTTATTTTTTAAAGAGGAATGCCTCTCCTTGGGGCATCCTGAATTGGAATTCCCCCGCTGTGTAAACCCCCCCAGAAGCCCTTTTCACTCACCTTGTCCTGGAGCCCTCACCGTGTCTTTGCACTGTGGCTGCATCCCGGCTCACCTTTAGCCGTGTGCATGCCCAGCCTTGTAGGCAGGTAGGCGAGTAAATGTTGCGAGATACACACAGCTGGGCATCCCAATTCTGGATGCCCCCACTGAGAGAAACAACACCCTGAGAAGTGAAAATCAGGCGTGCTGTTCTTCTTTAAAGCAGAACAAAACACTGAGAGGCTGGCCCTGAAATCTAAAAGCAAATCGCCCATAACAAAGCTATTTTGATATTGCTGCCATTTTCAACCACATATCTATGTGAGCTGGGCTTCTCAAGCTTGACTGCGATAAAAACTAAAAACAGGGAGAGACTGAGAACTGTTGAGGAAGAGCTTCGTGTGTGTCTTTCCACCATTCCTGCCAGGATATCCCTTTTGTGTTCATCGAAACAGGCCCAGGTTTCACACTGAGTGGTAAGAAATACATTTAGAATCTATATTATTAACTATATGTATAGTATGTACTGTTTTAGTGTCATTTTGTGCCATTTTGGTTGGTGGTGTGCCGCGGGATTTTTTAAGTATAAAAAGTGTGCCGCGGCTTAAAAAAGGTTGAAAATCACTGGTCTAGGGCAACTTATTGCTCAAAACAAAATAGATTTTAATTGTTTTAAAATGTCATCAGATAAGAAGAAGTGAGTAAAGGGCTGTCTGTGCAGGAAGAAACAGTTGTATTTTAGGAACGGTTCGTTTATTGTCATTTTTAGGTTTATAATAGGGTTTAGGGTTGGATCTACTGGGGACCTATGCCACCTTATACAAACCTGTGTTCCACTCAGAACATCTAAGCCCCCAGAGCACAGACAGACCTCCCCCACATCAATGACCCCCCCGGCCCCAAAACAGTTGGGTTCCAACTAACTGCACTGAATGTATAGATCCTCTGATTCTGCAAGATAAGGCATGGCAAGGGGAAAAACGTATGCATCAAAATATGGCTGGAACTAGGACTGGCTAGAAAGGTTGGGCATGTACTGCCAAAACTTTGACCCTACTACCAAAAGGAAAATAACTTAACAAAAGCCATGCATTTCACAGGGATCCAAAACTATAGAGTTATGTGTACCAATTACATTTCTCTGGACCCAGATAGATAGACTTAAGCCTCGATTCAGAGAGACACAAAAAAACTTCCGTTTTAGTGCCGTCGTCGTATCATTTTCAAAAGTTCCCGCTCTCGTATGAATGTGCGAGCGATTCCAAGCATGCTTCGTAAACCTTCCGTACAGCTTCCGTTCGCTTGTATGCCAGAGTACGCGTACGAGGATGTCAGTTTCCATCGAGACTTTTCAGATTCATTTTCACAGGTAATGTAGCCTTTCATTTTTGCCCCTTTCCCATCGTATCCTCACACGAATACTTTCCGTTTCCCGATACATCCTGCCTCACTTTTTCCTAAAATATTCGTCCAGACGGAATTCTTACGATCTTGCGCCTGCGCACTACAAACTTAACTCATTAAAGTGCTCACATACATAATTTCACTCCCATCACTTCTAACACAAAAAAGTTCATCCTAACCACTTAGCGCTATCCTGCCTTTTCCCTTTTGGGCCCTTAAAGCTCACCCTAACCACTTAGCGCTATCCTGCCTTTTCCCTTTTGGGCCCTTAAAGCTCACCCTAACCACTTAGCGCTATCCTGCCTTTTCCCTTTGGAGCCCTTAAAGCTCACCCTAACCACTTAGCGCTATCCTGCCTTTTCCCTTTTGGGCCCTTAAAGCTCACCTTAACCACTTAGCGCTATCCTGCCTTTTTCCTTTTGGGCCCTTAAAGCTCACCCTAACCACTTCGCGCTTAGGTTCTTCTTCCATTTTAGGTCCCTAAAACTTACCCAAATCACTTAGCGCTTAGGTTCTTCTTCCATTTTCGCACCCTAAAACTTACCCAAATCACTTAGCGCTTAGGTTCTTCTTCCATTTTCGCACCCTAAAACTTACCCACATCACTTAGCGCTTAGGTTCTTCTTCCATTTTCGCACCCTAAAACTTACCCAAATCACTTAGCGCTTAGGTTCTTCTTCCATTTTCGCACCCTAAAACTTACCCAAATCACTTAGCGCTTAGGTTCTTCTTCCATTTTAGGTCCCTAAAACTTACCCAAATCACTTAGCGCTTAGGTTCTTCTTCCATTTTAGGTCCCTAAAACGTACCCAAATCACTTAGCGCTTAGGTTCTTCTTCCATTTTAGGTCCCTAAAACTTACCCAAATCACTTAGCGCTTAGGTTCTTCTTCCATTTTCGCACCCTAAAACTTACCCAAATCACTTAGCGCTTAGGTTCTTCTTCCATTTTAGGTCCCTAAAACTTACCCAAATCACTTAGCGCTTAGGTTCTTCTTCCATTTTCGCACCCTAAAACTTACCCAAATCACTTAGCGCTTAGTTTCTTCTTCCATTTTCGCACCCTAAAACTTACCCAAATCACTTCGTGGACATCTGAATCTTGACCTCAAAATATGTATTTTCCCCTTTCTTTTTGGTAAATGTATGTGTTACCAGAAATGACACTGAAACGTTGTTTTCTTTTAACTTTTTTACTCTAAAATTGTTTTTTGGGGTTTAAAACATTAAAATATGTTTTGCTCTGGGCAAATAAATTTTTTTTTTTTTTTTGGGAATAAAAACTATTTACAAATTTTTAAAAATGCATCAGCAGAACAGGGCCAGGACCCAGGACTCAGGACTTTACTCCTCTTCGTCTTCTTCTGTTGTCCCCAACGAGTCAACCATCACCTTCATATCGGTCACCAATGCAAGGACCCTCCTATTCATTTCCAAAATTTGTTGCTGTGTGGTCCCTGTAACAAATGGATAAAAAAACATTAGATTCATACCAATACATGTTTGGCACCTGTGGATTGAATGTTTTGAAGTTACACAAATAAATCAAGGCTACATATGTAATTCTGGCAAGTCATAAAGCTAAGGAAGTGCCCACAGGTCACTCTTATATTGCCATTGGCTAGGGCTTGATGTATCTGTGTTTTGATGTCAAGTACCACATAAATGCTAATAATGCCCTGACTACTTACTTGGTTGGTGGCCGCGAGCTGGCTCGTTGGGGACAACACGCTGAGGTCCTGGGTCCTGGCTCTGCTGTGAAGAAGTGCCTGTAGAAACATGGGAAATATGTTCAGTTTTATGGTCAAATTCCTCAGTCAGAAAATGTCTTTTGGCAAGTCTGGTTCACATCACTCACCTTCTCCAGCTTCTGCTTGGAGCACATCTGCTGCCTCCTCTTCCACTTCCTCACCCGCTCCAGAAGCATCTAGATAAACAGATGAAAGGAATCAGTTGAGTAGGAGATAGCATGTATATGTGTGTGCATATACATGAAGAGTGACATACCAGAGGCTCCCGCATGCGTGGCAGGGTACGACTCCCTGCCCACGCTGTGCCGCCCATCCTCTGTGGTAAGGTGCAGGGGCTGGTCTGAGGAGGCCACAGAGGTGGATCCTCTTTCGGGAGAGATCCCGAAAAACCTCCGCACCCGGGGCATGTGCAGTCGCTTCAGGTCCGACCAATGCTGCATGATCTGTGTGTGGGTGAAGGTGGTGTCGGTCTGATGTTGGATCTCCGAGATGATCTCCAGGGCGACGTTTCGTTTCTCAAACGAGTTGGGCAGGTAGTCGTACCTGCGCTCCAGCATGGTCTACAAAACAGAAATCAAACATAGCAAGAAATCAGAAATGCCTATCAAGAAGTGGCAACAATACAATCTTTGGTTCAATCACATGAACACATACACACACACACACACACACACACACACACACACACACACACACACACACTTCTAGCCTAAGTTAACTTTCAAATCTGGCCGCACTGTTGTTTGGCACGTGTGTGGTGTGCGCTTGGGTGTGCATGTAGGTGAACCAAATTTAAAAACAATCTATTACTTCGTGCGCATCCTTAACATGTAGAGCAGCATTTACAAATCAAAGCAAAGTCCTTAAAAGACACTTACGAGCATGATGATCTCTTCTTGTTGGCGGGTGAAGATAGTGGGCGCCATCTTTCTTCTTCTTCTCGGCAGCAGATAAGCACTGCCCCAGCGGTTTCCGGGTTTCGCACGGCCGTGCGTGTAAGCGAACGCGTAGGCGTCACACGCCGGATACCTTATTTAAAGGTCCCTGCACACACAGCTCATTCTCTTTGAGAGTCCACCAAAAATGGCACCGAAAAAAAATACTGGCCAGAAGAAGCAAACCAAGCGGGCTGAGCAGGCCGAGGGACCGAAAACACGTTCCCAAGAGCCGAAAGCCTGGCTAAGGGCTACCACAAAGGCAGCGGCCAAAAAGGAGGTTGCACCAGGACCAAGCAAGAGCAGGCAAACAAAGGCTGGCCAAGCTCATGCCCAACAGATGGGTAAGAGGGGACGAAGCCCCACCCCACCCTGCCCCACATCCCCCCCACGTGGCACCAAGGCCATAGCCAAAGGCCCTAAACACAGGGCCCGAAGCCGCAGCAGGGGCCCAAGTCGCAGCAGGGGCCGAACCAGGTCCCGAAGCCGCAGCAGGGGCCCAAGGCGCAGCAGGGGACGAACTAGGTCCAGAACCAGGTCCCGAAGCCGCAGCAGGGGCCCAAGGCGCAGCAGGGGCCGAACAAGGTCCAGAACCAGGTCCAGAAGCCGCAGCAGGGGCCCAAGGCGCAGCAGGGGCCGAACAAGGTCCAGAACCAGGTCCAGAAGCCGCAGCAGGGGCCCAAGGCGCAGCAGGGGCCGAACAAGGTCCAGAACCAGGTCCAGAAGCCGCAGCAGGGGCCCAAGGCGCAGCAGGGGCCGAACCATGTCCAGAACAAGGGCCAGAAGCCGCAGCAGGGGCCAAAGCAGGTCCAGAACCAGGTCCCGAAGCCACAGCAGGCACAGAAGCCCGAAAAGCCTGCAAAGGCCAACGGCCCCCTCCCCCCCCCCCGCACGTGGCTCCAAAGCAAAGGGCAAGAGTGTGCGAAGATATGCCTCAACCCAGCCAACCACCTCCAAGGCCCCACAGACCCACAGGGCTCAAAGCAGCAGCTCCAGGTCGCCCATACCCTCTCTTGCTCTCCCACATTCTCCTCCGGCACAGGTTGTCATGCATTCCCCCTATGCCACATCGACACCTGCTACTTCAGTGGCCACCCAGCCCAGAACACCCAGTCCCTTTCCCAGTCCAGTACGATCCACAGCCAGCCTCCAGTCCTTGAGGTCTCCTCCATCCCCCCAGCCCAGAATGTCACCCCATTTGCCACCAAGCACTGAGGAGCCACAACCACCCCAAAGAGGGCGCACATTGCAGCGAGGACACTTGAGTGGCCGTTTTGGTGAGTCCCAAACTCTGGCATTGGCTAGTGGGCTCACCTTATATTTTGATGACCTATATGGGAGCAAATCCAAAACCACGAGCAAACAGCGCAAAGCAGAGATTTTGGAAGAACTCACCAGGCAAGTCAATGCAGCGGGTGAGGAACGCAAAGATGTGGAACAGGTTCAGCGGAAGATATCGGACCTGAAATATGCCGTGCGGAAGAAACGGAGTCAAAGGCGGCTGTACAGGTACATAGCTTATTTTTGGGTTTTTAGTATTGTTGTCTATCCATCAGTGCGCTTAATTATGCTTACTATGTTTTACAGCGAAAAAACTGGCGGAGGATTTCCCACCAAAATGAGATTTACACAGGCTGAGGAGATGGTTCTGGCCTTGCTCCATCCTGTGGCCTTAGAGGGGCACTCGGGCCAGCACGACACCGACAACCCGCCAATTCCAGCAGGTTAGTAATGTGTGAATTAACCCAAAAATGTGTGTAAACCTACACATAGGCAGCAAGGGCTAGCTAAACACATGGCTCTAGGGGGTGGCTGCAAGGGCTAGCTAAACACATGGCTCTAGGGGGTGGCTGCAAGGGCTAGCTAAACACATGGCTCTAGGGGGTGGCTTTTATTGGAGTGCTCACTTTGACCAGGGTGTGTCATGTGTGTGGACTGGTAATGTGCAAATTGACACCCACATACATGACGTTTCAGTAAAATTCTGAAAACTATGAAACTTAGGAGTGTAGAAAAGGAATGCGTGCTATGTATTAATTGACAAGCACACGCCACACTAACATCTTTGGCTGTTGGTCAATTTGCTAAGAGCTGGGTTGGGTGCCCAACGGATTAAGATGGTTTGCTTGAAATGTTTTCTGAGATACAATGTTCCCCACCAGAATCATATTGTAACTGCTATTTGGCACCTTAGTGTGTTAACTTCATCGCCAAAAAGGGATGTGGCAACTCACACAGCAGCCATTAGTTGCATGTTTGTTTTTAGACACGTGACCAATGTGTCTAGTCTGGTTTAACAATACATGCACTAATGTAATGGCATTCCTAGTGAAGGCCAAGTGGCCACGTTGTGGGAGTGGCCATTCCTGCTTGGCCACATTTCTTTGCTTAGCATATGTGTTCTTAAACATCAACAATGCATAGTTGTGTGTTTTCATAGCTCTTTTTCTTCTAATGCAGCCCAGCATCATCCCTCAGCTACTGGGGACTCCTCTGCCATGTTACCGCTGCCGTCTTCTTCCGCGCTGCATCGGACCCAGGATCCAATATCTACGGTAAGTGTTTTTGGATGCTGTTGTGTATGTATGTGGCTTGCCATGTTTTTCTTGTCTGATTTATATAGGTATTCCCCACACTGAACCTTTTTTTTTTCACATGTCCCCAACAGAGCCACACACTGATGGAGCAAATCCAGGAGCAGGAGGAGGATGAAAGCTTCCTTGGAGATTATGAAGATCTTCCCCTGGGCCAGAATCTGCAACTGTCCCAAAATGTTTCTCCTCCAAATCCTCAGCAGCAGAGGGAAGCTGGCTGCATGCTGCCTGCACATCGTGGGCAGCATGCAGAGACTGACCCTCCAGTCCCCAGTTTCAGATCTGCTGCTGAGGATTTGGCGAGCATACCTGTGACTGTTGGGGGTCCTCGAGCAACATCATCTGCACGCCCCACAACCCGGGGAATTGGGCGGCGTACTCAGCAACGTCGCCCAGTTTCCCAGGGGAGGGGCGTGCAGATGATGGAGTCAGCATGGCACCATGAGAGGCGGCTTTTTCTTCGCCAAAATCAACAAAATCAAGAGCATCTTAGGGGCCAATTAGAGTCCCTAAATACTACCTTCAGTGCCGTGCTGACTGAATTGAGGACCCATAACAGCCACATGGCCAACTTGACATCAGAAATAAGGTCAGGCATGGCAGAAATGCACAGTAACCAAAGAAACATTTTGGAACAGTTGCAGATTCTGAATGCCACACAGGCCCAGGTTATGCCCCCCCCAAGGGCCCCAACCTGGGTTCTATGGGCATCAACAATATTAATGTGTGTTTGGCCTGAATCTGTTCCACATCTTTGCGAGACATCCCCACTGGATTGACTTGTCTGGTGGGGCCTAAAAATCTGCCATTTTGCGCTGCTCTTGCTAGGTTGTTTTGGATTTGCCCCCATATAGGTCATTCAAGGCCTGAGGTAGCCCACTAGCCAATGCCAGAGCCCAAGACTCACTGAAACGGCCACTTAAGATGTTGCGCAGCTGCCTTGGGCACAATAACATTTGTGGTGGCTCCTCATGTTTAAAAATGCATCAGCAGAACAGGGCCAGGACCCAGGACTCAGGACTTTACTCCTCTTCGTCTTCTTCTGTTGTCCCCAACGAGTCAACCATCACCTTCATATCGGTCACCAATGCAAGGACCCTCCTATTCATTTCCAAAATTTGTTGCTGTGTGGTCCCTGTAACAAATGGATAAAAAAACATTAGATTCATACCAATACATGTTTGGCACCTGTGGATTGAATGTTTTGAAGTTACACAAATAAATCAAGGCTACATATGTAATTCTGGCAAGTCATAAAGCTAAGGAAGTGCCCACAGGTCACTCTTATATTGCCATTGGCTAGGGCTTGATGTATCTGTGTTTTGATGTCAAGTACCACATAAATGCTAATAATGCCCTGACTACTTACTTGGTTGGTGGCCGCGAGCTGGCTCGTTGGGGACAACACGCTGAGGTCCTGGGTCCTGGCTCTGCTGTGAAGAAGTGCCTGTAGAAACATGGGAAATATGTTCAGTTTTATGGTCAAATTCCTCAGTCAGAAAATGTCTTTTGGCAAGTCTGGTTCACATCACTCACCTTCTCCAGCTTCTGCTTGGAGCACATCTGCTGCCTCCTCTTCCACTTCCTCACCCGCTCCAGAAGCATCTAGATAAACAGATGAAAGGAATCAGTTGAGTAGGAGATAGCATGTATATGTGTGTGCATATACATGAAGAGTGACATACCAGAGGCTCCCGCATGCGTGGCAGGGTACGACTCCCTGCCCACGCTGTGCCGCCCATCCTCTGTGGTAAGGTGCAGGGGCTGGTCTGAGGAGGCCACAGAGGTGGATCCTCTTTCGGGAGAGATCCCGAAAAACCTCCGCACCCGGGGCATGTGCAGTCGCTTCAGGTCCGACCAATGCTGCATGATCTGTGTGTGGGTGAAGGTGGTGTCGGTCTGATGTTGGATCTCCGAGATGATCTCCAGGGCGACGTTTCGTTTCTCAAACGAGTTGGGCAGGTAGTCGTACCTGCGCTCCAGCATGGTCTACAAAACAGAAATCAAACATAGCAAGAAATCAGAAATGCCTATCAAGAAGTGGCAACAATACAATCTTTGGTTCAATCACATGAACACATACACACACACACACACACACACACACACACACACACACTTCTAGCCTAAGTTAACTTTCAAATCTGGCCGCACTGTTGTTTGGCACGTGTGTGGTGTGCGCTTGGGTGTGCATGTAGGTGAACCAAATTTAAAAACAATCTATTACTTCGTGCGCATCCTTAACATGTAGAGCAGCATTTACAAATCAAAGCAAAGTCCTTAAAAGACACTTACGAGCATGATGATCTCTTCTTGTTGGCGGGTGAAGATAGTGGGCGCCATCTTTCTTCTTCTTCTCGGCAGCAGATAAGCACTGCCCCAGCGGTTTCCGGGTTTCGCACGGCCGTGCGTGTAAGCGAACGCGTAGGCGTCACACGCCGGATACCTTATTTAAAGGTCCCTGCACACACAGCTCATTCTCTTTGAGAGTCCACCAAAAATGGCACCGAAAAAAAATACTGGCCAGAAGAAGCAAACCAAGCGGGCTGAGCAGGCCGAGGGACCGAAAACACGTTCCCAAGAGCCGAAAGCCTGGCTAAGGGCTACCACAAAGGCAGCGGCCAAAAAGGAGGTTGCACCAGGACCAAGCAAGAGCAGGCAAACAAAGGCTGGCCAAGCTCATGCCCAACAGATGGGTAAGAGGGGACGAAGCCCCACCCCACCCTGCCCCACATCCCCCCCACGTGGCACCAAGGCCATAGCCAAAGGCCCTAAACACAGGGCCCGAAGCCGCAGCAGGGGCCCAAGTCGCAGCAGGGGCCGAACCAGGTCCCGAAGCCGCAGCAGGGGCCCAAGGCGCAGCAGGGGACGAACTAGGTCCAGAACCAGGTCCCGAAGCCGCAGCAGGGGCCCAAGGCGCAGCAGGGGCCGAACAAGGTCCAGAACCAGGTCCAGAAGCCGCAGCAGGGGCCCAAGGCGCAGCAGGGGCCGAACAAGGTCCAGAACCAGGTCCAGAAGCCGCAGCAGGGGCCCAAGGCGCAGCAGGGGCCGAACAAGGTCCAGAACCAGGTCCAGAAGCCGCAGCAGGGGCCCAAGGCGCAGCAGGGGCCGAACCATGTCCAGAACAAGGGCCAGAAGCCGCAGCAGGGGCCAAAGCAGGTCCAGAACCAGGTCCCGAAGCCACAGCAGGCACAGAAGCCCGAAAAGCCTGCAAAGGCCAACGGCCCCCTCCCCCCCCCCCGCACGTGGCTCCAAAGCAAAGGGCAAGAGTGTGCGAAGATATGCCTCAACCCAGCCAACCACCTCCAAGGCCCCACAGACCCACAGGGCTCAAAGCAGCAGCTCCAGGTCGCCCATACCCTCTCTTGCTCTCCCACATTCTCCTCCGGCACAGGTTGTCATGCATTCCCCCTATGCCACATCGACACCTGCTACTTCAGTGGCCACCCAGCCCAGAACACCCAGTCCCTTTCCCAGTCCAGTACGATCCACAGCCAGCCTCCAGTCCTTGAGGTCTCCTCCATCCCCCCAGCCCAGAATGTCACCCCATTTGCCACCAAGCACTGAGGAGCCACAACCACCCCAAAGAGGGCGCACATTGCAGCGAGGACACTTGAGTGGCCGTTTTGGTGAGTCCCAAACTCTGGCATTGGCTAGTGGGCTCACCTTATATTTTGATGACCTATATGGGAGCAAATCCAAAACCACGAGCAAACAGCGCAAAGCAGAGATTTTGGAAGAACTCACCAGGCAAGTCAATGCAGCGGGTGAGGAACGCAAAGATGTGGAACAGGTTCAGCGGAAGATATCGGACCTGAAATATGCCGTGCGGAAGAAACGGAGTCAAAGGCGGCTGTACAGGTACATAGCTTATTTTTGGGTTTTTAGTATTGTTGTCTATCCATCAGTGCGCTTAATTATGCTTACTATGTTTTACAGCGAAAAAACTGGCGGAGGATTTCCCACCAAAATGAGATTTACACAGGCTGAGGAGATGGTTCTGGCCTTGCTCCATCCTGTGGCCTTAGAGGGGCACTCGGGCCAGCACGACACCGACAACCCGCCAATTCCAGCAGGTTAGTAATGTGTGAATTAACCCAAAAATGTGTGTAAACCTACACATAGGCAGCAAGGGCTAGCTAAACACATGGCTCTAGGGGGTGGCTGCAAGGGCTAGCTAAACACATGGCTCTAGGGGGTGGCTGCAAGGGCTAGCTAAACACATGGCTCTAGGGGGTGGCTTTTATTGGAGTGCTCACTTTGACCAGGGTGTGTCATGTGTGTGGACTGGTAATGTGCAAATTGACACCCACATACATGACGTTTCAGTAAAATTCTGAAAACTATGAAACTTAGGAGTGTAGAAAAGGAATGCGTGCTATGTATTAATTGACAAGCACACGCCACACTAACATCTTTGGCTGTTGGTCAATTTGCTAAGAGCTGGGTTGGGTGCCCAACGGATTAAGATGGTTTGCTTGAAATGTTTTCTGAGATACAATGTTCCCCACCAGAATCATATTGTAACTGCTATTTGGCACCTTAGTGTGTTAACTTCATCGCCAAAAAGGGATGTGGCAACTCACACAGCAGCCATTAGTTGCATGTTTGTTTTTAGACACGTGACCAATGTGTCTAGTCTGGTTTAACAATACATGCACTAATGTAATGGCATTCCTAGTGAAGGCCAAGTGGCCACGTTGTGGGAGTGGCCATTCCTGCTTGGCCACATTTCTTTGCTTAGCATATGTGTTCTTAAACATCAACAATGCATAGTTGTGTGTTTTCATAGCTCTTTTTCTTCTAATGCAGCCCAGCATCATCCCTCAGCTACTGGGGACTCCTCTGCCATGTTACCGCTGCCGTCTTCTTCCGCGCTGCATCGGACCCAGGATCCAATATCTACGGTAAGTGTTTTTGGATGCTGTTGTGTATGTATGTGGCTTGCCATGTTTTTCTTGTCTGATTTATATAGGTATTCCCCACACTGAACCTTTTTTTTTTCACATGTCCCCAACAGAGCCACACACTGATGGAGCAAATCCAGGAGCAGGAGGAGGATGAAAGCTTCCTTGGAGATTATGAAGATCTTCCCCTGGGCCAGAATCTGCAACTGTCCCAAAATGTTTCTCCTCCAAATCCTCAGCAGCAGAGGGAAGCTGGCTGCATGCTGCCTGCACATCGTGGGCAGCATGCAGAGACTGACCCTCCAGTCCCCAGTTTCAGATCTGCTGCTGAGGATTTGGCGAGCATACCTGTGACTGTTGGGGGTCCTCGAGCAACATCATCTGCACGCCCCACAACCCGGGGAATTGGGCGGCGTACTCAGCAACGTCGCCCAGTTTCCCAGGGGAGGGGCGTGCAGATGATGGAGTCAGCATGGCACCATGAGAGGCGGCTTTTTCTTCGCCAAAATCAACAAAATCAAGAGCATCTTAGGGGCCAATTAGAGTCCCTAAATACTACCTTCAGTGCCGTGCTGACTGAATTGAGGACCCATAACAGCCACATGGCCAACTTGACATCAGAAATAAGGTCAGGCATGGCAGAAATGCACAGTAACCAAAGAAACATTTTGGAACAGTTGCAGATTCTGAATGCCACACAGGCCCAGGTTATGCCCCCCCCAAGGGCCCCAACCTGGGTTCTATGGGCATCAACAATATTAATGTGTGTTTGGCCTGAATCTGTTCCACATCTTTGCGAGACATCCCCACTGGATTGACTTGTCTGGTGGGGCCTAAAAATCTGCCATTTTGCGCTGCTCTTGCTAGGTTGTTTTGGATTTGCCCCCATATAGGTCATTCAAGGCCTGAGGTAGCCCACTAGCCAATGCCAGAGCCCAAGACTCACTGAAACGGCCACTTAAGATGTTGCGCAGCTGCCTTGGGCACAATAACATTTGTGGTGGCTCCTCATGTTTGGCGGCATGATTGGGTGACATTCTGGCCTGCCAAACTAAGACCTTGGACCCTGGCTGTGATTGTACTGGATTGGGATTGGGACTGGGCGTTCTGGTTTGGGTGGCCCACTGACTTACAGGTGTAGATGTGGCATAGCTAGGTTTGCTTTCAACCTGTGTCTGTTGAAAATGTGGGCAAGCAGGAGAGGGCTTATTTGTGTCCAATTTTCTGTTTTGGAACATGTTTTTAACCAAATTGCATTTACATGCCTGGCCCCAAAGTATGTGAGGGGCACTCACCTCCTATTCTGTTTGTATCCCAGAAACATTTTACGAAGTAGTAAATATTTTTGTTTCACCAAGTTCATGTCTGTGGTGTTTTGATTGAGAAATATTAGTTCAAGTAGAGCCCCCCAAAAAAAACAATAACCAATGTCTCCAAATAAGTCCACAAACATTGTTGTTGTTTTTTGGCACAACTTCATTATTGGTTTATTCATAAGGAAATTATACATACCAAAACCAAAAGCAAAACAAAAAACATAACTAAACAAGTCCCAAAAAACACATACAAAGCCAAACATAAATTAGGCAAAATTTGTGGCAATTAAATTTGCCCGCACGGCTTGCCCAGACGCACTTGGCTGGCCCACATAGGCGTCGTCTGGCTCATCGGAGGGTGGAGAGGGTGGGCAATCAACATATCAGGGGACCCTTTGCATAATAGCAAAATTATGCAGCGCTGCACATGCCATAATTATATCAATGACCTTTTTAGGGTCATACTGCAGGGAGCCCCCAGTGTGGTCCAAGCACCGAAAACGGGTCTTCAGGAGTCCAAAGGCCCTCTCCACCACTGCCCTGGTCTTTCTATGGGCACGATTGTAGGCCTCTTGGGCTGGAGTCTGGGGCCGGAGGACCGGAGTCATCAGCCACGGGAGTAGTGGATACCCCAAATCGCCTACAACAATGTAAGGGAAACTAATATTACCATTAATTCATACATTGCAGCGCAAAATTCCTTTAAAAAAAAGAATAATCAGGTATGTGACATTGTCACACAAACATGAGCATACATATTGCAGATGCCAAAACAACAATTAAACATATGTGAGAGATGGGGGCACAAAGTAGGTAAATAATACTGTGGATGCTGGGTAATCAGGCAGACTGTTAGCAGCTATTGTTTCCTGTCTGTGCTGCAGAACAATGTAGTATGGGTTAACTTTACCTGACCCATTTTCTGTTTTGGCTTAGTCCCAAACAGGTGTAAGGCTGCCCCTGCACTTTATCCCGCTCACCTCTACTCAGTAAGTGAAATGCATGTAAGCAAAGATGGCAAAGACCCTCTGCTAAAGTCCCTAACAGGTTTTGATGTAAAAGTGTTTGCAAGACTGTTTCTGACTTTTGCTCTCATTACACTTTGGAGTTAAAACAATGCAGGATCAAGTAATGGGTCCAGTCGGGTTACACATGTTCCCAAGGTGATGGGCAAGGCATCGTGGAGGAAAGGTGACTCCCACAAAAATCCAAGGGCACACATATAAATTCTAAATAGGTAATTGGACTCAACTTACCAAGGAGCCATGCACCCGCAAATTCTCCTGACTCAAACCGCCGGAATAATCCAGAACGGCGCAGGATGTAGGCATCATGGGCTGAGCCAGGGTAGCCTGCCAGGACGCTCAGAAAACGCATGTCCTGGGCCACCACTGCTTGCACATTCATTGAGTGGCCCGTTTTCCGATTTCTGTGTCCAAAAAAAACATAAACCAAAAAGAAATAAAATGAGGCCACGAATCCAACGCTCACTTGTAACAGGCTAAGTCAAACGTTAACATCCAGACAACTAACACTAAACAACTACCTTACATTTAAGTGGCCAACAAAAGAAGATGTATGTTCGAGCCTTTACAAGGTTGAGTGACTTGTTCTCTTTCAAGTACACTTTAAAATGTTTGACTTGGCACAAACTTTGAAAAGAATGGAAAAAGAAGGGCCATTGTTGCACATACACTCTTGGCAAAGAGGAAGCATTATCAGGGAGGGACTGATCGCAATGAGGGAATATGTAAAAGGAGAGACTAGCAACATAGAGTGCCTAATGAAAAGGAGGGACTATTCACAATAAGGGATCTTAAAAATAGAGTAAATAAATCAAAGAATGCTCTGCTTAAAAGGAGGGACTATTCACAATAAGGGATATTAAAAATGGAGTAACTAAGCCAAAGAATGCTCTGCTTAAAAGGAGGGACTATTCACAATAAGGGAGACTAAAAAAGGAGTAAATAAGGCCAAGGATGCTCTGCTTAAAAGGAGGGACTATTCACAATAAGGGAGACTAAAAATGGAGTAACTAAGCCAAAAAATGCTCTGCTTAAAAGGAGGGACTATTCACAATAAGGGAGACTAAAAATGGAGTAAATAAGGCCAAGGATGCTCTGCTTAAAAGGAGGGACTATTCACAATAAGGGATATTAAAAATGGAGTAACTAAGCCAAAGAATGCTCTGCTTAAAAGGAGGGACTATTCACAATAAGGGAGACTAAAAATGGAGTAAATAAGGCCAAGGATGCTCTGCTTAAAAGGAGGGACTATTCACAATAAGGGAGAATAAAAATGGAGTAACTAAGCCAAAGAATGCTCTGCTTAAAAGGAGGGACTATTCACAATAAGGGAGACTAAAAATGGAGTAAATAAGGCCAAGGATGCTCTGCTTAAAAGGAGGAACTATTCACAATGATGGTTTTGAAACAAGGATGGAGAAATACAAATAATGTTATTGGACAAAGGAGGGACACCCAAACATTTAGATACAATGGAAGCCACAACTTGCCTGTATATATACTCGTCGACTGCCGGTGGGACGAGGGCAACGTGTGTGCAGTCAATAGCACCCATGACGTTGGGCATGTCGGCGATATTATAAAATGCCAGCTTAATGGCGTTTCTGGCTACCATATCCTCAGGGAAACAAATATATTTCCGAGTTAGGGTAGCCATGCCTTCTAAAAATTTGGATAGCGCGCGGCTCAGCGTAGGCTGAGAGATCCCCACGGAGAGGGCACCCAGCCTCTGGAACGAGCCGTTCGCCAACAATTGCAGGCAGCCAAGCATCTTGGTCATACCTGAAATTGCTTGCCCCTTCCTTGTGGTGCGGGCTAACCATGGCCGCAGCTCACTATACAATTTATGGAGGGCAGCGCGATTAAGCCTGGTCAGCTCGAACAGCTCAACGTCATGCATGCTACTGATGTCCATGCGTCGCCGCCGATGCAGTCTGGTCTGTGACCTCCGGACGATCTCAATTCCCATGACTTGCAGATCCTCATGCTCCTCAAAGGCAGTAGACTCGTCCATGGCTTTAGTTCCGACGTCTAAAAGGTGCCGGGAGTGGTTCGGCAATGAAACGGATTTATGGGGTGTTGTCCCATCGGCAATCAGCTCTCTGAATTAATCGCAAGCCCACTGCAATAACGTAAACTTTCTGAACGGACAAAAAATTTCAGATTTGGTGGAAAAAACCTCCCGAATGAACGAGAAACTTCCGATTTGCTTCCGTTTTTCGAAAGAGCATATACGCATCTTCCCGAACATTCGTACGAATGAAAAATGTCCGAAAAAAAGCAAAAAAATTACAAACACCCACGAAAACTTTCACAGACAGCTACGGAAGTCCGGACGAATGTGTCTCTGAATCGAGGCTTTACTGTACAGAAGTGGAGCCACACCATGAATAGAATAGTAATGTGAAAAATTAGCTTCATCCTTAGGATGTGCCTTAGTAGCAAGGAGGCAAAGTGGGAAATACCAGTTGGTTTACCTGGGGATGTTCTGCAGAAATGCCACTTCTCAAGAACTTGGTCCACTTCAGACTTGCTTGACTCTGAGTTCTGGCCAAACCTCTTCGGGATCATCCTGGGTGGCTGCTTTCCAGTCAGAATCACTGTGGACCTAAACCCCCAGAATCCGCACTTCCAAAGTTTTTGGAGCTTTTCAAGCCTGTCCAACTTGCTCCATACTCCGGATTCGATTATGTAATGCAAATACAATTTTTGGGGAAACAGCCTTAGACCCATGAGCAAAGCACGGTCTCCCCATCAGGCTTGAGGATGAGTTTGGGGGATCTGGGAAGATTAGGATTTCTATCACGCCCTGCACAACAGAATCCACTTTTTTGTTATTTCTGTGCAGCACTGAACCCTTCATATTTCCCCAATACGCAAACATGTATGGTATCTACTATAGCATGACAACAGCCCTCCATGGTGGCTGGAGATTTTTTTTTTTGTCGTATTCCTCAATCTCTCTATTAACTTATGGCAACCTCACTAGTACAGTGAGGTTGCCAGAACGCAGTAGGCCAAGCCAGTGTTACAATAAGATATTGACCTTACAATTATGTTCTTTCTTTCTAAATATTCTGAAGTTCTTCTTAACTTCAGAAAAGTAATCTCCAAAAGTTTTCTACATTTCTTTCTTTTTTTTAACTTACTGTTTTGCAAAGCGCTGCAAAACTGTTGGCCTAAAGAAACCATCAGCCCCGGCAGTACTCCATAATCCATTGTCCTAACAAGAACATATCTGGGTAATTGCCCACTGAGACCTGTAAGCAAAGACAGCTATTGTTGGCTGCAAGTCAATGATCTTGATTGAGCATTCTTACTGTTCATCGTAATAGCTTACTAAGCATTATAGCATTGGTAGACCATATTTTTCAACTCTTTCTCCTACAGGCTAATAAACATGAAGTATGTGGCCTACTGAAATTGTAATTTAGGAAAGATAACAATTGCAGGGCGCTTGGAAGGAGAACTTTCACTAAAGCAATGGGGAAACTTAATTAATTCAGCTTCAGTACAGCAAGGATGTTAGGAAAGATGCTCCAAAATTGACGCTACCAGGCGGCGTTTCAGCTTTGAGTGGAGGCAGGAGCAACTGTAAGTGCTGATGATGATTCAGTATCATGCTTTTTTTTCAACTCTGCCAGGCTGCAAGTCCGGTTTAGCTTTGTACATCAGTCTTTAATACACAGCTTAAATAGGATATTTAAAGCAGCCCTAAATTTACAGACTGAACATGAAAGGGGACCAAAGGGAGATGTTTCAACTAGCAATAAAGTAGAGAAATCATAATATTTACTTTCTCAATTTTGGCTGTAGTTAACATTCATTTTATTCAGGGGTGTTTCATTTATTGGGCAACTTTAGGCAAAATGTAGTTTTAAATACAACGCCAACCGTAAATCATGACTGCCAAGCTGCAGTCTACCAAAGTAGGCATACCCCTAGAAATCAACCACTTCTGATTTCTACTTTACTATGTAAGTATGGTTTGGATTGTAAATATCCCAAAAGGAAAGCATGTCCAAGACACCATGGCTGGGGCCCTGCCCACTTTACTAAGATGGCTAATTAGCAGATGACATGCAGATCACATGAGGGCTGATTCAAAGCCTCTTTCACATGCACTTTCGCATGTGTTTGTGTAAGTTTTGTGAATTTTTCCATGCCTTTTCGGCATTTTCATGCGTATATGCGTTGACGCACTTTCGATGGTCATATATTTATCGTAAAAATGTCGGGCAACTTACGTTATTGTTTTAGGCTTGCGCATGATTCAGAGCCTTGATTGTTGATTAGAACCCGGTCAATAAAATGAGTTTGTTTTCGTTCAACTTACGGGGTCATTTTGTAGGAGAAAGTTAGCTGTTGAGATCAGAGATGATGTTTGCTGAGTATGTGGAGGAATACGATCGATTGCAGCTACACAGCATGCTCTGCATCAGCATGGCCGAATCCAGATTGCACCGCGCACGTTTGGACATCGATCGCATGCATGACGTTGAGTTATTCGAGCTCACCCGACTTAACCGCGTTTCCCTCCATAATCTGTTAGTGAGCTGCGCCCATGGTTAGCCCCCACCACAAGGAAGGGGCATGCAATTGCAGGTATGACCAAAATGGTTGGCTGCCTGCAATTTTTAGTGAACGGCTCGTTCCAAAGGCTGGGTGCCCTCTCCGTGGGGTTGTCCCAGCCTACGCTGAGCCACACGCTCAACAAGTTTTTGGATGGCATGGCTACCATGTGTCAAAAATACATCTTTTTTCCTGACAACATGGTAGCCTAGAATGCGGTTAAGTTGGGCTTTTATGATATAGCCGATATGCCTAACGTCATGGGTGCGATCGACTGTATGCACGAAGCGCTGGTGCCTCCAGCTGCTGACGAATATCTCTATCAGTATGTGGTTTATGTGAACATCCTGACATATTAAATCATTGTAGCACTGTATCTTTTAATGTAGATCTAAATCAATCATTTTAATGTAGATCTAAATCAATCATTTTAATGTAGACCTTAATCAAGAGTTACCAACTAATAATTGGTTGTTTATGTGAACATCCTGACTTATATTAACTCATTGTAGCACTGTATCTTTTAGTGTAGATCTAAATAAATCATTTTAATGTAGACCTTAATCAAGAGTTACCAACTAATAATTAAGTGTTTATGTGAACATCCTTACTTATATTAACTCATTGTAGCACTGTATCTTTTAACCCTTTAAACACCAGCCACGTAAAATTTACGTGGTTGCCTCCCCTGCAGTTAACCACCAGCCACGTAAATTTTACGTGCCTGACTTTCCCCCCTGCTAGTAGAAAAAGTAAAAAAAAAAAAGTCACTTACCTGACCCCTCGTTCGATCCGGCCGGGTCTCCTCTTCAGCCAGAGGGGCTCCGATCACAAATCGGGGCTCCTCTGGCTGCAGGGGAGTGCCCAAAATAGTGTGCCCCCCCGTTTCAGCAGCCGCCGGAATTATCTGTAAAAAAAAAAAAAAAATGACAGTTACTCACCTGTGTGCCTCTTAGCTCCCGCCGGCTCTCCTCTTCACGGGGGGGGGGGGCCTAACAGCCCTCCTCCCTCGGATCTCCGATGGCCGCCGCCATCTTTACTTCTAGCCCCCTCGGGGGCGGGGGCGATGACGTCCGGCAGTTCAGCTGTCAGACGCCGGTGACGGCTGGGCAGAGGAGGGAGGTAGGCGATCCTCCGATTGCCTGCCTCCCCCCTTCTCTGCCCAGCTGTCACCTGCATCAATCAGATCGCCGCGGGACACTGCATATGAAGATCGGAGGTGAGTAAAGTAAAAAAATGTTTTTTTTTTAATAAAGTTATTTGCAAACTGTGTGTGTTTGTTTTTTTTACTGTTAACCCATTGTGAACTGGTAAGGGGTCCATGAGACCCCTTATACCAGTTCACAAGGCTCGGGGGTCTGGCAAGTCACCTGTGGCTAGCGGGTGACTTGCCATTAACCCCTGGCCCCCCAAATTACCTGCCTCCCCAAAGCCCGGGGGGGGGGGCAGAAGAGCCGTGGCACTAGGCTATGACGGCTTGTAGCCGGCAGGGCCAGGGGCCACTAAAGCTGGCCCCTGCGCCCTGTTCTACAAGCCCCCATAGCTGGTCACAGGCTGGTTACGCTGGGTTTTAACCTTTAAAAAAAAAAAAATGGGGTCCACTACAACAAGCTGGGTACGCTTAGAAAGCTTAACATGTGTACTTTCAGGGAATATATGGTTTATGGGGGATATTCCAAATGTAAAGGGTTGATTTGGTAGAAAAAGCACAAGGTGCGCACTTTGTCTGCAGAGCTGAAATTTTGAAGTAAAATTACCGTTATGCGCATGCTTTACTTTGGTGTGTTTGGCAACTCTTTCCTTGACAGAAAATGTGCATATGCATGTTGGGTATCATTCTGTTTGGGGGATGTTGCATTTTCAGATTTTCTGTTTTTTTCTGGTTTGCATATAGTTTTTTTTAAGAAAATGTGGTTTTGATTCTGCTTTTTTATTCATTTTTAGGGAAACCCTGTGCAACCAAATAATACATTGAGGGATTACTTCCAGAAAACTGCACCCATGTCAACAAGCCTGGTACGCCTAGAAAGCCTGAGGTGTATACTTCTAGGGAATATATAGTTTGTGGGGGGTATTTCAAATGTAAAGGGTAGTTTTTCTTGAAAAACTGGAAGGTGCGCATATTGCATAGCATAGTTGTATTTTATCTGAAAATCTCCTAAAGCATTGTTTCAGTTTGGGGGAGTCTCCTGGGCAGGAAAGGGTGTCTACCTATACATATGTGGTACCACTGTAACCGGGAGAAATTGGGGTTTCACACGCAATAAGATTTTATTGACAAACTTACATTTTTTATTACAAAAAACACTACAAATTGTAAAAAATAGTTTTTTTTTATATTTTTGCACAATTTTCACCCAAAAATATTGAGAATACACTTATAAAATGACAAACAATACATTTCATGTTAAAGCCCAGGCTCTGCTGAAAAAAACAATATATCACTTTCCTGGGAAATCCCTGGAAATCCCTTCAAAAATCAGAGTTGAACATGGGAAGCAAGCGCAAAATAATCTGGCAACAAAGGGTGACAAAATCTCAAGGTAGGCTGGCAGTTAAAGGGTTAAAGCTCACCCCAACCCCTTAGCGCTATCCTCCAGCTTCCCTTTTGGACCCTTACAACTTACCCAAACCACTTCGCGGTTATGTTCTTCTTCCATTTTATGCCCCTAAAACTTACCCAAACCACTTCGCGGTTATGTTCTTCTTCCATTTTAGGCCCCTAAAACATACCCAAACCACTTCGCGGTTATGTTCTTCTTCCATTTTAGGCCCCTAAAACGTACCCAAACCACTTCGCGGTTATGTTCTTCTTCCATTTTAGGCCCCTAAAACTTACCCAAACCACTTTGCGGTTATGTTCTTCTTCCATTTTAGGTCCCTAAAACTTACCCAAACCACTTCGCGGTTAGGTTCTTCTTCCATTTTAGGCCCCTAAAACTTGCCCAAACCACTTCGCGGTTATGTTCTTCTTCCATTTTAGGCCCCTAAAACTTACCCAAACCACTTCGCGGTCATGTTCTTCTTCCATTTTAGGCCCCTAAAACTTACCCAAACCACTTCACGGTTATGTTCTTCTTCCATTTTAGGCCCCTAAAACTTACCCAAACCACTTCTCGGTTATGTTCTTCTTCCATTTTAGGCCCCCAAAACTTACCCAAACCACTTCGCGGTTATGTTCTTCTTCCATTTTAGGCCCCTAAAACTTACCCAAACCACTTCGCGGCTATGTTCTTCTTCCATTTTATGCCCCTAAAACTTACCCAAACCACTTCGCGGTTATGTTCTTCCATTTTAGGCCCCTGAAACTTACCCAAACCACTTCGCGGTTATGTTCTTCATTTTATGCCCATAATACTTACCCAAACCACTTCGCGGTTATGTTCTTCTTCCATTTTAGGCCCCTAAAACTTACCCAAACCACTTCGCGGTTATGTTCTTCCATTTTAGGCCCCTAAAACTTACCCAAACCACTTCGCGGTTATGTTCTTCTTCCATTTTAGGCCCCTAAAACTTACCCAAACCACTTTGCGGTTATGTTCTACTTCCATTTTAGGCCCCTAAAACTTACCCAAACCACTTCGCGGTTATGTTCTTCTTCCATTTTAGGCCCCTAAAACTTACCCAAACCACTTTGCGGTTATGTTCTTTCATTTTATGCCCCTAAAACTTACTCAAACCACTTCCTCTTCATCTGAATTTTCATCTCTAAATATTTATAGAAACCTATGTTTGTTAATGTATTTGTGTAAAAAAAGGACACTGAAACGTTATTTTTTTTTTTTTTTTTTTTTAATTTGAAGGCCATTTTTGGTGCCATTTGTAAAATATTTTAGTTTTCCAAAATTTAAAAAATTAAAACCATAAAATTTAAAAACTGTAAAACTTTCTTAAATTTTAAACTATTTACATTAATAAAAACAGTGACAGGACCCAGAACACTATTCTTCTTCTGTTGTCCCCAACGAGTCAACCAGCTGCTGCATATCGGCCACCAACTCAAGGACCCTTCGATTCATTTCTTCCACTCTTGCCCATGTGGTCCCTGTATAAAATTGATACAAAAACATAATTTTGTGCAAAATACATGTTTCTCACCTGTGGATGGAATGTTTGTTAGTTGCCAACCTAAATAAACATGACATATGTCAGTCTGCTAAGTCATTACTCTAAGGAAGTGGGCAGAGGTCATTCTGGTAAGTGATTACTCTAAGGAAGTGGGCAGAGGTCATTCTGCTAAGTCATTACTCTAAGGAAGTGGGCAGAGTTTATTCTGCTAATGACATTGACTCTGCCTTTATGAATCTGGGTGATCATGTCACTTAACACATACTGCAAAGAATGACAACTTACAACTTACTTGGTTGGTGGCCAGCAGATGCCTCATTGGGGACAACCCTACGTCCTGGGCCCTGCCACTGTTGTGAAGTAGAGGCTGTCGAGACATGGCAAATAGGGCCACTTATTATGTCTTAGTCAACAGTAATCAAATGTCATTTTCAATTTGTGTGTCACATCACTCACCTTCTCCCTGTGGCTCCTGGGCGAGATCTGCTGCAGCCTGCACATCTTCACCCGCTCCTGAAGCATCTACAAAAACAGATTAAGGGAATCAGCTTGGGTGGAAATAGCATGTATATGTGTGTGCGGTTACATGAAGAGTCACATACCAGAGGCTCCCGCATGCGTCGCTGGGTACGACTCCCTGCCCACGCCGTGCCGCCTCTCCTCTGTGGAAAGGTCCAGGGGCTGGTCTGAGGAACCAACAGAGGAGGGGTAGGACCGTCGCACTGGAGATCCCCCACCTTCACTTCCAGCTGCAGATTCATGCAGCACTGGTCGGCCTGTGTGCCTCCGGGTGCGGTGGATTCGGTAATCCATTTCCAGCACTACAAAAGAAATAGAATTAGAAATCAATGCCTACCTTCTGTATCAGTTACATCTAGCATGCAATCGCTATGTACTTACTAGGGAAATGGATTCCGAAAAAGCGCCACACCCGGGGCATGTGCAGCCGTTTCAGGTCCGACCAATGCTGCATGATCTGCGTGTGGGTGAAGGTGGTGTCCGTCTCATGTTGTATTTTGGCAATGATCTCCAGTGCGACGGTGCGCTTCTCAAAAGAGTTGGGCAGGTAGTCATACCTGCGCTCCAGCATCGTCTGCAAAACACAAAATCAAGCTAGGTTTTAGTTAAAACTGCATACAAATATCTGTCAACAATCGATCATGTAACTAAATGACATTAACATACACATTTGGAGCCTAATACAATCCTTTAAGCTGGCCTCAGTGTTGGTTCGCACGTGTGGGCCCTCACTTCGGTTGGGCACGGAGTTTGAGACACTTTGTAAACAAACCCTTTCGTCATGCGCTTCCTTAAGGGCTAGGCATGCATTTAGATGGCAAAGCAAAGGCAGTAAAAGACACTTACAAGCATGATGATCTCTTCTTGTTGGCGGGTGAAGATTGTGGGCGCCATCTTGCCTCTTGTCTGCAGCAGATAAGTAATGCTCTAGCGGTTCCCGGGTTCCGCACGGCCGTACGCACGCGTACGCGAGCGCATAGGCGTCACTGTCCGTAAATCTTATTTAAAGGTCCCTGGACACACAGCTCATTCTCTTTCAGAGTCAGTGCAAAATGGCACCCAAAAAGCAAGCAGCGGCAAAAAGGCACCCAAGCGCGAGGAGGCATCAGAAGGGCCCAAAACTCGCTCACAAATGCCCAAAGCCAAACTGCGGCAAAAAAACAATGCTCTGGCCAAGCAACCCACCACTACTCCCAAAAAAATGGAGGCACAACCAAAGAGCAAGACACAGGCCACCAAGCCTACCCCAAGGGAGGTGGTCAAACCTGGTAAGAGGGTGCGAAGCCCCAGCCCCCCCGGACCAACATCCCCCCCCCACGTGCCACCAAGGCAGTGTTCCAAGGCAAAAAACACCATGAACGAAGCCCAAGCCGGCAAAGAAGCCACAGACGCCAAAGAAGCCACAGCAGGGCCAGAAGCCCCAGACGCCAAAGAAGCCACAGCAGGGCCAGAAGCCCCAGACGAAAAAGAAGCCACAGCAGGGCCAGAAGCCCCAGACGAGAAAGAAGCCACAGCAGGGCCAGAAGCCCCAGACGAAAAAAAAGCCACAGCAGGGCCATAAGCCCCAGACGAAAAAGAAGCCACAGCAGGGGCAAAAGCCCTAAAAGGCAGACAATGCCAAGCTCCCCCTCCCCACCCGCACGTGGCTACCAATCGACGGGCAAGAGTGGCAGAACCACAAGCTCTGGGTCACCCCAGCCAAGTACCTCCAAGGGCCATGCTCCTTTCAAGGGCCCACAGAGCCACAGGGCCCCAAGCACAAGTTCCAGCTCCTCCAGACCCTCTCTTCCTCGCCCACATTTCCCACCGGCACAGGTGGCCAGCCAATCACCCTATGCCACATCAACCCCTGCAACTTCTGTGGCCACCCAGCCACGAACACCCAGTCCCTTTCCCAGTCCAGTTCGATCAGCAGCCAGCCTCCAGTCCTTGATGTCTCCAACACACACCCAGGCCAGAATGTCACCCCATTTGCCTGGAAACAATGAGGAGCCACAACCACCACAAACAGGGCGCACATTGCGCAGAGGCCACTTGAGTGGCCGTTTTGGTGAGTCCCAAACTCTGGCATTGGCTAGTGGTCTAACGTTATATTATGATGAGCTATATGGGAGCAAATCCAAATCAACAAGCAAGCAGCGCAAAGCGGAGATTTTGGCCGAACTCACCAGACAAGTCAATGCAGCGGGGGACGAGCTCAAAGATGTAGAACAGATTCAACGGAAAATATCGGACCTCAAATATGCCGCACGGAAGAAAGAGAATAAAAGGCGGCAGTACAGGTACATATCTTATTTCTTGTATAGACATCATTGAGCTTATTTTTTGAAACTATGTTTTTAAGCTTAAAAACTGGCGGAGGATTCCCCACTAAATTGAAATTTACCCAGGCAGAGGAGATGGTGCTGGGCCTGCTACATCCTGTTGCGTTAGAGGGACACTCGGCACAACAGGACACGGACAACCCGCCAATTTCAGCAGGTTAGTAATGTGTGAATTTCCCTAAAAATGGACCAACCAGTGCCAGCAAGGCATATCTAAACACATGCCCCTAGGGTGTGCCTTGTAGTGGAGTGATCAATTTGACCAGGGTGTGTCATGTGTGTCGACAGATAATTTGAAAATTTGCTTGCCCATACATAACGTTTCTGAACAGTTAGGAAGAGTAGTAAAGTATTGAGATTAGCAAAGGACTGCGTGCTATGTATTTCTATTCAATCACATGCAACACTTACATCTTTTTCTGTTGGCCACTTGGGTTGGAGCTGTGCTTGGGGCCCAACGGCTTAAGATGGGGTGATTGCAATGTTTTAATAGATACAATGGTAACCACCAGAATCATATTGTAACTGCTATTTGCCAGCTGAGTGTGTTCACTTAATGGCCTATAAGGGATGTTTAAACACACACAACAGGCAGTACTTGCATGTTTGGTTGGCTTCATGTGACCAATGTGTATGTACTTGTTTGTGAATCAATTTTCTAGATAAAGGCATTCATAGTGAAGGTCAAGTTGCACCGTTGTGGGAGTGGCCATTCCAGCTTGGCCACGTGTTTGATTTAAGCATATGTGTTATTAACCATCACCAATGCATAGTTGTGTGTTTACATTGTTTGTTTTCTTCTAATGCAGCCCAGCCTCATCCCTCAGCTAGTGTGGAATCCTCTGCCAGTTTAACTATGCCGTCTACTTCCGTGCTGCCTCGGACCCAGGATCCGATATCTATGGTGTTTTTTTATGATGTTGCGTATGCATGTGCCTTGCCATGTTTCTTTTGGCTGAATTACATATGTATTCCCCACACTGAACCTTTTTTTATTTACATGTCCCAACAGAGCCACACGCTGATGGAGGAAATCCAGGAGCTGGAGGAGGATGGAACCTTTATTGGACCTTATGAAGATCTCCCCCTGGGCCAGAATCTGCAACTGTCCCAAAATGTTTCTCAGACAAATCCTCAGCAGCAGAGAGAAGCTGGTTGCATGCTGCCTGCACATTGTGGGCAGCATGCCGAGACTGACCCTCCAGTCCCCAGTTTAAGATCTGCTGTTGAGGATTTGCCCAGCTTACCTGTGGCTGTTGGGGGTCCTAGAGCAACATCATCTGCACGCCCCCCAACCCGGGGAATTGGGAGGCGTACTCAGCAATGTCGCCCAGTTTCCCAGGGGAGGGGCGTGCAGATGATGGAGTCAGCATGGCACCATGAGAGGCGGCTATTTCGGTGCCAAAATCAACAAAACCACGAGAATATTAATGCCCAATTAGAGAACCTCAATAATACCTTAAGTGCCATGCTGACTGAATTTAGGACCCATAACAGCCACATGGCCAACTTGACAACAGAATTCAGGTCCAGCATGGCTGAATTGCAAACTAACCAAAGAAACATTTTGGAACAGTTGCAGATTCTGAATGCCACACAGGCCCAGGTTAGGGCCCACCACCAAGGGCCACAACCTGGGTTCTATGGGCATCCCCCATATTAAGGTGTATTTGGCCTGAATTTGTTCTACATCTTTGCTCTACATCCCCACTGTATTGACTGTCTGGTGAGCCCTACCAATCTAGCATTTTGGTATGGCTTTACTTGTATGTTTTGGATTTGCGCCCATATAGCTCATTAGAGTCCTGAGGTAGGCCACTAGCCAATGCCAGAGGTCAAGCCTCACTGAAGCGGCCACTCAAGCTGTTGCGCTGCAGCCTTGGCCCATAATTACATTGGTTGTGGCTCCTCCTGTTTGTAGGCATGATTGTGTGACATTCTGGCCTGGGAAACTTCTACCTTAGACCCTGGCTGAGATTTTATTGTACTTGGATTGGGACTGGGTGTTCTTGTTTGGGTGGGCCACTGAGTAACAGGTGCAGATGTGGCATACGTATGTCTGCTTTCAACCTGTGCCTGTGGCAAATGTGGCCAAGCAGGAGAGGGTGTGTTTTTGTCCCTCTTTTTACAATGTAACATCTGTGATTTATACCGTTGACAATGCTTGGCACACATATGTTACTAGGTTCTTTTGAAGGTTAACTTTGTCCTGGAGTGCCTTACTTTGTAAATCCAGGCTGTGTGCAATTGCTATGTGGCATGTTTTGGAATAAATTTCATGTCCATGTATTACCCATAACTATGTGAGTGACCATCAGCTACAATTGTTATGTTTAAAAATGTATACCTTAAAAAATTAAACCAACGTGTTTATGACTAAGTTGCTGTCTTTCGGTTTTTGGATAATAAATATGACTTAAAGTAGCCCCACAAACAAACACACAAAAATATTCAAAAAAGAGTCTAAATACATTGCTGATGTTTTTGGAAATTCATTCAATACTGTTTTGTTACTAAAACACAAAGCCAAAACAAAATGGCACTAAGCAATAACAACAAACAATGTAAAAAAAACACACAAAAAAGGAGAAAACAATTAAGCAAAATGTGTTGCTATTAGATTAGCACAGACGGCTTGCCCAGACGCACTGTGCTGCCCAACATAGGCGTCCTCTCATCGGCGGGTGGAGAGGGTGGCAAATCCACATACCGGGGGACCCGCTGCAAGATAGCAAAATTATGCAGCGCAGCACAGGCCATGATGATATCTATGACCTTTTTTGGGTCATACTGAAGGGATCCCCCGGTATGGTCCAAACATCTAAATCGGTTCTTCAATAGGCCAAAGGCCCTCTCCACCACTGCCCTGGTTTTGCAGTGCGCCCTATTATAGGCCTCTTGGGCGGCATTCTGTGGGCGTAGTACAGGCGTCAACAGCCACGGGAGGAGTGGATATCCAGAATCTCCTTGAAAAATTAAAGGAAAAAAAAAATTATTGCATACATTACAGCCAAAAAAAACACAAACTAGCTGAAGAAGAGGCTAGGTGACATTGTCCCAAAAATGAGCATACATATTGCACAGGGAAAATCGCCAAAGAAACATATCTAATAGGGCCAAAATTAGAGAACCAATATTGCGGATGCTGGCCAATCAGCCAGACTGTTAAGAGCTATTGGTTTAGGTCTGTGCTGCTCAGCAATTTTGGATGGGTCAAGTTTGCATGACCCATTATCTTCTTTGTCTGAGTACAAAACAGGTCTAAGCTGGACCCTGCACATTATCCCGCTCTCCTCTACTCAGTAAGTGTAATGCATCTAAGCAAAGATGGCGCACACCCTATGATAAAGTCAAAAACAGAATTACAGAAAAGTGTGGGGAAGACTGATTACTAATTTGGCTCAAATTACTCTTTAGAGTTTTAACAATGCAGGACAAACATTTGGCCAGCCTTTGTTGTTTTGCTAATGTCATGGGTACAGTCGTGTTTCACATGTTACCAAGGTGAGGAAAAAGGCATAGTTTAAGAAAGTGGAACCAAACCAAAAACATAGCCATACCTAGAAAAGAAAATTACGTTATTGGACTCAACTTACCAAGGAGCCATGCACCGGCAAATTCCCCAGACTCAAACCGACGGAACAATCCAGATTTTCTAAGGATGTAGGCGTCATGGGATGAGCCTGGGTAGCCTGCGAGGACGCTAAGGAACCGCATGTCCTGGGCCACTACTGCTTGCACATTCAGTGAGTGGCCCATTTTGCGGTTCCTGGGAAAAAAAAGATAAAAAAACATCAGTAACGCTTGGCAAACTATTTCAACACTAACTTATAACACCCTAAGTAAAACGTGGATGGCAATACAAATCACACCAAACAACTACATTAAATTTTAGTGCCCACAAAAAGGATATATATGTTAGACCCTTTAAAGTTTTGATTTACTTGTTCAATTTTAAGTACACTTTAAAATGTTTGCCTTTGCACAACATGACAAACATTTAAAGCCAAAAATACGGGCCATTGGTTCACATGCACTCTTTGCAAGGAGGGAGTCTTGGCAAGGAGTGACTGTTTGCAAGGCTTTAAAAATTACAAGGACGGATTAATTACAATGAAGGACAAATTAACATGAGGGACTAATTACAAGGAGGGGCTAGTTTCAATGAAGGAAAAAATTCAAGGAGGGACTAGTTACAATGAATGAAAATTTACAAGGAGGGACTATTTGCTATGAAGGACAAATTAACATGAGGGAATAATTACAAGGAGGGACTAGTTACATTGAGTGTAAATTTACAAGGAGGGACTATTTGTTATGAAGGACAAATTAACATGAGGGAAGAATTACAAGGAGGGACTAGTTACAATGAGTGCAAATTTTCAAGGAGGGACTATTTGCTATGAAGGAAAATTAACATGAGGGAATAATTACAAGGAGGGACTAGTTACAATGAGGGAACATTTCCAAGGAGGGATTATCTACAAGGAGGGACCAAAAAATGAAAATACCACATAAAATATGAAAAAGATTAGCTCAACATGAAAGACTGAACTTGCCTGTATATGTACTCGTCGGCAGCCGGAGGCACCAGGGCTACGTGGGTACAGTCAATGGCACCCATGACGTTGGGCATATCAGCGAGATTATAAAATGCCAGCTTAATCGCGTTTCTGGCTACCATATCCTCTGGAGAAAATATATATTTTCGAGTTAGGGTAGCCATGCCTTCCAAAAACTTGGATAGGGCGCGGCTCAGCATAGGCTGTGAGATCCCCACGGAGAGGGCACCCAGCCTCTGGAACGAGCCATTTGCAAAAATTGCAGGCAACAAGGAACGTAGTCATACCTGAAACTGCTTGCCCCTTCCTTGTGGTGCGGGCTAACCATGGCCGCAGCTCACTATACAACTTATGTAGGGAAGCACGATTAAGCAGGATGAGCTCGAACAGCTCAACGCCATGCATGCCATTGATGTCCATGCATCGCCGCCGGTGCAATCTGGCCTCTGACCTCCAGACGATCTCAATGCCCATGAGCTGCAGATCCTCATGCTCCTCAAATGCACTTGAGTCGTTCCTAGCTGCTAGCCTGCTAGTTTCCGGGGTCAAAATGGTCCCGTAAGGGGATTGAAAATGAAACAGATTTATTGGGTGTTGGCCCCTCGGCAATCAGCTCTCTGAATTAATCGCCAGCCCATTGCAATAACGTAAGTGTTCTGAACGATCGGAACATTTCAGATTTGGATTGGAAAAGGTCCCGAAATTCAGTAAAACTTCCGATTTCCTTTGGATCATAGAAAGAGCATATACGTATTAGTTTGAACGTTCGTGCGAGTAAAAAAATGGATGGAAGAAAACCAAAAAAAAGACTAACACCCACCCAAACTTTCACAGACAGCTACGGAAGTCCGGACTAATGTGTCTTTGAATCGAGGCTAATGTCCTGATTCAAATGAAAGGCAGACACTACCTTAGGCAGAAAATCTGGCTTGAAGCAGAAGACCACCTTGTCCTGGTGTCTCTCATAGTAGGGGGGCTGAATGGAAAGCGCCGCCAACTCAGACACATGCCTAATAGAGGTGATAACCACCAGAAAGACAACTTTGAGAGTAAGAATGGCCAGGGCAGCATCCTGCACAGGTTCAAAGGGAGCACCCTGCAAGGCTGACAAAACCAAGTTCAAATCCCAAACAGGCACCATAGGCTTATGTGGAGGACGCACATGAGTAACCCCCTGGAAAAAAGTCCTGATCAGAGAATGCTGAGCAAAGGACTTCTGGAAGAAGACAGCCAGGGCAGAAACCTGACCTTTCAGAGTACTAAGTTGGAGCCCCATCTCCAACCCATGCTGCAGGAACTCCAGAATCCTGGGAATAGAGAACACAAGACAGGGAAGAGACTTAGACTCACACCAGTCAATGTAGGCACGCCAAACCCTGTAATAATTGGAAGAAGAAGACTTCTTCCTAGCCTTTATCATGGTATCAACAACCGAGGTAGACAGCCCCTTTTCCATCAAGATGGAGGTTTCAGCAGCCAGGCTGTCAAAGTCAGAGTTTGTAAATTGGGATGGCATAAGGGGCCCTGAGTGAGCAGATCTGGCACCATGGGCAGAACGTACTGATCTACTGCCAGCTACACCACGTTTGCGAATCACACTCTTCTTGGCCACCTGGGGGCCACCAGAATTGCTGGCACCCCTTCCAGAGCAATCCTGCTCAGAACCCTGCCTAGCAGGGGGAATGGAGGGAAGACATACAGAAACTGAAAGTCCTGCCATGACATTGCTAGAGCATCCGTGGTCAAGAGGATCCCGGGACAGGGAGACAAAGGCCGGGAAGCTTGTGATTGTGACGAGACGCAAACAGATCCACATCTGGTTGGCCCCAACGGTGACACAGAGATTGGAACTTCCTGTTGCAGAGGGACCATTCTCCCTGGCGAGAGGTCCCCCTGCTCAGAGAGTCTGCCAGGAGATTTTCCACCCCCAGGATGTACACAGCTGATGTGCGGGGAACATTGGCCTCCGCCCAGGTCAGGATCAGAGACACTTCCTGGAGGGCCCTCTTGCTCCGGGTCCCTCCCTGATGATTGATGTAGGCAACTGCCGTCTGGTTGTCCGAGCGCACCTGAACAAGCAGGCCCCGAAGGTGAGGAGTCAACTGAGCCAGAACCAACCTGATCGCTCGCAGCTCCAAGACGTTGATAGGTGTGTGGGCCTCCTAAGGGCCCCACCTCTCCTGGAACCGCAGGGACTTCCAGAAACCCCCCCAACCTGACAGACTGGCATCTGTGGTGACCGTCTCTCAGGAGGGGGTCAGAAAGGATCTGCCCCCCAACAGATTCCTGAAGTCCATCCACCACGAGAGGGACCGCCTGACCAGGGGGGAAAGCGCAAAGACCCGGTCCAGGGACGCTGGGTCCTTGTCCCATACTGACAAGAGGTGGAGTTGCAGAGGCCTCAAGTGGAACTGAGCATAAGGGACCACCTCGAAGCACGCCACCATCAGGCCCACCAGCTGCATTCCCTGCCTGATGGAGGGATGATGACAAGATAGCAGGAACTGGACCTGCACAATCAGAATGTCCACCTTCTGTTGAGGAAGAAAAATCCTTGCCTGAACTGTATCCAGATTCATTCCCAGGAATGAAGTTACCAGGAGAGTGAGGGAGGACAGCGGCCACTTAGGGCCCACCGATAGACAGGGGCAAGGGGCAATAGTGTGGGAGGGGCATCCTATAGAGGCTCACCATAAGCCTGTACCACCCACCCTTTGGTGGGGGATTGCGGAGGAGCAGCGCTCCTAAGCACCTAACAGCGCTGCTGCCTACCATCACCCGACCAGCGCAGCCAAGGCTGGGAGGCACATTACTAATGGAACGGGTGGGAATAGTCCTACAGGGCCGCAGGCTAATAGCCATTTCTTGTCCTTCGCAGTCCAGACTGCAGAGAAAATCTGGGGATTGTGGGAGGTCCCTGGGTATTTGAGGGTCGGGAGGAGCCTATTTTCGATGTCTCTGCAGTCCAGCGCCATCTGGCAGAGTAGTACCTGAATGTAAGCATTCTATCTGGAGCAGGACGTACTGTATACTAAGAATAATATATTTCTGACTAATGGTAGCCATGCCTTCCAAAAACTTGGATAGCGCTTGGCTCAGCGTAGGCTGGGAGATCCCCACGGAGAGGGCAGCCAAGCATCTTGGTCATACCTGAAATTGCTTGCCCCTTCCTTGTGGTGCGGGCTAACCATGGCCGCAGCTCACTATACAATTTATTGAGGGAAGCGCGATTAAGTCAGCTCGAACAGCTCAACGTCATGCATGCCATCGATATGCATGCGTCGCCGGTGCAATCTGGTCTCGGCCCTGCTGACACATTCAATTCCCATTAGCTGGAGCTTGTGATGCTCCTCCACAAAGGCACACAACTGGTTCATTGCAAGGGTATCCGAGGTCAAAATGGTCCCGTAAGGGGATAGCAAATGAAACGGTTTTATAGGGTGGTGGTCCCTCGGCAATCAGCTCTCTGAATGAGACGCAAGCCCATAGCAATAACGTAAGTTATCTGAACGAACGCAAAATATATTTTGATGGGAAAATGATCCGAACTAATGCAAATGATCCGATTTGCTTTCACTCTTCGAAAGCGCATATACGCATTAGCCTGAACGTTCGTACTAATGACAAATGAATGAAAAAAATAAATAAAATGATAAACACACACAAAAACTTTCACAGACAGCTACTAAAGTCCAGACGAATGTGCCTCTGAATCGAGCCTAATGTGTGGCTCCAGGGCTGTGCTTCCTCCTCTGCCGGTCTCATTAATGAGGAAATTCGCCTCCTCATTCAGCTTTCAGTCCCCACCCCACTCACCTGGTACTTCAATCAACCTTCAGTGGACCAAGAACGGAAACACCCCCCCCCCCCCCACTCCCTCCCCAGATGTCCTGATTGCCTGCCTCTCTCTGCATTTTCAATGCTCTAATAATTTTAAAAATTTGGAAATGTATTGATGTTTGGGACAGTGTAACTTGTAGTCCGAGACAATGAGACAATGATTGGGTCTGCCTTTAGTATAACTTTAAGGCTTGAACTCACCAATCAAGCCAGTAAAGGAAGATAATCAATAGCTAATCAGTTTGTCTAAGTATCAAAAAAGGGGCAAACCCATCATGATTTGGGGACTCTTGGGAGCTTCCAGACCGGAGCAGTTGCCTGGGGCACCTGATAACCTAGTATTGAACTTCTGAAATAGTAGTGAGGGATTCTAATTCAGTGATTTTCAACCTTTTTTAAGCCGCGGCACACTTTTTATACTTAAAAAATCCCGCGGCACACCACCAACCAAAATGGCACAAAATGACACTAAAACAGTACATACTATACATATAGTTAATAATATAGATTCTAAATGTATTTCTTACCACTCAGTGTGAAACCTGGGCCTGTTTTGATGAACACAAAAGGGATATCCTGGCAGGAATGGTGGAAAGACACACACGAAGCTCTTCCTCAACAGTTCTCAGTCTCTCCCTGTTTTTAGTTTTTATCGCAGTCAAGTTTGAGAAGCCCAGTTCACATAGATATGTGGTTGAAAATGGCAGCAATATCAAAATAGCTTTGTTATGGGCGATTTGCTTTTAGATTTCAGGGCCAGCCTCTCAGTGTTTTGTTCTGCTTTAAAGAAGAACAGCACGCCTGATTTTCACTTCTCAGGGTGTTGTTTCTCTCAGTGGGGGCATCCAGAATTGGGATGCCCAGCTGTGTGTATCCCGCAACATTTACTCGCCTACCTGCCTACAAGGCTGGGCATGCACACGGCTAAAGGTGAGCCGGGATGCAGCCACAGTGCAAAGACACGGTGAGGGCTCCAGGACAAGGTGAGTGAAAAGGGCTTCTGGGGGGGTTTACACAGCGGGGGAATTCCAATTCAGGATGCCCCAAGGAGAGGCATTCCTCTTTAAAAAATAAGTCACATTTGGATCAGTGTTTCCCTCCCGCCCTGCTGTCAAGTACCGACCACCTATCAACATTCATGCACACAAATACAACACAATATGCCCCTCCCCCCAAAACTTTATCATCATCATCATCTAATTTTTATAAAAGCTGCAAAGTCCGGGAACTCTCTTCCCACTCCATTATGCCAGGTGACAGTCCCGGTTCCCTGAATCTCTGCCCACCCCTCCATTACCTTTACTTGCAGAACCCTTTACTTGCAGAACTGGAGTGAATAGAGAAAGCGAGCAAGTCTCTTCTCCCGCGCAGGGAAGACTATGACAACACAGCAGGTGGGCGGAGCCAGGCGGCCTGCTGTCATGTGCTGTGAATCGGGCCGCGCTGGCAGTTTCACCAACGGGGTGGGCGGGCGAGCCGGCAGTTCAAAGCGGAGCCTGATGGGGGGGGGGGCGTACAGAGACATATGTATCATCCGGCTGTGGGGCCGGGGGCACACTGCGCCTCGCTGACTTAACCACGCCTCCAGCTCCACTCCTTACTGGGCAGTAACTGTCCCGCCCATTCTGCCAGACGCCCAGGCATTGGCTGAGACTTGTTTAGCCTGAGCGTTACTTCCTAGTGCGGAAGCCGCATCGCTGCGCATTGCCGGGGAACAGGGGGCACCTTAGTTTGGGTGTGCCGCGTCACACCAGTTGAAAATCACTGTTCTAATTTATGCCTAATTAGCCTCCTTTTCATCAGTCTTTTGAGCAGAAGTTCCTGACTTACCATCCCTAGCTATCCTGATAATAACTGTCATGTATTTCTTCTTCTAGGCCCTGCATTCCAATCCAGTAAAAAGGAGCTCTTTATTAATACATTGAAAACCTCCAATTCCCCTATGAACTGAGCCAAGAATATTTTTAATGGGGTGGGATTTCTGGATGGAGGTCTGTGAAAATGTTTTCTTTTTACCCCCTTTTTCTCAATGAGACATGTATATATCCAATGCAGCACAGCATGACCCCATAGCCCTGGAAAAACAGGAGCTAACGGAGCAAAGCTCGACCCCTTCTTCCCAGACTGAGCGGATGACAGAGTAGCTGTGTCATTCCTGGTGACCGAATAATGTTGCCCTGGAGCAGAATCTCCCAGTGTATTCTGAAGGGGGAAAGAGACCTGCAGAGTATCCTCCGTCTGGTCTGCCATGGTCTGGTGAGACCTCTCAGCTAAGCTTATTTTAAAGATTTGGCTAGTTGATTGAGGTCTTAAAAGTGCAACACTCTTTTAATCCTCTTGGTCAAAGCAAAAAAAGGGAAGAAGCCAAAAAAGTGCACATTTTTTTCATAAAAGGCATGCTTTCCCATTAATTCAAGAACTTGTTTAATCAGGTCTCTCAGTAGCGGCCAGTTCAGTGTCCTCTATGGGCACCTCTATGTGATGACACTGCTTGCCTCCTTGGCCACATTCCACTTCCGGGGTCAGGCTAGAAGAGCGTGCATGCGTACACCTCCGCAGCCCGATGAATACCCGGACGTTGGAAAGCGCAAGAGACAAGGCGGCTGGCTACCCCCATCTCACAGGTTAATCAAGAAGGAGGGAGGGAGGACCGATGTTGGCGCCATCGATTCCCAGTTGAAAGGGAAAAAAGCGCTAACTCCCTGTCCAAAGCAGGCTGGGAGTGGTTTAGGGATGGAGGTTGTGGCTTCGCATCCCTGGGGGTCCCCTGTGTCCCTGGCAGGCTGCCTTAAGAGCCAGGTAATGGATTTCTCCTGATGGAACCCATAGCACCCCAATAATTACCTAAACTGCATCCCTAAGGAGCTGATGGTCTGGCCCCTGCCCTAGACAGGAACACATAAAAAAATGTTGAAATGGGGGAGTGAGGCTTTTAGCAATTGACGATGCTCATGTGTTCCTGTCTAGGGGCGGAACCCATAATATTTCAGTGGTATGCTGCCCTAAGGATGTTTTGAGAAAATAAGTCCTGACACTGTATACACAGTCATACACAGATTTTCTTGGTATAATCAGTACTTTCGTAATAACTGAATTTCAATAAATATGTTTCTCTAAAGGCAACAATAGCACATAAGCCTGGGTTTAGATCTAGTTCTATTTTTATTTTTCTCTTCCGTTCCAAAGCCATTTGGGATATCACGCTGTCTCTCTTTCAACAAGCGCAGGATTTTACATTTAGAATCACTGAGCTTCAGTTTCCATTATTCTGACCAATTCAGCAATGCCAAAAGATTTATATGCTGCTGTGATATCCAATTATGCAATGGCAGGCAAAATACTTCTTTCAGGGCTTACTTGTATTTGTATATCCCCAAAGTTATAGACAGGAGTGGAAAAGGCAGTTAATCTTAAAGTGGACCAACACCGAGAGGTGATCGGCCCGGAAATCTATAAGATTCCCGGGCCGATCACCCCCAGACACCCCAAATCGCTTACCTGATCTTCGGCGGCGGCCGGCCGCCGCCGCCTCCCTCGCGCCCCTGTAGGCGTGCGCGCGCCCGCCGTCTGCGAATGGCCGGCGGGGGCGCGCGCGCGCCGAAAGTGACGCGAGGGAGGCGGCGGCGGCAGCCGCTTGGACGTTCCTGATCCCCGCCTGGACGTTGGCGGGGATTGGACCAGTCCAGTCACGTGGGAGCGGGGACAGGTAAGATTTTGGGGCTTTCTGGGGGGTTTCACACAGCGGGGCACCCCCGATCGGGGTGCCCCGCCGAAGTGGACCAAAACCCAGGATAGTCAAAATCCTGGGTATTGGTCCACTTTAAAGCTGTTTTCTAAAAGACTTCCAAGGGTCTGTTACGCTGATCATTATCACATGCTTGGTATCATTGGTTAATCAGACTCCTAGCGATCATCTTACCAAACCCGGGACGCTGTGCAGGTGAAGCTGTTCTGAAGGCAAAGTTTGGCCCCATCACATTTTTATTTGATTTATATTTTTCCTATGTTCATTCACTTCATCTTTGTATCAGATGGCCATTGCATGCTTGCACCCACATAGAAATCCTTTCTTCTTATTTAATTTGAAGGCCTGCTAACTTGCTGCATTTCCTTCACGCCTGCCTAAAACGTTGTGGGACAGCAGGAGCTCAGAAAAGTCACTTCTGAAGGTGAGCGGGGAAAGGGGGGGACGACTATAAACTTTAGGATCATATTAATATATGCAATGACATCTGCCCAGATCTTTTCTTGGAACTCTCCTTGCATTCACCTAGTAAAAGTGAATATGTCAGCAACAGTGTTCAGGAAAACAATCACACTGTTAGATGTGAATAAAAGACTTTATTGTCGCTGACGGAAAAACAAAACAATTTAAAAATCGAAAGAAAGCTAACATCTGCCGAGGCTTCTGCTGGTTTCGGTAACAATATAAGTAGTAGAAATACAATATGCAGAATTAGGCTAGCGTCACACTAGTGCAATCATGGTGCCCTTATGGGATTTTGCTTTCCTTCGTGATTTTAAGCCATGGTGCTTGTAATCGCCATTCGAGTGAATTGCGTCCAGGAGGATTTTTGTGGGGTGATTGTGATCTGGCTGCAATTGCCAAGCAGACATATGACAGAATCCATAGGCTACTATGTGCATCACTTTCACGCCGATTATGGGGGATCTCCCTGAATTGCACTGGTGTGAACCAGCCTTAGGAACAACAGGAAATGTTGTTAATAAAGTGCCGACATCAGTACTGAGGTATATGAATGGACCCAAAACATTAAACACATTTATCTTAAGCCAAAAGACAGTTAAAAACCAAACTTTCAAAAAAGCAACCACATTTCCACCTAAATACAAATGTATGCTGTACACTAAAGTGATACTGCAGGCAAAGGTAATTGTTACATTATTGGGTTGGGCTACATTTGGCCCTGTCCTAAACTGTTTTCCATTTTCAAATGGCTGAGATATCCAGGTTTACAGGTTCAGCCAATGACATTCTATTTTTCATCCTGTCCCACAATCAGCTCAGCAGAGTGGGACAGGTCCCTCCCGCTCCTTCCTCCACCTCCTTCTCCAGATTCATCACAGTGCTGTCAGAGCAGAGCCCGCCCATTATGCTGATTATTGTGCAGTATCACAGATCCAAGGGCCATGCCTACTTTTTTCAGAAGAGAAATCATGAGCTCAACCTATGAACCTTGATATCTCTGACATTATTTTTTCAATTTAAAAACGGAAAACAGTTTAGGACAGTGCCAAATGTAGCCCAATGCAATGGTGTAACAATGACTTTTTCCTGCATTAGCACTTTAATTATATATTTACAGTAGGTGCCTTTTCAAGATAGCTGACTCGATATATCCCCTTAGCTGCACAACTGTAAGAGGGCTCATGTACAAATGTGCATTGCTAACAATCACCCATGTTAAGAAGAGCAGAGCTCTGAATGGTTAACACCTGTTTCCATTTTCTATGGACATGCAGCTGAACACACAAATATTACATTGGGACAGATTCATCAAGCACTATTTGGCAGACTATGCCATTAAAATGGTTCAAATTATATATATATATATTTTTTACACTAGTGCATGTTGCTGCATTACAAGAAACACGTTTACTACAAGTGCAGCAACAATAAGACAATTCTGTGAGTACTCACCTCTAGAATTGCTTTTACTATGCATGGCACAGCCTGCTTCAAAAAGTCCTTATGTATGGGATATTCCGCCACAAGGTGGCGCAGTGCACTGCAGAAGAGTTGTGGCTCCTACCGGTACTATATAAAAACAGGATCACCAATAGACCTATCCAGCGTTGACAAGCAGTTATTCAAGAAGCCGGGAGATAATAAAGGTAAAAAAAAAGGTAACAAAACCCCAACTAACTTGGAACAATCGCCAGAAAGAGGCAACCAAGAATAACGATAACAAGGGTGGGGTGAAGCAGGCCGTGCCATGCATGGTAAAAGCAATTCTACAGGTGAGTACACACAGAATTGTCTTTTTCCTATTGCATGGCACGGCCTGCTTCAAGAAGTCCTTACGTATGGGACGTCCAACAGCAGTGTCCGTAAGGTAGGGTGGGATCCCCAAAGAGTAACAACAGGCAATTCAAACCACTACTGCCTGAAGTACCTTGCGACCAAAGGCAGCATCAGCCGAGGCCTTAACATCAACCTTGTAAAACTTGGAAAAGGTATGAACAGAAGACCAAGTCGCGGCCTTACAAACTTGTTCAACAGAAGCTTGGTGCTGAAAAGCCCAAGAAGCACCAATAGCACGAGTGGAATGAGAAATAACCCTAAAAGGAGGATCCTTCCCCCTAGCAGAATAGGCCTGCTCCACCGCCTGACGGATCCACTTGCTGATAGTGGATTTAGCCGGAGGTAAACCCTTCCTAGGTCCAGCAGGAAGAACAAAAAGAGCGTCAGATTTCCTGAAAGACTTAGTAGCAACCAAATAAAACTTCAGAACCCTGACAACATCCAAAGAATGAAGGGTCCGCTCCTTGGAATTAGCAGGGTTAGGACACAAAGAAGGCAAAACAATGTCCAGATTGAGATGCAAAGCAGACACAACCTTAGGCAAGAAATCCGGCTTAAGCTGAAACACCATCTTATCCTGATGCCGCTCAAAATAGGAGGTTTGATGGAAAACGCCGCCAGCTCAGAAACTCGCCTGACCGAAGTAATAGCCACCAAAAAGGCCACCTTAAGAGTCAAAATCGGTAATGCAGCCCCACGGATAGGCTCAAAGGGAGGACCCTGCAGAGCAAATTCAAGTCCCAAACTGGTAGCATAGTCTTACGTGGCAGACGCACATGAGTAACTCCCTGGGAAAAAGTCTTAGCCAACCGGTGATTGGCAAAGGATCTTTGGAAAAAAATTGCCAGATCTGAACTAAGTTGAAGGCCCGAATCCAAACCATGTTGTAAAAATTCCAGAATCCTGGGAATAGAAAACACACGACAAGGAAGAGACTTGTACTCACACCAGGCAATGTAAGCATGCCAGACCCTGTAGTAGATAAAGGACGAGGACTTCTTTCTAGCCCGAATCATGGTATCAACAACAGAAGATCCATCAAGATGGAGTTTTCAGCAGCCAAGCCGTCAAAGCCAGCGTTTGTAAATTGGGATGGCGCAGCTGTCCCTGAGTGAGAAGATCTGGATCCTTGGGCAAGAGATACTGATCTACTGCCAACTGCACGACGTCTGCGAATCACACCCTCCTTGGCCAACAGGGGACCACCAGAATGGCGGGTACCCCCTCCTGGGCTATCTTGCGCAGCACCTTACCCAGCAGAGGAAAAGGAAAGAACACATAGAGAAGCCGAAACTCCGTCCAAGGCATCGCTAGCGCATAGGTGGCGAAGGTCAGAGGATCCTGTGACAGGGAGACAAACCTGGGAAGCTTGTGATTGTGGCAGGATGCAAACAGGTCCACATCCGGCTGACCTCAGCCACCATTCCCCAGCCGAGACGTCCCCCTGCTCAGGGAGTCTGCCTCCTGGTTCTCCACCTCCAGAATGTAGACCGCCGAGATGCAAGGGACATTCTCTTCCGCCCAAGACAGTATCAGGGACACTTCCTTGAGGGCTCGCTTGCTCCGAGTCCCTCCCTGATGATTGATGTAGGCAACCGCCGTCTGGTTGTCCGAGAGGATCTGAACAGCCCGACCCGTAGGTGTGTGGTCAGCTGAGACAGAACCAACCTGATCGCCCTCAGTTCCAGGACATTGATGGGAGCATGGGCCTCCTGGGGGCCCCACCGACCCTGGAACTTCAGAGACTTCCAAAAGCCCCCCCAACCAGTCAGACTGGCATCTGTGGTGACAGTCTCCCAGCACGAAGGCAGAAAGGTCCTGCCCACTAGAAGGTTCCTTGAGTCCAGCCACCACTAAAGGGACTGTCTGGCCAGGGGGGACAGAGCAAATTCCTGATACAGGGACACAGGGTCCCGATCCCAAACTGACAAGAGGTGCAACTGAAGAGGTCTCATGTGAAACTGAGCAAAGGGGACCAACTCGAAGCAGGACACCATCAGGCCCACTAACTGCATCCCCTAACGGATGGAGGGATGGGAACACAAGAGCAGAGCCCGTGCCTGCTCCTCAAGGCCCTCCACTTTCTGCTGAGGCAAGAATACCTTGACCTGAGAGGTATCCAGAGTCATGCCCAGAAAGGACCTCACCAAATACGGAGACAGTGAAGACTTGGGATAGTTGATCACCCAACCGAGGGACTCGAGAGTGGAGGTCACCACCTGAGTATCCTTCTCGGCCTAATGAAGAAACTGAGCCGCAATCAGAATGTCGTCCAGGTAAGGGAGGATGCGAATGACCTGACTCCGCAGCAGAGCCATCATGCCCGCCAGCACCTTGGTGAACACCCGAGGCGCCGAGGTGATACCGAACAGTAAAGCCACAAACTGGTAATGCTGATCCTCTAGAGCGAACCTCATAAATTTCTGATGACCTGGAAAGATTGGCACATGAAGATAGGCATCCTTGATGTCCACGGAAGTCATGAAGTCGCCCGGGCGCAGGGTACTGACGAGCGTAGCGTCTTCATGCAAAAGTGCTTGAACCTGACAAACTTGTTGAGACCCTTCAAGTCCAGGATGGGCCTCAAGGACCCATCTTTTTTGGGGACTGTGAAAAGATTGGAGTAGAACCCCTGACCCCGTTCCTGGGAAGGCACCAGGCAAATGACTCCTGACTCCAACAGACGTTGAACCGCAAGGCGCAAACCCTGAGCTGACAGAGGGTTTTGAGACATCCGGTATCTGAGGAATCTTGTAACCGGAGGACACCACCTCCTGAATCCACCGGCCTGAGACGCTGAGCCTCCAGACGTGAGAAAAGAGGCGAAGCCGCCCCCCCACCCGGATGGGTGAGGGTGCCTCCTCATGCCTGAGGGGGCTTGGGAGAAGGTTTGGGCTTGGGACCCTATGAGAGACCGGGACAACCACAGGATCTGCCACGGCCCCAAGAATCTCTGCGGCTACCCAAAAAGAGGGAGCCACGACCTCCTCTGGGAGCACGAAAGGAGGGGAGGGAAGCGGAGGGCCCCCGAAAAGGCAGAGACTGCCTCCTACGCTGAGGCAGCCTACCATCCTTGGCTAGACGCTCACCAAAGAGCCGCAGCCACGTAAAAGGGAGCCCAGTGAGAGCCTTCTTAGCAGCAGCGTCAGCTGCCCACTGACACAACCAAACAGAGCGGCGCATAGCCACCAAAAGGGCAGAGGCCCTACCACTCAGTCATACCGCATCATCCATGGCAGTAAGGACAAAGGCAACAAAATCAGAGCAAAGCAAGAGGGCCCTATAATCCTCCCCCCTCCTACAGTCATAGCGACATCAAGGAGACGCTTGAGCTGTTTCTTAAGGGCAATAGCTGTAATGGCAGCGGCGCAGACCGGACGCAACACATTCCCCACAAATGTAAAAGCATGACAGGCCAGCTGATCCATACGCCGCTCCTCGCTGTCCCGCAGCATAGTAGTGTCAGGGGAAGGCATGACCGAGGTGTTGGACAGCCCTGGAACGGGAGTGTCCACCTCAGGGGGACGCAACCATCGCTTGACCAGGTCAGCAGGGAAGGGATACCTCTTATTGGGCACCGCAGGCAATCTACTAGGACGTTCCCACTCTTTGAGCACCATATTAGTGAAATGGCCCTGCTCAGGGAACTCCAGACGCTGTTTATCAGGATGAAAGAGCTCACCCTGCTTCCTCTTAGCCACCTCAAGGGGGGCGGGACAATGTGCAAGATTTCAAAAATGTGAGCCAACAGTCTATCAGTGTCATCAGGGAACCATGAGTCCTCCCCAGACGCAGACCCAGGGTCACTGTCGTACCCCTCCTGCTGGTCCCCAGAGGAGTCAGAGTCCTGGAAAAGCTCCCCCTCCTCTAGGGAGTAACGGCCACCAAAAGCATCAATTCTCTCATCCTCCTCAGCAAAGAGGGAGGGCATGGGAGCCAGGTGCCGCTTCTTGCCAGAGGCCTTACATGGATCAGGCCTGGCAAGCTGCCTTTCAATGCTGGCCACACGAAGTGCCAGATCAGATTGTGATCCCTGCTAGTATCCCCCTTACTGGGGGCTAAATGCAGGCCCGGAGGGGTAGGCGATGCCGAAGTGGGCACAGAACTGGGAAGCGAAGCACGTAGCCTAGGCCGGGCCGCAACGATACCCTGGGCGCACGGCACGCACACCGCGGCACTGTTACTCAAAGGGGATACCCCGCACATGGCACACAGCCAGGATTGCCCCGAAGGACCCCCCGAGCACGCTACCCCCAGAAGCCTCCATATGGTGATTAACACAGGTGCAATAAGCCAGCACAGGGTAAGGGCTAATAAAAAATCCACCCTGGATGCCCCCCCAAGGGATGCCCCCAGAAGCCAGTAAGGGGGAGATGAGGGGGGAAAAGGAGCAGCCGGGAGAAACCACAACCCAGAGTTGTCCCACCTGAAAGACATAAGTAACATCCCGCAGCACATGCGCGCCGGCAGAAGAACCTCGAGGGGCGGGCTGCGGGGGGACGATGCGATACGCGTCATCCCCCGGCCCGCCCCCCCGAAAAGTGCGAAAAAAGGCGCTCACATGACCGCGCCGGCGCCATTACAATGCGTACTCAGGTATAGAGCCACCCGCAGCGAGCAAAGTACAAAGCGGCAACGGCTGTGAAAACACACAGTTAAAGAACACAGTCAAAACACAGTTAAAAACACTCGCTGCTACCAACCGCCCCCCCGAACACAAGTCGGGGAGAGGGGGCGAGGAGAGCAAGCAGACAGAGGCGAGAACCGGACCAGGGACGGCGGGGGGGGGGGGGGGGACTCCAGACACCAGAGAAAAAAAAGGAGCACACAGTCCCCAAAACACTCACTCCCTCAGAAACTAGGCCAGGAACTCCGCATCCCTCAGTAGGGTCACCATACAGCCTATGGCCGGCTACCCTTTGTGGTACAGGGTCTGCGGCCTGGAGCAGCACTCCTTGAGCACCTGACCCTGGTGCTCCTCTACCTTCACCCGATCAATCAGCCGAGGCTGGGAGGCATAGAGGGTCCAGAAACGGCTGGAAACAGACATGCATGGCCACAGGCTTGGTTGCCCCACTCACCTGCGCAATATAAAGAGCCATCTTCTATCTTCGAAGAATCACTGCAGAGAAAACACTGGATAGGTCTATTGGTGATCCTGTTTATATATGGTACCGGGAGGAGCCACAACTCTTCTGCAGTGCACTGCGCCACCTTGTGGCAGAATATCCCATATGTAAGGACTTCTTGAAGCAGGCCGTGCCATGCAATAGGAAAATAAATTGTATTCTGCACTATTCTAATTTGCACTGATACTGCATAGTCTGACAGACAGTGCTTGATAGATAAGGCCCTCTATTTTCTGTGTGTTTGCAGATTCTTACATGGGTTTGTAATGCAACGGATTTATACTCTACATGGCTACATGTAGGATTGGCCAGTCAGATGGCCTATTTATCCCTATATTCTCTTAACTTCTCTCTAATTCTGCAAGCTAGGCCCATTGTGTGCCAAGCCAACTGTCTTATGTGGCAAACATGGTAACACAAACAGCTTTTATTTTTATTAAAGCAGAAAAAAAAACCTATGCGGACAGTCCTGGAGTCTAAAACTCACCTTTACTGGCAGCTCCCACAGTGATGTAAACATTGCCGGCGACATCCCCAGCATCTCTGAGCTGAGCCACGTTATCTCACCCAGTCAGCCCGTCCCAACCTAAAGGGAACTAGTGATGTGGCCGCTTTCGTCACTGATTGCTGAGCTCTTGTCTAAACACAGATTGGGTGAGAGCCCTTGTATGCAGCATGGTCAAGAAAGATTTACTGGGCATCTGGGGCAGTCTCACAAAGCAGGGCATCCAAAACCGGGATCCAGGGAAAGGGACAAAAGCTGTGCAGTGAGGTAGAGACAGATTAGGAAATACCTACTCCAAGTGTGAGTAAAGTTTGGAAAGAGCTTGCCAAATTAAAATAAATGACTCTCTCAAAATTTCACTGGAGCTGGCATTTAACTTTTTTTTAGTTCTACTAGTTTTAGTATACACTGTCAGTCAAATGTTTTAGAACAATTCTAACAGTTTTTTTTACAATAACACATTTCTAGTGAAACCAAAAATATGAAAGTTGGTAGGGCTGCGGTAGATGTTCCCCTTCGATGGGGGGGGGGGGGGGGGGCCTATTGTTCTAGAGTTGATTTTTCATGACTGGGCGGCATGGACAGTTGGGTCATGTTTGGTCTTCTGCCAGGTGCATTGTCCCTATCCTGATTGTCCCTGTCCCATTGTCACTGTTGCTCTCTACCCATGGCCAGAACTACACAGTCCATGATCCGCTATGTGTAAGCCGTATAAGATTTTCATATATATACATATAAGTCGGCTACCCTGTTGGTAACAGTATTGGGCATGTTTTATTAAATGCCATCAGATTTTTTTGCTTACAGGGGGTGACAGGTTAGAGGGGGGCGCTTCTGCACCCCGGGATGTGGAGGTGCCCGCCACGCCCGCTGTAGTCATCCTCTGTTACTTTAACTGTTGGTTGAAATGTTCTGAATTATTAGCATTCAAAACTATTTAAGCTTTTCGGTGGAGGTCAGTTAGCCGCCACCTAGCTCTCGGTTTGTGTTGTTTGTTCCCCCCTGGCCACCTGATTTTGGGAGGAGACGGGGGAAAGCTACTTTACCTATATTAAGACATTCTTAATGGGTTAAGGGGAATTTGTATCCACCCAGTAATTAAAGCTAAGAAGTTCAGGGTCTAGACACACCTCACCTTAGTAGGAGTAGTGTAGGGTGGGTTAGAGTTTAGGTAAGTATTCGCTTATCAAGTTTACGGTGGTTACAGTTCTTTTTTTTTCTATAGTTGTTACGTGTATTGTATGTTTGGCGGTGAGTAATCCTCTGATGGATAGCAGATCTCATACTGGTAATATTAAGGTCATCTCCTGGAACGTGATTCTGCAACATGAGCAAAAAATATTCAAATTTGGTAGCAAAGTGGATGGCTAATGGCATACCTTGCTAGAACTGACCCCCTTAGCAGCAATCCCTAGGCTATCAGATGGGTCAGGTGAAATTTTGGTCCACCCAATAGGATCCAATAGGATATTGCACGGGCCTTTCAGGAATTCTATTCTAGTCTGTACTTCTCCAGAACGAAATTTTCCAAACAGGAGCTACTTGACTACCTGGCTCTGGTCACCCTCCTGGCCCTGTCGCCCAACCAGGCACACACCTTGGACTCCCCTATAACTGTGGATTATTTAAGATTAGTACTGAGAGACTTACCCAGGCACAAATCATCAGGCATAGACGGCTTACCGGTCAAATGGTACTTTATATACAAGGACAGTGGCTGAATTTGCAAAGGTGGATGAGGGTTGCCTGTGGGCTCAAAAAGGCCTCAAATATATCCATCAGCTCTTCTCAGACAGGGCCTTCAAGTCGTAGACAGATGGAAATGGAGTTTCAAATTACAGGGGACTAGCTCTTTCGATACCTGAAATGCAGACATGCCGCAAGGGCGCAAGGGGGACACAGCAGTTTTGGGAGTAACAGAGACTGAAACGCCCTTTTTAAAGAAAAATGTCATCAGCACGTCTCTATTAGGGACATAATAACTGGATAAAAGGGAACTCATGAAGCATAGGTGGGCGAACATGGTGTAAGACCTGTCAGGTAGAGGTGGGGGACTTCTGTCATATGACATGGGGATGCTCCCACATACAGGTTTTCTGGGATGTTATTTTGGATTTTAGCTTTGATAATCTGCACCTCCCCAGGGTCAAGAGCTTGAGAGCGTGCTTAATGGGAATCTCCACAGACCTGCACTTAGGAAATACAAATTTATTATTATTTATCCGTTTATTGCTCTTCTATGCAAGAAAATGTATTGCTGTTAAGTGGAGGGACCCTGACCCCCCCCCCCCCCTCGTCACAATGTGGATGTATTGTCTACATCTTTAATAAAAAGGTGGTAGCCAGTACAGCTTTCTATCCTATCAAAAGGCACTCCTGAAAAACTCTAACAGGAAGAGGTCTGGCAAAGAAAATGCCACTACAAAAATCAGATGGCAACTTTTGGAGAGTCAATGATTTTCTAGTATATGGAGCAGAGATTTCTATCTTGATCATCATCTGCTGGTTGGCTTAGTCTATGCTTCACATTCCTGAGCTCACAGCTTTAACCCAGCCTCTTTTAAGATTCAATTCACCCTCTTCAGATATGAGAGGATCAAAACATTGTTTTCCAGTAGCTAACTGCCAGGGCTCTCACCTGGGAAGAGATGTATGTTGCTACTGCTGCCTGATTTTTCAAGCCCTGCTATATGGAGAGAAGGTTAGCTTACCCAAGTCAGTGTAGGGATTCTAAGATTTGTAGGTAAAAGCTATACTAAAGTACTTTACTTGAAAACCAGGAAAGCTGCTCCCACTTGAGCAACATAGGGCCACATGAATATAAAAAACTTGGAAACAGCATGCTGATAAGTAAATCACAGGTATGGGGGCTTAATCCTAATACCCCCAAAAATTAAGTTTGTTGAAGAGATGTTGGGAGAGGAAGCTCCAAAATGGCCGCTACCTTTCTTTTCCAACTGTGCCAGGCTGTTGGTCCAGTTTAAGTCTGTAAATATTTACACAAATGAAAAATTAAGGCGTTCTAAAACTTTTGACCAGTAGTGTAAATTATCAGTGCAATAGCAGTTGTTTGATGGCTCAAGCTCCACTCTTTCTATCAGCAAAGATCTTTATCTCCTGATGTAAACACTAATTACTCACTTTAATCTTGGATAAGCTGCATTTAGGAACACGGAGTGTGAAGTAGAACTTGCTGTTGAATATTGATTTAATTTTTGGTTCACTAAACATTCATGCCTTTCACTTTAATTTCATTCTAATGACTGATGAGTAGCCCTGTTTGGTAAAATAAAAATTGAGAAGTCTGCTTTTTAAAAGATATCTTCCAACAAACATAACTGCATTATCATTTAGACCCAACAAACTGATCACTATAGAGAGTCATTAACATTCAGACATGGCGGACAATTAATGCAGTGGACGTGCAGTGGGACAGCATTCTGTCTTGGAGGGCATTGAAGACAGCCACAGAACAATCCAGTGCTCGTTCTCCGATATTGCTACATTTTTAAACACCAGAACGGGACGAAGGAGCTAAGGGACAACAAGTGAGTATAGATTTGTTTTTCTCCCAAGACAATTCCTTTAAGGCTGAAATTAGAACAAGGGTGCACTTTATAACAATCGATTTGCAGTATACATTCTTTGTATCAAGAAGGAACATTTTGGTAGTCTTTGTGCAGTTGCAGTTTTTTACAGTGCACATACAGAAGGCAAAATCCTGTACAAGCTCACATCCCAAACTCATTTCCAGGCATAATAACAGACGCAGGAGTTCTTCTTATCATTTCACCTCTGGTGCCTCAACTCTTTGGTCAGCTCTTCCACTGTGGAGAAACACAGTGCAAGTACAGTAAATATATATTATTATAACAGGAACAATATACACACTGGTAGAGAATCATTAAATTGGACCTAATCCCTTCCTGTCAACGCTTGTCCCAGGGAGGGTTCTGGTTCACAGAGACAATAGACTTAATTATATGATCCTTCACATCATTGGTGAGCTCTGCCATCAGATAAATACTCACCGTTTCTTAGAAAAGCTTAATCCTGGGAGGTTGGTGGAAACAGCAGCAGCCAAACCTTCTTCAATAAGTGGCTTAGTTGCATTGGGTAACTATTCCCTGTACCCCTTTTTACAGGGCCACACCCATTCTTGCTATTGTAAAGATCTTTAAAGCAGAACTTCACTAATCTAGTAACCTCCCCCCCGTCACCCTACCCTGGAGATGAGGCAGGACGAGGGTTAATAAAAATGGATGCAGCTTTGTCTTTTTTCCTGCAGCCGCTGCTGGAGCTCGGGCGAAGCGTGTAGACGCCTGCCCCTAAGGTATGGGCTTTTTTTCTTTGTAACCCCCCCCCCCCCATACTGCCTCCTCGTTAGGGTAGGGTGGCAGGGCGAGCTGGGGGGGAGCTCAGCAGATGAGTGAAGTTCTGTTTTAATTGTAGAGCAGGGGTTTCCAACCTTTTTTTCATCAAGCACCATTTTCTAATTACCTTTTAATAAGTATCAACTGGATGGTACATATTGATTGTCAATGAACAACACAAAACAATTAAAAGTGCATAAAACACAAGAGAAATACACAGACACATTTTTATCACCTTTTGGAGCAGTTTTGTACAGGAATAGTTAAAGCGGACCAAAGGTCAAAAATAATTTAAACCAGACCAACAGAACAAACAGGGCATATGCATCCCTTTCCAAGGCAATTCAGATTTCTGTACATAAAAAATTCATTAACCTTTTTCTAACTCCCGCTGTGGTAAATTTTAAAAACAAAATGGCGGCTCATGCATCTGCATGCTGCCTGCAAACAGGAGGTGCTGCTGGGTTTTCTGCTACCGTGCATTGTCAGTTATGTCAGTCAAATCCAGGCAGTACCATGGCTGAGATGCTGCGAGTGGAAGCTCCAAACCATTTTCATCGAGGCAGATCTTTTTTATACATTTATATAAACAGCTCCCTTGTTTGTAACTTACCTTCTCCATAGTAGGTCTTGTATCAAATGAGTCTGTGAGCCCATGACATCTACCTGAGTCATTGGAATTCAAAGGTGGAAAGGGCTAACAGGCCCTGGTTTTAAGCAGCTTGTTTCCCAATGGTCACTGTCCCAATAAAAGAAGCCCCGCCCCAGTCCACTATGCCCATGATAGCCATTAAAGTGCACTAGTAGTGTTTATAAGGCTCGATTCAGATAGACAAAAAAATACTTTCGTTTTAGTGCCGATCTGTTTTTATTTTAAATGTTTCCGCTCTCGTATAAGTGTGCGAGCGATTCTATGCATGCATTGCAATCCTTCTGTAAAGTTTCCGTCCATTCGTAAGGCAGATTACGAATACGAGGATGTCATTTTCCAGCGTGACTTTTCCGTTTCATTTTCCAGCGTGACTTTTCCGTTTCATTTTCACATGTTACAACGTAGGCTTTTGTTTTTGCCCTTTTCCCATCGTATCCTCCCACGAATCCTTTCTGTTTCCCTTTTGCAATAAATAATCGTCCAGACGGAAATCCTTACGATCTTGCGCCTGCGCACTACAAACTAAACTCATTAAAGTGCTCGCCTACATATTTGCCACCCTCACTTCTACTACAATGTTTAGCTAAATCACTTAGCACTATCCTCCATCTTCCCTTTTGGACCCTTAAAGCTCACCCAAACCACTTCGGGGTTAGGTTCTTCTTCCATTTTAGCCCCCTAAAACGTACCCAAATCACTTCTCGGTCATGTGAATTTTTATCTTTAAATATTTCTGGGCCCATTAGTTTTGTGTAAATGTATTTTGTAAATGAAATTACACTGAAACATTTTTTTTTATTCCATCATAAAATATAAAATCTTAAAAAATGTTGAAAATTTCTAATTTCTACAACTATAAAAAACTAAATACATAGCAATGGCAGGCCACAGAACATTAATCTTCATCTGTGGTCCCCAACGAGTCGCGCAGCTCCTGCATCTCGCCCACCAACTGAAGGACCCTGACACTCAGTTGTGCCACTCTGGCACGTGTGGTCCCTGTTAAAAAACGTAAATTAAAATATTGGTATAACCTTGTTGGGGTCATACTGCAATGCCCCCCCCCCCCCCCCCCCCCCGCCGTATGGTCCAAACACCTAAATCTGGACTTCAAAAGCCAGAGGGCCCTCGCCACCACGGCCCGGGTTTTGCATAGTGCCCGATTAGAGAACCCCTGGCCCACATTCTGCAGGCAAAGAACGGGCATCAGGAGCAAGGGAAGGAGTGGATATCCAGAATCCCCTGAAAGAATTTAAAAATACTAACATAAAATACACATTCTAAGCTACAATACTGTTTAACATATCATCAAGGGCTAAAAACAGCCATAGGTTAAGACATGAGTCATCAACTATATTCATTGCCATACAGTGAAAATGGATTGATGGAATGTGAGCAAACTTACCCAGGAGCCATCCACCAGATAATTCTCCTGACTCAAACTGACGAAATTAGCCGGAGCTCTGCAATATATAAACATCATGGGACGACCCTGGATGCCCTGCAAGAACACTGAGGAATCGCAGAGCTGGACCAAACACTGCTTGTATGTTGTGCGAGTGGCACATCTTGCGGTTCCTGCAACCAAATATAAAATAATTACACGAAGCAAAGGTAACCGACTAAAACAAGAACTCCTACAACAAATTAAGATTCAAGTTCAACAATCCAAATATAATTCACAAAGGACATAAGTCTAAAAAAATATAGCAATTATATGGATGTGTGGGAAAAATACAATTTTGTGATTACTCACCTGTAAAATGGGTATTATAAGTATGTCTCACACCCTGCTTCGGAAATATTAATTACACGTGGGTTATGGTCCAGTAGAGGGAGAACTTCTGCAGAGATGACTAGAAAAAGAAGCCCCTCCCGGTCCATAAATACCTGGGACTTCCCACACATTCCCCAGTATAAGAAAGCAGTAATGGGACCAGGAAGAGCCAATAAAATCTAAGAGAAAAAAGTTTCACCATATCGAGGATCCAAGATACAACTCAGGGTGGGACGAAGCAGGGTGTGAGACATACTTATAATACCCATTTTACAGGTGAGTAATCACAAAATGGTATTATTCCAAGTATGTCTCACACCCTGCTTCGGAAATATTAATTACACGTGGGACATCCAATAGCAGTGTCCAAATAAGGGTGGGGATCCCAACAGGCAATAGTGCACAAATTAAACCACTGCAGCTTGCAGAACTTTGCGGCCAAAAACAGCATCCGCTGAGGCCCGCACATCAACCTTATAAAAGTTGGTAAAAGTATGAACAGAAGACCAAGTAGCAGCCTTACAAACTTGTTCAACAGAGGCCTGGTGCTGAAACGCTCAGGAAGCCCCAACAGCATGAGTAGAATGAGCAGTGATCTGGAAAGGGGGATCCCTCCCCTTGGCAGAGTAGGCCCTAATAACGGCATGACAAATCCATTTACTAATGGTAGACTTGACGGGCGCCAAACCCTTTTCGGGCCCGGAGGGCACCACAAAAAAGGCGTCCGTCTTCCGGAATGGTGAAGTAGCCACCAGATAGTACTTTACACATCTAACGACATCCAGAGAGTGCAAAGCCCTCTCCTTGTCATTGCTAGGTTTAGGACACAATGAAGGAAGCACAATAGGCTTGATTCAGAGAGACAAAAAAAATACAATTCTGTGAAGTACTCACCTGTAGAATTGGTATTATACGCATACAGCACGTCCTGCTCCAGATATAGTAATAACATGTGGGTAATCCTCCGCCTCCGGCGCGGTGCACTACAGACATGTAGAAAACAAGCTCCTGCCGGCCCTACATATACCGAGGGACCTCCCACAAATCCCCAGCATTGAAAAGCAGTGAGAAGGAGAAGCCAGGAGGAACCAACCACCCAGAAACAGGCAATAATATCAATGATAATAATCACCATACAGGGGATCCAGAACAAGTGAAACCAGGGTGGGGTGGAGCAGGACGTGCTGTATGCGTATAATACCAATTCTACAGGTGAGTACTTCACAGAATTGTATTATTCTAAGCATACAGCACGTCCTGCTCCAGATATAGTAATAACATGTGGGACATCCAATAGCAGTGTCCATAAAGTAGGGTGGGATCCTCGTGAAAAAAGGGCACAGCCAACAGTAAAAGCGCTGTCACCCGCAACCATGCTACCAAGAGCAACGAGAGCAAGGCTCTAACCTCAACCTTTGAACCTGTAAAGGGAGAACTTGAACACAAGCAGCGGACAAGCCAGCATGCTCAACAGAAGTTAGTGCTGAAAGGCCCAGGCCAAGCACAAGTAGTAAGAGAGCAAAACAACCGAGAGAGAAGAGTAATCTTCCCTTAAAAGAACAGGCCAGAGAAAAGGCCTAACCACGCTCATGCAAGGAGAGTAGCCGTGGCAACCTTAGAAGTCTCCCCAGCGGGGAATATGAACCCTGGTCTCAAGCGAGACCTGCAGGAATCCTGAAAACAACAACACTCAGCACGAGCCAAAACGTTTACTCTAGGCTCAGAAGGACAAAACCAACCAAGCGATGCCTATCCGAGGGCACCTACACCCGTGGAGGCAATCAGGGCATAATCCCTACCAGGGACAAGAAACGGACCAGGAAATCTCCAACACCTGGAGGGGAAGACAGATCCCCTTAGCTCAAGGTATATCAAGACAGTAGCCCCGAGACCGGAGGATCTGGAATAAGGGAGAATCAAAAACACCACCTGAAGCCGAACTCGGCATAGTGCGGAGCATCCCCCTCTCTCATGGAGTACAGATATGTAAACAATATATATATATATATATATATATATATATATATATATATATATATACTGACCATGACTGATAACAGAGTCATCCTTTATGGCCCATTTATGACTGGAGCAACCGCCCCAGAAGAGCGATATGGTTTAAGGAACAGGTCAGAAGAACCTGAATAAAACCCAAGGCAACCAGAAGAGCGATATGGTTTAAGGAACAGGTCAGAAGAACCTGAATAAAACCCAAGGCAACCCTTAGCAGGGCATCAGATTAAGTAAACCCCCTAGAGGAGGCAAGAATTCCTCAAGGAATGTACCTGAGCAAACCCTGATGAATGCTCAATACAGAAGATTGGAATATACCTCTGTAGTAGGCCAACAGGGCGAGCCCTGAACCTTCACAGAACTAAGTTGGGGAGCAAACACCAACCATGCTGTAATAATTCAAAAACCCCAAGAACAGAGAACTTCCAGCAGGGGAGAGAGCTGGACCCCGCCAAGCAATACAGGTACAACATACCCTAAGATAGATGGCAGGAATAGAAGAAGAGGAAGAGGAGGAAGCTAAATACTAGCTCTCCTGGAAACAAGACACCCAGAGATATGCCATCTCCGGCAGGGCGAGGAACCAACTGGTCTATCTCCAAATTAGACCCTGAAGATAGGGGCGAAATAGAAAAGAGCCTGACTATGCGGAACAAACCTCGTGAGAGGGCGTACAGGCCCACTGTCCTCAGCAGAAGCCTCCGCGGACAACACCCCCCTGGGCCACCCAGGCCCCCGGCATGACGGCTCCCCCTGCCTGGCAGGGCGAAGAAAATAAGCCATATCGAGTATAATGTCCAGCCAGAGCATACTAGGTCCCAAAGGACAAGGTTAGGCCAATCTAGGCCAATACTAAAGGGCAGAACCCCTGTGATCGTGGCCAGAGCCCAACAGGTCCATAACAGTAGGAACTCAGAGGGCCAATAGATTACCTCCTACCAAAGGAGGACATCCATCAGAGACTAAAGCGATAAAAAGCAAGGGATGTTAATTCCCACATAGATCAGAATCAGAGCCTTCCTGGAAGTAACCACTAGTCCCGAGACTTAACCAGGAAGAAGGGGACAGGCCACTGTCCTACGGCAGACCACAAACCCCCAAATAGATAGGCCCTGAAACGGAGAAATCCAGCAAGATAGAGCCCGCTGAAGGCTCGCTGTGGCAACGACACCATAGGTAAATGGACCCCCTTTTAGGGGCCTACCTAGGAACCACTGGGGGTTTCAGAAGAAACAAGCCCCCCCAACCTGCACGATTTGGTACCCAAGGTGACCACCAACAGGTGGGCAGCAAGAAAGGAGAGAATGCCCCCCGAGGCATTTTTAAAAATAACTCTCAGAAGATCAGCAACCTCAACTAGGAGGAAGGTGCACAGACTTAGGTCCACACTGCTGGACCCCTGTCCGGAATAACAACCTAAGGTGCTGCAGAACCTAAGGGCACTGAGAATAAGGGACGTCATCTGCACAGCCACCAACGGCCATCCCAGGAGCAATACTGCCAGGTGACAGTAAGGAGATAGCAAATAAGGTCAGAGACCTTGCCCCAGAAAAGCCTTAAATTCCAAGCAAAAAAGGGGGCACTAGCCGACCCAATTCTAATGGCATCCTAGGAAACTGGAGGATGGAACAAAAAAGGTAGGATCTGAGGCCACTAAGCCTATCCAAACAACTCCCTCTCGGGAGATATAAGGAACCTGAAGGGTCCCTTTGTGGCTGCCCCTTGGTCTCGTTCGAGACATCACTCCCAAACCGAGCTAGCGAAACACCAGGAGCGTGAGAGGGGCCCGATAACCCGGCCACAATCAGTAGTGAAGACTACCAACACCAAGCTGTAAAGGCCACAGTGTCCAAGGACACCTGGGAGCCCAATTAAGCATCGTAACACTCCACGGACGGCCATAGGCCCCGCGGTTTATAGGGTGCCGACGGTCCAACTCGGATCAAGCCTGAATGCCTATAGATTGCCGAACCCAAGAAGGGTTAGAATGGGTTAGAATGGGCGACCCCCTCATCCTCAGGGGGAATGGGGGGCGAACTGGTGTAGAGGCCTCTGCCTCCATCCGTTAAGGGCGTCCAGCCAAGGAGCCCAGGCCTAGCAGACCAAGGAAGGCCTGCACCCATACTTGAAGAAAAACGGGACCGGAGGCCCCATGACCGACTCAGGGACGGACACCCAGCAAACACTGTCCCACATCCGGAGGAACTACCTCCCAACTCCACCAGAACGAGGCAAGAAGCCTCCCGATAGGAGCAAGGTGCTGTGGCCATCCCCTCACCCAAGCGGGTGAGGGCGTCCCATCATGCTTGTGGGGTTTCGATGAAGGATTTGGACTTGGCCCGGCCGGAAGGTCCCGGGCGTTGTCTGCCACTCCCTGGGCAGGAGACTGAACCAGGCCCCGCAAAGGGCGTCCCTGGTTCCTGCTTAACACTAAGGTATGGAGGTGGAGGGGTATCTCTGCTCCGAGGGGGCCTGGACGGCCGCTCCTGATTGGGTGAATTGTCCTCTTTCCCAAATAGGTCCAGACGGGCCCCAAACAGGCGATGCCCCCTAAAGGGGAGCCCCGTTAGAGTCCTTTTAGCGTCATCGTCTGCCCCCCACTGTCGCAGCCAGAGCAGTCGGCAAATAGCTATCATTTGGGCTGAGGTCCTTGCACACATTTTGATGGTGTCATCCAGAGCTAAAAGGATAAATTTAACAAAAATGTCGCAGCTGGAGAGTGCGTTAAACACCTCCCAGGGTAAATCTTCAGGTTGATGCTCAAGAATCTTACTTATGAGGGTCCTAGCGGCCACCGCAGTAATGGCCGCGGCACAGACAGGACGTAACGCCGATCCTGCACAAGCAAAGGCGTGGGAAGCCAGCCTATCAATGCGCCGTTCCTCGGCGTCCCGCAGGGTGCTGTAAGCCGGAGCTGTAAGGAAAGGGGGGTTAGGAACCCCAATAATCGGGGCGTCTACCACTGCAGACGAAGCCCAACAATCAAACATCTCTGGGGAAAAAGGGTATTTCCAAACCCAATCCTCTGGGGCCCCTTGAAGTTTAGTGGGGCAATCCCATTCCTTAAGTACAAGAGCATGAAAGTGGGCCTACTCGAGAAATTCCAAGCGCGCAGGCGCTGTATGGAACCGCTCCCCTCTCGGTCTGGGGACCGCACCCGGGGGCGAAATAGATAGGGCCTCAAAAATCCTGAGCAACATACCACCGACGTCAAGCTGGTCCCAGTCATCCTGACCAGCTTCATCCTGACCCCTCTGCCTCTCAACAGAGGAACCCGGGTCAGAGAACAGGTCTCCATCTTCAGAAGGAGCACTATCACACAGAGAAGAGGACTCCTCCGAGCGCATAGCACAGGCCCGAAGCCGGGGGAGTCCCGGGGCCGTTGTCTGCCAGGACCCACATGCCCGGACAACCCTTCAACAATCTGGTTAAGCGTGGGTCGTCTAGAAGAGACGTCTATTTGTAACTCCCCGCTTGTACATGACTCAACGGGAGTGAGATTTAGGCAAGAGGAAAGGGGAGAGAGGGAGCGAGGTGCAACCACAGGCGCCGTTCGCAGGTCCAGCGTCTGCTCGGCACATGGCGCGCAGACCCGTGCCCCGTCAGCATCAGCATGGGGGAGACCACACGCTACACACAGCCGGTCTTGTCCCAGCGGGACCCCGGTAACACAATCCTGAGATGCCTCCATATGGTGATTGTCAAGACACAGTATGCCCGTAGGGATTTATGCTATAAGCAACCCTGGATGCCCCAACGACCCGCTGATCAATGTGGGAGAACTGTAGTAAGGCCCGCTAAATACTTATATTAATATATATATAAATGTATATAAGAGGCCGGGAAAAGCCACTGGTGCTCAGCGTCTGAAAGACATAAATGGGAAAGAAATGTCAGGGCCATGCGCAGCTGGACAGAACATATAAATACGGGAGTCGCCTGCGAGGGCACTTAGAGATCAAGTGGAGAGGAGGAGACCGCCACCACGCGCGCGCGAAGCTCAGCAAAATGGCGCCCAGCGAACCTCGAAGGGCGGGCTAAATGCTCTGCCGTGACGCGGAGCGCGCCGAACCAAGGCCCCGCCCACTCCAAAGAGCGCGAAGCTCTGAGGTAAAAGTAAAAGCAAGGATACAACCACACGCTTAAGGATTCGTAGAGAACCGTTTCATCCAATAAAGTAATGACACCACAGCATCTAGATGACGTAGCAAACTACGTACAAGCATACGGCGGCGGCCGAAGAAAACGTTGTAAGGAGCAAGCAGCGCAGCTCTGACATCGTGGTTAATAAAGGGCAGAAATAAGGCCATAAGCATGACATACCGGTACGCTGGGACCGTCACACACATACCCCCCCACCTTTCTTTTCCCCCTACTAGATGGGGAAATGAGGAAGGATGGCGACCCTCGCACAGGGTCCAGCGCTACTCGGGGTAGGGGCAAAAATGCGGCAGGGGCATCCACAAGAGGCTAACCATCGGCCTAAACCGCCTACCCTATGGTGGGGGATTGCGGTGGAGCATGGCTCCGTTAAGCACCAAGGTGCTGCCTACCTTCACCCGACCAATGCAGCCCAGGCTGGGAGGCATATTCTTACACAAGAGGAAGGGTGGAAATAGTCCCGCAGGGCCTCGGGCTGTAAGCCCCGCTCGCCTGCGAGAGTGTGATACATCATGTCTTTGCAGTTCCAGCACTGCAGAGAAATCTGGGGATTTGTGGGAGCTTGTTTTCTACATGTCTGCAGTGCACCGCGCCGGAGGCGGAGGATTACCCACATGTTATTACTATATCTGGAGCAGGACGTGCTGTATGCTTAGAATAACTTCCATTTTCGTGGCGATCTGTTTTTTTTGTGAAATGTTTCCGTTCTCGTATGAGCGATTCTATGCATGCATTGAAAACCTTCTGTAAAGTTTCCGTCCGTTCGCATGGCAGATTACGAATACGAGGATGTCAGTTTCCATCGTGACATTTCCGTTTCATTTTCACATGTTACAATGTAGGCTTTCGTTTTTGCCCTTTTCCCATCGTATCCTTCAACAAATCCTTTACGTTTCCAGTTCGATTCTGTTTCCCTTTTTCAATAAATATTCGTCCAGACGAAAATCCTTACTATCTTGCGCCTGTGCACTACAAACTTAACTCATTAAAGTGCTTGCCTACATATTTGCCACCCTCACTTCTACTACAATGTTTAGCTACACCACTTAGCACTATCCTCCATCTTCCCTTTTGGACCCTTAAAGCTCACCCAAATCACTTCTCGGTCATGTGAATATTCATCTTTAAATATTTCTGGGCCCATTCGTTTTGTGTTAATGTATTTTGTAAATGAAATGACACTGTAACATTTTTTTTTTTTTTGGATTCCATCATAAAATATAAAATTTTTAAAAATTTAGAAAATTTATAATTTTTACAACTATAAAAAACAAAATACATAGCAATGGCATCCCACAGAACATTATTCTTCATCTGTGGTCCCCAACGAGTTGCGCAGCTCCTGCATCTCGCCCACCAACTGAAGGACCCTGACACTCAATTGTGCCACCCTGTTAAAAAACTTAAATTAAAATATTGGTATAACCTTGTTGGGGTCATACTGCAGTGCCCCCCTCCCCCTGTATGGTCCAAACACCTAAATCTGGACTTCAAAAGCCAGAGGGCCCTCGCCACCACGGGCCGGGTTTTGCATAGTGCCCGATTAGCGAACCCCTGGCCCGCATTCTGCAGGCAAAGAATGGGCATCAGGAGCAAGGCCAGGAGTGGATATCCAGAATCCCCTGAAAGAATTTAAAAATAATAACATAAAATACACATTCTAAGCTACAATATTGTTTAACATGTCATCAAGGGCTAAATACAGCAATAGGTTAAGTCATGAGTCATCAACTATATTCATTGCCATACAGTTAAAATGGATTGATGGAATGTTAGCAAACTTACCCAGGAGCCATCTCCCAGATCATTCTCCTGACTCAAACTGACGAAATAAGCCGGAGCTCTGCAATATATAAGCATCATGGGACGACCCTGGATGCCCTGCAAGAACACTAAGGAATCGCATAGCTGGACCAAAGACTGCTTGTATGTTGTGTGAGTGGCACATCTTGCGGTTCCTGCAACCAAATATAAAATAATTACACAAAGCAAAGGTAGCCAACTAAAACAATAACTCCTACAACAAATTAAGATTCCAGGTCAACAATCCAAATATAATTCACAAAGGACATAAGTCTAAAAAAATATAGCAATTATATGGACGTGTGGGAAAATAAATGTTTACATGCTAAGGACTAATTAAGGTCAGCATTAAAATGCATCTAGAAGGCATACATGAAATGTATTGATTCAGGTATGCATTGCTAGACAATTTATGGCCTTGGCCATGCTGATACATGCAATGCCTTGGTGCTAAAGGTGCGCAGACTCCTCCACATAGCTGCAAAACATGTTCAACAATAGCAATCCGAGCCCTGAAAGGTCCCGTAAGTGGATCGGAAATGAAATGGATTTATAGGGTGGTGGTCCGTCGGAAATCAGCTCTCTAAATCAGACAGAAACCCATCCCAACAACGGAAGTTATGTGAACGAACGAAAAATTTCTGATTTTGTTTGGAAAATGATCCGAACTAACGGAAATGCTCCGATTTGCTTCCGTTCATCGAAAGCGCATTCCCGAACGTTCGTACGAATGAAAAATGAACGAAAAAAAGCAAAAAAATTACAAACACCCACCAAAACTTTCACAGACAGCTACGGAAATCCGGACGAATGTGTCTCTGAATCGAGGCTAATGTCCTGATTGAGGTGAAAAGCAGAGACAACCTTTGGCAGGAAGTCTGGTTTAAAGCAGAAAACCACCTTGTCCTGATGTCTCTCAAGGTAGGGGGCCTGAATAGACAGAGCCGTCAACTCAGAAACCCGTCGAACAGAGGTGATAGCTACTTTTAAGGTGAAAATGGATAGTGCAGCATCTTGCACTGGTCCAAAAGGAGGACCCTGAAGAGCAGACAACACCAAATTTAAATCCCAAACAGGCAACATGGGTTTGCGAGGAGGGCGCACATGAGTGACCCCCTGAAAAAAGGTCTTAACCAAAGGATGAAGAGTGAAAGATCTCTGAAAGAAAACTGCCAGAGCGGACACATGCCCCTTAAGGGTGCTAAGTTGAAAGCCCATGTCCAGACCATGCTGAAGAAACTCCAAAATCCGAGGAATGGAAAAGACCCGGCAAGGAAAGGCCCTAGCCTCACACCAATCAATGTAGGTCCGCCAGGTCCTGTAATAGATATTAGAGGAAGATTTCTTCCTAGCCCTGACGAGAGTCTGGACAACGGCCTCAGACAAACCCTTTTCCTTTAAGATGAAGGTTTCAGTAGCCACGCCGTCAACGCCAGCATTTGTAAATTGTGGTAACAAAGCTGACCTTGTGTGATCAGATCCGGAACCAGAGGCAGCCTGAATTGATTGACCGCCAGCCGGACGACATCTGCGAACCACACCTGTCTTGGCCACCTTGGGGCCACCAGGATTGCTGGCACACCCTCTTGAGCCAGCTTGCGTACCACCTTGCCCACCATGGGAAAGGGAGTAAACAGATACAGGAGACCGAGCTCCCGCCAGGACAGAGACATGGCATCCACTGCCAGAGCCAGAGGGTCCTGGGAAAGAGACACAAATGCCGGAAGCTTGTGATTGTGACGAGAGGCAAACAGATCCACCTCCGGCCTCCCCCACCTGCTACAGAGGGATAGAAATACCTTGTTGCTGAGGGACCATTCCCCCCGGTTAGAGGTTCTCCTGCTCAGGGAGTCCGCTTCCAGGTTCTCCACCCCTGGAATGTAGACTGCTGAGATGCATGGAACATTGCTCTCGGCCCAAGCAAGAATCAGAGACACTTCCCGGAGGGCACTCCTGCTGTGAGTCCCTCCTTGGTGATTGATGTAAGCGACCGCTGTCCGATTGTCGGAGCGAACATGAACTGGTAAGCTCTGAAGGTGATGTGTCAGGTGCGACAGTACCAACCGAACCGCCCTCAGCTCCAGAATGTTGATGGGGATATGGGCCTACTGAGGACCCCACAGCCCCTGGAACTGATGTTCCCTCCAGAAGCCTCCCCAGCCTGACAGACTGGCATCCGTGGTGACCGTCTCCCAACAGGGCGCAAGAAAAGACCTGCCCCCCAGGAAATTCCTCTGGCCCATCCACCACTGGAAGGACTGCGGGCCAAGAGGTGACAGAACAAAAGTCTGATCCAGCGACAGAGAACATTTGTCCCAAACCGATAGAAGATGGAGCTGAAGGGGTCTCATGTGAAAATGAGTAAATGGCACTGCCTCGAAGCAAGCCACCAGCCTCATGCATTGCCTGATGGACGGACAAGGGCTGGACAGAAGAAAATGAATAAGAGCCTGAAGAACATCCACCTTCGGCTGGGGTAGGAACACCATGGTTTGAATGGTATCCAGAATCATGCCCAGGAACGAAGCCACCCTTGACGGGGATAGAGGGACTTGGGGAAATTGATTACCCACCCGAACCTCTCCAGCGTTGTCACCACCGTTGTGGTGTCCAGCTCCGCCTGGTGGAGAGAGGATGACGTAATGAAAAGGTCGTCCAGATAAAGCAAGATACGAATGCCCTGGACTCTGAGAAGGGCCATCATGCCCGCCAAAACCTTGGTGAACACCCTGGGCGCCGAAGTCAGCCCGAAGGGAAGAGCCACAAACTGGAAGTGCTGGTTGTCTACCACGAACCTGAGGAACCCTTGGTGTCTCGGGAAGACCGGCACATGAAGGTAAGCTTCCTTGATATCTATTGAGGTCATAAAGTCCCCCGGATGCAGTGAGTCGACAGCAGAGCGCAGAGTCTCCATGAAAAATTTTTGGTTCTGATGAACCGGTTGAGAGGTTTCAAGTCCAAAATGGGTCTTATGGAACCATCTTTTTGGGCACCGTAAAGAGGTTGGAATAGTAACCCAAACCTCTCTCTGTGGGGGGAACCGGACAAACTACCCCCATATCCCAAAGGTTTTGCACCGCCAGAAAAAGGCCCTGTGCCACCCGTGGGTCCGTCGGAACCCGGGACCTGATGAATCTGGGAGGAGGCCGGCATGCAAACTCCAGCTCCCGGATCCAGACGTCTGTGACCTCTAGGCACCAGACCTGAGCAAAGAGCCGCAGCCATCCCCCCACCCGCAAGGGTGAGGGCGCCCCTTCATTGCTGAGCGGGCTTGGCAACGGATTTGGGTTTAGTACCCCAGGAAGTCCCAGGTCGGGCACGTCCTCTGCCCCTGCCCCAGGCATCCCCTCGGAATGCAGTGAAATACATTCCCCTGCTTGACCGAGAGCCACGAAAGGAGGGGTTGAATGAGCCCGAACCCTGAAAGGGCCGGCGCTGCTTCTTGCGTTGAGGTAACTTACCCCCTTTGGCAACAGAGTCTAAACGATCACCAAACAGGCGCAGACCCACAAAGGGAAGTCCTGCGAGCGCTTTCTTAGCAGCATTATCGGCCGCCCACTGGCGCAACCAGACCAACCGGAGTATAGCAACCTGCAATACTGAGGTCCTGCTACACATACGGATAGTATCATCCAAGGCTGATAAGACAAAAGCAATGAACATCTCACAATGAGTCAAGGCTGTAAACTCCTCACTGCAAGGATCCAATTGGGAACCATCCAAAAGGCCCCTAATCAGAGCTCTAGTAGCCATGGCCGTGAGCGCAGAAGCACAAACCGGACGCAAGGCCGAACCCACACAAGCAAAGGCATGTGAAGCCAATCGATCGAGACGTCGGTCCTCACTATCCTTCAAGGTAGTGGAATCCGGGGTATGCACGACTGAAGTATTGGACAATCCCAGGACGGGGCGCGTCGACCTCTGGGCGTGTCGAACAATGTTTAACCACATCAACAGGAAAGGGATACTTCCTATCACACCCGTGAGGAATACCAGGGGGGCGGCTAGGCTTTTCCCATTCCTTACGGATCAGATTGTTAAAGTGCCTCTGATCCGGAAACTCCAAACGGGGTTTGGCGGTCCCAAAAAATTCCTCCCGTTGCGGAGGGGCCTCCGCAGGAGGTGAAATGGCAAGTACCTCAAAAATTTGAGTAAGGAGCATATGGGTATCGACAGTATCCCCGCGCTCTGGACCGGCATCAGCGCCGGGATACTGCCGATCCTCAGATGAGTCAGAGTCTGGGAAAAGTTCCCCTTCCTCGAGCGGGGAACAATCAGACCAGTCAAGTGGTTCCAAATCAACATAATCACAGGCCGGCGCCGCGGGCGCCAAGTGCCGTCTCTTAGCTGGGGCCTTCCTGGCCGCAGAGCTAGCAATCATTCTTTCAATTTTGGCCAGTCTTGCGCATACATCAGATTGCGACTCCCCACCGGTGACAACGTCACTTGGGGTCATAACCAGGCGTGGGGGTGTAGGTGATGACCAGCGGGGTAGAACCGTCCGCACGGGGCCCGGCTTGCCGCACAAGAGCCTGTTGTACACAAGGTATACAAATTTGCACATTATCCCCCAAAAGGGATGCCCCACATAGCACACATGACCAGGGTTGTCCCGAGGGGACCCTGAGTTCAGTATCCTGGGGAGCCTCCATATGGTGATTTTGTGATAGTCGCAATGATAAATGGGAATTACGCTATGAAGCTACCCGGGATTCTCCTTAGTGTCCGTAAGTGGGAGGATTTATAATCACACAGGGAACCTCAAATTGAACAAGGGACAGTGGACCGGGAGAAAAACCCCTCCTAATATAGTCAATAGTCCCACCTGAAAGACATAATAAGGGTACCCCTTTAATATATTGACAGGCACACAGATTCATGCATTAACATATGCATAGAGTAAAAGCATGTATAACATCATATTCACTATTGACCAGGTAATAACAGATATAAAAAATATATATATATAAATATATATATCCAATACATGTCTATGCCGACAAAAAAAAAAACCACACCTGACTACAATTGTATTTTGTCAAACATTAATGCATAAGAGATAAGGAAGCAAGGGGGCCCAAGGGCACTCATGATTGCCGAGGTCCCGGGAGACAGCAGTAATGGCGGCTCCAGGGAGTGTAAAGAAGGGCGGGCCAGTGCGGATTGCGCGCCGCACCTGGCCCCGCCCCCTACCGAGCCAGGAAGAGAGCACTCCCGGCCAACGAGAGGCAGGAGAAAGAGCGCGCCATTAGAAGGGGGCGGGCAGCATTGGGCCGCGCCGAGCGCCATGCCCCGCCCCCTCCCCTGACAGAGAACTAAGGCCGCGCTCCCCAGCAAGCTGCGGAGCCAGCCACGGAGACGGGACCGGCCCGCCGGCGCTACCGGGCGGGCGGCGACGGTGAAAAAAGAAAATTAAAAGACACAAAGCACTCACCACAACCACGCTGGCAAGGACTAATTAAGGTCAGCATTAAAATGCTTCAATAAGGCATACATGAAATGTATTGATTCAGGTATGCATTGCTATACAATTTATGGCCTCGGCCATGCTGATACATGCAATGCCTTGGTGCTAAAGGCGCGCAGCCTCCTCCACAAAGCCGCAAAACAACAATAGCAATCCGAGCCCTCAAAGGTCCCGTAAGTGGATCAGAAATGAAAAGGATTTATAGGGTGGTGGTTTGTCGGAAATCAGCTCTCTGAATCAGACGCAAGCCCATACCAACAACGTAAGTTATCTGAACGAACGAAAAATATCAGATTTTGTTTGGAAAATGATCCAAACTAACGCAAATGTTCCGATTTGCTTTCGTTCATCGAAAGCGCATATACGCATTTTCCCGAACGTTCGTACGAATGAAAAATGAACGAAAAAAAGCAAAAAAATGAACACCCACTGAAACTTTCACAGACAGCTACGAAAGTCCAGACGAATGTGTCTCTGAATTGAGCCTATAGTTCTGATTTATCATGGCTGACCTTAATATTGTTACTGACTGTTGACCCTTAGGGCCATTTCAGGACTAGGTGAAAAAACTTTACTTTAGGTGTGAAATAAATAGGAGAGTTCCATTTAGACCTGGTGCTCAATCATCCCCAATGTATACACTGAACCTGAAAGGCAGTTTTACTTCCCAAAAAGTAGTGCACTTTTTTACCCTGGTGCTGAATCACTCCTTGAATTTAGCACAAGGGGTAAAAAGTGCAGTATCTTTAGGGATGATGATGTGGCCCTTGACCTACTGGGGAAAGAAGGAGGGGTTAATAGATCAGATGTGCAAAGGGAACTGAAAAGGTGTATGGTAAGTATGGGAGATTACATGCAATGTGATATAGGAGGGGAGAATTTGTAAATAAGCAATGACAGTGGTGGTTTGGAGAAACGCAGTGACAGTGATTGTACAACACCACCCCTGGGTGATAATTGTATGCTTCACATTGGTGGGAGGTTAGTTAGGTGGGGTATTGGGAACATGGTTAAGATTTGGGACTGATGAGGGAGGGCTTTAACCCTTTAAGTGCCAGCCTACCTGGAGTTTTTGTCACACTCTGTTGCCAGACCATTTTGCACTCCCCATGTTCAAATGTGATTTTTGAAGGGATTTCCAGGGATTTCCCAGGAAAATGATATATTTTCAGCAGAGTCTGAGCTTTAACATGAAATGTCTTGTTTGTCATTTGTTAGGTGTATTCTCAATATTTTTTGGTGAAATATGTGCAAAAAAATTAAAAAAATCAGTTTTTTACAATTTGTAGTGTTTTTTTGTAATAAAAAATGTAAGTTTGTCAATAAAATCTTATTGCGTGTGAAACCCCAATTTCTCACAGTTACAGCGGTACCGCATATGTATAGGTAGACACCTTTTCCTGCCCAGGAGACTCCCCCAAACTGAAACAGAGCTTTAGGGGATTTTCAGAAAAAATACAACTGTGATATGCGCTATGCGCACCTTGCAGTTTTTCCAGAAAAACAACCCTTTACATTTGAAATACCCCCCACAAACTATATATTCTCTGGAAGTACACACCTCAGGCTTTCTATTTGTACCAGGCTTGTTGATGTGGCCACAGTTTTCTAGAAGTAATCCCTCAATGTATTCTTTGGTTGCAAAGAGTTTCCCTAAAAAAAGGATAAAAAAGCAGAATCAAAGCCACATTTTCCTAAAAAAACTATATACAAACAAGAAAGAGTTGCCAAACATCCCAAAGTAAAGCATGAGCATAACGGTAATTTTTCTTGAAAATTTCAGCTCTGTAGACAAAGTGCGCACCTTGCGATTTTTCAACCAAAACAACCCTTTACATTTGGAATATCCCCCATAAACCATATATTCCCTGAAAGTACACATGTTAAGCTTTCTAAGTGTACCCAGCTTGTTGTAGTGGGCTCATCTTTCTGGAATTAATCCCTCAAAGAACTCTTTGGTTGCGCAGAGTTTCCCTAAAAAATGTATAAAAAAGCAGAATAAAAAACACCTTTTCCTAAAATATAAATATGCAAACAAGAAAAAACAAGCTAAGTCTGAAAGCGCAAGGTCCCCCGAACAGAACAATACCCAACATGCAGAGGTACTATTAACCCTTTTAATTGCCAGCTTACTTGAGATTTTGTCACCCTCTGTTGACAGGTCATTTTTCCCCATTTTGCGCCATGTTTTGCGTCATTTTTGCTGGAATTTTCAGGAAAATTATATATATATATTTTTTGCAGCAGAGTTTAGGCTTTAACATGAAATGTCTTGTTTGTAAATTTTATTTATTATTAATTTTATTTATTATTAAGTAAAAAAAAAAATAAAATAAAAATTTTTTTTAGAAAATTGCCTCCTTTATTTTAAATAAAAATGTATTTGATTAGGGAAAACCATATTGCATGTGAAAGCCCCATTTCTACCGATTAGAACGGTACCACATATTTATCGGTAGCCCCCTGTTCCTGCCCAGGAGACCCCCCTAACTGAAACAAGTAATTTTTAACATTTACAAATAAAATACAACTACCATCCACACTACAAAGGGTTAAATCGAGAAAAAAAAATGACATAGGGCCCCCCCCCCGGGCATTTTATGGGGGGATTTTTAAGGGTTAAAAATCCTTAAAAAATAAAAAAAAAATGACATGGGCTCCCCCTTACCCAAAGTCACCAGCCCGGGACCAGCTATGTAGGGCTTGTAGGAACGGGGCGCAGGGGCCAGCTTTTGTGGCCCCTGGCCCTGCAGGCTACAAGCCCGCATAGCCAGTGGGCCCGGGCTCTTCTGCCCCCCCCTGGGCTTTGGGGAGGCAGGTAATGGGGGTGCCGGGGGTTAATGGCAATGGCACTAGCAGGGGTAAATGCCAGGCACGTAAATTTTACGTGGCTGGCACTTAAGTGACGGAGAGGCAACCACGTAAATTTTACGTGGCTGGCATTTAAAGGGTTAAATAATGGACCCATTATTAAGCCAATCTACATGTGTAGTGCTAGCATGTGGGGATTGTTACATATGAATGTAGGGGTGTGGTAGAAGGGCATTCAAGTGGAGTTTGTGGAGCCAGTGGGTATCCTGATTATGCTATTTAAAAAAACAATCTAAACATATCCATTGTGGCCCACGACCAGCTTCCAAATCATTTAAGTGTCCTGTGCTCGTCAAAAGGTTGAGCAACCCTGGTCCACATAAAGTCTGCCCCTCAACTACATGTGATGTATTTAGACTATAAAGAAAAATCAAGTTCAAACAAGGGATTAGAGGTTAGGGGTGGCCTGGACACAATATAGCCAGCATAGAGTCTGTTCCCCATAAACTAAATGAGATGGCTGGGCCTCTAGTTTGAATTCAGCCTCAACAACAAACCAGCCTGTTTGCCTTGGGTCACAGTTCAAATAAGAGGCCCAGCCACCACATATAGGTTAAGGATGGGGGGGGGGGGGGGGTGGGGGATGGGGGGGGGGTCGCATCAGCAGCAGTCCTGTAGCAGCCAAAATGTCTCAGGTCAGGACTCCCATCAGGTGGGGGGGGGGGCACCCTGTTTGGGTACCCTACTGGAATTTGGCTGTCCTGCTGTGACTGTCACTTTACTGCTTTAAACACTCGAGCTAATTACATGCTCGCCCTTTGTCTTCTGTTGATGCCCGTCTCCAGTGCGGTGTGTAGTTGCAAGACTAGTTTTTAACCTTCCACTGTCATATAAAGTAGCCCTAGCCCCAGAAATTCAGATTTCTAGTTTGTATACATTGCTGTATATAACTGTGAGATGAAGACTGTTATTATAAAAAGGAAGCAACTGATAATATGTTAAACTGTCCAGTCCAGCCTGCATTTCAACTGCATTAGTCTAGGAATTGTGCAAAGATGGATGGTATGAAGAATGTGATTATCTGAGTAGCACTGGGGATGTATATACAATCATGTGAAAATGTCAGCAATGTAAGGAAATGTTTGACTTCTCAATTGTATACAATACACATATATGCACTTACCTAATAGCCAGTTCAACAAGATGGACGCATAAAGGTGATATAATGTGGGAATAGCAGGCACTATTTACATGGTGTAGTTGTTGGTGTAGATGGTGTAGAGTATTCATACTTCACATAGGAAATTAAAGTCATTAGGCTCGATTCAGAGGCACATTCGTCAGCACTTCCGTAGCTGTCTGTGAAAGTTTTTGAGTGTGTTTGTCATTTTTTTGGTGTTTTTCGTCCATTTTTTATTCGTACGAACATTCGGACAAATGCGTATATGCACTTTCGATGAACGAAAGCAAATCGGATGATAATTTTTCCATCAAAATCTGATATTTTTCGTTCGTTCAGATAACTTACGTTATTGCTATGGGCTTGCATATCATTCAGAGAGCTGATTGCAGACGGACCACCACCCTATAAACCCGTTTCCTTTGCGATCCCCTTACGGGACCATTTTGACCTCGAGACTAGCAGCTATGGATGACTCTAGTGTATTTGAGGAGCATGAGGATCTGCAGCTCATGGGCATTGAAATTGTCCGGAGGGCTGAGACCAGATTGCACCGGCGGCGACGCATGCACATCGATGGCATGCATGACGTTGAGCTGTTCGAGCTCACCAGACATAATCGCGCTTCCCTCCATAAATTGTATAGTGAGCTGCGGCCATGGTTAGCCTGCACCACAGATAGGGGCAAGCAATTTCAGGTATGACCAAGATGCTTGGCTGCCTGCAATTTTTGGCGAACGGCTCATTCCAGAGGCTGGGTGCCCTCTGCGTGGGGATCTCCCAGCCTACGCTGAGCCGCACGCTATCCAAGTTTTTGGAAGCCATGGCTACCATTACTCGGAAATATATTTGTTTTCCTGACCACATGGTAGCCAGGAACGCAATTAAGCTGGCATTTTATAACATCGCCGACATGCCCAACATCATGGGTGCCATTGAATGCACCCACGTTGCACTGGTGCCTCTGGCAGCCGACAAGTATATCTACAGGCAAGTACAATCTGTCATTTTTACAATTACTTGACCTTATTGTTTTCAAAATTTTTGAGAAGGCCAACTTGTAAAAAGTCACTCCTTTTAAAAAGTCACTCCTTGTACTAATTCCCTCCTTGTAAAAAGTCCCTCCTTGTACTAATTTCCTCCTTGTAAAAAGTCCCTCCTTGTAATTATTCCCTCCTTGTAATTATGCCCTCCTTGTAAAGATTCTGTGTGAAACAATGGACCGTATTTAGGTTTTCCAAAAATTAACGTGTTCAAAAGGGAAACATTTTTATGTGTACCTGAATTAGACACTTCAAAGTTAATCTTTACTTTTTCAAACATACATATCCTTTTTTTTGTGTACCAAATACTAATGTACTTGGTTAGTGTTACTTGTATTGGGCCACAGGTTCTGCTTAGGGTATGATTAGTTGATAATGTTTTGTTTTTTATTTTTTCCCAGGAACCACAAAATGGGTCACTCACTGAATGTCCAAGCAGTGGTGGCCCCGGACATGCGGTTCCTTAGTATGGTCGATGGGTTTCCAGGCTCATCCCATGATGCCTACATTCTGCAAAGATCTGGATTGTACGGTCGGTTTGAGTCTGGGGAATTTTCCGGTGGATGGCTCCTTGGTAAGTTGATGCCAATAACGTCCTTTTTTATATGTATGGCTATGAATTTAGTTTGTGTCCCATATATGAAACTATGCCTATTTGAACACCTTGTTTACGTGTGAAACACGACCTTAACCATTAGATTTTTCAAACAACAAAGCCTTGCCAAATGTTGGTTCTGCATTTGGCAATTTTAAACTTTGAATTTATAGTAAATTAATCATTACTCTTCCCCACACTCAGCTGAAATTATGTTCTTGACTTTATGATAGGGTCTGCGCCATATTAGCTTAGATGCATTACACTTACTGAGTAAAGGAGAGCGGGATAAAGTGCAGGAGCCGTGTTCGAGGTGTTTTTGCCTCAGAAAAAGGTCCTGAAAAGTTTAGTCATCCAAGAATGCTGAGCAGCACAGTCCTAAACCAATACCTGTTAGCAGTCTGGCTGATTGTCCCTCATCCAGCATCTTTGATGTTTAAATTGTTCCCACATCTATTAGATGTTTCTAGGTTTTTTTTTTTTTGCCTGTGCAATATGTATGCTCATGCTGTTTAGCAAATAAATTTAGGGAGTAATGTGTAATTTATGTGTTTTGCTTACAATATTTGCAGGTGATTCCAGCTATCCACTCCTTCTGTGGCCGCCCAGGATGCATATAATAGGGCACACCGGAAGACCAGGGCCGTGGTGGAGAGGGCGTTTGGCCTATTAAAGACCCGCTTCAGATGCTTGGACCATACCGGGGGAGCCCTTCAGTATGACCCCAAAAAGGTCATAGATATTATCATGGCATGTGCAGTGTTGCATAATTTTGCCATATTGCAGCGTGTCCCCCGGTATGTGGATTTGCCCCCCTCTCCACCTACCGATGATCCAGAGGAGGACTACCATGGCCCACCTAGTGCGTCTGGCCAAGCCGTGTGGTCAAATTTGATAGCCACACATTTTGCCTAATTTGTTGTCCCTTTGTTTGTGTTGTCACTTTATTGTTTGTTAATTGTGTTTTTTGCCCTTTGTGTTTGTATGTTTGTTTCTTACTTTTACAAACAGTAATGAATTAATTACAAACAACCTCACACCTGATTTGAGACTCATGGTTTTTTGGATTCCCAATTTGTTACTGCAAACTTTAACTCATCTTTATTCCCCAAAAACCTAAAGGCATAAACTTAGTCAACAACAGGTTAAGTAAAAATGTTGGGTGTTTATTTGAAAAGCAAACATTGGAGTAGATGGTCACTCCCATAGTTCATGAAAATACATGGTCAAACCACAAATGTAATTTTTGGCAAATCATGCCATATAGCAATTGGCCACTGGCAGGAGTTTCAAAGTAAGGCACTCCTGTCCAAAGTTAAATACAAATTTCCAAAACAAAAACATATGTGACAAGCATTGCCATGTCCAGATTTTTATGAAAACAAAGAGGCCCACAGACACACCCTCTCCTGCTTGGCCACATTTGCCACAGACACAGGTGTAAAGCAGCCAAACCTATGCCACATCTACACCTGTTACTCAGTGGGCCACCTAAACAAGAACCCCCAGTCCCAATCCAAGTCCAGTTCAATCTCAGCCAGGGGTCAAGGTAGTAGTTTGTCAGGCCAGAATGTCCCCCAATCATGCCTACAAACAGGAGGAGCCAGAACCAATGTAATTCGCCACAAGCCTGCAGCGCAACAGCTTGAGTGGCAGATTCATTGAGGCTTCACCTCCGGCATTGGCTAGTGGCCTACCTCAGCACTCTAATGAGCTATATGGGCGCAAATCCAAAGCATACAAGCAAAGCCATACCAAAAGGGTATATTGGTAGGGCTCACCAGACAGGTCAATACATTGGGGATGTAGAGCAAAGATGTGGAGCAGATAAAGGCCAAATAGGCCTTAAAATGGGGGATGCCCATAAAACCCAGGTTTGGGCCCGCCTCCTGTGTGGCATTCAGAATCTGCAACTGTTCCAACATGTTTCTATTGGTAATTCGAAATTCAGCCATCATGGCCCTGAGATTGTTCCTTAAGGTGGCCATGTGGCTGTTGCTATTTCGAACTTCCTCAAGCATGGCACTTTAATAATTGGATAAGGTGGCCATGTGGCTGTTGTTGGATCTAAATTCAGTCAGCACGGAGTTTAAGGTGTTATTTAATGTCTCTAATTGCCCATGAAGATGCTCGTGGTTTCGTTGATTTTGGAGGCGAAATAGCCGCCTCTCATGGTGCCATGCTGACTCCATCATCGGCGCGCCCCTCCCCTGGGAAACTGGGCGACGTAGTCGACTACGCCTCCCAATTCCCCGGGTTGGCAGAAAATCAGGGGACATTCTGGGCTGGCTGTGTGGGTGTGAAATTACGGACTGCTGGCTGGCTGCAGATTGAACCGGACTTGGAAAGGGACTGGGTGAGCGTGGATGGGTGGCCACTGAAGTCGCAGGTGTAGATGTGGCATATTCAGAGTGCCTTGACACCTGTGCCGGTGGAGAATGTGGCCGAGGAGGAGCCGGTCCAGGGGTGAGCCAGAGCTTTGGCTTCTGGCCGGTGCCTTGTCCTCTTGGCCGAGGATTTGGAGACCCATGCGGGTGGGGATGGCGACCTAGGGCTTCTCGGGCTGTGCCTTGCCCTCTTGCCATGAGCCCTGTGGCCACGTGCGGGTGGTGGGAATGTCGATCTCGGGCTGCTTGGCCTTGTTTGCCGGTGACTTTGGCTCTTTGAAGTTTTTTCACCACGTGCAGGTGGTGGTGATGGCGAGGTAGAGCTGCTGGGGCTTCTTTCCCGGTGTCTCCTTTTTGTAGCCTTGGCATGGTAGACACGTGGGTGGGGACCTGGGGGGGCACCCTCTTGGTCCCTTTTTTTTCGCCCTTGGTTGGTGCCTTGCTTGCCTGTGGCTTCCTCTTGGCCGCTGGATCCTTTTTGGGCCTGGATTTTGAAGGAGGCTTCGGCTGTGCACTGCAGGTTTGCTGCAGCTTGCTTTTGGACATCTTAGAGTGAGTTGTGGGCCCTGCACATTGCTCCTGACGCTTGGATGGCAGTTTGCTGCTGCTGGCATCCTTTGATGCTTTTGGCAATTGTTTTTTTGGTGGCATAATATAAGAGAATGAGCTTTGTGTCCAGGACCCTTTAAATAAGATTGGCGGGGTCTGATGCTTACACGTACGCGTGCATACGGACGTGCATACGGTTGTTGGTCCGGCTGTGCGGAACCCGGAAACCACAGGGGCATTACTTATCTGCAGCAGACAGATGGCGCCCACAATCTTCACCCGCCAACAAGAAGAGATCACCATGCTTGTAAGTGTCCCTTAAGGAATTTGATTTGCCATCTAAATGCATGCCTAGCCCTTAAGGATGCGCCGGCAGAAATGGTTGGTTTACAAAGTGTCTAAAACTCAGTGCAAAACCGATGTGAGGGCCCACATGTGCGAACCAACACTGAGGCCAGTTACAAGGATTGGATTAGGCTAGAAATGTGTCTGTTAATGTCATTTAGTCAAATGATCGATTGTTGACAGATATTTGTATGCAGTTTGAACTAAATCCTATGTTTATTTTGTGTTTTGTAGACCATGCTGGAGCCCAGGTACGACTACCTGCCCAACTCTTTTGAGAAGCGCACCGTCGCCCTGGAGATAGTTTACACCATCAAACGGACACCACCTTCACCCACACTCAGATCATGCAGCATTGGTCGGACCTGAAACGGCTGCACATGCCCCGGGTGCGGCGGTTTTTCGGACTCCATTTCCCTAGTAAGTACATAGCGATTGCATGCCAGATGTAACTCATGCAGAAGGTAGGCATTTATTTATAAATGCTTTTCTTTTCTAGTGTTGGAAATGGAGTACCGAATCCGCCGCACCCGGAGGCGCACAGGCCGACCAGTGCTGCATGAATCTGCAGCTGGAAGTGAAGGTGGTGGATCTCCAGGGCGACGGTCCTACCCCTCCTCTGTTGGGTCCTCCGACCAGCCCCTGGACCTTTCCAAAGAGGAGGGGCGGCACGGAGTGGGCAGGGAGTCGTACCCAGCGACACAGGTGGGAGCCTCTGGTATGTGACTCTTCATGTAACCGCACACACATATACATGCAAGTTGCTACAAAGCTAAGTCCCTTAATCTGTTTTTCTAGATGCTTCTGGAGCGGGTGAAGATGTGGAGGATGCAGCAGATCTCACACAGGAGGCACAGGGAGAAGGTGAGTGATGTGACACACACATGGTAATTGACATTTGATTACAGTTGACTATGACATTATAAGTGACCCTATTTGCCATGTCTGTACAGCCTCTACTTCACAGAAGTGGCAGGGCCCAGGACGTAGGGTTGTCCCCAACGAGGCATCTGTCGGCCACCAACCAAGTAAGTTGTAATGTCATTCTTTGCAGTATGTGGTAATTGACATGATCAACCAGATACCTCAAGCCATAGTAAATGGCATTAGCAGAATGACCTCTGCAAACTTCCTTAGATTAATGACTTAGTAGGATGACCTCTGCCCACTTCCTGAGTTTAATTACTTAGTAGAATGACCTCTGCCCCCTTCTTAGATTAATTACTTAGCAGACTGACATATTTCGTCATGATTTAATTTGACAAATAACAAACATTCCATCCACAGGTGAGAAACATGTATTTGTCTCAAACTAATGTATTTTTTCACATTTTATACAGGGACCACACGTGCAAGAGTGGAAGCAATGAATCGAAGGGTCCTTCAGTTGGTGGCTGATATGCAGCAGCTGGTTGACTCGTTGGGGACAACAGAAGAAGACTAGTGTCCTGGGTCCTGTCACTGAATTTTTAAAATGTAAATAGTTTGTTTTAACTGTTAAAAATATTTTACATTTAAAGAAAAAAAAAAAGTTTTTTGTAGCAAAAATGGGGTTATAATATAAAAAAAAACAAACAAAAAAAAATGTCCGTGTCATTTTTTTATAAAAATACATTAACAAACAAAGGATAAAAAAAAATTTAGAGCTGAAGCTTCAGATGACCGGGAAGTGGTTTGGGTAAGTTTTAGGGGCCTAAAATGGAAGAAGAACCTAACCACGAAGTGGTTTGGGTAAGTTTTAGGGACCGAAAATGGAAGAAGAACCTAACCGTGAAGTGGTTTGGGTAAGTTTTAGGGACCGAAAATGGAAGAAGAACCTAACCGCGAAGTGGTTTGGGTAAGTTTTAGGGACCGAAAATGGAAGAAGAACCTAACTGCGAAGTGGTTTGGGTACGTTTTAGGGACCGAAAATGGAAGAACCACCTAACCGCAAAGTGGTTTGGGTTTTAGGGACTGAAAATGGAAGAAGAACCTAATCGCGAAGTGGTTTGATTTAAATTTTAGGGGACTGAAAATGGAAGAAGAACCTAACCGTGAAGTGGTTTGGGTAAGTTTTAGGGACCGAAAATGGAAGAAGAACCTAACCGCGAAGTGGTTTGGGTAAGTTTTAAGGGTCCAAAAGGGAAGATGGAGGATAGTGCTAAGTGGTTGGGGTGAGCTTTAAGGATCCAAAAGGGAAGATAGAGGATAGTGCTAAGTGGTTGGGGTGAGCTTTAAGGGTCCAAAAGGGAAGATGGAGGATAGTGCTAAGTGGTTGGGGTGAGCTTTAACCCTTAAAATGCCAAGCACGTAGTTTCTACGTGGTTGCTTCTCCTACCGTTAAGTGCCAAGCACGTAGAAACTACGTGCCTGGCATTTCCCCCAAATAGTAAAAAATATTTTTAAAAAACACTTACCTTTAGTATAGATATGTAGCTGGGGGTCCCCTCTTCCTCCGGGGGGCACCCGATGCCTCCCCCGTCGTCCTCCGTCTTCAGGAGGGAGCCCTAAAACGCCCCCCCTCCCCCGTTACCAGCGCTGACAGTGGCTGTAAAAAAATAAAAATAAAAGTGTCATTTACTCACCTCTGCGCCCGATCCTTCTTCCTCCGGTCTCCTCTTCACCAGGGGGGGGGGGGGTCCGATTCCCCCCCCCCCCCCCCCCCCCCGGGCTGCGCAGGCTTCAGGTGAGAACCCTCTTCCGGGTCCTCACCGCTTCTAATGGCGGCGATGGAGCCGCCGCTGCCCCCTAGCCCCGCCCATTATGGGAGGAGTGGGATGACATCATCCCGCTCCTCCTATACCCCCTCCGATTGGAGCCCCCTCGCCTGTCACCCGCCCTGCACCGATCACTACCGGCATCTGTCAGTGACATGACAACGGTGCGGGACAGCGGCGAGGGATGCCGGATCGGAGGTGAGTACATTAAAAAAAAAATAAAGATTTTTTTCTTATGTGTCTGTGTCATTATATTCTTGGTGTGCCACACACCCCGCTTCACCTTTAATATTCTTCATGATTGGGTTAACTCACCGCCAGGTGACGCTGTGCAGAGAGGAAGTCTTGTAACGAGCCCCCTTCCGGCCTATATATACCTGGTACCTCCCATTCATCACCAGTGTTTTTCTCTCTGCTTGACGACAAGACAGAAGATTGAAGTCTCCTGCTTACAGGTAGCCGGGGTCTTACCCCGGCACCCCCTTTTGGTCTATTTCTGCCCGTTTTTTTGATTGTTTGTACCTTTATGGTGGAATGGAAGTCTCCCAGCCTAGGCTGCTCACTGGGCAATTGGTAGACGGCACTATAGGTGCCTAGGAGCTTATCTCCTCCGCTCGACCCCCTGTTTTGGGGGCAATGCGGCTATCCGGCATGGTGATCCGGAAATGGGATGCCCCTGTCCCAAGGGTCCCCTTACTCTCCCGTTACGGTCCCTTCTCCCTTCACTATGGGGGGGTTAGAGGGTTATGTATTGCATGTGTGTTTCACTGTGTGTTTTTTATTGCATTTGTGTTTTTTACTTATGTACACTGGTCAGACTGCACCGCAAGAGTGCATTTGGCCTGACTAATCCTCCTCATAGAGCTATCCTCGGGCAGGTCTTTTTAAGCAACTGCTGGCCGGCATGGCCAGAATTTGGGTCAGCTTTAATGGGCGGCCGGGGCTGGCTGCACTGTGGCAGGCTGGCTTATAGCTGCCTGAGCCTGTGTGGGTTACAGCTCCCCTCCCCCCTGGTCTCCTCTTTGTTCGGCCGCATTTTCAGCCTGGGCTGCGCTGCTAGTTTCCCCCCCTCCCCCTTCCTTTACTGTGGTTGCCTGTTGTTTTGCGGCCGCCATCTGGCGGGCCGCACTGTTCGGGCTTGAAGGGGGCGGGCCCCGGTGACGTGGGAACGGGGGCGTGGTAGCGGCGGCAGCGTCATGCGGCCGGCCCCAGCCGCACTTCCTTCCTTCCTGACTTAAGGAAGACACGTGGGGGGGGGGCTCGCTGCCGCATATGGGTCTGTTTACTTTTGCTGCTGCTGCTGCTGCGTTTTTCGTTTTCATGCTGATGCTGCTGCTTTTATGATCATTGCTCAGGTAAGCGGCCTCACCTTGTGTGGGGCCATTTAGTTTTTTGTTAAAAGATTATAATAATAGTAATATTATAAGATAAAAGGGGGAAAATATTTAAGAGGATGTTTTTTATTATATGGATTAAATAAAGGAGGAATTATAGAGGGCAAAGGTTTTTCCTTTGCTTATTTAAAAGCACCTTGGTGCATAAGTATTGTTGCATGTTGCCACATGTTGTCTGGGGGTCTGACTGTTGGTTTTCTTCCCCTACAGATCCTGGGAATCCCTGAATAAAGCGGCCTCCCGGTTCTATATTACCTGGCTAGTCCTTCTTTTCTAAAATTGGGACATATTTATACATATATATATATATAGATATATATATATATATACATATATATATTATTAAAAAAAAAAAAAATATATATATATATATATATATATATATATATATACACAAAGATTATTAAGGGGATCTTCATTATAAATTAAATCCTCCCTTCCGGGACATTTACAATAAGGGGGCATCCCGGGTGGCTTATGCCTTAAACCCAAAATTTTGCGAATACCATAAATCACCATATGGAGGCTTCCGATATTACCGGAAATGGTTCTTCTGGGCCATCTAGGGTGTGCGCAGGATGTGGGACTCCGCTCCCAGCTGATTATGTTTTTGTATGCATTCTTTGTGCAAAGCAGAGTATTGCGCCTCAGTCCGTTGCTCCGGCTGCTGACCCGTCGCAACTTCCATCATCTCCTACCTCTCCCTTCCTGTTCCGGACCCCGCGTGACACTGTCAAGAGTGGGGATTCGCAATCCGAGGTGGCGGCACGGTTGGCCGGCCTCGAGAAAATAGTGTCCGTTAAAGCAGGGTCAAAAGCCACTGCGAAACGAAAGCACCTGACTCCGATACCTCCGGCTTCACAGGATGAGGTATGTGAGCCTGTGGAATGGTCCGATTGCTCCCTGGACGAGGAGGGAGAATTCCTGCTGGAGTCAGATGAGCCTGCAGATCAGCTTGAGGCTGATGCTATTGGCGATTTGTCGGCGGGGGTTTCCCTTGACACCCCCTCCATTCTGGCTCAAATGTTTGAAATTTTGAATTTAGATCCGGCTGAGGCTGTCACCCTGCCAAAGGGTCAGTTGTTTAAAGAGCCTCAGCCGCGTTGGGTTTTTCCCAGACAACATCACTTTGAGAGGGTGGTGCTTAAGGAATGGGAACATCCCACGCGGTTAACTGGAATCCCTTCCAGTTGGGAAAAGCGTTATCCTTTTCCGCCAGAATTGGTGAAGCTTTGGTCCATCCCTCCTGACGTCGATACTCCTGTTCTAGGGCTCTCCAGCACGGCTATGGTGCAGTCTGCTGAGACCACTGCCCCTAAGAATGGGGAGGATCGTCAGATTGACCAGTACGCTCGCCATGGTTTTATTTATGCTGGGTCGACGATGCGCCCGGTGTGTGCTTCGGCGCTTCTTCTATTGGCGGTTAGGTCTGTAATTCAGGAGCTGTGTGTGGATCTCGATCCCACTTGTAAAGAGTTTACTGCTCTCAGGCAGTGTGAGTCTTTTGTTTCCTATGTTCTATCTGCTCAGGACGATGCGCTGGCTATGAGTAGCAAGACAGCGGCAATGCTGGTGGCTATTCGTCGGTCAGTGTGGCTGTGCCAGTGGTCGGCGGACTCAGCTTCTAAAAAGGTGCTCACAGGTGCTCACAGCTCTCCCCTTTTTTGATTCAGTCGCAAAAGGTGGTAAAATGCCGCAACGCAAGAGGCCTCGTCGTCCCATTAGGGGGGCAAGTTCTGGTAGGCCTTCATTTCGGGGATTCAGAGCGGGTAGGGGGGCTTCCTTTCCCGCTACCAGAGGTGCAGGTTGGACTCGGGGGGAGGGGCCGTCCCGCTCAGTCCTGGGGCACCAAGCCCAAGCCTGCCGGTAAGCCTGCTCAGCAATGAAGGGGCTGCCCTCACTCGTACGGGGGGACGATTACGACACTTCTCCCAGGTTTGGGACCAGGAGATTCCGGTTACAAGCTGGAATTCGACTCTCGCCCTCCTTCACGGTTCTTTCGGTCTCGGGTGCCCATCGATCCTTTGGCCGCACAGGGGCTCCTGGCGTCGGTAAAGAATCTGTTAGAGATGGAGGTCATCCGGCCGGTACCGCGCTTAGAGATGGGCCTCGGTTTTTATTCCAATCTTTTCGCAGTCCCCAAAAAGGACGGGTCGGTTCGCATGGAAACCTTGCGTACGGCCGTCGGTTCCCTTCGGCAGGGGGACTTCATGACGTCCATCAAGGATGCTTATCTTCATGTTCCCATCTGCCACGCTCATCAATGTTTTCTTCGATTCGTGATGGAAAATCAGCATTATCAATTCGTGGCACTTCCGTTTGGCCTTACCTCAGCTCCAAGAGTGTTCACCAAGGTGCTGGCAGGGGTCATGGCCATTTTCAGATCTCGGGGCATTCGTGTCGTACCTTATTTGGACGACCTTCTCATCATGGCTCCGGTGCTCAATCAATCGGAGACAGACACCAGGATGGTGGTCTCCACGCTGGAAAGCTTTGGTTGGGTGATCAACTTCCCCAAGTCCTCCCTCGCTCCGGCCAGGGTGGTGTCCTTTCTGGGGATGCAGTTGGACTCTCTTCAACACAGTCCAAAATTCATCTGATTCAGGAGTTGGCTCGGGTCCTACTTTCCAATCCTCGGCCGTCCATCCGTCCGGGGATGAGGCTGATAGGGTTGATGGTCGCCTCTTTCGAGGCAGTTCCTTTTGCTCAATTTCACGCGAGGACGCTTCAGCTTTATCTGTTGGCGTCCTGGGACCGGCAGCCTCGGTCGCTGGATCAGCCCTTCCAGTTGTCCTCCCGGGTCCGGCAGTCCCTCCAGTGGTGGTTGGTCTCGGCCAATCTCGTGAGGGGCAGGTCCTTCCTGACCCCTCTTTGGGAAATTGTCACCACGGACGCCAGTCTTTCGGGATGGGGCGGATTCTGGAAGGAGCTTCAGTTCCAGGGGCAATGGGGACCTCAAGAGGCCCACTTACCCATCAATGTGCTGGAACTGAGAGCCATCCGTCGGGTGCTTGCTCTCCTGACTCATCACGTTCTGGGCCTTCCGGTCCAGGTGCGTTCAGACAATCGAACAGCGGTTGCTTACATCAATCATCAGGGAGGGACTCGCAGTCTGAGTGCTCTCAGAGAGGTGTCCCTGATCCTGACCTGGGCAGAGGCCCATGTTCCTTGTCTCTCGGCGGTATACATTCCAGGAGTGGAGAACCAGGAAGCGGACCGGTTGAGCAGGGGCTCTCCCCGTCTGGGAGAATGGGCTCTTCATCCTCAGGTCTTTCGCTCACTGTGTCTCCGATGGGGGACACTGGCTCTGGCAGTGGACGCCATGTCCCTGAGCTGGGGGGATCTGGGATTTCTATACCTGTTTCCTCCGATACCCATGCTGGGCAGGGTGGTTCGGAAGTTGGCTCTGGAAAGGGTGTCCGCCGTTCTCGTGGCCCCAAGGTGGCCAAGGCGAGTGTGGTTCGCAGACATCGTTCGGCTGGCAGTGGACCAGTTCGTTCTGCCTCTTCGACCCGATCTGCTCACTCAGGGTCGGTTGTGTTACCCCAATTTACCAGCGCTGGGTTTGACGGCCTGGCTGCTGAAACCTCCATCTTGAAGGAGCTTTTATTTATATTGATTTATTTTGAGGTTACCGTTAATTTACTGGTACCTTGTCTTTCTGCTTTTTAATACACTGGTGATGAATGGGAGGTACCAGGTATATATAGGCCGGAAGGGGGCTCGTTACAAGACTTCCTCTCTGCACAGCGTCACCTGGCGGTGAGTTAACCCAATCGTGAAGAATATTAAAGGTGAAGCGGGGTGTGTGGCACACCAACAATATCCATTTTTCAGGTGAGTACTCACAAAATGGTATTTTTTTACTTTTAACCCCTTGTGAACTGGTAAGGGGTCCATGACCCCTATACCAGTTCACAAGGCTGGGGGGATGGAAAGTCACCTGCGCTAGTGGGTGACTTGCCATTAACCCCCGGCACCCCCATTACCTGCCTCCCCAAAGGCCGGGGAGGGGGGCAGAAGAGCCCGGGCCCACGGGCTATGCGGGCTTGTAGCCTGCAGGGCCAGGGGCCACAAAAGCTGGCCCCTGCGCCCTGTTCCTACAAGCCCCCATAGCTGGTCCTGGGCTGGTTACTTTGGGTAAGGGGGACCCCACGTCAATTTTTTTTTTATTTTTAAGGGTTTTTAACCCTTAAAAATCCCCCAAAAAATGCCCCCCCTCATTTTTTTTTAATTAACCCTTTGTGTTCTGTCATCCAGCAGCTATAAAAGGCTTCTAGCAGGTGAGCAGAAGCTAGTGATCGCCGAGGGACACAGTGCTCCAGGATGGATAGGAGGTAAGTATTAAAAAAAAAAAAATTAATAAAATAATTTTTTCTCTTTGTGTGTCTGTGTTTTTTTTTACATTTAACCCCTAGTGAACTAATAAGGGGTCCATGACCCCTATACCAGTTCACAAGGCTGGGGGGATGGCAAGTCACCTGCAACTAGCGGGTGACTTGCCATTTACCTCCGGCACCCCCATTACCTGCCTCCCCAAACCCCAGGGGGTGGGCAGAAGAGCCCGGGCCCACGGTCTATGCGGGCTTGTAGCCTGCAGGGCCAGGGGCCACAAAAGCTGGCCCCTGCGCCCTGTTTCTACAAGCCTTGCATAGCTGGTCCCGGGCTAATTGTTTTGGGTAAGGGGGTTACCAAAAAAAAAAAAATGGGCGGGGGGACTCTGTCTTTTTTCTTCTCAATTTAACCCTTTGTAGTGTGGATGGTAGTTGTATTTTATTTGTAAATGTTATGAAGTACTTGTTTCAGTTAGGGGGGTCTCCTGGGCAGGAACGGGGGGCTACCGATAAATAAGTGGTACCGTTCTAATCGGTAGAAATGGGGCTTTCACATGCAATATGATTTTCTTTACATTGTTTTATTTAAAATAAAGGAGACAATTTTCTAAAATAATTGTATTTATTTATTTTTTTTACTTAATAATAATATTGTAAAAAACAGAATAAAATTTACAAACAAGACATTTCATGTTAAAGCCTAAACTCTGCTCCAAAAACATATATATATACATTTTTCTGAAAATTCCAGCAAAAATGTCGCAAAACATGGCGCAAAGTGGGGAAAAATGACCTGTCAACAGAGGGTGACAAAATCTCAAGTAGGCTGGCAATTAAAAGGGTTAAAAGTAGCTATGCATGTTGGGTATTGTTCTGCTCGGGGGACCTTGCGCTTTCAGACTTAGCTTGTTTTTTCTTGTTTGCATATTTATATTTTAGGAAAAGGAGTTTTTTATTCAGTTTTTTTATAAATTTTTTAGGGAAACCCTGCGCAAACAAAGAATTCTTTGAGGGATTAATTCCAGAAAGATGAGCCCACTACAACAAGCTGGGTATGCTTAGAAAGCTTAGCATGTGTGCTTTCAGAGAATATATGGTTTATGGGGGATATTCCAAATGTAAAGGGTTGTTTTGGTTGAAAAATCGCAAGGTGCGCACTTTGTCTGCAGAGCTGAAATTTTCAAGTAAAATTACCGTTACGCACATGCTTTACTTTGGGGTGTTTGGCAACTCTTCCCTTGACAGTAGCAATGCATGTCGGGTATCGTTCTGTTCGGGGATGTTGCTTTTTTAGATTAAACTTGTTTTTTCTTGTTTGTATATAGTTTTTTTTAGGAAAATGTGGCTTTGATTCTGCTTTTTTATCCTTTTTTTAGGGAAACTCTTTGCAACCAATGAATACATTGAGGGATTACTTCCAGAAAACTATGGCCACATCAACAAGCCTGGTACACCTAGAAAGCCTGAGGTGTGTACATCCAGAGAAGATATAGTTTGTTGGGGGTATTTTAAATGTAAAGGGTTGTTTTTCTGGAAAAACTGCAAGGTGCGCATAGCGCATATCACAGTTGTATTTTTTCTGAAAATCCCCTAAAGCGCTGTTTCAGTTTGGGGGAGTCTCCTGGGCAGGAAAGGGTGTCTACCTATACATATGTGGTATCGCTGTAACCGGGAGAAATTGGGATTTCACACGCAATAAGATTTTATTGACAAACTTACATTTTTTATTACAAAAAAACACTACAAATTGTAAAAATGGATTTTTTTTTTTTTGCACATATTTCACCCAAAAATATTGAGAATACACCTAAAAATGACAAACAAGATGTTTCATGTTAAAGCCCAGACTATGCTGAAAAAAAAACAATATATTGTTTTCCTGGGAAATCCCTTCAAAAATCACATTTGAACATGGGGAGCGCAAAATAGTCTGGCAACAAAGGGTGACAAAAACTCCAGGTAGGCTGGCACTTAAAGGGTTAAGGGTCCAAAAGGGAAGATGGAGGATAGTGCTAAGTGGTTGGGGTGAGCTTTAAGGGTCCAAAAGGGAAGATGGAGGATAGTGCTAAGTGGTTGGGGTGAGCTTTAAGGGTCTAAAAGGGATGATGGAGGATAGTGCTAAGTGGTTGGGGTGAGCTTGAAGGATCCAAAAGGGAGGATAGTGCTAAGTGGTTGAAGTGAGCTTTAAGGATCCAAAAGGGAAGATGGAGGATAGCGCTAAGTGGTTTAGTTAAACATTGTAGTAGAAGTGAGGGTGGCAAATATGTAGGCAAGCACTTTAATGAGTTAAGTTTGTAGTGCGCAGGCGCAAGATCGTAAGGATTTACGTCCGGACGATTATTTATTGAATAAGGAAATCCGAATCTATCGGGAAACGATAAGGATTCGTGGAAGGAGACTATGGAAATGTGCCGTTTTTGTATTATTTTCACATTTTCCCGCTCTCGTATGAGTGTGCGAGCTATTCTAAGCATGCATTGCTAACCTTCTGTAAAGTTTCCGTCCGTTTGTATGCCAGAGTACGAGGATGTCATTTTCGGCTTTCAAATTTGCTCTTTTTTGTCTCTCTGAATCGAGCCTATTGCTCAGACATAGCCATGGGTTAGCCCATTGTATAAGGGCTACACCTGGGACTGTCCTAAACCTTTTTCTTTTTTATAATTGAAGAAGAAATGGCCGAGATATTGAGGTTTGACCTTTTTGGAAAAAATGTTTTAAGAAAAATGTTTCCCAAGCATGTGGATGTGGACTAGGCACTGTGATGCATGCATGTTTTGTGCTTAGAATCAGCATAATGGGCCACCCTTATGCAAATTTGCAGCACGGTCATCAAGATGGGCTATTGCAGTGCCCCACATACTAAAGCACATTAACCAGAGGGTCCAGTTGTTCCCTGGCAATAACAAGCACTGTCTTCTTAATCACTACACGAAGCAGGGCAGTCGACTTTGTTCACTGCAATTTGTTTGTTTTGGGATGGCATTGAAACAACACTTTTATTGGTGAAAGAGCTGTAAAAACCTATAAAAAATAAAATAGTAACAAATTTATAATATTATTTTATAAATGTATTATTATTTTATATTGTCTTAATAATTCGTTTGCGCAGATAAAAATTGTGTACCTGGTGTACCTATATTTTCCCAATGGATAGGATTCATTGACAATGGCAAGGAGGGGAAGAGAAAGAGGGAGAAAAGAAAGGGGGAGGGGAAGGGTAATCTAAGGCAAAAACAGGATGTTCTAAACTAGAAAATGAAAGTGAACCCTGACTGTTGGCTGGCCAGTAAGTCTCCTTTACACTGTAGATTTGTTGTTGTTGCCTGGAGAATGTCTTTAAGTATAGCCCTACAATTCTACCCCAAATGCACCAGATCACAAAAAATACAATTCTGTGATTACTCACCTGTAGAATTGGTATTATACGTATACAGCACATCCTGTTCCAGAATATTCCTTACACTTGGGTAATACATCCACAAGATGGCGCTGGACTGCAGAAAACAGCTTGTGGCTCCTCCCAGCCCCCTATAAGTCAGGGACCTCCCACAAATTCCCCAGTATTGACAAACAGTTAACAAGAAGCCAGGAGAACAATAATAACCAGAATTCAAAAATGAACATATGGACAATCACCATACAGAGGTAACTAAGAATAATGATAACAAGGGTGGGATGGAGCAGGACGTGCTGTATACATATAATACCAGTTCTACAGGTGAGTAATCACAGAATTGTATTATTCTAAGTATACAGCACGTCCTGTTATTCCTTACACTTGGGACATCCAATAGCATTGTCCGTAAGGTAGGGTGGGATCCCCAAAAAGTAACAGCGGGCAGTTTAAACCACTGCCGCCTGCAGAACTTTGCGACCAAAAGCAGCATCAGCTGAGGCCCTAACATCAACCTTGTAAAACTTAGAAAAAGTATGAACAGAAGACCAAGTAGCGGCCTTGCAAACTTGTTCAACAGAAGCTTGGTGCTGAAAAGCCCAAGAGGCACCAATAGAACAAGTAGAATGAGCAGTAAGGCGGAAGGGAGGCTCCTTCCCCTTAGCAGAATAGGCCTGTACCACAGCCTGACAGATCCACTTGCTGATGGTGGACTTAGCTGGAGCCAGACTCTTCTTAGGTCTTCTTGAAGGATTCAGTAGCCACCAAATAGAACTTCAGAGTCCTGACCACATCTAGAGAGTGTAAAACCCGCTCCTTAGGGTTACTAGGATTAGGGCACAGAGAAGGCAAAACAATGTCCTGATTGAGATGAAAGGCAGACACAACCTTAGGTAGAAAATCTGGCTTAAAGCGAAACACCACCTTGTCCTGGTGTCTCTCAAAATAAGGGGGCTTGATGGAAAGTGCCGCCAACTCGGAAACACGCCTAACAGAAGTGATAGCCACCAAGAAGACTACCTTAAGGGTCAGAATGGACAAAGGGGCCTCCCGCAAAATCTCAAAGGGAGACCCCTGCAAAGCAGATAAGACCAAGTTCAAATCCCAGACTGGTAACATAGGCTTACATGGAGGACGCACGTGAGTAACCCCCTGGAAGAAGGTCTTGACCAGATGATGGTGAGCAAAGGATCTTTGGAAGGAAATAGCCAAAGCAGAAACATGAACTTTGAGGGTACTAAGTTGAAGACCCAAATCCAAACCATGTTGCAGGAATTCCAGAATCCTAGAGATAGAAAACACCCTACAGGGAAGCGACTTAGACTCACACCAGTCAATGTAAGCATGCCATACCCTATAGTAAATGGATGACGAGGACTTCTTCCTAGCCTCAATCATGGTATTAACAACAGAGGCAGGCAGCCCCTTTTCCATCAAGATGGAGGTTTCAGCAGCCAGGCCGTTAAAGCAAGCGTTTGTAAATTGGGATGGCGTAGCTGCCCCTGCGTGAGCAGGTCTGGATCCTTGGGCAGAGCATACTGATCTACTGCCAACTGCATGACGTCGGCGAACCACACCCTTCTTGGACAACAGGGGCCACCAGAATGGTTGGCACCCTTTCCTGGGCAATCTTGCGCAACACCCTGCCCAGCAGAGGAAAAGGAGGAAACACATAGAGAAGCTGAAAGCTCTTCCAAGACATTGCTAGTGCATCCATGGTCAAGGCCAGAGGGTCCTGGGACAGAGAGACAAAGACTGGAAGCTTGTGATTGTGACGGGACGCAAACAGATCCACATCTGGCTGACCCCAGCGGTGACACAGGGAGCGAAACACCCTGCTGCTGAGGGACCATTCTCCCAGACGAGAATTCCCCCTGCTGAGGGAGTCTGCCTCCAGATTCTCCACCCCGGGGATGTACACAGCTGAGATGCAGGGAACATTCTCCTCCGCCCAAGACAGTATCAGGGACACTTCCTTGAGGGCCCTCTTGCTCAGGGTCCCTCCCTGATGATTGATGTAGGCAATCGCCGTCTGGTTGTCCGAGTGGACCTGAACCGCCCGACCCCAAAGGTGTGGAGTCAATTGGGCGAGAACCAACCTTATTGCCCTCAATTCCAGAATGTTGATAGGGGTGTGGGCCTCCTGAGGGCCCCACTGACCCTGGAATTTCAGGGATTTCCAGAAGCCCCCCCAACCTGTCAGACTGGCATCTGTGGTGACTGTCTCCCAGCACGGGGCCAGAAAGGATCTGCGCACCAACAGGTTTCTTGAGTCCAGCCACCACGAGGAAGACCGTCTGGCCAGAGGTGACAGGACTAACACCTGATCCAGGGGCCGAGAGTCCCGATCCCATACTGACAAGAGGTGAAGTTGAAGAGGTCTCATGTGAAACTGAGCATATGGAACCGCCTTGAAGCAAGACACCATCAGGCCCACCAGCTGCATCCCCTGCTGGATAGAGGGATGAGGGCAAGACATAAGGAGCCTGGCTTGGGCCAGAAGACTCTCCACCTTCTGCTGAGGGAGAAAAATCTTGACCTGAGATGTATCCAGAGCCCAGAAAGGACCTCACCATTGACGGTGAAAGAAAAGACTTGGTATGGTTGATCACCCAGCCGAAGGACTCCAGTGTGGACACCACCAGCTGGGTATCCCTCTCGGCCTGCTGGAGAGACTGAGATGTGATGAGAATGTCGTCCAAGTAAGGAAGGATGCGAATGTCCTGAGACTGCAGCAGAGCCAATACGCCCGCCAGCACCTTGGTGAATACCCTGGGAGCCGAGGTGATACCGAAGGGCAAGGCCACAAATTGGTAGTGCTGATCCTCCAGAGTGAACCTGAGGAATCTCTGATGACCTGGAAAGATTGGTACATGAAGGTAAGCGTCTTTGATGTCTACATGAAGTCGCCCGGGCATAGTGAATTGACAGCTGAGCGCAGAGTACCTGGCAGATGATCCCCAACTCCAGAAGGTTTTGGACAGTAAGGCACAGACCCTGAGCTGACAGGGTGTTTTGACCCATCCGGGATTTGATGAATCTTGGGGGGGGGGAGCAGGCTGCAAACTCTATCTTGTAACCAGAGGACACTACCTCCTGAATCCACCGATCTGAGACGTGAAGCCTCCAGACGTGAGCAAAGAGCTGGAGCCGTCCCCACACCCGAATGGGTGAGGGCGCTCCTTCATGCCTGAGGGGGCTTGGGGGAGGACTTTGGCTTAGGACCCCAGGAGGGGCCGGGGCGGCAACGTCCCCTGCCCCAATAGTCTCCGCGAGCCCCAGCAAAGTAGACTCCTCAACTAATTCTGGAACCACGGAAGGAAGGGAGAAGGACACCCGTCCCCTAAAAGGACCGAGACGGCCTCCTACGTTGAGGTAACCTACTGCTCCTGGCAAACAAGTCCAAACATTCACCAAAGAGGTGCAGCCCCTTAAAGGGAAAACCAATGAGAGCCTTTTTAGCAGGGTTATCAGCTACCCACTGACGCAGCCAAACAGAGCGGCGTAAAGCCACCAACAGGGCAGAAGTCCTACCACACATTCTAATGGCATCATCCATGGCAGACAGAACATATGCCACAAATTCATAGCAAAGCAGGAGAGATCTATACTCTTCTCCTCCCGCGTCATCAGAGGCCCCATCTAAGAGACTCTTAAGCAAACCCTTAATAGCAATAGCTGTAATGGCAGAGGCAAAAACCGGGGGTAGCACGGTCCCCACACAGGCAAAAACATGGCAAGCCAGCTGGTCCATGCGCCGGTCCTCACCATCCCTCAGGGAAGTAGTGTCAGGGGAATGCATGACAGATGTATTGGACAGCCCCAAAACGGGTGCGTCCACCTCGGGAGGACATGACCAACGTTTAATCACCTCAGCAGGAAAGGGATACCTCTTGTCTTGGGCACCCCAGGGAGCTTGCTAGGCCGCTCCCATTCTTTGAGCACCAGATTATTAAAGTGAGTCTGCTCCGGGAATTCCAAACGTGGTTTAACCGTATGAAAAAGCTCACCCTGCTGCTGCGGAGCCACGACAGGAGGGGAGATACAGAGCACTTCAAAAATAGGAGCCAAAAGCCTGTCAGTGTCATCTGAGGACCATGGATCTTCCCCAAAGGGAGACCCGGTACCACCATAAACCTTAGGCTGCTCTTCAGATGATTCTGAATCAGAGAACAATTCCCCCTCCTCCAGGGGGGAATAACCAGTAATGTCAAAAAATTCCTCAGCTTCCATAGGAAAGAAGGAAACAGCGGGAGATAAATGCCGCTTCTTAGCTGAAGCCTTACGCGAGGCAGACCCAGCAATATGTTTTTCAATGCTGGCCACCAGTGCAGCCAAATCAGGCTGAGACTCCCCGCTGGTATGCTCCTCACTGGGGGTCAGATGTAAGCGTGGGGGGGTAGGCGAAGCCCGAGGGGGCGCAGGCCCAGCAACAGGTAACCCAGACTGCAGTGCAAGTACCTGCTGGGCGCAGGATACACATACCCTGACATCATCACCGATTGGGGATACCCCATACGCAACACACAGCCGGGCTTGTCCCGAAGGAACCCCAGGCCCATTATCCCCAGAAGCCTCCATATGGTGATTTGAATGGCACAGTAGGCCAGTAAGGGTTGACGCTAATGAGCAACCGGGGATGCCCCAATAACCCGCTAGGGAAGTGGCAGATAATGAGGGGAGATGGCCGGGAGAAACCACAGTGCTGAAGTTTTAACCCGCCTGAAAGACATAACAAACATTCCCATGAGAATACAGCAAAGAATCCAGAAAAACATTTTTTTACCCCCACCCGGGTTACTCACGGACCGCTTTGGGAGCCAGGCAGCACACACAGCAATGGCAAAGAAAATGGCGTCCGCAGACCTCTAGGGGCGGGCTCCGTGGAGATGTGACGTCAAAATCGTCATCCCGGAGCCGCCCCCCCCCCCCCCCCAAAGAGCGCGAAACGTGCACACGTGACCCTGCCGGCCAATAGCGGCACTATTCCGAAGTGAATGACGCCGCCGTCCACGGAGCGCAGTACAAGCGCGCAGCGACGGCATATACAGTAAAAAACACCAAGGACAGGCATAGGTGGAGCCTGGCCAACCCAAGAAGCAGTGGGGGCATCCCAAAAGGCTCACCATCAGCCTAAACCACCTACCCTGTCGGAGCAGGGACTGCGGTAGGAGCATAGCTCCTCAGCACCTTTTTTACTGGTGCTTACTAACCTACCATCACCCGAACCTTGTCAGCCGAGGCTGGGAGGCAGTATATAAAACTGAACGGGTGGGAATAGTCCTGCAGGGCCGCAGGCAATGAGCCCCGCTCACCTGCGCCAGAAGAGAGATATCTTCTATCTTCTCAGCGCAGACTGCAGAAATGAACTAGGGAATTTGTGGGAGGTCCCTGACTTATATAGGGCCACAATCTGTTTTCTGCAGTCCAGCGCCATCTTGTGGATGTATTACCCAAGTGTAAGGAATATTCTGCAACAGGACGTGCTGTATACTTAATACTGAATAATGAGCATCATCAGGATCTTTTATTGGCCCTCAGGAAAATACAAAAAATTGTGGCATCCCCTCAGACCAATTTATAGCTAACCTGGGTGGTGCAAGTGAGCAGGGCAATTAGAATAAACAAATAATATAATATAAATAATAATAACAAATAAAAACAAAAATATTAAAGGAGCCATGGCACTCAACCCAATAAGCTAGTAACCAATCCAATTATCATTCTCTAAAATCTAGTTAAAAACAGAGGTCTGATGAAGAACACATCAGCTGAAGTATGCTAAAGCTGCACCACCAAAAGCCCTGGCACCTCTGAGTAGGTGCACTCTTAACTCCCTTTGGGACATACATAGCAATGGATACATTGCAAGCATCTTACCGTACCTGTGCAGCTTATGCACTTCCTCACTTCTTTAAACACTCCCCAACCGTTCAAACTTTAAATAGCACCCTCAGATAAGCATATGACCTGGTTTAGATAACCTTATAACATTTACATGGTACATGCCACCAAAATCAACACCTACCACTTGTGATTCTTCCCCTTTGTCTCCACAGCTTATTTCTTAGATTAGTGTTCCCCAACCCACTCCTCAAGAGCCACCAACAGGTCAGGTTTTGTGGATATCCAAATTGCTGTCTCTATATCTCTGTCTGAGCATTAATACTTCATCTGTGCAGCATTATGGAGATCGGGAAAACACTGATTGTTGGGGGCTGACGAGGAAAGGGTTGCGGAAAACCTTAAAGCCAGACTATAGGCTTGTAAGGACCCTGTTTCCATAGAATTCAGTTTCATCGTTGTATCATGTTGTTTGTAATAGTCCATGTACTGAATATTTTATCCTGTCTGTAATTACTATTTTGTATAGCGCTAGAGATGAAGATTGTGCTATATAAATAAAAATAAAATACCTCCAGTGCAGCAGCACATGAGGAGGGGTCCAAAGCTTCCCCTAATGATAATGACCATAACCTTTCCATTGATGAACCAAGGTATGGAGTGGATTAAAATTGTTATTGTGGTGGTGGTGGGGGTTTAAAGTGGTTCGTGCAAATGCATATGCTGACCCAGCAGTAACCCTGTCAATGTCATTCAGGAGAAACCAACCATGTTTGGAAATGTAGAAAACCTTGTCTTTGACAGCATCTCTCAGGAAAACTGGAATCCCTGATCCTTATTTAGAAAGGCAAATATAATAAAATCAGTAATTAGACATTGACACAAAGTAAAAAAAAGAAAACAAGCAGATACAGTACCTCTCTACCAAGCATATGCTGTATCTGACCTGCCATACAACCAAGGTCAAACCAAGGTATGGTATGTTGTGTACACGGTAACTATACAGCACCCTGTATAAATGGTTGCCCCAGAATGTAAATCTACATTATAGTATCCTAACCAAACACCTCAAAGTGTTAGGTGTGTGTTCAGTAGAATGGCTAGCCAGGGAACTAGAATACTTTTAGTTAATCTTTCACTATATTTCACATAAAAGTTTCCACTATGGGGTCTTCTGAGGGTCAGGGGTAATTAAGTTATTCATGCAGTTCCACCCATGACAAAATCAAAGAAGTTTCTATTAATTTCCCAGTCACTGCATTGTCAAACTCCTGGGAGAATTACACCGGGTAGTGGCCAACTGGCCAAGACATAATGTAGGTAGGATAACTGTATTGTAATAATACACCCGGTAGACAATGACAGTGAATGGCAGTTTTCTCTTTATGGGATCCTGACTTTTACAACATTTGGTGAAAATGTAAGCAGTTGGTAAAAAAAGCCACAAGTACGTATAGAGGAATTAAAGGAGGTTGGCCTGGGTCAGACTGCTGGTATGTTTGATCAGTGTGACATTTATTTTTTACAGTCAAATGCACAGAAAACATGGCATGCTAGATGCAAGAATATTGTAGCAAACAATACATTAATAGTAAATACTATAAATATTCAGTATATTGTATTTACTGTTAATGTAGTTTTTGCTACAATATTCTTGATACAGTTTGAAAAATTATTGTCACACTGATCAAACATACCAGCAGTCTGATTCAGGCCACCCACTTTTAATTCCTATGAGTATTACCGTAATATTTGACTGCCCCTTTTGACTGCCCCTTTTGACACACTCAGCTATCTTTCCTAGTTACCCTACCAGCTACCAGGGTACACCACTTATCCTTTTATAGTTAAAAAAGCCACAAAGTACTGACACTGAAACAGGTTTGCCCTAACAGCGCTCAGTTAAGAATGGGCTATTAAACACCTTGAGGACCTTAATCAGTAAATGTCATAGATACTCATCTCAGGAAGAATAGGGGGGGGGGGATTAAGGAGGAGGCTCCTTGAAGGAAGATCTTTGAACTACTAGCATCAAATGTCTCATCCTCAGGCATCTTAATTGGAATGGTCAGTTTGGGATCTTCATCAATAGCAACAGGACCCTGGTCAATACCTGGATCAACACTGCTGAGGATTACGTGGACAAAACCTCCTGTGTTGCCCCTGCCTAGACCACATGATGTAAAAGAGCAGATTAAAGGGACCCCCATGGGGGACACTGCCTTCTTGATTGTGTGGCTACTAGAAATCTGTGATGCTGTCAGTGAGTACTAAAAAGAATGTCTGTCCCCTGATCCATACTCATGGGTGAACTATCCATTATGTATAGGTCATCTTCTCTCCACTGTCTGCTACCTAACTTCCAGGACATGATATTTTATTGCCAAATGGGAACCATACATATATTTTTCACAGATTCTGATACACCTTTAAAGAAGCTTTATTAAGCGTTCATTAGGATAAAATACACTCAGGTGATTTGTATCATTGAAGTCAACTTCAATAAAAGGTTAAATACTTTTATAATCAAAGATACTTTACTTACATTACCACTGGGAATATATGGCATCATCTGTCTGTGACATCAATTGGAGAAGCCAACGATGCACTTAGACAGAGAATCATGCTGGGAAATCCATAGGAAGAATGGTGCCTCCGTTACCCTCACCTCAAGCTTCTGTCTGACTGCGAAATTGTCTCTAGTTTTTATACCTTGTCTCATCACTGACTACAAATGGCCACTTCATCTCAAGTGATGGCAACAACGGATTGAGATCACTAGGCCAGATGTCCCTACACCCATCGTGGGAAACCTCAGCACTAATTGTTTCATATCCTATAGGTCAACTTCAAGCTAAGAAGGCCTTGAACAATCATTTTGTATCCCTCGCTTTTTTTTTTTTTTTTTACTACAGATATGCCAATAAGTACCAAACTGAAAGTGAAGTCTAAGTCAAAGGATGAGCCCGGGTCAGTGGAAATAAGAGCCACAGGGGAACAGGGACCAGGTATACAAAAGAGCATTCTGAAAAAGTAAAGCAAGCTGTTATATAAAGGCTCAGAGTCCAGCCAAAATAAAAACAGGATGCATGGCTTAAAAAGGCTAATGATGCTTTAAAAGTTGAAGTCTTTGTGTCAATTACACATGATGCTGTAAACCCCCAGGCTCCTCTGAATTTTTAAAGGCAGGAAACAGGCTTCCATTGGAATCATGGGCATCCCAAAGGGAAACGCCGGCTGTTCAACAAAAATAAATATTGTTATAGGCATAACTTTGCCATTTCAATTTCAAGTTTGTATAATTAAAAATGCAAAACTAAAACATAGGGAATAAATAAATGCAATAAATTATAAACATCTCTGAATATGTTAGGAGCCTAAAGAAACAAAATCAATGTAACAGGAAGCTAATTAAATATTTTACTTTGAAAACACAACAAAGTCAAGTAGGTAAATTATGAAAAAGAAGTATCATGTTCCCTACGTTTCATCATGTAGAGCGCTTTAATTGCCTGTACTGGGAATGGCTGGAAGGAATAGCCCCAGGCCCACAGTGTATCCAGATCAACTTTACATGTGTACAGTACAGTAATTGGGTATGATTTTATATTTTTTATTTACTCTGAAGGAAAAATCATTTACCTAAAGGGTACAATATATATATATATATATATATATATATATATATATGCAGTACACACAGGTGCAGTATATCTATGCAATGTAAATAATCCAAGAAGCAAAAATACAATTCTGTGATTACTCACATGTAGAATTGGTATTATGAGTATATAGTATGTCCTGCTCCAGATAGATTACTTACACTTGGGTATTACTCTGTCAGATGGCCCTGGACTGCAGAGACATCGAAAATAGACTCCTTCCGGCCCCTCAAATACCCAGGGACCTCCCACAATCCCCAGCATTGAAAAGCAGTTAACGAGAAGCCGGGAGAATTAAAACAAACCCAAACCCAAACAATGATAACGATCACCATACAGGGGATCCAAGATGCAAAACCAAGGGTGGGATGGAGCAGGACGTACTGTATACTCATAATACCAATTCTACAGGTGAGTTATCACAGAATTGTATTATTCTGAGTATACAGTACATCCTGCTCCAGATAGATTACTTACACTTGGGACATCCAATAGCAGTGTCCATAAAGTAGGGTGGGATCCCCAAAGGTAACAACAGACAGGTCAGACCACTGCCGTAAGTTGTAAAACTTTGAAAAGGTATGAACAGAAGACCAAGTAGCGGCCTTGCAAACTTGTTCAACAGAAGCCTGGTGCTGAAAAGCCCAAGAGGCACCAATAGCACGAGTAGAATGAGCAGTAAGGTGGAAGAATAGGCCTGAATCACAGCCTGACGGATCCATTTGCTGATAGTAGACTTGGCAGGAGCCAAACCCTTCCTAGGACTAGAAGGGACCACAAAAAGAGTATCAGTTTTTCTGAAAGGTGCAGTAGCCACCAGATAGTACTTCAGACACCTAACCACATCCAAGGAATGCAAGACCCTCTCCTTAGCATTACTAGGCTTAGGGCACAATGACGGAAGAACAATGTCCCGATTCAAATGAAAGGCAGACACAACCTTAGGCAGAAAGTCTTCCTTGAAGCGGAACACCACCTTGTCCTGGTGTCTCTCATAATAGGGGGGCTGGATGGAGAGCCAGCCAACTCAGACACCCGCCTAACAGAGGTGATAGCCACCAAAAAGACAAGAGTAAGAATGGCCAGGGCAGCATCCTGCACAGGTTCAAAGGGAGCACCCTGCAAGGCTGACAAAACCAAGTTCAAATACCAAATAGGCTTATGTGGGGGACGCACATGAGTAACCCCCTGGAAAAAAGTCCTGATCAGGGAATGCTGAGCAAAGGACTTCTGGAAGAAAACAGCCAGGGCAGAAACCTGACCCTTCAGAGTACTGAGCTGGAGACTCATCTCCAACCTATGCTGCAGGAACTCCAGGATCCTGGGAATAGAGAACACACGTGAAGAGACTGAGACTCACACCAGTCAATGTAGGCACGTCAAACCCTGTAATAAATGAAAGAAGAAGACTTCTTCCTAGCCTTAATCATGGTATCAACAACCGAGGTAGAGAGCCCCTTCTCCATCAAGATGGAGGTTTCAGCAGCCAGGCCGTCAAAGACAGAGTTTGTAAATTGGGATGGCGTAAGGGACCCTGAGTGAGCAGGTCTGGCACCCTGGGCAGAACGTACTAATCTACTGCCAGCTGCACCACATCTGCGAACCACACTCTTCTTGGCCACCTGGGGGCCACCAGAATTGCTGGCACCCCCTCCAGGATCCTTCGACATGGAGACAAAGGCCGGGAGCTTGTGATTGTGACAGGACGAAACAGATCCACATCTGGTTGGCCCCAACGGTGACACAGAGATTGAAACACCCTGTTGCAGAGGGACCATTCTCCCTGGCGAGAGGTCCCCCTGCTCAGAGAGTCTGCCTGCAGATTTTCCACCCCCAGGATGTACACTGCTGATATGCAGGGAACATCGCCCAGGTCAGGATCAGAGACACTTCCTGGAGGGCCCTCCTGCTCCGGGTCCCTCCCTGATGATTGATGTAGGCAACTGCCGTCTGGTTGTCCGAGCGCACATGAACAGGCAGGCCCCGAAGGTGATGAGTCAACTGAGCCAGAACCAACCTGATCGCCACGCAGCTCCAAGACGTTGAAGATGTTGATAGGAGTGTGGGACTCCTGAGGGCCCCACCTCCCTTGGAACTGCAGGGACATCCAGAAACCCCCCCAACCTGACAGACTGGCATCCGTGGTGACCGTCTCCCAGGTGGGGGTCAGAAAGGATCTGCCCCCAACAGGTTCCTGGAGTCCAGCCACCATGAGAGGGACCGCCTGACCAGGGGGCAAAGCGCAAAGACCCGGTCCAGGGACGCAGGGTCCTTGTCCCATACTGACAATAGGTGGAGTTGCAGAGGCTCAAGTGGAACTGAGCATAAGGGACCGCCTCAAAGCACGCCACCATCAGGCCCACCAGCTGCATTCCCTGCCTAATGGAGGGATGATGACAAGATAGCAGGAAATGGACCTGCACAATCAGACTGTCCACCTTCTTCTGAGGAAAAAAAATCCTTGCCTGAACTGTATCCAGAGTCATTCCCAGGAAGGGAGTCACCAAAGAGGGAGACAGAGAAGACTTGGGGTGGTTGATCACCCAGCCAAATGACTCCAGGGTGGACACCACCAGCTGAGTATCCAACTCTGCCTGATGTAGAGACTGGGAAGTGATGAGAATGTCGTCCATGTAGAGCAGCACGCGGATGCCCTGAAACCTGAGCAGAGACATCACTCCTGCCAGCACCTTGGTGAACACCCTGGGAGCTGAAGTGAGACCAAAAGGCAATGCCACAAACTGGTAGTGTTGATACTCCAGAGCGAACCTGAGGAACCTTTGATGACCTGGAAACACAGGAATATGAAGGTAAGCATCTTTGATGTCCACAGACATCATGAAATCCCCTGAGCGCAGGGAACTGATGGCAGAGCGCAGAGTTTCCATGCGAAAGCGCCTGCACCTGACAAATTTGTTGAGGATCTTCAAGTCCAGGATGGGGCTGACTGACCCATCTTTTTTGGGCACTGTGAAGAGGTTGGAATAGAAGCTCTTGCCCCTTTCTCTTAAAGGGACCATGCAGATGACCCCCAGCTCCAGAAGGCTTTGCACCGCCTGCCCTAGATCCTGAGCTGACACAGGGTCCTGAGGAATCCGGGATCTGATGAACCTTGGGGGGGAGGGAGACAGCAAACTCTATCTTGTAACCGGAGGCCACTACCTCCTGAATCCACCGGTCTGAGACATGAAGCCTCCAGACGTGAGCAAAGTGCTGAAGCCGTCCCCCCCACCCGGATGGGTGAGGGCGCCCCATCATGCCTGAGGGGGCTTGGGAGAGGACTTAAGCTTGGAGCCCCAGGAGGAGCCAGGACGTCCACGTCCTCTGCCCCTACCCCAGAAGTCCCCTCGGGCCCCAGTAAATGAAACCCCCCCTCCCTTGTCTAGCACCACGGTAGGGGGAGGAAAAGGAGCCCTGACCCAGAAAGGGCCGAAACTGCCGCCTGCGCTGGGGTAACCTGCCTCCCTTAGCAAACAGGTCCAGGCGGTCCCCAAACAGGCGTGGTGCTTTGAAGGGAAAACCAGTGACGGCTTTCTTGGCAGCGTTGTCAGCAGCCCACTGGCGCAGCCAAACCGAGCGGCGTATAGCCACCACAAGGGCAGGGGTTCTGCCACACATTCTAATGGCCTCATCCAAGGCAGAGAGGACATAGGTTACAAAAACATTACAACTAGAGAGTGTATTAAACTCCTCCCCCAGACACATCATCAGGGGCACCTTCAAGGATACTTCTGAGCAGGGTCCTGATAGCCACAGCCGTAATGGCAGAGGCACAGACCGGGCGCCGGTCCTCAGCATCCCGCAGGGTAGTAGTCAGGGGAATCACATCAGCAGGAAAGGGATACTTCCTATGCCAACTCTTAGGTACACCGGGAAGCCTGCTGGGGCGCTCCCATTCCTTGAGCACAAGGTTATTAAAATGGGCTTGCTCAGGAAATTCCAAGCGGAAATTCCAGCGGGCCCCGCGCCCCCCGAAGAGCGCAAAGCCATACGCGTGACAAGCAGCCAATAACAGCGCACCAGCGCCTGAGGTAACGCCGCCGCCAAGCGCGGAACACAGTGGAAGAGCGCGCGGCGGCAATTTTAAGACAGACAATCAGTGTAACCAAGTCAGCGCGGCCACTGACACCAAGCATAATAAAATAATACAGTGAAGCACAAGGCCAATATGCCTATACCGCCTACCCTTTGGTGGGGGATTACGGTGGAGCAGCGCTCCTAAGCACCTGACAGCGGTGCTGCCTACCATCACCCGACCAGCGCAGCCAAGGCTGGGAGGCATTACTAATGGAACGGGTGTGAATAGTCCTACAGGGCCGCAGGCTAATAGCCCTGCTCACCTGCGAGAAGAGAGAGCCATCTTCTTGTCCTTCCCAGTCCAGACTGCAGAGACGGTCTGGGGATTGTGGGAGGTCCCTGGGTATTTGAGGGGCCGGGAGGAGTCTATTTTCAATGTCTCTGCAGTCCAGCTCCATCTGGCAGAGTAATACCCAAGTGTAAGTAATCTATCTGGAGCAGGACGTACTGTATACTAAGAATATATTTAAACAAATGGTGACCTTCTTGTGAGAATAACTGCAGTATATATAACATATTTTTTATGTATAATGTGATACAAAAGTCTACACACACATTATAAAATGCCAGGTTTTTGTCAATAAGAGTCATTTCCGAACTTTTCTTCTTTATTGTTACCCATAATCTGTAAAATTCCATTAAGAACAAACTGGAATCTTGAAAAAATAAAAGAACAAAGCTATATATGCTTTATGCACACCCTTAAACTAATACCTTGTTGAATGCCCTTTTGAGTGTATAAACATTTAAACCGGATCAACAGACTGACACAGTTAATAAAGAAAGGTAGCAGCCATTTTGGAGATTCTTCTCCCAGCATCTCAGCCATAATGCTGCCTGGATTCATCTGAGATAACCAACAATGCACAGTGACAGAAAGCCCAGCAGCACTTCCTGTTTGTAGGCGTCTGCACATCCATGAATTGCCATTTTGTTTTTAAAATCTACCAAAGCAGGATTTGGAAAAAGGTAAAATAATTTTTATGTGAGGCAATCTAAATTGCCCTGGGGAGGAATGCATATAAGCACTGTTTATTGTGTTGGTCTGGTTAAAGTCATTTTTGACTGTTGGTCCCCTTTAAGTTTTTTTTGGTGGAAATCTAGCAACATGGCACATCTAGACTTTGCAATATGTGCCCACTCTTCCTTGCAGAAGCACTCAAAATCTGTCAGGCATGTTAATGGGGTGTGTGTAGACTTACTGTTACATCTAATGTTAAATAATTATTTTATTAGACGTTTATGATAAATGTGCCATAAGCGTTGTAAGGTTAAGGTAACACATACAGACTAGCCACCAGCAGAGACATTACATCCTTTATGGGGGTTCTATTCTCAACAGACTGGATCTGTAATCCCTAAGACATCCATTAAAGAAGGAACAACATCCATGACTCTCCCAGGTGTTGTTCCTCTGCAATCGGGCATCCTGTTTTGGTATGTGTGAGATACCATAGCTTGATCAGAAAAAAATCATCTCCAATCAGCACTTTCACTCCATTCATACATTGATTAGCCGACCTGACGTCATATCGGTAAAGTTGAATAGAGACTACATCGATAGACACACCCCCAACAGCCTTTCAGAAATGCCTGTGCAGGTATTCCCTCAGCTAAAAGTATAGTGGATATGCGGTAGCAGCCGGTACATGCGTCATAGAATTGTTAGCTACGCGAGTCTTGGGTGATCACAGGGGTTCCACACAATGGGGAACCACAAATCAGGATGCGCCAGAGATGAGGAAATCAGCTTTGTTCCTCTTTAAATTGATCCTATACCCAGAAAGGAAGCTTATGTGGTCACCTTTATCCCCAGCCCAGTGACTCAAAACAGACTTATCTTTTTTTACTATAGCCTTTGGCCAATATTCATAAATAAAACAGGAAGCAGTATGATGATGAATGGCAGCCATGTGCTAATTAATTAAGTTAAAACTGTTACATAATGGCAGTTAGGTTGAAGTGCTTTCAGATTTATTGCAGCTATTATAGGGGGTGGGGCTGCTCAGCCAGGGAGCAACATGGCTGACCGCATCCAGTTCATGTTGTTATGAATAGTGGGCAAAGACTTTAGTAAAAAAAGAAACACAGGTTGTTTTGGGGCACTGGGCTGGGGATAGAAGATGACAAACTTCCTTTCTGGGTATAGGATCACTTTAAGGCTAGAGAGACACCTGAATTTTACAACTGACAAATCTATACTGAGCTGCTTTGTAGCATAAAATGCTGTAGAGCTGCTTGCCTAAAGGTAAAAGCCAGATGAACAAGGGGGTCCTTAATGGAATTGCCCATGCTAAAATGAAAAACAAAAACGCTTATATTTGTCCCCTGCAGCTCCCCTGTGTGGGTTTGCTGTTCCCCCACAGCTTCTGCCCTCCAGCACCAACATCTTCATATAGAGAGCAGGGATCCAGTGTCTCCGTCTCCCAGCACCGGGAGTTTCTCATGGTGGCATCTGTTGTGTCCGCTCCCCGCATACTTACTCCATTCATTGCAATAGAGGAGGGCATGCCAAGGTGGGTTTGGCACACTCTCTGCATTACAATTACAAATGGAGTAGTGGTGTTAAAGGTTGTGAAGCCAACCTGAAGAACACCACCATGTCAGCCCAGTGCTGAAACAAGGGTCGATCTATTGATCTATCTCTCTCATCGGTAAGTGCAACAGATTCCGCAGTCAATAATAAATAAATAAAAATAAGAGATTGTAAAGATTAAGCAAAGTTTGCATACTTCTCATGCAAATGATATATCGTGCTGTGCTGTTTAATAAATCTGCTAAGGCTGGGATCTAGTTCTTCCTGCATACCCAAACCACTAGATTTTACACTGAGCGGTAGTTGGAATTCCAACACTTCTGCATCAAAGAGTGTGGGACATACCATTCACATACCATTCCCCTGTGTTGGTAGGGGGATCTAGCTTATTCTTCTGTTGTCCATTCATTTGCATGTTAACCACAGCCTCAGCTCTGTGATATATGGCTTGCTGAGCTGCACCTCACCCCCTGCCTTCCATCGGAGTTCCAGAGGCTGCCACGAGTCAGTGTTCAGTGACAGGCGATTAGGGGATGGGCTTCAGGACTCCGCTCATAGTAATTAGTCCTTTCTCTACTACATTACAGAGATCACTGACATTACTGATCACTAAAGTAAGTTCTTTTCCACTGTACCACCAATGACGATTCTGGACAACATATAATATACTTACTACATATTATCATATTGTATGGCATATACAAGTATTCTAGATTAATCATACACTGCACCACCAATGTATTCATTTTCATTCTTTCAGCGCTCTTCTGTAACAGAGCATTTATTCACTCTGTCAGCGCTCTCCTGTAATAGAGCATCTATTCACTCTGTTAGTGCTTTCCTGTAACAGAGCATCTATTCACTCTGTCAGTGCTTTCCTGTAACAGAGCATCTATTCTCTAACTCGGTCTCCAGAAAGAGGGAATCTCTCCCCCATAATAGATGCCACCTCTTGGTGGAGCTCTAGTAGGGTACCTCTATCTTTTAGCTGCAAAGAAAGCTTCCTGTCCAGCAAAACATGATCTTATTGGGAATCACGGGAGCGGCATGTCACATGTGCAGCTACAAAGAGCACAGGGCAGCCCCCAGAATGACGGGATCTCTGAGTCTCAGGAGGGGGGGGGGGGGGGGGTACGGGATGAAAAAGAGAATGTCATTGGCTGAACCTGTAAACCGCAATATCTGGGCCATTTCTGCTTCAATTTAAAAACGGAAAACAGTTTAGGACAATGAAAAATGTAGCTTGACACACGATTACCTTTGTCTGCAGTATCACTTTTAATGGAATGTGAACATTTAGGCGAGGCAGAAGAAGGCACAACAATGCCTTGCGTGTTCTTAAAAGATATGGCCTGCCAAAGGTGTTACTGCCACTGTCCTGATCTGGCGGTGCCAAGAAAAAAATGTAAAAACTAGCTACAGCGAACACAGAGGACTGCAGAAACAATCATAAATGCATCTCTTTCATCCATACATGATTTATATAATAGCAGATCCAGATCCCAGGCAATCAAAATAATATTGGATCCAATGCACTCAGGACACAAAAGGCTCGATTCAGAGAGACAAAAAAAGACTTTAGTCTTTGTGCCGATTTCGTATTATTTTCAAATGTTCCCGCTGTCGTATGAGTGTGCGAGCGATTCTATGCATGCATTGTAAACCTTCTGTAAAGTTTCTGTCCGTTCGTATGCCAGAGTATGAGTACGAGGATGTAATTTTCCATCGTGACTTTTCTGTTTCATTTTCTCAGGTTAAAACGTCAGATTTCGATTTTTCCATCGTCTCCTCCCACGGATCCTTTACGATCTTGCGCCTGCGCACTACAAACTTAACTCATTAAAGTGCTTGCCTACATATTTGCCACCCTCACTTCTACTACAATGTTTAGCTAAACCACTTAGCACTATCCTCCATCTTCCCTTATGGACCCTTAAAGCTCACCCCAACCACTTAGCGCTATCCTCCATATTCCCTTATGGACCCTTAAAGCTCACCCCAACCACTTAGCGCTATCCTCCATCTTCCCTTTTGGACCCTTAAAGCTCACCCCAACCACTTAGCGCTATCCTCCATCTTCCCTTTTGGACCCTTAAAGCTCACCCCAACCACTTAGCGCTATCCTCCATCTTCCCTTTTGGACCCTTAAAGCTCACCCCAACCACTTAGCGCTATCCTCCATCTTCCCTTTTGGACCCTTAAAGCTCACCCAAACCACTTCGCGGTTAGGTTCTTCTTCCATTTTAGGCCCCCAAAACTTACCCAAACCACTTCGCGGTTAGGTTCTTCTTCCATTTTATGCCCCTAAAACTTACCCAAACCCCTTCGCGGTTAGGTTCTTCTTCCATTTTATGCCCCTAAAACTTACCCAAACCACTTCGCGGTTAGGTGCTTCTTCCATTTTAGGCCCCTAAAACTTACCCAAACCACTTCGCGGTTAGGTTCTTCTTCCGTTTTAGGCCCCTAAAACTTACCCAAACCACTTCGCGGTTAGGTTCTTCTTCCATTTTATGCCCCTAAACCTTACCCAAACCACTTCGCGGTTAGGTTCTTCTTCCATTTTAGGCCCCTAAAACTTACCCAAACCACTTCGCGGTTAGGTTCTTCTTCCATTTTATGCCCCTAAAACTTACCCAAACCACTTTGCGGTTAGGTTCTTCTTCCATTTTAGGCCCCTAAAACTTACCCAAACCACTTCGCGGACATCTGAATCTTGATAGAAAAATATGTCTTTGACCCTTTCTTTGGTGTACATGTATGTGTTTAACCCTTTGAGTGCCGGCCCACCGAGATTTTTTGTCACAATCTGTTGCCAGACGACTTTTCACGTTTTTGCGCTACACGTGTGCAACCTTGATTTTTGAAGGGATTTCCAGGGATTATGATTATGCAATATGATTGCATAGTTGTAAGGGGTTAATAAAAAAAAAAAAATGACATAGGGTTCCCCCTCCCGGGGGGGGGGGGGGGGGGGGGGGTGGACCTCATTTCTTTTTTGGAATTCTAAGGGTTGAAAACCCTTAAAATCCCCCCCAAAAAATTACATAGGGTCCCCCTTACCTAGCATTACTGACCCGGACCAGCTATGGGGGCTTGTAGAACAGGGCGCAGGGGCCAGCGTTGGTGGCCCCTGGCCCTGCAGGCTACTAGCCCACATAGCCACGTGGCCCGGGCCCTTCTGCCCCCCCTGGCCGTTGGGGAGGCAGGTAATGGGGGGCTGGGGGTTATGGCAAGTCACCCGCTTGCCGCAGGTGACCTGCCATACCCAGAGCCTTGTGAACTGGTATAAGGGGTCTCATGGACCCCTTACCAGTTCACAAAGGGTTAAGTTAAAAAAAAGTTTAAAAAAAGACACCAGACAAGTTCTTTATTATTCTATTTTCACTTATACTTACCTCCCATCCAGTGTCCCACGCTGCTACAGATGACAGTTGTCGGTAGTGATCAGAGCAGGGAGGGTGGCAGGCAGGGAGATCAGAGCCACCCTGCCTGCCACCCTCCCTGCTCCGATCGCTGCTGACAACTGACAGATCGGAGCCCGGGTGCCAGTAACCCGAGGAGCGGGATGACGTCATCAAGTGGGTAAGTACTACTTACTTGGTTGGTGGCCGAGAGAGGGCTCGTTGGGGAAAACCCGACGTCCTGGGCCCTGGCTCTGCTGTGAAGAAGTTCCTGGAGAAACATGGCAATTACAGTTAGTTTTTATGTCTTATTCAACAGTAATAAAAATACAATTCTGTGAGATACTCACCTGTAGAATTGGTATTATACGCATACAGCACGTCCTGCTCCATCTATAATACTTACACATGGGTTATCCTCCGCCAGAGGGCGCTGTGCACTGCAGACATGCAAAAACAGGTTCCTCCCGGCCCTTCATATACCCAGGGACCTCCCACAAATCCCCAGCATTGAAAAGCAGTGAGAAAGAAGCCGGGAGAAACCAACCACCAACTGGTAACAATAGTAATGATAACAATCACCATACAGGGGATCCAGAAAAATTTAAACCAGGGTGGGGTGGAGCAGGACGTGCTGTATGCATATAATACCAATTCTACAGGTGAGTATCTCACAGAATTGTATTATTCTAAGCATACAGCACGTCCTGCTCCATCTATAATACTTACACATGGGACATCCAATAGCAGTGTCCATAAGGTAGGGTGGGATCCCCAAAAACAAGGCACAGTGGACAGTAAAGGCGCTGTCACCTGCAAAACTTTGCAACAGGCATGACATGAGCAGAGGCTCTAACGTCAATCTCATAACAAGACCTTTGAAAGGTATGAACAGAGACAAGCAACAGTCTAGTAACTTATTCAACAGAAAAAACCTGGTGCTGAAGGGTCAATGGTACCCAAGCACCAATATAACGGAATAAAATGACAAAAAAAAGGGGAGATTCTTCCCCCTTAAAGGAATAGGCCAGTGCAACGACCCAACCAGCCCACAGGCAACAGAAGCCTCGTGGAAAACTTGTAACTCTCCCCATGGTGGAAATCCACACCGAACAGTTGGAAGCACACCTCAGGTTTGCGTTTGACACTAACATAGGGAGGTGGAGGGGTGACCCTGCCCCGGGGAGGCCGGAGCGGCCTTCTGCGCAAGGGTGCTTTACCCTTTTTACCAAAAAGGTCCAAACGGGCCCCAAATAATCGCCGTGCTCTGAAGGGAAGGTAAGTGAGAGCCTGTTTCGTAGCCTCGTCAGCACCCCACTGTCGCAGCCAGACCAGGCGGCGAATAGCTACCACAAGGGCAGAGGTTCTAGCACACATCTTAATGGTGTCATCCAGTGCTGAGAGGATAAACTTCACAAACGCATCACAGTCTGATAGCGCATTAAACACCCCCCAAGGGAGGTCCTCAGGATGGTGATCTAGTACTTTTCTGACAAGAGTCCTGGAAGCCACCGCAGTGATGGCCGTGGCACAGACCGGGCGCAGAGCCGTCCCTGCACACGAGAAGGCGTGGGAAGCCAGTCTGTCAATGCGCCGGTCCTCAGCATCCCGAAGGGTACGGTAAAAAGGAGCCGTCATGAAAGGGGGGTTAGTAACCCCTATAACCGGTGCATCCACCACAAGAGGTGCTGACCAAAAATTAACCACATCAGGAGGGAAAGGGTACTTCCAATCCCAGACCCCTGGGACCCCTTTAAGTTTACAAGGCGATTCCCATTCCTGGGATATAAGATTCTGGAAATGATCCTGTTCCAGGAACTCCAAGCGCGGCGGCGCTGTATGGAAACTCTCCTTCTTAGGCTTGGGGGTCTCCCCAGGGGGGGAGATTAACAAAACCTCAAAGATCTTAATAAGAATTTCATCTGTGTCACACAGGCCCCAAGAACTGGGCCCAAAACCATCACAGCACCCGGGCATCTCGTTCGAGGAGCCCGAATCTGAGAATAGCTCACCTTCCTCAGAAGAATCAAGATCCTGCATATCAGCAGAGTCATCGGTATCGTTAGGAACCGGAGAGCCAGGAGGCGTCAGGGACCGCTTCTTACCAGGGCCCATACGCTCCGCCAATACAGACAGCACCTGCTCCGCCGTAGGCAGCACGCGTGGCACGGTTTACAGGTCATCCCCACTCGAGTGGGACTCATCAGGAGTGAGGTTTAGGTCCGGGGAGACAGGTGTATTGAAGGGAAGTGCAGCCACTGGCAGACCTGCCTGTTCAGCACACGGTCCGCAGACCCGTGCTCTGTCAGCCTCAGCCTGGGGCTGACCACACACTGCACACCGCCGGTCATGTCCCAGAGGGACCCCGGGTACATAATTCTGAGATGCCTCCATATGGTGATTATCTGAGCAGTATGCCCGTAGGGATTTACGCAATAGGCAACCCTGGATGCCCCAAGACCCGCTAGGAAGTGGGAGAATTTGTTATGTGGACCCGCTGTAATATATGTTAGGCCGGGAGAAGCCACCGAAGTCCTGGCGTCTGAAAGACATAATGGGACAAGAGGGGTGGTGTCAGTGCCATGCGCAGCCGAATACACATAGAACCATGCTGCCCAGAGGGCACTTACATGACCAAGGGAGGAGGCGGACCACACCACGCGCGCGAAGATTGTCAAAATGGCGCCAAGCGAACCTCGAGGGGCGGGCCAGACCAGGCTGTGATGCGGAGCGCGTCATGCCGAGTCTCCGCCTCCCCCAAAGAGCGCGAAGCTCTAACCAACAGAAAAAAGTAGGACAGTTGACTAGAAGGCGCAAGCATAAAGATGCTGTCACTCTGGAAATGATGCTGCCGTCTAGGCAGTTGTTAAGGAAAGACAAAAGGCTTGCAACTGTATAGGAAGGAGCGCGACACTGACACCCAATGAAAATAAAAACCAAAGGCCTTAACGTGTTAATTCACAATAGGACTGCCACACATACCCCCCCCCCCCTTTCTTTTCCCCCGAGTTACGGGAGGAAGCGAGGGAGAAGCGGACCAGCGTCCATGGACTAATCTGTGAGGGGCACAGGCAAGAATGCGGGACGGGCATCCACTAGAGGCTCACTATCGGCCTAACCGCCTACCCTATGGTGGGGGATTGCGGTGGAGCGTGGCTCCGTTCAGCACACAAGGTGCCGCCTACCTTCACCCGACCCACGCAGCCCATGCTGGGAGGCATATTCTTCCAAAGAGGACGGGTGGAAATAGTCCCGCAGGGCCTCGGGCTGTAAAGCCCTGCTCGCCTGCGAGAGCGTGATACTTCATGTCTTCGCAGTTCAGCATTGCAGAGAAATCTGGGGATTTGTGGGAGGTCCCTGGGTATATGAAGGGCCGGGAGGAGCCTGTTTTTGCATGTCTGCAGTGCACAGCACCCTCTGGCGGAGGATAACCCATGTGTAAGTATTATAGATGGAGCAGGGCGTGCTGTATGCTTAGAATATGCCTGTTTAAATGTCTGGGTCACATCAATCACCTTCTCCATGTTCTTCAGGTGGCCGATCTGCCACTTCCTCCACAACTTCACCCGCTCCCGAAGCATCTATAAAAACAGATGAAGGGAATCAGCTTGGTAGTAAATAGAATGTATATGTGTGTGCGTATACATGAAGAGTCACATACCAGAGGCTCCCGCATGCGTGGCAGGGTACAACTGCCTGCCCACGCCGTGCCGCCCCTCCTCTGTGGAAAGGTCCAGGGGCTGGTCAGAGGACCCAACAGAGGGGTAGGACCATCGCCCTGGAGATCCACCACCTTCACTTCCAGCTGCAGCTCCATGCAGCACTGGTCGGCCTGTACGCCTCCGGGTGCGGCGTATACGGTAATCCATTTCCAACACTACCAAAGAAAAGGCATTTTAACTAAAGGCCTACCTTCTGTCTTAGTTACATCTGGCATGCAATCGCTATGTACTTACTAGGGAAATGGATGCCGAAAAACCTCTGCACCCGGGGCATGTGCAGCCGCTTCAGGTCCGACCAATGCTGCAGGATCTGAGTGTCGGTGAAGGTGGTGTCGGTCTGTTGCTGTATTTTCCCGATGATCTCCAGGGCGACGGTGTGTTTCTCAAAAGAGTTGGGCAGGTAGCCGTACCTGCGCTCCAGCATGGCCTAAAAAACATAAAGCAAACATAGCATTTAGTTCCAACTGGCTACCAATATCTGTCAAAAATAGATAGATGACTAAATGACATTAACACACACATTTCTAGGCTAATCAAATCCTTGAAGCTGGCCAAACTGGTGTTTGGCACGTGTGTGCCGTGACTTTGGTTGTGCACGGAGTTGTAGCCACTTTTAAATAAAGCCCTTACTTCCTGCGCTTCCTTAAGGGGTAGACATGCATTTAGCTGGCAAATCAAACTGATAAAAAGACACTTACAAGCATGATGATCTCTTCTTGTTGGCGGGTGAAGATTGTGGGCACCATCTTTGTTCTTCTCCGCAGCAGATAAGTAATGCCCCAGCGGTTTCCGGGTTCCGCGCGGCCGAACGAACGGCTGTACGCACGCGTACGCGAAGGCGTCACAGGCAACCAATCTTATTTAAAGGTCCCTGGACACACAGCTCATTCTCTTTCAGAGTCCGTGCAAAATGGCACCAAAGAAGCAAGCAGCGGCAAGCGGGAAAAAGGCACCCAAGCGGCAGGAGGCTTCAGAAGGGCCAAAAACTCGTTCACAAATGCCCAAAACCAAACTACGGCAAAAAACGCAATGCTCCGCCCAAGCCACCCACCACTACTCCCAAAAAATACCATTTTGTGAGTACTCGCCTTTAAAATGGGTATTATAAGTGTGTCATACACTCCGCTTCCATAATCATGACATGTGGGTAGTCTCCAGTAGAGGGCGAACTTCTGCAGAGATTAATGCAAAAAAGGAGCTCCTCCCGGTCCATAAATACCTGGGACCTCCCACCAATCCCCCAGTGTATGATAGCAGTAAGGGGACCAGGAAGAACCAATAATAATACATTAACAATAAAAAATAAAAAATGGTTCACCATATAAAGGATCCAGAATACCAAAAGGGTGGGGTGAAGCGGAGTGTATGACACACTTATAATACCCATTTAAAAGGTGAGTACTCACAAAATGGTATTATTCCAAGTGTGTCATACACTCCGCTTCCATAATCATGACATGTGGGACATCCAATAGCAGTGTCCGTCATGGGTGGGAACCGAAAACAGTAAAAGAATGTACCAACTTAAACCACTGCAGCTTGCAGAACCTCGCGGCCAAAAACAGCATCCGCTGAAGCCCGCACATCAACCTTGTAAAACTTGGAAAAAGTATGAACGGAAGACCAAGTAGCAGCCTAACAAACCTGTTCAACTGAAGCCTGGTGCTGAAAAGCCCAGGACGCACCAACAGCACGAGTAGAATGCGCAGTGAACTTAAAAGGGGAAGTCCTCTCCTTGGCAGAATAGGCCCCAACAATGGCCTGATGAATCCATTTACTAATAGAAGACCTGGTGGGCGCCAAACCTTTCCTAGGCCCGCAGGGCATCATGAAAAAAGCGTCCGTCTTGCGGAAGGAAGAAGTAGCCACCAAATAGTACTTAACACAAAGAACAACATCCAAATTGTGCAAAACCCTCTCCTTGTCGTTGCTGGGCTTAGGACACAAGGAAGGGAGAACAACATCCTGATTGAGGTGGAAGGCAGAAACCACCTTAGGAAGGAAATCTGGCTTAAAGCGAAAGACCACCTTGTCCTGGTGTCTTTCAAAGTAATGGGCCTGAATCGACAGAGTCGCCAACTCAGAGACACGCCGAACAGAAGTAATAGCCACCAAGAAGGCAACCTTTTAAGTGAAAACAGAAAAAGCAATATCCTGTAAAGGCTCAAAGGGAGGACGCTGCAGAGCCGAAAGAACCAAATTCAAATCCCAAACAGGGACCAGAGCCTTCCTAGGGGGCCGCACAAGAGTGACCCCAGGAAAAAAAGTCTTAACCAGCGGGTGCAAGGCAAAAGACCTCTGGAAGAAAACAGCCAGAGTAGAGACCTGCCCTTTCAGAGTACTAAGCTGGAACCCAAGATCCAGACCGTGTTGAAGGCACCCCAAAATCCTAGGCATCGAAAACACCCTGCAAGGTAAGCTCCTAGCCTCGCACCAGTCAATATAGGACCGCCAAGTCCTATAGTAGATGCCAGAGGAAGACTGCTTCCTAGCTCTAATCAAGGTCTGAACAACAGCCTCCGACAAACCTTCCTCCTTCAGAATGAAGGTTTCAGCAGCCAAGCCGTCAAAGCCAGCGTTTGTAAATCGGGGTAAAGTAGTTGACCCTGAGATATCAAATCCGGAACAGGGGCAGCCTGTACTACTCCACTGCCAGCCTTACTACGTCCGCGTACCAGACCCGTCTTGGCCACCTTGGGGCCACCAGAATTGCTGGTGCCCCTACCAACACCAGATTGCGAACTACCTTTTCCACCATGGAGAAGGGGGGGGGGGGCAGATACAGAAACCCCAGATCCCTCCAGAAAAGGGACAAGGCATCCACTGCCAGAGCCAGAGGATCCTGAGATAGAGACACAAAGGACGGAAGCTTGTGATTGTGCCGAGAGGCAAAGAGATCGACCTCCGGAGTTCCCCACTTGTGACACAGGGACCGGAAAAAAACCCCTGGGATTGAGAGACCACTCCCCTCGGCGAGAGAACCCCCTGCTCAGAGAATCCGCTTCCATGTTCTCTACTCCCGGAATGTAAACTGCCGAAATGCAAGGAACATTGCTCTCCGCCCAAGTCAGGATCAGAGAGACTTCCCTGAGGGCACTCCTGCTGCGAGTCCCTCCTTGGTGATGATGTAGGCAACCGCCATTTGATTGTCTGAGCGAACCTGAACCAGTAGGCCCTGTAAGTGAGGTGTCAACCGCGACAGAACAAGCCGGATGGCTCTGAACTCTAAGACATTGATGGGGGTGTGAGCCTCCTGAGGACCCCACAACCCTCCGAACTGATGACTCTTCCAGAAACCTCCCCAGCCCGACAGGCTGGCATCCGTGGTAACCGTCTCCCAACGAGGGCCAGAAATTATCTGCTCCTCATCAGGTTGCTTGACTCCAGCCACCACCTGAGTGAATGCCGAACCCTGGGAGACATCAGGAACAGCTGATCCAAGGACTGCGGACACCTGTCCCAGTGCATCAATAGATGTAGTTGGAGAGATCGCATGTGGAACTGAGCAAAGGGGACTGCCTCGAAGGAAACCACCATCAATCCCACCAGCTTCATCCCTAGTCGGATGGAGGGGCAAGGAATAGCCAGAAGAAGGCGAATAAGCTCCTGAATCCCCTGCACTTTGGACTGGGGTAGAAACACTCTGGCTTGAATGGTATCTAGATTCATGCCCAGGAATTAAATCTTCCTTGAAGGAGAAAGAGAAGACTTTGGGCGGTTGATCACCCAACCGAACCTCTCCAGGGTCAACACCACCCTGTTGGTGTCCAGCTCCGCCTGTGGAAGGGAGGAAGCTGAAATCAGCAGATCGTCCAGATACGGCACGATGCGAATGCCATGAGCTCTGAGCAGGGCCATTATGCCCGCCAGCACCTTGGTGAAGACCCTCGGAGCTGAGGTCAACCCGAAGGTAAGGGATACAAACTGAAAATGTTGATCGACCACCTCAAACCTGAGGAATCTCTGATGCGCTGGAAAAATTGGAACATGCAGGTACACATCCTTGAAGTCTATGGATGTCATAAAGTCCCCTCGATGAAGGGAATTGATGGTCGATCGCAGAGTCTCCATGCGGAACTTCTTGGGTCTGATGTACCTGTTGAGGATCCTCAGATTCAGAATGGGTCTTACGAAACCATCCGTCTTGGGGACCGTGAAGAGACTGGAATAGTAGCCCCTGCCTCTCTCTGAGGGAGGCCCCGGGCATATGACTCCCATGTCCTGAAGATTACTTACTGCTAACAGGAGCCCCTGTGCAGCCTGAGGGTCCGAAGGCACCAGAGACCTTAAGAATCTTGGAGGAGGTCAGTACTCGAACTCCAGTTTGTACACGGACGAGGCCACTTCCAGAATCCACCTGTCTGTGACCTCCTGGGCCCAGACCCGGAAGAAGAGCCGCAGCCGTCCCCCCACCCATACGGGTGAGGGCGCCCCTTCATTGTTGAGCTGGTTTAGCCGCGGGCTTAGGCTTGGAACCCCAGGCCGATGCTGGACTGCCCCGCCCTCTGCCTCTGTTCCAGGAAGAGCCTCTGACACCTGAGTAGGCAAAACCTCTGACAGCTCTGCACCTCGAAAGGAAGGATTGAAGGAGCGCGCCCCCCGAAAGGAACTACGCTACTTCTTACACTGAGGTAACTTACCTCCCTTTGCCACCGCATCCAACATATCTCCAAACAGCCACGTACCCAGGAAGGGAAGAGCTGTGAGCGGTTTCTTGGTCGCAAAGTCCGCCGCCCACTGGCGAAGCCAGACCGATCGGCGCAAGGCCACCAATAAGGCCGAAGTTCCACTACACACGACAACAGCGTCTTCCATAGCAGCCAAGACAAAATCCATGAACAATTCACACCTTTTAAGAGTAGTGAACTCAGCGCTGGCCGGATCAAGGTGGGTGTCATTTAACAAGTCCCTAACCAGAGACCTAGTAGCCACCGTCGCTAGCGCAGATGCACGCACGGGCCGCAAGGCCGAACCCACACTGGCAAAGGCATGGCATGCCATCTGATCAAGGCGCTTATCCTCGCCATCCTTAAGGGTAGTGGCGTCTGGGGTGTGGACCACGGAGGTGTCGGACAATCCCAAAACTGGCGCATCGACCTCGGGAGGAGAAGACCAGCGCTTAACCGCTTCCACCGGAAAAGGATACTTCTTATCCCATCCCTAAGGAACACCCGGAAGCCGACTCGGTTTCTCCCGTTCCCTAAGGATCCAAAACCTCCAAAAGGTGAGCCAAAACCTTGGCAGTGTCAACGGCATCCCCCAGCGCCTGCCCAACATCAGCATCAAAAAACTGCACATCATCAGCTTCTGATTTCTCAAACAATTCCCCCTCCTCTAACAGGGACTAATCCGACCAATCAAGGGAATCATCATCAAAATCCAAAGTCACCAGGGCCGGCGACAAATGCCTCTTTTAAGCATGGGCCTTCTTGCCCAACGCGCTATAAATAAATCTCTCGATGCTGGCCAATCTAGCACAAAACATCAGAGTGCGACTCCCCGCTAGCGACCGTGTCACATGGGGTACAGATAAGGCTGGGAGGGGAAGGTTATGCGGGAGGTGCCGACCCAGAAGCCTGGGGGCCCGACTGCCGCGTTATGGCCTTTTGTGCACATGGTATACAAATCAGCACATTCTCACCAGCAAGGGATACCCCACAACCTGTGCATGGCCGGGGTTGTCCCAAAGGGAGCCCGAGCCCAGTATCCTGCGGAGCCTCCGTAAGGTGATTTTTTGGATAGTCGCAAGACCTAGGGAATTATGCTAGTAAGCAACCCCGGGATGCCCCTTAAAGTCCCGAGTGGGAGGATTTGTCAAGTGTAAATTAAGGCTAGGGACCCTAGGAGAACCCCCTTTTTATATGCAAAAATACAATTTTGTGAATACATCAACCTTGTAAACTTTGGAAAAGGTGTGTACAGAAGACCAAGTAGCAGCCTTACAAACTTGTTCAACAGAAGCCTGGTGCTGAAAAGCCCAAGACGCTCCAACAGCACGAGAAGAATGAGCAGTGATACGAAAAGGGGAACCTTCCCCTTGGCAGAATAGGCCCCAACAACAGCCTGACGAATCCATTTACTAATGGAAGACTTAGCCGGAGCCAAACCCTTCCTAGGCCCACAGGGCACCACGAAAAAGGCATCAGTCTTACGAAAAGGAGATGTAGTAAGCAAATAGTACTTCACACAGCGTACCACGTCCAAACAATGCAAAACCCTCTCCTTGTCATTCCTAGCCTTAGGACACAAGGAATGAGGAACAATGTCCTGGTTAAGATGAAAAGCAGAGACCACCTTAGGAAGAAAATCCTGTTTGAAGCAGAAAACCACTTTGTCCTGATGCCTCTCAAAGTAAGGAGCCTGAATCGACAAGGCCTCCAACTCCGAAACACGTCGAACAGAAGTGATGACCACCAAAAAGGCAACCTTCTGAGTCAAAGTAGAAAGAGCAATATCCTGCAAGGGCTCAAACGGAGGAGCCTGAAGAGCAGAAAGAGCCAAATGCAAAACCCAAACAGGGAGCAAAGGCTTCCTAGGAGGCCGCACATGCGAAACCCCCTGGAAAAAAGTCTTGACCAAAAGATGAAGCGCAAAAGCCTTTTGAAAAAAGACAGACAAGGCAGAAACCTGCCCCTTCAAGGTACTCAGCTGGAGACCAGAGTCCAGCCCCGATTGAAGAAAATCCAAAATTCTGGAAACAGAAAAGACCCGACAGGGCAAGGATCTAGCCTCACACCAATCAATATAAGATCTCCAAGTCCTATAGTAGATGGTAGAAGAAGACCTCTTCCTGACGCTAATAAGAGTCTGAATAACAGAATCCGAAATACCTTCCTCCCTTAAGTTGGAGTTTTCAGCAGCCAGGCCGCAAAGCCAGCGCTGGTAAATTGGGGTAACGCAGGTGACCCCAAGTGAGAAGATCCGGCCGAAGAGGCAGATCGAACTGATCCACCGCCAGACGAACGATGTCTGCGAACCACACCCGCCTTGGCCACCTTGGAGCCACGAGAACGGCAGGAACCCCTTCCAGGGCCAGCTCTCGCAACACCTTGCCTAGCATGGTAATTGGAGGAAACAGATAAAGGAACCCCAGGTCCCCCCAGCTCAGAGACATGGCATCCACCGCCAGAGCCAGAGAATCCTGAGAGAGCGACACGAATGTCGGAAGCTTGTAATTGTGACGAGAGGCAAACAAGTCCACCTCAGGTGTCCCCCACCGGAGACAAAGAGACCGAAACACCTTGGGATCGAGAGACCATTCCCCCCGGGGAAAGAGCACCTGCTCGGAAAGTCCGTCACCGTGTTTTCCACTCCCGGAATGTACACTGCCGAGATGCAAGGGACATGGATCTTCGCCCAGGCTAGGATCAGAGACACCTCTCTGAGGGCACTCTGAACCGGCAAACCCGGTAAATGCTGTGTCAAGTGAGACAGAACCAACCTGATGGCTCTCAGCTCCAGAACGTTGATGGGCAAGTGGACCTCCTGAGGGCCCCACCGCCCCCGGAACTGAAGATCCTTCCGGAAACCTCCCCATCCCGACAAACTGGCGTCCATGGTGACAGTTTCCCAAAAAGGCGTCAGAAAAGACCTGCCCCTCAAGAGATTGGCCAAGACCATCCACCACTGAAGAGACTGCCGAACCCGGGAGGACATCTGGAAGGGCTGATCCAACAACCTCGGTCGCCGGACCCAAGACGCCAACAGATGAAGCTGAAGCGTCCTCGTGTGAAACTGAGCAAAGGGAACTGCCTCGAAGGAGGCTACCATCAACCCTACCAGTCTCATCCCTAACCAGATGGACGAGCGAGGATTGGATATAAGAAGCTGCGCCAATTCCTGAATCAAGAGAACCTTGGGCTGAGACAGAAACACATTGTGTTGACAATAATCCAAGGACATTCCCAGGAAGGACACCACCCTGGCCGGAGCGAGGGAGGACTTGGGATAGTAGATCACCCAGCCGAAGCTCTCCAGAGTGGACACCACCGCCCTGGTGTCCGTCTCCAATTGACCGAAGGAAGGAGCCATGATGAGAAGGTCGTCCAGATAAGGCACGATACGAATCCCCTGAGCCCTGAGAAGGGCCATCACTCCGGCCAGCACCTTGGTGAACACCCTTGGAGCCGAGGTAAGGCCAAACGGAAGAGCCACAAATTGAAAAAGCAGATCTTCCACCACGAAACGAAGAAACCTGTGATGAGCCGGAAAGATAGAAACATGAAGGTAGGCAGCCTTGATGTCTATGGACGTCATGAAGTCCCCCTGCCGAAGAGAATTAATGGCAGAGCGCAGAGTTTCCATGCGAAATTTCCGGGGACGTATAAACCTGTTGATGAACTTCAGATCCAGGATGGGACGCACCGATCCATCTTTCTTGGGCACTATGAAAAGATTGGAATAATACCCGAGGCCCACATCCGAGGACAGAACCGGGCAGATGACTGCCATGTCCAGAAGATTCCTTACCGCCGCCAGGAGCCCCTGCGCGGCCAAAGGATCCGTGGGCACACAAGACCTGAAAAACCTTGGAGGAGGTCGGGACTCGAACTCCAGCTTGTAACCGGACGACACCACCTCCCGAATCCATCTGTCCGAGACCGCCTGGTCCCCGACCTGGGAGAAGTGTTGCAACCGTCCCCCCACCCGCACGGGTGAGGGCGCCCCCTCATTGCTGAGCGGGCCTGGCAGCAGGTTTTGGCTTGGAGCCCCAGGAGCGACAGGGACGGCCACGGCCTCTACCCCGGTTCCAACCGGCACCCCTGGAGACAGGGAAAACCGCGCCCCTGCCAGCTCTGGCTCCCTGAAAGGAGGGATTAAAAGAAGCCGCCCCCCCGAAAGGAACGGCGTAGTTCCGGAGTACCGGACTGGCGCGCAATATTCCGCTGTGCACATGGAATGCAGATTATGACATCATCCCCTGGGAGATGAGCCCCACAACCCCCACACAGCCTGGATTGCCCCGAAGGGCCATCTCCGGTATCACTGGAAGCCTCCATATGGTGAAATTGTGGTATTCGCAATAACCCAGGGATTTATGCACCAAGCGACCCGGGATGCCCCTTTAAATATCCCGAGTGGGAGGATTTGTAGTGTAAAAATTATGGAATTATGGACCAGACCCCACTAGCCAGGTATCTAAGCCCGGGAGACCCCTTCAGCATGTGATCCCAGGATCTGCAATGGAAAGGACAACAGTCACTCCATAGCCATGGACAATAACAATCATGCAGCAGCACAGTAAAAATAAAGCAAGCCGATGCACAGACACAGATACCATGGACAATCTAAAGGCACACATGCACCCATACATTGAGGGAATACTTCCAGAAGAGCTCCATCAACAGTAACATATTTCACAAGGATTAAATTAACCACACTAGTTGGGAGTCAGCTTTCAACTCTAAACAGTAACTTAGAAAGGCGACGTCTGATCGCAGCAGCCCAGCAGCACACACGCCGGAAACGAGGAGGAAGGAGAAGAGGGGCGGGCCTACACAGACGCGCGAAGCGCTCCGGCCCCACCCCCCTTCCAAGCACAGTACAGCGCGGGCTAGACGCGTCCCCGTCCCCCGCCAAACAGCGGCGCCGCACGTATGAGGAAACAACGGCCGCTGGATGCACATGGCGCCCGGCCCCGCAGGCAAAAACCCCCATCAAGGAGCCCGGCCACGGCCCCCCAACACAGCGCCAAACAGGGTCGGGCGGCTGGGCTCCTTGATGGTGGTTTTTGCCTGTGGGGCCGGGCGCCATGTGAGAGGAAAGGAGAAGAAGGGGGGCGGGCCCGCGCGCCGCGTGAGGCCCCGACCCTCTCCCTCCGTTAGTCAATGCGGGCCTGTAGAAGGCTGGGCCCACAAAAGGCGGCAATAGAGGGGGGCGGACCGCGGCAGCGCACGAGCGCCTGGCCCCGCCCCCTCACCGGATACCTGAGGGGAAGAAGCTCCCCAGAAGAGTAAAAAAAAACAGATAGAGACCCGGAAGGGGGGAGATCCCGCACCATACGGTGCCAAGGGAAAGAAGGGACAGGGCATCCCAAACAGGGATCACCAACCTGGAAAACCGCCTACCCCATAATGAGGTCTCACGGGGGAGCATGGCTCCCTATCACACCTAAAAGAGGTGTAGCCTACCTTCACCAGGACCTGCAGCCAAGGCCGGGAGGCTCGTATAGTACTTAGGAAACAAAGGTCCGGCAGAAATAGGTATAAAATGGGGCCGGGCGCGAGCCCGGCTTACCTGCAAGGAATAGAAGTCTTCATCTTCTGTCTTGCTCGCCTTCCTGCAGAGGAGGAACTGAGGGATTAGTGGGAGGTCCCATGTATTTGTGTACCGGGAGGAACTCCTTTTTTGCATTCATCTCTGCAGAAGTTCGCCCTCTACTAGAGACTACCCACATGTCATGATTATGGAAGTGGAGTGTATGACACACTTAAAAAGGAGGCACAAGCCAAGCGCAAGACACAAGGGAGGTGCTAAAAACTGGTAAGAGGGTGTGAAACCCCAGCCCCCCCGGGCCCACATCCCCCCCCACGTGGCACCAAGGCAGTGTGCAAATCCAAAAGCCACCATGAAAGAAGCCCAAGCCGGCAAAGAAGCCCCAGACGGCCCAGAAGCCACAGCAGGGCCAGAAGCCCCCGACGGCCCAGAAGCCACAGCAGGGACAGAAGCCCCCGACGGCCCAGAAGCCACAGCAGGGCTAAAAGCCCCCAGATGGGCCCAGGAGCCACAGCAGGGCCAGAAGCCCCCGATGGCCAAGAAGCCACAGCAGGGCCAGAAGCCCCCGACGGCCCAGGAGCCACACCAGGGCCAAAAGCCCCCGACGGCCCAGAAGCCACAGCAGGCCCAGAAGCCCCCAACGGCCCAGACGCCACAGCAGGGACAAAAGCCCTAAAAGGCAGAGAATCCCAAGTTCCACACCCCCACCCGCACGGGGCTACCAATCCACAGGCAAGAGTGGCAGAACCACAAGCTCTGGCTCACCCATGGACCGTCCAAGTACCTCGAAGGGCCATTCTCGTTCCAAGGGCCCACAGACCCACAGGGCCCCAAGCACAACTTCAAGCTCATCCAGACCCTCTCTTCCTTGGCCACATTCGCCACCGGCACAGGTGGCCAGCCAATCACCCTATGCCACATCAACCCCTGCAACTTCTGTGGCCACCCAGCCACGAACACCCAGTTCCTTTCCCAGTCCAGTTAGATCAGCAGCCAGCCTGCAGTCCTTGAATTCTCCAACACACACCCAGGCCAGAATGTCACCCCATTTGCCTGGAAACAATAAGGAGCCACAACCACAACCAACAGGGCGCACATTGCGCAGAGGCCACTTGAGTGGTCGTTTTGGTGAGGCCCAAACTCTGGCATTGGCTAGTGGCCTCACGTTATATTATGATGAGCTATATGGGAGCAAATCCAAATCAACAAGCAAGCAGCGCAAAGCTGAGATTTTGGCAGAACTCACCAAACAAGTCAATGCAGCGGGGGACGAGCTCAAAGATGTAGAACAGATTCAACGGAAAATATCGGACCTCAAATATGCCGCACGGAAGAGAATAAAAGGCGGCATTACAGGTACATATCTTATTTTTGGGTTTTTATTCTTCTTGTATAGACATCATTGAGCTAAATTTGTGTAACTATGTTTTTCAGCTTACAAACTGGTGGAGGATTCCCCACTAAATTGAAATTTACCCAGGCTGAGGAGATGGTGCTGGGCCTGCTACATCCTGTTGCATTAGAGCGACACTCGGCACAACAGGACACGGGCAACCCGCCTATTCCTGCAGGTTAGTAATGTTTTATTTTCCCAAAAAATTGTTCAACCTCTGAAATTAGCCAGCAAGGCATATCTAAACACATGCCCCTAGGGTGTGCCTTGTAGTAGAGTGAACAATTTGACCAGGGTGTGTCATGTGTGTGGACAGATAATTTGATAATTTGGTTGCCCATACATGACGTTTCCGAACAAAGGACAGCCCGATATGTATTTCTATTCAATCACATCCAACACTTACATCTTTATCTGTGGGTCACTTGGGTTTGAGCTGTGCTTGGGTCTCAAAGGCTTAAGATGGGGTGAATGCAATATTTTCATAGATACAATGGTAACCAGCAGAATCTTATTGTAACTGCTATTTGAAAGCTGAGTGTGTTCACTTAATGGCCTATAAGGGATGTTTAAACACACACAACAGGCAGTACTTGCATGTTTGGTTGGCTTCAGGTGACCAATGTGTCTGTACTTGTTTCATAATCCCTTTGCAAGATAATGGCATTCATAGTGAAGGTCAAGTTGCACCGTTGTGGGAGTGGCCATTCCAGCTTGGCCACGTGTTTGATTTAAGCATATGTGTTATTAAGCATCACCAATGCATAGTTGTGTGTTTACATTGTTTGTTTTCTTCTAATGCAGCCCAGCCTCATCCCTCAGCTAGTGGGAAATCCTCAGCCAGTTTGTCCATGCCGCAAACTTTCGTGCTGCCACGGACCCAGGATCCGATAGTTTTGGTAAGTGTCTTTTCCAAATGTGGCTTATGCATGTGACTTGGCATGTTATTTTTAGCTGATTTACATATGTAGTGCCCAAACTGAAGCTTTTTTTAACATGTCCCAACAGACCCACACACTGATGGAGGAAATCCAGGAGTTGGAGGAGGATGGAACCTGCATGGGACCTTATGAAGATCTCCCCCTGGGCCAGAATCTGCAACTGTCCCAAAATTTTTTTCCGACAAATCCTCAGCAGCAGAGGGAAGCTGGCTGCATGCTGCCTGCACATCATGGGCAGCATGCAGAGACTGACCCTCCAGGCCCCAGTTTTAGATCTGCTGCTAAGGATTTTCCCAGCATACCTGTGGCTGTTGGGGGTCCTAGAGCACTATCATCAGCACGCCCCAGAACTCGGGGAATTGGGAGGCGTACTCAGCAACGTCGCCCAGTTTCCCAGGGGAGGGGCGCACAGATGATGGAGTCAGCATGGCACCATAAAAAGCGGCTATTTCGCCACCAAAATCAACAAAACCACGAGCAGATTAATGCCCAGATTAATGCCCATGCTGACTGAATTTAGGACCCATAACAGCCACATGGCCAACTTGACAAACGAATTCAGGGCCAGCATGGCTGAATTGCAAACTAACCAAAGAAACATTTTGGAACAGTTGCAGATTCTGAATGCCACACAGGCCCAGGTTAGGGCCCACCACCAAGGGCCACAACCTGGGTTCTATGGGCATCCCCCATATTAAGGTGTATTTGGCCTGAATCTGTTCTACATCTTTGCTCTACATCCCCACTGTATTGACTTGTCTGGTGAGCCCTGGTATGGCTTTGCTTGTATGGTTTTGATTTGCGCCCATATAGCTCATTAGAGTGCTGAGGTAGCCCACTAGCCAATGCCAGAGGTCAAGCCTCACTGAACTGGCCACTCAAGCTGTTGCGCTGCAGCCTTGGCCCTAATTACATTGGTTGTGGCTCCTCCTGTTTGTAGGCATGATTGTGTGACATTCTGGACTGGCAAACTACTACCTTGGCCCCTGGCTGCGATTTTACTGGACTTGGATGGGGACTGGGTGTTCTTGTTTGGGTGGGCCACTGAGTAACAGGTGTAGATGTGGCATAGATATGTCTGCTTTCAACCTGTGCCTGTGGCAAATGTGGCCAAGCAGGAGAGGGTGTGTTTGTGTCACTATTTTTAAAATGTAACATCTCTGAATTATCCATTTGACAATGCTTAGCACATATATGTTATTATGTTCTTTTTAAGGTTAACTTTGTCCTGGAGTGCCTTACTTTGTAAATCCAGGCTGTGTGCAATTGCTATGTGGCATGATTTGAAATAAATTTCATGTCCATGTATACCCCATAACTATGGGAGTGACCATCAACTACAATTTTTATGTTAAAAAAATGAAAATCAAAAAAATAAAATACACGTGTTTATGACTAAGTTGCTGTCTTTCGGTGTTTGTATAATAAATATGACTTAAAGTAGCCCCAAAAAAAAAAAATCATTGTTGATGGTTTTTGTAATTCATTACTGTTTTTTTTATTATTAAAACACAAAGCCAAAAACAAATGGCACAAAGCAATAACAACAAACAAGAAAAAAAAATACAATTCTGTGAAATACTCACCTGTAGAATTGGTATTATTGGTATACAGTACGTCCTGCTCCAGATATAATACTTACACTTGGGTTATCCTCTGCCAGAGGGCGCTGTGCTGCAGAAGCATGCGAAAACAGGCTCCTCTCGGCCCTTCATATACCTCCCACAAATCCCCAGCATTGAAAAGCAGTGAACAAGAAGCCGGGAGAATTAAACCACCCAGAAACAACTGGTAAAGATAACCATGATAAAAATCACCATACAGGGGATCCAGAAAAAGCAACAACAGGGTGGGGTGGAGCAGGACGTACTGTATACCAATAATACCAATTCTACAGGTGAGTATTTCACAGAATTGTATTATTCTTGGTATACAGTACGTCCTGCTCCAGATATAATACTTACACTTGGGACATCCAAAAGCAGTGTCCATAAGCAGGGTGGGATCCCCAACAAAAAATGACAACAGCAGACAGTTTAAAGCACTGTCACCTGCAACCATACGGCCAAGACAGCGTGAGCTGAGGCCCTAACATCAACGTTGTAAAAACAACCCTTGCAAAAGGTATGAACAGAAGGCCAATGGAAGTGGCCTAATCAATCAATTTAACAGCAAAACCGGAGCTGAAGCCCCAAGAGGCAAAAGCCCACAAATAAGGAATCAAGGCGACAAGGGAGGAACTCCCCCTTGCCTGAATAGGCCTAAGTAATAGCCTCACAATCCGATCAGCAATGAATTTGGCCGAAGCCAAGGCCAAAAACAAGGTACTAGGAGTAACATCCATTAAGGAAAAACAACCAGGACCAAACCGCCCAACTCCGAGAGCGGGCGAGAATGAGCACCTTCAGGATGTAATGACCCAAGCCCCAAGGAACCTCCGTTCCCTTAAGGGACACAGTGACTTCTAAGAAAAACTTAGAAGAGGGATAGCCGTGGATAACAATATCTCGGATAATTGAACATACGACAACTACAGATGTAGAGAATCCGGCTTCAGGCGGAACTCCACCTTATCTTGGTGTACCTCAAGGAAGGAGAGCTAGGTAGACCGAACTGCCCGCTAACACACGCCTGACCAAGGCAACAGTCACCAGGAGGACAACCTTGAGGGTAAGGACATCCAGACAGCGTCCTGAATCGGACCCAGGGACAATCCTGCAAGCAGACGGAATGAATTCAACTTCCATCCCAACATAGGAGTACATGGAGGACGCTCATGGGCACCCCCTGAAGGAAGTCTTAACCAAGAAGACTGAACCAGAGACTGCTAAGGTAAGGTGGACGGAGCAGAGCCTGACCCCTCAGAGAACTGAGCTGGGGAACTGTCAGAGAACCAGGACTGTTCCCTCTGTAGTCCAGCAGAGGGCGCCTGTTCGTCTATGCCGGAGAACCAGGACTGTTCCCTCTGTAGTCCAGCAGAGGGCGCCTGTTCGTCTATGCCGGAGAACCAGGACTGTTCCTCCTGTTGACCAGCAGAGGCCGCCTGTGAGTCCTCACTACTGAGCATGTGCAGGGGCCTATAAAAACAGACTAGGCCTGTCCTCAATTGCCAGTTGGTCTTTTCCTGCATGCTCCTGAGTTCCTGTGATTCCTTCCTGTGTACCGTCCCGGCTTGCTTCTGACTACGATCCGGCTTTCCTGACGACTTCGGCTTTGTTTTGTGACCACGATCCTGATCTGCCTGCCCACGACCTCTGCTTGTTTCTCGACTTTGATCCAGATCTGCCAGCCCACGACTTCAGCCTGCCTCACACTCCCAGATCAGCTCTGGTCTGTCTCCTACTCGGAATTCTGCAAAACCCACTCCTAGGTTGCCTGACCTGGGGCCTTCCTGCAGCCCAGTCTATCCTCACCATCAGAGGCTCTAGTGAATACCAGGTTGGTCCTTAGATTCCAGGCTTCCCGGTCGAGAGGTGAGCAGTGTTGCAGTCTCCGCAATCAGGGTTCACACCCGGTGTTCTGACAGTACCAACTGGCCAATAATGAGCTCTGGCGGAGATCACCCGGCTTTTGACGCTTTGGTTCAGCAGATGACCGCTCTGACACAGGCGGTGGGCAATCTACATGGTGGATTTTTACAGCTGGAGTCCCGCCTGGATACACTGCAAGCCAGCCTTCCTGCCGCTACTAACCCTGTCCCGCCATCAGCCTCCGTTATGCCTGCAGCTGCCGACAATGCCAGCTCTGCACCCAGTACCTTTGAACCTCGCATACCTTTGCCTGAACGTTTTTCTGGCGATCGCAACCGTTTTCGATCGTTTAAGAATAGTTGCCAGTTGCTGTTCGATCTCCAACCCCGGACTTACCCCACAGAGGTCATCAGGGTTAAGACTGTTATCTCCTTGCTGCTGGGGAACCCTCAGATTTGGGCTCATCACTTACTTGAACAATCAGACCCTATCATATCCTCTCTGGAGTCCTTCTTTAATGCTATGGGGACTATGTATGACGACCCTGGGCGTATAGCTTCAGCTGAGGCTGTGCTTCGGACCCTTATCCAGGGACGCCGTCCTGTCGAGGAGTATGTGGCAGAATTCCGTTGCTGGAGTACTGAGACTCTTTGGAATGACCCTGCACTCTGTCATCAGTTCCGTTTGGGTCTGGCCGATTCTGTCAAAGATGAACTGGCTCGTTCCGATCTGCCCGCATCTCTGGAGGAATTGATCAAACTCTCCATCAAGATTGATAGGAGACTAAGAGAACGTCGTCTTGAGAAAAGTAATCCTCAGTCGCTCCATTTGGATCCTCCTCGTGCCGATGCTCCCAGCTCCTCTCCATCCTCCACTGCTATTAACAGTGGTTCGGAGCCGATGCAACTCGGGGTTTCTCGCCCCTCACTGACATCTGAGGAACGCCTTCGCAGACGCCAGCACAATCTGTGCCTTTACTGCGGGGAAGCCGGCCACTTCCTCTATAGATGCCCCATCCGTACTCCAGGTAGGAGGTTACCTACTAGACATTGTTCGGGCTCCCTCCTGCTTTCTGGTGCTAATCATGTTTCTGTTTCGCTCTGTCTTCAGTTGCCCGGAAGAAAAATTGAGGTGGCAGCCATTATCGACTCTGGAGCATGCAGCTGCTTCATGGACCTAGAATTTGCAAGGACCCATGACATTCCTTTCAGACAACGCCCCTTTCCACTTACCATTTCCTTGGCTGATGGTTCCCTGCTCAAGAACGGTCCTATTACTTTACAAACTTTGTCCTTATCAGCATGCATTAATCCTGATCATTTTGAATGGCTAAGTTTTGATCTCATACCATCCCCTGCTTTTCCTGTCATTTTGGGTTTACCATGGTTATTGGCACATAACCCTTCAATAAATTGGTCTACGGGTACAGTGCGCTTCGAGTCTCCTTATTGTCTTCATGCCTGCTTTTCCAATTCTACTACCAGGTACCAACTAGCTCTGACTGATTCTGCCAAGGAACAGGATCTTCAAAGCTTACCTGAAGCCTATATGGACTTTAGGGATGTCTTTGACATTGGTCTTATGATTGCCCAATTGAACTTTTGCCTGGGGCATCCATCCCTTTTGGCAGGATTTACCCGCTATCCGATCCGGAGTTGTTAACCCTTCGTCAGTATCTGGATGACAATTTGAAGAAGGGTTTTATTCGGCCTTCCACTTCCCCCGCAGGTGCTGGTATTTTCTTTGTAGGCAAGAAAGATGGCTCCTTACGGCCCTGTATCGACTACAGGGAACTGAACAAGGTCACTGTCAAGAATCGCTACCCTCTACCCTTGATTTCAGACCTCTTTCAGCGCCTTAAAACTGGACAGATTTTTACCAAGCTTGACCTTAGGGGGGGCGTACAACCTCGTCCGGATAAGAGAAGGGGATGAGTGGAAAACGGCATTTCGAACTCGTTACGGACACTTTGAATATCTTGTCATGCCTTTCGGTTTGTGCAATGCCCCGGCAACCTTCCAACACTTGGTCAATGACATTTTTAGGGACCTACTTGATATTTTTGTCATTGTGTACTTGGATGACATTCTTGTCTTTTCTGAAAACCTGGCCGAACATCGGGAACATGTGCGAACAGTACTCTCACGACTTCGGGCACATCAACTCTTTGCCAAGTTAGAGAAGTGCGAATTTGAAAAAGCATCCATCTCTTTTCTGGGGGTCCTCATCTCGGATCAGGGGTTCTCCATGGACCCTAGTAAGGTTTCGGCTGTACTTGATTGGCCAGCACCTACCTCCCGAAAGGAGGTCCAGAGATTCACTGGATTCCCCAATTTTTATCGTCGGTTTATCCGTAACTTCTCTGCCATAGTCCGGCCTATCACAGATCTAACAAAGAAAGACAAGACCTTTGAATGGACTGAATCTGCTCAGCAAGCCTTTCAGACCTTAAAGGAATGCTTCACTTCTGCCCCTGTTCTCACGCACCCGGACTCTTCCTTACCATTCATCTTGGAGGTTGATGCCTCATCCATTGCTGTGGGGGCCGTCCTATCGCAACGTTCAGGGGAGAAGGCCGTTCTGCATCCGGTCGCCTTCTTTTCTCGCAAATTGTCAGCTACTGAACGCCTGTATGACGTAGGAGACCGAGAACTTCTATCCATTAAATTGGCTCTTGAGGAATGGCGGTACCTGTTAGAGGGAGCAGTTCATCCTATTCTGATCCTGACTGATCACAGAAACTTGGAATATCTACGTTCTGCCAAACAATTAAAACCTCGTCAGGCGCGTTGGTCCCTGTTTTTCTCCCGCTTTAATTTTCACGTAACCTATCGACCGGGCAGCCGTAACACCAAGCCTGACGCTCTGTCCCGATTGCCGCTTCCAGACACTTTGGATGAGACTGATTCCTCGGAACTACCAATCCTCCCAGAAGGACATTTCTTAGTATTAGAATCCGAACTCATCTCTCAGATCCGGAGAGCCTCCTCGGAATTACCACTTGAGGATTGTGAAGATCTGCCTTGCTCTGACGGTTTATTTATCCATCAAGGCAAGATATTTGTACCTAGGTCTACCAGAACTGCGGTTTTACAGACTTTTCATGACCACCCCTTGGCAGGGCACTTTGGACTACACAAGACCTTGGAGTTGATCCGTCGGCACTTTTGGTGGCCTTCCTTGAAGAAAGACTGTGTTTCCTTTATCAATCTCTGCCGGAATTGTTCCCGAAGTAAGGGTTCTTCTCACAAGCCTGTGGGGTTACTTCTTCCCCTGCCAGTGCCTGAAAGACCATGGTCCCACATCTCCATGGACTTCATCGTGGAATTACCTCCCTCTGAGGGATTTACCACCATCTTAATGGTGGTTGATAGATTTTCTAAAATGTCTCATTTTATTCCCTTAGCGGGTATTCCGTCCGCGCCTATACTCGTTCAAGTGTTCATCAGGGAGGTGGTCCGGCTTCATGGTATACCCACCGAAATTGTCTCCGATCGAGGATCTCAGTTTACGTCGCGGTTTTGGTCCCGTCTGTGTGAAGCGCTCCAAATTTCTCTGGCTCATTCATCTGCCTATCATCCTCAGTCGAATGGGCAATCAGAACGTACCAACCAGACGCTTGAACAATATTTACATTGTTATTCTTCTGCCCTGCAAGATGATTGGTATCGGCTCCTACCTCTGGCTGAGTTTGCATACAATAACTCCTGTCACAGTTCCACTGCCAGATCGCCATTCTTCGCAAATTTCGGTTTTCATCCCAATATCTTGCCAGACATGCCTAAAGAGGTGAACTTACCCGCTGCCCAGGACTTGGCCTCTTTCTTGGCAGAGACACATCGTGAGTTAAGGGAATGTCTTCTCAAAGCCCAGGAACAGTATAAAAGGAGTGCCGATCGTCATCGTCAGGCCTCCCCAGTATATGCTGTCGGTGACAAAGTCTGGCTGTCCACCCGAAACCTTAAGCTACGTTGTCCTTCTAAGAAGCTGGGCCCTAAATTTATTGGTCCATTTCTCGTTAAGAGGCTTATTAACGCAGTGGCCGTGGAACTTCGCTTACCGGCCTCCCTCCGCATCCATCCAGTGTTCCATGTCTCTTTACTTAAACCTGCACCAGTTTCCGAAACCTTAGATGACGGTTCTGAGTCTCTGATTGAGGATGAATCAGAAGAATATGAGGTGGAGCAAATTTTGGATGCCCGTCGCAGAGGAATGGGTCTTCAATATTTAATTAAATGGAAGAATTATGGAATCGAAGAGAGTTCTTGGGAACCGTCTAGGAATGTCCATGCTCCTCGTCTGATTAGGGACTTTCATAGGTCCCATCCCGAGAAACCCGGTCCTAGAGTCGGCCGTATGCCTCCCTTAAATGGGGGGGGGCAATGTCAGAGAACCAGGACTGTTCCCTCTGTAGTCCAGCAGAGGGCGCCTGTTCGTCTATGCCGGAGAACCAGGACTGTTCCCTCTGTAGTCCAGCAGAGGGTGCCTGTTCGTCTATGCCGGAGAACCAGGACTGTTCCTCCTGTTGACCAGCAGAGGCCGCCTGTGAGTCCTCACTACTGAGCATGTGCAGGGGCCTATAAAAACAGACTAGGCCTGTCCTCAATTGCCAGTTGGTCTTTTCCTGCATGCTCCTGAGTTCCTGTGATTCCTTCCTGTGTACCGACCCGGCTTGCTTCTGACTACGATCCTGCTTTCCTGACGACTTCGGCTTTGTTTTGTGACCACGATCCTGATCTGCCTGCCCACGACCTCTGCTTGTTTCTCGACTTTGATCCAGATCTGCCAGCCCACGACTTCAGCCTGCCTCACACTCCCAGATCAGCTCTGGTCTGTCTCCTACCCGGAATTCTGCAAAACCCACTCCTAGGTTGCCTGACCTGGGGCCTTCCTGCAGCCCAGTCTATCCTCACCATCAGAGGCTCTAGTGAATACTAGGTTGGTCCTTAGATTCCAGGCTTCCCGGTCGAGAGGTGAGCAGTGTTGCAGTCTCCACAATCAGGGTTCACACCCGGAGTTCTGACAGGAACCAATACCAATTCCTGCTGAAAGCCACACTGGAACCTAGGAACCGCGAACGTTCAACAATAAGAGAACTACAACAATGGGCCCTAGAGTAGCCCAATGGTTCCACACAGTATACCGCACACCAAAATGTCTTTATCAAAAAATATTAGTTTATTAGCTAAATCTCAAACTGCATCCCTATAACAACATTTAAAGACATATTAAAAAAACATATATATACAATTTAAAAGATGGAGGTTTGTCCCGTATCTGTTCTCAGAGTACATTAACCCTTTCGCTGCCAGCCTACCTGAAGTTTTCGTCACCCTTGGTGCCAGACCATTTTGCACTATTTTGCGCTCCCCATGTTCATATGTGATTTTTGAAGGGATTTCCAGGGATTTCCCAGGAAAATGATATATTGTTTTTTTCAGCATAGTCTGGGCTTTAACATGAAATGTCTTGTTTGTCATTTTTAGGTGTATTCTCAATATTTTTGGGTGAAATATGTGCAAAAAAATAAAAAAAATCTATTTTTTACAATTTGTAGTGTTTTTTTGTAATAAAAAATGTAAGTTTGTCAATAAAATCTTATTGCGTGTGAAACCCTAATTTCTCCCGGTTACAGTGATACCACATATATATAGGTAGACACCCTTTCCTGCCCAGGAGACTCCCCCAAACTGAAACAGCGCTTTAGGGGATTTTCAGAAAAAATACAACTGTGATATGCGCTATGCGCACCTTGCAGTTTTTCCAGAAAAACAAACCTTTACATTTGAAATACCCCCAACAAACTATATATTCTCTGGAAGTACACACCTCAAGCTTTCTAGGTGTACCAGGCTTGTTGATGTGGCCACAGTTTTCTGGAAGTAATCCCTCAATGTATTCTTTGGTTGCAAAGAGTTTCCCTAAAAAAAAGGATAAAAAAGCAGAATCAAAGCCACATTTTCCTAAAAAAACTATTTACAAACAAGAAAAAACAAGTATAATCTGAAAAAACAACATCCCCCGAACAGAACAATACCCAACATGCATTGCTACTGTCAAGGGAAGAGTTGCCAAACACCCCAAAGTAAAGCGTGCGCATAACGGTAATTTTTCTTGAAAATTTCAGCTCTGCAGACAAAGTGCGCACCTTGCGATTTTTCAACCAAAACAACCCTTTACATTTGGAATATCCCCCATAAACCATATATTCCCTAAAAGTACACATGTTAAGCTTTCTAAGCGTACCCAGCTTGTTGTAGTGGGCTCATCTTTCTGGAATTAATCCCTCAAAGAATTCTTTGGTTGCACAGGGTTTCCATTAAAAAATTATAAAAAAGCTGAATAAAAAACACCTTTTCCTAAAATATAAATATGCAAACCAGAAAAAACAAGCTAAGTCTGAAAGCGCAAAGTCCCCCGAACAGAACAATACCCAACATGCAGAGGTACTATTAACCCTTTTAATTGCCAGCCTACTTGAGGTTTTGTCTCTCTGTTGAGAGGTCATTTTTTCCCCATTTTGCGCCATGTTTTGCGACATTTTTGCTGGAATTTTCAGGAAAATTATATAAATATATTTTTTGGAGCAGAGTTTAGGCTTTAACATGAAATGTCTTGTTTGTAAATTTTATTCTGTTTTTTACAATATTATTAAGTAAAAAAAAAAAAAAAAAAATGTATTTTATTAAAGAAAACTATATTGCATGTGAAAGCCCCATTTCTACCGATTAGAACGGTACCACATATTTATCGGTAGCCCCCCCATTCTTGCCCAGGAGACCCCCCTAACTGAAACAAGTAATTTTTAACATTTACAAATAAAATACAACTACCATCCACACTACAAAGGGTTAAATCAGGGAAAAAAATGACATAGGATCCCCCCTCCCAGGGGAGGGGGACCCCATTTTTTTGGGGATTTTTAAGGGTTAAAAACCCTTAAAAATCCCCCCAAAAAACGACATGGGGTCCCCCTTACCCGAAGTAACCATCCCGGGACCAGCTATGCAGGGCTTGTAGAAACAGGGCGCAGGGGCCAGCTTTTGTGGCCCCTGGCCCTGCAGGCTACAAAGCCCGCATAGCCTGTGGGCCCAGGCTCTTCTGCCCCCCCCTGGCCTTTGGGGAGGCAGGTAATGGGGGTGCCAAGGGTTAATGGCAAGTCACCCGCTAGTGCAGGTGACTTGCCATCCCCCCAGCCTTGTGAACTGATATAGGGGTCTCATGGACCCCTTACCAGTTCACAAGGGGTTAAATGTAAAAAAAAACACAGACACACAAAGAGAAAAAATATTTTATTATTTTTTTTTACTTACTTACCTCCCATCCATACTGGATCACTCTGTCCCTCGCAATCACTGGCTTCTGCTCACTTGCTAGAAGCCTTTTATTGCTGCTGGATGACAGAAAACAAAGGGTTAATTAAAAAAAAAAACACATAGGGTCCCCCCTCCTAGGGGAGGGGGACCCCATTTTTTTTTTGATTTTTAAGGGTTAAAAACCCTTAAAAATCCAAAAAAAAAAAACGACATGGGGTCCCCCTTACCCGAAGTAACCAGCCCGGGACCAGCTATGCAGGGCTTGTAGGAACAGGGCGCAGGGGCCAGCTTTTGTGGCCCCTGGCCCTGCAGGCTACAAAGCCCGTGGGCCCGGGCTCTTCTGCCCCCCCCCTGGCCTTTGGGGAGGCAGGTAATGGGGGTGCCGGGGGTTAATGGCAAGCCACCCGCTAGCGCAGGTGACTTGCCATCCCCCCAGCCTTGTGAACTGGTATAGGGGTCGTCATCCCGCTCCTCCCACAAAAGGCGGGGCCGCCGCCATTACGAGCGGTGAGGACCCGGAAGAGGGTCCTCACCGAAGCCTGCGGAGCCCAGGGGGGGGGATCGGACCCCCCCCGGTGAAGAGAAGACAGCGGGCCGGGGATCGGGCGAGGAGGTGAGTCAGTGGCGCTTTTTTTTTTTTTTTTACTTAAGCTGAGCGCGGGGAAAACGGGGGGGGGGCGGTTTCGGGCCCCCCCCGAAGATGGAGGACGTCGGGGGGGCGATCGGATGCCCCCCCCAGGAAGAGGAGACCAGCAGCTTCTCGGGGATACCAGAGGTAAGTGTTTCATTTTTATTTATTTTTAACTGTTTGGGGTAAATGCCAAGCCCGTAGTTTCTACGTGCTTGGCACTTAAGTGGAGTAGAAGCAAGCACGTAGAAACTACGGGCTTGGCACTGAAAGGGTTAATATCTATGCTAATCCCCTATGTATCTCATATATATATCATACTATATACACAGCTGAGGACCTTTCCATCAACTTCATATATCTACATGTGCAAATCTGAGTGTATAAAATGTGAAACCAATCAATAACAACCAAATATATATGTATAAAGAAAATTCAATATCCTAAACCATTCATGGATCATAATAAACATGCAATAATTAAAGTGCTTGTGCAATGTGTACCATATTTACAAATCATGTGCAGCTATAAATCGTGCAGGAAGATCCATCAGACTGAAAACATTCTAAGTATGCAAGGTTAGCAGAAAAGTTTACATCACCATATATTTAGAACATGGGCTCCTCCAACAGTCAAACAGCCACCGACGCGTTGCGTGGCTCTACGCCACTTCGCCAGGGTGTATACGCCATACACCCTGGCGAAGTGGCGTAGCGCCACGCAACGCGTCGGTGGCGGTTTGACTGTTGGAGGAGCCCATGTTCTAAATATATGGTGATGTAAACTTTTCTGCTAACCTTACATACTTAGAATGTTTAGGATATTGAATTTTCTTTATACATATATATTTGGTTGTTATTGATTGGTTTCACATTTTATACACTCAGATTTGCACATGTAGATATAGGAACTTGATGGAAAGGTCCTCAGCTGTGTATATAGTATGATATATATATGAGATACATAGGGGATTAGCATAGATATTAATGTACTCTGAGAACAGATACGGGACAAACCTCCATCTTTTAAATTGTATATATATATGTTTTTTTAATATGTCTTTAAATGTTGTTATAGGGATGCAGTTTGAGATTTAGCTAATAAACTAATATTTTTTGATAAAGACATTTTGGTGTGCGGTATACTGTGTGGAACCACTGGGCTACTCTAGGGCCCATTGTTGTGGTACATGTGTTGTTTCTGAGTTCCCCACGCTGCTAGCACCCGCTTCTTTATAATAGCAATTTTAGTATTCAGCTGTGCACACCACACTGTAGAAAGTCTCAATAAGAGAACTAGACTCGCCCCAATAAATGTGGGTATGTCATACCCATCAACAATAGAAGAAGATGAGGAAAAGGCATACTGCTAGCCCTCCCATAGTCACCAACACCGAGACAGCTAAACTTGTCTCCAACAAGGTGTATGTTCCGCAGACAGAACAACTAGGCCAGGGACCTTGACTTATAATGACGTAAGGAGGGGCCCAGAGTGATCAACTGGCACTCCTGGCAGGATGCAGAACTACAGACCGCAGTACCATGTCTGCAACCACCCTATACTAGGCCAACTGGGGTCACCAGAATCACCGGTCCCCTTACCAGAGTAATCTTCAGCATAACCCAGCATAGCAGAGGGAATGAAGAAGGACATACAGAACCGACGTCCTTTCAAGACAGTACTAAAGGCATCCGGACCACTGACATAGTATCCTGAAACAGGGGCACAAAGACCGATAGCCTGTGAAGGTGACGGGACCCAACAGGTCCCTGACTGGTTGGCTCCCTAACGACGAGGGGATTAGCACATCCTGTTGCAGAGGGGCTTCGCCGGAGCTAATATCACTAACATGCCTGGAGCGTTGTCTCCCCAGAAGGGAACATAGACTCTCCCTGGAAGGTCCGCCAGCTCCAGGCCCCTTCCAATGGTTAATGTAGGATGTCTGTAGACAGACGGGCCGAGCACCCCTAGCCTGGCAATTTCGGAGGGGGAACGGCCAAGCGAGAAGAGCCAACTGAAAAATGCGATCTGCATAGGCTTCCATAGACGTAAGGACCCTCTAAGGCCTCACCAACACCAACTCGCCGGGAGTTTTTGGAAGAACCATCCCCTCAACCTGAAGGTTGGCGTCCATGGTGGCCGCCTCCAGGGAGACAGGAGGGAACTGCCCCCAGACAGGTCCCACAAGGTCGTCCACTTCCAAGAGAAGACACGACATACAGGAGGGAAGGCCCACAGGCCCTGCTCCCGGGGTGCTGGATCCCTGTCCTATGCTTACCCCAAGGAACTAAGCATAAGGGGCCTCTTAGCTGCTCGGGCTCCTGCCGAGCAGGTTAACCACGGCCCACCAGTTGCATCCCTGCCAGGTTAAGGAACCGGAACAGTAGTGAGGGACTGGGCCCATGAGACCAGAAGGACCACCTAATTGCTGAAAGGGGGAGAACCTGGTTTGAACCTGATCCAGACTCCTTCCTATTAATGGAGTCACCACTTTGGGGAACAGCAAGGACTCAAGGTGATTGAACACCCATCCAATGACTCCCAATGGCCCACCAGCCGGGTATCCAACTATCCTGACTCAGAGACAGGGAAGCGAGGAAGGACGTCCGGGTAAGCAGCGCGCGGACCTCCTTTGGTCTCATCAGAGACATCACAATAGACAGCACCTGAGTGACACTCTAAGAATTGAAGAGAGGCCAGATAGTAGGGCCACCAGTAACAGTGTTGGACTTCCAACACGAACCTGGAGAACCTCAGAGATCTGAGGGCACAGGGGTGTAAACATAAGCATTGAAGAGTGCCCCGGGCAGCAAGGCGCCCACCGGGCGCAAGGTGCTAATGGCCAAACTCAAGTATCTATGCAGGAAACTGCCTGTAACTGGAGAATTGCAGTGAATCCAAAATGGGCCACCTGACCCATCCTTTGGGGGACTGAGGGAGTGGTATAACGGCCCTTGCCTCTGCCTATTACGGGCAATCTGCAAGAGACCCTCAAACCTTGCAGGCCTAACATGGCCTGAGCCAGCAACCAAACAGGGGCAGAGACCAGGAGTACCTGGGGTCTGATAAAGAACTGGGGAAGGCAGTGCAGCAAACTCTATCTGGAGGACACTACCTCCTGATCTGCCGGAGTGAGGCGAAACGCCTCCTGATAAGAGCCAGGTGCTGCAGTCATCCCCTCACCCAGGAGGGCGCCCCATCATGCTTGAGGGGGATTGGTGGAAGATTTGGGCTTAGCCCCACCGGAGGGGCTAGGAGCGTAGCCTGCTGCTCGTGGGAAAAGAGTCTGCCCCAAAAATCCGGAAGGACACCCCTGGTTCCTGTTTAACACTAAGGTAGGGGGGAGGGGGGGTGCTCCTCCCTCGAGGGGGGCCGGGACGGCCGTCTGCGAAGGGGTGATTTGCCCTTTGTTCCGAACAGGTCTAGACGGGACCCAAATAGGCGTCGCCCTCTGAAGGGGAGCCCAGTAAGAGTCTTTTTTGTGGCATCATCGGCACCCCACTGTCGCAGCCAGAGCAGGCGACGAATAGCCACCGCAAGGGCGGAAGTTCTTGCAAACATTCTAATCGCGTCCTCTAGCGCCAATAGAATAAACTTCACAAATACATCACAATTGGAGAGTGTATTGAACACCTCCCAAGGGAGATCTTCAGGGTGATGACCGAGCAATTTCTTGATGAGGGTCCTAGCGGCCACCGCAGTAATGGCTGCGGCACAGGCCGGACGCAGCGCCGTCCCGGCACAGGAAAAGGCATGGGAGGCCAACAGCTCAATGCGTCGGTCCTCAGCATCCCGAAGGGCGCTATAGGCAGGGGTTGTAATAAAGGGGGGGTTAGGGACCCCTATGATCGGCGCATCCACCACGGGGGGTGACGACCAACAATTAACCATCTCAGGGGGAAATGGATATTTCCTATCCCAGTCCCCTGGAAACCCTGGAAGTTTACTGGGGCATTCCCTTTCTTTGAGGACAAGAGCATTGAAATGAGCCTGCTCTAGAAATTCCAAACGTGCAGTCGCAGTATGGAAACGCTCCCCTCTAGGCTTGGGAACCTGACCGGGGGGAGAGGTAGACAGTGCCTTAAAGACCTTAAGCAACAGGTCGTCAGTGTCACACTGGCCCCAGTATTCCGGGCCAGAATCATCGTGAGTCCTCGTCATCTCATCAGAAGAGCTGGAGTCAGAGAACAATTCCCCTTCTTCAGAAGGGGTATAGTCACAGGGAGTAGCAAACCCCTCAGTTCTCATAGAGCTTACAGAAACATGGGGCGTCAGGTGCCGCTTCCTACTAGGGCTCATACTCTCTGACAACCTAGCAATAATCTGATCAACCGTAGGCCTCCTGGAAGGCCCGGCAGGCTGCAATTCCCCACTTGTAGGCGACTCAGCAGGAGAGAGATTTATGCCTGGGGAGATAGGTGAATTGAAGCTAGGTGTAGCCACTGGCCGGCCTGATTGCAGGGCCAGTGCTTGCTCTGCACAGGGTACGCAGACCCGTGCCCTGCCAGCATCAGCATGGGGTTGTCCACACGCTATACACCGCCGGTCTTGTCCCGGAGGGACCCCGGTCACATAATTCTGAGATGCCTCCATATGGTGATTAATCAAGGCACAATATGCCGGTAGGGATTTACACTCTAAGTAACCCTGGATGCCCCAAGACCCGCTATGGAAGTGGGAGAATTTAACAAGGTCCGCTATAATTTAACACCGGGCCGGGAGAAGCCAATGGTGTTCACCAGTCTGAAAGACATAATGGGAATAAGGGAGTCAGAACCATGCGCAGTAAGAAGGATCATGAAAATCGCCCGCTAGGGCACTTACGGACCAAGGGAGGAGGAGGACCGCCACCATACGTGCGTGCGACCAGCATCAAAATGGCGCCAAGCTAACCTCGGAGGGCGGGCCAGAGTGTCCTGTGACGCAGAGCGCGCCAACCTATGTCTCCCCCCCCCCCAAGAGCGCGAAGCTCTGAGGTGTAGAGTGAATGAGACACTGAATAAATGATTTGCCAATGAAGCCGCCGCAGCGTCTGAGGCGACGTCGCCGCCCGGCGCCGCACATCCAGCAAAGGAGAAGTGCGCGCGGCGGAGACAATTACACAAACGGAACTGCGCGGTTCTGTCCCCTGGGATACTAGTCCAGTCAGACTAAGGCCATAACGTGTAAAACATACACCAGACCTTGCTACACACCCCCCCTTTCTTTCCCCCCGGACAACGGGGGGAACGGGAGAGGATGGCGACCCTTTGTATAGGGCCCACCGCTACACGGGGTATGGGATAATAGTGCGGGAGGGCATCCTCTAGAGGCTCACCATTAGCCTAAACCGCCTACCCCTTGGTGGGGGACTGCGGTGGAGCATGACTCCATAAGCACAAGGTGCTGCCTACCTTCACCCGACCGACGCAGCCCAAGCTGGGAGGCACATCACAGGAAGGACGGGTGGGAATAGTCCAACAGGGCCGCAGGCTTGAAAGCCCTGCTCACCTGCGAGAGAGTCATACTTCATGTCTTCGCAGTCAGCACTGCAGAGAAATCTGGGGATTTGTGGGAGGTCCCTGGGTATATGAAGGGCCGGGAGGAGCCTGTTTTCGCATGCTTCTGCAGTACAGCGCCCTCTGGCGGAGGTTAACCCAAGTGTAAGTATTATATCTGGAGCAGGACGTACTGTATACCAAGAATAAACAAAACAAAGGAGAAAACAATTAAGCAAAATGTGTTGCTATTAGATTAGCACGGACAGCTTGGCCAGACGCACTGTGCTGGCCAACATAGGCGTCCTCTGGCTCATCGGCAGGTGGAGAGGGTGGCAAATCCACATACCGGGGGACCCGCTGCAAGATAGCAAAATTATGCAGCACAGCTCATGATGATATCTATGACCTTTTTTGGGTCATACTGAAGGGATCCCCCGGTATGGTCCAAACATCGAAATCGGGTCTTCAATAAGCCAAAGACCCTCTCCACCACTGCCCTGGTTTTGCATAGTGCCCGATTATAGAACCCCTGGCCCGCATTCTGCAGGCAAAGTACGGGCATCAGGAGCAAGGGCAGGAGTGGATATCCAGAATCCCCTGAAAGTATTTAAATATACTAACATAAAATACACATTCTAAGCTACAATATTGCTTAACATGTCATCAAGGGCTAAAAACAGCCATAGGTTAAGACATGAGTCATCAACTATATTCATTGCCATACAGTGAAAATGGATTGATGGAATGTGAGCAAACTTACCCAGGAGCCATCCACCAGATAATTCTCAAGACTCTAACTGACGAAATAAGCCGGAGCTATGCAATATATAAGCATCATGGGATGACCCTGGATGCCCTGCAAGAACACTGAGGAATCGCATAGCTGCACCAAACACTGCTTGTATGTTGTGCGAGTGGCACATCTTGCGGTTCCTGCAACCAAATATAAAAAAATTACACAAAGCAAAGGTAACCAACTAAAACAATAACTACTACAACAAATTAAGATTCAAGTTCAACAATCCAAATATAATTCACAAAGGACATAAGTGTAAAAAAAATAGCAAATATATGGATGTGTGGGAAAATAATGGTTTACATGCTAAGGACTAATTAAGGTCAGCATTAAAATGCTTCTATAAGGCATACATGAAATGTATTGATTTAGATATGCATTGCTATACAATTTATGCCCTCGCCCATGCCCTCAAAGGTCCCGTAAGTGGATTGGAAATTAAACGGATTTATAGGGTGGTGGTCCGTCGGAAATAAGCTCTCTGAATCAGACGCAAGCCCATCCCAACAACGTAAGGTATCTGAACGAACGAAAAATATCAGATTTTGTTTGGAAAATGATCCGAACTAACGGAAATGTTCCCATTTGCTTTCGTTCTTCGAAAGCGCATAAACGCATTTTCCCGAACGTTCGTACGAATGAAAAATGAACAAAAAAAAGCAAAAAAAAGACTAACACCCACCCAAACTTTCATAGACAGCTACGGAAGTCCGGACGAATGTAATATGTCTATTCTAATCGAGGCTAAAGTTCTCGGAAGCTTCCACCAGGACAACGCTATAGGGTTCCAAAACTGAAAACCTCCTGCCACAAAAACAGCTTCTTTCCTATTGCCATACAACAGCTGAACTCTTGTGACAATCCTTTTTATAGTAGTCACTGTCAATCCTGCATAAACATGCACTATTGTTACATTGCCATTACATGTTCTATTGTTACAATATAATCTCCTGTTGTTCCCTCTCTCCCCATTGCTCTGACAGAAAGAATTTCTTGTATGTATCTTAAAGGTTTCAATGCACCACCCCCACTATATATATATTTTTTTTTATTAGAGGTGTGCCTTAACCCTTCTAGTGCTAGCTACGTGAGTCTCACGTAGCTGCCTCTACTCCATTTAAGTGCCAGCTATGTGAGACTCATGTAGCTGACTTTAAACCCCCACAGTAAAAAAAAATATAAACGTAAAATACTCACCTGACCCCTCGTTGGATCCAGCCGGGTCTCCTCTTTATTTTGGTGCCATCCGATCCCCCGGGGGCTGGGGAGCCATCTTTGGGGGCGGGGCTTATGACGTCACTCACCGGGTGTCGTCCTGGCTCCCTGCTGTTCTTTCAGATGCGATCATGCTGGCCACAGGAGCAGAGAGGCAGGTGATCAGATCATCACCTGCCCCTCTGCTACTGTAGCCAGCATGATCACATCTGTCATCAAATCGAGGGACAAAGGAGCTGACGATCGGAGGTAAGTAAAGTAAAAAACAAGTTTTTACTTTTTTATAAAAGTAATGTGTCAGTGTGTTTTTTTAATGTTAACCCTTTGTGAACTGGTAAGGGGTCCATGAGACCCCTGTACCAGTTCACAAGGCTGGGGGCTGGCAAGTCACCTGCAACTAGCGGGTGACTTGCCATTAACCCCCGCACCCCCAATTACCTGCCTCCCCAAAGCCCAGGGGGGGGGGCAGAAGAGCCTGGGCCCACACAGGCAATGTGGGCTTGTAGGCTGCAGGATGGGAGGCCACAAAAGCTGGGCCCTCCACTCTGTTGCTACAAGCCCCCATAGCTGGTCCTGGGCTGGTTATGACGGGTAAGGGGGACCCTACGTCATTTTATTTTTTTTATTTTTAAGGGTTAGCCTAACCCTAACCCTTCAAATTAAAAAAAAATGGGTCCCCCCATCATGGGAGGGGGGACCCTACATCATTTTTTATTTTATTTTAAGGATTAGGGTTAGGGTTAGCCTAACCCTACCCTTAAAATTCCAAAAAAATGGGTTAGCCTAACCCTTAAAAATCCCCCCAAAATGACATAGGGCCCCCCTTTTTTTTTAGCCTAACCCTAACCCTTAAAATTCAAAAAAAATGGGGTCGTGGGGGGGGGGGGGGGGTATGTGATTTTCTTTAAAATAACCCCTTATGTTTTGTAGTGTGGATAGTAGTTGTATTTTATTTGTAAATGTTATAAAGTGCTCTTTTCAGTTTGGGGGGGTCTCCAGGGCAAGAATGCGGGGGCTACCGATACATATGTGGTACAGTTGTAATCGGGAAAAATGGGGCTATCACATGCAATATGGTTTTCATTAATAAAACAAATGTTTTATTTAAAATAAAGGAGACAATTGTCTAAAAAATATTATTTTATTTATTTTTTTGTTTTTTACGCAAAAATATTCAAAAAACAGTAGAACAATTACAAACAAGACATTTCACGTTAAAGCCTAAACTCTGCTGCAAAAAATATGTATATAATTTTTCTGGAAATTCCAGCAAAAATCATGGTTAAACATGGTGCAAAATGGGGAAAATGACCTGTCAACAGAGGTTGACAAAACTTCAAGTAGGCTGCCAATTAAAAGGTACCTATGCATGTTGGGTATTGTTCTGCTTTGGGGACCTTGCGCTTTTAGATTTAGCTTGTTTTTTCTTGTTTGCATATTGATATTTTAGGAAAACATGGTTTTTACTCTGCTTTTTTATAATTTTTCTTAGGGAAACCCTGTGCAACCTAAGAATTCTTCAATGGATTACTTCCAGAAAGATGAGTCCACTACAAGAAGCTCAGTACACTTAGAAAGCTTAGCATGTGTACTTTTAGGGAATATATGGTTTATGGGGGATATTCCAAATGTAAAGGGTTGTTTTGGTTGAAAAATTGCAAGGTGCGCACTTTGTCAGCAGAGCTGAAAACTTCAAGTACAATTACCGTTATGCGCATGCTTTACTTTGTGGTGTTTGGCAACTCTTCCCTTGACACTACCTATGCATGTTGGGTATTGTTCTGTTCGGGGGATGTTGCTTTTTCAGATTTTACTTGTTTTTTCTTGTTTTTTAGGAAAATGTGGCTTTGATTCTTCTTTTTTAGGGAAACTCTGTGCAACCAAAGTTGATTGAGGGATTACTTCCAGAAAACTGCGCCCGTGTCAACAAGCCTGGTACACCTAGAAAGCTTGAGGTGTGTACTTCCAGAGAATATATCATTTGTGGGGGGTATTTCAAATTTAAAGGGTTGTTTTTCTGGAAAAACTGCAAGGTGCGCTTAGCGCGTAGCATAGTTGTATTTTATCTGAAAATCTCCTAAAGCGCTGTTTCAGTTTGGAGGAGTCTCCTGGGCAGGAAAGGGTGTCTACCAATACACATGTGGTACCGCTGTGAGCGGGAGAAATTGGGGTTTCGCACACAATAACATTTTATTGACAAACTTACATTTTTTATTACAAAAAACACTACAAATTGCAAAAAATAGTTTGTTTTTGTTTGCACATATTTCACCCAAAAGTATCGAGAATACACTAAAAAAAGGCCAAACAAGATATTGCATGTTGAAGCTCAGACTCTGATGAAAAAAACAATATATCATTTTCCTGGAAAATCCCTGGAAATCCCTTCAAAAATCAAGGTTGAACATATGTAGCGCAAAACAGTGAAACGTGGTCTGGCAACAAAGGGTGACAAAAATTCCAGGAAGGCTGGCACTTAAAGGGTTAAAGGAGCCTCCAATAAGGTATATCCAAACACAAACACATCAAAAAAGTATCATAAATAAGTCAATATTTATTAATGGTTTACAAATACACCATCACATATATATTAAAAACAAAATCCAATAGCAGGGACAAAACACCCATCCCTCCTCCCCTTTTGAATAGATCCCTATCACACAGTATACAGTATATGAGTATAAAGTAACTAGTGCAATATTAAAGTGCTGAGTGCTGACCTAAAAAGTGCTACAGTACAACAATCAAGAAATATTGTCCCATATAAAAAGAGAAAACAAACAGCCAGTCAGATTGCCCCAAGGAAAAATAATCTCCTGTTGTTTCTATTGTTCCCTCTCTCCCCATTGCTGTGACAAAAAGAATTTCTTGTATGTAAGTATATACTTGGCGACAGTAAATCTGATTCTGATTATACACCTGAACTGAATAAAACTCCAGTCAAGCTTGTGATTTTCTTCTCTTGGTAGGAAAAAATTCCAGGGGCACCAGGTTTGAGTGTATCAGGGGGGACAGAGTGTGTCCCCCTCTGATTTCCTCTTCCTTCCATTAAAATAAAGAAACAAGCCTGGGTGGATATTTCTTGATGCCAGGTGTATAAGTGACCCCTCTTCTTGCCATCCAGCATATTCATATAGATTTTTAGCACTGGGCCATTTTTTTGTTATACTCTTTAAGTAATTTCCACTATAGTTTGGACATCCTGATACATAATAAAAGTTACTCTATACTCATAGTAAGTTTTTAAAAAGGAAACTTTCATCAGAATGCTACTATTTGCCATCAGCACTGAATTTCCTATTGAGTATCTGGTATATTACTGGAGCTATTATGCTAAATAGTTCACTGTTCAATAGTTCTGCTCTCTTAATAGCTGAATTCCCTTTGACAGCTCTTTCATGTAATTAGCACCACTAGATATTGCAAATCATCAAGCTAGCTTTGTTACATTGTCTTACCTTAGTTTTTTGTGAAGTTTAAACTATTACACTAGTATCGAGTATCGTCTTGTTTCTCTATAATAATGTTTTTGTAAGTGTGTAAGGTGGTTACATATTCTGAAGCAAAATATCAAGTTTCAGAAAGCTTTTGGAAAGTTCAGGACACTGTAAGCCACAATGGTTGGCCATTCTCAAACACTGTCGAGCAAACTATCCCCTCGATTCAAAGAGCAAAAGTTAATTGATTTCGGATCGAGAATCGTAAGTTTGGGTGGGTGTTAGTCATTTTTTCCTGTTTTTTTGGCCATTTACGACTCGCACGAGCCTACGTTCGAATGCGTATATGCTCTTACGATCATCGCAAGTTCGTTCCTAAATTTTAGGATCAAAACGTAAAACTTAGGATCAAATCCTAAAACTTAGGATGAAAACGTAAAACTTAGGCTAATTGGATGTGTTTCGGTGTGATTCAGAGAACAGTTTTCAAACCTCTAAATACGTTTTAAAAGAAAGCCACTGCCGACACCTTTTAGCAGTCGTATTGCTGTTCTGGAACAGGTTTTTTGGCTAAGTGGAGGAGTCTGCGCGTCTTGAGCTGCAATGAACTGCATATATCAGCATGGCCGAGGCCATAAATTGTATGGCAATGCATACCTGATTCATGTATGCCTTATAAAAGCTTTTTAATGTGGACCTTAATTAGTCCTTTGCATGTAAACCTTTATTTGGCAATATATTTGCGTTAATTAAAGAAACTTATGTCCTTTGTTATTTATTTTTAAATTGATGTACTAGAATAATATTTTTAGATTGCATTTATTGGTGTAGTTGTTTACCTTTGCTTTGTTTAATTATTTAAGCACATCTTTGGTCAGATGCATCACACTTACTGAGGAGAGGAGAGCGGGATAAAGTGCAGGATGGGGGTTACTGCTGTATTTTGCACAGACACAGCAGAGCTGGGGGCACGGAAAGGTCAGAAATCAAAGAATCCAGAGCAACACAGTCCCAAGTCCCTTTCTGTTTGCAGGCTGCCCGATAATACCTGAGCCGCCATCTTGCCTGTTTCTAGGCTCATAACATGCAGAAGTTGCTGGGTGTTTTTTAATATTTGAGAGCAATCTGTATGTAGAGGGTGTGGGTAACCACACCAAAAATTTAAAGTTGTACCATTTGAAGCCAAAATATAAAAATTAAATCCACAAGTAAAAAATGCAAGTTAAGTAAAAATTAAACAAAGTTAGATTTACTTATGCAAATGCATTCATTAATGGTTGGTTACTGCAAAATGAATGAAATAAAGAAAAATAAAAGACCAATATTTAGAATGCACTTTAATGAGGTAAGTTTGTAGTGCGGAGCCGCAAGATCAGAAGGATTTACGTCCAGACAAAAAAGGAAAAAGGGCAAAACCAATGTTGCAACCTGAGAAATGAAACGGAAAAATCAGGATGGAAACTGACATAGGTCTGATTCCCGAACTGCCATACGAACGGACGTATATTTTAGGATAGAAACGTATTTGCTTATTGAATCACTCGCAAGTTCATACGAACGCACGAGCGGACGTGAAAAATAGGATGATCGTGACCCAAATCCAAGCTGTTACATGTTTCTTTGAATCAACCCATATATCACTTTTACATATGTGCAGTGTGAATTTCCTGTGGACGAGCATACAGTAGCTGAAGTTTTCAGCAGAGATTTTAATTGTTCCTTTTCTCTTTGGCTCTGTGACCTTGGCTGGTTTTGACATTCTTGATTGCTTATCTATGTATCTATGTGTGTGCATCTATGATCCTTACACTGTCATACAAATGTCCTACGAAAAACTGAATTTTCTGTAAACATCGACAGGGTAATGGAGAGCAGGACAGGCAGTGAAATCCAGTCTCACCTTCAAGGTGATAAGGCCAAAGTTTGGTGCGTATTTATACTGTACCTGTGGTGGCCACTGAGCATGATGCCACTGGAAGGTCCATGCCATTGTGCAACAAAAAAGAGGATCTTTCAAAATCTCCAAAATCATTATAACAGAGGCCACAGTGATAGAGGAACTGCTCTAAAAGTGCTAGCAAGTAAAGTGTTTTGGCCTTAGGCCAGGATTTGTTTTGAACCCTTTTCTGCTAACTTCACATACTTCCAGGTTATACCATTACCTTAGATAATTAAAGGGTAAGTCTACTTTGATGACATTTTTGAAAGTGTATATCTTTTGTGCCAAAATGATGTCGTTAAGGTCCCTATCCCTGATTGTCACCAAATCCTGTTGTTTTAAAAGGCTGTGAATTTCTCATCTCTCAAAACAGAATACACACGGCCAGGAGGAAAAGTAAAGGAGGTCACATCTGGAGGCAATAAAGTCCTTGTCCAGCATAAAACAACAAATTGCCTATACTCACCATTTGCCCACTGACGACTGACTACTCTGTTAAAAGGTACTGGGTCTCTAAATTGGAAGTCAGAGGCAATACTTGGACATGGTGGTCAGTGATTATGTCAGCTCCAGCTTGGATATATACAGCCTCAGTAGTGAAGGCCCTGGGCAGCACTAGGCATCTACAGTGTGCTTTCAGAGAGAAGAAAACATTCAGCTTCTTTGCTGATGGTACGGCCAGCAATGCCCAATTTTCCTGACCAACAGTCCTTTTGAGGGTCAGCAATTGCATTATAAAACCTAGGTTTTTAATATTTTTCAAATTAACACATATTATAAAGCATAACCCCTGCTTCCAACCACCTGTAGCACCTCTATTAGACATCCCCTGCCACTGGTGGTGTTGCTGCATAAACTGTGACAGGTAACGGTAGTCTACCCTGATAGTGATGTATTTTGGTTCCCCTCTCCTTTGCTGGCATAAGTTCTGCCATTTTGGTATTGGAGTGTGAATCCAGGAGAGTGGCCACTGAGGTATCATCAGCCCACACGTCTTGGGAAAACTTTGGCTAGCAAAGAAGTAGGCATGACCACGCTGGATATTTTGTTAATAGCATGGCAACATTTTCCAATGACATTCCAATGAGTTTTCACCTTAATTAGTCAGTATTATCTTTGGAGAGTTCTCCACATTAACACAGTATTATGTTTGGAGAGTTCTCCACATTAACACAGATGGTCTTGTTTTGGAGAAGTTCTCTAGCAGAGGTGCAAAAAGTTGTCAGTGAGGTGAAGACATTTTCCACAAATTAGTTGAAAAGTAATCCCCCAAGATAATTAACCCAGCCTCTGCCATCTGTCTATCTCATCCAATTGCCACTGAGTATCCAAAACCCAACAAGGATATGGACAGACAAAGACTAGAGATTACCCCGCCAATGACCTCCAACCCTATTGGCTGAAGAGTTCCCACATGACTAGAAATTGGGAAAGTTCAGATAAAGCAGCCGCGATAGTACTGCAATACCGCAAACAGTGCGACCCTGGATCCAATGTTGCCTATGTTGGAATATGTATGTTCAACAACCATGATGTCACTGCAATGATCTTTTAGGTTGAATAAACGCATTTTTTTTACTTCAGAGAACATTGATGAAACATTTTCTCAAATCAGCAACCTTCTAATATGAAGACATTTCATGTTAGAACATTTCTAGGCATTAAAATAAAAGTATAGGCTCACTTTTTGTCCCCCTCAGTTCCATTGTGCTTCGCTGTATCTTCATACTTGCCGATAAAGGAGAACAAGCATTTCTTTTCACCAGTGCCAGCCAAACATGGCGGCATCCATCAAGATGGCTTCATGGCGCCTAACACTCCTACTCTAGTCACTGTAACGAAGGGTGTGTGTAAAGGCAGCCTTTCACTGCAATGAATGAAGTAAACTTGTGGGGGCAGAAACGAGGCACCATGGACAAGGCCGCCACGCTGAAAGATTTGCTGGATCCCAACCCTCGGTAAGAATGACGATGCTTGATGAAGGAGCTGCACAGAGGTGGGGACAAAATGTGAGTATAGACTTTTGAGTTTTGTTTTTGCCTGGACCATACCTTTAAAACACCCAAACTAATGTAGTTGATTTAAAATAATATTGTAACAGTCTTCATACATTTCTGCCATTCACTAAACCTTGGTAAGTTTGTTAGATAAACTGGATTTTCACTTACCTGCTTTTATGGCAACACCCTTTGTTAAATGAAGCTAATTGTCAGAGGCACTGCCATCGCTGATGTCACTGTAGCTATCCCTGTAAAATGATACATACAGTACATCATTTAAGTAATTTAGAGTTATTCAGATAGTTCAGTAGTAGCAGTGCAGTAAAATTTACAATGGCTTGTAACAATTACAATGATGAATGCATAAAAGTGCAAACAGAACATAAAGCACACAGAAAACCAATTTTGGTAAGGTGCAGATGTTTTCCAAGGAGATAAATTCAATTTATACAAACTGGTAAATAAAAGAACACTATGGGGTATTTACTAATGCGTGAAAAACCATATACATCAGACATTTTTGTGAATGATGTATAAGATCTGCAATTACTTACCCACAGGCACCAAAGACAAACTAAACATTAATACACAAGGCAAGGATATCAAGGCAAGATATCAAGGGCAAATACCAAGCAGGTAGCTGGCCTATCTCAAGCCTAGATACAAAAATTATTTAGTAACTGCTAGGGGGCTAGGCACTGTGAATATGCAGCCTTTATAAAAGCTGCACCCACCACCTGATCCCTTTTTAATGCTTTTTATTGATATTTTCAGGATCCATGGCTATATACTATATTTTGCTCTTAGGAAGGGCTGTTTGGTTGTTTAGCTGAAACTTTGCCCGGTAAGCCATGTAAATAAAATAAAGTATAAAACCAACAATATACATTTACGTTTAAATGTATGTGGCCTTGGAAGTGACAGAAATGCAGCAATAACGTGTTGCTAGCAGGATATAATAGGGGTAAGGAAATGAACTGTGAATTTTCTGTAAAGCTAAATAGTTTGAAAAATTTGGAAGACTTGTCAGAAATTGGGTCAGAGTTTAGTGCGATGTGAAATAGCTAAATAGCATTATGAGTTCTGAGAAGATTGTTCAGAAACACTGTTGGGGGCCCCAAAAATGTATCGCCTAAACTGGAGCCTGAAAATGTCAGACGACCGGAGGATGCTGGGTCCAATCAATCTTCCGCTACACTCAAGCCTGCAAAATGCTGGGTTGGAGTTTTAAGCGATCATGCAGTAGTACTTTAAATTAGTCTTTGAGGTGGTGGGAATAAGAGATACCTTGCTTTAACCCTTTCGCTGCCAGCCTACCTGGAGTTTTTGTCACCCTTGGTGCCAGACCATTTTGAACTATTTTGCACTCCCCATGTTCAAATGTGATTTTTGAAGGGATTTCCAGGGATTTCCCAGGAAAATGATATATTGTTTTTTTCAGCAGAGTCTGGGCTTCAACATGCGATGTCTTGTTTGGCCTTTTTTTGTGTATTCTCAATACTTTTGGGTGAAATATGTGCAAAAAAATAAAAAAAAATCTATTTTTTGCAATTTGTAGTGTTTTTTTGTAATAAAAAATGTAAGTTTGTCAATAAAATCTTATTGCGTGTGAAACCCCAATTTCTCCCGGTTACAGCGGTTCCACATATTTATAGGTAGACAACCTTTCCTGCCCAGGAGACTCCCCCAAACTGAAACAGCGCTTTAGGGGATTTTCAGAAAAAAATACAACTGTGATTTGCACTATGTGCACCTTGCAGTTTTTCCAGAAAAATAACCCTTTACATTTGAAATACCCCCAACAAACTATATATTCTCTGGAAGTACACACCTCAAGCTTTCTAGGTGTATCAGGCTTGTTGATGTGGCCACAGTTTTCTGGAAGTAATCCCTCAATGTATTCTTTGGTTGCAAAGAGTTTCCCTAAAAAAAGGATAAAAAAGCAGAATCAAAGCAACATTTTCCTAAAAAAACTATATACAAACAAGAAAAAACAAGTATAATCTGAAAAAGCAACCTCCCCCGAACAGAACGATACCCAACATGCATAGCTACTGTCAAGGGAAGAGTTGCCAAACACCCCTAAGTAAAGCATGCACATAACGGTAATTTTACTTGAAAATTTCAGCTCTGCAGACAAAGTGCGCACCTTGCGATTTTTCAACCAAAACAACCCTTTTACATTTGGAATATCCCCCATAAACCATATATTCCCTAAAAGTACACATGTTAAGCTTTCTAAGCGTACCCAGCTTGTTGTAGTGGGCTCATCTTTCTGGAATTGATCCCTCAAAGGATTCTTTGGTTGCGCAGGGTTTCCCTAAAAAATTTATAAAAAAGCTGAATAAAAAACACCTTTTCCTAAAATATAAATATGCAAACCAGAAAAAACAAGCTAAGTCTGAAAGCGCAAGGTCCCCCGAACAGAACAATACCCAACATGCATAGGTACTATTAACCCTTTTAATTGCCAGCCTACTTGAGATTTTGTCAACCTCTGTTGACAGGTCATTTTTCCCCATTTTGCGCCATGTTTTGCGACATTTTTGCTGGAATTTTCAGGAAAATTATATATATATATTTTTTGCAGCAGAGTTTAGGCTTTAACATGTAAATGTAAATTTTATTCTGTTTTTTTACAATATTATTGATATTAAAAAAAAGTAAATAAATAAATTTTTTTTTTAGAAAATTGCCTCCTTTTTTTTAAATAAAAAATGTATTTTATTAAAGAAAACCGTATTGCATGTGAAAGCCCCATTTCTACAGATTAGAACGGTACCACATATTTATCGGTAGCCCCCCGTTCCTGCCCAGGAGACCCCCCTAACTGAAACAAGTACTTTATAACATTTACAAATAAAATACAACTACCATCCACACTACAAAGGGTTAAATCGGGGAAAAAAATGACATAGGGTCCCCCCTCCCAGGGGGGGGGACCCCATTTTTTGGGGGGGATTTTTAAGGGTTAAAAACCCTTAAAAATCCAAAAAAAAACAACATGGGGGCCCCCTTACCCAAAGTAACCAGCCCGGGACCAGCTATGCAGGGCTTGTAGGAACAGGGCACAGGGGCCAGCTTTTGTGGCCCCTGGCCCTGCAGGCTACAAAGCCCGCATAGCCCGTGGGCCCGGGCTCTTCTGCCCCCCCCCTGGCCTTTGGGGAGGCAGGTAATGGGGGTGCCAAGGGTTAATGGCAAGTCACTCGCTAGTGCAGGTGACTTGCCATCCCCCAGCCTTGTGAACTGATATAGGGGTCTTGTGGACCCCTTACCAGTTCACAAGGGGTTAAATGTAAAAAAAAAAACACCACACAGACGCAGAAAAAAATAGTTTATTATTATTTTTTTTTTTTTTAATACTTACCTCCCATCCATCTTCCCCTCCCAATCACTGGCTTCTGCTCATCTGCTGGAAGCCTTTTATAGCTGCTGGGTGACAGAACATAAGGGGTTAATTAAAAAAAAAAAAAAAAGACATAGGGTCCCCCCTCCCAGGGGGGGCGGACCCCATTTTTTTTTTTTATTTTAAGGGTTAAAAACCCTTAAAAATAAAAAAAAAATGACGTGGGGTCCCCCTTACCCAGCATTACCAGCCCGGGACCAGCTATGGGGGCTTGTAGGCACAGAGTGGGGGGGCCAGCTTATGTGGCCCCCCCACCCTGCAGCCTACGAGCCCACATACCCTATGTGGGCCCGGGCTCTTCTGCCCCCCCCTGGCCTTTGGGGAGGCAGGTAATAGGGGTGCCAAGGGTTAATGGCAAGCCACCCGCTAGCGCAGGTGGCTTGCCATCCCCCCAGCCTTGTGAACTGGTATAGGGGTCATGGACCCCTTACCAGTTCACAAGGGGTTAACAGTAATAAAAAAAAAACACCACACAGATTAAAAAATAACTTTATTAAAAAATAAAAACTTTTTTTTACTTTACTCACCTCTGATCCTCAGCTTCTGTGTCCCTCGCAGCTCTGATGACAGTTATTGTCATCGCTGGCCAGTGGAGGAGGGAGGCAGGTGATCAGATCATCACCTGCCTTCCTCCTCCTGTGGCCAGCGATGACAAGTGTGAGAATCGCAGCCCGGACGACACCCGGAGGTGTGACGTCATAAGCCCCGCCCCAAAGGGGCGTGGCTTATCGGCAAAATGTCGGCGCCCGTCGAGCAGGACAGGGAGAGGGCCTTTCAGGCCCTCTCCTGAAGCTGGAGAGCCAGGGGGGGGCGATCGGAGGCCCCCCTGGTGAAGAGGAGACCCGGCGGGAGCAATCGATCACTAAGGTAAGTAAATGTCATTTTTATATATTTTTTTTTTTAACATGTATTTCGGCGGCTGCTGAAGGGGGGGGTGGCTATTCCGGGCTCTCCACTGCACCCGGGGGGGCCTGGGTGGGGGATCGAAGCCCCCCCGGATGAAGAGGAGACCCGGCCGGATAGAACAAGGGGTCAGGTGAGTGTTTTTTTTTTTTTACTTTTACTGTAGCAGGGGGGAAAGTCAAGCCCGTAGTTTCTACGTGCTTGGCACTTAAGTGGAGTGGAAGCAAGCACGTAGAAACTACGGGCTTGGCACTGAAAGGGTTAAAAAAAAATAAAAAATAAAAAATTGGTGGCATCAAGAGTTCCCTGATGCAAGAATCGCTTCAAGGAATGCTGTACCTATATTCCAGACCAGGGGTTCCCAACCAGTGGTACCACTGATGGTACTTCTCCCAAACCTAATCTGCTGCTATCTATACTTTACTCAAATCCCTATTCTTCATTTTGGAGTAAATACCCTTAGTTGACAAGGAAAACATTTCCGACATGGAGAATAGAGATTCCCCTAAAACACAGAAGCTGGAGAGACAAAATCTAAATTCAGAAACAGTAAAGAAAGGGGAGAAATATATTTTGTTGGTGTATTTATAGTTGTTTTTTTATAGGTGCTTATTTCTCCTTATTTTTAGGTGTCGTTGTATTGGGGATATCCTGATTCCAGGTCACCTCCAGTGTTGTTTTTACAAATGGTTAGTCCCAGATGTTCTCTTTACCCCTCCTTCCCTGCCCTGTTTTGCGTATTAGTGCTTAATAATTGTGCTATTAATGTTTTTTTTTTATTACTCTTAATTTTTGGGACCCAATGTCCAGCTTTTTGATGTTTTTATCATTAAACAATTTGAGATTTTTCAAGTTTTAACCATTTTTTTTCTCACCAAAACCCAGAAAAATTACTAAAATAAATTTGTGGCTGACACTTTCATTGCTAAAAACATGGAGGATGCTCCCAACATCCGTTTTAGGAATGAAATAAGCCTGTTAATCAGTGAAGTCGGCAGTTTACTTCAGCTTTTTTTTTTTTTCACACAGGGCAAGGACCAATTACCATGATAGTCAAAATCTGGTAATTGGTCCACTTTAGCCTTTGTATTTACAACAATTTGATAGCAGTTTGCAAGAGTAGGAAAGAGCTAATAGTGCAATAGCTTTTTCAGTAACAAAGCGGTTAACTTGTCTATATTAGCCTTCTACATTTTCCACTTTGTAGAAATGGTTTGGGGAAGGACATTTCTGTTTTAAATGAGCTCCATAGAAAAGAACATTGACGCCCAGAGCTCGGGCATTGAGAAAAGAAGCTGACAGTTTTGTCTGAAATTACCCCTGATCCTTCCTGGCCACTTACCCTGTGTGTCAGGAACCCACATTCAGCACTATGTTTTTGCAGCCGTTTTCTTTTTTCACTAGGACTGTTAGGGGTTAAATCGAAAGCTCTTAAAATGTATAGTTTATAATTATATCTATTATTCATGCAGACATGAATGTCCAGCTTTATTCCAGAAAGGAAGGAATCCCTGCAACCATGTTTATATATTAAAGGGCTATGGTTTTGGGATTACATCTTCCACAAGCACATATTTTAGGCCATGCAGTGTAATCACCATATGTACTGCTTGAACTTTTTGTACACAAACCATGAAATGCAAACACACAAACATTTTGTACTTACTTTCTTTAGAGGCAACCAATGGAAGCATTAAAATACAGATAAAACATGATTAGACAAATTAGTATTTGTAGTACAGCAACATATCTTATTTGTATATTAAAGGGAAAGTCCACTTTCAGTGTCATGTATGAAAGTGTATATTTCTTTGTGTGCCAAAAGGATACCCTCAGGGTGCTTGCAGACAGTGAAAACTGCTACCATAAAACACACTATTGCAAACATAAGAAAAAAATGTTTAAGCTAAAAGGATTTCCTTTTAACTTAAAGCGGGCCAACACCCATTCGCTAGACGGCCAATTGTGGGACACCATTCCAGGAGGAGGATAGATGGGCAGGTAAGAACAACGGTGCATTCTGGTGGGCGATGCACGGTGCGGCTCCAGCATCCTGGATGCCCCCCCCCCCCGCATTTTTTAATGTGGCCTATAGTGGACAACACCCCTTAGGCAGTGAGCACCTGTTGGCATTTTTAAAAGTGTATATGTTTTTAAAATGGACCATCGAAAGTTGGCTTTTCCTTTTAAGAACATTTTAAAAATGAGGATACTTACCTTCTCTCCCCTAAAGCAGGTTCCTCCAGGCCAAGCAAGCCAATCCATAAGCATGCCCTGCTGCCTCTGAGAAAGGCAGGTGACATAGGCAGTGCCTGGTATGCCCCTCTGCCCACAGTGAAATGGACAGCTTGTTCCAGTCACAGCTCTTGGCTGACCGGATCTTGTCAATAGTGGAAGAGTTTTCCCTGCAGATTCCCGTTAATGTATTTAATTCAGTATTTGGGAAATTTGCGACTATGTAAACAACCAACATTTTATTACTACTTTCCTAAAAGCCATTTATAAAAGAAAGAAATGCAAAACACAATCAATACATACTTGAAAAATAACAAAAGGAGATAAAAGGCCTTTTAGATCTTTTCAATTTCTCTCTATTATATTATCAAGTAAAATGGATGTTTTCAAGAGTTCTCAATCAATTCATACAACAGGCACTAGCACCCAATTGAAGCAAGAAGGGAAATTTGTGTACTTACCAGTAAATGTCCTATCTCATCCTCTTCCATCCTGGGGCACCACCAGTATCAACTCAAGGGTTAATCTCAGCCGTAGGCAGGGACTGCCAGACATAAAAAAAATAGCTCCTCCCGGCCTATATAGGGTATGGTTTAGTCAATTAAAAAGCAGTTCAGCCACAGCCCTGGGAAAGGAGAACACTAGCCTGCACATAATGCGAGCAACTTGAAAACAGTGTAACACACTTAAACCGCGTCGAAAGCATCAACTGCCACCACCACCGAAGCAGTCGTAACACAACAGTAGGGCGGGTGTGGTGCCCCGCAATGGAAAAGGACGAGAAAAGAACTTTGCCAGTGAGTACACAAATTTCCAGTTTCTCATGTCCATTCTGGGGTACCACCAGTAGCAGGGCTGCCATTACCACCGCTGTGACACTCGCAGGGCGGTGGACAGTCCACACAGAAGTGCCACAAATTGGAAATGTCTGGCCACCACCGCAAAGTGCAGGTATTGTTGGTGACCAGGGAAGATCGGGACATGCAGATAAGAATCCTTCATGTCCACCTGTGGCAGCAACCTCACAAACGACCTTAGAGATTCCATGCGGAACATCCACACCCGAACTTAACTGTTTAGAGTCCGGAGACCCAGGATCGGCCGAACTGACCCTTTTTGGGGATGATGAATAGTATTGAGTAGAAACCACAGCCCGCTCTAAGGGGGCACAGTCGCAAGCCACCAACCTTTCCGTGACGCCACAAACCTGTGGAGAGGCCCGGTCCAGAATTTGATCTTGTATTTGGAGTAAACAACCTCCTGGACCCTGGCGTCGGGTAATTGTTCCCTCCACACCGGCCCTTAGTGCAAAAGCCGCCCCCCCATCTGATCGGGTGGAAGGAGCCCAATCAACCCTGAGAAGGCTTGGCTGGGGGCTTGGGCTGGCTTGCCCTTTGGGGGTCTAGGTTTCCCCTGTGGCTTTCGCTCACCCTAATAATCCTTGCGGCATCTGAAGCCTGTAGAACCTCAGAACTTCCGGAAGGGACAAAAATTTGGCGACCTGCAAAAATACCGTTTTGGGAGTACTCACCTGTAAAACGGGTATTATGAGTGTGCCATACACTCCACTTCGATCTTCATGACATGTGGGTAATCTCCAGTAGAGGGCGAACTTGTGCAGAGATGAATATGCAAAAAAAGAAAGCCCCTCCCGGTCCATATATACCTGGGACCTCCCACCAATTTCCCAGTGTAAAAAAGCAGTAAGGGGACCAGGAAGAACCAATTATAACCTTAACAATCAAAACCAATGGTTCGCCATATAAAAGCCCCAGAATACCTGAAAAAAAGGGGTGGGGCGAAGTGGAGTGTATGGCACACTCATAATAACCGTTTTAAAGGTGAGTACTCACAAAACGGTATTATTCTAAGTGTGCCATACACTCCACTTCGATCTTCATGACATGTGGGACATCCAATAGCAGTGTCCGTCATGGGTGGGAACCAGAAACAGTAAAGAATGTACCAACTCAAACCACTGCAGCTTGCAGAACTTTGCGGCCAAAAACAGCATCCGCTGAAGCCTGCACATCAACCTTGTAAAACTTGGAAAAAGTAAGAACGGAAGACCAAGTAGCAGCCTTACAAACTTGTTCAACAGAAGCCTGGTGCTGAAAAGCCCAGGATGCACCAACAAAACGAGTAGAGTGCGCAGTGACCCTAAAAGGGGGAGTCCTCCCCTTAGCAGAATAGGCCCCAACAATGGCCTGACTAATCCATTTGCTAATCGTAGACTTAGCAGGTGCCAAACCTTTCCTGGGCCCGCAGGGCACCACGAAAAAAAAGCGCCCGTCTTGCGGAAGGAAGAAGTAGTCACCAAATAGTACTCCACACAGCGAACAACATCCAAATTGTGCAGAACCCTCTCCTTGTCATTGTTAGGCTTAGGGCACAAGGAAGGGAGAACAATATCCTGATTGAGGTGGAAAGCAGACACCACCTTAGGAAAGAAATCTGCCTTATCCTGGTGTCTCTCAAAGTAAGGGGCCTGAATCGACAGAGTCGCCAACTCAGAGACACGCCGAACAGAGGTAATAGCCACCAAGAAAGCAACCTTCTGAGTGAGAACCGAAAGAGCAATATCCTGTAGCGGCTCAAAAGGAGGACCCTGGAGAGCCGAAAGAACCAAATTCAAATTCCAAACAGGAACCACAGCCTTCCGAGGGGGCCGAACATGCGCAACCCCTTGGAAAAAGGTCTTAACCAGCGGGTGGCAAAAGACCTCTGGAAGAAAACCGACAGAGCAGAAACCTGTCCTTTCAAAGTACTAAGCTGGAACCCAAGATCCAGATTATGCTGAAGAAACTCCAAAATCATAGGAATCGAAAACACCCTAAAAGGCAAGGCCCTAGCCTCACACCAATCAATATAGGACCTCCAAGTCCTATAGTAAATGCCAGAAGAGGACAGCTTCCTAGCTCTAATCAAGGTCTGAACAACGGCCGCAGACAAACCTTCCTCCTTCAGAATGAAGGTTTCAGCAGCCAAGCCGTCAAAGCCAGCGTTTGTAAATTGGGGTAAAGTAGTAGACCCTGAGATAACAGATCCGGCAACATGGGAAGCCGGTACTGATCTACGGCCAGCCTTACAATGTCTGCGTGCCAAACACTTCTTGGCCACCTTGGAGCCACAAGAATTGCTGGTGCCCCTTCTAGAACCAGTTTGCGAACTACCTTGCCCAGCATGGAGACGGGCGGAAACAGGTAAAGAAAACCCAGATCCTTCCAAGCAAGGGACAAGGCATCCACTGCCAGAGATAGAGGATCCTGAGAAAGAGACACAAAGGCCGGAAGTTTGTGATTGTGCCTCGAGGCAAAAAGATTCACCTCCGGAGTCCCCCACTTGCAGCAAAGATCCAGAAAAACCTCGGGGTTGAAGAGACCACTCTCCATGGTGAGAGGATCCCCTGCTCAGGGAACCCGCCTCCGTGTTCTCCACTCCCGGAATGTAGACTGCCGAAATGCAAGGAACATTGCTCTCCGCCCAGTGCAGGATCAGAGAGACTTCCCTGAGGGCACTCCTTGGTGTTTGATGTAAGCTACCGCCGTTCGGTTGTCTAAACGAACCCGAACACTGTAAATGTGAGGTCAGCCGTGCCAGAACCAGTCGGATGGCTCTGAGCTCCAAGACATTGATGGGGGTGTGAGCCTCCTGAGGACCCCACACCCCGCTGAACTGATGATTTTTCCAATAACCTCCCCAGCCCGACAGGCTGGCATCCGTGGTAACCGTCTCCCAACAAGGGACCAGAAAGGATCTGCCCTTTAACAGGTAGCTCGACTACAGCCACCACCAAAAGGACTGCCGAACCCTGGGAGACATCCTGAAAGGTTGATCCAATGACTGCGGACACCTGTCCCAATGCGTCAATAGGTGAAGTTGAAGAGATCTCATGTGAAACTGTGCAAACGGTACCGCCTAGAAGGAGGACACCATCAAGCCCACCAGTTTCATCCCCTGTCGGATAGAGGGACAAGGAGTGGCCCAAAGAAGGCTGAACAGATCCTGAATCCCCCGCACCTTGGTCTGGGGCAAAAACACTCTGGCCTGAATGGTATCCAGATTCATGCCCAGAAGTGAAATCACTCGTGACGGAGAGAGAGAAGACTTGGGGCGGTTGATCCCCCACCCGAACCTCTCCAGAGTCGACACCACCTGGTGGGTGTCCAGCTCCGCCTGATGGAGGGAAGAACCTGATATCAACAGGTCGTCCAGATAAGGCACAATGTGAATGCCCTGAGCTCTGAGCAGAGCCATTATTCCCGCCAAGACCTTGGTGAAGACCCTCGGCGCCAAGGTCAGTCCGAAGGGAAGGGCTACAAACTGAAAATGTTGATCCTCCACCGCAAACTGGAGGAATCTCTGATGCGCTGGAAAAATCGGAACATGCAGATACGCATCCTTGATGTCTATGGATGTCATAAAATCCCCTTGGCGAAGGGAATTGATAGCCAAGCGCAGAGTCTCCATGCGGAACTTTTTGGCTCTGATAAACCTGTTGAGAACCTTGAGATCTAGAATGGGTCTCACCGAACCCTCCTTTTTGGGAACCGTGAAAAGGTTGGAGTAGTAACCCCTGCCTCTCCAACTGAGGCACCGGGCAAATAACTCCCATGTCCAGAAGGTTTTTTACTGCTAACAGGGGGCCCCTGTGCAGCCTGAGGGTCCGAGGGCACCCAAGACCTTAAGAATCTTGGAGGCGGGCAGTACTCGAACTCCAGTTTGTACACGGAGGAGACCACTACAAATCAAATTGTCTGTGACCTCCCGGGCCCAGACCTGGAAGAAGAGCCGCAGCCGCCCCCCCACCCGTGCGGGTGAGGGTGCCCCTTCATTGCTGAGCCGGTGTAACGGCGGGCTTGGACCTGGAACCCCAGGCAGCCGCGGGACGTGCCCGACCTCTATCCACTCTGGCCCCTCGAAAGGAAGGAGTGAACGAGCCAGCCCCCCGAAAGGGACGGCACTGTTTCTTCCGCTGAGGTAACTTACCTCCCTTAGCAACAGCATCCAATTTATCTCCAAACAGCCGCGCACCCAGGAAGGGAAGAGCTGTAAGCGACTTCTTGGCCCCAAAATCCGCCGTCCACTGTCGGAGCCAAACCAATCTGCGCACAGCCACCAATAGGGCTGAAGTCCTGCTACACATGACAATAGAATCTTCCATAGCAGCCAAGACAAAACCCATGAACAATTCACATCTCTTAAGGGTAGCGAACTCATCGCTAGCCGGATCAAACTGAGCGTCATTCAACCAGTCCCTGATAAGAGACCTGGTAGCAAGCAACACTAGGGCAGATGCACAAACAGGCCGCAGGGCCGAGCCCACGATGGCAAATGCGTGACCCGCCATCTGATCAAGGCGCTTGTCCTCGCCATCCTTAAGGGAAGTGGCGTCAGGGGTGTTCAGCACAGAAGAGTTAGTCAAACCCAAAACTGGCGCATTGACCTCGGGAGGAGAAGATCAAAATTACCCTGGGTAGGGAATTCCAGATGGGGCTTGCAGGCCCCAAAAAATTCCCCCTTCTTGAGAGGAGGCGCCTCAGGCGGGTCAATATCCAACACCTCCAATAGATGTGACAAAACAGTGGCCGTATCAACAGCATCCCCCAGCGCCTGCCCAACATCAGCATCACCAGACTGTACATAGTCAGTCTCAGTTTCCTCATACAATTCCCCCTACTGTAAAGGGGAAGTAAAGGGGAATAATCCAACAAAGCAATGGAATCATCGTCAACATCCCACAAGGGCTGGGCCGACGACAAATGTCTCTTTTTAGCCTGGGCCTTCTTGCCCACCGTGGTAACAATAAATTTCCCGATGCTGCCAACCTAGCACAAACATCAGAGTGCGACTCCCCGCTGGCACCAATGACACTTGGGGTACGGATAAGGTGGGGAGGGGAAGGCGATGAAGCGGGAGGAGCCGACCCAGAAGGCTGGGTACCGGACTGCCGCGTTATGGCCTTTTGTGCACATGGTATACAAATCAGCACATTCTCCCCCATAAGGGATACCCCACACCCCACACATGGCCCGTCCCAGAGGGAGCCTGAGCCCAGTATCCTGCAGAGCCTCCATAAGGTGATTTTTGTGGTCAGTCGCAAGACCGCAGGGAATTATGCCTAAGCAACCCGGGATGCCCCTTAAAAGTCCCGGTGGGAGGATTTAAGGTGATCAATTTAACACTAGGGACCCCAGGACCTTGAGGAACCCCTTAATATGCACTATTATGAAGCAATCTGCAACACACAATAAGGCATATCAGTTACTAAACAGCGTAACAACATCATTCAAAATACATATATATATATATATATATATATATACAAATACCAAAATGACAAAAAAAGCATAAGCCTGTACCATAGGGCCCCCCCCCCACCAGAGAGGGACCCCCAAATAACTAATGAAGTGGCCACCAGGCCCTCACCGGCCCCCAGAAACGACAGCAGCAGCAGCAGCAGCAGCAATGCAGCAAGATGGCCCCCGTATCTGAGGTGATCAGGAAGAAGCAGGAAGAGAAGGGGGGCGGGCCAGCGCTGAAGGCACGCTTTTCCAGGCCCCACCCCCCTCCCAGCAGCGCGGATCTGGCCAGGGAGGCCCTTCAGAGAACGCGCCGAACGAAGGGGTGGGGCTACCGCGCCCGGCCCCGCCCCTTATCTAAACACAGCCTGAGGGAGAGAAGCTCCCCAGGCTGACAGGCCAAGCAACAGCACCAAGTCATTAAGGAATAACTTCCAGGTGATCCACACCAACTCACACACACACACACACAACTTACAGTGGTAACACCAACACACATACAAATATATACATATATATATAAAGTAAAAGGGAGAGGCCGAGGATGACGGCCCGCGAGCCCACCCCCAGAGGGAAGTAAGGGATCCGGAAGGGGCGGGGGACGAATAGGGCCACAGGCATGTAGGTACGGGGCATCCCACACCAGGATCACCAAAACCTGGGTAACCGCCTACCCCATAATGAGGTCTCACGGTTGAGCAATGCTCCTTCCGCACCCATAGGGTGCTCCTACCCTCACCAGGACCCGCAGCCTAAGCTGGGAGGCTCAGATAGGGACAATTTAGAAAGGGTCCTGGCAGCAATAGGGACAATAAACGGCCGGGGGCGGGGACGGCTTACCTGCAAGTAAAAGAAGTCTTCATCTCCTGTCTTGTCGCCTTCCCTGTAGAGAAGGAACTGGGAAATTGGTGGGAGGTCCCAGGTATATATGGACCGGGAGGGGCTTTCTTTTTTTGCATATTCATCTCTGCACAAGTTCGCCCTCTACTGGAGATTACCCACATGTCATGAAGATCGAAGTGGAGTGTATGGCACACTTAGAATATAAGGTCCTCAGCTTCTGATTCTGGAAAAGCCTAGTCGACTTCCCACCCCTGATCTTCTGGACTTCATCCAGACCTTGCCTGCTGTAGCTGCCATGGACGTGTGTGTTGCTGTACTTATTGTAATCACATTGAGAGCCAGTTATTAAGTACCGATTGCTTCTAACCGAACATATAGTCTGTTTTCTTCTGTGCAAGTATATTGTTAAGAACTAAAACTACATTTCTTACTGTGTGTAAATAGAGAGGGTACAAATTAAAGCAGTCCAACACCCATTTTCTGCAAAATAGTTGCTGGACCGCTTTGTTGTTGGGGAGCCCCTCTCCCAAAAGCATCAACCCTCCCAACCTCCGGATTCACCTGAACCACGATCCCCCAGCGAAATGAAGTCCTCTGATTGGCCGCTGACAATGACCGGCCAACAGAGAAGCGGAAGATATAAATTGTACTGCAAGGGGTACATGCCATTTTGACAATCATTTACTCCCAGAAATTCTGAAGCTGAAAGTAATTTCAACGGGAAGGGAGTTAAATGATCTGCAAACTTTTTGATTACAGGAGAACCATAGCAATGTAATAATTCCGTAAAAGCCCCAAGCACAGAACAATAAATAACACATTTCTGTGAAAAAAAATCAGATCCTGAATATTCTGTCAGCGTGGGCATTTATGGGCAGTTTGTAAAGCATAAAACATTCAGATCCTGATAATAAAAACTGTCCCTCAGGTCTGCATTTCTACACATAAATCACTGTGTAAAGGTCTGCTGGGGAACCAAGAACATCTATTGTTTTAGATTACAAATTCCTTAAAACTCCAAGCAATGCTGTCTGTATCTCTAAGCTACACGCTGATAAAATGATTTAAGGGAAAAATAAATTTCAAGTAAGAGCAGTCTTATGCGTTTTGTAAACTTTATGTAGACAGAATATCTGATCTGCACATCCTTTTCAGGTCACAAGCTTTTAAAGCTCCCCTCCGCTTGAGCAGCTGGGTGCTGCTGTTTCCCCCACCAAAGCCACATCCCCCAGCAATTTTGAGAGAGTTGATTGGCTTGGCATTCAGAAAGGGTGGGTGCAGGAGCATACGTGGCCGCACAGAAGCCGGGGATGCGGCGCCAGCAGAGATTGTGTCACGGGACCCGCCAGGATCAGTTAAGATCACCGGTGCCCCAAGGGTTTCACACAGTGTGGCATCCGTTGTAGGATGCCCCGGGGGTAGGCTAGAGGCTGGCCATGTGGGTTCTGACCTGCTTTACATGCCAAGCTTGTTGCTTTCAACTTTCCTTGGTCCAAATCTTTGATGTAGTCTTGTTGCAAGGGGGTTTTGCTATTTATCTCTATGGACAAAAGAAACATCCCCAACACACACTGTAGGTCTGCAGGCAGTGGCAATGGGGCAGAAGAGGGGCACAATATTTTAGTATATTAAGATTTATTTTAGGCTAATGACTAGACAAGCAGTGGGGTCGTGCATTGGGTGTAGGATACTTCACTGGCATCTTAATTAAAATCAGTTGATCCTGTTTATGAAAATTTGAGTGTAAAAACAGAAAACTTTGGGTATTGTATGAGATGCTGAGGGCCAAACACTGAAAACAGTGCAGTGAATGTCAGTATTGTAAATCAATGTCGTAAAAAATTTGTTCTTGTCAGCTATTACCATGTTCAGTAAATGTAGTAGTCTCTAACACAGGTGAGGAGGAGCTAGACAAAAACTACCACCTTGGGAATAAAACGTGGAAGTTATGAATCATCAGGCTAGTTGACATTATGGTTGACAACAGTCTGAATTCTGAGACCCTCTTTACCATAAGAAAACGAAGTGTGACCTCCAGTGAAAAAAGCAATTCTGTGAGTACTCACCTGTAGAATTGTTTTTGTTCTTGCATGGCACGGCCTGCTTCGGTATTCATAATAGTTGGGTTATTCCGCCACAAGGTGGCACAGTGGTACTGCAGAAAAGCTGTGGCTTATCCCGGCTCCCTATAAAAACGGGCCTAACCATAGAGTTCCCCAGCGTAGACAAGAAGTGAGACAAGAAGCCGGGAGGAAAAAAAGTAAAAAATGTGAAAAAGGTAAAAAAAAACCCAATTAACTTGGAACAATCACCATAAAGATGCAACCAAGAATAACGATAAGAAGGGTGGGGCGAAGTAGGCCGTGCCATGCAAGAACAAAAACAATTCCACAGGTGAGTTGCATGGCACGGCCCGCTTCGGTATTCATAACAGTTGGGACATCCAGAAGCAGTGTCCAGAGTAGGGTGGGATCCCCAAAGAGTAACGGGCAGTAGTTCAAGTCACTACCGCCTGAAGCACCTTGCGGCCAAAAGCAGCATCCGCTGAGGCCTTAACATCAACCTTGTAAAACTTTGAAAAAGTATGAACAGAAGACCAAGTAGCGGCCTTGCAAACTTTTTCAACAGAAGCTTGGTGCTGAAATGGCCAAGAGGCACCAATAGCACGAGTGGAATGAGCAGTAATCCTAAAGGGAGGTTCCTTTCCCTTAGCAGAAAAGGCTTGAACCACCGCCTGACGGATCCACTTGCTGACAGTGGATTTAGCCGGAGGCAAACCCTTTCTAGGTCCAGAAGTGAGAACAAAAAGAGCATCAGACTTCCTGGAAGTCTCAGTGGCGACCAAATAAAACTTCAGAGCCCTGACCACATCCAGAGAATGCAGAGTCCGCTCCTTGGAATTAGTACGATTAGGACACAATGAAGGCAAGACAATGGCTTGATTAAGATGAAAGGCAGACACAACCTTTGGCAGGAAATCCGGCTTAAGCCGGAACACCACCTTATCTTGATGCCTCTCAAAATAAGGAGGTTTGATGGAAAGTGCCGCTAGCTCAGAAACTCACCTTACAGAAGTGATAGCCACCAGAAAGGCTACCTTAAGAGTCAAAATAGACAAGGTAGCTTCACGGATAGGCTCAAAGGGAGGCCCTTGCAGAGCAGACAACACCAGATTCAAATCTGGTAGCAAAGGCTTACGGGGTGGACGCACATGAGAAACACCCTGGAAAAAGGTTTAACCAACCTGTGATTGGCAAAAGATCTTTGGAAAAAAATTGCCAGAGCTGAAACATTGTGTTTTAGGGTACTAAGTTGAAGGCGATGATCCAAACCATGTTGCAGAATCCTGGGAATAGAAAACACCCGACAGGGAAGAGACTTGGACTCACACCAGGCAATGTAAGCATGCCAGACCCTGTAATAGATAAAGGACGAGGACTTCTTCCTAGCCCGAATCATGGTATCAACAACAGAAGCAGGCAACCCCTTTTCCATCAATATGGAGGTTTCAGCAGCCAAGACATTAAAGCCAGAGTTTGTAAATTGGGATGGCGTAGCTGCCCCTGGGTGAGAAGATCTGGATCCTTGGGCAAGACGTGGCGGTCTACTGCCGCACGACATCTGCAAACCAAACTCTTCTTGGCCAACAAGGGGCCACCAGTATGGCTGGTACCCACTCCTGGGCTATCTTGCACATGACCCTGCCCAGGAGAGGAAACGGAGGGAACATATAGAAAAGCTGAAACTCCATCCAAGGTATTGCCAAGGCATCCGTGGCGAAGGCCAGAGGATCCTGAGACAGAGAGACAAATCTGGGAAGTTTGTGATTGTGACAGGACGCAAACAGGTCCACATCTGGCTGACCCCAGCGGTGACAGAGGGAGAGAAACACCTGGTTGTTGAGAGACCACTCCCCCAGACGAGACGTCCCCCTGCTCAGGGAGTACGCCACCTGGTTCTCCACCCCTGGGATGTAGACCGCTGAGATGCAGGGAACATGCTGTTCCGCCCAAGACAGAATCAGGGACACTTCCTTGAAGGCTCGCTTGCTCCGAGTCCCTCCCTGATGGTTGATGTAGGCAACCGCCGTCTGATAGTCTGAGCGAATCTGAACAGCCCGACCACGAAGGTGAGTGGATAGGCGAGAAAGAACCAACCTGATCGCCCTCAGTTCCAGGACGTTGATGGAATCATGGGCCTCTTGTGGGCCCCACTGACCCTGGAACCTCAGGGACTTCCAGAAGCCTCCCCATCCGGTCAGACTGGCATCCGTGGTGACTTTTTCCCAGCATGGGGGCAGGAAGGACCTGCCCCCCAGAAGGTTCCTTGAGTCCAGCCACCACGAGAGAGACTGCCCAGCCAGGGGAGACAGAACAAATTCCTGATCCAGGGACACAGGGTCCCGATCCCAAACTGACAAGAGGTGCAACTGAAGAGGTCTCATGTGAAACTGAGCAAAGGGGACTGCCTCTAAGCAGGACACCATCAGGCCCACCAACTGCATCCCCTGACGGATGGAGGGATGAGGACACGACAGCAGAGCCCGAGCCTGCAGCTGAAGAACCTCCACCTTCTGCTTAGGAAGGAAGACCTTGACCTGAGAGGTATCCAGAGTCATGCCCAGAAATGACCTCACCAAGGACGGGGACAGAGAAGAATTGGAATAGTTGATCACCCAGCCGAAAGACTCCAGAGTTGATGTCACCATTTGAGTGTCCCGCTCGGCCTGAGGAACAGACTCGGCCACAATCAGGATGTCGACCAGGTAAGGAATGATGCGGATGCCCTGGTTCCTTAGCAGAGCCATCACTCCCGCCAGCACCTTGGTGAACACCCGAGGTGATATCGAAGGGTAGAGCCACAAACTGGTAATGCTGATCCTGCAGCTGAAACCTTAGAAATCTCTGATGACCTGGGAAGATAGGCACATGAAGATAAGCATCCTTGATGTCCACAGTGGTCATGAAGTCGCCCGGGCGAAGGGTACTGACAGCAGAGCGCAGTGTCTCCATGCGAAAATGCTTGAATCTGACAAATTTATTGAGGCCCTTCAGATCCAGAATGGGCCTCAGAGAGCCGTACTTTTTGAAAAGATTGGAATAGTACCCCTGACCTCTTTCTTGATGAGGCACCAAAGAAATGACTCCGGACTCTAACAGGCAATGAACTGCCAGAAGGAACCCCTGGGCGGACAGCGGGTTTATTGACATTCGGGATCTGATGAATCTTGGGGGGGCAGGCTGCAAACTCTAGCTTGTAACCGGAGGACACTACCTCCTGAATAAACCGGTCTGAGACATGAAGCCTCCAGACGTGAGCAAAGAGCCGAAGCCGTCCCCCCACCCGGATGGGTGAGGGCGCCCATTCATGCCTGAGGGGGCTTGGACTGGGCTTAGGATTCCAGGAGAGACCGGGACGACCGCGGGTTCTGCCACGGCCCCAAGCTTGGACTGGGCTTAGGATTCCAGGAGAGACCCGGACGACCGCGGGTTCTGCCATGGCCCCAAGAATCTCTGTGACCACTGGAGAGGAGGGAGCCATGGCCCCCTCTGGGAATGCGAAAGGAAGGGAGCGGGGCAGAGGAACCCCGAAAGGGGCGAGACTGCCTCCTAGGCTGAGGCAGCCTCCCATTCTTGGTTAGAACATCAAGACGTTCCCCAAACAGCCGCAGCCCCACGAAGGGGAGGCCAGTGAGAGCTTTCTTAGCCGCAGCGTCAGCTGCCCACTGGCACAACCAGACAGAGCGGCCACCAAGAGCGCAGAGGTCCTTCCACACAGCCGCACAGCATCATCCATAGCAGTAAGGATAAAGGCCACAAAATCAACCAGCTGTTGCGCCATCAAAGAGACGCTTGAGCAATTTCTTAAGGGCAATAGCAGTAATGGCGGCAGCACATACGGGGCGCAAGCCAGCCCCCACACAGGTAAAAGCATGGCAGGCCACTTGATCCATGCGCCGGTCCTCACCGTCCCTCAGAGTGGTAGTGTCAGGGGAAGGCATGACTGAAGTATTGGACAAGCCTAGCACGGGAGTATCCACTTCAGGGGGAAATGACCACCTCTTAACAAGATCAACAGGAAAGGGATACCTTTTATCCAAACCCTTAGGCACCGCAGGCAACTTGTTAGGATGTTCCCATTCTTTAAGCACCAAGGTGGTAAAAAGTTCCTGCTCAGGGAACTCTAGACGCTGTTCACCAGGTCGAAAAAGCTCCCCCTGCTTTCTTTTAGCTACCTCAGGGGCAGCAATGTGCAAAATTTCGAAAAATACAAATCTGTGAAATACTCACCTGTAGAATTGGTATTATACGCATACAGCACGTCCTGCTCCATCTATAATACTTACATATGGGTAATCCTCCGCCAGAGGGCGTTGTTCACTGCAGACATGCAAAAACAGGCTCCTCCCGGCCCTTCATATACCCAGGGACCTCCCACAAATCCCCAGTATTGAAAAGCTGTGAGAAAGAAGCCGGGAGAAACCAACCACCAACTGGTAACAAAAGTAATGATAACAATCACCATACAGGGGATCCAGAAAAATGTAAAACCAGGGTGGGGTGGAGCAGGACATGCTGTATGCATATAATACCAATTCTACAGGTGAGTATTTCACAGAATTGTATTATTCTAAGCATACAGCACGTCCTGCTCCATCTATATTACTTACACATGGGACATCCAATAGCAGTGTCCATAAAGTAGGGTGGGATCCCCCAAAAAAAACAAGGCACAGCAGACAGTAAAGGCGCTGTCACCTGCAAAACTTTGCAACCAGGTACGACATGAGCAGAGGCTCTAACGTCAATCTCATAACAAAACCCTTGAAAGGTATGAACAGAGACAAGCAACAGTCTAGTAACTTATTCAACAGAAAACCCTAGTGCTGAAGGGCCAAAGGTACCCAAGCACCAATATAACGTAATAAAATGAGAAAGGGAGATTCTTCCCCCTTAAAGGAATAGGCCAGTGTAACGGCCCAACCAGCCCACAGGCAACAGAAGCCTCGTGGAAAACTTAGAACTCTCCCCAAGGGGAATGAGAACTGGTCACCCGTCAAAAGGCGGGAATACTGACCCCTTCATTAGCAAGAAGCCGAAACCTTTACTCAGGACCAGGAAGGCATCCAAGTAAGATCAGTCCAAAGGGCGCAGTGGCCCTGGAAGCAAGCGATATCAGGCGCATACATAAGGAGGCGCCCGCAGACCCCAAGGGCATCAGTCCCCCTAAGGGACAAGAAACCACCAGGAAAAATTGCAACACCTGTTGAGGGAATGTAGACCCCTTACTTCAGCATTATTAAGAATAAGGTCCATAGTTAGACTAAAGGGACTTAAATGTTGATCACAAAACACCACTTGGACAAAGGGGTCTGGCGTAAGACGGAATACCACCACGTTATGGTGTGCATATAGATATATATATATATATATATATATATATATATATATATATATATATACATATACATATCGAGCTAAGGCTAACTAATCAGATCCACCTTCTCAGGCACACGTCTGACTGAAGCAGGAGCCCCCAGAAAAGCGACTTGGACTACCAGACAGCTCAGACAGCATCCAGCATAAGTCCCAAGGGAACAATCCGCAGGGCAAACAGAATGAAAATGGATCCCAACAGGAACCACAGAACTACTTGGGAGATGCCCTTGAGCAAAACTCCAAGAGAGCTCCTCACAAGGAAGACTGAACCAGACTTCTACAGGAAGACAGACAGGACAGAACCTGAACCTTCAGAGTACCTAGATGGGGAGCCAACCCCAACCTATGCTGTAACGACTCCAGAACCCTGGGAACCGAGAACGTCTAACAGGGAAGAGACCAAGACTCATGCCAAGAGACGGAGGAAGAGGAAGCCAAGGAAGCTTGCTCCTAGCCCCCCCCCCCCCCCCCATATACCAGGTCACCCAGAAGTTAAGCCCATCTCCAAGGGGTGAATGAATCAGCTGTCAAGCCCCAGACTAGAGTCTGTAGATTGGGACGACAAAGAAGGGACATGACAAGGGCAGAACCGCACTCCTGAGAGAGCGAACAGGTCAGCTGACCTTAGCAGAAGCATCTGCGAACCACAGTTCACTAGGTCACCCGGGGGTCAACAAACTCACGGGTCACTCAATCGGCCCAAACGTGCACAGAACCCCACATAGTAGGGTGAATGAAGAGAGGGCATGTAAGATAGAAAATCCATGCCTAATTTTACTAAACCCCCCATGACCAGAGTCAGAATATTCTGGGACAGTAAAAACAAGGGCGGAGCCCCTGTGGTATAAGCGAGACCCAACAGAGCCACCCTAGTTGGCTCTCAGAGTGACACCAGGATAGCAAAACCTGCCACTGAAAAACATCCATTGGAGCGAATACCGTTGAGGAGCAGATCAGGATCAGGAACCCTCCAGAGGGATCATCCTGCTTCAAGCTCCGGACCAGTAATAAAACAGGCCATTGTCTTCCAACAGGCCAAGATTCTCTAAATAGACAGGCCTAAAATAGGAGAAGTCCAGCCATATAGAGTCAACGGAAGGCTCATGTTTTAACAAACCAGTAGGGAAGATGGACCCTCTAAGGGACCCTACCCAGGAGCCACAGGGGGGTTTTGGAAGAAATTCCCCCCCCACCCACCAACCTGCGAGACTTGGTACCCAAGGCGACCATTCACAGGAAGATGCAAGCAAGGAAGGGGGTGCCCCCTGACAGGGTCCTTGAATATAAGGAATATAATCAGCTCAAGACGAACCACCGTACCAAGGGGGAATGAGCACAGACCTAGTTCCAGGGGTGCTGGAACCCCATGTAGGATCAGGAACCTACTGTGCAAAAGAGCCCAAGGGCTCGGTATATAGGGGACATCATCTGATACGCCACCAACGGGCCCACCAGCTGCAATCCTGCCTGGTGAAAGTAAGATGTCAGTAAAGGGGGGACAGAGCCCCCGTGACCAGGAGTCCACTTGTTGCCAAGGGAAACGGCTCAAGCCTGAACCGAATCCAAGGAATGGAGATAGCGGATAAGGGACCTTGAGGGATTGAGGTGACTGAGCACCCATCCAGTAACTCCCAGGGGACACCGCCTGCCAACTAATCCACTCGGCCTGAAGTAGAGATTGGGGAGTAAGGAAAGACAACCCGGTAGGTCCTAATGCGGACGCCCCCCAGGCATGTCCGAGACATCACCACCCTTCGCGCCATGGCAAGCAGCTTGGGAGCGAAAGAGAGGCCAAAAACAAAGCCTCCATCCGCAGGGTTGGTCCTGCAACACCGACTAGTAACGGTCTTGGTGTCCAGAAGACACAGGGGTAGCTAATAAGATCTAGAACTGCACAGGAGGCCGGAGGCCCCCCTTGCACAGGGCGCCTGTGTCCCAAGACAGAGATGTCATATAGGGACTACCTGTGAGAGTAGAATTGCCAGGCCTACCATAGGCCAGCATGGTCCAGACTGCCTCATACTGTTGAGGAGGAAGGTCAATATAGAGGCCATAGCCCCATTCTGTTAAGTGCAACCTGTAAGTAAGCCCAAACTCCGGAGGCCCAGTACGGCCTGCACCAAATCCCGAGGGGAAAACAGGGGCTAGAAGCACCCTGACAACATCTGAGAGGGACCACCCAGCAAATGCTATCCTGTGTCCAGGGGAACTACCTCCTGGAACCACCAGAAGGAGAAGGTACATTCCTAGATAGGAGTCAGCTGCTGCGGCGAGGGCGTCCCTTCATGCTTGGGAGGTCTTGGCTGATTTGGACTTAGTCCTGCCAGAGGGCCCAGGGCGTTGCCTGCCCACCCCATAGTGGAAATCCACACCGAACAGTTGGAAGCACACCTCAGGTTCGCGTTTGACACGTAGGGAGGTGGAGGGGTGGCCCTGCCCCGAGGAGGCAGGGACGGCCTTCTGCGTAGGGGTGCCTTACCCTTTTTTCCAAAAAGGTCCAAACGGGCCCCAAATAGTCGCCGTCCTCTGAAGGGAAGGCCAGTGAGCGCCTTTTTTGTAGCATCGTCAGCACCCCACTGTCGCAGCCAGATCAGGCGGCGAATAGCTACCACAAGGGCAGAGGTTTCATCCAGCGCTGAGAGGATGAACCTCACAAACACATCACAGTCTGATAGCACATTAAACACCCCCCAGGGGAGGTCCTCAGGTCGGTGGTCAAGTACCTTTCTAACGAGAGTCCTGGCGGCCACCGCCGTGATGGCCGCGGCACAGACCGGGCGCAGAGCCGTCCCTGCACACGAAAAGGCGTGGGAAGCCAGTCTGTCAATGCGCCGGTCCTCAGCATCCCGAAGGGTACGGTAATAAGGAGCCGTCATGAAGGGGGGGGTTAGTAACCCCTATAATCGGTGCATCCACCACAAGAGGTGCTGACCAAAAGTTAACCACATCAGGAGGGAAAGGGTACTTCCAATCCCAGACCCCTGGGACCCCTTTAGGTTTACAAGGCGATTCCCATTCTTGGGATATAGGATTCTGGAAATGATCCTGTTCCAGGAATTCCAAGCAAGGCGGCGCTGTGTGGAAACTCTCCTTCTTAGGCTTGGGAGCCTCTCCGGGAGGGGAGATTGACAAAACCTCAAGGATCTTAATAAGAAGTTCATCTGTGTCACACAAGCCCCAAGAACCGGGCCCAGAATCATCACGGCTCCCGGGCATCTCATCCGAGGAGCCCGAATCTGAGAATAGCTCACCTTCCTCAGAAGGATCAAGGTCCTGCATATCAGCAGGTATCGTTAGGAACCGGAGAGCCAGGGAGCGTCAGGGACTGCTTCTTTCCAGGGCCCATACGCTCCACCAAACCAGACAGCACCTGCTCAGCCGTAGGCAGCTGGTCATACCCGCTCGAGTGAGACTCATCCGGAGTGAGATTTAGGTCCGGGGAGATGGGTGTATTGAAGGGAGGTGCAGCCACTGGCAAACCTGATTGCAGGGTCAGTGCCTGTTCAGCACACGGTCCAAAGACCCGTGCTCTATCAGCATGGGGCTGACCACACACTGCACACAGCAGGTCATGTCCCAGAAGGACCCCGGGTACATAATTCTGAGATGCCTCCATATGGTGATTATCTGAGCAGTATGCCCGCAGGGATTTACGCAATAGGCAACCCTGGATGCCCCAAGACCCGCTAGGAAGTGGGAGAATTTGTTATGTGGACCCGCTATAATATATGTTAGGCCGGGAGAAGCCACCGAAGTCCTGCCGTCTGGAAGACATAATGGGATAGGAGGGGGGGGGGGGGGTGTCAGTGCCATGCGCAGCCGAATAAAACACATAGAAACAAATACCGCCCCGGAGGGCACTTACATGACCAAGGGAGGAGGCGGATCGCACCACGCGCGCTCGCGAAGATTGTCAAAATGGCGCCAAGCGAACCTCGAGGGGCGGGCCTGATCAGGCTGTGGCGCGGAGCGTGTCATGCCGAGTCCCCGCCTCCCCCAAAGAGCGCGAAGCTCTAACCACCGAAAAGTGAAAGACAGTAGTGGATAGTAAGCACCTACATAATGTTGCTGTCACGCTAGAAAATGATGCTGCCGTCTGGGCAGTACACACATGTAATGAAAGGACAAACAGGCTCGCAACCATAAACTTATGTGGAGCAAGGAGCGCGACACTGACACCTAAGTTCAATGAAAGATCAAGGGCCTTAAACGTGTTACATTACACTAGGACTGCCACACATACCCCCCCCCCCCTTTCTTTTCCCCCGAGCTACGGGAAGAAGCGAGGGAGAAGCGGACCTGCGTCCAGGGATTAACTCTGTGAGGGGCATGGGCAACAATGCGGGAGGGGCATCTAATGGAGGCTCACCATCGGCCTAAACCGCCTACCCTATGGTGGGGGATTGCGGTGGAGCGTTGCTCCGTGAGCACACGAGGTGCTGCCTACCTTCACCCGACCAGCGCAGCCCAGGCTGGGAGGCACATCTGTATCGAAAAGGACGGGTGGAAATAGTCCCGCAGGGCCGCAGGCTGTGATAGCCCCGCTCACCTGCGAGAGAGTTGATACTTCATGTCTTTGCAGTCAGCACTGCAGAGAAATCTGGGGATTTGTGGGAGGTCCCTGGGTATATGAAGGGCCGGGAGGAGCCTGTTTTTGCATGTCTGCAGTGAACAGCGCCCTCTGGCGGAGGATTACCCATGTGTAAGTATTATAGATGGAGCAGGACGTGCTGTATGCTTAGAATATATGTGACAGCAGATTATCAGTGTCCTCTCAGGAAGCAGACCCAGGGTCACTATGGCAACCCTCCTGCTGGTTCCCAGAGGATTCAGAATCCTGGGAGAGCTCCCCCATCTCAAGCGGGTGACAGTCACCAAGATCATCAATCCCCACATACATCTCAGTAAGGGGAGCAGGCCTGGGGTCCAGGTGTCTCTTCTTGCCAGAGGCCTTCCTAGGAACATTCCTGGCAAGCTGCTTTTCAATGTTAGCCACCCGCAGAGCCAAATCAGAATGCGACTCCCTGCCAACATTCCCCTCACTGGGGCCCAATTGCAGGAGCTGGGGAGTAGGTGAAGCCGAGTGAGGCACAGAGCTGGGAAGCGAAGCAGGCAAACCAGCTTGAAGCGCAAGGACACTTTCAGCACCCTGCACGCACACCGTGACACTGTTACTCACAGGGGATACCTCACACATGGAACACAGCCCTGCTTGCCCCGAAGGGTCCCCAAGCGTGCTATCCCCAGAAGCCTCCATATGGTGATTAACACAGGTGCAATAGGCCAGCAGTGGGTACAGGCTTAAGACAGAAGCCACCCGGGATGCCCTCCCACGGGATGCCCCCAGAAGTTAATAAAGGGGGGATGAGGGGGAGGAAGGAGTGGAGCCGGGAAAAACCACAACTCAATGGTATCCCGCCTGAAAGACATAAGTAAAATCACACATGAGCATACCACAGCAAAATACCCCAACTCAAAAAAAAAAAAAACCCAAGGGGGACTCAAGGACCAAATACACCGCGGCGCCATGACAAAGCAAAATCACTGGGCAAAAGTTTTCTGAAAGAAGATAGACAAGGCCGAAACCTGACCCTTCAGGGTACTAAGCTTAAGGCCTAAGTCTAGACCATGTTGTAAGAACTCCAGCACCCTGGGAACTAAGAATTCCCAGCAGGGAAGAGACCTGGATTCACACCAGTCAATGTAAGAACGCCAAACTCTATAGTAGATAGCAGAAGAAGTGTTTTTCCTGGCTTGCACCATAGTAGCCACTACAGATGCAGGCAAACCCTTTTCCCTCAGGATGGAGGTTTCAATAGCCAAGCCGTCAAAGCCAGAGTTAGTAAATTGGGATGGCGTAGCGACCCCTGAGTTAGAAGGTCTGGCAACCTTGGCAGATCGTACTGATCTACTGCCATTTGAACCAAATAATAAAGGGGGGATGAGGGGGAGGAATGAGTGGACCCGGGAAAAACCACAACTCAATGGTATCCCGCCTGAAAGACATAAGTAAAATCACACATGAGCATCCCACAGCAAAATACCCCAACTCAATAAAAAAAGAAAAAAAACCCAGGGGGACTCACGGACCAAATACACCGCGGGGTCACACAGGCACAGACTGCTGAATAAGGCGACCCGCCGGAGGAAGCAGCGCTGCAGCCAGGAAGGGAGAAATCCAGACGCGCAGCTTGTCCAAAATGGCGCCGGCAGAGGTACCTCGAGGGGCGGGTCGCGAGGTGAACGACGCGATACGCGTCATCACCCGGCCCCCCAAAGAGCGTGAAAAACGGCGCTCACGAGACCCGGCCGGCGCCATGACAAAGCAAAATCACCTCAGGTTATAGCGCCCACAGCCGTGGAACGCAGTACAAAGCGGCACGCCACGGAAAAAAACATCAGAAAGAACGCCAAAAAACGTAAAAAACATCACAGATATGACTACTCACCGTAGTGGGTGCAAGTCCTGTACTTTGCACACCCCTACCCCTTGATCTTTCCCTATATACACCTTACAACTTTACAAGGTAGTATAAAAGCACATCCCCCACTCCCCCAATCCAGGTTAACGTCCCATGTTAATGTTTTATGGCTCATATTTCTTGACTGAAGCATGCTGGTCTCCAGCAATCAATCATCAGGGCAGAACAGCTCCTCTGTCTACCAGCCAGTAAAATAGAGGAACCCCCACAGGGAGGTGCATGTCAGTGGTGCAGATGAGAAGATGAAGGGGCAGATAGGAGTTGGCTCAGATAAGATTTATTTGTATTATTTTATTCAAGTGGTGAACAGGATGAACTAAGGTAGGATGTTGCAAGCTGCCTACAAGCCATTTGGCCAGGGGGCTTGTTGATACCCCTGCCTGATTACCTACCCACCATGATTAGCACAGACTTTGCTATTTCCAGGGGTGGTCATTGTGGGAGCAACCCTTGCAAAACCTAAGACCTATGTCAAAATACAATTCTGTGAAATATTGACCTGTAGAATTGGTATTATACGCATACAGCACGTCCTGCTCCAGATGTATTAATTACATGTGGGTAATCCTCCGCCTCCGGCGCCGTGCACTGCAGACATGTAGAAAACAAGCTCCTCCCGGCCCTACATACACCAAAGGACCGCCCACAAATCCCCAGCATTGAAAAGCAGTGAGAATGAGAAGCCAGGAGAAACCAACCACCCAAAACTGGCAATAACAACAATGATAACAATCACCAAACAGGGGATCCAGAACAAAGTGAAACCAGGGTGGGGTGGAGCAGGACGTGCTGTATGCGTATAATACCAATTCTACAGGTGAGTATTTCACAGAATTGTATTATTCTAAGCATACAGCACGTCCTGCTCCAGATGTAGTAATTACATGTGGGACATCCAATAGCAGTGTCCGTAAAGTAGGGTGGGATCCCCAACAGAAAAGGCAACAGCAAGCAGTTTAAACTACTGCCGCCTGCAAAACCTTGCGGCCAAACACAGCATCAGCTGAGGCCCTAACATCAACCTTGTAAAACTTTGTAAAGGTATGAACAGAAGACCAAGTAGCGGCCTTGCAAACTTGTTCCACAGAGGCCTGGTGCTGAAAAGCCCAAGAAGCCCCAACAGCTCGAGTAGAATGAGCAGTAAGACGAAAGGGGGGAGACTTCCCCTTAGTAGTATAGGCTTGAACCACAGCCTGACGAATCAATTTACTGATAGTAGACTTGGCGGGAGCCAAACCCTTCCTAGGCCCGTGAGGCACAACGAAGAGAGCATCCGTCTTCCTGAAAGCCTTAGTGATAACCAGGTAATACTTGACATACCTAACCACATCCAAGGAATGCAAAACCCTTTCCTTAGGGTTACTAGGATTAGGGCACAAGGAAGGATGTACAATATCTTGATTCCAATGAAATGCAGATACAACCTTAGGCAGAAAGTCTGGCTTGAAGCGAAACACCACCTTATCCTGGTGTCTCTCATAGTAGGGAGGCTGAATAGATAGAGCCGCTAACTCAGATACACGTCTACCAGGAATACGACCTTGAGCGTGAGAACAGCGAGAGCAGCCTCCTGAATAGGCTCAAAAGGAGCACCCTGCAGGGCCGATAACACCAAGTTTAAATCCCAAACAGGAACCATAGGTTTCCGAGGAGGCCGCACATGAGTGACCCCCTGAAAGAAAGTCTTGATAAGAGGGCACTGGGCAAAAGTTTTCTGAAAGAAGATAGACAGGGCTGAAACCTGACCCTTCAGGGTACTAAGCTTAAGGCCTAAGTCTAGACCATGTTGTAAGAACTCCAGCACCCTGGAGACTAAGAATTCCCGGCAGGGAAGAGACCTGGATTCACACCAGTCAATGTAAGAACGCCAAACTCTATAGTAGATAGCAGAAGAAGTATTTTTCCTGGCTTGCACCATAGTAGCCACTACAGATGCAGACAAACCTTTTCCCTCAGGATGGAGGTTTCAATAGCCAAGCCGTCAAAGCCAGAGTTAGTAAATTGGGATGGCGTAGCGACCCCTGAGTTAGAAGGTCTGGCAACCTTGGCAGATCGTACTGATCTACTGCCATTTGAACCACGTCTGTGAACCACACTCTTCTTGGCCACCTTGGGGCCACCAGAATCGCGGGTACCCCTTCCAGAGCAATCTTGCGCAGAACTCTGCCCAGAAGGGGAATTGGTGGAAACACATACAGGAGCCGAAACTCCCTCCAAGACATTGACAGGGCATCCGTGGCCAGAGCCAGAGGATCCTGAGACAGAGATACAAAGCTCGGGAGCTTGTGATTGTGATGGGACGCAAACAGATCCACGTCTGGCACTCCCCAACGGAGACACAGGGCCTGAAACACCCTGTTGTAGAGGGACCATTCCCCCTGACGAGACGATCCCCTGCTCAGAGCATCTGCCAGCAGGTTCTCCGCGCCCGGAATGTAGACAGCCGAGATGCATTGGACACTGGCTTCCGCCCATGTTAGAATCAGAGACACTTCCTGGAGAGCTCCCTTGCTCTGGGTCCCTCCCTGATGATTGATGTAGGCAACCGCCGTTCTGTTGTCTGAGCGTACCTGAACCGCCAGACCCTTCAGGTGCTGGGTCAATTGTTCCAGCACCAATCTGACCGCCCTGAGTTCCAGGACATTGATGGGTAGATGGGCCTCCTGAGGGCCCCACCTCCCCTGGAAGCGCAGGGACTTCCAGAATCCCCCCCAGCCCGACAGACTGGCATCCGTTGTGACCGTCTCCCAGGAGGGAGCCAGGAAGGATCTGCCCCTTGTCAAGTTCCTGTGGTCCAGCCACCATGCAAGGGATTGCCTGACCGAGGGGGGGGAGCACCCAGATCTCGTCCAAGGACGCTGGGTCCTTGTTCCAGACTGACAGAAGGTGAAGCTGCAGAGTTCTCAAATGGAACTGGGCAAAGGGCACCGCCTCGAAGCTTGCCACCATTGAGCCTACCAACTGCATTCCCTGCCGGATGGAGGGATGAGGGCTCGAAAGCAGGGACCTCGCCTGCGTTGTCAGAGCTTCCACCTTCTGCTGAGGAAGGAATATCCTTGACTGAACTGTATCCAGAATCATCCCCAGGAACGGGGTCACTGAGGAGGGGGACAGAGAGGACTTTGGGCAATTGATCACCCAGCCGAATGACTCCAGGGTGGACACTACCAACCGAGTGTCCAGCTCTGCTTGCCGCAGAGACCGAGAGGTGATGAGTATATCGTCCAGGTAGGGCAAAACTCGTATGCCCCTTAGTCTTAACAGTGACATCACCCCTGCCAGCACCTTGGTGAACACCCTGGGAGCCGACGTAAGGCCGAATGGCAGGGCCACGAACTGGTAATGCTGATCCAGCAGCGCAAATCTGAGAAACCTTTGATGTCCTGGAAACACCGGAACGTGCAGGTAAGCGTCCTTGATATCCACAGATGTCATGAAGTCCCCTGGGCGCAACGAGGCAATGGCCGAGCGCAGAGTTTCCATACGAAAATGTTTGTTTCTGACAAATCTGTTTAGGATTTTTAAATCCAGAATGGGTCTGACTCACCCGTCCTTCTTGGGCACTGTGAAAAGGTTGGAATAGAACCCCATGCCCCTGTCTCTTAAGGGGACCTTGCAAATGACCCCTATATCTAGAAGGTCCTGCACAGCCAGCATCAAGACCCGAGCTGAGGTAGGGTCCTGTGGGATCCGGGACCCGATGAACCTGGTAGGGGGCAGTACAGCAAACTCTATCTTGTAACCGGAGGACACTACCTCCTGAATCCACCGGTCTGAGACGTGGCGTCTCCAGACATGCTCGAAGTGCTGTAGACGTCCCCCCACCCTGACTGGCGAGGGCGCCCCTTCATGCCTGGGGAGTCTTGGGAGGGGATTTGGGCTTGGGCCCCCAGGAGGAACTGGGACGGCGTCCTCTGTTCTTGTTCCAGGGCTCTGCGTGAGACCCAGCGAAGGACACGCCTCTACCTTGCTTAGCCCCGCGGTAGGGGGTCGAGTGGGAGCTTGGGCCACGAAAGGGCCGAATCTGACGCTTGCGCTGAGGCAACTTGCCACCCTTGGCGAAAATATCTAACCTTTCTCCAAACAGGCGCAGCCCCTTAAATGGAAGCCCCGTAAGGGCCTTCTTAGCGATGTTATCAGCGGCCCACTGGCGCAACCAGACCGCTCGGCGTATGGCTACCACCAGAGCAGAAGATCTAGCGCTCAGCTTAATAGCATCGTCCGATGCGGATAGGATATAGTTCACGAAAGTCTCACAGGTGGCCAGAGCATTGGCAGCATCAGAGGGCAAGTCATCCGCCCCTTCAAGAGCAGTCTTAACCACCGTCCTGAGCGCCACCGTCGTAATGGCTAAGGCGCAAACTGGGCGGAGCGACGCTCACCCCAAATGCAAAGGCATGACATGCCAGTTGGTCAACTCGCCGATCTTCCAAATCCCGCAGCGTAGTAGTGTCGGGGGAGTGCATAATAGAGGTGTTGGACAGACTTAGAATTGGGGCATCGACCTCGGGTGGCGATGTCCAACACTTAACCAGGTCGGCAGGAAAGGGATATTTCTTATCCACAGCTTTAGGAACCCCATGGAGTTTGCTGGGATGTTCCCATTCTTTCAGCACAAAGCTATTGAAATGAGTTTGTTCGTGAAACTCCAACCGCGCCCTAGCGGTGTGAAACAGATCACCCCTTTGCCGGGGAGCCGCGTCAGGGGTAGAGAGGGATAACACATCAAAGATCTGGGTCAGCAGTCTATCAATGTCGTCCGAGGACCAATGATCAGAACCAGACTCTTCCTGTCCCCTGGACTCGTCGTCGTATGACCCTGAGTCAGAGAACAGTTCCCCTTCCTCTGAGGGGGAATGTGCATAGGAAAGCAATAAATCATCAGATTCTATAGGAAGTATAGTAGATTCAGGATTCAAATGACGCCTCTTGGCAGTGGCCTTGCGCGCCAAGGAGCCAGCAAGTAAGTTTTCCACACTAGCCAGTCTAGTGGCCAAATCAGTATGAGAATCCCCACTAGTATTGGGGGTTAGGTTCAGGCTTGGGGGAGTAGGGGAAGCAAGGCGAGGTGCGGGCCCAGCCTCGGAAGAGGTGGGAATACCGGCTAGCGCCTGCTGAGCACAAGGGACGCAGACCCGTGCATTATCACCGCTGCTAGGCAAGACCCCACAAGCTACACACAGACGGGCTTGTCCCAAAGGAACCCCGTTTACAATATCCTGAGATGCCTCCATATGGTGATTATTATATACAATATGCCAGTAGGGATTGACACTATAAAGCAACCCTGGATGCCCCAATGACCCGCTGGGAAGTGGGAGTATTTTTTTAAAAATCTGGACCGGGCGCTACACCGGGCCGGGAGAAGCCACTGAGGTTCACGGTCTGAAAGACACAAGGGGAACAGGGATGTCAGAGCCAAGCGAGGAGAAGCAAAAGCTAAAGAAAAGTCGCCCATGAGAGCACTTACAGAACAGCGAGGGGAGGACCGTCTTCATTACGCGCACATGAGAAAGAAATGGTGCCAAGCGAACCTCGAAGGGCGGGCCAGAGCGGGAGATGACGCAGAGCGCGACAAACCACGCCCCCCCGGAGAGCGCGCCGCTCGAAGGCGCGCAGCCAATCAGAAAAGACAGTAGCTATGCAACTGACAACCGCTCTAGAAAATCACCTCAGAGAGAAAACTGACAGAGTGAATACAGGAATAAAGACGCCGTAGCACCCACGAACAGAGCCGCAGTCCGCGCCAAGTAAAAAACAATAAGGCGCTGCGGCTAACTTAAACATAAGTGTGAAGCGCAGCTCTGACACTCGGTAAGGGCAAGGTTAGGCCAACGTACACACAAGCCCCCCCTCTTTTTCCCCCCACTAACGGGGGGATCTAGGGAGGAAGGTGACCCAAATCGGGGTTCACTGTTACACGGGGCGTGGGGGCACTGATGCGGGAGGGGCATCCACTGAAGGCTCACCATTTGCCTTAACCGCCTACCCTATGGTGGGGGATTGCGGTGGAGTCTAGCTCCGTAAGCACACTAGGTGCTGTCTACCTTTACCCGACCAACGCAGCCCAAGCTGGGAGGCAAATTCTTCACAAAGAGGACGGGTGGAAATAGTCCCGCAGGGCCTCGGGCTGTAAAGCCCCGCTCGCCTGCGAGAGCGTGATACTTCATGTCTTCGCAGTTCCAGCACTGCAGAGAAATCTGGGGATTTGTGGGAGGTCCTTCGGTGTATGTAGGGCCGGGAGGAGCTTGTTTTCTATATGTCTGCAGTGCACGGCGCCGGAGGATTACCCACATGTAATTACTACATCTGGAGCAGGATGTGCTGTATGCTTAGAATATAGCATAGGCTGGTATATGGTAATTCGGCCTCTAAACCTTGGGCTGGTAGCCTAAAGAGGGGAACCCCCTAGAGGAAATGTATAAAGTATGTGAAAAGTTAACAGATTTCAAAAAGCAATTTAGTACATTCTACACAAGAGAACTTTTTAGGTACACTTTTTGCAAATCCATACATTGTATGATCTGATGAGTGAAAAATAAACTGAACGCATTTTTTTGCTTTGGTAAAGTGGAAGCCCATTTACGCTCCCCAGCGATCCTGTGGTGGCCGCATGGACCATGCACAGAGCGTCTTCCCCTGCTAATCACAGGATCCGGGGTGAGCTAAAGAGTTTTTTTTTTTATTGTAACCCTCCTGTCCTGCCTCAGTCCTAGGGGAGGATGGCAGGGCAGAGGGGTTAGAGTTGACTGGACTTCCACTTTAAGTCGTACACTTTTATTGCTGAATCCAGTCAAATGTGCTGTAGATAATTCTTTTTTGTGACCTTATACTTAAGATTTGTATGCCATCTCTGCTTTAAGGCTCACCTGGTAGATAATTTGCAACCATTTTGCAGGTACATATTGAGTTTCCCTGAGGCAGCCAACATTAGTCCCAAGTATGGAGGAGAGGGATTCATGGGCCTGGAGGAAAACTCTGGATGGAACTGCACACCAACAAAGTATGGATGGCCTGCAGACAGAAGAGTTAACAAATTTATCATAATGTTCATAACATTAGGACAAAATGTTACATGGGTACAGTACTGAAAAATGTATATACTGAATTGCTTGTCTCAATTTTATAAGATTTGTAAAAGTCAAGTCAGTCTGAATGGCTGTTGACGGTCACATTATTGTCTTCCATTTGCTGCTATACAAGTGAATGAGGAATTGGGGGCTTGACTTAAGCACTTCTTAAGTGAATACGCAGTAATGGGTAGTGGAAATAACCCAAATCAGCATTAAATTTGTTAACAAAAATGTCACTTATTGCAGTTAACCCGTCATATGATGCACTGAAAATACTGAAGCTATCCAGATGATGTTATGTGCCAATGTCATTTTAACATCTTATGTGCCACGTTAAAATTAGCTATATCTGTAAGCTTAAAGCCAATTATTATTATTCTCTGCCCATAAAATGAATACACTGAGATCCAAACTCTTACTTGCCATAAATTGAAAAAAGTTACAGCCATCTGAGGGGGCAAAGTGGGGCATTAGTTTAATGAGCAGAGAAGTGGTGGAAGCATTTTCGGCATACCGTAGGTCTGCTTTAAGACAACTGTGAAACATGGTGCCAAATCTATTGTATTATTAACAGGTTGGCAAACACTAGACCTATAGCACTTGCCAAACTACTTCTGCCAATTAAGTCAGAAGTATACATTAAATTTATTTTTCGCTCCACAAGCGAATGTTACTGGCCGATATCTTTCTGCAGTGATGTATCTGACTTGGAGAGAGGCTTTTAATATGCCAGAGGCATGGCTACTGGGGATTTCCTCTAGCTCTGAGCTATAAAAGCCTCTCCCGGGTGCGTCATTCCTCTGGCTGAGAGAAGAGAGATGAAGAGACACCACAGACCCTGTTGAAGATCACCAGCTCTCTGTTTGAAGATCTCCAGTGGATGCAGATTTCCTTGCAGGGCACTATAAATCTGCCCAACCGTGGGGGCAGTAATTTAGGCATTAGATCAGGAATACCCACTCTTTAAAGAGTGCAGGACACTTAAGTGCCACTTTTAATAACATTTTTTTAAAGTTTCCATTATTGTGTGCCAAACTGATGTAATCAATATGCTAAGCATATCTGTTATTTTTTTTTCAAAACAGTTTTCCCTAGTAACAATGTGTTTACCTTCTCAATGTATAACAACTGGTGTGTTAAAGGTACAGATCAAAAATTAAATAATTGGTGGCACACTTTTAAATGGTTCTATATCTAGTCAGAAAGACCTCAATAGATAGGATGCTGCCTGTCTGGATATTCCTTCATATCCTACAGACCATATATTTTAAAATGTCAGGCGCACACCAATTATCAGCTTTTAAAAAAATTCTCTTTTTATTTAGCAATTCTAGGACTTGTATTCACAGCTTATTTGCAGAAATAACACTTTATCTCAGATACATTCGGGGAAAATGATACATAAATTGCTACATATTACACGCATATGAGCAAGTGAAAGAATCTCATTAAATATGCAAGCATTTGCTGTGGTAAAATAATTGACAACTGCTCTATAACCTTAAGCACACAGCATATATAGCCACATATCAACTGTGTCCACAATATAATCTTATTTACAAACAGGCAAAACGATCTGCAGAGCAGTGATCTGTACTAGTTACATATGTAATTACATTCAATTGTATCAGCATGTAACAACTTCACTGCATCGCTCAGCTACTCTTGCATCTGTATATACATATGTAACTATTATCATTAACCATAGCTACGTGTGGCAAAACCAATCTCATATAAACATACAGGGAAATGGATTGTCATAAACAATCAACAGTATATATCCCCGCATTCTGTTTAAACAGCAACCAAACAGAATAAACCACAGCAGTATAACATAAGATTGTATCAGAATCTCAATAGTGTAATATTACCCCAATGATCTAAATAGCAAAGGTGGGGGCGGTCCTCCCACATTCCGGGGATCACGTCCCCTTTCTCAAAGAAATAGGTACAGATCACAAAATTTCCACACTCTGACTTGCTGATCATCTGATTGGCTACGGAAGAGGTGACAGATTTACCCCTTCTACTGTAATTCAGCTTATTCATATAGAGAGGATCACAGTCTTGTGTTCAGTAGCTAAGGGGTTACAGGCAGTTTTATCGTCTGGAGGCGTCATCACTGTTGTGTGATCTAGCCAAAGCTGCTAAAGAGTTCATCTGCTACATTGCAAGTATTCTGGGATTTGTAGTCTGTACTTTTTACTCAAGGCCAGAAAGACTACTTCCATCTTGGGATCTCAGACACAAAAGAATATAGGGAACTTGGAAACCGCATGCTGATAGGTACATCACAGGTCTGGGGGTACAATTCTAATATAAATGTTTGCTTACACCCCAGAAGAGGAAAACAATAAGGCAGAGCATCAAAAACCTGACAAAAAGTACAATTCTGTGATTACTTACCTGTAGAATTTGTATTATACGTATACAGCACGTCCTGTTCCAGAATATTCCTTACACATGGGTAATACATCCAAAAGATGGCGCTGTACTGCAGAAAACAACTTGTGGCTCCTCCCGGCCCCATATAAGTCAGGGACCTCCCACAAATTCCCCAGTATTGACAAGCAGTTAACAAGAATCCGGGAGAACAATAATAACCAGAATCCAAAAATGAACATATGAACAATCACCATACAGAGGTAACTAAGAATAATGATAACAAGGGTGGGATGGAACAGGACGTGCTGTATACGTATAATACCAATTCTACAGGTGAGTAATCACAGAATTGTGTTATTCTAAGTATACAGCACATCCTGTTCCAGAATATTCCTTACACATGGGACATCCAATAGCAGTGTCCGTAAGATAGGGTGGGATCCCCAAAAAGTTACAGCGAGCAGTTTAAACCACTGCCGCCTGCAGAACTTTGCGACCAAAAGCAGCATCAGCTGAGGCCCCAACATCAACCTTGTAAAACTTAGAAAAAGTATGAACAGAAAACCAAGTAGCGGCCTTGCAAACTTGTTCAACCGAAGCTCGGTGCTGAAAGGCCCAAGAGTTACCAATAGCACGAGTAGAATGAGCAGTAAGGCGGAAGGGAGGCTCCTTCCCCTTAGCAGAATAGGCCTATACCACAGCGTGACGGATCCACTTGCTGATAGTGGACTTAGCTGGAGCCAGACCCTTCTTAGGTCCAGACGGGAGCACAAAAATACAATTCAGTGATTACTCACCTGTAGAATTGTTATTATGAGTATACAGTACGTCCTGCTCCAGATAAGAATCATTACACTTGAGTATTACTCCGCCAGATGGCGCTGGACTGCAGAGACCGCAAAATTGGCTCCTCCCGGCCCCTCAAATACCCGGGACCTCCCACAGATCCCCAGCATTGAAAAGCAGTTAACGAGAAGCCGGGAGAAAGAAAACAGAACCAACCAGTAACTATAACAATCACCATACAGGGGATCCTAGGATGATGCAAAACCAAGGGTGGGGTGGAGCAGGACGTACTGTATACTCATAATAACAATTCTACAGGTGAGTAATCACAGAATTGTATTATTCTTAGTATACAGTACGTCCTGCTCCAGATAAGAATCATTACACTTCATTACACATCATTCCAATAGCAGTGTCCATAAAGTAGGGTGGGATCCCCAAAGGTAACAACAGACAGGTCAGACCACTGCCGCCTGCAGAACCTTGCTGCCAAAAACAGCATCAGCTGAGGCCCTAACATCAACCTTGTAGAACTTTGAAAAAGTATGAACAGAAGACCAAGTAGCGGCCTTGCAAACTTTTTCAACAGAAGCCTGGTGCTAAAAAGCCCAAGAGGCACCAATAGCACGAGTGGAATGAGCAGTAAGACGGAAGGGAGGATTCTTCCCCTTAGCAGAGTAGTCCTGAATAACAGCCTGACGGATCCATTTGCTGCTAGTAGATTTAGCAGGAGCCAAACCCTTCCTGGGACCAGAAGGGACCACAAAAAGAGCATCAGTTTTTCTGAATGGTGCAGTAGCCACCAGATAGTACTTCAGACACCTAACCACATCCAAGGAATGCAAAAACATCTCCTTAGCGTCACTAGGATTAGGGCACAAGGAAGGAAGAACAATGTCCTGATTCAGATGAAAGGCAGACACGACCTTAGGCAGAAAATCTGGCTTGAAGCGAAACACCATCTTGTCCTGGTGTCTCTCAAAGTAGGGGGGCTGGATGGAAAGCGCCGCCAACTCAGACACACGCCTAACAGAGGTGATAGCCACCAAAAAGACAACCTTGAGAGTAAGAATGGCCAGGGCAGCCTCCTGCACAGGTTCAAAGGGAGCACCCTGCAAGGCAGACAAGACCAAGTTCAAATCCCAAACAGGCAACATAGGCTTACGTGGGGGACGCACATGGGTAACCCCCTGGAAAAAAGTCCTGATCAGAGAATGCTGGGCAAAGGACATCTGGAAGAAAACAGCAAGGGCACATGACCCTTCAGAGTACTGAGTTGGAGCCCCAGCAAGATAGTTGGCACCCCCTCCTGGGCTATCTTGCGCAGAACCCTGCCCAACAGGGGGAATGGGGGAAGACATACAGGAGCTGAAAGTCCTGCCATGACATTGCTAGAGCATCTGTGGCCAAGGCCAGAGGGTCCTGGGACAGGGAGACAAAGGCCGGGAGCTTGTGATTGTGACAGGACCCAAACAGATCCACATCTGGCTGACCCCAACTGTGACATAGAGAGCAAAACACCCTCTCGCAGAGGGACCATTCCCCCAGGTGAGAGGTCCCCCTGTTCAGAGAGTCTGCCTGCAGATTCTCCACCCCCGGAATGTACAAAGCTGATATGCAGGGAACATTGTCCTCCGCCCAGGACAGGATCAGAGACACCTGCTTGAGGGCCCCCTTGTCCGAGCGTACCTGAACAGGCCGGCCCCGAAGGTGCTGGGTCAAGTGAACCAGCCCCAACCTAATCGCCCTTAGTATTGATGGGTGTGTGGGCCTCCTGAGGGCCCCACCTCCCTTGGAACTGGCATCCGTGGTGACTGTCTCCCAGCAGGGGGCCAGAAAGGATCTGCCTGCAAAGAGGTTCCTGGAGTCCAGCCACCACGAGAGGGACCGTCTGGCTAGGAGATAGCACAAGGACCTGGTCCAGGGACGCGGGATCCTTGTCCCATACTGACAAGAGGTGGAGTTGCAGAGGCCTCATGTGAAACTGAGCATAAGGAACCGCCTCGAAGCACGACACCATCAGGCCCAACAGCTGCATTCCCTGCCTGATGGAGGGATGAGGGCAAGAGAGCAGGAACTGAACCTGCACCAGTAGACTGTCCACCTTCTGCTGAGGAAGAAAAATCCTTGCCTGAACTGTATCCAGATTCATTCCCAGGAAGGGAGTCACCAAGGAGGGAGACAGGGAAGACTTGGGATGGTTGATCACCCAGCCAAATGACTCCAGGGTGGACGCTACCCGCTGAGTATCCAACTCTGCTTGATGGAGGGACTGAGAAGTGATGAGAATGTCGTCCAAATAGGGCAGCACGCGAATGCCCTGAGACCTGAGCAGAGACATCTCTCCTGCCAGCAACTTGGTGAACACTCTGGGAGCCCAAGTGAGACCGAAGGGCAATGCCACAAATTGGTAGTGCTGATCCTCCAGAGCAAACCTGAGGAATTTTTGATGACCTGGAAAAACAGGAATATGAAGGTAAGCATCCTTGATGTCCACAGAGGTCATGAAATCCCCTGGACGCAGGGAACTGATAGCAGAGCGCAAAGTTTCCATGCGAAAGCACCTGCACCTGACAAATTTGTTGAGGTTGAGTCCAGGATGGGCCTGACTGACCCATCTCTTTTGGGCACGGTGAAAAGGTTGGAATAGAACCCCTTGCCCCTTTCTCTTAAGGGGACCTGACAGATGACCCCCAGCTCCAGAAGGCTTTGCACCGCCAGAATTTGAGCCTCAGTTGACATGGGGTCCTGAGACATCCGGGACCTGATGAATCTTAAAGGCGGCCAGGCAGCAAACTCTTGTAAGCGGAGGACGCTACCTCCTGAATCTACCGGTCTGAGACATGAAGCCTCCACAGAGGTCATGAAATCCCCTGGACGCAGGGAACTGATAGCAGAGCGCAAAGTTTCCATGCGAAAGCACCTGCACCTGACAAATTTGTTGAGGATCTTCAAGTCCAGGATGGGCCTGACTGACCCATCTCTTTTGGGCACGGTGAAAAGGTTGGAATAGAACCCCTTGCCCCTTTCTCTTAAGGGGACCTGACAGATGACCCCCAGCTCCAGAAGGCTTTGCACCGCCAGAATTTGAGCCTCAGCTGACATGGGGTCCTGAGACATCCGGGACCTGATGAATCTTAAAGGCGGCCAGGCAGCAAACTCTTGTAAGCGGAGGACACTACCTCCTGAATCCACCGGTCTGAGACATGAAGCCTCCAGACGTGAGCAAAATGCTGAAGCCGCCCCCCCACCCGGATGGGTTAGGGCGCCCGTTCATGCCTGAGGGGGCTTGAGAGAAGACTTAGGCTTGGAGCCCCAGGATGAGCCAGGGCGTCCACGTCCTCTGCCCCTACCCGGGAAATCTCCTCTGGCCCTGGTAAGGGAGACCCCCCTCCCCTGTCTGGCTCCACGGTAGGGGGAGGAAAAGCAGCCCTGTCCCCGAAAGGGCCGAGACTGCCGCCTGCGCTGGGGTAACCTGCCTCCCTTAGCAAACAGGTCCAGGCGGTCCCCAAACAGGCGTAGTCCTTTGAAGGGAAACCCAGTGAGAGCTTCCTTAGCAGCATTGTCAGCAGCCCACTGGCGCAGCCAAACCGAGCGGCATATAGCCACCACTAGGGCAGAGGCTCTGCCACACATCCTAATGGTATCATCCAAGGCAGAGAGAACATAAGCCACAAAAACCTCACAACGAGAGAGTGCATTAAACTCCTCACTAGACACATCATCAGGAGCACCATCTTAAGAAAGTCTTAACCAGACGATGGTGAGCAAAGGATCTTTGGAAGAAAATGGCCAAAGCAGAAACATGACCTTTGAGGGTACTAAGTTGAAGATCCAAATCCAAACCATGTTGCAGGAATTCCAGAATCCTAGGGATAGAAAACACCCGACAGGGAAGCGACTCACACAAGTCAATGTAAGCATGCCAGACCCTATAGTACATGGATGACGAGGACTTCTTCCTAGCCCGAATCATGGTATTAACAACAGAGGCAGGCAGCCCCTTTCCATCAAGATGGAGGTTTCAGCAGCCAGGCCATTAAAGCCAGCGTTTGTAAATTGGGATGGCGTAGCTGCCCCTGAGTGAGCAGGTCTGTATCCTTGGGCAGAGCATACTGATCTACTGCCAACTGCACCACGCCTGCGAACCACACCCTTCTTGGCCAACAGGGGGCCACCAGAATGGTTGGCACCCCTTCCTGAGCAATCTTGCGTAGCACCTTGCCCAGCAGAGGAAAAGGAGGGAACACATAGAGAAGCTGAAACCCCTTCCAAGACATTGCCAGGGCATCCACGGCCAAGGCCAGAGGGTCCTGGGACAGAGAGACAAAGACTGGAAGCTTGTGATTGTGACGGGACGCAAACAGATCCACATCTGGCTGACCCCAGCGGTGGCACAGAGAGCGAAACACCCTGCTGCTGAGGGATCATTCTCCCAGACGAGAGGTCCCCCTGCTGAGGGAGTCTGCCTCCAGATTCTCCACCCCCAGGATGTACACAGCTGAGATGCAGGAAACATTCTCCTCCACCCAAGACAGTATCAGGGACACTTCTTTGAGGGCCCTCTTGCTCCAGGTCCCTCCCTGATGATTGATGTAGGAAATTGCCGTCTGGTTGTCCGAGCGGACCTGAACCGCCCGACCCCGAAGGTGTGGAGTCAATTGGGCGAGAACCAACCTTATCGCCCTCAATTTCAGAATGTTGATAGGGGTGTGGGCCTCCAGAGGGCCCCACTGACCCTGGAATTTCAGGGATTTCCAGAAGCCCCCCGAACTTGTCAGACTGGCATCTGTGGTGACTGTCTCCCAGCACGGGGCCAGAAAGGATCTGCCCACCAACAGGTTTCTTGAGTCCAGCCACCACGAGAGAGACCGTCTGGCGAGAGGGGACAGAACCAACACCAGATCCAGGGACCGAGGGTCCCGATCCCAAACTGACAAGAGGTGAAGTTGAAGAGGTCTCATGTGAAACTGAGCGCATGGAACCGCCTCGAAGCAAGACACAATCAGGCCCACCCGCTGCATCCCCTGCCGGATGGAGGGATGAGGGCAAGACATAAGGAACCTAGCTTGGGCCTGAAGACTCTCCACCTTCTGCTGAGGGAGAAAAATCTTGACCCGAGATGTATCCAGAGTCATACCCAGAAAGGACCTCACCATTGACGATGACAGGAAAGACTTGGGGTGGTTGATCACCCAGCCGAAGGACTCCAGTGTGGACACCACCAGCTGAGTATCCAGCTCGGCCTGCTGGAGGGACTTAAGCCATTTCCGCCCTGGTGAAGTGGTCCTTCCACGCAACGCGTCGGCAGGCTCAGTACATGGGGGACCCCTGGCAACATATGACTGTTTGAAACGGTGATGTAATACCTTCCTTTATTACTAATCTGCTATATTGTATCTTTGGCCAGTGTACCATTATCTGCCTCAGTGCAGACATTCATTCACATATGGTGTTTAAATATGCTCTTTGATACAATTGTTGTTTGCACAATATCTTTTTTTTCTTTCTCTGTAGTATATTGCACTTAGCACTTTCTGTGTTTTCACATTGTATGTTACTTGTTTAATATATTATCTGCTGGTGGCTATAACAATACCCACCAGCTCATTATTTACACTGGCACCCAGTATGGTGTTTAATTACACCTACATTAATTAATCATTCATTTATGAGATCAGGAAGATAATATTTTATACAATTCCTTGGAGCCTTTATGTGGGAAACCCCCTCCCCCTCCTTTGTCATTGTGTTTATGTATTTTAAAATGTGGATTACAGTTTTTGTGTATTTATGTATATTTGTTTATGAGTCTTTCTAATTTAATAAAATCAGATATATTTTTTACATAGACCTTTGTAGATATAAATTTTTCCTGGGTGGAGTGCGGACCTTCTGGGGACCTGAGGGGAGATTCTCAGAGCCTACCCCAAAATTCTGTGTGATGGAGGGACTGAGACATGATGAGAATGTCGTCCAAGTAAGGAAGGATGCGAATGCCCTGAGATCTCAGCAGAGCCAGTACGCCCGCCAGCACCTTGGTGAATACCCTGGGAGCCGAGGTGATACCGAAAGGCAAGACCACAAATTGATAGTGCTGATACTCCAGAGCGAACCTGAGGAATCTCTGATGACCTGGAAAGATTGGTACATGAAGGTAAGCATCCTTGATGTCTACAGAGGTCATGAAGTCCCCTGGGCATAGTGAATTGAGCGCAGAGTCTCCATGCGAAAGTATTTGAATCTGACAAATTTGTTGAGGCACTTTAAATCCAGGATAGGTCTGATGGACCCGTCTTTTTTGGGAACAGTGAAAAGTTTGGAATAGTAGCCCCTTTCCCTTAAAGGCCCCTGGCAGATGATCCCCAACTCCAAAAGGTTTTGGACAGCAAAGCACAGACCCTGAGCTAACAGGAGGTTTTGAGCCATCCGGGATTTGATGAATCTTGGGGGTGGCCAGGCTGCAAACTCTTGTAACCCGAGGACACTACCTCCTGAATCCACCGGTCCGAGACATGAAGCCTCCAGACATGAGCAAAGAGCCGAAGCCGTCCCCCCACCCGGATGGGTGAGGGCGCCCCTTCATGCCTGAGGGGGCTTGGGTGAGGATTTTGGCTTGGGACCCCAGGAGAGGCCAGGACGGCCACGTCCTCTGCCCCTTTCCCAGTGATCTCCACGGGCCCCAGTAAAGGATACTCCTCGGCCAGTTCTGGAACCACGGAAGGAAGGGAGAAAGGCACCCATCCCCCGAAAGGACCGGAACGGCCTCCTACGTTGAGGTAACCTACCGCCCCTGGCAAACAAATCCAAGCGTTCACTAAAGAGGTGCAGGCCCTTGAAAGGGAAACCAGTGAGAGCCTTCTTAGCAGCATTATCAGCTACCCACTGACGTAGCCAGACAGAGCGGCGTATAGCCACCAAAAGAGCAGAAGTCCTACCACACATTCTAATGGCCTCATCCATGGCAGACAGAACATATGCAACAAATTCATAGCAAAGCAGGAGAGATCTATACTCTTCTCCTCCCGCGTCATCAGAGGTCCGCTTTAAGAGACTCTTAAGCAAACCCTTAATAGCAATAAGTGTAATGGCAGAGGCACAAAACGGGCGTAGCGCGGTCCCCACACAGGCAAAAGCATGGCAAGCCAGTTGGTCCATGTGCCGGTCCTCACCATCCCTCAGGGTAGATTTGTCAGGAGAATGCATGACAGATGAATTGGACAGCCCCAGAACGGGCGTGTCCACCTCGGAAGGACATGACCAACGCTTAATCACATCAGCAGGAAAGGGATACCTCTTGTCCCAACTTGGGCACCCCTGGCAGCTTGCTAGGCCGCTCCCATTCTTTGAGCACCAGATTATTAAAGTGAGACTGCTCCAGGAATTCCAAACGTGGTTTAACTGTATGAAAAAGCCCACCCTGCTGCTGCGGAGCCACGGCAGGAGGGGAGATACAGAGCACTTCACAAATATGAGCCAAAAGCCTGTCAGTGTCACCTGCGGACCATGGATCTTCCCCAAAGGGAGACCCTGTACCACCATGAACCCTAGGCTGCTCCTCAGATGATTCTGAATCAAAGGACAATTCCCCCTCCTCCAGGGGGGAATAACCAGTAGTGTCAAAAATTTCCTCAGCTTCTATAGGAAAGAGGGAAACGGCGGGAGATAAATGCCGCTTCTTAGCAGAAGCCTTACGCGAGGCAGACCCAGCAATATGTTTTTCAATGCTGGCCACCCGTGCAGCCAAATCAGGCTGAGACTCCCCGCTGGTATGCTCCTCGCAGGGGGTCAGATGTAAGTGTGGGGGGTAGGCGAAGCTCGAGGGGGCGCAGGCCCAGCAACAGGTGACCCAGACTGCAGTGCAAGTACCTGCTGGGCGCAGGATACACATACCCTGACATCATCACTGATTGGGGATACCCCACACGCAACACATAGCCGGGCTTGTCCCGAAGGAACCCCAGGCCCATTATCCCCAGAAGCCTCCATATGGTGATTTGAATGGTACAGTAGGCCAGTAAGGGTTAGCGCTAAGGAGCTACCCGGGATGCCCCAATAAACCACTAGGGAAGTGGGAGATAAGAGGGGAGATGGCCGGGAGAAACCACAGTGCTGAAGTTTTCACCCGCCTGAAAGACAAAAGAACATTCCCATGAAAATACATCAAGGAGTCCACAAAATTTTCACCGGGGTTACTCACGGTCCGCAGACCTCTAGGGGCGGGCGCCGTGGAGATGTGACGTCAAAATCGTCATCCCCGGAGCGCCCCCCCCCCCCCCGAAGAGCGCGAAACGTGCACACGTGACCGTGCCGGCCAATAGCGTCCAGGCAGCTCTGAAGTGAATGACGCCGCCGTCCGCGGAGCGCAATACAAGCGTGCGGCGTATACAGTAAAAACACCAAGGATAAGACACAGCTTAAAACAACTGGACACCCCCCCTCCCCCCAAGATCACCCAGAGGGAGAACGAGAGGGGTTAAAGACAGGATTCCCGGGGAGCCATGGGCACCAGGGGACAAAGGGGGAAGAGGGAGAAGGAAAACCTATGGGAAGGATTAGGGCACAGGTAGAGCCTGGCCAACCCGAGAAGCAGTGGGGGCATCCCAAAAGGCTCACCATCAGCCTAAACCGCCTACCCTGTCGGAGCAGGGACTGCGGTAGGAGCATAGCTTCTCAGCACCTTTTTTACTGGTGCTTCTTAACCTACCTTCACCTGCACCACAAGAGAGCTATCTTCTATCTTCTCAGCGCAGACTGCAGAAAAGAACTGGGGAATTTGTAGGAGGATCCTGACTTATATGGGGCCGGGAGGAGCCACAAGCTGTTTTCTGCAGTCCAGCGCCATCTTGTGGATGTATTACCCATGTGTAAGGAATATTCTGTAACAGGACATGCTGTATAGAATAGTTTGTTTTCCTCTAAACTGAATGTTTTAAAACTCATACTGCAGCCCCTCTCTCTCACCCTGTACAATGTAACAAGCAGGACGGAGTTCTGCTGTTGCATAGTAAACAGCCAGTTGTCCAATCTCTGCTGTGTTACATGGTGAACAAGAGGCACTTAGCTAATGTGTAACATTGTAAAAGCAGCTACAGGTAGACTGTTACAATGTAATAAGCTAAAAGCTGTCCTGCATGGTGGCAGCAGTGAGGAGCTTATATCAGGCCTACGTTGATGTATGTGTTCGGTCTTAGACCACTATCTGTGACCTAACTGTGGATAAGCTCAGCCAACCTCTTGTTTGTGGTGACCAAGCAGCAAGGTAATCTAAAAGAGACCAAAGAGGCAACAATGGCATAGGAAACCCACATTTTGTGTTATTTTGAAGTTGTGGCTTTTCTGGTAAACCTTAGCATCTTCACTACAGCAAACAGAAAGTGAGGCTCGATTTCTCAAGCAAGCAAGTTTTCCTAATGATATCCCAGATTACCTAAAACCAAAAAGTATGTTGTCTGGAGCTGAAATATAAAATAAGCACAAACCTTCAAGTTCAACAATCTCCATTCTCTGTCCTTCAGTGTCATGTCCAACAAATTTCAAACCCTCCGCTTCAAACTGCTGTGTAAGCTCAGGGTTGACCTGTGGAGAATGATGGGCATTGGGAATTAGAACCATTAATCTGTCACAGCCTCATCTTATCTTGGTCACAATAATGACAAACATATAAAATAATAATGTGCTGCTCAAATCATGACGGTGACCCTTCCCTTCTTTTAATACATCTCTGTTAAAATATCTGCTTAAGTGTCTCTTTACAATCAGCTTACTTTTTTATTATTTTTAAATAATGTCCTGTTTGCACAAACATTTTCTAAATTTGAAACTTTTAAAAAAATGTTTAATCTCTGTGAGAGAAAAACAGACAACACCGTCAAAATTAAAAAAGAGCTGTAACGCATCTAGGCTTCATACATTGTTAGCACTTCGCTGCACAAAATTAATTTCTTTGCCCAAGGCAGCATATAGATAGCAATGCTACTTCACAACTTTGGAAATAAAGTCTAGAAATGTTACACACTTTAATAAATATTTAATAAATATGACTACCAACTGCTATGACATATGATGAAACCTGAAATTCCAATAAAGAAATGGTCTAAAAAAATAAAAAAAATATGCATGGGTCCTATACCCAAGCTGTAAAATTTTCCTCACTGTTTTACAAAAATATTTCCACAGTTGCAACATTTGAACAAATGACCACGCAATCCAAATACAACATTAGTATTACCACATAATTACAAGAAAACTTGTATGTAACTATATAAAACAACAAAAATAATAAACACTCACAAAGCAATACGAGGAATACCCCTTCACTTGCACACAGAAACACTGTGGCATCGAATCAGTAAGCGTTGAAAAACAGAGCATGCCACTGTTGCTGAATCACCAGATAGTCAATGGCACGTTTTACTCCTAAAAAAAGTAGGGGACTTTTTACACCTTTGCATGCTTTAGTAAAGAGTGCCATTGCCCTTCATTGTCTTCCTACCTGGTAATTTAGTAACAGCAAAGTTCTCAGGCTTTTCTCACCTAATGTGAATGTTTTAGTACCAGGAGATTTTTTTTCAACTCTTACTGAATCGGGGCCTCTATGTATAATGATGAGAAAAAACTGAAAAATCTCCCCCCACCCCGCACAATAGGAATTGAGGAATTGTTTCTTTATGCCTTTATCCAGAACGCTCACAACCGATCCAGCCTTATCTCTCTTCAAGATCTGAACCTTCTCCACCTCATGCATCTCTTCTCTCTGTAGAGTGCTGGCACCATGTGCTGTATGTGAAATATGTTTTATTTCCTGCCGTTTCTAGTGTAACAGGCGGAGTTATGGCATATTTAGGCTTACAATAGCAGATCCATGTGACAATAGGTTTAAGATGATGATTAGTTTATTATCATATTTGTGTATTGTGCAAGTCGTGTTTAGATCACATACGTTTATTTGTCCACGTAGTGTGCATGTTTTGTTCAGACCCCATATACTCACCTGTCCGCGTCCTCCATATATGAGACTCCGGTATCCACTTCCCCCCTCCCTTCGGGTTTCATAGACCGCTACAGATGCGCGCGCATCCTCCCCTGTCGGTGCGTGCTGCGCATGCGCACTGCCAGTGGTGAGGAAATCGGCGCACGCAGGCTACACCCTGACAGGACGTGACGTGCACGGTCACTGGGTGTACGCCGTAACATCATTGCACAGCGACGGAGCCGCGACGCGCATCCGGCCGGGGTGCGCTGCGGCTCTCCCTCGCACCTGTTAACTGGTGATTATTCTGCTTCGCTGACCCGGCGGTTTGGAGGTTGATTGGTGGAGCCACGTATGGGGGCACGGCTGATGGGTACTTAAGTAGGTAGGTGGCCGGTGTGTGTTATGTCCTGAGGAAGTGACGCTTGTGACGTCACGCAACGCGTAGACGCAGGGGCAGTGGGCTGGCAGTCGTGTTTACTCTTAAGGTATTTTCTTGTATTTGGATCACAGTTTCTTTTTTGCTTTTCCCGGCTTGTCCTCAACTTAAATAGTACCACATGTGTGTATATATATATGTATTATAGGTTAGGATTGATTTAGGTAGGAATAGTATCCCATTGGATATGAGTTATAGTAGTTTAGTTACACTTTTGCACTGTAGCACTTTGATATAAGAGTAGCTGGGCTATTTGTATCATTTGTATTATAATTAGGTTTATTAGACACCAGCCCTATGCCCCCTGGTTTAAAGATTCTGCCCTTTCTTATATGTATTGTCTGTGTTTATGTTTTTTTAAAGAGTCCTACATGTATGTAATCATGTTTTTATAGTTATTAATAAACATTGATATTTTCTGCTATACTTTTGGTAGTGGTGCCACGTTTGTAGAGGGATTTTTGGAGGTGTGGGACCTCCAATTTTGCTTGCATGCTGTATGTGAAATAGGTAATCACTGGGCTGCCTAGGAACAGAGTAACTGAAATAAAGGCTCTCTGCTCCTGAATGCATTTCCTCCTGTTAAATGGACACTGTAACAAGAAGTGATTCATGGACTCATTTGTTGATATATTTTTGTGGTGCAGCATTTTTGTGGTGAACACCACAGGACTCATTTATGTCGGCATGATATTCAATTTGAACATAAACTCAATCTGCCAGGCTGAATTTTTTAGGTTCCGCCAAAAGAATAGCATTCAGTGAAAAAAGAGCCCATCCTTATTTCTAAATTATAGCCCCAGAAATGTTGGCAGATATTGTTGTCATCAAAAAGACAGACAACATTGGCAGGTACAGTTTTTGAACCCTAAGACAAAGTCGGCATGTTCCAAGAAAAACTGAACATGATATGAGAGCAGGGCATATGCAGGCAAACCCAGAACTTAGTATATGAACACCACTTCCAGTGACTTGGGGGGGGGGGGGGGGGGGGGTTGGGAGGTGCTCTATCCTTTTTGGTTTGTGAATAAGGGTTAAACTGTTGAGAATAAAGTGGACCAATCAGTCTGTTTAGGGCATTAGAAACAGACCGGAGTCCCACGCCAGGAAGGACAAGATGCGGATTAGACCCTTTAATTGTATATATACCATACGTTTGGGAAGAAGTCAAGGCAAAACATATTTATTTTTTTGGGGGAAAGGGGGGTCTCTGCGGGAGTCCCCTTGGTGTGGAGGGCTTTCTTGGGGAATGGGGAGTTAGTCCCCTGTTATGAAACTTGTGATAGACAAGGTAGACACTTGTTACTCAAAATTATTAACATTTATTCTATTTTATTTCCATCACTCAGTGTATTTCATCACTGTGTTTCCTCATTATCCACAGTTCATACATACATTCTTTAAAAACATACATATTTTTTAAACATATTTTGCTTGTCTGGATACATATACAGAGATGCTGAAATTAATGTACTTCTCTCTGTTCAATTGGGACCTGCCCATGTAGATGGGGGGCTTTGTCCCATTTAGACACAGTTTGTAGCAAGCTTGTGGGTTGATATACACTCAGTTGTAGCAAGTAATCTTTGCGTGCAAACGTTTCACTGTCTATGAGCTTCTTCAGTGCACTCTAGGTAATCTGGTCACACATAACAGGGTATATGATCAACTATATTGTTCTCGTATTTTAGGTCTATATATTAATCCAGTGATTTTCAACCTTTTTTAAGCCGCTGCAAACTTTTTATACATAAAAAATCCCGCGGCACACCACCAACCAAAATGGCACAAAATGACACTAAAACAGTACATACTATACATATAGTTAATAATATAGATTCTAAATGTATTTCTTACCACTCAGTGTGAAACCTGGGCCTGTTTCGATGAACACAAAAGGGATATCCTGGCAGGAATGGTGGAAAGACACACACGAAGCTCTTCCTCAACAGTTCTCAGTCTCTCCCTGTTTTTAGTTTTTATCGCAGTCAAGCTTGAGAAGCCCAGCTCACATAGATATGTGGTTGAAAATGGCAGCAATATCAAAATAGCTTTGTTATGGGCGATTTGCTTTTAGATTTCAGGGCCAGCCTCTCAGTGTTTTGTTCTGCTTTAAAGAAGAACAGCACGCCTGATTTTCACTCCTCAGGGTGTTGTTTCTCTCAGTGGGGGCATCCAGAATTGGGATGCCCAGCTGTGTGTATCCCGCAACATTTACTCGCCTACCTGCCTACAAGGCTGGGCATGCACTCGGCTAAAGGTGAGCCGGGATGCAGCCACAGTGCAAAGACACGGTGAGGGCTCCAGGACAAGGTGAGTGAAAAGGGCTTCTGGGGGGGTTTACACAGCGGGGGAATTCCAATTCAGGATGCCCCAAGGAGAGGCATTCCTCTTTAAAAAATAAGTCACATTTGGATCAGTGTTTCCCTCCCGCCCTGCTCCTCCAGTGTCAAGTACCGACCACCTATCAACATTCATGCACACAAATACAACACAATATGCCCCTCCCCCCAAAACTTTATCATCATCATCATCTAATTTTTATAAAAGCTGCAAAGTACGGGAACTCTCTTCCCACTCCATTATGCCAAGTGACAGTCCCGGTTCCCTGAATCTCTGCCCACCCCTCCATTACCTTTACTTGCAGAACCCTTTACTTGCAGAACTGGAGTGAATAGAGAAAGCGAGCAAGTCTCTTCTCCCGCGCAGGGAAGACTATGACAACACAGCAGGTGGGCGGAGCCAGACGGCCTGCTGTCATGTGCTGTGAATCGGGCCGCGCTGGCAGTTTCACCAACGGGGTGGGCGGGCGAGCCGGCAGTTCAAAGCGGAGCCTGATGGGGGGGGGACGTACAGAGACATATGTATCATCCGGCTGTGGAGCTGGGGGCACACTGCGCCTCGCTGACTTAACCACGCCTCCAGCTCCACTCCTTACTGGGCAGTAACTGTCCCGCCCATTCTGCCAGACGCCCAGGCATTGGCTGAGACTTGTTTAGCCTGAGCGTTACTTCCTAGTGCGGAAGCCGCATCGCTGCGCATTGCCGGGGAACAGGGGGCACCTTAGTTTGGGGAACTTTCCCCACGGCACAGCTGACCATGTGCCGCGTCACACCGGTTGAAAATCACTGCATTAATCTATATACACTGGTATCACAATGTACCTCTTATTGTACTGTCCTAATGAGGCAGCGCTTGCTTTGGACCGTCCTTAAGTTTTGTAAAGCCTGTGGGGTATAAGGGTTCTATTTAGACTAAATATGTCAATGAGAAAATTAAACATGTATTTAAGTTTTAAAGGTATGATACCTGTATGGCCAATCTTGTCTAGTGCGCCTTTAAGGGCTGTCCAGGGCTATATTGAGCTGCAGTACTGGCATACTAGTTTGTTGGAAAAAGGGAAATATTCAACAAATTAGTGTCTATATGAGGCCTTGTAATTAAAGAGTATTACAGTTCCAGGCAGACACAAAGCACACACAGACATATTTAGGACACCATACTAAGAGATTAACAGACAACCTGTGTTTCTTTAATATTTGGTTTTCTTAATTTTCAATATTAATATTTTTTAATGAACAAAACCCCTGTAAAGACAGCGCTTGCCTTCTCAGCCGTCCCGAAAGATGAACAATAAAAGATGACCAAAGCTAAAGCCTAGCAGACATAAATAAGTGTATTCCCCCATATGGGCTACAATAAGATGGCGCTTGCCTCTCCACAGAGCGACCGTAAGCCGCCCAGCCCGAAATGACGCGTACTGCGTCATTACTAAGGGACTGCCTCCACAGGCAGAAGGACGCCAGAGCGCAGGGCTTGACCTCGCCCATATGACATCCCTGGGCGGCCCCCTGTAACGCAAAGACCGCCTCGCCTGCAAATATTACAGCGCGCCACGCCAGACACAAACTGGCGCGCTGCAGAGGAGGCACATGAAAGCAGGTCTCAGCGACTGACACCCACAGGACTCGCGAGTGGAGGGTAAGTTCACATCACAACTGTAATACTCTTTAATTACAAGGCCTCATATAGACACTAATTTGTTGAACATTTCCCTTTTTCCAACAAATTAGTATGCCAGTACTGCAGCTCAATATAGCCCTGGACAGCCCTTAAAGGCGCACTAGACAAGATCGGCCATACAGGTATCATACCTTTAAAACTTAAATACATGTTTAATTTTCTCATTGACATATTTAGTCTAAATAGAACCCTTATACCCCACATGCTTTACAAAACTTAAGGACGGTCCAAAGCAAGTGCTGCCTCATTAGGACAGTACAATAAGAGGTACATTGTGATACCAGTGTATATAGATTAATGTATAGACCTAAAATAAGAGAACAATATAGTCGATCATATACCCTGTTATGTGTGACCAGATTACCTAGAGTGCACTGAAGAAGCTCATAGAGAGTGAAACGTTTGCACGCAAAGATTACTTGCTACAACTGAGTGTATATCAACCCACAAGCTTGCTACAAACTGTGTCTAAATGGGACAAAGCCCCCATCTACATGGGTGGGTCCCAATTGAACAGAGAGAAGTACATTAATTTCAGCATCTCTGTATATGTATCCAGACAAGCAAAATATGTTTAAAAAATATGTATGTTTTTAAAGAATGTATGTATGAACTGTGGATAATGAGGAAACACAGTGATGAAATACACTGAGTGATGGAAATAGAATAAATGTTAATACTTTTGAGTAACAAGTGTCTACCTTGTCTATCACAAGTTTCATAACAAGGGACTAACTCCCCATTCCCCAAGAAAGCCCTCCACACCAAGGGGACTCCCGCAGAGACCCCCCTTTCCCCCCAAAAAAATTGAGGAGGGTGGGGACAACCTATCTAGTCTTAGGCAGGCTAATTTAAGGGAGAGCCAAACCAGGCTTTATCTCTTATCCCCTCAATACCAAAACATATTTATTTTAACATGGGCATGGAACAGTAACTTTACAAAAACTGTCAATACAACTATTAGACATTGCTTTTATCAATGCAGAAGTTTATGAAGACTGACTAGTCTCTGAAGTGGGAATTTAATGGAATCTGTAGCCAAAAAACAGCTTTAAAGTAAAGCAGATAAAGTAATGTTTTCCCCGAGTTCTTCGCTGTCCAGATTAATGTTTCATTGCAATATAAATGTACTTGGAAAGGCAATTTTTAATCTTGGCTGAAGTTCAGATACTACAAGTTCCTACTAGAATACATTATAGCCAAAACCAGAAAAACAGTAAGTTATAACAGACTGCCCACTCTTCTGGACATGGAAGTGGGGTTAATTTATAGCAGACTGTATGTAGAAAGTGGCCCCAGCAGATAGCAGCCACAATATTTTCAGCTGAAGCTTCTAAGGAGCAGTCTGCCCTGCTACAGTTCTAGAGAACCACAGTTCATGCCATTCTGTCAATTTAAGGGGACCTAAGATGTCTTCTCCTGCTATCTGTAATGTCTACAATTAAGATTACCTAGCACAATGGGGGTGGCGGGTTACTTACACGTCGGATATTGTCCATGTGCTATCGCTAGGAATACTATAGAAGAGCATGTAGGTGACTTATGAGATTGGGGGGGGGGGGGGGGGTGTACACGCTTTCAGGCCTTACACTTGGCTCAATTTCCAGCCACACCAGGGCTCAGTGGAGGGTGACTCAGGCTAGTGGTGAACCATATAATATATTAATTAGCAGAAATCCAGTATTCTTTGGGAACTAAAGGATAAGTAGTTTGGTATATTTGTTGGGGGTTAGGTTTGAGTAATGAATATGTTTTAAATATACTTAAGGCAGAAATGGAAAAACCTCAAGTGAAAACAGCCTTTAGGGACATTTTATCTTAGCCTGGTGAAAAATCCACTGACCTAACCTTCCACGTTCCTGCAGTTCCAACATTCACCCCTTTTTCAGCAACCAATAGGGAGGGCATACTCCTTTGGGCAACTGTGGGTTGTACCCAATTTTAGGGTGCCCTGATGGGCTTCAGGTGGATGTCCCATTTTGAAATGCCAGGGGAATGGATGTTGAAACAGCCCAGGGGGCCCACTGCAGCAGCTTAGAACCACTAAAACTCATGGAGTACTTTTATCAGATTCTTGGAGTGCAACTGGAAAATGAGTAAAGTCCTCTTTTTCTTCTGTAAATGTTTTTATTTATCTAGGTCAGGGGAAATATGTAGAATGATGTTCTTCTTTGTCCAATTTACACAGGGGGCTGTAAATCTTGTTGAGCAGGAATATATTCTCATCAAGAGAAAAGCAATCTAGAAAAATGACCATAAATAAAAAAAAATATTCATCCCTGTTTATCTGCGGTCAAAAAGAACTGTTCGCTACCGCATCAGTGTGCATTATAGGCATTGTTACATTCCAGCCAGATGGCAGTAACTATTGGGTTTTAATTCGACTTAATTCGGGAGAAGTATTTACAAGTATAGTGCTATTGCAAAAATAAGCATACTTCCAACTTTACATATGAAAAAAGACCATACAATAGTAAGTGTGCTAACTAGTGGCACATACATAATTAAACATCACAGATTAAACATCACATAGGAGTGAAAAAAATACCATTTTGTGAATACTCACCTGTAAAATGGGTATTATAAGTATGTCACACACCCCGCTTCAAGACATTCATTACATGTGGGTATACTGACCTGCAGATGGCGATCTTACAGAGATGATAACAAAAAAATGTAAGACCCTCCCGGCCCATAAATACGTGGGACCTCCCACTCATCACCCAGTATAAAGATAGCAGTAAGATCAAGGGACCAGGAAAGCCAATTACAACTAACAAAGGTTCACCATATAAAGGATCCAGAATACAAAAGGGCAGGGTGAAGCGGGGTGTGTGACATACTTATAATACCCATTTTACAAATGAGTATTCACAAAATAGTATTATTCTAAGTATGTCACACACCCCACTTCAAGACATTCATTACATGTGGGACATCCAATAGCAGTGTCCATAAAGGGCGGGGATCCAAAAACAAGGCAACAAGGCACAAACTTAAACCACTGCAGCTTGCAGAACTTTGCAGCCAAAAACAGCATCCGCTGAGGCCCGAACATCAACCTTGTAAAACTTGGAAAAAGTGTGAACCGAAGACCAAGTAGCAGCCTTACAAACCTGCTGAACAGAAGCCTGGTGCTGGAAGGCCCAGGACGCCCCAACAGCACGAGTAGAATGAGCAGTAACACGAAAAGGGGAACTCTTCCCCTTGGCAGAATAGGCCCCAACAATGGCCTGGCGAATCCATTTACTAATGGAAGACTTGGCAGGAGACAAACCATTCCTAGGCCCAGAGGACACCACAAAAAGGGTGTCAGTCCTACGAAAAGGAGAAGTAGCCACCAAATAGTACTTCACACAGCGAACCACATCCAAAGAATGCAAAACCCTCTCCTTGTCATTGCTGGGCTTAGGACACAAAGAGGGAAGAACAATATCCTGAATCAAATGAAAAGCAGAGACCACCTTAGGAAGGAAATCTGGCTTGAAGCGGAAACAACCTTGTCCTGATGCCTCTCAAAGTAAGGAGCCTTAACCCTTCTATTGCCAACCACGTAAATTTTACGTGGCTGCCTCTCCAACAGTTAAACGCCAGCCACGTAAAATTTACGTGCCTGACTTTCCCCAGAACTAAAAAAAAAAGTAAAAATAAAAGACACTTACCTGACCCCTCGTTCGATCTGGCCGGGTCTCCTCTTCAGCCAGAGGGGCTCCGATCGCCCATCGGGGCTCCTCCGGCTGCAGGGGAGGGCCCCGAATAGGGTGCCCTCCCCCGTTTCAGCAGCCGCCCGGTTTCCTGTAAAGAAAAGCAAAAAAAAAAAAAAAAAAATGACAGTTACCTACCTTTGTCCCCGCCGGCTCCCGCAGGCTCTCCTCTTCACGGGCGGGTGGGGGGGGGCTCCGATCCCCCCCCCCCCGCTCTTCGGTCTTCTGGAGGGGGCATAACAGCCCTCCTCCCTCAGCAGCTTCTTCCAATGGCGGCCGCCGGGTGTCATCGGGGCACCCGGCAGTTCAGCTGTCAGATGCCAGTGACGGCTGGACAGAGGAGGAGGGAGGTAGGCGATCGTCCAATCGCCTGCCTCCCCCCTCCTCTGCCCAGCCATCACTGACATCAGATCGCTGCGGGACACAGGAAATGAAGATCGGAGGTGAGTAAAGTAAAACTTTTTTTTTTTTAATAAAGTTATTTTCAAAAACGTGTGTGTCTTTTTTTTTTACCTTTTAACCCTTTGTGAACTGGTAAGGGGTCCATGTGACCCCTATACCAGTTCACAGGGCTTGGGGGTCTGGCAAGTCACCTGCGGCTGGCGGGTGACTTGCCATTAACCCCTGGCCCCCCAAATTACCTGCCTCCCCAAAGCCCAGGGGGGGGGGGCAGAAGAGCCGTGGCTCTAGGCTATGACGGCTTGTAGCCGGCAGGGCCAGGGGCCACTAAAGCTGGCCCCTGCGCCCTGTTCTACAAGCCCCCATTGCTGGTCACAGGCTGGTTACGCTGGGTAGGGGGGACCTCACGCCATTTTTTTTTTTTTGATTTTTAAGGGTTTTAACCCTTAAAAATCCAAAAAAAAATAGGGTCCCCCTCCCTTCGAGGGGGGACCCTATGTTTTTTTTTAATTAACCCTTTGTTACCTGTAGCCCAGTAGGTATAAAAGGCTTCCAGCAGCAGCAGGAGAGCAGAAGCCTAAGTGATCAGCGTGTGACACAGGGATGGATGGGAGGTAAGTATTAAAAATAAAAAAATATTAAAAAACATTTTTTTTTTTTTAATAAAGATATTTTTAAAAAAGTGTGTCTGTGTGTTTTTTTTTACTTTTAACCCTTTGTGAACTGGTAAGGGGTCCATGTGACCCCTATACCAGTTCACAAGGCTCGGGGGTCTGGCAAGTCACCTGCAAACTGCAAGGTGCGCATATTGCATAGCACAGCATAGTTGTATTTTATCTGAAAATCTCCTAAAGCGTTGTTTCAGTTTGGGGGAGTCTCCTGGGCAGGAAAGGGTGTCTACCTATACATATGTGGTACCACTGTAACCGGGAGAAATTGGGGTTTCACACGCAATAAGATTTTATTGACAAACTTACATTTTTTTATTACAAAAAAACACTACAAATTGTAAAAAATAGATTTTTTTTATTTTTTTGCACAATTTTCACCCAAAAATATTGAGAATACACTTAGAAAATGACAAACAAGACATTTCATGTTAAAGCCCAGGCTCCGCTGAAAAAAACAATATATCACTTTCCTGGGAAATCCCTGGAAATCCCTTCAAAAATCACAGTTGAACATGGGGAGCGCAAAATAGGGCAAAATAATCTGGCAACAAAGGGTGACAAAATCTCAAGGTAGGCTGGCAGTTAAAGGGTTAATAGACAAGGCTGGCAACTCCGAAACACGCCGAACAGAAGTGATGGCAACCAGAAAAACAACCTTCTGAGTAAGCGTAGAAAGTGCAATATCCTGCAAAGGTTCAAAAGGAGGACCCTGCAAGGAAGACAAAACCAAATTCAAATCCCAAACTGGGAGCAAAGGCCTCCTAGGAGGCCGCACAAGCGTAACCCCCTGGAAAAAGATCTTAACCAGAGGATGAAGAGCAAAATACTTTTGAAAGAAAACCGCCAGGGCAGAAACCTGCCCTTTCAGTATACTAAGCTGCAAACCTTGGTCCAGACCATGTTGCAGAAATTCCAAGACCCTAGGGACAGAAAACGCCCTGCAAGGCAAGGCCCTGACCTCACACCAATCAATATAAGACCTCCAAGTCCTATAATAGATGGCAGAGGAAGACTGCTTTCTAGCCCTAACCAGAGTCTGAATGACAGCATCAGAAAGACCTTCCTCCCTCAAGATGGAGGTTTCAGCAACCACGCCATCAAAGCCAGCGTTGGTAAATTGGGGTAGAGCAGTGGACCCCGAGTGAGTAGATCCGGCAGAAGGGGCAGGACTAACTGATCCTCTGCCAACCTTACCACATCTGCGAACCAAACCTGTCTTGGCCACCTTGGAGCCAACAGGATTGCTGATGCGCCCTCTAGGGCCAGCTTGCGCACCACTCTGCCCACCATGGGAAACGAAGGGAACAGGTACAGAAACCCCAGATTCCTCCAGTTCAGAGACATGGCATCCGCTGCCAGAGCCAGCGGATCCCGCGAGAGAGACACAAATGCCGGAAGCTTGTGATTATGACGAGAAGCAACGAGGTCCACCTCCGGAGTCCCCCACCGAAGGCAAAGCGACCGAAAAACCTTGGGGCAGAGCGACCATTCCCCCCGGCGAGATGACCCCCTGCTCAGGGAGTCCGCCTCCGTGTTCTCCACTCCCGGAATGTACACTGCCGAGATGCATGGGACATTGCCCTCTGCCCAATCCAGAATCAAAGACACTTCCCTGAGGGCACGCCAGCTGCGAGTCTCTCCCTGGTGATAGATGTAGGCGACCGCCGTCCGATTGTCGGCCCGAACCTGAACCGGTAGTCCCCGTAACTGATGAGTCAAGTGAGACAGAACCAACCTGATGGCTCGCAGCTCCAGAACATTGATGGGATCGTCCTGAGGCCCCCACAGTCCCTGAAACTAAAGATCCTTCCAAAATCCCCCCCAACCTGACAGGCTGGCATCCGTGGTGACCGTCTCCCAACGTGGGGTCAGAAAGGACCTGCCCCTCATCAGATTGCTCGGTTTTACCCACCACCGAAGGGAACGCCGCACCCGGGGGACATCAGAAAGGACTGATCCAATGACAACGGGGACCCGTCCCAGGCCGCCAAGAGATGGAGCTGGAGCGTCCCTGTGTGAAACTGGGCAAAGGGATGATGCCACCATCAATCCCACCAGTCGCATCCCTAGCCGGATGGACGGGCGGGGTATGGATAGGAGAGGAGAGTCAATTCCTGAATCAGAAGAACCTTGGCTCGTGGGAGAAACACCCTGGCCTGAGAATTATCCAGACACATTCCCAGGAACTCCACCACCTTGGAGGGAGTGAGGCAGGACTTGGGATAGTTGATCACCCAACCGAAACTCTCCAGAGTGGACACCAGCTGGTATCCAGCTGCGCCTGACTGAGGGAAGACGCCATGATGAGAAGATCGTCCAGATATGGCACGATGCGGATACCCCTGGCTCTGAGGATGGCCATCACTCCTGACAACACCTTGGTAAAAACCCTTGGAGCCGAGGTAAGGCCAAACGGAAGAGCCACAAACTGAAAATGTCGATTGTCCACAACAAACCTGAGAACTCTCTGCTGTGCTGGAAATAGTGGAACATGCAGGTAAGCATCCTGATGTCTATGGACGTCATGAAGTCCCCCTGACGAAGTGAATGGATGGCAGAGCGCAGTTTCCATACGGAACTTCCGGGGACGGACGAACCTGTTGAGCAACTTCAGATCCAGAATGGGACGAACGGAACCGTCCTTCTTGGGCATCGTGAACAAATTGGAATAGAAGCCCAGGCTCCGGTCTGAGAGGGACACCGGACAGATGACCTCCATGTCCACGAGACTTGCTACTGCCGCCCGAAGCCCCTGGGCGGCCAGAGGATCTGACGGCACCCGAGACCTGAAAAATCTGGGAGGGGGCCAGAACTCAAACTCCAGCTTGTAACCGGAAGACACCACTTCCTGAATCCACCTGTCCGAGACCTCTTGGACCCAGACCTGGGAGAAGAGTTGCAGCCGTCCCCCCACCCGCAAGGGTGAGGGCGCCCCCCCCCCCCGGCTTGGCAGCGGCTCTAGGCTTGGAGCCCCAACTGTGTCCTGGACGGGCCCGACCCCTACCCCTAGACCGAACCCCTGCCAACTCTAGCCCCACAAAAGGACTGAGAGAAGGAAGCCGCCCCCCGAAAGGTGCGACGCTGCTTCTTACGCTGAGGTAACTTACCTCCCTTTGCCACCGAATCCAATTTTTTTTTTTTTTTTTCCAAAGAGCCGCAACCCCACAAAGGGAAGGGCCGTGAGCGACTTTTTGGACACAAAATCAGCCGCCCACTGGCGTAACCACACCGACCGGCGGATAGCCACAAGCAGGGCCACAGCTCAGCTACACATCACCAATGTGTCATCCAGGGTGGACAGCACAAAGGACAAAAATAAATCACAGCGCTTAAGGTCGGCAAACTTCTCACTAGCCGGGTCAAGCCCGGAAGAAGTCATTAATCCTCTAACAACCGACCTGGCAGCTACCAATACAAGCGCAGAAGCACAAACCGGCCGCAAGGCCGATCCAACACTGGCAACACCATGACAAGCCATCTGGTCGGTGCGTTTATCCTCTCCATCCTTGAGAGTAGTGCACTCCGGAGAATGGAGGACTGAGGAACTGGACAAACCCAAAACAGGAGCATCCACCTCGGGGGGAGACGACCAGTGCTTCACCGCGTCCGCCGGAAAGGGATATTTCTTGTCCCTGGCGGGACACCTGGAAGCCGCGTCGGCCTCTCCCATTCCTTGAAAATGATACCATCAAAATGCTTTTGATAAGGAAATTCCAAGCGCGGCTTGGTCACTTCAAAGAACTCCCCCTTCAGCAGAGGAGCCGGTTCGGGGGGGAGAAATAGCCAGGACCTCAAACATATGAGCCAGGACCCTAGAGGTATCCAAAGAATCCCCCTGGCCCTGCTCGGTATCAGCGCCCACAAACTGCTGATCGTCGGAGTCACTAGACTCCACATACAGCTCCCCTTCCTCACGCGGGGATCAGCCCAATCCAGGGAGTCAAAATCCTCCCTATCAAAGGCCTGCACAGCCGTATACAAATGTTTTCTCTTTGCCGTGGCCTTTTTTGCAACGGCACTGGAAAACAATTTTTCAAGATTGGCCAATCTGGCACACACCTCAGATTGCGACTCCCCGCCAATGACCACAACACACGTACATGTCAAGCGAGGGGGAGACGGAGAGGAGACTGGCGGAGCAGAACCGGACGCCTGAGATCCGGTCTGCCGCGTAATAGCCGCTGCGCACAGGGTACACAAATACATCATCCCCCAAAAGGGATACCCCACACCCCAAACATAGCCTGGATTGCCCCGAGGGGGGCACAAGCCCAGTATCCGGGGAAGCCTCTATATGGTGATTTTTAGTAATATATATATATATATATATATATATATAAATATATGTGTACAATGCTCTTTTGGGAATTACGCAATAAGCAACCCGGGATGCCCCTTTAAGTCCCGAGTGGGAGGATTTTAAGCCAGCTAAAATTTAACCTGGGACCCTGGACCGGGAGAAACCCCCTTTAATATGATCAATGGTCCGCCTGGAACACAAGAAAACAAGTACACGCTCAGACCATGCTAGAATGAACAAAGAGTTAAAGAACAGATGAGACTGATGGCCTCAGGCCACTCACCCGACCTTCAGTTGACAGCACCCGTGAAGACGCGCAGTGTACAGTAGGATTGAAAGGAGACCATTACATTACTTCGTCCTTTCACAGATCTCGGGAGTGGCTATGTGTGCAAAATGTGCCTTTTAATGGCTAACTTGTTCTTGGGGTGGTGGGAATCCAAAGTGGTGAAGCAGAATGTGAGCAGTATTAGTGCCCTATATTGAGCTGGTACCACTTCATTATTTTGATTTTGTGGCAGGGATCTACCCAAATCTGTAAAGAGTTTCTGCAGCACCTTAATAGTAATCCTCTACATCTGCATGAAAATGGACATATCAGTTCCAGTCTTCATCATAAGAAGAATGCAGTAAATAGTTTGTTACACTTCCAAAGCTTTCACAAAATAGCTTTGAAGACAAGGATCCCAGTGGACCAATACCTGCAGGTTAAAAAAATTGTACACTACAGGGATATTTCCTCTAGCAGGGGAAGGACAAGACAAGAAGCTTCATCAACAGATGATATCCACGACCCCTACTGGAGAAGGCATTCACACGGGCTCTAAATATGGACCGGGAACAACTGTTTCAGGTGAGAATATGGAAATTGTCTAATGAGGATGTATTTATTTCCCCTCTGAACAATCAGTGGAGAGATCTCAAGTGTATTTTAAGAAAACATTGGCATGTCTTGAGAACAGATCCCAATCTAATTTCTTGGGTGGAAAATAACATTGTGAGACAGATTAAGCAACAGTGACTTTTCCTCTCCTTCAAATTGGTTGATGAGAATAACACAAAGGGAAGCTACCCATGTGGTATATGCAATATCTGTTCACGAATAAATAAAGCCAGAGTGGTAGTAAATTTATGGGACCAATGTGAAACCACAATGAACTCTTTTATTAATTGCAGAACAAAGGGGGTTGTAAATTTACTTACCTGTTCTTGCCCACATATGTATGTGGGTGAGACTCATGAATTACGTACACATATTCAGGGCCACCTTTCTAATATAAAACTGGCACAACGTGACCATTAACTAGAATGCATTATATCTCCAGTGCAAAACACCTTTTGCTGACTCATCATGGAGACACTCGCAGCTTTAGCGTGACTGGACTGGAAAGGGTGAATTTAGGGGGGTGAGGGGGCGACCAAAAAGTAAAATTGTGTCGCTGTGAAAGACGATGGATATATATTCTAGAAACTCAGTCCTAATGAGGATGAAACACTCTCCTTTTTCTTAGGCAGGGACTCATGCCTAATAGTCTTATGAGTTGCTTGTTCACATAGTGTTGCACTTGCTTTTGACTTCACTGGTATTATGTTTAATATTCTTTTGTCCTTGCTTCACTTCTGATGTTCCTGGCACTTGCAATCAGCTTATTCATTTCAGTGGTAGTCTTTTATATATATTTATTTTTGGTACAATCTGCTACTGTGATGATTTTATGTAATAAACTTTAAAAGTTTATATTAATTGTTCTCTGGTTGTGCGGTTCCTATAGCAGGCGACTAGTTCCTTAGTTTACCTGCTCTTTGGGAGTGTAACTTGGGGACTGCACCCTAATAAATTAACTTAGCTGTGTGATTAATAACAAAACATTTGTATAAAGGCAAAAAACTGAATAGGTACTCATAAGCAACCCAATCCAAAGAAACCTGATGGTGAGCATACAACAGCCCCCGAAATTGAGCAAGGTCAAGCTATGGCTTTTACGCTGAACTGCAGGGAATGGGGGATAGGCCTATGGGACAGGTATCAGGTGAGCTGCTTGCTGCATTATTATTGCCATTGAGTTAACAATTCCTTTAAAGCAGATTTCAAATGAAAACACTGGGAGTGCACAATTTTACAAAATGCCCAGCCTTCCACATTCCTTCAGTCGCAACATTCACCCCTCTTGCAGCAACCAATAGGTAGGGTATACACCTTTAGGCAACTATAGTTCGTGTCCAGTTTTAGGGTTCCCCCGAAGGGCGTCAGGTGGATGTCCCAAGGGCCACTGCAGCAGTATTAGACTAGATGTCCGAAACACCCATTTTACAGAAAATTGGTGTCGGTCCACTCCAAGGGGAGTATCTAGATTGCTGGTGTTCCCCCGTCATTTAACCTCCTGCAAACCCCCCAAATTTTACCCAAAACTATGCTCCCCTGGGCTTCCAATTTGTGAGCGTTAGTCAAGAGCGAGACATGTGACCGACCCTGGCCCATCACGTAATTGCATTTCACCGGGGGAGTGCTGTTTAAAGTGGACCAACACTTCGGTGGGGCCCCCCCCGATCGGGGGTGCCCCGCTGTCTGAAACCCCCCGAAAGCCCAGAAACACTCACCACGCTCCCACGTGACCGCTCCAGCCAATCACAGCTTGGACGCGCATAGCAGCTCAGCGGCTCTGAGCGCTGGAGGCCGTGTCTCGCGCTTCCCTCTAACAGGGAGCGCGCCTGCTAGAGGGAAGCGCGAGACGCCTCCGCGGCTCGCGCATGCGCCGATGGAACAGGGCTGAGGTAAGGTTTGTGGGGCTCCTGGGGGGGGTTCCTCCCCGCGGGACATCCCGATTTCGGATGCCCCGCGGGGAGGGATCTGATCGGTCCGGGAATCTTATTGATTCCCGGGCCGATCCCCCCTGGGTGTTGGTCCACTTTAAGGTAAGATATAGGAGGTTGGCATAAATCATTTTACATATGGGTCTCTTGAGGCGTGTGAACCAATTCAATGATTTGAATTCCTATAGGTAGATTTAGCCTCACGATTTGTAAGGAAACAATATATATATAACAAGAAATGCAAAAGTGTCACTTGATGGGTGGTCTATGAACTATGTTCTATAAGGTACTCTAAACCCATAATCGTTCTGTTGATCAACCAGGAAGTGAGACTAATTGAATGTAGAGCATTTATACTGATTAGGAGTCCTTGGAATTACCTTGAGAGAGCATAGAAACTAAAGCCCCATGAGAACTGATTTAGGCTGGACTGAAAAAACATCCTTATTGTACTTAATTACTGTAGAAAATGCAGATACAAAAGAGCAATGGCTTGGATTGATTATAGCCAGTCACTACTTACACAAAGGAATTTCATTGTGTGCTCGGATTTATTAATTCATGTTATGTCACATTTTTGTTCCTGAATAACAATGGTCTTAAAAAGATACTTGCCTCATACCGATGTCTGTGCCGCTCTTCCACAAAATCAACATTATCATAAAGTTTTTCTGAAAATAAAAAATGTTTATAAATTACTGTTAAAATAGAGTACATGTCAGGTTTATGTGTGGAACTGGTAGTGTAGAACTATTAGCACATTGTCAAATGGAACATTGTCTAATGTTTTAGCTATTAGGTAGTCTCCTACCTAGAGTCGCAGTACAAGAACTGGACCTGCAATCTTCAGCTATCTGAATTTTTCCTATGATGCCATTTGTACAGAGATTGTAAGACCCAAAATGGGCAAAGTACATGCATGTATGATGATTAATAAGCAGCTTTAAATGTATTTTCATGGCTAAAAGCCTTGACTCACCTTTTGTCCCCTGCAGCACCTCTGGGTGCGTCTGGTATGCCCATGCAGCACCTTCATACAGCAACAGCATCTGCATATTTACAGAGGATGGGGATCTAATGATTCTCCCAACACGGCGGACATTCTCCAACAGCGTCATGGCGGACAGGTTTCCCCCCCCCCCTACATGCCTACTCCATTCATTCCAATGAAGGGGGCGTGCCAAGGCGGGTTTGGCTCCTTTTTATTTTTGGTCTTACATTCCTCTTTAAAGTGGACCAACCACCAGGATTTTGACCGCGTGCTATTTTTTCTTCAATTTAACCCTTTATAATTTGAATAGTAAGTGTATTTTATTTGTAAATGTTATAAAATGCTCATTTCAGTTTGGGGGAGTCTCCTGGGCAGGAACAGGGGATTACCAATAATACCGTTTTGTGAGTACTCACCTTTAAAATGGGTATTATGAGTGTGCCATACACTCCACTTCGATCTTCATGACATATGGGTAATCTCCAGTAGAGGGCGAACTTATGCAGAGATGAATATGCAAAAAAAGAAAGCCCCTCCCGGTCCATATATACCTGGGACCTCCCACCAATTTCCCAGTGTAACAAGGCAGTAAGGGGACCAGGAAGAACCAATTATAAACTAAACAATCAAAACCAATGGTTCACCATATAAAAGCCCCAGAATACCTGAAAAAAAGGGGTGTATGGCACACTTATAATACCCGTTTTAAAGGTGAGTACTCACAAAACGGTATTATTCTAAGTGTGCCATAAACTCCACTTTGATCTTCATTACATATGGGACATCCAATAGCAGTGTCCATCATGGGTGGGAACCAGAAACAGTAAAGAATGTACCAATTCAAACCACTGCAGCTTGCAGAACCTTGAGGCCAAAAACAGCATCCGCTGAAGCCCGCACATCAACCTTGTAAAACTTGGAAAAAGTATGAACGGAAGACCAAGTAGCAGCCTTACAAACTTGTTCAACAGAAGCCTGGTGCTGAAAAGCCCAGGACGCACCAACCACACGAGTAGAGTGCGCAGTGACCCTAAAAGGAGGAGTCCTCCCCTTAGCAGAATAGGCCCCAACAATGGCCTGACTAATCCATTTGCTAATCGTAGACTTAGCAGGTGCCAAACCTTTCCTGGGCCCGCAGGGCACCACGAAAAAAGCGTCCGTCTTGCAGAAGGAAGAAGTAGTCACCAAATAGTACTTCACACAGCGAACAACATCCAAATAGTGCAAAACCCTCTCCTTGTCATTGTTAGGCTTAGGACACAAGGAAGGGAGAACAATATCCTGACTGAGGTGGAAAGCAGACACCACCTTAGGAAGGAAATCCGTCTTAAAACTAAAAACCACCTTATCCTGGTGTCTCTCAAAGTAAGGGGCCTGAATCGACAGGGTCGCCAACTCAGAGACACGGCGAACAGAGGTAATAGCCACCAAGAAAGCAACCTTCTTAGTGAGAACCGAAATAGCAATATCCTGTAACGGCTCAAAAGGAGGACCCTGCAGAGCCGAAAGAATCAAATTCAAATCCCAAACAGGAACTACAGCCTTCCGAGGGGGCCGCACATGCGCGACCCCTTGGAAAAAGGTCTTAACCAGTGGGTGTACGGCAAAAGACCTCTGGAAGAAAACCAACAGAGCAGAAACCTGTCCTTTCAAGGTACTAAGCTGGAACCCAATATCCAGATTATGCTGAAGAAACTCCAAAATCCTGGGTATCGAAAACACCCTGCAAGGCAAGGCCCTAGCCTCACACCAATCAATATAGGACCTCCAAGTCCTATAGTAAATGCCAGAAGAGGACCGCTTCCTAGCCCTAATCAAGGTCTGAACAACAGCCTCAGATAAACCTTCCTCTTTCAAGATGAAGGTTTCAGCAGCCAAGCCGTCAAAGCCAGCGTTTGTAAATTGGGGTAAAGTAGTAGACCCTGAGACAGCAGGTCTGGCAACAAGGGAAGCCGGTACTGATCTACGGCCATCCTTACGACGCCTTACCAAACCCTTCTTGGCCACCTTGGAGCCACCAGAATCGCTGGTGCCCCTTCTAGAACCAGTTTGCGAACTACCTTGCCCAGCATGGAGACGGGTGGAAACAGGTACAGAAAACCCAACTCCTTCCAAGCCAGTGACAAGGCATCCACTGCCAGAGACAGAGGATCCTGAGAAAGAGACACAAAGCCCGGAAGTTTGTGATTGTGCCTCGAGGCAAAGAGATCCACCTCCGGAGTCCCCCACTTGCGGCAAAGATCCAGAAAAACCTCGGGGTTGAGAGACCACTCTCCTTGGCGAGAGGATCCCCTGCTCAGGGAATCCGCCTCCGTGTTCTCCACTCCCGGAATGTAGACTGCCAAAATGCAAGGAACATTGCTCTCCGCCCAGTGCAGGATCAGAGAGACTTCCCTGAGGGCACTCCTGCTGCGAGTCCCTCCTTGGTGATTGATGTAAGCTACCGCCGTTCGGTTGTCCGAACGAACCGGAACCGGTAGACCCCGTAAATGTGAGGTCAGCCGAGCTAGAACCAGTCGGATGGCTCTGAGCTCCAAGACATTGATGGGGGTGTGAGCCTCCTGGGGACCCCACACCCCGCTGAACTGATGACTTTTCCAATAACCTCCCCAGCCCGACAGGCTAGCATCCGTGGTAACCGTCTCCTAACAAGGGACCAGAAAGTATCTGCCCTTCAACAGATTGCTCGATTCCAGCCACCACCAAAAGGACTGCCGAACCCTGGGAGACATCCTGAAAGGTTGATCCAATGACTGCGGGCACCTGTCCCAATACGTCAATAGGTGAAGTTGAAGAGATCTCATGTGAAACTGTGCAAACGGTACCGCCTCGAAGGAGGATACCATCAAGCCCACCAGTTACATCCCCTGTCGGATAGAGGGACAAGGGTTGGCCAGAAGAAGGCGGATCAGGCCCTGAATCCCCTGCACCTTGGTCTGGGGCAGAAACACTCTGGCCTGAATGGTATCCAGATTCATGCCCAGAAATGAAATCACACGAGACGGGGAGAGAGAAGACTTGGTGAGGTTGATCACCCACCCGAACCTCTCCAGGGTCGACACCACCTGGTGGGTGTCCAGCTCCGCCTGACGGAGGGAAGAAGCTGAGATCAACAGGTTGTCCAGATAAGGCACAATGCGAATGCCGTGAGCTCTGAGCAGAGCCATTATTCCCGCCAAGACCTTGGTGAAGACCCTCGGCGCCGAGGTCAGACCGAAGGGAAGAGCTACAAACTGATAATGTTGATCCTCCACCGCAAACCGGAGGAATCTCTGATGTGCCTGAAAAATTGGAACATGCAGATATGCATCCTTGATGTCTATGGATGTCATAAAATCCCCTTGGCGAAAGGGAATTGATAGCCGAGCGCAGAGTCTCCATGCGGAACCTTTTGGCTCTGATAAACCTGTTGAGAACCTTGAGATCTAGAATGGAACACTCCTTTTTGGGAACCGTGAAAAGGTTGGAGTAGTAACCCCTGCCTCTCTCCGACGGAGGCACCGGGCATATAACCCCCATGTCCAGAAGGTTTTTTACTGCTAACAGGAGCCCCTGTGCAGCCTGAGGGTCTGAGGGTACCCGAGACCTTAAGAATCTTGGGGGCGGCCAGTACTCGAACTCCAGTTTGTACCCGGAGGAGACCACTTCCAAGATCCAATTGTCTGTGACCTCCCGGGCCCAGACCTGGAAGAAGAGCCGCAGCCGTCCCCCCACCCTTGCGGGTGAGGGCGCCCCTTCATTGCTGAGCCGGTTTAACGGCAAGCTTGGGCTTGGAACCCCAGGCAGTTGCAGGACGTGCCCGACCTCTGCCTCTGTTCCAGGACGAGCCCCTGACACCCGAGAAGGCCAAACCCCTAGCCGCTCTGGCCCCTCGAAAGGAAGGAGTGAACGAGCCAGCCCCCCAAAAGGGGCGGCGCTGTTTCCTCCGCTGAGGTAACTTACCTCCTTTAGCAACAGCATCCAATTTATCTCCAAACAGCCGCAAACCCAAGAAGGGAAGAGCTGTGAGCGACTTCTTGGCCCCAACGTCCGCTGTCCACTGGCGGAGCCAGACCAATCTGCGCATAGCCACCAGTAAGGCTGAAGTCCTACTACACACGACAATAGAATCTTCCATCGCAGCCATGACAAAATCCATGAACAATTCGCATCTCTTAAGGATAGCGAACTCAGCGCCAGCTGGATCAAACTGAGCGTAATTCAGCCAGTCCCTGATAAGAGACCTGGTAGCAAGTGACACCAGGGCAGATGCACTAACAGGCCGCAGGGCCGAGCCAACGTTGGCAAATGCGTGGCACGCCATCTGATCAAGGCGCTTATCCTCGCCATCCTTAAGGGAAGTGGCGTCAGGGGTGTTCAGCACAGAAGAGTTGGTCAAACCTAAAACTGGCGCGTCGACCTCGGGAGGAGAAGACCAGCGCTTAACCGCCTCCACCAGAAAAGGATACTTCTTATCCCATCCCTAAGGAACACCAGGAAGCCGACTGGGCCTCTCCCATACTCTAAGGATCAGCGCATCAAAGTGACCCTGGGTAGGGAATTCTAGACGGGGCTTGCAGGCCCCCAAAAATTCCCCCTTCTTGAGAGGGGGCGCCTCAGGCGGTTCAATATCCAACACCTCCAATAAATGTGACAAAACAGTGGCCGTATCTACGGCATACCCCAGCGCCTGCCCGACATCGGCATTCCCAGGCTGAACATAGTCAGCCTCTGTTTCCTGATTCAATTCCCCCTCCTCTAACGGGGAATAATCTGACAATTCAGCGGAATCGTCGTCAACATCCCACAAGGGCTGGGCCGACGACAAATGTCTCTTTTTAGCCTGGGCCTTCTTGCCCACCGTGCTAGCAATAATTTTCTCGATGCTGGACAACCGAGCCCAAACATCAGAGAGCGACTCCCCACTGGTACCAATGTCACTTGGGGTATGGATAAGGTGGGGAGGGGAAGGCGATGAAGCGGGAGGAGCCGACCCAGAAGGCTGGGTACCAGACTGCAGCGTTATGGCCTTTTGTGCGCATGGTATACAGACCAGCACATTCTCCCCCGTAAGGGATACCCCACACATGGCTCGGATTGTCCCAGAGGGAGCCCAAGCCCAGTATCCTGTGGAGCCTCCATATGGTGAATTTTTGTGGTCAGTCGCAAGACCGTAGGGAATTTACGCCTAAGCAACCCGTGATGCCCCTTAAAAGTCCCAGTGGGAGGATTTGAAGTGAACAATTTTACACTAGGGACCCCAGGACCAGGAGGAACCCCTTAATATGCACATATACAAGGCATCTGTAACACACAAAACAGGCAACATAAGTGCAATCCTACATAAATATGGCAATAACACATACCTAATAGTATATGTATATAAAATGTATATAACTATATCCCAGCCTGACATGCGTAACCAACACACACATGCCCGCAATCAGTGGGGGCCCCACGCTAGAGAGGGGCCCCCATACAAGCTAAGGAAGTGGCCATCCGGCCTTTACCCCACGGACCGCAGCTCAGAACCTTGCTTGAAAATGGCCCCTGAGAACTGCAGGGGGAGGGAGGGAGAGCAGGGGGAGAGCGGGCCAGCGCAGAACGCCACGCCCCCCTCCCAGCAACGCGGGTCCCCTAGAAACGAGCCACAGAATCGCGCCAAAGAAGGGGGCGGAGTATATCCCAACTGTTAGTATTAGATTTGGAGCAGGACGTACTGTATACTCATAATACCAATTCTACAGGTGAGTAATCACAGAATTGTATTTTTACAGGGATAGCTACAGTGACATCAGCGATGGCAGTGTCTCTGACAATTAGCTTAATTTAACAAAGGGTGTTGCCATAAAAGCAGGTAAGTGAAAATCCAGTTTATCTAACAAACTTATGAAGGTTTAGTGAATGGCAGAAATGTATGAAGACTGTTACAATATGATTATAAATCAACTACGTTAGTTTGGGTGTTTTAAAGGTATGGTCCAGTACGTCCTGCTCCAAATATAATACTTGCAATCGGGTTATACTCCGCCAGATGGCGCTGGACTGCAGAGACATCGGAAATAGGCTCCTCCCGGCCCCTCAAATACCCGGGGACCTCCCACAAATCCCCAGCATTGAAAAGCAGTTAACGAGAAGCTGGGAGAATTAAACAACCCAACTATAAACTATAACAATGATAACAATCACCATACAGGGCATCCAAGATAATGCAAAACCAAGGGTGGGTTGGAGCAGGACGTACTGTATACTCATAATACCAATTCTACAAGTGAGTAATTACAGAATTGTATTATTCTTAGTATACAGTACATCCTGCTCCAAATATAATACTTACAATCGGGACATCCAATAGCAGTGTCCATAAAGTAGGTTGGGATCCCCAAGAAAAAAAGACAGCAGCAGGCAGTTTAAACCACTGCCACCTGCAGAACCTTTCGGCCAAAAACAGCATCAGCTGAGGCCCTAACATCAACCTTGTAAAACTTTGAAAAGGTATGAACAGAAGACCAAGTAACGGCCTTGCAAACTTGTTCAACAGAGGCCTGGTGCTAAAAAGCCCAAGAGGCACCAATAGCACAAGTGGAATGAGCAGTAAGGCGGAAGGGAGGATTCTTCCCCTTAGCAGAGTAGGCCTGAATCACAGCCTGAGGAATTCACTTGCTGATAGTAGACTTGGCAGGAGCCAAACCCTTTCTAGGACCAGAAGGGACCATAAAAAGAGCATCAGTTTTCAGCAGTAGCCACCAGATAGTACTTCAGACACCTAACCACACCCAAAGAGTGCAAAACTCTCTCCTTAGCATTGCTAGGATTAGGGCACAAAGAAGGAAGAACAATATCCTGATTCAAATGAAAGGCAGACACGACCTTAGGCAGAAAGTCAGGTTTGAAACGAAACACCACCTTCTCCTGGTGTCTCTCATAGTAGGGGGCTGAATGGACAGCACCGCCAACTCAGACACACGCCTGACAGAAGTAATAGCCACCAGAAACACAACCTTGAGCGTAAGAATGGCCAAGGTAGCATCCTGCACAGGTTCAAAGGGAGCACCCTGCAAGGCTGACAGAACCAAGTTCAGATCCCAAACAGGCACCATAGGTTTACGTGGGGGACGCACATGAGTGACCCCCTGGATAAAAGTCCTGATCAGAGGGTGCTGAGCAAAGGACTTCTGGAAGAAAATAACCAGGGCAGAAACCTGACCCTTCAGAGTACTGAGTTGGAGCCCCATCTCCAACCCATGCTGCACACGACAGGGGAGAGACTTAGACTCACACTAGTCAAAGTAGGCACATCAAACCCTGAAATAAATGGAAGAGGAAGACTTCTTCCTAGCTTTAATCAAAGTATCCACAACCGAGGAAGACAGCCCCTTCTCCATCAAGATGGAGGTTTCAGCAGCCAAGCCGTCAAAGCCAGAGTTTGTAAATTGGGATGGCGTAGTGAGCCCTGAGTGAGCAAATCTGGCACCAAGGGCAGAGCGTACTGATCTACTGCCAGCTGTACCACGTCTGCGAACCACACTCTTCTTGGCCACCTGGGGGCCACCAAAATTGCTGGCACCCCTTCCAGAGCAATCTTGCGCAGAACCCTGCCCAGCAGGGGAATTGGAGGGAAGACATGCAGGAACTGAAAGTCCTTCCATGACATTGGACAGGGAGACAAAAGCTGGGAGCTTGTGATTGTGGCGGGACGCAAACAGATCCACATCTGGTTGGCCCCAACGGTGACACAGAGATTGAAACACCCTGCTGCATAGGGACCATTCTCCCTGGCGAGAGGTCCCCCTGCTCAGAGAGTCCGCCAGGCAATTTTCCACCCCCGGGATGTACACAGCTGAAACGCAGGGGACATTGGCCTCCGCCCAAGTCAGGATCAGAGACGCTTCCTGGAGGGTCCCTCCCTGATGATTGATGTAGGCAACTGCCGTCTGGTTGTCCGAGCGCACCTGAACAGGCAGGCCCCGAAGATGAGTAGTCAAGCGAGCCAGAACTAACCTGATCGCTCGCAGCTCCAAGACATTGATAGGTGTGTGGGCCTCCTGAGGGCCCCACCTCCCCTGGAACCGCAGGGACTTCCAGAAACCCCCCCAACCTGACAGACTGGCATCCGTGGTCACCGTCTCCCAGGAAGGGGCAAGAAAGGATCTGCCCCCCAATAGGTTCCTTGAGTCCATCCACCACAAGAGGGACCTCCTGACCAGGGGGGAGAGCACACAGACCCTGTCCAGGGACGCTGGGTCCTTGTCCCATACTGACAATAGGTGAAGTTGCAGATGCCTCAAGCGGAACTGAGCATAAGGGACTACTTCGAAGCACGCCACCATCAGGCCCACCAGCTGCATCCCCTGCCTGAAGGAGGGATGGGGACAAGCTAGGAGGGACTGAGCCTGTGCAATAAGACTGTCCACCTTCTGCTGAGGAAGGAAGATCCTTGCCTGAACTATATCCAGATTCATTCCTAGGAATGGAATTACCAAGGAAGGGGACAGTGAGGACTTGGGGTGGTTGATCACCCATCCAAATGACTCCAGAGTGGACACCACCAGCTGAGTATCCAACTCTGCCTGATGTAGAGACTGGGAAGTGATGAGGATGTCGTCCAGATAAGGAAGCACGCGGACGCCCTGACATCTGAGCAGAGACATCACGCCAGCCAGCATCTTAGTGAACACACTGGGAGCTGAAGTGAGGCCGAAGGGCAAGGCCACAAATTGGTAGTGTTGATCCATCAGAGCGAACCTGAGGAACCTTTGATGACCTGGAAACACAGGAATATGAAGGTAAGCATCTTTGATGTCCACAGAAGTCATGAAATCCCCTTGGCGCAGGGAACTGATGGCAGAGCGCAGAGTCTCCATGCGAAAGCGCCTGTCCCTGACAAACTTGTTAAGAATCTTTAAGTCCAGGATGGGCCTGACAGAACCATCCTTTTTGGGTACTGTGAATAGGTTGGAATAAAAGCCCTTGCCTTTTTCTCTTAAAGGGACCTGGCAGATGACCCCCAGCTCCAGGAGGCCTTGCACTGCTTGCACTAGCTCCTGAGCTGACACTGGGTCTTAAGGAATCCAGGATCTGATGAATCTTGAAGGGGGATCGGCAGCAAACTCCAACTTGTAACCGGAGGACACTACCTCCTGAATCCACCGGTCTGAGACATGAAGCCTCCAGACGTGAGCGAAGTGCTGCAGCCGTCCCCCCACCCGGGATGGGTGAGGGCGCCCCATCATGCCTGAGGGGGCTTGGGAGAGGATTTAGCTTTGGGACCCCAAGAGGAGCCAGGACGTCCACGTCCTCTGCCTCTACCCCAGAAATCTCCCCGGGCCCCAGGGAAAGAAATCCCCCTTCCCTGTCTTGCACCACGATAAGGGGAGGAGAAGGAACCCTGGCCCCGAAAGGGCCCGAGATTGCCGCCTGCGCTGGGGTAACCTGCCTCCCTTAGCAAACAGGTCCAGGCGGTCCCCAAACAGGCGCAGTCCTTTAAAGGGAAAACCAGTGAGGGCTTTCTTGGCAGCGTTGTCAGCAGCCCACTGGCGCAGCCAAACCGAGCGGCGTATAGCCACCACAAGGGCAGAAGTTCTGGCACACATTCTGATGGAGAGTGCATTAAACACCTCACAAGGCAAATCATCAGGGGTACTATCAAGCATATTTCTGATAAGGGTTCTAGTGGCCACAGCAGTAATGGCAGAGGCACAGACCGGGCGCAGCGCCGTCCCCGCACATGCAAAGGCGTGGGATGCCAGCTGATCAATACGCAGGTCTTCAGCATCCTGCAGGGTAGTAGAATCAGGGGAATGCATGACAGAGGTGTTAGATAGCCCTAGGATCGGGGCATCCACCTCGGGGGGGGGATGACCAACATTTAACCACCTCAGCAGGAAAGGAATACTTCCTATCCCAACTCTTTGGAACCCCGGGAAGTTTACTGGGGCGCTCCCATTCCTTGAGCACAAGGTTATGGAAATGTGCCTGCTCTGGAAATTCCAAACGTGATTTAGCTGTATGGAAAAGCTCCCCTCTTTGCCTGGGAGCCTCAACAGGGAGAGAGATAGACAGAACCTCAAAAATCTGGGTCAATAATCTGTCAGTGTCATCCGGGGCCCAGGGGTCAGAGCCAGAATCGTCATGACCCCTCGGTCTCTCATCTGATGAGCCTGAATCAGAAAAATACAATTCTGTGAAATACTCACCTGTAGAATTGGTATTATAAGTATACAGTACGTCCTGCTCCAGATAGATTACTTACACTTGGGTTATCCTACGCCAGATGGCGCTGCACTGCAGAGACATGTAAAACAGGCTCCTCCCGGCCCCTCAAATACCCGGGGACCTCCCACAAATCCCCAGCATTGAAAAGCAGTGAACAAGAAGCCGGGAGAATTTAACCACCCAAAAACTGGTAACTATAACAATGACAACAATCACCATACAGGGGATCCAGAATAATGCAAAAAAACAGGGTGGGGTGGAGCAGGACGTACTGTATACTTATAACACCAATTCTACAGTTGAGTATTTCACAGAATTGTATTATTCTTAGTATACAGTACGTCCTGCTCCAGATAGATTACTTACACTTGGGACATCCAAAAGCAGTGTCCATAAAGTAGGGTGGGATCCCCAATACGAAAAGGTAACAGCAGGCAGTTAAAACCACTGCCGCCTGTAAAACCTTGTGGCCAAAAACAGCATCAGCTGAGGCCCTAACGTCAACCTTGTAAAACTTTGAAAAGGTATGAACAGAAGACCAAGTAACGGCCTTGCAAACTTGTTCAACAGAAGCCTTGTGCTGGAAGGCCCAAGAGGCACCAATAGCACGAGTAGAATGAGCAGTAAGGCGGAAGGGAGGACTCTTCCCCTTAGCCGAATAGGCCTGAATCACAGCCTGACGAATCCATTCGCTGATAGTAGACTTGGCAGGGGCCAAACCCTTCCTAGGACCAGAAGGGACCACAAAAAGAGCATCAGTCTTCCTGAAGGACGCAGTGACTACTAGGTAATACTTCAGAGACCTGACCACATCCAAGGAGTGAAAAACCCTTTCCTTAGCATTACTGGGATTAGGGCACAAGGAAGGAAGAACAATATCCTGGTTCAAATGAAAAGCAGACACCACCTTTGGCAGGAAATCCGGCTTAAAGCGGAACACCACCTTATCCTGGTGTCTCTCAAAGTATGGGGGCTGGATAGACAGAGCCACCAGCTCAGACACACGCCTGACCGAAGAAATAGCCACCAGAAAGACAACCTTGAGGGTAAGTACAGCCAGAGCAGCATCCTGAATAGGTTCAAAGGGAGCACCCTGCAAGGCAGACAAGACCAAATTCAAATCCCAAACAGGGACCATAGGTTTCCGTGGGGGACACACATGAGTAACCCCCTGAAAGAAAGTCTTGACCAAGGAATGTTGAGCAAAGGACTTCTGAAAGAGAACAGACAGGGCAGAAACTTGACCCTTCAAAGTACTGAGTTGGAGACCAGACTCCAAGCCTTGCTGTAAGAACTCTAGAACCCTGGGAACTGAGAACACCCGACAGGGAAGAGACCTAGACTCACACCAGTCAATGTAAGCACGCCAAACCCTATAATAGATGGAAGATGAAGACTTCTTCCTAGCCTTCACCATGGTCTCAACCACGGAGGCAGACAAGCCCTTCTCCATCAAGATGGAGGTTTCAGCAGCCAGGCCGTCAAAGCCAGAGTTTGTAAATTGGGATGGCGTAGGGAGCCCTGAGTGAGCAGATCTGGCACTGCTGGCAGGACGTACTGATCTACTGCCATCTGCACCACGTCTGCGAACCACACTCTTCTTGGCCACCTGGGGGCCACCAGAATCACTGGCACCCTTTCCAGAGCAATCTTGCACAGTACCCTGCCCAGGAGGGGGAATTGAGGAAAGACATACGGGAGCCGAAATTCCTGCCATGACATGGACAGAGCATCTGTGGCCAAGGCCAGAGGATCCTGAGACAGGGAGACAAAAGCCTGGAGCTTGTGATTGTGACGGGATGCAAACAGATCCACATCCGGTAGACCCCAACGGCGACACAGGGACTGGAATACCCTGTTGCAGAGGGACCACTCTGCCTGACGAGAGGTCCCCCTGCTCAGAGAGTCTGCCAGTAGATTCTCTGTCCCCGGAATGTACACAGCCAAAATGCATTGAACTTTGGCCTCTGCCCATGTCAGAATCCGCGATACCTCCTGGAGGGCCCTCCGGCTCCGGGTCCCTCCCTGATGGTTGATGTAGGCAACCGCCGTCCTGTTGTCTGAGCGCACCTGCACAGACAGACCTCTCAGGTGATTGGTCAACTGCTCGAATACCAACCTGATTGCCTGCAGTTCCAGAATGTTGATGGGTAAGTGGGCCTCCTGAGGGCCCCACCTCCCCTGGAACCGCAGGGACTTCCAGAATCCCCCCCATCCTGACAGACTGGCATCTGTGGTGACTGTCTCCCAGGAGGGGGCCAGGAAGGATCTGCCTCCCATCAAGTTCCTGTGGTCCAGCCACCAGGAAAGACCGTCGGACCGAGGGGGGAAGCACACAGATCCCGTCCAAGGACGTTGGATCCTTGTCCCATACTGACAGAAGGTGAAGTTGAAGAGGCCTCAAATGGAACTGAGCCAAGGGCACCGCCTTGAAGCACGCCACCATCAGGCCCACCAACTGTATTCCCTGCCCGAGGGAGGGCCTGGGGCACGATAGCAGGAACCTCACCTGCGCAGTTAGAGCTTCCACCTTCTGCTGAGGAAGGAATATCCTTGACTGAATCGTATCCAGAATCATTCCCAGGAATAGGGTCACCGAGGAAGGGACAGGGAGGACATGGGGTGATTGATCAGCCAGCCGAAGGACTCCAGGGTGGACACCACCAGCTGAGTGTCCAACTCTGCCTGTTGCAGAGACCGAGAGGTGATGAGTATGTCGTCCAGGTAGGGTAGCAAATGTATGCCCCTTGACCGCACCAGAGACATCACCCCTGCCAGCACTTTGGTGAACACTCTGGGAGCTGAGGTGAGACCAAAGGGCAGGGCCACAAATTGGTAATGTTGGTCTTCCAACGCAAATCTGAGAAACCTCTGGTGTCCAGGGAACACAGGAATGTGAAGGTAAGCATCTTTGATGTCCACCGACGTCATGAGATCCCCTGGGCGCAGGGAGCCAATGGCCGAGCGCAGAGTTTCCATGCGAAAATGCTTGTTTCTGACAAATTTGTTGAGGATCTTTAAATCCAGAATGGGCCTGACTGACCCATCCTTTTTGGGGACTGTGAAAAGGTTGGAATAGAACCCCTTGCCTCTTTCTCTTAAAGGGACAATGCAAATGACCCCCATATCCAGAAGGCCTTGCACGGCCTGCATCAAGACCTGACCTGAGCTGAGTCCTGGGGGATCCTGGACTTGACGAATCTTAGGGGGGAAGGGGCGCACAGCAAACTCTATCTTGAAGACAGAGGACACTACCTCCTGAATCCACCTGTCTGAGACGTGATGCCTCCAGACGTGCGCAAAGTGCTGTAGCCGTCCCCCCACCCTGATGGGCGAGGGCGCCCCATCATGCCTGGGGAGGCTTGGGAGAGGGTTTTGGTTTAGAGCCCCAGGAGGCGCCGGGGCGTCGTCCACTCTTCCTGCGCCAGGGGTCTGTACGAGCCCCCACGAAGGACATCCCTTTGCCCTGCTTAGCACCGCGGTAGGGGAGTGAAGGGGGCCCCTGGCCCCGAAAGGGTCGAGACTGCCGCCTGCGTTGGGGTAACTTACCTCCTTTAGCAAAAAGATCTAGGCGATCTCCGAACAGGCGTAGCCCCTTAAATGCAAGCCCAGTAAGGGCCCTCTTAGCAGCATTGTCAGCAGCCCACTGGCGCAGCCAGACCGCGCAGCGTATAGCTACCGCCAAGGAGAGGTTCTGGCACACATCCTAATGGCATCATCCAAGGCAGATAGGATAAAGTTGACAAACATATCACAGTTAGACAGGGCAGTACATGTATCAGGTTGCCCTTCATCAGACCCATCAAGTACACTTCTGATCAGGGTCCTGAGCGCCACAGACGTAATGGCCGAGGCGCAAACCGGGCGCAGCGCCGCCCCCACAAACGCAAAGGCATGACACGCTAATTGGTCAATGCGCCGGTCCTCAGCGTCCCACAGCGTAGTAGTGTCGGGGGAGTGCATAATAGAGGTGTTAGACAACCCTAGAATAGGAGCATCGACCTCAGGGGGAGATGACCAGCACTTAACCATGTCAGCAGGAAAGGGATACTTTCTGTCCCAACTCTTAGGTATACTGGGAAGTCTACTGGGACGTTCCCACTCCTTAAGCACAAGGTTATTGAAATGGGTTTGCTCAGGAAATTCCAGACAAGCTTTAGCAGTATGGAAAAGCTCCCCCCTTTGCCTGGGAGCCGCAACCGGGGGAGAGAAAGACAAAACCTCAAATATTTGGAGCAGCAGTCTGTCAGTATCATCCGGGGTCCAAGGGTCAGAGCCAGAATCGTCATGACCCCTTAGTCTCTCATCAGATGACCCTGAGTCATAAAGCAGCTCCCCTTCGTCTGATGGGGCGTTGCCATACAGATGCAACAACTCCTCAGATTCCATAGGAGACGGAGTGGCATCAGGAGTTAAGTGACGCTTTTTAGCGGAGGCCTTACGCGCTAAGGTATTAGCGATCAATCTTTCAACACTGGCCAGTCTAGCAGACACATCAGGTTGAGAATCCCCGCTTGTATGTAATTCAATGGGAGTAGGACTCAAGCTTGGGGGAGTAGGTGAAGTGAGATGAGGTGCAGGCCCAGCCACCAGAGGGGCGGGTTGCAACGTTAGCGCCTGCTGTGCGCAAGGGACACAGACTAGCGCATTGTCACCGCTGATAGGTGAGACCCCACAAGCTACACACAGCCGGGCTTGTCCCGAAGGAACCCCGACCCCAATATCCTGGGATGCCTCCATATGGTGATTATTAGGCACAATATGCCAGTAGGGATTGACGCTATAAAGCAACCCTGGATGCCCCAATGACCCGCTAGGGAAGTGGGAGTACTTATACTAGGCCAACTACAATACACCGGGCCGGGAGAAGCCACTGGATTCACCGGTCTGAAAGACACAATGAGAAGAAGGGGTGTCAGAGTCATACACGGAAAATTATGAGTATTAAAGATGCCCGCGAGGGCACTTACAGACCGCGGGAGGGGGGACCGTTACACACATGCGCGCGACTGTACAGAGAAAGGCGCCAAAAGAACCTCGAAGGGCGAGTCAGAGCGTGCCGTGACGCAGGGCGCACCGAGCCAGGCCCCGCCCCCCGAAGAGCGCGAAGTTCACAGACAAGCGCCCAATGAGGACGCAGGAGTGTCTGAGGCAACGCCGCCGCCCGGCGCGGGGCATCCAATGAAGGAAAGGGCGCGCACGGCGGCGGCGTTCGCAATAGTAAAAGGCAAGTCAGCGGCGTGGTTGACACACATATACTAGTCCCAACACACATACCGACAGGCGATATACACGAATCACGGTACTCGCTCTACCACACCCCCCCTTCTTTTCCTCCCGAAGGCTACTGGGGGAATGAGGGAGGATGGCGGCCCTTTGCAAAGGGCCCACCGCTACCGGGGCAGGGGACAATAATGCGGGAGGGGCATCCCATAAGGCTCACCATCAGCCTATACCGCCTACCCATTGGTGGGGGACTGCGGTGGAGCAACGCTCCTTAAGCACACATGGTGCTGCCTACCTTCACCCGACCAGCGCAGCCCAGGCTGGGAGGCACATCACATCAAGGACGGGTGGGAATAGTCCAACAGGGCCGCAGGCTTTAATAGCCCCGCTCACCTGCGACAGAGTGATAATTTCATGTCTTCGTACTCAGCACTGCAGAGAAATCTGGGGATTTGTGGTCCTCAGGAATTTGAGGGGCCGGGAGGAGCCTGTTTTACATGTCTCTGCAGTGCAGCGCCATCTGGAGGAGGATAACCCAAGTGTAAGTAATCTATCTGGAGCAGGATGTACTGTATACTAAGAATAGAGCTCCCCTTCATCAGACGGGGTATAGCCACACAGATTCAAAAACTCCTCAGTTCCCATAGGGAAAACAGTAACATTAGGCGTCAAGTGCCGCTTCTTAGCAGGGGCCTTACGCGCTACGGACTTCGCAATCAACTGTTCAACAGTAGCCAATCTAGAAGACACATCAGGCTGAGAATCCCCACTAGTACGCAACTCAGTAGGAGTGAGGTTTAAGCTTAGGGGAGTAGGCGAAGTGAAACGAGGTGCAGCCACTGGCAGGCCAGATTGCAATGCAAGCACCTGCTCAGCACAGGGTACACAGACCCGCGCCTTGTCAGCGTCAGCATGAGGCTGCCCACACGCTACACACAGCCGGTCTTGTCCCGAAGGGACCCCGGTCACATTATCCTGGGATGCCTCCATATGGTGATTATAACGGCGCTATACGCCGATAGGGAATAACGCTATGTAGCAACCCTGGATGCCCCAATAACCCGCTAGGGAAGTGGGAGTATAATTTTTACAAGGCCTACAAGTAATATACTAAAACAGGGCCGGGAGAAGCCAAGAAGGGTTCATCCTGCCTGAAACCGGACCTTCACCATGATTTAATGAAAAGCCCAAACTCTTAAAAAACAATTCCTCAGCATCTAAAATTAATATATTTTACATGTTTAGTCACTAATTTATTATACTTTCCCCCACTGGGCTGCAACTCTGTTCGGGAATTTAGGATACGGGCGCCGCCATCTTGACTCAGAAGCATCACACTTACTGAGGAGAGGAGAGTGGGATAAGGTACAGGGGGGCGGGTTATAGCTGTGCTTTGCTCAGACAGAGCAGAGCTGGGGTCAGGGAATGGTCAGCAGTCCCAGAATGCAGAGCAGCACAGTCACTTCCTGTTTGCAGGCACTTCCTGTTTGCAGGCTGCCTGCAAAAATGGCAGCTTCCATAAGCCGCCATCTTGGATGTTTAAAGGCTTATAAAATGCAGTAGATGCAGGTAGGATGATTTTTAATGTGAGCAATCTGTATGTACAGGGTGTGGGAAACATATAAGATAGACTCTTATTTAGAGTGAAGGTCCGCTTGAAAGACATAAGCAGACAAGACCTTAAGTACATCGTAACAAAAGTGAAGGAGATAAAGCTGCCCGTGAGGGCACTTACGGACCGCGGTAGGTAGAAGTCTGTCGCGCATAGGCCAACCAAGCAGAAAAGATGGCGTCGGTATACCTCGAGGGGCGGGCCAGTAACAGCGATGACGCGGAACGCGCCAAAGACGGGCCCCCCCCTGAAGAGTGCAAAGCCAGGACGGCAAGCAGCCAATGATGGCGCACCAGCGCCTGAGGTAATGCCGCCGCCAAGAGCGGAACGAAGTCAGCGCGCGGCGGCGGCGGCGGCGGCAAATTTAAAAAGGCAGTAAAGACAAGCGTCTGACACACGAATAAAAGGCATGTGAAAAGAGAGTGTAAAACACAGAATGCATAACATACATATCTATACACATACACCCCCCCCCCTCTTTTCCCCCGAAGACTACAAGGAGGATGAGGGAGGACGGCGGCCACTTAAATTGGGCCCACCGATAGGCAGGGGCAATAGTGCGGGAGGGGCATCCCATAGAGGCTCACCATAAGCCTGCGGTGCTGCCTACCCTCACCCGACCAGCACAGCCAAGGCTGGGAGGCATAATACTAGTGGAACAGGTGGGAAAAGTCCTGCAGGACCGCAAGCTAATAGCCCCACTCACCTGCGAGTAGAGAGCCAATTTCTCGTCCTTCGCAGCCAGACTGCAGAGAAATTCTGGGGATTTGTGGGAGGTCCCCGGGTATTTGAGGGGCCGGGGGGAGCCTATTTTCGATGTCTCTGCAGTCCAGCGCCATCTGGCGGAGTATAACCCGATTGTAAGTATTATATTTGGAGCAGGACGTACTGTATACTAAGAATACTGCAAGGTGCGCATAGCCGGTATCACGCTCCCGGGACCACAATTTACCACTTGGACAACTCCAGCTCTCTTGGTAAGGACCTCAACCCCCAATCTCCGCAGCCAGCTTCACCTATAGGAGCCCCCGCTTGCCGAGACGCAGAACACGCCTGCTCGGGATCGGTTGCCCCCAGGACTTTATGGCTCAAAGGTTGAGGTCTTACGGTACAGAGTACTGGAGAGCCCGCGGCTGGAAGTGGAATCGGGTAGCCGGTATGTAAGCGTATGGTGGGAGTCCAAGGACAGGCAAGGGTCGGCAACTGGAGTGAAGATCGAGGATGGTCAAACAAGCGAGGGTCGGCAACAGGAATGGAGATCAAGGATGGTCAAACAAGCGAGGGTCGGCAACAGGAATGGAGATCAAGGATGGTCAAACAAGCGAGGGTCGGCAACAGGAATGGAGATCAAGGATGGTCAAACAAGCGAGGGTCGGCAACAGGAATGGAGATCAAGGATGGTCAAACAAGCGAGGGTCGGCAACAGGAATGGAGATCAAGGATGGTCAAACAAGCGAGGGTCGGCAACAGGAATGGAGATCAAGGATGGTCAAACAAGCGAGAGTCGGCAACAGGAGTGGAGATCAAGGATGGTCAAACAAGCGAGGGTCGGCAACAGGAATCAGGATCAATATCAGGGATTAACAATGGCTAGGGTCTAGGCGCTATCACAGGCAACAACCAACTGCGGGGAAAAGAGCTTTATAGGGACAGACATAGGAGGGAAGGTATTGTGATTAGTGCACACAGGATCATGATAATGATTGGCCAGAACAAGGAGTGCACAACAGGAGGGGGGCGTAACCCCCACTGAACCCAGGGCTCATTGGCCCTTCAGATGGAATAGAGGGCGTGCCGCCCAGCTGGGCTCATAGGCCCTTTAACTGAAAAGGGGGCGTGCCCCTTTTAATAATTTATTCACCTCCTCCGGCAGCCACGCTGAGTGCAGCGCCGCCGGAGGGCATAGAAGGAACGTGCTCGCGCACCGGCCGGCGGCCGGCGCTTGGATGGCGGGGCGACGGGGACACCGCTGGAACGCGGCACAGGTAAGCTGATCGTGACACTACCCCCCCCTTCATGAGGGGCCTCCGGACCCTCACCAGGTTTCCCCGGATTGTCACGATGGAATTTTTTAATAAGAACTTTAGCATGCACATCTTTTGCCGCAACCCAACATCTCTCCTCAGGACCGTAACCAACCCAGTCAATTAGATATTGTAAAGAATTACGGAGCTTGCGCGAGTCAAGAATTTTGTTCACTTCATATTCTGGTTCGTTATCTACTAGAATAGGCGGCGATGATGGACGCGGTACATTCTTGGCTGGTTTTAGCAGTGACACGTGAAAAGAATTTGGGATTCTCATGGTTTGCGGGAGTTGAACCTTAAAAGACACGTTGCTTAATTTCTGAATAATGGGGAAAGGGCCAATAAACTTGGGCCCTAACTTACTGGACGGTTGCCGCAGAGAAATATTTTTTGTAGAAACCCAAACAAAGTCCCCAATCTGAAGCGCGGGTTCTTGAGACCTGTGGCGATCGGCGAACCTTTTGTATCTAAGAATAGTTTCTTTCAAAGTCTGCTGGACGCGGGTCCAGATGTTCTTCCGCTCTTGGAGCCACTCTTCCAATGCCGGTAAATTGGAAGGGGACCCAGAGAGAGAGGAAGCCCTGGGATTCCTCCCAAGATTGCAGAAAAACGGAGAGACTTTGGTACTTTCACTCGGCGCATTATTGTATGCAAATTCCGCGAAGTCAATATATTCTGACCACTGTTCTTGCGCGTCGGAAATGTAACACCGCAAATACTGTTCTAGACTTTGATTGGTTCTCTCAGTCTGTCCATTGGTTTGAGGATGGTAAGCAGAAGACAAAGATATCTGAATCCCCAAGCGAGAACAGAAGTTCTTCCAAAAACGCGAAGTAAATTGCACACCCCGATCGGAAACTATATTAGATGGTATGCCATGGATACGGAAAATGTGCGAGATAAATAATCGCGAAAGCTCAGGAGCTGATGGTAGCTTAGATAAAGGAATAAAATGTGCCATCTTACTGAAACGGTCGACGACCACCCAAATCACAGTGTTCCCATGTGAGAGAGGCAAATCTACAATAAAATCCATAGAGATATGAGTCCATGGTTCTTTAGGAATCTCAAGTGGGACTAAACACCCACTAGGGGCCTTGTGAACCCCCTTACTTCGTGCACAAACAGAACATGCGTCGATAAAGGTAGTTATATCACAGCGCATAGTAGGCCACCATACAAGGCGTCGGGCTAAAATGAAAGTTTTACGATTTCCTAGATGTCCAGCAGTTTTGGCATCGTGAAACTCGCGAATTACATCGGAACGCAGATGCGGTGGTACAAACTGACATCCTAAAGGTACATCTACAGGGGACTCATTTTGAAATGGTGCCAGGGCATTCGAAAGATCAGGAAGCAAGGCCCCAATCACACATCCCACAGGCAAAATAGGTTCACCCATATCACCCCGATCCTTACAATCCCCAAACAAGCGGGACAGAGCATCCGCTTTAGAATTTTTCACTCCTGGCTTAAATGTAATTATAAAATTAAAACGCGAGAAAAATAATGCCCAACGAGCCTGACGAGAGTTCAGTCTCTTAGCTGAGCTAATGTACTCGAGGTTTTTGTGATCAGTATAGACCGTGATCGGATACAATGACCCCTCCAACCAGTGACGCCATTCATCAAAAGCCAGTTTAATCGCCAATAACTCCCTGTTTCCAACATCATAGTTCTGTTCTGCGGTACTAAATTTCCGTGAGAAGTAGGCCCAAGGATGCAAACGATCAGGATGACCAGAGTATTGCGACAACACCGCCCCCACACCCAACTCAGATGCATCTACTTCAATGGTAAAAGGTTTATTAACGTCAGGGTGAACTAAAACTGGCGCCGAAGTAAAAGCCTGTTTTAGAGTCTGGAAGGCCTCATTGACCGAAGATGACCAGTTTACAGTGAAGGCGCCCTTGCGAGTAAGGTTGGTGAGAGGAGCAACAATCTTGGAGAAACCCTTAATAAAGCGTCGATAGAAATTAGCGAAACCTAAAAAACGCTGTAATTCTTTTAAAGTCTTGGGTTGTACCCAATCCCGCACCGCCGAAACTTTCCCCGCATCCATCTCTAACCCCTGGCTAGAGATTATATAACCCAAAAAGGGAACGGTGGTGACCTCAAACATACATTTAGAAATCTTTGCATACAAGTTATTCTCTCTTAGTTTTTGAAGTACCATTTTCACATGCAGTCTATGTTCGGACAAAGACTTAGAGAAAATGAGGATATCATCCAAATAAATTACCATGAATCTGCCCAAATAGTCTCGGAAGACGTCATTAACGAAGTCTTGGAAGACCGCAGGGGCATTACAAAGGCCAAAGGGCATGACTAGATATTCGTAATGACCATCTTTAACATTGAATGCAGTTTTCCACTCATCCCCTTGTCGAATACGAATCAGGTTGTAGGCCCCCTTCAGGTCTAACTTGGAGAACACCCGAGCTCCTACTACTTGATTAAATAAATCCCCAATCAAGGGAAGGGGATACCGTTTTTTTACCGTGATCTTATTCAGGGCTCTGTAGTCTATACAAGGCCTTAAACCACCATCTTTTTTCTCCACAAAAAAGAAGCCAGCCCCCGCAGGTGATGTTGAAGGACGGATGAACCCCTTGCTTAAATTCTCGAAGATGTACTCCTTCATGGCCAGTTCTTCCGGCCGAGTGAGATTATAGACTTTCCCTCTAGGAGGGATGGTCCCGGGGAGCAGGTCAATAGGGCCTATGAGGGGGAAGGGAATCGGCAGAACGTTCGGAAAAAACATCAGCCCAATCTGCGTAAGGCTGAGGCAATCCCTGTGGCAGCATCTGAAAACTTTTGAGGGCAGTGGAAAAACAATGTGTCTTGCAGTGATTACTCCACCTCACTAAATCCCCAGTCTGCCAGTCTAAAATGGGGTTGTGGAGTTTTAACCAGGGATATCCCAGTACTACCGGGGTTTCAGGACAGTCAAAAACCAAGAACTCGATATATTCAGAGTGAGAAGAGCCAACAATTAAATTGAGAGGTGGGGTCTTGGTACTAACCGGACCTCCCTGGATGGCCTTCCCATTTATGGCTAGAACCTGTAGAGATTTTCCAAGGGGTACCAGCGGAATCCCCAGGACGGAGATCATGCTCCGGTCCAGGAAATTACCTGCAGCTCCACTGTCGATAAAGGCGGATACTGCCCGTTTGGAGGGACCCCAAGAAAGCTCTATGGGGATTAACATTTTATTCAAGTGAGAGTAATTAACGGACTCACCTAGATCAGTACTCCCCTCCTGATCTAGGCGAGGAAGTTTCCCGCCGGGTATCCCTTGTTAGGACAGGACCTAGCAAAATGTCCCGGATTCCCACAATATAAGCAGAGACCCATGGAGCGTCTACGCTGCTTCTCGTCCTGGGTAAGACGAGCTCTACCGATCTGCATGGGTTCTTCCAGTGAGGAAGAAGGTGTGTTTGCCCCAGGGGAAGGGAGTGGGTTGGGGGACTGAGATGGCTTAAAGGACGAGGAAGTCCTAACCCTTTCCCTGGCTCTTTCCCTAAGACGCCGATCTATTTTGATGGAGACCTGCATTAGCTGGTCTAGATCTGCTGGTGTAGGGAAATTGACCAAAGCGTCCTTGATACCCTCTGATAGACCCATACGGAACTGGCTACACAGGGCTGGGTCATTCCATCTGGAGTCTACTGCCCACCGCCGGAATTCAGAACTGTAATCTTCGGCAGTATTCCGACCTTGCTTCAAGGCCCGAAGCCTATTTTCGGCTGTGGACTGCTGGTCTGGGTCGGCATATAACACACCCATAGCCTGAAAAAAGGAAGTAACGGAGTGCAGGGCAGCATCATCTGGAGGCAGGCTAAAGGCCCATGATTGGGGATCTCCTTATAAAAGGGAGATAACTAACCCCACCCGTTGGGTCTCGGTGCCCGAGGACCCAGGTCTCAATCTGAAGTACAGCTCGCAGGAGTTTTTAAAATTGGAGAATCTGGCTCGGTCTCCAAAAAATTTCTCCGGTAACGGGACCTTCGGCTCCGACACGTGAGGTGGTACAGCGGATGCAGGAATCTGCCTGGTTTCTTGATTGGCCACTCTCTGGGCAAGTTGATTTATAGCTGTGGCCATAGCCTGTACTTGCTGTACCAGGTCATCCATGAAGGCCTGTGATAAAATCACGCTCCCGGAACCACAATTTACCACTTGGACAACTCCAGCTCTCTTGGTTAGGACCTCAACCCCCAATCTCCGCAGCCAGCTTCACCTATAGGAGCCCCCGCTTGCCGAGACGCAGAACACGCCTGCTCGGGATCGGTTGCCCCCAGGACTTTATGGCTCAAAGGTTGAGGTCTTACGGTACAGAGTACTGGAGAGCCCGCGGCTGGAAGTGGAATCGGGTAGCCGGTATGTGAGCGTATGGTGGGAGTCCAAGGACAGGCAAGGGTCGGCAACTGGAGTGAAGATCGAGGATGGTCAAACAAGTGAGGGTCGGCAACAGGAATGGAGATCAAGGATGGTCAAACAAGCGAGGGTCGGCAACAGGAATGGAGATCAAGGATGGTCAAACAAGCGAGGGTCGGCAACAGGAATGGAGATCAAGGATGGTCAAACAAGCGAGGGTCGGCAACAGGAATGGAGATCAAGGATGGTCAAACAAGCGAGAGTCGGCAACAGGAGTGGAGATCAAGGATGGTCAAACAAGCGAGGGTCGGCAACAGGAATCAGGATCAATATCAGGGATTAACAATGGCTAGGGTCTAGGCGCTATCACAGGCAACAACCAACTGCGGGGAAAAGAGCTTTATAGGGACAGACATAGGAGGGAAGGTATTGTGATTGGTGCACACAGGATCATGATAATGATTGGCCAGAACAAGGAGTGCACAACAGGAGGGGGGCGTAACCCCCACTGAACCCAGGGCTCATTGGCCCTTCAGATGGAATAGAGGGCATGCCGCCCAGCTGGGCTCATAGGCCCTTTAACTGAAAAGGGGGCGTGCCCCTTTTAATAATTTATTCACCTCCTCCGGCGGCCACGCTGAGTGCAGCGCCGCTGGAGGGCATAGAAGGAACGTGCGCGAGCACGTGTGCTGATGCCGGACATGCCGGCAGGAGGAGAAGGAGGGGGCGCGCCCGCAGCCGCGCGAGCTGCCGCCCGGCGCCTGGATGGCGGGGCGACGGGGACACCGCTGGAACGCGGCACAGGTAAGCTGATCGTGACAGCCGGGCAGGAAAGGGTGTCTACCTATACATATGTGATATCTCTGTAACTGGGGGAAATGAGGCTTTTACACACAATGGGGCTTTTTACACAAAATGGGGCTTTTACACACAATACAATTTTATTGGAAAACTTACTTTTTTATGACAAAAAACTGTACAAATTGCAGCATTGTATACAGATTATTCCACTGTACCATTGAGGTGGAGGAAATCCAGCATGCCTAATGTGTTTAGTCAAGGACAGTTTGCCCCATCTGCAGTGGGATAGGATGTCCTTTGAGGATTGTCACAGGTTGATCCACAGCCTTCTCAGAGACTACGCCATGGTGGACAATGCTATGAGTAGGTGGCTAGGTGGTCAGACAGGTAGGTGGGCAAGTGGGTGGGTGCACAGATGGATGGTTAGACACATAGGTAAGGGGCAGATGGATTGGTGGCTGGCTGAGACAGAGAGGCAGGTAGGTGGGTGGCCAGAAGGCAGTTAGGTGGGTGGGCAGGTAGGTAGGCAGGCATGCATGCAGGTAGGCAGGCGGAAGTGTAGGTGGGCATGCAGATGGGTGGGTAGGAGGGAAAAGGGGTGGTTTGGGTGAGCATGCAGACGGGTAGGTGAGCATGCAGGCAGGCAGGTGGGTGGATGGGCATGATAGTAGATGTGTGGGTAGGTGAGCATGCAGGCAGGCTGGTGGGTAATTGAGCATACAGGCAGGTGAATGGTTACGGAGGCATATATATATATATATATATATATATATTAGAAAAAATCCAAGGTATAAGCTTTCTTTGGCTGACATGACTTTGTCCTTGCTTCTAGGTAACCTCTGTATAATGAATAATTATTACTTATTAATTATATCTGTAATCTATAAGATGTGTTGGTCCACTTTAAGTCTTGCAACTTTGATTATTATCCAGTCATTAAGCTGGAAGACCTGATGAAGGGTTTGGTTAATAATTAGCTTCTTTGTAAAGATGTGTGACTCAGCAATAGCTGCTGTTCAGTCCCTTCAAAAAGAATAGTCTTGATATAACAAAGGGTGCCAAGGACCTACCAAAGGTGTGTGAGAAGGAGTTCCCATAGGAAAGGTGATGCTATGTTAGTGGGTGAATGAAGGAGCTACACTACCTGTGTCGAGACATAGTGTTTTCCCACAAACCCCTTGTCTGTCTACCCTGCTCCTGTGGCTGATGAATCTCAGAGACAATGGTTGTTTCTGCGGTGAGGTAATATGTATCCCACCAACTGTTAAACTATTTATTACTGTGTGGTGAAGTTTTTTTGTATTTTTATGTATTTATATTACCTTTTCTAGTTTTCTTTTCTGTTAATAAGTATATTATTTTTATATCTTCTTTATAATAGAAGAACATTCCTTATTGTTATGCTCTGATCTCTTTAAAACAATATAACACACCTGCATTTATATCAGTGGCCCTGCCTTGAGCATTTATTAGAAACATTTTTGGTATTTGGGTATGTTTTGGCCATTAACAAAACAGCATGCAGGCAGGTGGGTTTGTAGATGAGCATGGCGGCAGGTAGGTAGGTAAGTGGGCATGCAGACAGGTGGATAGGTAAGTAGGGACACGGTCAGGTGGGAGGGTAGGTAGGTGGGACGGGCAGGCAGGTGGGTAGGTATACAGGCAGGCATGAGGGCTGGCAGGCAGGTGGGCATGCAGGCAGGTGTTGGGGTAGAGTAACAGCAGCATCTCAGATGAGGAGGATTACCATCATCTTGAACGGGTGGACAGCGGAAAACAGCTCAGCCGGGCGGACAACATATCCCTGAGGCGGATGGCGGCTGCCATCTTGGTGGGACGGAGAGGGGCGGTGACTACCACCTTGGTGGGGCGGGATGAGCGGGGAGCGTTATGGATGATAAGCGGACGTGCAGTGTTCCTTCCATGCTGCCCTGATTCATTCTCTGCTGCCGATCCAGCTCCAGCTGCTGCTCCCTGTCTGGTCTTGCCCATCATTGGCCGGTCAAGAAGTGGTGGCTGGAGCTGTGGCGGTTGATCAAAGTAGGGGGACAGGAAATTTGCTGCAGCGTGGGGGTGCCTAACGATCCCCCCTAGCCCCCCCCCGCACCCCCCCAACACACTAGTCCCTGCAAGGACTCAGGAACCCCCCTCTTTCTACCCTGTACCTATCACAGGGCAGACAGTTTACACACTGTTTCTGCCAATGTGCTAGGTACAGGGTTGTCACTCAGGGGGCTAAACCTCACTCCCCTTACAGCTAACTTTTCTCTGGCCTTGTGCGGACATGGACCAAATTCTGAAACACGTGTCCACAAATGGAGTGGATGGCTGTAATTCAACTATACCAAAAGCATCACACACCCTAGATATAAAGAGTAGACTTAGACTACTACAAATGATCGTGGGAGAAATTCTGTTCTGATCTGTGGTAGAAAGAAAGCTCTCCCTGCTCGGTTTCATTGGCGTAGTTTGTTCTCCAAAATTCCCTTATTAGTTTTCATTATTTTTTGGGCTATGCTCCAAGAAGCAACATACAGAGAACATTTAAAAATGTTATGGTAAGTGCATCTGTGAACAAATTCTTACTAGCAAACACATTGCAAAGTGATGTTGATAACACATAAATACTTACTCAGCAGGGAACCAGTGGCTGTAAAGACGGTCTTTCTTTTTCCCAGTCGCATAGTTCCTCCCATGTCCCCTGGGTTGTGTTCAGGCATGTCAATAACCTTTAAGACAGAAATTGTGAATTTAGTGTATTTGTAGTATAAACTCACTTTCCCAGTAAAATATTTTACACAGATGGACACAGTTTTGCATGTACAGTAGGTTGAAGCTCCAAATATTAGAAGACTGGACTCTAGAAAAGCTATTACCTACTCTTCAGTTGTAGACAGAAGTGTCAAAAAGGAGACGGCCAGAGGAACAACCCCCCTCCCCCAAGTCCTAGTTGAAAACAGAAGAATTATTTTAGGGGCCACACAGTAGCTATACTGTACATTTGTATAGCATAGCTACTGTTTGGCCCCTATAAAAAGATTCTTCATTTTCAGCTAGAAGACCTAGATACTTTGTTATCCACCTTCCACCAAAGTGTTGATGGTCATACCAGGCCCTTCTTGGCCAACCCAGGAAAGTCAGGATAGTCCCACATAAATACACATGTAATGGCAGGTGAGGCATCAGCATTACTTAGGAATCTCTTTCCAACGCTCCATCTGTTTGCGGCCTGACATTAACTTTGTCAATAGTAGCATAAAAGCAAAGGGTACGCTTTAAAATTAGAGCTTGTTAATCTAGTTTGACTTTCTGCCTGCTTAACCCTTTTGTTGCCAAGCATGTAACACCTACGTGCTGGCTTGGGCCTTAAGTGCCAAGCCCGTAGGTGTTACGTGCTCGACTTTCCCCGCTGCTAGTTTAAAAAATAAAAATGAAAAATACTCACCTGACCCCTCGTTGGATCCGGCCGGGTCTCCTCTTTAATTTGGTGCCATCTGATCCCCCAGGAGAGCCCCCGGAATAGGCCGTCCCCCCCCCCAGCCTCTTTGGTGGCGAGGAGAGGGCAGAAAATGCCCTCTCCCCCCACTTCCTGGATCGCGACAGCTAGGGGGGCGGGGGGGGGCAGGTGACATCATTGTGATGTCACCAGCAGCCGGCATCTTAACTCCAGCACCTGAGACTATCCCCTCGATTCAAAGAGCAAAAGTTAATTGATTTCGGATCGAGAATCGTAAGTTTGGGTGGGTGTTAGTCATTTTTTCCTGTTTTTTTGGCCATTTCCGACTCGCACGAGCCTACGTACGAATGCGTATATGCTCTTACGATCATCGGAAGTTCGTTCCTAAATTTTAGGATCAAAACGTAAAACTTAGGATCAAATCCTAAAACTTAGGATCAAAACGTAAAACTTAGGATAATCGGATGTGTTTAGGTGTGATTCAGAGAACAGTTTTCAAACCTCTAAATACGTTTTAAAAGAAAGCCATTGCCGACACCTTTTAGCAGTCGGATTGCTGTTCTTGAACAGGTTTTTTGGCTATGTGGAGGAGTCTGCGCGTCTTGAGCTCCAATGAACTGCATGTATCAGCATGGCCGAGGCCATAAATTGTATGGCAATGCATACCTGATTCATGTATGCCTTATAAAAGCATTTTAATGTGGACCTTAATTAGTCCTTTGCATGTAAACCTTTATTTTGCAATATATTTGCGTTAATTAAAGAAACTTATGTCCTTTGTTATTTATTTTTAAATTGATGTACTAGAATAATATTTTTAGATTGCATTTATTGGTGTAGTTGTTTACCTTTGCTTTGTTTAATTATTTAAGCACATCTTTGGTCAGATGCATCACACTTACTGAGGAGAGGAGAGCGGGATAAAGTGCAGGATGTGGGTTACTGCTGTATTTTGCACAGACACAGCAGAGCTGGGGGCACGGAAAGGTCTGAAATCAAAGAATGCAGAGCAACACACGGCCCTTTCTGTTTGCAGGCTTCCGGAGAATACCTGAGCCACCATCTTGGCTGTTTCTAGGCTCATAACATGCTGAAGTTGCTGGGTGTTTTTTAATTTTTGAGAGCAAATCTGTATGTAGAGGGTGTGGGTAACCACACCCAAAATTTTAAGTTGTACCATTTGAAGCCAAAATATTAAAATTAAATCCACAAGTAAAAAATGCAAGTTAACTAAAAATTAAACAAAGTAAGATTTACTTATGCAAATGCATTCATTAATGGTTGGTTACTACAAAATGAATGAAATAAAGAAAAATAAAAGACCAAATATTTAGAATGCACTTTAATGAGGTAAGTTTGTAGTGCGCAGCCACAAGATCAGAAGGATTTACGTCCAGACAAAAAAGGAAAAAGGGCAAAACCAATGTTGCAACCTGAGAAATGAAACAGAAAATTCAGGATGGAAACTGACATAGGTCTGATTCGCGAACTGCCATACGAACGGACGTAAATTTTAGGATAGAAACGTATTAGCTTATAGAATCACTCGCAAGTTCATACGAGCGCACGAGCGTTCGGGAAAAATAGGATGATCGGCACCAAAATCAAAGCTGTTACATGTTTCTTTGAATCGACCCCTATGAATCAGTCTGCTCGGTGCTTGGAGCAGAGAGCAGAGGAGAAGGAGAGGGCTGTGATCGACCCCCCCTCCCCCTCCCCAGGCTCTCTCTTCCAAACAGCGAGCAGACTGTCAGCGGAGATCGCTGGGGGACACAGGATCGGAGGTGAGTAAAGTTAAAAAAAAATAATAAAGATCATTTTTTTTTATTTAGTTGTCTGTGTTTTTTTTTTTTCAACATTTAACCCCTTGTGAACTGGTAAGGGGTCCATGACCCAGTTCACAAGGCTGGGGGTGGTGGCAAGTCACCTGCCCTAGCGGGTGACTTGCCATTAACCCCCGGCACCCCCATTACCTGCCTCCCCAAAGCCCAGGGGGGGGCAGAAGAGCCCGGGCCCACATAGGCTATGTGGGCTCGTAGGCTGCAGGGTGGGGGGGGGGCACAAAAGCTGGCCCCCCTCACTCTGTGCCTACAAGCCCCCATAGCAGGTCCCGGGCTGGTTACTTTGGGTAAGGGGGACCCCACGTCATTTATTTTTTATTTTTAAGGGTTTTTAACCCTTAAAAATCCCCCCAAAAATGGGGTCCCCCCCCGGGAGGGGGCACCCTATATCATTTTTTTTTAATTAACCCTTTGTGTTCTGTCATCCAGCAGCTATAAAAGGCTTCCAGCAGATGAGCAGAAGCCAGTGATCGCCGAGGGACACAGTGCTCCAGGATGGATGGGAGGTAAGTATTAAAAAAAATAAAATACATAATAATAAAATAATTTATTCTCTTTGTGTGTGTCTGTGTTTTTTTTTTACATTTAACCCCTTGTGAACTGGTAAGGGGTCCATGACCCCTATACCAGTTCACAAGGCTGGGGGAGGTGGCAAGTCACCTGTGACTAGTGGGTGACTTGCCATTAACCCCTGGCACCCCCATTACCTGCCTCCCCAAAGCCCAGGGGGGGCAGAAGAGCCTGGGCCCACGGGCTTGTAGCCTGCAGGGCCAGGGGCCACAAAAGCTGGCCCCTGTTTCTACAAGCCCTGCATAGCTGGTCCCGGGCTGGTTACTTTGGGTAAGGGGGACCCCATGTCAATTTTTATTTTTAAGGGGTTTTAACCCTTAAACCCCCCCCCCCCCCCCCCCCCGGGAGGGGGGACCCTATGTCATTTTTTTTTCTCGATTTAACCCTTTGGAGTGTGGATGGTAGTTGTATTTTATTTGTAAATGTTATAAAATGTTATAAAGTACTTGTTTCAGTTAGGGGGGTCTCCTGGGCAGGAACGGGGGGCTACTGATAAATATGTGGTACCGTTCTAATCAGTAGAAATGGGGCATTCACATGCAATATGCTTTTCCTTAATAAAATACATTTTTTATTTAAAATAAAGGAGTCAATTTTCTAAAAAAATGTTTTTATTTATTTATTTTTTTTACTTAATAATATTGTAAAAAACAAAATACAATTTACAAACAAGACATTTCATGTTAAAGCCTAAACTCTGCTGCAAAAAAATATAAATATAATTTTCCTGAAAATTACAGCTAAAATGGCGCAAAACATGGCGCAAAATGGGGAAAAATGACCTGTCAACAGAGGGTGACAAAATCTCAAGTAGGCTGGCAATTAAAAGGGTTAATAGTACCTCTGCATGTTGGGTATTGTTCTGTTCGGGGGACCCTGCGCTTTCAGACTTAGCTTGTTTTTTCTGGTTTGCATATTTATATTTTAGGAAAAGGTGTTTTTTATTCAGCTTTTTTATACATTTTTTAGGGAAACCCTGCGCAACCAAAGAATTCTTTGAGGGATTAATTCCAGAAAGATGAGCCCACTACAACAAGCTGGGTACGCTTAGAAATCTTAACATGTGTACTTTCAGGGAATATATGGTTTATGGGGGATATTCCAAATGTAAAGGGTTGTTTTGGTTGAAAAATCGCAAGGTGCGCACTTTGTATGCAGAGCTGAAATTTTCAAGTAAAATTACCGTTACGCACATGCTTTACTTTGAGGTGTCTGGCAACTCTTCCCTTGACAGAACCTATGCATGTTGGGTGTTGTTCTGTTCGGGGAATGTTTCTTTTTCAGATTAAACTTGTTTTTTCTTGTTTGTATATAGTTTTTTTAGGAAAATGTGGCTTTGATTCTGCTTTTTTATCCTTTTTTTTGGGAAACTCTTTGCAACCAAAGAATACATTGAGGAATTACTTCCAGAAAACTATGGGCACATCAACATGCCTGGTACACCTAGAAAGCTTGAGGTGTACTTCCAGAGAATATATAGTTTGTTGGGGGTATTTCAAATGTAAAGGGTTGTTTTTCTGGTAAAACTGCAAGGTGTTCATATTGCATTGCATAGTTGTATTTTATCTGAAAAATACCATTTTGTGAGTACTCACCTGAAAAATGGATATTGTTGGTGTGCCACACACCCCGCTTCACTTCTTAAATATTCATCACTTCATGGGTTAATCCACCGCAGGTGACGTAGTGCAGAGAGGAAGTCTTGTAACGAGCCCCCTTCCGGCCTATATACACCTGGTACCTCCCTTCAATCACCAGTATATTCAAAAAGCAGTAATACAAGGTACCAGTATTCCACCAGTAACCTCCAAAATCAATTTTGATATAAATAAAAAAGGGCTTCACCATATAAATGCTTCGGTAATACCGAAAAGGGCGGGTGTGAAGCGTGGTGTGTGGCACACCAACAATATCCATTTTTCAGGTGAGTACTCACAAAATGGTATTATTCTTGGTGTGCCACACACCCCGCTTCACTTCTTAAATATTCATCACTTCATGGAACATCCAAAAGCAGTGTCCACAAGGGAAGGGCATCTCAAGGCCAGGTGAAGCATAACTTAAATGACTGCAGTCTGCAGAACTTTGCGGCCAAAAACAGCATCCGCTGAGGCCCGCACATCAACTTTGTAAAACTTAGAAAAAAGTGTGAACAGAAGACCAGGTGGCGGCCTTACAAACCTGTTCAACAGAAGCTTGGTGCTGAAAAGCCCAAGACGCCCCAACAGCGCGAGTGGAATGAGCAGTAATACGAAAAGGGGGAACTCTTCCCTTAGCAGAATAGGCCGCAGTAACGGCCTGACGTATCCACTTGCTAATGGCAGATTTGGCTGGTGCCAAACCCTTCTTAGGCCCATGGGGCACAACAAAAAAGGAATCCGTCCTACGGAAAGGAGACGTGATAATCAAGTAGTACTTAACACAGCGTACTACATCCAAACAATGCAAAACCCTCTCTTTGTCATTCTTAGGATTAGGACACAAGGAGGGAAGAACAATATCTTGGTTCAAATGAAAAGCAGAAACAACCTTAGGAAGAAAGTCTGGCTTGAATCGAAAGACCACTTTATCCTGATGCCTCTCGAAGTAGGGCGCCTGGATAGTTAAGGCCGCCAATTCTGAGACACGCCGGACATAAGTGATCGCTACCAAGAAGACAATCTTCTGAGTCAGGGTAGACAAAGCAATATCTTGCAAAGGCTCAAAAGGAGGAGCCTGAAGAGCCGAAAGAACCAAATTCAAATCCCAAACAGGGAGTAATGGTTTCCTGGGAGGCCGCACATGCGTAACCCCCTGGAAAAAAGTTTTAACTAAAGGTTTAAGCGCAACACGCTTCTGAAAAAAGACAGATAAGGCAGAGACCTGCCCTTTCAACGTACTTAGCTGGAGACCAGAGTCCAGCCCTGATTGTAAAAACTCCAGAATCCTGGGGACCGAAAGGACCCTACAAGGAAAAGATCTTATCTCACACCAAGTGATATAGGCTTTCCAAGTCCTATAGTAGGTGACGGAAGAAGACTTCTTCCGGGCACTGATCAGAGTCTTAATGACTGAATCAGAAAGACCCTCCTCCTTCAGGATGGAGGTTTCAGCCGCCAGGCCATCAAACCCAGCGCTGGTAAATTGAGGTAACACAATTGACCCTGAGTGAGCAGATCGGGCCGAAGAGGCAGAATGAACTGGTCCACTGCCAGCCAAACGATGTCTGCGAACCTTATTCGTTTTGGCCACTTTGGGGCCATGAGAACGGCGTACACCCTTTCCAGAGCCAACTTCTGAAGAACTCTGCCCAGCAAGGGCCACGGAGGAAACAGGTATAGAAATCCCAGAGCCAGAGGATCCCGGGAGAGAGACACGAAGCTCGGGAGCCTGAGATAGAGATGAGGGGCCCACAGGTCCACCTCCGGAGTCTCCCATTGGAGACACAATAAGAGAACCACCCGAGGATGGAGAGCTTATTCTTCCAGACGGGGAGAGCACTTGCTCAACCGGTCCGCTACCTGTTCCATCACCTCTGGAATGTAAACCGCCGAGAGACAGGGAACATGGAACACTGGCCATGTCTGGATCAGGGACATTTCTCTGATGGGTAAGTGGGGCCTCCACTGCCCCTGAAGCCGCAGCTCCTTCCAGAATCTGTCCCATCCCGACAGACCGGTGTCCGTGGTGACACCTCTCCAAGGGAGGGTCAGGAAAGACCTGCCCTATACAAGATTGGTCGAGACCAATCACCACAGGAGGAACTGCCGTACACGGGAGGACAATTGGAAGGACTGATCCAACAACAGAGGTTGCTGGACCCAACACGCTAGCAGAAATAGCCGAAGTGTTCTTGTGCGAATTTGGGCAAAAGAAAGACACACGGTGTCTTGATGAGAGTTCAGGCCGGGATGAACCGACCCCTGAATGGACCGCGAGGGAGGGTGAGACCGAATTCCAGGTTGTGACCTGTCGACACTACCTCCTGGTTCCATCTGCCTAGAACCACATGGTTCCAATAGTAGAAGTGTCGCAATAGTCCCCCCACCCGCACGGGTGAGGGCAGCCCCTCATTGCTGAGTGGGTTTATCAGCAGGCTTGGGCTTGGTGCCCCAGGACTGAGTGGGCCGGCCACGGCCGCTCCCCCGAGTCCAACCTGCGCCACTGGTAGCGGGAAAGGACGTACCTTTTCCCGCTCCGAACCTTTGAAAGGAAGGCCTACCGGAACTTGTCCCCCTGAAGGGACCACGAGGCCTTTTGCGTTGTGGCATCTTACCATCTTTTGCGACTGAATCAATTTTCTCCCCAAACAGACGCAACCCCAAAAAGGGGAGGGCTGTGAGTACCTGTTTGGAAGCCGTGTCTGCTGACCACTGACGCAGCCATACTGACCTGCGAATAGCCACCACTCATAGTCAGCGCATCGTCCTGAGCGGCCAGGACATAAGCCACAAAAGATTCACACTGCTTAAGTGCAGTGAACTGTTTGCAAGCGGGATCAAGATCCTCATATAGCCCCTGAATTAGGGACTTAATTGCCAATAGAAGAAGGGCTGAAGCACATACCGGGCGCAATGCTGACCCGGAATAGATAAAACCATGTCGAGCGTATTGGTCAATCCTGCGATCTTCCCCATCTTTGGGGACAGTGGTCTCAGCAGATTGTACCATAGCCGAGCTGGAGAGTCCTAGTACAGGGGTATCGACGTCCGGAGGGACAGACCACAGCCTCACCAATTCTGGTGGAAAAGGATAACGCTTTTCCCAACTGGAAGGAATTCCAGATAACCGTGTGGGATGTTCCCATTCCTTAAAGTGGACCAACACCCACGGGTGATCGGCCCGGGAATCTATAAGATTCCCGGGCCGATCACCCCCCACCCCGCGGGACATCCGAGATCGGGATGTCCCGCGGGGTGAAACCCCCCCCAAACACCCCAACTCACCTACCTTATCTTCGGCGGCGGCCGGCCGCCGCCGCCTCCCTCGCGCCCCTGTAGGCGTGCGCGCCTCCGCGCCGGCCGTCTGCGAATGGCCGGCGCGGGGGCGTGCACGTTCAAAGTGACGCGAGGGAGGCGGCGGCGGCCGCCGCCGCTTGGACTTTCAAGATCTTCGCTTGTACGTCGGCGCTGGGAGCGGGGAGAGGTGAGTTGTTCGGGGGGTTCGGGGGGGTTTCACACAGCGGGGCACCCCGATCGGGGGTGCCCCACCGAAGTGGACCAAGACCCAGGATAGTCAAAATCCTGGGTGTTGGTCCACTTTAAGAACCACCCTCTCAAAGTGGTGCTGTCTGGGAAAAACCAAACTCGGCTGAGGCTCTTTAAATAACTGACCCTTTGGCGGGGCGGCCGCCTCAGGTGTATCTAAACTCAAAATATTAAACATTTGAGCCAGAATGGAGGGGGTGTCAAAAACAACCCCCTCTGACCAATCGCCGATCTCATCAGGCACATGCTGACCTGTCGGCTCATCTGACTCCGACGGGAGTTCATCCTCGTCAGGGGATCCATCGGACCATTCCACAGGTTCACAAAACTGGTCCTGTGGAGCCGAAGGTACCGGAGTCAGGTGCCTTCGTTTTGTAGCGGTTTTAAACGCTGCTTTAACGGGCATCATTTTCCGGGGGCAGGGCTGTGCTGCTGCCTCGGAATGCGAATCCCCACTTTTGACAGTGTCATGCGGGGTCCGGAATAGGGATGGAGAGGTAGGAGATGATGAAGGATGCGATGGCACCGCAGCCGAAGCAACGGACTGGCGCGCAATAGTCTGTTTTGCACAAGGGATGCAAATAAAGATATTGTCATCACCCACTTACCGATTCCCCGTTCCAGCGGGGTCACGGGTCCTCAGCCGCCCGCTCCCGCTGCGCAGCCACCTGTCCGGCGGCCGCGGCGGGCGGCGGTCTCTGTCTCGGCTGGCGCGCACGCGCCTGCCTCCTCAGCTGACGGCCCCAGCGTCAGCTCTCGTGCTCGCGCGCGTGCGCGAGCACGTTTTGTTTATACCCCCCGGCGGCGCTGCTCTCAGCGCGGCCGCCGGAGGAAAATTAAGTAATCATTAAAGGCCCAGCTGCACCAGTGGGAGTGCCCCACTGGGACTGGGCCAATCAGCTGCCCCTGCGTTCTGGGATGCACGCCCTGTGTTACCAATCCCTGTGAGGTTTCTAGTTGCACCAATCATCAGCCGCTCTTCCCTGGCCCAATCATACCTGTTTCCTATATAACCCCTCTTCAGCCAGTTGGTCATTGCCTGTTATAGCGCCTAGACCCTAGTATTTGCTTATCCCTGAGATTGATCCTGATTCCTGTTGCCGACCCTTGCTTGCCTTGACCATCCTCGATCTCCACTCCTGTTGCCGACCCTCGCTTGTTTGACCATCCTCGATCTCCACTCCAGTTGCCGACCCTCGCTTGTGTGACCATCCTCGATCTCCACTCCTGTTGCCAACCCTTGCTTGCCTTTGACCATCCTTGATCTCCACTCCCGTTGCCGAACCTTGCCTGTCTGTTGGACTTCCACCTTACGCTCGCATACCGGCTACCCGATTCCTCTTCCAGCCGCGGGCTCTCCAGTTCTCTGTACCGTAAGACCTCATCCTTTGAGCCAAAAAGTCCTGGGGGCAACCGATCCCGAGCAGGCGTGTTCTGCGTCTCGGCAAGCGGGGGCTCCTATAGGTGAAGCTGGCTGCGGAGATTGGGGGTTGAGGTCCTTACTAAGAGAGCTGGAGTTGTCCAAGTGGTAATCGTGGTTCCGGGAGCGTGACAGTATAACAGGCCCACTTATTAATATGGAAGACCTGGTACAGCAAGTTCAGGCGATGGCCACCGCTATCAACCAACTTGCCCAGAGAGTGGCCAATCAAGAAACCCGCCAGATTTCAACACCCGCTGTACCACCTCATATTCCTGAACCTAAGGTTCCTTTACCTGAAAAGTTCTCTGGAGACCGGACCAGTTACTCGAACTTCAAGAATTCTTGTGAACTTTATTTTAGGCCTTTATTTTCTGGCACTGAAACCCAACGGGTGGGTTTAATTATTTCTCTGTTGCAAGGAGATCCCCAGTCATGGGCTTTCAGCTTGCTTCCTGAAGATCCTGCCTTACACTCCATTACCTCCTTTTTCTCAGCTATGGGAGTGCTGTATGCGGATCCTGATCGTCAGTCCACGGCTGAAAACAGGCTTCGGGCCCTGAAGCAGGGTCGGAATTCCGCCGAGGACTACAGCGCCGAATTCCGGCGCTGGGCGGTGGAATCTACTTGGAATGATCCAGCCCTATGTAGCCAATTCCGTATGGGGCTCTCTGAGAATATTAAAGATGCCTTGGTCAATTTCCCCACTCCAAAAGATTTGGATCAACTTATGCAGGTCTCCATCAGGATCGATAGACGTCTTAGGGAGAGAGCCAGGGAAAGGGTTAGGGTTACCACTCCCTTTAGACCTTCACAAACTCCCAACCCTTCAACCCCTGGTGGGGTAAACACCTCCTCCTCCTCTCAAGAGGAGCCAATGCAGGTTGGCAGAGCCCGTCTTTCTCAGGATGAGAAACAACGGAGACGGTCTTTGGGTCTTTGCCTCTATTGTGGGTCCCCGGGTCATTTTGCCAGGTCCTGTCCGAATAAGGGGTATCCGGCGGGAAACTTTCTCGCCTAGATCAGGAAGAGGGTACTGATCTAGGTGGGTTGAAGCCTCACTCTCATCATGATAAAATGTTAATCCCTACGGAGCTTTTCTGGGGTCTTTCCAAACAGGCAGTATCTGCTTTTGTTGATAGTGGAGCTGCAGGTAACTTCCTGGATCGGAGCATAATCTCCATCCTAGGGGTTCCACTGGTACCCCTTGAAAAGTCTCTTCAGGTTTTGGCCATAAATGGGAAGGCTATCCTGGGAGGGCCGGTCAGTCACAGGACCCCTCCTCTCAGATTGGTGGCCGGCTCATCTCATACTGAACATATAGAATTCCTGGTGTTTGATTGTCCGGAAACACCAGTAGTTTTGGGATACCCATGGCTAAAACTCCATAACCCCGTATTTAATTGGCAGTCGGGTGATCTGGTTAAGTGGAGTAATTTCTGTAGATCACATTGCTTCTCCACTATCCTTAGGAGTGTGCAGATTTCGCCCCAAGAACTGCCTCTGCCTTATATAGATTGGGCAGATGTCTTTTCTGAGCGGTCCGCTGATAATCTACCCCCACACAGACCCTATGACTGTCCCATCGACCTACTTCCTGGAACTATTCCTCCTAGGGGCAAGATCTATAATCTGAATCGAGCTGAAGAGCAGGCTATGAAGGAATATATTTCTGAAAATCTGAGCAAAGGCTTTATCCGCCCATCAACATCACCGGCGGGTGCCGGCTTCTTTTTTGTTGAGAAGAAGGATGGAGGTTTGAGGCCTTGCATAGATTATAGAGCCTTGAATAAGATCACCGTTAAAAATCGTTATCCTCTTCCCTTAATAGGTGATTTATTTAATCAGGTAGTGGGGGCTCGAATTTTTTCTAAACTAGATCTAAAGGGGGCCTACAACCTGATCCGTATTCGGCAAGGGGATGAATGGAAAACGGCGTTCAATGTTAAAGATGGGCATTATGAATATTTAGTGATGCCTTTTGGCCTTTGTAATGCTCCTGCGGTCTTTCAAGACTTTGTTAATGACGTGTTTCGTGACTTTTTGGGTAACTTCGTTGTGGTTTATTTGGATGACATCCTCATTTACTCTAAGAACCTTTCCGAACACAGGCAACATGTAAGACTGGTCCTTCAGAAATTAAGAGAGAATAATTTATACGCTAAAATCTCTAAGTGTATGTTTGAAGTCGCCTCCGTTCCCTTCTTGGGATATATTATTTCTAGTCAGGGGTTGGAGATGGATGGGGGAAAAGTTTCGGCAGTACGGGATTGGGTACAACCCAAATCCTTAAAAGAATTACAACGCTTTTTAGGATTTGCTAATTTCTATCGACGTTTTATCAAGGGTTTTTCTAGTATCGTTGCGCCTCTCACCAATCTCACCCGCAAAGCCGCGTTCACTGTTAACTGGTCACCATCAGCTATTGAAGCCTTTCGTGTCCTAAAACAGGCTTTTACTTCGGCGCCAGTTTTAGTGCACCCCGACGTCAACAAACCTTTTGTTATAGAAGTAGATGCGTCTGAATTAGGTGTTGGAGCTGTTTTATCGCAATTCTCTGGATCTCCTGAACGTATGCATCCATGTGCCTATTTTTCCCGGAAATTTAATACCGCAGAACAAAATTATGATGTCGGCAATAGGGAACTATTAGCTATTAAACTGGCATTTGATGAATGGCGTCATTGGTTGGAGGGTTCCTTACATCCTATCACTGTATATACCGATCACAAAAATCTCGAGTATATAGGCGCCGCCAAGAGGTTAAATTCTCGACAGGCCCGTTGGGCATTGTTTTTTTCGTGTTTCAATTTTATTATTACCTTTAAGCCGGGCGTGAAAAATACTAAGGCCGATGCTCTGTCGCGCATGTTTGGTGAGTGTAAGGATCGGGGGGATACTGGTGAGCCTATCTTACCTGCAGGTTGTGTAGTCGGGGCCTTGCTCCCTGATCTCTCTAATGTTTTGGCACCGTTCCAAGATGAATCACCTGTAAACGCACCTATGGGATGTCAATTTGTACCGCCGCATTTGCGTTCTGATGTTATTCGCGAATTCCACGACGCAAAGACTGCTGGGCATCTGGGAGTTCGTAAGACTTTTATTTTAGCTCGGCGCCACGTATGGTGGCCTTCTATGAAACGTGATATCACTACCTTTATCAACGCATGTTCCGTCTGTGCACGAAGTAAAGGGGTACACAAGGCCCCTAGTGGTTATCTTATTCCCCTTGAGATCCCTAAAGAACCTTGGTCTCACATTTCGATGGACTTTATTGTTGATTTGCCTCTTTCACATGGGAACACTGTGATTTGGGTGGTCGTCGATAGATTCAGTAAGATGGCTCACTTCGTTGCTTTACCCAAGCTACCCTCGGCTCCTGAGCTTTCGCGTTTATTCGTCTCGCATATTTTTCGGCTCCATGGTATTCCAGTAAATATTGTTTCTGATCGGGGTGTGCAGTTTATATCACAATTTTGGAAAAAATGTTGTTCACGTTTGGGGATTCAGGTTTCTTTATCCTCCGCATATCATCCCCAGTCTAATGGGCAGACTGAAAGAACAAATCAAAGCTTAGAACAATATTTAAGATGTTACATCTCTGACGCTCAGGAGCAGTGGTCGGAATTTATTGATTTTGCCGAATTTGCGTATAATAATGCGCCGAGTGACAGTACTAAAATATCCCCTTTCTTTTGTAATTACGGAAAGAATCCTAGGGCTTCTTCTATTTCTGCAACACCTTCTGATTTTCCGGTGTTAGAAGAGTGGCTTCAGAAACGCAAGGATATTTGGGCACGCGTCCAGAAAAATTTAGAAACTATGCGCACTAAATATAAGAAATTTGCTGATCATCGTAGGTCTCAGGAACCTATCCTTCAGTGTGGGGACCTTGTCTGGGTTTCCACGAAGAACATTGCTCTCCGGCAGCCTTCTTATAAATTGGGTCCTAAATTTATTGGTCCTTATCCCATTATCAGGAAACTTAATAATGTGACCTTCAAAGTTCAGCTCCCTCCTACTATGAGAATTTCCAACTCGTTTCATGTATCTCTGTTGAAACCTGCTAAAAACTCTTCTCCTGCTGGTCCTCCTCCTGTTTTAGTGGATAATGTGCAAGAATATGAAGTGAACAAGATTTTGGATTCGCGTAGGGTTCGTAATACGTTACAATATTTAATTGATTGGGTTGGTTACGGTCCTGAGGAAAGGTGCTGGGTTTCTTCTTGTGATGTCCATGCCAGGGCTCTTGTGCGGAAGTTTCACCGTGACAATCCGGGGAAACCGGGTGAGGGTCCGGAGGCCCCTCGTGAGGGGGGGGGTAATGTCATCACCCACTTACCGATTCCCCGTTCCAGCGGGGTCACGGGTCCTCAGCCGCCCGCTCCCGCTGCGCAGCCACCTGTCCGGCGGCCGCGGCGGGCGGCGGTCTCTGTCTCGGCTGGCGCGCACGCGCCTGCCTCCTCAGCTGACGGCCCCAGCGTCAGCTCTCGTGCTCGCGCGCGTGCGCGAGCACGTTTTGTTTATACCCTCCGGCGGCGCTGCTCTCAGCGCGGCCGCCGGAGGAAAATTAAGTAATCATTAAAGGCCCAGCTGCACCAGTGGGAGTGCCCCACTGGGACTGGGCCAATCAGCTGCCCCTGCGTTCTGGGCTGCACGCCCTGTGTTACCAATCCCTGTGAGGTTTCTAGTTGCACCAATCATCAGCCGCTCTTCCCTGGCCCAATCATACCTGTTTCCTATATAACCCCTCTTCAGCCAGTTGGTCATTGCCTGTTATAGCGCCTAGACCCTAGTATTTGCTTATCCCTGAGATTGATCCTGATTCCTGTTGCCGACCCTTGCTTGCCTTGACCATCCTCGATCTCCACTCCTGTTGCCGACCCTCGCTTGTTTGACCATCCTCGATCTCCACTCCAGTTGCCGACCCTCGCTTGTGTGACCATCCTCGATCTCCACTCCTGTTGCCAACCCTTGCTTGCCTTTGACCATCCTTGATCTCCCCTCCCGTTGCCGAACCTTGCCTGTCTGTTGGACTTCCACCTTACGCTCGCATACCGGCTACCCGATTCCTCTTCCAGCCGCGGGCTCTCCAGTTCTCTGTACCGTAAGACCTCATCCTTTGAGCCAAAAAGTCCTGGGGGCAACCGATCCCGAGCAGGCGTGTTCTGCGTCTCGGCAAGCGGGGGCTCCTATAGGTGAAGCTGGCTGCGGAGATTGGGGGTTGAGGTCCTTACTAAGAGAGCTGGAGTTGTCCAAGTGGTAATCGTGGTTCCGGGAGCGTGACAGATATCATCAGCTGGGAGTGGAACCCCACAACCTACGCACCCCCCAAACGGAACAGCAGAACCGTTTCCGGAATCTACGGAAGCCTCCATATGGTGATTTATGGTATTCGCAATAATGGGACTTTTAAGGCATAAGCCGACCCGGGATGCCCCCTTTATTTTAGTAATGTCCCGGAAGGGAGGATTTATACAATTTTTTTTTTTTTTTTTTTTTTAAGTTTAGGTCCCCTTTAATAGAAACTATATATATATACTTATATATAGTCTATGTACATAAACATTCAAATCAATCCCAATAATTAGCCAGGCACATAGAGCCGGAGGGCTAGCATAAGCAGGGATCCCAGGATCTGCAAGGCAAGAAAACAACCATAAGATCCTTCACATGTGTATAACATATAAGTATGGCACCAAGTGCCCTTAAATGACGCCCCCTTGATAATAGTGATTTCTCACTGTATTATTAAACAATATCTCCCATTTAACGGCCCCAACGGGAGGGGCCGCTTACCTGTACCGCAATCAGCCGGTAAGCCTGCAGCCAGCAGCCATGAGCCGGGAGAAGACAAAGTGCGGCCGTGCGCCCACGTGCCTTCCTGTTTTGAAGGAAGCTGGGACGCTGGGCGTCAGCGGGCCCGCCCCCCCCCCCCCCTACGCTGATCAGCTGGAACACTTTACAGCTGATCACAGCACGCGCGTCCAGGCAGCGGAGGGGGGAGGGTAAAAACCGCATGTGCTGACAAAGCTCAATGAATGCCAGGCGAGGAGAGGGGAGAGGGGGGAGGGGGCCACAAGCAACCAACTGCCAGAGAGGTGGCCAGCCCATACCCAGCGCAAGCTGCCCTAAAGCAGACCCAAAATATACACATGCTACAGTGAATGTATAAACATGACATATATGTTAACATGCAGTGATACAGTGAAACACACATACTAAAGCACACCCTCACCACCCCCCCAACGGGAGAGAAAGGGGCTACGGGGACCCCCTGCTCAGGGAGTCTGCCTCCTGATTTTCCACCCCGGGGATGTAAACCACTGAGACGCAGGGAACATTCTCCTCTGCCCAAGTCAGAATCTGGGTCACCTCCTTGAGGGCTCGCTTGCTCAGAGTCCCGCCCTGGTGATTGATGTAGGTGACAGCCGGTTGATTGTCCGAGCGAACTTGTACCGCACAGCCCCTAAGCTGGAGAGTCAACTGAAGAAGCACCAACCGGATCGCTCTCAGCTCCAGGAGATTTATGGGCAAATGGTTCTCCTGCGGACCCCACGGACCCTGGAACTTCTGCGTCTGCCAGACGCCCCTCCCCCCAGCCGGTCAGACTGGCATACGTTCCTGGGGTCCAGCCACCACAAGAGGGACCGTCTGGCCAGGGGGGACAGAGAAAATTCCTGCTTCAGCAACTCCTGCATCTGATCCCAGCCAGTCAGCAGGTTCTATTGAAGAGGTCTCATGTGGAACTGAGCGAAGGGCACTGCCTCGAAGCAAGATACCATCAGGCCCACCAGCTTCATCCCCAGACGGATCGAGGGTCGTTGACAAGACAGCAAGGCTTGCACCTGTGTCTAAAGCCCCACCACCTTCTGCTGTGGTAGGAACACCTTGACCTGAGAGGTGTCTAGCATCATGCCCAGGAAGGACCGCACCGTTGAGGGAGTGATCGAAGACTTGGGGTAGTTGATTTCCCAACCGAACTCCTCGAGAGTGGATAACACCGTCCGCGTGTCGCTCTTGGCCTGCTAAAAGGACTGAGCCACAATCAGTAAATCATCCAGATAAGGCAGCACACGAACGCCCTGATTCCTCAGAATAGCTACGATGCCCGCCAGCACCTTGGTGAAGACTGAGGGGCTGAGGATATCCCGAATGGCAGAGCCACAAATTTATAATGCTGGTCCTCCAGAGCAAATCTCAGGAACCTCTGGTGTCCCTGGAATATCGGGACATGCAAATAGGCATCCCTGATGTCCACCGTGATCATGAAATCGCCGCCCCGAAGATAACTCACTGCTGACCGTAAGGTTTCCATGCGGAAATGCCAGACTTTTACAAACCTGTTGAGGCCCTTCAGGTCCAAGATAGGTCTTAACGATCCATCCTTCTTGGGAACCGTGAACAGGTTGGAGTAAAACCCCTGACACTGCTCCTGAAGAGGTACAGGGCAAATCACACCTAGCCGCAGGAGGTGCTGTACGGCTATTCTCAGGCCCTGTGCCGTCACAGGATTCTGGGACATGCGAGACTGAAGAAACCTTCGGGCGGCCTGACTGCCAGCTCTATTTTGTAACTGGAGGACACCACCTCCTGAATCCACTGAACCGAGATGCGCTGCCTCCAGACGTTAGCAAATAGCAGAAGTCGCCCCCCCACCCGGATGGGTGAGGGCGCCTCATCATGCATGAGGAGCCTCGGCGGGGGGCTTGGACTTGGATCCCCAAGAGGGATTGGGTCGGCAGCGGGACCTACCTCGTCCCCAGGAATCTCTGCGGCCACCTGAAAAGGAAGCGCCTCTTCCTCCACGAAAGGAGCGATAGGCAGAGGGACCCGAAAGGGCCTCGCAGGCTTCCGTCACTGAGGGAGTCTCCCATCCTTAACCAGGAGGTCCAGGCGCTCCCCGAATAACCTGTGTTCCATGAAGGGAATACTAGTGAGCGACTTCTTGGCCGTGGCATCAGCTGACCATTGCTGCAGCCAGAGAGAGCGACGGAGCGCAACAAGCAGGGCCGAAACCCTGGCGCCGAGACGGACACCATCGTCCATAGCAGAGACAACAAAGGCAATAAAATCTACGCAAGCTTTGAGGTCTTTATACTTCTCGCCCACTTGCGAGACTTAGCAATATCTACAAGGCGTCTCACCTTCTTTCTGATGACTAAGGAGACAATAGCAGCGGCACACACCGGGCAAAACCAAGCACCAGCAAAGGTGAATGCATGACAAGCAAGTTGATCCATACGCCTGTCAGCTGGATCGCACAAGGAAGCAGTATCGGGTGACGGTAGTGTTGGATAACCCTGATATGGGGGAATCCACATCGGGGTGACGGGACCAGAGGTGGACCAGCTCCTCCAGGAAGGGATACCGCCTGTCCAGGCCCTTAGGTACCGAAGGTAGTTTGTTAGGCCTTTCCCACTCCTTGAAAACCATATTGGAAAAATGGGCCTGCTCAGGGAAGACAAGCCTCTGTCTCTCAGGCCGAAATAAATCACCCTGCTTCCTCTTAGCCGCTTTAGGAGGGACAATATGCAACGTCTCAAACACAGAAGTCAGCAACTTCTCTGTATTGTCAGGGAGCCACATATCCTCGCCCGAGGAAGAGCCAGGCTCGCTGTCATAGCCGGCCGAATGATCCAGAGAAGAAAAGGAATCCTTAAACAACTCGACTTCCTCCATGGAGCCCAGACCTCCAAAAAGATCATCATCATCATCATCAGCAAAATCCGAGTAACCGGACTCGATGTGCCGCTTCTTTTGATTAGCAGACAAATCTTATGCAGGTTACAAGGCACTAACGGCCCAAACCGCTATATCCCTCCTATTTAATCCCTCTTTATAAAAAGGGCGGGGGGAGAGGGAGGAGGTGGGGGGGCGAGACCGGGAGGAACCACAACCCACAGCTATAAGGGCCCGACCTGAAAGACACAAGCATAACGGGCCATAAGCACATGAAGTATGCAGCAAAAAATGAATAAGGGACTCACGACACCGACAGAGATCAACGAGGGGTCCCAGCAGCAGCAAGACAGCAGGCAGGAGAAGAAAGATGGTGCCCACAGCAGAAGCACACGTTCCTCGAGGGGTGGGCCGCACCCGCAGTGACGCGAAAAGTGTCATAGTGCGGCCCTGCCCCCCCGACGGCGCGAAGCCAGCAGCCACCTCCCGTCTCCTCAGAGGGCCAGAAGATGGCCGGACAGAGCCAGCGGCCGCCGGATCCCTTCCGTCGCTGAGGGGCAGCCGACGACACCCCCCCCTCACAGCGTGGACAAAATGGAGGGGAAGGGAGAGGAAGAGGCAGGGAGGTAAGTATGATGCAGTAAAAAACAAAAGTAAAACAGTAAAGTAAGAATACACACAGACAACACAGAATAAAGCTTGTGGGAAAACTGGGCAAGTTGGTTCCTCCCCCCCCCCCCCCATAGGCTCACCATTAGCCTATGGTCGGCTACCCTTTAGGGAGGGTCTGTGGCCCAGAGCCTAGCTCTGTCAACGCCTGACCTCGGCGTTCACCTCCCGATCAGCCAAGGCTGGGAGGCAGAATTGGGTCCACGTGAACAGTGGGAATAAGGGTGCAGCGGCTGACGGGCTAGGAGGCCCCGCTCAGCTGCAGTATCCAGGAGAGAGTATCCAAGACGATCCTTAGCAGCAAACTGCAAGATGAACTCACCCTGCTCCCTGATAAATCACCCTGCTTCCTCTTAGCCGCTTTAGGAGGGACAATATGCAACGTCTCAAACACAGAAGTCAGCAACTTCTCTGTATTGTCAGGGAGCCACATATCCTCGCCCGAGGAAGAGCCAGGCTCGCTGTCATAGCCGGCCGAATGATCCAGAGAAGAAAAGGAATCCTTAAACAACTCGACTTCCTCCATGGAGCCCAGACCTCCAAAAAGATCATCATCATCATCATCAGCAAAATCCGAGTAACCGGACTCGATGTGCCGCTTCTTTTGATTAGCAGACAAATCTTATGCAGGTTACAAGGCACTAACGGCCCAAACCGCTATATCCCTCCTATTTAATCCCTCTTTATAAAAAGGGCGGGGGGAGAGGGAGGAGGTGGGGGGGCGAGACCGGGAGGAACCACAACCCACAGCTATAAGGGCCCGACCTGAAAGACACAAGCATAACGGGCCATAAGCACATGAAGTATGCAGCAAAAAATGAATAAGGGACTCACGACACCGACAGAGATCAACGAGGGGTCCCAGCAGCAGCAAGACAGCAGGCAGGAGAAGAAAGATGGTGCCCACAGCAGAAGCACACGTTCCTCGAGGGGTGGGCCGCACCCGCAGTGACGCGAAAAGTGTCATAGTGCGGCCCTGCCCCCCCGACGGCGCGAAGCCAGCAGCCACCTCCCGTCTCCTCAGAGGGCCAGAAGATGGCCGGACAGAGCCAGCGGCCGCCGGATCCCTTCCGTCGCTGAGGGGCAGCCGACGACACCCCCCCCTCACAGCGTGGACAAAATGGAGGGGAAGGGAGAGGAAGAGGCAGGGAGGTAAGTATGATGCAGTAAAAAACAAAAGTAAAACAGTAAAGTAAGAATACACACAGACAACACAGAATAAAGCTTGTGGGAAAACTGGGCAAGTTGGTTCCTCCCCCCCCCCCCCCCATAGGCTCACCATTAGCCTATGGTCGGCTACCCTTTAGGGAGGGTCTGTGGCCCAGAGCCTAGCTCTGTCAACGCCTGACCTCGGCGTTCACCTCCCGATCAGCCAAGGCTGGGAGGCAGAATTGGGTCCACGTGAACAGTGGGAATAAGGGTGCAGCGGCTGACGGGCTAGGAGGCCCCGCTCAGCTGCAGTATCCAGGAGAGAGTATCCAAGACGATCCTTAGCAGCAAACTGCAAGATGAACTCTGGAGATTCTTGTGAGACACCTGGTTTTGTGGGGGGCCGGGAGGAGTTACAGCTTTGGATCTTGCAGTCTACTGCGCCACCTGGTGGCGTAATACCCACCTGTAATTACTTATGGGACGACCTGGACTGGATATAGTGAAAAGTTGTTGCCCCTACAACCTAGTTTCTTGCATCCTTTTAGCCTACTCACTGCAAATGAAAATGTAAGGGTTGATGGGAGGAGCAAAAATCAACTACTATTGAGGCCAGTAATATCACTATCATCTGCTTTATTGCATAAAGAAGGTATTGTCATTGGCAATCTTGGTTGGCAAGTTGTGACAAGGTCTAATTAGTGTCCCCTAAGGGTAGCCAAAAACAGATTGCTCCCGATTAATAAAAAAAAAAATTATTTTAATAAAGAATACACTATCATCAGCTTAATCATACACAAAATATGATTAAAATCAATCTGGGGATTGCATTTAAGCACATTTATCTACAGCAAAATGTATCAATGTTGCAGAATGTATCCACTGTCAGTGTGAACACTATATAAATATACAAATGTACACATATACAAATTTCAGCATTCACACCATAAGACACCCTAACATTTCCCCCACTTATGGTGAGAAGAGGGGCGTACAATAGAGGGGTGGCTGGCACTGGATGCAGGTAAAATTTCCAAAAACGTATTGAATCCAGATCAAAATCATACAAGCAGGAAATCCATAAAAACAATGAGCAACCAAGTCCCTCCCCCCACCGGCTGTAATGCTTTTTAGGTTGATAGGCCCAGGTCTACCCACCGTCCTGCGTGGACTAAACCCCAGGAGTTGGCGGTTTCCAGTTCTGAGGATGGCATACTTCAGGTTTATCCACTGGGTGGAGCGGTAACTATACAACCTTTTCATTTACAGAAGAGACAATCTTCACAGAGTCTTTTCAATCCCACAGTGCGATGCATACATCACGCTACAATGTAAGCTACCTGAATTCCAATAATTGGCTCAATAGAATCAGTTAAGATAAATAAATTGCTATTTGGCTATAACAATGTAACACAGTGGACTTCTCAGCAGGGAGCTGGCAGACTTTTCAGACTGACTAATCTTTTTGTTATAGCCCCAAGATTTTACCTCCCATCTCAATTTATGGCTCCCTGAACTATGTCGCCTCTGTATATACTGTACAACACCCATTGCATGTTCTCCAATGCTATTATATCTCTCTAAAACTGGCCACGCGGTAGCAGAGAGAAATCAAAGGCGTGAAGAGCTGTAGTGAGTCCAGTAATTCCAAGGAAGGGAAGGAAGTTGTGAGGAGAGACAGGCTTTGATTTTATGGTGTAGATGGTTTTAAATGTATTTATAAAACTAAAATTACTTTCTCATGCTTCTGAGAAAACAACTATCAACAAAGTAACAGTCATATTCAGACTACAAAAGGAAAAGAGATCTGTACAATATACAGTTATCTTCTTTTTCTTGAGTTTTTTGTTGTTCGAATCTACTACAACCTCCCATTTGTGCCACATCCTAATCTCTGCAAGGATAAAACATGACTCCAGCAGTGTAAATGGCAGATGTCCCAGATCAGAGGTGTATATCATTCTGCTTGAACTGAGCCAGCGTGCTGCGTTACTTTCATGACTCGCCTGTCAATTAAAACTATGATTTCTATTCTGCTGGGGAAGATTTGCTAGCAACAGGATTTATAACTCATATTAAAATGTGCTTTGCTTGTCACAGGGCAAACCAGACATAAAACATAGGAGCTCCCTTTCATGTGTAGCTGAGCACCTTCACTGAACACCATTCACTATTATCCATTGCTGCAATCATTGAAAAACACAATGGCCTTGATTCACTAAAGGTAGAAAAAAAAAATTAACGCTTGGAAAATAAATTCGCATGCGAGAATTTTTCAAACCTAGGAGTGATTCACAAAGGCAGTTGAATTAAATTCGTGTGTGCGAATTTGCGGGCAAATTTCTTTCGTGCGCAGTTGAAAAATACAACTCTGTGAAGTACTCACCTGTAGAGTTGATATTATATGCACACAGCATGTCCTGCTCCAGTAATAGTAATAACATGTGGGTAATCCTCCGCCTCCGGCGCCGTGCACTGCAGACATGTAGAAAACAAGCTCCTCCCGGCCCTACATATACCGAGGGACCTCCCACAAATCCCCAGCATTGAAAAGCAGTGAGAAAGAGAGGCCAGGAGAAACAACCACCCAAAACTGGCAATAATATCAAAGATAACAATCACCAAACAGGGGATCCAGAACAAGGTGAAAACAGGGTGGGGTGGAGCAGGACGTGCTGTATGCATATAATATCAACTCTACAGGTGAGTACTTCACAGAGTTGTATTATTCTAAGCATACAGCACGTCCTGCTCCAGTAATAGTAATAACATGTGGGACATCCAATAGCAGTGTCCATAAAGAAGGGTGGGATCCCCAACAGAAGGCAACAGCAAGCAGTTTAAACTACTGCCGCCTGCAAAACCTTGCGGCCAAACATAGCGTCAGCTGAGGCCCTAACATCAACCTTGTAAAACTTTGTAAAGGTATGAACGGAAGACCAAGTAGCGGCCTTGCAAACTTGTTCCACAGAGGCCTGGTGCTGAAAAGCCCAAGAAGCCCCAACAGCTCTAGTAGAGTGAGCAGTAAGACGAAAGGGGGGAGTCTTCCCCTTAGTAGTATAGGCTTGAACCACAGCCTGACGGATCCATTTACTGATGGTAGACTTGGCGGGAGCCAAGCCCTTCCTAGGCCCATGAGGCACAACGAAGAGATCATCCGTCTTCCTAAAGGCCTGAGTGGTAACCAGGTAAGACTTGACACACCTAACCACATCCAAGGAATGCAAAACCCTTTCCTTAGGGTTACTAGGATTAGGGCACAAGGAAGGAAGTACAATATCTTGATTCAAATGAAATGCAGATACAACCTTAGGTAGGAAGTCTGGCTTGAAGCGAAACACCACCTTATCCCGGTGTCTCTCAAAGTAGGGAGGCTGAATCGACAAGGCAGCCAACTCAGACACACGTCTAACCGAAGTGATAGCTACTAGGAAGACAACCTTGAGCGTGAGCACCGCGAGAGCGGCTTCATGAATGGGCTCAAAAGGAGCCTCCTGCAGGGCCGACAACACCAAGTTCAGATCCCAAACAGGAACCATAGGTTTCCGAGGAGGACGCACATGAGTGACCCCCTGAAAGAAGGTCTTGATAAGAGGGTGCTGGGCAAAGGACTTCTGAAAGAAGATAGACAGGGCCGAAACCTGGCCCTTCAAGGTACTAAGCTTAAGACCTAAGTCTAGACCAAGAATTCCCGGCAGGGAAGAGACCTGGATTCACACCAGTCAACGTAAGAACGCCATACATAATAGATAGCAGCAGAAGTCTTCTTCCTGGCTTGCACCATAGTGGCCACAACAGATGCAGACAAACCTTTTTCCCTTAAGATGGAGGTTTCAATAGCCAAGCCGTCAAAGCCAGAGTTAGTAAATTGGGGTGGCGTAGCGACCCTTGAGTCAGAAGATCTGGCAACCTTGGCAGATCGTACTGATCTACTGCCATTTGAACCACGTCTGCGAACCACACTCTTCTTGGACACCTTGGGGCCACCAGAATCGCGGATACCCCTTCCAGGGCGATCTTGCGCAGCACTCTGCCCAGAAGGGGAATTGGTGGAAACACATACAGGAGCCGAAACTCCTTCCAAGACATTGACAGGGCATCCGAAGCCAGAGCCAGAGGATCCTGAGACAGGGATGCAAAGCTCGGTAGCTTGTGATTGTGACGTGACGTAAAGAGATCCACGTCTGGCACACGCCAACGGTGACACAGGGACTGAAAAACCCTGTCGCAGAGAGACCATTCCCCCTGACGGGACGATCCCCTGCTCAGAGCATCTGCTAGCAGATTCTCCGCCCCCGGAATGTAGACAGCCGAGATGCATTGGACATTGGTCTCTGCCCATGTTAGAATCAGAGACACCTCCTGGAGAGCACCCTTGCTCCGGGTTTCTCCCTGATGATTGATGTAGGCTACCGCCGTCCTGTTGTCTGAGCGTACCTGAACCGCCAGACCTTTCAGGTGCTGGGTCAATCGTTCCAGCACCAATCTGACCGCCCTGAGTTCCAGGACATTGATAGGAAGATGGGCCTCCTGAGGGCCCCACCTCCCCTGGAAGCGCAGGGAATTCCAGAATCCCCCCCAGCCCGAAAGACTGGCATCCGTTGTGACCGTCTCCCAAGAGGGAGCCAGGAAGGATCTGCCCCTTGTCAAGTTCCTGTGGTCCAACCACCACGCAAGGGATTGTCTGACCGAGGGGGGAATCACCCAGCTGTCGTCCAAGGACACTGGGTCCTTGTTCCAGACTGACAGAAGGTGAAGGATTCTCAAATGAAACTGGGCAAAGGGCACCGCCTTGAAGCTTGCCACCATCGAGCCCACCAACTGCATTCCCTGCCGGATGGAGGGATGAGGGTTCGAGAGCAGGGACCTCGCCTGTGTTGTCAGAGCTTCCACCTTCTGCGGAGGAAGGAATATCCTTGACTGAACCGAGTCCAGAATCATCCCCAGAAACGGGGTCACTGAGGAGGGGGACAGAGAGGACTTTGGGTAATTGATCACCCAGCCGAAGGACTCCAGGGTGGACACCACCAACCGAGTGTCCAGCTCTGCCTGCCGCAGAGACCGAGAGGTGATGAGTATATCGTCCAGGTAGGGCAACACGCGTATGCCCTTTAGTCTTAAAAGAGACATCACCCCTGCCAGCACCTTGGTGAACACCCTGGGAGCCGACGTAAGGCCGAATGGCAGGGCCATGAACTGATAATGCTGATCCAACAGCGCAAATCTGAGAAACCTTTGGTGCCCTGGGAACACCGGAACATGCAGGTAAGCGTCCTTGATGTCCACAGACGTCATGAAGTCCCCTGGACGCAGCGAGGCAATGGCCGAGCGTTTCCATACGAAAATGCCTGTTTCTGACAAATCTGTTTAGGATTTTCAAATCCAGAATGGGTCTGAATGACCCGTCCTTTTTGGGCACCGTGAACAGGTTGGAATAAAACCCCATGCCCCTGTCTCTTAAGGGGACCTCGCAGATGACCCCGAGCTCCAGAAGGTCCTGCACAGCCAGCATCAAGACTCGAGCTGAGGCAGGATCCTGTGGGATCCGAGACCCAACGAACCTGGTAGGGGGCAGTACAGCAAATTCTATCCTGTAACCGGAGGACACTACCTCCTGAATCCACAGGTCTGGGACAAGGCGTCTCCAGACATGCTCGAAGTGCTGTAGACGTCCCCCCACCCTGACGGGCGAGGGTGCCCCTTCATGCTTGGGGGTCTTGGGGGGGCTTTGGGCTTGGGCCCCCAGGAGGAACCAGGAGGGCGTCCTCTGTTCTTGTTCCAGGACTCTGCGCGAGACCCAGCGAAGGACACCCCTCTACCCTGCTTGGCCCCACGGTAGGGGGTCGAATGGGAGCTTGGGCCATGAAAGGGCCGAATCGGACGCTTGCGCTGGGGCAACTTGCCACCCTTGGCAAAGATATCTAACCTTTCTCCAAACAGGCGCAGCCCTTTAAATGGAAGCCCCGTAAGGGCCTTCTTGGCGACGGTGTCAGCAGCCCACTGGCGTAACCAGATTGCACGGTGTATGGCTACCATCAGAGCAGAGGATCTAGCGCTCAGCTTAATAGCATCGTCCGATGCAGATAGGATACAATTCACAAAGGTCTCACAGGTGGCCAGAGCGTTGGCGGCCTCAGTGGGCAAGTTATCCGCCCCTCCCAGGGCAGTCTTAACCACCGTTGTGAGCGCCACCGCCGTGATGGCTAAGGCGCAAACCGGGCGGAGCGACGCTCCCCCAAATGCAAAGGCATGACATGCCAATTGATCAACTCGCCGATCCTCTAAATCCCGCAGCGTAGTAGTGTCAGGGGAGTGCATAATAGAGGTGTTGGACAGACTCAGAATCGGGGCATCGACCTCGGGCAGCGATGTCCAACACTTAACCAGATCGGCCGGAAATGGATACTTCTTATCCACAGCTTTAGGAATCCCCTGGAGTTTGCTGGGATGTTCCCATTCTTTCAGCACTAGGTTATTAAAGTGAGTTTGTTCGGGAAACTCCAACCGCACCCTAGCGGTATGAAACAGATCACCCCTTTGCCGAGGAGCCGCGGGAGGGGGAGAGAGGGATAGCACATCAAAGATCTGGGACAGCAGTCTATCAATGTCGTCCTGGGACCAATGATCAGAACCAGACTCCTCCTGACTCCTGGACTCGTCATCGTAGGACCCTGAGTCAGAGAGCAGTTCCCCTTCCTCTGATGGGGAATGTGCATAGGAAAGCAGTAAATCATCAGATTCTACAGGGAGAATAGTAGATTCAGGATTCAAATGACGCCTCTTGGCAGTAGCCTTGCGCGCCAAGGAGCCAGCGATGAAGTTTTCCACACTAGCCAGTCTAGAGGCCAAATCAGCGTGAGAATCCCCACTAGTATTGGGGGTTAGGCTCAAGCTTGGGGGAGTAGGGGAAGTAAGGCGTGGTGTGGGCCCAGCCTCGGAAGAGGTGGGGAGACCGGCTAGCGCCTGCTGGGCACAAGGGACGCAGACCTGTGCATTGTCACCGCTGCTAGGTAAGACCCCACAAGCTACATACAGACGGGCTTGTCCCAAGGGGACCCCGTTCACAATATCCTGGGATGCCTCCATATGGTGATTATTAAATTCAATATGCCAGTAGGGATTGATGCTATAAGCAACCCTGGATGCCCCAATAACCCGCTGGGAAGTGGGAGTAATTTCTGAAAAATGGTCTGGACCGGGCCCTACGTCGGGCCGGGAGAAGCCACCGAGGACCGCTGTCTGAAAGATACAAGGGGAACAGGGATGTCAGAGCCGAGCGCGGAGAAGCAAGCTAGGGAAAAGATCGCCCATGAGGGCACTTACAGGTCTGCGAGGGGAGGACCGTCTTCACCACGCGCATGCGAGAAGGAAATGGCGCCCAGCGAACCTCGAAGGGCGGGCCAGAGTGGGCGATGACGCGGAACGCGCCAGACCGGACCACGCCACCCCCCCCCCCCCCCCCCCGGAGAGCGCGAAGCTCGAAGGCGCGCAGCCAATCAGGAGAGAACAGTAGATACGTCAGAATCACTTCAGAGAAAACGTCTGACAGAGTGAATAAGGAGATATAAAACACCATAGCTTCCCCGAACAGGGCTGCCGTATGCGCCATAGAGAACAATAAAAGCGCTGCGGTTAGTTAAAAACTAAAAAGTGAAGCGCGCTCTGACACCCGGTAGCGGTAAAAGTCATCTATAGTGTAATTAGGGCAAGGATAGGCCATCAAACACACAACCCCCCCCCCCCCCCTCTTTTTCCCCCCACTAACGGGGGAATCTGGGGAGGAAGGTGACCCGAATACAGGGTTCACCGTTACATGGGGGCACTGGTGCGGGAGGGGCATCCAACTGAAGGCTCACCATTCGCCTTAACCGCCTACCCTATGGTGGGGGATTGCGGTGGAGACTAGCTCCGTAAGCACACTAGGTGCTGCCTACCTTCACCCGACCAACGCAGCCCAGGCTGGGAGGCATTAATTCACAATGAGGACGGGTGGAAATAGTCCCGCAGGGCCTCGGGCTGTCAAGCCCCGCTTGCCTGCGAGAGCGTGATACATCATGTTTTCGCAGTTCCAGCACTGCAGAGAAATCTGGGGATTTGTGGGAGGTCCCTCGGTATATGTAGGTCCGGGAGGAGCTTGTTTTCTACATGTCTGCAGTGCACGGCGCCGGAGGATTACCCACATGTTATTACTATTACCGGAGCAGGACGTGCTGTATGCTTAGAATATCACTTTACAACTGGAAAACTCAGTGAAAAAGTGCACAAATTTTCCATACCCAAATGCTGTGTGTGAGAATTTTTTCTACTGCTTCCTGATTTGTAGCAGAGCAGTATGATCCCTTGTTGCTCTTTGTTCTGTTTTGTTTTGTTTTTTTGCTTTGTGTTTCTGGACTTTCTAATTGATGTGGACTAGTACATGTCATTGTTAATGTTTAATTATGTTTCATTTTGCATTGGTTCTGTGCATCATTTTTTGGTGATGGTGGTTTAGGTGCCCTTTTGGCAGTGTTGCTTTGCATTGCTTTACATCTATTGTTATTGTACCGATATATTTGGGTGGTTTGTAGATTAACAGTTCTTAGTTTTGACTTTGCTCTGTGGATCCATTAATATATGAATGTGAGTGCTGCCATGAGTGTCATCATTAGCATAGATATTGGTTTGGTCGCCCCATATAGTCCTGATGTACTTACATTTCCAAACCACATTAAAGATTTCTGTTGCATCCAGGGCCAGCTCCAGAGTCCCAGCGCGCCCCTTGTGTCACGTCACTTGTGCGGCTCTGTGAATCCCCCTGGGATGACCGGTATACTCACCTCACATATTAAAGTGCACCAAAACCCAGGATTTTGACTACCTTGGGTTCTGGTCCTTGCCCCCAGGTCGCTGAAACCAACTCACTTATTCCCGGTCCTACAGCACATGCGAAGCCATTCATCCAATCAGTGAGCTCGGATCCGCTGATGTCACATCGTCTAAGGCAATCGGCTCCGAGCGTACTGACACGTGCATCTCCTGCTACCCTCTAACAGGGAGCGTGCCCACGTCGGCCATTCACAGATGCCTGGCGCGGGCACCCCCCCTCTGCTAAAGGGATAGCGGAAATGCAGCTCACGCATGCGTCCTTGGACCGAGAAAGAAGGTAAGTGTATGGGCGACCTGGAGGGTTTCACACAGTGGGGCATCCCGATTTTGGATGCCCCGTGGGAATTGATCGACTTTAAAGTGCACCAAAACCCAGGATTTTAAATATCCTGAGTTTTGGTACTCAAATTGGGATGACCCACTTTGCTGCTTTGCCATTCTGCTTTGCTCAGTTGTCGAGAGGTCTCATCGGTTAAGGCCCTGATGAAGGCAAGTGCACCGATAACTGCATCCCTATTAGCTTCCAGTGGGTGCATGCCTGTGCCAGCTATTCACATATCATTAATTGGAGGCCCCAAGTAGAGGGAATCAGCTGGCCCTGCAGTCTTATAGACTTCATGGCCGCTTCTGGTCCACTTTAATGCAGGGCATAGAATTCTGTTTGTCCACAGAGCATGGCATAGAGAGCAGGGAATGAACAGCATCCCCGGTTTCCCTCCGACTGATGTGTGTGCTCCAGCACCCAGGTTGTCTGTCTGAGCTCCCGCCCGAACATAAAGTGGGGATGAGCTGTGGGATCACAGGCAAGATGAGTATACAGGTGATCCCTAAGGATTTTACACAGCAGGATGGCCCATGGATAGGGATTTGGCCGCATTAGGAGTTTGTTAGACTGCAGAGCCAGCTTGGTTTGGGTCCACTTTAACAACAATCTCAAATATTCCACTGTACACTGGCTTTCTCCCATGGCATTCTGAGTTAGGATATCATGCTGTGTGAACCCTCCTCCTTCAGGATGGAGGTCTCAGCAGCCAGGCCGTCAAACCTAGCGCTGGTAAATTGGGGTAACACAATCGACCCTGAGTGAGCAGATCGGGCCGAAGGGGCAGAACGACTTGGTCCACTGCCAGCCGAACGATGTCTGCGAACCACACTCGCCTTGGCCACCTTGGGGCCACGAGAACGGCGGACACCCTTTCCAGAGCCAACTTCCGAAGCACCCTGCCTAGCATGGGTATCGGAGGAAACAGGTATAGAAAACCCAGATCCCCCCAGCTCAGGGACATGGCGTCCAGAGCCAGAGGATCCTGGGAGAGCGACACGAAGTTCGGGAGCCTGCGATTGTGACGAGAGGCAAACAGGTCCACCTCCGGTGTCCCCCATCGGAGACACAGTGAGCGAAACACCCGAGGATGGAGAGCCCATTCTCCCAGACGGGGAGAGCCCCTGCTCAACCGGTCCGCTTCCTGGTTCTCCACACCTGGAATGTACACCGCCGAGAGACAAGGAACATGGGCCTCTGCCCAGGTCAGGATCAGGGACACCTCCCTGAGAGCACTCAGGCTGCGAGTCCCTCCCTGATGATTGATGTAAGCAACCGCGGTTCGATTGTCTGAACGCACCTGGACCGGAAGGCCCAGGACGTGCTGAGTCAGGAGAGCAAGCACCTGACGGATGGCTCTCAGTTCCAGAATATTGATGGGTAAGTGGGCCTCCTGAGGTCCCCATTGCCCCTGGAACTGCAGCTCCTTCCAGAATCCGCCCCACCCCATCAGACTGGCGTCCGTGGTGACAATTTCCCAAAGGGGGGTCAGGAAAGACCTGCCCTTCACGAGATTGGTCGAGACCAACCACCACTGGAGGGACTGCCGGACCTGGGAGGACAACTGGAAGGGCTGATCCAGCGACCGAGGCCGTCGGTCCCAAGACGCCAACAGATAAAGCTGAAGCGTCCTCGTGTGGAATTGAGCAAAAGGAACTGCCTCGAAGGAGGCAACCATCAACCCTACCAGCCTCATCCCCAGACGGATGGACGACCGAGGATTGGAGAGTAGGACACGAGCCAACTCCTGAATCAGATGAATTTTGGACTGGGGAAGAAACACTCTGTGCTGATGTGAGTCCAACTGCATCCCCAGGAAGGACACTACCCTGGCCGGAGCGAGGGAGGACTTGGGGAAGTTGATCACCCAACCAAAGCTTTCCAGCGTGGAGACCACCATGCTGGCGTCTGTCTCCGATTGATTGAGCGACGGAGCCATGATGAGAAGGTCGTCCAAATAAGGTACGACACGAATGCCCCGAGATCTGAAAATGGCCATGACCCCTGCCAGCACCTTGGTGAACACTCTTGGAGCTTAGGTAAGGCCAAACGGAAGTGCCACAAATTGATAATGCTGATCCTTCATCACGAATCGAAGAAAACGTTGATGAGCGTGGCAGATGGGAACATGAAGGTAAGCATCCTTGATGTCTATGGACGTCATGAAGTCCCCTTGCCGAAGAGAGCCGACGGCAGTACGCAAGGTTTCCATGCGAAACTTCCGAAACCGGATGAACCTGTTGAGTAACTTCAGGTCCAAAACGGGACGAACTGACGCATCTTTCTTGGGGACTGCGAACAGATTGGAGTAGAAACCGAGGCCCATCTCTAAGCACGGTACCGGCCGGATGACCGCCATCTCTAGCAGATTCTTTACCGACGCCAGGAGCCCCTGTGCGGCCAAAGGATCGATGGGCACCCGAGACCGAAAGAACCGTGAAGGAGGGTGAGACTCGAATTCCAGTTTGTAACCGGATGACACTATCTCCTGGATCCATCTGTCCGGAACTTCCTGGTTCCAAACCTGGGAGAAGTGTCGTAATCGTCCCCCCACCCGCACGGGTGAGGGCAGCCCCTCATTGCTGAGCGGGCTTACCGGCAGGTTTGGGCTTGGAGCCCCAGGACTGGGCGGGACGGCCACGGCCCCTCCCCCGAGTCCAACCTGTACGACTGGTAGAGGGAAAGGAAGCCCCCCTACCCGCTCTGTATCCTCGAAAGGAAGGCCTACCAGAACCTGCCCCCCTAAAGGGGCGTCGAGGCCTCCTGCGTTGTGGCATCCTACCACCTTTCGCGACAGAATCAATTCTCTCCCCAAACAGACGCAGCCCCAAAAAGGGGAGAGCTGTGAGCACCTATTTAGAAGCTGAATCCGCCGACCACTGTCGCAGCCATACAGACCGACGAATGGCCACCAGCATTGGCGCTGTCTTGCTACTCATAGCCAGCGCATCGTCCTGAGAGGATAGAACATAGGACACAAAAGATTCACACTGCTTAAGCGCAGTGAACTCTTTACAAGCGGGATCGAGATCCTCGTATAGCCCCTGGATTACAGATCTGACCGCCAATAGAAGAAGGGCCGAAGCGCACACCGGGCGCATCGTTGACCCAGCATAAATAAAACCATGGCGAGCATACTGGTCAATCCGACGATCCTCCCCATCTTTAGGGACAGTGGTCTCAGCAGACTGTACCATAGCCGTGCTAGAGAGCCCTAGCACAGGGGTATCGACGTCAGGAGGGACGGACCAAAGCTTCACCAACTCTGGCGGAAAGGGAAAACGCTTTTCCCAACTGGAAGGGATTCCAGATAACCGCGTGGGATGTTCCCATTCCTTAAGGACCACCCTCTCAAAGTGGTGCTGTCTGGGAAAAACCAAACGCGGCTGAGGCTCTTTAAACAACTGGCCCCTTGGCAGGGTGACAGCCTCAGGCGGATCTAAATTCAAAATCTCAAACATTTGAGCCAGAATAGAAGGGGTGTCAAGGGCAACCCCCGCCGAGCAATCGCCAATCGCATCAGCCTCAAGCTGATCTGCAGGCTCATCTGACTCCAAGAGGAATTCTTCCTCATCCGGGGAGCCATCGGACCATTCAGCGTCGGCATAGGGAGCAGGTTTCCCTGTGGAGTGCACATTACCATGCAATGGACTGTCTGAATGGATGGGTGTGGGAGCGAGCAAATCAGCAGGAATACAGGAAGCCTTTTAGACTCCAGGGCCTTCCATGGTGGCGACTGGTCCAGTTTAAAGAGGAAGATTCGCCTTGGCAGCCATGGGGTCTAAAAGATCACTTAAAATACACGCCGACAACTTACAACCCCCTGGGCATCCCTATTAGGGATGTTCTACTGTGTGAAACACCCTAGGAACCCCCACAAATACCTTTCCGTGGATCCACGCCAGATTTATGGGTCTCGGCATATCCTTGGCCTCCCTGCAGTCTGTGGTGCGCTCCCACGCTCAGGCACGGCCTAAATCACAAGTTCGCAGCGCAACACAAAAGTACAAAAAAATACTTCCAAAAACAATTCCAAGCAGCTCAGGAATCCCGTGGCACATGCACCAGCCAAAAAAAAATTAACAAAAGTGGCCAAAAATACCATTTTGTGAGTACTCACCTGAAAAATGGATATTGTTGGTGTGCCACACACCCCGCTTCACTTTTAAATATTCTTCACTTATTGGGTTAATCCACCGCCAGGTGACGTAGTGCAGAGAGGAAGTCTTGTAACGAGCCCCCTTCCGGCCTATATATACCTGGTACCTCCCTTCAATCACCAGTATATTAAAAAGCAGAAAGACAAGGTACCAGTATTCCACCGGTAACCTCAAAATCAATTTTGATATAAATAAAAAGCTTCACCATATAAAGGCTTCGGAACTACCGAAAAAAGGGTGGAAGTGAAGAGGGGTGTGTGGCACACCAACAATATCCATTTTTCAGGTGAGTACTCACAAAATGGTATTATTCTTGGTGTGCCACACACCCCGCTTCACTTTTAAATATTCTTCACTTATTGGGACATCCAAAAGCAGTGTCCACAAGGGATGGGCAACTAAAGGCCAGGTGAAGCATAACTTAAATGACTGCAGTCTGCAGAACCTTGCGGCCAAAAACAGCATCCGCTGAGGCTCGCACATCAACTTTGTAAAACTTAGAAAAAGTATGAACAGAAGACCAAGTGGCGGCCTTACAAACTTGTTCAACAGAAGCTTGGTGCTGAAATGCCCAAGACGCCCCAATGGCGCGAGTAGAATGAGCAGTGATAGGAAAAGGGGGAACTTTCCCCTTAGCAGAATAGGCCGCAGTAACGGCCTGACGTATCCACTTGCTAATGGCAGATTTGGCTGGTGCCAAACCCTTCTTAGGCCCATGGGGCACAACAAAAAAGGAATCCGTCCTACGAAAAGGAGACGTGATAATCAAGTAGTACTTAACACAGCGTACTACATCCAAGCAATGCAACACCCTCTCTTTGTCATTCTTAGGATTAGGACATAAGGAGGGAAGAACAATGTCTTGGTTCAAATGAAAAGCAGAAACAACCTTGGGAAGAAAGTCTGGCTTGAACCGAAAGACCACTTTATCCTGATGCCTCTCAAAGTAAGGCGCCTGGATAGTTAAGGCCGCCAACTCTGAGACACGCCGGACCGAAGTGATAGCTACCAAGAAGACAATCTTCTGAGTCAGGGTAGACAAAGCAATATCTTGCAAAGGCTCAAAAGGAGGAGCCTGAAGAGCAGAAAGAACCAAATTCAAATCCCAAACCGGGAGTAATGGTTTCCTGGGAGGCCGCACATGCGTAACCCCCTGGAAAAAGGTTTTAACCAAAGGCTTAAGCGCAACACGCTTCTGAAAAAAGATAGATAAGGCAGAAACTTGCCCTTTCAACGTACTAAGCTGAAGGCCAGAGTCCAGCCCTGATTGTAAAAACTCCAGAATCCTGGAGACTGAAAAGACCCTACAAGGAAAAGATCTTATCTCGCACCAAGCGATATAGGCTTTCCAAGTCCTATAGTAGGTGATAGAAGAAGACCTCTTCCGAGCACTGATCAGAGTCTTAACGACTGAATCAGAAAGACCCTCCTCCTTCAGGATGGAGGTCTCAGCAGCCAGGCCGTCAAACCTAGCGCTGGTAAATTGGGGTAACACCACAATCGACCCTGAGTGAGCAGATCGGGCCGAAGGGGCAGAACGACTTGGTCCACTGCCAGCCGAACGATGTCTGCGAACCACACTCGCCTTGGCCACCTTGGGGCCACGAGAACGGCGGACACCCTTTCCAGAGCCAACTTCCGAAGCACCCTGCCTAGCATGGGTATCGGAGGAAACAGGTATAGAAAACCCAGATCCCCCCAGCTCAGGGACATGGCGTCCAGAGCCAGAGGATCCTGGGAGAGCGACACGAAGTTCGGGAGCCTGCGATTGTGACGAGAGGCAAACAGGTCCACCTCCGGTGTCCCCCATCGGAGACACAGTGAGCGAAACACCCGAGGATGGAGAGCCCATTCTCCCAGACGGGGAGAGCCCCTGCTCAACCGGTCCGCTTCCTGGTTCTCCACACCTGGAATGTACACCGCCGAGAGACAAGGAACATGGGCCTCTGCCCAGGTCAGGATCAGGGACACCTCCCTGAGAGCACTCAGGCTGCGAGTCCCTCCCTGATGATTGATGTAAGCAACCGCGGTTCGATTGTCTGAACGCACCTGGACCGGAAGGCCCAGGACGTGCTGAGTCAGGAGAGCAAGCACCTGACGGATGGCTCTCAGTTCCAGAATATTGATGGGTAAGTGGGCCTCCTGAGGTCCCCATTGCCCCTGGAACTGCAGCTCCTTCCAGAATCCGCCCCACCCCATCAGACTGGCGTCCGTGGTGACAATTTCCCAAAGGGGGTTCAGGAAAGACCTGCCCTTCACGAGATTGGTCGAGACCAACCACCACTGGAGGGACTGCCGGACCTGGGAGGACAACTGGAAGGGCTGATCCAGCAACCGAGGCCGTCGGTCCCAAGACGCCAACAGATAAAGCTGAAGCGTCCTCGTGTGGAATTGAGCAAAAGGAACTGCCTCGAAGGAGGCAACCATCAACCCTACCAGCCTCATCCCCAGACGGATGGACGGCCGAGGATTGGAGAGTAGGACACGAGCCAACTCCTGAATCAGATGAATTTTGGACTGGGGAAGAAACACTCTGTGCTGATGTGAGTCCAACTGCATCCCCAGGAAGGACACTACCCTGGCCGGAGCGAGGGAGGACTTGGGGAAGTTGATCACCCAACCAAAGCTTTCCAGCGTGGAGACCACCATGCTGGCGTCTGTCTCCGATTGATTGAGCGACGGAGCCATGATGAGAAGGTCGTCCAAATAAGGTACGACACGAATGCCCCGAGATCTGAAAATGGCCATGACCCCTGCCAGCACCTTGGTGAACACTCTTGGAGCTGAGGTAAGGCCAAACGGAAGTGCCACGAATTGATAATGCTGATCCTTCATCACGAATCGAAGAAAACGTTGATGAGCGTGGCAGATGGGAACATGAAGGTAAGCATCCTTGATGTCTATGGACGTCATGAAGTCCCCTTGCCGAAGAGAGCCGACGGCAGTACGCAAGGTTTCCATGCGAAACTTCCGAAACCGGATGAACCTGTTGAGTAACTTCAGGTCCAAAACGGGACGAACTGACGCATCTTTCTTGGGGACTGCGAACAGATTGGAGTAGAAACCGAGGCCCATCTCTAAGCGCGGTACCGGCCGGATGACCGCCATCTCTAGCAGATTCTTTACCGACGCAAGGAGCCCCTGTGCGGCCAAAGGATCGATGGGCACCCGAGACCGAAAGAACCGTGAAGGAGGGCGAGACTCGAATTCCAGTTTGTAACCGGATGACACTATCTCCTGGATCCATCTGTCCGGAACTTCCTGGTTCCAAACCTGGGAGAAGTGTCGTAATCGTCCCCCCACCCGCACGGGTGAGGGCAGCCCCTCATTGCTGAGCGGGCTTACCGGCAGGTTTGGGCTTGGAGCCCCAGGACTGGGCGGGACGGCCACGGCCCCTCCCCCGAGTCCAACCTGAACGACTGGTAGAGGCAAAGGAAGCCCCCCTACCCGCTCTGTATCCTCGAAAGGAAGGCCTACCAGAACCTGCCCCCCTAAAGGGGCGTCGAGGCCTCCTGCGTTGTGGCATCCTACCACCTTTCGCGACAGAATCAATTCTCTCCCCAAACAGACGCAGCCCCAAAAAGGGGAGAGCTGTGAGCACCTATTTAGAAGCTGAATCCGCCGACCACTGTCGCAGCCATACAGACCGACGAATGGCCACCAGCATTGGCGCTGTCTTGCTACTCATAGCCAGCGCATCGTCCTGAGAGGATAGAACATAGGACACAAAAGATTCACACTGCTTAAGCGCAGTGAACTCTTTACAAGCGGGATCGAGATCCTCGTATAGCCCCTGGATTACAGATCTGACCGCCAATAGAAGAAGGGCCGAAGCGCACACCGGGCGCATCGTTGACCCAGCATAAATAAAACCATGGCGAGCATACTGGTCAATCCGACGATCCTCCCCATCTTTAGGGACAGTGGTCTCAGCAGACTGTACCATAGCCGTGCTAGAGAGCCCTAGCACAGGGGTATCGACGTCAGGAGGGACGGACCAAAGCTTCACCAACTCTGGCAGAAAGGGATAATGCTTTTCCCAACTGGAAGGGATTCCAGATAACCGCGTGGGATGTTCCCATTCCTTAAGGACCACCCTCTCAAAGTGGTGCTGTCTGGGAAAAACCAAACGCGGCTGAGGCTCTTTAAACAACTGGCCCCTTGGCAGGGTGACAGCCTCAGGCGGATCTAAATTCAAAATCTCAAACATTTGAGCCAGAATAGAAGGGGTGTCAAGGGCAACCCCCGCCGAGCAATCGCCAATCTCATCAGCCTCAAGCTGATCTGCAGGCTCATCTGACTCCAAGAGGAATTCTTCCTCATCCGGGGAGCCATCGGACCATTCCACAGGCTCACATAACTCGTCCTGTGGAGCCGAAGGTACCGGAGTCGGGCGCTTCCGTTTTGCAGGGGCCTTCAACCCTGCTTTAACGGGCAATACTTTCCGAAGGCTGGCCAACCTTGCCGCCACCTCGGATTGCGAATCCCCACTTTTGACAGTGTCATGCGGGGTCCGGAACAGGGAGGGAGAGGCAGGAGATGATGGAAGTTGCGACGGGCCAGCAGCCGGATCAACAGACTGACGCGCATTGCTCTGCTTTGCACAAGGAATGCAAATAAAGACATCATCAGCCGGGAGCACAGCCCCACATCTTACACACCCCCTGGACGGCTCTGACGAGTCGTTTCCGGCAATAACGGAAGCCTCCATATTGGTGATTTATGGTATCGCAATTACTTGGATTTTTAAGGCATAAGCCAACCCGGGATGCCCCCTTATAGAAAATGTCCCGGAAGGGAGGGTTTTTGTTATATTATTCAAAAAGTTACTTTGTATTAGTGTCAAAACACTACACAACTCCGTGGGATGTCAAAATTTCCTTCAAATTCAAACAGATTCCTTACAACACCTTTTAAATAATGTCCACCTCTTATGTGACTCAAATTTAGGCCTTTGTGCACATTTCCATCACCATATTCTAAATCACGTACCAGATAGCCAACAAAAGCTTGCAATATGATTTAGCTCCTCTTTAAAGTGTTAAAACTTGTTTGTGTTTTCCAGCCAACTTTAGGGTATAATGGAACAATGCTATTGAAATTGGATCCTCCTTATTATCCAAGGCTCTCTATAGATCCACCATTCCAGGGATTTATATCTCATAAAAATGAAAATAAAAAGCACATAGCATAATATCCTTAAAAATTCAGAGCACCTGCCCACATTTATTAGGCTTACCAGCATTCACAAAAAGATATGCATCTATACTCAAGATTCCAAGTTCAAATACTGAAAAGGGGGGCGCTGTAAAGACCTCTTATGTTCTTACACACGCTACCTTCAACCGTTTTGCAGGGGCCTTCAACCCTGCTTTAACGGGCAATACTTTCCGAAGGCTGGCCAACCTTGCCGCCACCTCGGATTGCGAATCCCCACTTTTGACAGTGTCATGCGGGGTCCGGAACAGGGAGGGAGAGGCAGGAGATGATGGAAGTTGCGACGGGCCAGCAGCCGGATCAACAGACTGACGCGCATTGCTCTGCTTTGCACAAGGAATGCAAATAAAGACATCATCAGCCGGGAGCACAGCCCCACATCTTACACACCCCCTGGACGGCTCTGACGAGTCGTTTCCGGCAATAACGGAAGCCTCCATATTGGTGATTTATGGTATCGCAATTACTTGGATTTTTAAGGCATAAGCCAACCCGGGATGCCCCCTTATAGAAAATGTCCCGGAAGGGAGGGTTTTTGTTATATTATTCAAAAAGTTACTTTGTATTAGTGTCAAAACACTACACAACTCCGTGGGATGTCAAAATTTCCTTCAAATTCAAACAGATTCCTTACAACACCTTTTAAATAATGTCCACCTCTTATGTGACTCAAATTTAGGCCTTTGTGCACATTTCCATCACCATATTCTAAATCACGTACCAGATAGCCAACAAAAGCTTGCAATATGATTTAGCTCCTCTTTAAAGTGTTAAAACTTGTTTGTGTTTTCCAGCCAACTTTAGGGTATAATGGAACAATGCTATTGAAATTGGATCCTCCTTATTATCCAAGGCTCTCTATAGATCCACCATTCCAGGGATTTATATCTCATAAAAATGAAAATAAAAAGCACATAGCATAATATCCTTAAAAATTCAGAGCACCTGCCCACATTTATTAGGCTTACCAGCATTCACAAAAAGATATGCATCTATACTCAAGATTCCAAGTTCAAATACTGAAAAGGGGGGCGCTGTAAAGACCTCTTATGTTCTTACACACGCTACCTTCAACCGTTTTGCAGGGGCCTTCAACCCTGCTTTAACGGGCAATACTTTCCGAAGGCTGGCCAACCTTGCCGCCACCTCGGATTGCGAATCCCCACTTTTGACAGTGTCATGCGGGGTCCGGAACAGGGAGGGAGAGGCAGGAGATGATGGAAGTTGCGACGGGCCAGCAGCCGGATCAACAGACTGACGCGCATTGCTCTGCTTTGCACAAGGAATGCAAATAAAGACATCATCAGCCGGGAGCACAGCCCCACATCTTACACACCCCCTGGACGGCTCTGACGAGTCGTTTCCGGCAATAACGGAAGCCTCCATATTGGTGATTTATGGTATCGCAATTACTTGGATTTTTAAGGCATAAGCCAACCCGGGATGCCCCCTTATAGAAAATGTCCCGGAAGGGAGGGTTTTTGTTATATTATTCAAAAAGTTACTTTGTATTAGTGTCAAAACACTACACAACTCCGTGGGATGTCAAAATTTCCTTCAAATTCAAACAGATTCCTTACAACACCTTTTAAATAATGTCCACCTCTTATGTGACTCAAATTTAGGCTTTTGTGCACATTTCCATCACCATATTCTAAATCACGTACCAGATAGCCAACAAAAGCTTGCAATATGATTTAGCTCCTCTTTAAAGTGTTAAAACTTGTTTGTGTTTTCCAGCCAACTTTAGGGTATAATGGAACAATGCTATTGAAATTGGATCCTCCTTATTATCCAAGGCTCTCTATAGATCCACCATTCCAGGGATTTATATCTCATAAAAATGAAAATAAAAAGCACATAGCATAATATCCTTAAAAATTCAGAGCACCTGCCCACATTTATTAGGCTTACCAGCATTCACAAAAAGATATGCATTTATACTCAAGATTCCAAGTTCAAATACTGAAAAGGGGGGCGCTGTAAAGACCTCTTATGTTCTTACACACGCTACCTTCAGTGTAATCTATATCAAATGCAGCTGCGTGTCTCCTCACCGCCTCCTCGGCCGCCGGACTGCGGGAGCGCTTGCTGCTTCTCCTCTCAGTAGCTACGTAGTATCTCTTCACAGTGCTAGCCCCGCCCAACGCGTTTTGTCGTCGCTGGACAACTTAATCATGAGCTGCAAGCCCTGTGAAGAGTTTGGAATTTCAATAGAACTAGCAGTCATGATTTGTTATATTATTATTATTATATTATTATTATTTATTTATTTTTTTTAAGAAAGGTCCCCCTTAATAATCAATATATATATATATATATATATATATATGCATATATATATTATATGTGTAAATTTTATATAAAAAATATATTCCCTTTTTCTTTTCTCTAAAAAGAAAAACTAGCCAGGCAACATAGAGCCGGAGGGCCGCTATAATCAGGGATCCCAGGATCTGAAAGGAAAGAAACAAACCATCAGATCCCCATATGAGAGTAACACATCCAGCATGTCTTATGCACAATCATAATTATAACAATAATAAATGATAAGAGTGCCTCCTTAAAAGCTTGCCCCCATAATAAGAGAATAAGGACAAAAAATCCCACTCTCGGCCCCACAAAAGCGGGGCCGCTTACCTGACAGGCCAAACGCAGGACCGGAGGGACAATGTAGCAGCAGCAGCAGCAAGATAAACAAACACATGTGCTGCAGCGCGCGCCCCCCCCCCCCCCCCCCCACGTGACCTCTTTTAACAGAGACAGGAAGGAAGTGAGGCTGGAGCCGCCGAGCGACGCTACCGCCGGCGCCACACCCCCCCGCGTCACAGGGAGCCGCCCCCTACAACCCGGTCAGCGCCCATTCAATAAGGGATTGCCACCAGCTGCGCTGGTTTACGCACAGCCAGGCGGCGGAGGAGGGGGAAGGAGAAGCATAAGCGCAGCCACACAGGCTGCCGCACGGAGACAGCGGGGAAGGGGGGAGGTGGGAGGGGCCGCAGACTGAGGCGGCAAGCCAACCTGCTGAGCGTGGTCCGCCGCCCCGCCCCCCTAAAGCTGACCAAAACACTGGCCACTATTAAAAGAGGATCTGCCCGAAGAGCTCCAGAATAACAGACTAAGCGCACCATGCTGCGCAGTCTGTTCATATGCACAAAGTGAACACACATATGTAAAAGACAGCAATACAGTGAAACACTATACATAATACACAACCCTCTATACCCCCCCCCCCCCCATAGTGAAGGGAGAAGGGACCGCAACGGGAGAGTAAGGGGCTAAGGGGACCCTCGGGACAGGGGCATCCCATTTCCGGATCACCATACCGGATAGCCGCATTGCCCCCAAAAGAGGGGGTCGAGCGGAGGAGATAAGCTCCTAGGCACCAATAGTGCCGTCTACCAATTGCCCAGTGAGCAGCCAAGGCTGGGAGGCTTCCATTCCACCATGAAGGTATACAAACTCAAACCGGGCAGAAATAGACCAAAAGGGGGGTGGCGGGGTAAGAATACCCCGGCCTACCTGTAAGCAGGAGACTTCCATCTTCTGACTTGTCAGCAAGCAGAGAGAAAAATACTGGTGATTGAAGGGAGGTACCAGGTATATATAGGCCGGAAGGGGGCTCATTACAAGACTTCCTCTCTGCACTACGTCACCTGGCGGTGGATTAACCCAATAAGTGAAGAATATTTAAAAGTGAAGCGGGGTGTGTGGCACACCAAGAATATAATTATAACAATCCTAGCCCATTGAAATGGATGGGATAAGGTCACACAGTGCAGGGTAAGCGCCTGGTCTGACACTGTAGGGAACTCAGCAATGGCACTGATGATAGATGAGACACTACCTGGCACTATCACAGGTGCTCTGGATTTTTGATTTGATAAATACATCTTTTGCACTGGGACCTGACATTCACCTGACACCTGGCACTAAGTGGCCTTAGTGTTTCTTAAAGTGATTCCCTCCCCCCAGGGGCATCCAAAATCGGGATGCCCCGCTGTGTGAAACCCCCCAGGTCGCCCCATACACTTACCTTGTTTCCCGGTCCAACAGCGCATGCACCAGCTGCGACCACATCCCCGCTATCCTTCTAGCATGGGCGTGTGCCCGCACCAGGCATTTGTGAATGGCCAGCGCAGGCACGCTCCCTGTTAGAGGGAAACGGGGGACGCAGCCGCCAGCGTGCACGGAGCCTCTGGCATTAGACAAAGACTATGGCCCTTATTTATGAAGGAATAGCGACAGGTAGCGACTGGTGAGCAGCCGGTAATGACGGGCCCCGCCACGAGAACGTCGGCTCCCCACCACAATCACACATTTATCAAGCCGATCCTGCTTAGCGACTGAGATAGCATCATATAGCCACTCATTCATCATTATTAGTCCAGCCTCAGCCCACAGCGCCAGCGTCCGACCTTGAACAGCGACAGGTATGACCTCTCGCTACCTGCCGCTCTCCAATGCATTTCAATGGAACAATCTTTAAGTATTAATAATTAATTGTTATTAATGTTGTTGTTTTTTTTTTTTTTTTAATGTGAAAAATTATTTGACCACTTCTGCCATGTTAGATAATTTTTTTAAGGTAAAAAAAATAATAATTTGTGCAGATTTGATATTACAGGTCTCATATTATTGAATTCATATTACTAAATTCTTTAAACATTTTTTTTTTTGGTTTCCAAAAATATGGTGGTTTGGGGGTTAAGAAACTACTTTTAACACATCGCCTCCAGCGCTCTGGGGTTTAAACATGCATTTCACAGCGCTGGAATTTTTTGAGCCTGATTTTTTGATGAATATGGTTGGAGCCGGTCGCTCTGACCAGTCGCTATCATGCGCACCCATACATCGCGGAACCTGTCAAATAGCGACTTGTCACCTTGTATTCAACATTACTGCACACCGACTGAGTCGCTGTCAACAACCGAACAACGGCCAAGACTACTAGCGGACGGTGTGAAAATACTGCTACAGTCGCTCAACTGTCGCTACCTGGCACTATTAATGAATCGCCCTCTTAGACAGGTGGCGTCAGCGGCTCCGAGCACGCTGATTGGACGAGCGGCTGTGCATGTGCTGTAGGACCGGGAAGAAGTGAGTTGGCATCGGCGATCTGGAGGGGGTTTTACAAAGCGGGGCACACACGATTGGGGTGCCCCAGGGGAAAGGACCGAAACCCAGTATAGTAAAAATCCTGGGTTTTGGGCCACTTTAACCCCTTAATGTTTTTTTTATATTTTGGGATGGTCATTTTTCTGTCTGCTATATTTATGTTGTCATGGCGTTAGGTATTGTTTACATCACTTACATTTATCAAGTTGTGCAGTGGCATGCAATGTGGTAAATAAAACATTGCACATGTTACTGCACATGATTTATTTTATATAAATGTTTTTGCTAATATGTGTATATTAAATATATATTAATTACATATAATAAATATAATAATACATTTTACACAATTTCATGTTTATAGGCCTCCTTATGGTGCACTATGGGCTTTTTTTGCAGGTTTAGTGGATAGAAGGACTCCATAGTAAAAGTCAGAAAACAGACTTTTCTCCTCCTAAAAGCTGCTGTAAAAAAATCATGTGAAACACTTGAATGTAACTCATGTGTGGAGCCAATCCATGGCACCTGAATCACTAGAATTCTTTTTCGCTTGTAAATTCCACATAAATTATTTCTGCAAATCGAATTATTTTCTAGTGCTTTTTCTCTCACTGGAATTGAATTAGCAAAAACGAAAGTCAACCTTTGTTGAATCGCGCGTAGAATTTTCGCGTGCAAAATCGCAACTTTTTCTTATGCGAAAATTTGAATTCGACCTTTAATGAATCAAGCCCAATGGCTTTATAAGGTCAGTAATAAGTCAGCATGTTTACCAGCCACACTCTGCATAGTAAAAGCCCCCATTGGGCCACAAGTCACTCTACCCTTACCCTACCCAGCCCAAACCTTCTCTACTATATAACCCTTCAGTTGGAAAAAAACCAAGCACTGGGGTCTAAGTTCCAGCTATAGTATTTAAAGGGAATGTAACAACAATAGTAAGGCAGCAAGCAGCTCCCCTGATGCCTGTCATATGGTTGTCTCCTCCATTTCCAGCAGTGCAGGTTAAAAGCTATAGCAAAGCTCCAACATTTCACTTTCAAGTTCATTCTTTCAGGGCCTTGCAAAGTGGTCTATCAGCCACTGTGTCCATTAGTGCTTTCATAGAGAGTGAGCATGGCAAGTGCTTAGGAAGCAAATGCTTGGTCTTAAACAAAACAGGAAGAGTAGAAATAGTGGTTGATTACAGAGTCTCCCATTCACCCTTACATTTTCATTTACAGATTTAAACGTTTTAATGATTAAAAAAATATTGCACTTACAAACCAACGTAAAACAATAGTGTTTTTCAGAATCCAAAATCTCTAACAGCCTGAAGGAATTGCTTCTCTCAGAACCAATTATCGATAAGGGCAATGATAATCCACAATAATGATCTGATGGATAACTTCCTTACGGGAGGCGGGATATGGAACTACTGTAAGGAAGTTATCCATCAGTTCATTATTGTGGATTATCATTGCCCTTATCGATAATTGGTTCTGAGAGAAGCAATTCCTTCAGGCTGTTAGAGATTTTGGATTTTGAAAAACGCTATTGTTTTACGTTGGTTTGTAAGTGCAAATTTTTTTTAATCATTAAAATGTTTAAATCTGTCATACAGAGTTGCACTAGGTCTATGTTTTTGTTTCCTTCCCTCTTCTCATGTGGCTCTATTCCCTGAGGGTTAAGTGATACATGCTGCTTGGAATTTAAAGAGCCGATTAGGAATTTGGAGCAAGGAAGAGTTTGGAAAGTATAGAGGATTGGAAATTTCCTTGAGGCTGTCCTAACCCGCTTTGTCTGAGTCGTTACTCCAAGAAAAGGATTTTGGAGCAAGGAAGAGTTTTTGAAAGTATAGAGGATTGGAAATTTCTTTGAGGCTTTTTTAACCTGCTCTGTCTGGTAAGCTTCCCTTTTGGATTGTGGAGCATATTAGAGCACAACTAATGTCAAGTGCATGCACCGTGGGACTCCCTTTCTGATTTAGTCAAAAAGACTTGTTTTAAACTGTATTTTGCTCTGTGTTATTTTTATACTTATTATTAGGGGGCATGCCAAGTTGGTATACCCAGCAACCTCAAACTCGCATGGCTTGCTGTATACTCACCTTGTTCCAGGATCCCACAGAGGCTCTGCTTTGCCACAGCTCCCCAGCATCATCACTCGCGTGCTAGGCATGCAATGTAGGGGCTCCACTGCAGAGCAGTATATAATGACAGGAACCTGGTACAAGGTGAGTAAAAAAGCAGAGCTAGGGGTTTTCACTGCCTATTAATCTTTTCCCAAGGAAGTATCCTGATTTAGACATTATTTAGGACAAAGGGTTGTCTTTAAAAATATGTCCTCTGGTTAAAAATAATGAGTATTACTATTTTTCTTTGTTCAAATCTCAGAAGATAGTCCCAAACTTGCCACAAGATTTAAACTATTTAAGCTGTCCTAGAATGATATTACCGTATTTGCCGGCGTATAAGACGACTGGGCGTATAAGACAACCCACCAACATTTACACTCAAAATATAGAGTTTGTTATATACTCGTCGTATAAGAATACTCCCTCTTCCACACACCGAATAAAACGTGAAAGAACATCAGATTACACTTTAGTTTGGGATGTGCCCACACTGGCTATTCAGAATGCGTCCCAGCTAAAGGCATAGTAGGGATGCAGCTGCAGTATAATGTGGTGTGGGCTCTGAGAAAAGGGCCAGATGGGGGGTTTCACACAGTGGAGGATCACAATTTGGGATACCCCTGGAGTAGGGAACAAAACCCAGTGGGGCCTCCCAAATTTGGTAGCCCTGTGGTAGCACTGTGTGAAATACCCCCGACTGGCCTTTTTCCCAGAGCGCACATCAGATTACACTGCAGCTGCATCCCTGCTCGCCTTTAGTTGGGGACGTGCCTGTGCTGGCTATTCAGAATGCGTCCCAGCTAAAGGCATAGTAGGGATGCAGCTGCAGGGTAATGTGGTGTTGGCTCTGGGAATAGGGCCAATAGGGAGAGTGTTACAGTGGGGCATCCCGAATTGGAATGCCCCAGTGGGTTTGTTCCCTACTCCAGGGGCATGCCAAATTGGGTTTCCTCTACTGTGTGAAACCCCCCAACTGGCCCTTTTCCCAGAGCCCAAACCACATTACACTGCAGCCACATCCCTACTATGCCTTTAGATTGGACGCATTCTGAATAGCCAGCACAGGCCCCAACGAAAGGCGAGCAGGAATGTGGCCGCAGTGTAATGTGGAGTCTGGAAAAAGGCCAAACGGGGGATTCAGACAGGGGGGCATTCCATTTTGCTGCCCCTGATGCAGGGAACAAAACCCAGTAGGGCATCCCAAGTTGGGATGACCCTGTGTAAACTCCCCTGTGTACACATTACACTGCGGCCACATCCCTGCTTGCCTATAGCTGGGGACATGCCCGGGTTGTTTAGAATGTGTCCCATCTAATGGCATAGTGTGCAATGTGTGGGGTCTGGGAAAGGGCCAGTTTGGGGTTTTACACTGGGGGATGCCCCATAGAAACTTTTTTTTTTTAATAAATCTTAAATAAATCACACCTCAGATCAGATGCTGAAGAGTCCCCTTCAAAGTGGAGAGCAGCGAGGGTGATGTCAGGAGCGCGTGCCAGGAGCCAGCCCCCTGCCTGCCCACACAGTGCCTGAGAGCAGGAAAGCTGATCTGCTCGGCGCTCATCCTGCTGGCCTGCTCAGTCTCTCCCTGCTCTGATCAACTAGTGCTGCCTGAGCAAGAGCATCGCTCTGCAGGAGGAGGAGGACGACGATCGTGCTGCCCAGCTTGGTGAAGGTAAGTACATTTATATGTATGTGACCCAGGTGCACCCGGCGTATAAGACGACCCCCCCCACTTGGAGGCATGTTTTACAGGGGGGAAAAGTCATCTTATACGCCAGCAAATACGGTAAGTAAATGAAAGAAAAAATAGCGTTTTGTGAGTACCCTTAAAACGGATATTATGAGTGTGACATACACTCCGCTTCAACTCTTCATGACATTTGGGTTATTCTCCAGTAGAGGGTGAACTTCTGCAGAGATGAATGCAAAAAAAGGAGCTCCTCCCAGTCCATAAATACCTGGGACCTCCCACCAATTCCCCAGTGTAAAATAGCAGTAAGGGGACCAGGAAGAACCAAAAATAAAAATACTAACAACCAAGAAACAATGGTTCACCAAAGGATCCAGAATACCAAAAAGGGTGGGTGAAGTGGAGGGTATGTCACACTTATAATATCCGTTTTAAAGGTGAGTACTCACAAAACAGAATTATTCCAAGAGTGACATACACTCCGCCTCAATTCTTCATGACATTTGGGACATCCAATAGCAGTGTCCAACAAGACCACCTTGTCCTGGTGTCTTTCAAAGTAAGGGGCCTGAATCGACAGAGCCGACAACTCAGAGACACGCCGAACAGAGGTAATAGCCACCAAGAAGGCCACCTTTTGAGTGAAAACAGAAAGAGCAATATCCTGCAATGGCTCAAAAGGAGGACCCCGGAGAGCCGAAAGAATCAAATTCAAATCCCAAACAGGAACCATAGCCTTCCGAGGGGGTCGAACATGAGTGACCCCCTGGAAAAAAGTCTTAACCAGCGGGTGTAAGGCAAAAGATCTTTGGAAGAAAACAGACAGAGCAGAGACCTGCCCTTTCAAGGTACTAAGCTGGAACCCAAGATCCAGACCGTGCTGAAGAAACTCCAAAATTCTAGGGATCGAAAACACCCTGCAAGGCAAGGCCCTAGCCTCACACCAGTCAATATAGGACCGCCAAGCCCTATAGTAGATGCCAGAAGAGGACCGCTTCCTAGCTCTAATCAAGGTCTGAACCACAGCCTCAGACAAACCTTCCTCCTTCAGGATGAAGGTTTCAGCAGCCAAGCCGTCAAAGCTAGCGTTTGTAAATTGGGGTAAAGTAGTTGACCCTGAGATAACAGATCCGGAAACATGGGAAGCCAGTACTGATATACCGCCAGCCTTACAACGTCTGCGTACCAAACCCTTCTTGGCCACCTTGGAGCCACCAGAACTGCTGGTGCCCCCTCCAGAGCCAGTTTGCAAACCACCTTGCCCAGCATGGAGAAGGGAGGAAACAGGTACAGAAACCCCAGATCCTTCCACGCAAGGGACAAGGCATCCACTGCCAGAGCTAGAGGATCCTGAGATAGAGACACAAAGGCCGGGAGTTTGTGATTGTTCCGTGAGGCAAAGAGATCCACCCCCGGAGTCCCCCACTTGCGACAAAGAAACCGAAAAACCCCGGGGTTGAGAGACCACTCTCCTTGGCGAGAGAACACCCTGCTCAGGGAGTCCGCCTCCGTGTTTTCCACTCCTGGAATGTAGATTGACGAAATGCAAGGGACATTGCTCTCCGCCCAATGCAGGATCAGAGAGACTTCCCTGAGGGCACTCCTGCTGCGAGTCCCTCCTTGGTGATTGATGTAGGCTACCGCCGTCCGATTGTCTGAACGTATCTGAACCGGAAGACCCTGCAAGTGCAACGTCAGCCGTGACAGGAAAAGCCGGATGGCTCTGACATTGATGGGGTTGTGAGCCTCCTGAGGACCCCACACCCCGCTGAACTGATGACTTTTCCAGAAACCTCCCCAGCCCGACAGGCTGGCATCCGTGGTAACCGTCTCCCAGCGAGGAACCAGAAAGGATCTGCCCCTCAACAGGTGGCTTGACTCCAGCCACCACCGAAGGGACTGCCGAACCCTGGGAGACATCCTGAACGGTTGATCCAACGACAGCGGACACCTGTCCCAATGCATCAATAGGTGAAGTTGAAGAGATCTCATGTGAAACTGCGCAAACGGGACCGCCTCTAAGGAGGCCACCATCAATCCCACCAGTTTCATCCCCTGTTGGATAGAAGGGCAAGGATTGGCCAGAAGAAGGCGGATCAGATCCTGAATCCCCTGCCCCTTGGTCTGGGGTAGAAACACTCTGGCCTGAATGATATCCAGATTCATGCCCAGGAATGAAATCACTCGTGATGACGAGAGAGAGGACTTGGGGCGATTGATCACCCACCCGAACCTCTCCAGGGTCGACACCACCTGGTGGGTGTCCAGCTCCGCCTGAGGGAGGGAAGAAGCTGAAATCAATAGGTCGTCCAGATACGGCACAATGCGAATTCCCTGAGCTCTGAATAGGACCATTATGCCCGCCAGAACCTTGGTGAAGACCCTCGGCGCTGAGGTCAACACAAAGGGAAGGGCTACAAACTGAAAATGTAGATCGTCCACCTCGAACCTGAGGAATCTCTGATGCGCTGGAAAAATTGGAACATGCAAATATGCATCCTTGATGTCTATGGATGTCATGAAACCCCCTTGACAAAGGGAATTGATGGCCGAGCGCAGAGTCTCCATGCGGAACTTCTTGGTTCTGATAAATCTGTTGAGGACCTTGAGGTCCAGAATGGGTCTTACAGAACCTTCTTTCTTGGGAACCGTGAAAAGATTGGAGTAGAAACCCCTGCCTCTCTCCGACGGAGGCACCGGGCATACAACTCCCATGTCCAGAAGATTTTTTACTGCTAACTGGAGCCCCTGAGCCGCCTGAGGGTCTAAGGGTACCCGAGACCTTAAAAATCTTGGAGGAGGCCAGTACTCGAACTCCAGTTTGTACCCGGAGGTGACCACTTCCAAGATCCAATTGTCTGTGACCTCCCGAGCCCAGACTTGGAAGAAGAGCCGCAGCCATCCCCCCACCTGAGCGGGTGAGGGCGCCCCTTCATTGCTGAGCTGGTTTACCCACAGGCTTGGGTTTGGAACCCCAGGCTGAAGCAGGACGGGCCCGACCTCTGCCCCTGTTCCAGGAAGAGCCTCTGACACCCAAGAAGACCAAACCTCTACCAGCTCTGGCGCCTCGAAAGGAAGGATTGAAAGAGCCTGCCCCCCGAAAGGGACGGCGCTGTTTTTTCTGCTGAGGTAACTTACCTCCCTTTGCCACAGCATCCAACTTATCTCCAAGCAGCCGCGTACCCAAGAAGGGAAGAGCTGTGAGTGATTTCTTGGCCGCAAAGTCCGCCGTCCACTGACGGAGCCATACCGATCGGCGCATGGCCACCAATAAGGCTGAAGTCCTACTACACATAACAATAGTGTCTTCCATAGCGGCCAAGACAAAATTCATGAACAATTCAAACCTTCAAGGTGAGCGTCATTTAACCAGTCCCTAATCAGAGACCTAGCACCCACCGACACAAGCGCAGATGCACAAACAGGCCGCAAGGCCGACCCAACACTGGCAAAGGCATGGCATGCCATCTGATCAAGGCGCCTATCCTCACCATCCTTTAGGGAAGTGGCGTCTGGGGTGTGAAGCACAGAGGAGTTGGTCAACCCCAAAACTGGTGCATCGACCTCGGGAGGAGAAGCCCAGCGCTTAACCGCTTCCACCGGGAAAGGATACTTCTTATCCCATCCCTGAGGAACGCCCGGAAGCCGACTAGGTTTCTCCCACTCCCTAAGGATCAGTGCATCAAAATTACCCTGGGTAGGGAACTCCAAACGAGGCTTGTGGGCCCCCAAAAATTCCCCCTTCTTGAGAGGGGGCGCCTCAGGCGGCGCAATATCCAAAACCTCCAAGAGATGTGACAAAACCGTGGCCGTGTCAACAGCATCCCCCAGCGCCTGCCCAACATCAGCCTCGCCAAACCGTACATTGTCATCCTCTGACTCCTCATACAATAATAATCTGACATATCAAATGAATCATCATCAATATCCCAAGTCGTCTGGACAGACGACAAATGTCTCTTTTTAGCCTGGGCCTTCTTGCCCACCGCGCTAACCATAAATTTCTCGATGCTGGCCAACCTAGCACAAACATCGGAATGCGACTCCCCGCTAACACCAATGTCACTTGGGGTACGGATAAGGCGGGAAGGGGAAGGCGATGAAGCGGGGGGCGCCGACCCAGAAGGCTGGGCACCCGACTGCCGCGATATGGCCTTTTGTGCACATGGTATACAAATAAGCACATTCTCACCCGTAAGGGATGCCCCACAACTCACACATGGCCAGGATTGTCCCAGAGAGAGCCCGAGCCCGGTATCCTGCGGAGCCTCCATATGGTGATTTTTGTGGTCAGTCGCAAGACCTTAGGGGATTTAAGCAAAAGCAACCCGGGATGCTCCTTAAAAGTCCCAGTGGGAGGATTTGAAGTGATCAATTTAAAGACTAGGGACCCCAGGACCAGGAGGAACCCCTTAACATGCACATGTCTGATGCAATCTGTAACACACAACAAGGCATAATCAGTCACTATACAGCAGTGTATAAATATAAATATATATATATATATATATATATATATATATATATATATATATATACATAAACAGACATGCCCAGCAAAATCACTCATACCCGCAACCAAGGGGGAGCCCCCCCCGCTAGAGAGGGGCCCCCGCATAGCAAAGGAAGTGGCCACCAGGCCCTTACCGTCCCCACGGATCAGCAAGCAGCAGCACAAGATGGCCCCCGAGAGCCTTGTGAGGAGAAACAGGAAGAGAAGGAGTGCGGGCCAGCGCCGAAGGCGCGCTCTCCAGGCCACGCCCCCCCTTCCCAGCAGCGCGGATCCAACCGGGACAGGCCCCAAAATCGCGCCCCCTCCCTGAACACAGCCTGAGGGAGAGAAGCTCCCCAGGCTGAGAGAAAAACACACCAGCAGGCTAGGCAAACGATGTAACAATGCACTGTAATCAAATCATCAAGGGATTACTTCCAGATGAGTCACTGCCATCACACACACACTAACAGTGAAACACACCACCCACACAGTCACTGAATATACTAAAAACAGAGTATGACGGCCAGCCACCCCCCCCCCCCCCCCCCCAAGGAGGGAAGTAAGGGACCCGGCCAGAATCCGGCCATAGGTATGAAGGGACAGGGCATCCCACACCAGGATCACCAAAACCTGGATAACCGCCTACCCCTTATAATGAGGTCCTACGGTGGAGCAATTCTCCTTCCGCACCCATAGGGTGCTACCTACCCTCACCCGGACCCGCAGCCAAAGATGGGAGGCTCAAATAGGGACAATTTAGAAAGAGTCATGAAGAATTGAAGCGGAGTGTATGTCACACTTGGAATACATTCATTTAGGTACATTTTGGAACAGCTACAATCTGCTGACAACCTACACCTTTGAAAGGGAGCAAATATGAAGTGTTACACTGACAAGATAACAAAGAGAAATGTTCTCATACTGTATAAAAATAGGCTACCAAACACCATGAATTGGGAACAGTATGAGTCATTCAAAAGGCAAAAGGTTTCAACGCTTTCGCTACAATAGCATGAGTAAAAATAGTGAAAAATAGAGCTGGATATTACCAGCATTTTTAAAGAAATAAAAATGATATGATCACTGGCAAACCAAGCTGCACTTACCAATTTATGAGATCTTTTAACCATTTGCTGCCAGCCTACCCAGGCCATTTTTCATCATTTTTTGCAACATATTTAACTGTGAATTTTCCAGGAAAACTGATATACTACAAGCTAGGTGGGCTGGTATCCCAGGGTTCAGAGGCCCGAGCATTCGGTCCCCCCAGGCCTAGAGGCTACCAGCTCACATGGTTATCAGGCTATACTGCATCCCCCTGGCTGTTAGGGATGCAGGTAATCGGGTGGAGGGGGGTATATAGGGGTCTCAAGGACCACTTACCAGTTCACTGAGGAATAAGCGGAAACACACACGCAAAAAAAGGCCTTTCTTTTTATTTTTTTAAACTAGTACTTACCCTGTTCTATTGCCGGGTGCTATTCCACGCCATCAGATCCAGCCGACAGTGCGAGAGAAGCCGGGAGCGGAGGATCATCAGCACATTCGCTGATATAAAAGACCCCTCCCTGCGAAGCAAGCTGTCAGAAGCCCAGCCCAGGACAGAGTGGCCTTGATTCACTAAGAGTTGAAAAAAATTCTCACGGTAGTAAAAAATTCAAAATATGAGAAAAAAGCCTGAGAATGTCATTGTTAGTGAATCACCAGATAGGAAGACAATGGAAGTCAAACTTTTTTACTCCTGAAAAAAGTATTGAACTTTTTACCCCTTTTTACCTGTAGTAAAAAGTGCCATGGACTTTCATTGTCTTCCTATCTGGTGATTCACGAACAGTGAAATTCTCAGGCTTTTTTCTCATGAATTGAATTTTTTACTACCATAAATATTTTTTTCAACTCTTAGGCCTTGATTCACTAAAAGTTGGAAAAATTCTCATGGCAGTAAAAAATTCAATTCGTGAAAAAAAAGCCAGAGAATTTCACTGTTAGAGAATCACCAGAAGACAATGGGGAGAAAATGAAAGTCAATGGCACTTTTTTAATCCTGAAAAAAATATTGAACTTTCTACCCCTTTTTATCAGTAGTAAAAAATACAATTCTGTGATTACTCACCTGTAGAATTGGTATTATCAGTATACAGTACGTCCTGCTCCAAATCTAATACTTACAGTTGGGATATACTCCACCAGATGGCGCTGGACTGCAGAGACATCGAAAATAAGCTCCTCCCGGCCCCTCAAATACCCAGGGACCTCCCACAAATCCCCAGCATTGAAAATCAGTTAAGGAGAAGCCGGGAGAATTAAACAATCCAAACTATCAACTATAACAATGATAACAATCACCATACAGGGCATCCAAGAAAATGCAAACCAAGGGTGGGTTATTCTTAGTATACAGTACGTCCTGCTACAAATCTAATACTTACAGTTGGGACATCCAATAGCAGTGTCCATAAAGTAGGGTGGGATCCCCAAGAAAAATCAGCAGCAGGCAGTTTAAACCACTGCCGCCTGCAGAACCTTGCGGCCAAAAGCAGCATCAGCTGAGGCCCTAACATCAACCTTGTAAAACTTTGAAAAGGTATGAACAGAAGACCAAGTAGCGGCCTTGCAAACTTGTTCAACAGAAGCCTGGTGCTGAAAAGCCCAAGAGGCACCGATAGCACGAGTGGAATGAGCAGTAAGGCGGAAGGGAGGATTCTTCCCCTTAGCAGAGTGGGCCTGAATCACAGCCTGACGAATCTACTTGCTGATAGTAGACTTGGCAGGAGCCAAACCCTTCCTAGGACCAGAAGGGACCACAAAAAGAGCATCAGTTTTCCTGAAAGGTGCAGTAGCCACCAGATAGTACTTCAGACACCTAACCACATCCAAAGAGTGCAAAACCCTCTCCTTAGCATTGCTAGGATTAGGGCACAAAAAAGGAAGAACAATATCCTGATTCAAATGAAAGGCAGACACTACCTTAGGCAGAAAATCAGGTTTGAAACGAAACACCACCTTGTCCTGGTGCCTCTCATAGTAGGGGGGCTGAATGGACAGTGCCGCCAGCTCAAGACACACGCCTGACAGAAGTGATAGCCACCAGAAACACAACCTTGAGCGTAAGAATGGCCAAGGCAGCATCCTGCACAGGTTCAAAAGGAGCACCCTGCAAGGCTGACAGAACCAAGTTCAAATCCCAAACAGGCACCAAAAGTTCTGATCAGAGGGTGCTGAGCAAAGGACTTCTGGAAAAAAATAGCCAGGGCAGAAACCTGACCCTTCAGAGTACTGAGTTGGAGCCCCATCTCCAACCCATGCTGCAGGAACTCCAGAATCTTGGGAATAGAGAAGACACGACAGGGAAGAGACTTAGAATCACAGCAGTCAAAGTAGGCACGCCAAACCCTGTAATAAATGGAAGAGGAAGACTTCTTCCTAGCTTTAATCAAAGTATCCACAACTGAGGAAGACAGCCCCTTCTCCATCAAGATGGAGGTTTCAGCAGCCAAGTGTCAAAGCCAGAGTTTGTAAATTGGGATGGCGTAGTGAGCCCAGAGTGATCAGATCTGGCACCAAGGGCAGAGCGTACTGATCTACTGCCAGCTGTACCACGTCTGCGAACCACACTCTTCTTGGCCACCTGGGGGCCACCAGAATTGCTGGCATCCCTTCCAGAGCAATCTTGCGCAGAACCCTGCCCAGCAGGGGAATTGGGGGGAAGACATACAGGAACTGAAAGTCCTTCCATGACATTGCTAGCGCATCCGAGGTCAGGGCCAGAGGATCCCTGGACAGAGAGACAAAAGCTGGAAGCTTGTGATTGTGGCGGGACGCAAACAGATCCACATCTGGTTGGCCCCAACGGTGACACAGAGATTGAAACACCCTGCTGCATAGGGACCATTCTCCCTGGCGAGAGGTCCCCCTGCTCAGAGAGTCCGCCAGGTGATTTTCCACCCCCGGGATGTACACAGCTGAAATGCAGGGGACATTGGCCTCCACCCAAGTCAGGATCAGAGACGCTTCCTGGGAGGGCCCCCTTGCTCCGGGTCCCTCCCTGATGATTGATGTAGGCAACTGCCGTCTGGTTGTCCGAGCGCACCTGAACAGGCAGGCCCTGAAGATGAGCAGTCAAGCGAGCCAGAATTAACCTGATCGCTCGCAGCTCCAAGACATTGATAGGTGTGTGGGCCTCCTGAGGGCCCCACCTCCCCTGGAACTGCAGGGACTTCCAGAAACCCCCCCCCCCCCCCCCCAACCTGACAGACTGGCATCTGTGGTGACCGTCTCCCAGGAAGGGGCAAGAAAGGATCTGCCCCCAACAGGTTCCTTGAGTCCGTCCACCACAAGAGGGACCTCCTGACCAGGGGGGAGAGCACACAGACCCTGTCCAGGGACGCTGGGTCCTTGTCCCATACAGACAATAGGTGAAGTTGCAGAGGCCTCAAGTGGAACTGAGCATAAGGGACCACTTCAAAGCACGCCACCATCAGGCCCACCAGCTGCATCCCCTGCCTGATGGGGGGATGGGGACAAGCTAGGAGGGACTGGGCCTGTGCAATCAGACTGTCCACCTTCTGCTGAGGAAGGAAGATCCTTGCCTGAACTGTATCCAGATTCATTCCTAGGAATGGAGTTACCAAGGAAAGGGACAGTGATGACTTTGGGTGGTTGATCACCCTTCCAAATGACTCCAGAGAGAGTGGACACCACCAGCTGAGTATCCAACTCTGCCTGATGTAGAGACTGGGAAGTGATGAGTATGTCGTCCAGATAGGGAAGCACGCGGACGCCCTGACATCTGAGCAGAGACATCACGTCAGCCAGCACCTTGGTGAACACCCTGGGAGCTGAAGTGAGGCCGAAGGGCAAGGCCACAAATTGGTAGTGTTGATCCATCAGAGCGAACCTGAGGAACCTTTGATGACCTGGGAACACAGGAATATGAAGGTAAGCATTTTAGATGAGTGCAGAGTCTCCATGCGAAAGCGCCTGCCCCTGACAAACTTGTTAAGAATCTTTAAGTCCAGGATGGGCCTGACAGAACCATCCTTTTTGGGTACTGTGAATAGGTTGGAATAAAAGCCCTTGCCTTTTTCTCTTAAGGGGACCTGGCAGATGACCCCCAGCTCCAGGAGGCCTTGCACTGCTTGCACTAGCTCCTGAGCTGACACAGGGTCCTGAGGAATCCGGGATCTGATTAATCTTGGAGGGGGATCGGCAGCAAACTCCAACTTGTAACCGGAGGACACTACCTCCTGAATCCATCGGTCTGAGACATGAAGCCTCCAGACGTGAGCGAAGTGCTGCAGCCGCCCCCCCACCCGGATGGGGCGCCCCATCATGTCTGAGGGGGCTTGGGAGAGGATAAAGCTTTGGGACCCCAGGAGGAGCCAGGACGTCCATGCCCTCTGCCTCTACCCCAGAAATCTCCCCGGGCCCCAGGGAAAGACACCCCCCTTCCCTGTCTTGCACCGCGGTAAGGGGAGGAGAAGGAACCCTGACCCCGAAAGGGCCAAGGTTGCCGCCTGCGCTGGGGTAACCTGCCTCCCTTAGCAAAAAGGTCCAGGCGGTCTCCAAACAGATGCAGTCCTTTAAAGGGAAAACCAGTGAGGGCCTTCTTGGCAGCGTTGTCAGCAGCCCACTGGCGCAGCCAAACCGAGCGGCGTATAGCCACCACGAGGGCAGAAGTTCTGGCACACATTCTGATGGTGTCATCCAATGCTGATAGGACAACATTTACAAAAACATCACAACTGGAGAGTGCATTAAACACCTCACAAGGCAAATCATCAGGGGCACTATCAAGCATATTTCTGAAAAGGGTTCTAGTGGCCACAGCAGTAATGGCAGAGGCACAGACTGGGTGCAGCGCCGTCCCCGCACATGCAAAGGCGTGGGATGCCAGCTGATCAATATGCCGGTCTTCAGCATCCCGCAGGGTAATAGAATCAGGGGAATGCATGACAGAGGTGTTAGATAGCCCTAGGATTGGGGCATCCACCTCGGGGGGGGGGGGGGTGACCAACATTTAACCACCTCAGCAGGAAAGGGATACTTCCTATCCCAACCCTTTGGAACCCCGGGAAGTTTACTGGGGCGCTCCCATTCCTTGAGCACAAGGTTATGGAAATGTGCCTGCTCTGGAAATTCCAAACGTGATCTTGCTGTATGGAAAAGCTCCCCTCTTTGCCTGGGAGCCTCAACAGGGAGAGAGATAGACAGAACCTCAAAAATCTGTGTCAATAATCTGTCAGTGTCATCCGGGGCCCAGGGGTCAGAGCCAGAATCGTCATGACCCCTTGGTCTCTCATCAGATGAGCAGAAAAGAGCTCCCCTTCATCAGACGGGGTATAGCCACACAGATTCCAAAACTCCTCAGTTCCCATAGGGAAAACAGTAACATTAGGCGTCAAGTGCCGCTTCTTAGCAGGGGCCTTATGCGCTAAAGACTTCGCAATAATCTGTTCAACAGTAGCCAGTCTAGAAGACAAAACAGTAAACAAAATGTCTTTATTACTGATAATCACATTAAAAACATGTTAAAAATAGCAACAAATCATGGTGCTATACCGTGACAAAATTTATAGATTAGGTTGCAATTGCACTCCACTAAATTACATTATAGAAAGCTTATGAAATAACTGAGTATGGGGTTCTATTAACAGCAAAGTGTGCCCACTCACCGCACACTAAAGGGTTAACAGTACAAAACAAGGAATGCTATTAATGAACACCCGAAACCAGAACTATGCAAAAAAGGTCATGTGTTTTAATCAAAGTGACAGATTAATATATACAGTGACAAAAGCATGCCTGGATAATACATATAGCAAAGTATCAAGTCCTTATCTCAATAATTAGATATACATGCAGTTTGCAAATCACTAGGTAATATCCAAGTTGCAAAACAGGGCTCAAGTACAGGAAGGAACCAAAGGCATAGGCCAGTGATGAACGTATACATAGGTAAGATACCAGAAATACACTACAATGGTTCTTCAATATACATAGCGAACCCAAATGACTTGGTTGCATAGAACATTAAAGTAAAACATGTTAGGTTAGAGAAACTCAGAATAAAGGCAAAATTTGAAGTTTTAAGTTATGCAGAGTACCTAGTGGATACGTGACACCATAAAAATCCCCCAACGTTTCGGTACCTAGACCTTCATCAGGAGGGTATGCTATACCGTAACAAGCCACATGAGGGAGCCATCGAGCCAGAAATATACATGATTATAAAGTGTTAGAGTGATTCATCATTAATACCTATATACTATAAATATTTAATAAAGTGCTAAGTGCTATAACTAATGTACATCAGTATTTGTAAACAGGACCCCCATCCTTGCCAGTGACACAGTAAGGTTTCTTTATTTGTGTACTCTATGTCTGACACTTTGCACCTTTGTTCTCTGTTGGGCCTGCTTCTAGTTAGGGGTCCTGTTTACAAATACTGATGTACATTAGTTATAGCCCTTAGCACTTTATTAAATATTTATAGTATATAGGTATTAATGATGAATCACTCTAGCACTTTATAATCATGTATATTTCTGGCTCGATGGCTCCCTCATGTGGCTTGTTACGGTATAGCACCATGATTTGTTGCTATTTTTAACATGTTTTTAATGTGATTATCAGTAATGAAGACATTTTGTTTACCATTTTGCATTTTTGTGGAGTGCAAGTGTCAGTCCCCAGGGACCCATTCGGGAGTTGCTTGGAGGGCATCCCACTAATTTTGGTTCAGAGTGTACTTATAGTAGGGTTCCCTTTTTGGGGCAGTGTACCCCGTATTTAGACACGATAGATTACTAGGTGCCACCCGCAGCTTTGTGTTTCACAGTCTAGAAGACACATCAGGCTGAGAACCCCACTAGTATGCAACTCAGCAGGAGTGAGATTTAAGCTTGGGGGAGTAGGTGAAGTGAAACGAGGTGCAGCCACTGGCAGGCCAGATTGCAATGCAAGCACCTGCTCAGCACAGGGTACACAGACCCGCGCCTTGTCAGCGTCAGCATGAGGCTGCCCACACGCTACACACAGCCGGTCTTGTCCCAAAGGGACCCCGGTTACATTATCCTGAGATGCAGGCGCTATACGGCAATAGGGAATAACGCTATATAGCAACCCTGGATGCCCCAATAACCCGCTAGGGACGTGGGAGTATAATTTTTACAAGGCCTACAAGTAATATACTAAAAACAGAAAAGATGGCGTCGGTATACCTCGAGGGGCAGGCCAGTAATAGCGATGACGCGGAACGCGCCAAAGACGGGCCCCGCCCCCCCCCGAAGAGCACGAAGCCAGAAAGGCCAACAGCCAATGATGGCGCACCCGTGCCTGAGAAAATGCCGCCGCCAAGCGCGGAACCAAGTCAGCGTGCGGCGGCGGTAATTTTAAAAGCAATAAAGACAAGTCAGCGCGGCGGCTGACACAAGAATAAAGACATGTGAAAAGTTGAAGCACAGACTGCATAACATACATATCTATACACATACACCCCCCCCCCCCTCTTTTCCCCCGAAGACTACAAGGAGGATGAGGGAGGACGGCAGCCACTTAAATAGGGCCCACCGATATGCAGGGGCAAGGGGCAATAGTGCGGGAGGGGCATCCCACAGAGGCTCACCATAAGCCTGAACCGCCTACCCTTTGGTGGGGGATTGCGGTGGAGCAGTGCTCCTAAGCACCAACGGCGGTGCTGCCTACCTTCACCCGACCAGCGCAGCCAAGGCTGGGAGGCATATTACTAGTGGAACGGGTGGGAATAGTCCTACAGGGCCGCAGGTTAATAACCCCGCTCACCTGCGAGTAGAGAGCCAATTTCTCGTCCTTCACAGCCAGACTGCAGAGAAATTCTGGGGATTTGTGGGAGGTCCCTGGGGATTTGAGGGGCCAGGAGGAGCCTATTTTCGATGTCTCTGCAGTCCAGCGCCATCTGGCAGAGTATATCCCAACTGTAAGTATTAGATTTGGAGCAGGACGTACTGTATACTAAGAACAGTGCCATTGACTTTCATTGTCTTTCTATCTGGTGATTCACTAACAGTGAAATTATCTGTCTTTTTTTCTCATGAATTGAATTTTTTACTACCATGAGAATTTTTTTCAACTCTTAGTGAATCAAGGCCTTAGTGAATAAAGGCCAGTATATGTGTTTTCTGTGCTGCTGAAGATCCCGGCTCAAGAAGGAGATTAATTACTAAAGTTTTCAAAATAAATAGGCCGCAAGCCTTGTAGCAATTTCTGAAGCAAGAAAAAATAATGTTTTTCCATCAGAGGTATACAAGACCCAAAATAACCCCCCTATTGCCACACTATAGAATATTGGTGAGTATCCCCTAGGGTATACGTAACGAAGGTTGAGAAACCATGGTATAGGTAACTCCTCCTTTCAATAGCCAGCATGTTTAAATAGAATTTTATTGTGACACAATTTTACGATACAGCTTCTTTAAGAATGCCAACCTATCCAAGAAACAGCTGAAGGCATTCCTTTTTTTATTGGTGCCAAAAACTATTTCTCTACCACAAGAAGGACAAATAATGCAAGGACAAAGAATGCAAATTACCTTTGCCTGCAGTATCACTTTAACATATTACAGTAATATTGTGTATGGATCATCAAGGAGGAAGTCCAAAGGTAGCAGTGACTGCATCAACAGCTGTACAAACTGCTGTGAGAAGGCCAGCAAAGAACAGGGCTTCTTTCATGGGTTTAAAAAAGAACATCAGAGGCCCTGGAGTCTTATATCCCGAGTTCCAGCCATTGGGGCACCCCAAATTGCTGTGTGAAATCGCCCAAACCCCCGGAACACCCACCCTCTCCCGGAGGCCTCGCCGCATATGTGCATTGCGGCTGCATCTCCACTCACCCCTAGCTGCTCCCACGCCCGACCTTCCAGAATGGGTGGCGCAGTCACACCATGGCTGCCAGGTAGGTGGGGGATGCGGCTGGCCAGACGGCTTAGCCATCCTCGGCGCCGAAGAGAGCCGTGTGACAGCGAGCGTGGGAGCGGAAGGAAGGTGAGTAAAATGGGGCGACCTGGGGGTACACACAGCGGGGCATCCCAATTCGGGATGCCACCGCAGAGATGAACAGCAAACAGGAAAGTCAAATTCATGTGTGTTATTCCTCTTTAAAGAGCACACCCTGCAATGGTTGTACAAGGAGCACCAAGAAGATCAGGCTTTTGGTGTCCTGTATTAGGGACAAAACTTATGTCTCCTTAGGAAACCTTAATAATTGATGTACGGCACTGTCATTCTGAATGTGCACTGGGAACCATGAGAAAGTCATCAGTATTGATTTAAGGATATCAATTGCTGTTCTAAGTCTGGATTGTTGGTGGTCTAGGATGCAGTTCAAGCTGCTAGAACTGATGCAGTTATCCCACACATTACTGAAGTGGCATGAAGGAGCATTGCTGATCAAGGTAATGCCAAACCACCACAAATGACTTCAGCAAATGGCCAGTATATCTGGTGCATGACCTAGTGTATTTCTTCCACCTGGACTAGGCCTAAATACACGATATAACACAGGGCGGATCAGTCACCAATAAAAACTCAGTATCCATATACCGTGCTTCATCCAATAGGGGGCCAGGACCTGTCCCAAAGGAGGTGGGGGGCTACAGCAATGTGCTGTGTAAGAAGACCTACATAAAATATATATCAAAAAAGTATGTCCTTATTGTGGGGTGGTGGGTGACCTTCCACCTCAGGGACAAACTTGCCATGGACCATGGAAGGCTGCTTTAAATAAGTAACCGAGAACTTAATCTGAGTTCTGAGTAGTTCTGCCATGTATCAACACAACAGATATAGATTAAAAAGGTCCCATTACAAAGTGAAGGATGAATTTAAAGCGGATCAAAACCCTGTTAGGCTGTCCCTCGAGTCTAAAAGATTCCAGGGCTGTCCGATTGCCTATTCCAAACCAAGATGGCCAGGGCTTGCCCTATACTCCAACGCCGCTTCCACAAGTTGTGGCCTCTTCCCCGGGTTCTCTGGGCTAAGCCAAGCTCCGCCACAGCTGGGGGCAGAAGCATGCTTCAGACTACAGGGAAAAAGGGAATAGGGCAAGAGCTATGCCTAGTTCACAAAGGATTTTTTTTTAGAACAACCTATAAGCAATCTTAAATATGTCAGGTTAGCGCAGCTACAAGCCCCATTCAAGTCTCATTCATAAAAATCAAAAACATGAAGAGAAAGAAGTATTGCCCACAGGTACTCAGGGTGGTGGGTCAATTGGGGGGGGTATGGTCCACTTTAAGGAGCTATTGCTTCATGTGTCAGCATGATATTGGAAGGCAGAAGCTACCACAATGATATTGTACAATGAAACAAACTGTAAAGTGCTCGATAAACTAGTTTGCATACAAGTAACAATCCCAGTTTACAAACCCAGACTAATTATTTAAAGGTTACAGAATATATAGAAATGTCAACAGCAGAGTTACTGAAAACTGTAGAAAAGGTTCCGTTTAAAATAGTTCTTGCGCTGTAATTGCTGTATAATGAAAAAAGTAAGCTTAGTCTGCTCAAATCCTGTCCAGCAGATCATTCAATTGTCCGACTATCACTTATTCTACATCTGACTCTGGAGATTCGGCTTATTCTCATTACTAAGAGTGCAAGCACCACTGCACATAACAAGCAACCAGAGAGAAATAAGAAGGGTGGTGCACAAAGGTGTCAATGACTTATTAAACTAGAATAAAATTAAAAGCATTATGAGAGTCACATGCTGCCCCCTACTGGTCTGTTGTATAATGGAAGCAAAGCGGAATCTGTGACAGACATATTCAGTTAAACATAAAATATATTTAACATTTTATTAAACCATCTCCAACGTTAAAAATACAATTCTGTGAAATACTCACCTGTAGAATTGGTATTATAAGTATACAGTACGTCCTGCTTCAGATAGATTACTTACACTTGGGTTATCCTCTGCCAGATGGCGCTGCACTGCAGAGACATGTAAAACAGGCTACTCCCGGCCCCTCAAATACCCGGGGACCTCCCACAAATCCCCAGCATTGAAAAGCAGTAAACAAGAAGCCGGGAGAATTTAACCACCCAAAAACTGGTAACTATAACAAATGATAACAAACACCATACAGGGGACCCAGAATAATGCAAAAACCAGGGTGGGGTGGAGCAGGACATACTGTATACTCATAATACCAATTCTACAGGTGAGTATTTCACAGATTTGTTTTATTCTTAGTATACAGTACATCCTGCTCCAGATAGATTACTTACACTTGGGACATCCAATAGCAGTGTCCATAAAGTAGGGTGGGATCCCCAACAAAAAGGTAACAGCAAACAGTTTAAACCGATATGCTCTTTGGCCTAGGGGGGCGGAGCTTGCCATGGAGCAGTGAAGACGTGCGAGCGGACCGCTCCCGACAGCTACAGCTTTCATTAGCTTAAAAGAGGAGATATTGGCAGACTGTATCACTTGGTGACCTTACCTGGCCTGTGGAGCGGTGACCGACATTGGGCGGCGAATGGCGGGGCTGCAGAGGCTATTCCGCTGAGACACTTGAGCTGCGGTGTTGGAGCCGGACGACGTATCGACGGCGGGGAGGCGGTGGGTCTGAGATCACTCGAGGGCCCACCCTGTGATTTCCCGCAGCAGCGTGAGCAGGAGCAGTGCGACGACGGAGCCGCTCACACGGCGGTGTGTAGTGCGGTGGAGGCAGCCGCCGGCTGGAAGCCAGGTCAGTGGCGGCAGTGAAGCTGAGGAGAGTGAGACGGGTGGAGGCGGTGGGCTCTGTGTCTTCTGGGCCCCCCCCCCCCCCCCGCTGCTCCTCTCCGCTTACACGTGTGGGCTGAGAGAAGCCGGATTTCGGGCAGCTACATCATACTGCATTGACCGCCATCCTGGTCCCGGTCCCTGCTTGTTGCAGGTGGTGGATCACAGAGGTACACTTGAGAAGGGGGTTTGAGGTGCTGGATCCCGGCCAGTCGGAAGATCCTCCCCCTATTCGCTCTCCTTGACGCTGAATGCGCTGGACAGTATATTATATGATACCTCTTTGATTTTACCCTGCATTTGAAGACCGCCCTATTATTAAAAGGAGGTTACAGGCTGAAGGGTACCCCTCTGAGACTTTGCTGACTTTTGGCGGAAAATGCCCCTTTACGGAGTGCCCCTGTAAGACATCAAGCTGGGCTCTCCTTATATCAGAGCTCTTTTATGCAATCTAGAGGGCTTATCATTTATTATCCTTGAGATACCCAGGTCTACTTGGTATGCATTGATTTGATTTTGGAAACCCCCACTTAAACGGCTATAAAAATTTCAACAGCTCTAATTGGACGGCTTGTAGAACAATCGAGGTTAGATATCCCTGAGTGGGATACCCGTACAGCACCAGGAGCCAGATATCTTTAATTTAATAGGCTTTCCTGTAAACAGGCTAGGTACAACCATCTTTCATCAGAAATACTTTACCTGCAATAAGAGCTGAGAATTCTTCATCTCGCATTGTATAAGCCAACTCGATTTGACATACCACTATTCTTTGCTTCTGCATATCCATCATATATATCTATTATATATTAACCATTACATATATCAACTATTCTGTAATAGTGGACTGTAAAAAGAGGAAGGAAGAGGAGAGAAAAGGAGAGAGGAGGGGAAGGAGGGAGTATCTTCCAGGAATTTCCTAGATATTAGTAGAACCTTTCCTTGAATTAAGAGCATCAGAAATGGGAGGAGGTACTAAACCTAAAGATAACAAAGGACAAACGACAAGAAGTACTACAGCTACCACTCAAGGAGACTTAAATCGTTACATATCGAAGTCTACAGATCTAGCCCGAGATTCAAGTGCGGCTGGGGGAACCCCCCGTGGGGGGCGAATGAAAGACATAGCAGCTGAGGAGGAAGATCCCGCGAGCTTGAGTCCCTCTACCTCAGACAATACCAACTGATATTTGGGCTTTTATGCGATCTATGCCAACAAAGGAGGATCTTTCTGCGATTACCCGTTCTATTAGTGATTATCTGAAGAAGTAGGGCTCCTACGTGGAGACCTTAAACAACTAGACTCTAGGCTTGCGGGGGTGGAACAGCAACGTGAGGAGGATAGATCTACTATTCAGCAACTCACCCACCGTCTCCAGGTACAAGAATCTGCGACTGCCACTTTGGCCCTCCAATTGGAGGATATGGAGAATCGCAATCGACGTAATAATATACGCATACGTGGACTCCCCGAAGCTACACGGACAGAGGACTTATTACCTACTTTACAAGGAATTTTTTCTACACTATTAGGGGAACCAGCGGGCAATGGCACCAAAATAGAGATAGATAGAGCACATAGAGCAATAGCTCCCCCCCCCCTCGTCAGAATGACCCTCCAAGAGATGTAATATGCAGAATTCACTATTATCAAGAAAAAGAAGCAATTATGGCAGCAGCCAGAAGTAAAGGCTCGCTAGATTTTGATGGTGCAATCTTACATTTCTACTCAGATCTAGCAAAGACTACGTTGGCAAGACGGAGGGCTCTCCGACCACTTCTTGAAGCTCTCAAACAGAATAATATTACTTATAGATGGGGGTACCCTTTCGCCTTATTTGCCGCAAAACAAGGAAAGACCTTTACCATTCGCAAATATGAAGATCTTCCAGGTTTTTTCAACCATTTTGGCCTATCCCCTGTACAAGTGCCAGACTGGCTTATAAACCCCCCGGAGTTTAATTTTTCGCGTGTAAGAAGAGGAGCGGAAGATCAATCTCGGCCCATTGATTCATAAGAAAAATTATGAATGGATATGTAAAGATCCGGAAATTGATTTGAAAATGGACTTTATTCAGATCTATATTATTGGACACCTCAGATAGGATGAAGGATTTTTGAGATGCGAATTATGTGGAATTTAGGGGGGTTGTTTTTTTTTTTTTTTTTCTTTTTTCCCGTTGTTTTTGTGGCTAGCCCTTTATAATTTGTGGTCAGCCTGTTTGGGCTGTAGGGGGGGGGGGGGGGTTTGGATGTGCACCCCCGGGCCCGGGGTGGGGGCCGCGCACTCTGACCCCATGCGGTATGGACGTTATCTGTATGAGATGTGTATGATGGAGACAGCTGGTGGTCTGGTGCGCACTGGGGCTAATATGAATAGTGTGAAGGTGGTCCCGGTCACGTGGTGCAGCGGGGGTTGCCGGAGATAGGGTGGGGGGGTGTGTTAGGAGAGGCGGCCAGATGGAACCAGCCCATGGACTGGAAGAGGGGGGGCTGGAGGGAACTGGGCGCGCCTAGCCGGATGGTCCGACGCGGCCCGGATGATGGGGTTGGGACTGTCTCCATCCGGGGGCCAGGGTGGTGTTAGGAGATGGCTTGGGAGAGGACTACTGTACTTTAGATAGCTAGGTCACATAATTAATTTTATAAATACACATTCTCATGATTTATGCACATTTTTTATTGGCAGGTATTGCCATCTACTACACTTATATATAAATCTTTTTTTTCGTCTTTTTGGTATACTTGATTCACTTACACGGTATTTCACTTCATGTCTCACTAGCGGGCCCGAGCTGGTTGCCCGGCCCCCACTGATTTTTTCTGATACACGGGTGTGGGATGGCCTTCTTTCAGGGCCCTCGATCTGGTACAGATCACTGGCTCTCTGGATGGAAGAGGTATATGGTGGAGGCGGAGCAGTTACTCGCTCCATCAGTGAGAGGTTATCTGAAGAAGGGGCACCGACAAGAGGGATTCTCTTTTCTGTCTAGTACCGCCCCCCGGTACATGGCTTGGGGCCGTTTCTGGTCCCCGCTGACAAGTTGCGGGGATTGGGACTGATTAAAGGATTGGGAGGATGATGGCTCGGGTGGGCACCGGATCGCTAACTGTTGTTGATGTGTAGATAATAGATGGGTGAGGTTCATGTCGCGGGGGATGGGGTGGGGGGCCTCTACTGCGGGGTTGGGGAGGCGACCTTGAGACCTCCCCCCCCCCCCCCCACTTTCCCTCCCCCCCCTTTTTTTTTTTTTTTTGTTATGTAGGTCAGAGGGCTGTGGGTTTAGTATCTAATATGTCTTATTGAAAAGAATGTCCTTGAATTTGGTTATTATGGTGTGATGATATGATAATAGGCTGTGGAGTTAGAGGGGTAATAGAGTAGAGCTTTCAATCGATATGTGAATTATTTTCGGATCCTAGGTCCAGCAGTTAATAGCTAATAAATGCTTAATAATGTATATATTTGTTCATTCGATTAGTGGCTGCCGGGAGCGGGTGCTGATCTCGTGCCAGTGTATTATACGATCCTTTTTTTTTTTTTTTTCTTTACACTGTTGATTTCACTGGCTGTGGCCTCTTTGCCCCCACATTTCTAGGGCAGCGGGTGTTGAGGATCAGAGTCAAATTGACATCTGAGGTCTCGACTCCCTGATAAGACCCTAGTGTAAATCCCGACACGGGCAGCGCCCGTCTCGGTGAGTAACGAATTGGTCTTTAATAAAGTGGGTTATTCTTTTTCTATTTTTACTCTTTACTTATTCTCTTTTGGGGCCTTATTTCTATTTTTTTTTTTTTTTTTTATCTGTCTCTCTTTCTCTCTTTTTTTTTTTTTCCTCTTTCTTTCCCCTTCCCTTTTCCTTTGAACCAGGGAATATCCTAATTATAAATCTTTAATATGTCCAGAAGTAGAGATAGTCCACAGAGGGTTCGAAGGCCGAATGATAACGACCTGGCCTCTTCTTTTGAGCAAAAGTTCAGAGCTATTTCGATTAATGCTAGGGGTTTAAACACCCCACTGAAAAGATCTAAATTATTCCAGGAATTAACTAGACTTAAAGCAAATATCGCATTTATTCAGGAGACGCATTTTAAAGGTGGGGGAGCTCCCAGATTGTCCTCTAGATTCTTCTCCCAGTCTTACACAAGTAATGCGCCAGATGTTAAGGCAAGGGGGGTGGCGATAATGATTGCCAGGAATACTCCCTTTCAGGTCACGGATAGGATAGCAGATGAGCAAGGTAGGTACTTAATCCTTAAGGGCTCCTTGTTTAATAAAAATTATACTCTGGCAGTGGTTTATGCTCCTAATTCTGGGCAAGTGACCTTTCTTGAAGCTTTTTTGAATAAACTTATAGAAGCACAAGAAGGCCCTATTATCCTTGGGGGAGATCTCAATGTGACACTAGATCCATTATTGGACTCCTCAACGGGGCGATCTGCGCTAGCATATGCGGCACTAAAAAGAATCAAGAAAGCTCTTCACAAGGCTCAACTTTGTGATCCTTGGCGTATTAATCACCCTAATACTAAAGATTATTCTTTTTATTCTCCAGCACATGCCATGTATTCTAGAATTGATTACGTCTTGGTATCTCATAGTTTACTACCCCAAGTGTTGAAATCCAATATAGAGATTATGGCTGTGTCGGATCATGCACCGGTGACCCTTACTATCACTTTAACTGGCGCCCCAAAGGGAGAGTGGACATGGAGATTGAACGAGTCCTTACTACAAAATGAGAAGCTAATCCAGGATTACCAAAATACTATTAAAAATTATTTCGAAACAAATAAATGCATGGACACTTCCCCATTTAATAATTGGTTAGCTCATAAGGCAGTTATTAGAGGCTCGTTCATTAGACATGCTACTGAGAAGAAGAGGGAACGAGAACAGGAGTTACAGAAGCAAATAGAAAGAGTCCAGGAGTTAGAAAAAGTACATAAAGCAGCATTGGCAAAAAGTAATCTCCTGGCACTCACTAAAGCGGCTTATATTATAAAGCGCTGTAGAAGGCTTTACTTTGAATGGGGCAATAAAAGCAGTGCGCTCCTGGCAAGGGCCCTCAAGAAACAACAATCTTTAAACTTTGTAGAAGCTATCATTGATGGGCAACAAAAAAAGCTCCATAGTACACCAGATATAGCTAAGACCTTTCAGTCCTTTTATCAGAAGCTATATAATATTTGCCCTGAAGGACCAGCTCCAGAACAGGACCATGTAGCATTGATAAAGAAGTATATAGAGGAGTCCGGTATGCCTAAGCTTGGGACGAATGACAGAGAGAGATTGGAATGCCCCATTTCTATGGAGGAGCTGAGAGCCGCGGTCAAGGCTTCACCCAATGGAAAAGCCCCGGGACCAGACGGATTTACAGTAGCATATTATAAGCAATTTCTTCCTCTCCTGGCCCCGCATTTTCTCTCGGCATTTAATTCATTAACTACATCCTCCGATCAGGTTAAGATCCCAAGTGAGGCACTATCTGCTTATGTGACAATAATTCAGAAACCTGGGAAAGACCCGCTCGCATGCGGAAGCTATAGGCCTATTTCACTATTGAATGTAGATCTAAAATTATATGCGAAAATTTTGGCAAATAAACTGTCAGGGATGCTCCCGATGCTAGTGGATGGAGATCAGTCCGGCTTTGTACCGGGCAGAGAAGCTCGTGATAATACAACTAGAGTGCTGAATTTGCTGCATAGGATCGAACGAACTAGACAACCGGCTATTTTTTTGCCCACCGATGCCGAGAAGGCATTTGACCGGGTAAACTGGCAATATATCAGGGCAGTTTTGGAACATATTGGTCTGGGCCCTAAAGCGTTACAGATGATTATGGCCCTATATACAGAGCCCTCGGCCAAGATTAAAGTAAATGGCACCTTTTCAGAGAAGGTAGACATTAGAAATGGCACTAGACAGGGCTGTCCCCTCTCCCCAGTGATTTTTGTTTTATCTATGGAACCTTTTTTATGCAGAATTAGAGGGAGAGAAGATATACGGGGGATCTTAGTAGACTCATCTATACACAAGATTTCAGCATATGCTGATGACCTTATGTTTTTTCTCGCAAATCCGGTAACGGGATTACCGGTCCTGTTGAAGGAATTTGAGCACTTTGGCAGGTTCTCATTTTTGAAAATAAACTACGATAAATCAGAGGCGATGGAGCTGAATCTTCCCCCAGAAGTCGAAGTCCAGTTGAGAGCATCTTTTCCTTTTAGGTGGCCTTCGTCGGCCATTACATATCTAGGCTCTAAGATCACGAAAACGGTAAACGGGATTTATGCAGCAAATTTTGGCCCCCTTTTTTCCAAAATTAAAAAGGATTTGGAAAACTGGGACTTACCCACTTTCACGTGGCTAGGAAGAATCAGCATCCTCAAAATGTCAGTCTTGCCAAAGATTCTATATCTACTTCAGGCTCTTCCGATTTGGATCCCTAGGGCATACTTTAAGTCCTTTAATTCGCTATTTATAAAATTCATCTGGCAGAGACGTAAACCTAGACTGAAACTTCGGCTTTTATTTAGAACTAAAAAGATGGGAGGACTCGCTTGCCCAGATTTGCTGCGATATTGGCGTGCGATCCATCTTCAACGTATTTTAGACTGGCACCATCAAGCTACAAAGAAGAAATGGGTGAACCTTGAAGCATCTTGGCTTCATACTCCACTAAAAGATGTCCCGTGGGCAGTCAGAATAGGGAGGACCCTCTGCAGAGACCATCCGCTTATTTCTACCACACTTGGAATTTTTGGAAAGCTAAGGGACAGAAATGAGATATCTCCATGGCCAACTCCCTTGGTGCCACTGGTACATAATCCTTCATTCCCTGTAGGTATACTTCCTCGCCTTCGTAAGATTTTTGAGGAAAGAGAAGTCCCTAAAGGAATGCATCTAATATCACCTTCTGGATGGGTGCACTTGAATGATTTAAGGGATAAATGGGATACGCTCCTATTTGATCAATGGCTTTTGTTTATATTTCAAAGTTTTCTTTTGAACTTAGGACCCAAAAAGGACCCAGTGGCGTTCCTCAGACCTTTAACCCCTTTTGAACGATTGATAAGAGAAGGAGATCCTCCAATACGCTTAATCTCCAAATTATATGTATTACTGGAAGAAAGTGGGGAGGATGAAATACCTCGATTCTGTGGGGATTGGGAGAGGGACCTAGATAGGCACCTTACGAAAGACCAGTGGCAGTATATTTTTATGGCTACACATAAGACCTCAGTTTCTTCAAAAATCCAGGAAACTAATTACAAGTGCCTTACAAGGTGGTATTACACCCCGAAAAGGTTGAATGGTTTCTCACCGACTTACTCCGCTGAGTGCTGGAGATGCCGGGGAGCAGTCGGAAGTTTTTTCCACGTTTTTTGGGATTGCCCAAAGATTATTCCCTTTTGGCATGCTGTGGCTGATATCTCTAGTGAGATTTTGGGATGGACGGTCACTCGGGATCCATCCCTGTTCCTCCTACACCTGTCGGAAATGCCTCTGAAGACTTATAAGAGATCTCTTTTGAGACATCTTATTAATGCAGCAAAAACATTGATACCTAGGCTCTGGAGATCTGAAGCGGCGCCCTCGGTGGAAAGCTGGATTGGGGAGATTAATCATATTATGGAAATGGAAGAGCTTACCGCTGCGATCCACGAGACTGGGAGGCAGTTTCGACAGGTATGGACGCCTTGGCTTCTTTATAGAGAAATGGCAAGATTTAAGCAACTAATGAATGTCGATGCCCCCCCCTCATTATCTTCCCAGAACGAATGAGTTGCTTCAGCTGCAAAGATGTAAATCTTAAATAATGGAATGGAAATTAGAAATAAGGCTAGGACATGTACAGACTGGTATAAGGGGATAGACTCCCCCCCCATGGTTCAAATATCCCCCTGGTTCTTCTTTCCCATACCCCCTTATTTCTTTTCTTTCTCTTCCTATTTTCTTTTTCTTTTTGATCTCCCCCTTTTTTTTTTCTCTCTTCCTTCTTTCTCTCTTTATTATATATTTTGCGGGTATAAAATATAAAATATCTTCTTTTTCCTTTTTGTCTCTTTTTCCAAATGGAATCATCTGAATCTTGAAAAGGGCTCTACATGGATGGGTTGTTGAAATGCAAATGAGAAAATATTCCTTTCCCCTCCCCCCCCCCCTTTTCTTTTGTGCTTAATTTTAATTAGATGTTCAGTTGATTCTATACTGTATAATTGTTAATGATTCTATTGATGATATATTATATACTTATATACATGATGACAAAAGGAAAAGAGAAATAAATAAAGAATTAAAAAAAAAAAAAAAACAGTTTAAACCACTGCCGCCTGCAAAACCTTGCGGCCAAAAACAGCATCAGCTGAGGCCCTAGCATCAACCTTGTAAAACTTTGAAAAGGTATGAACAGAAGACCAAGTAGCGGCCTTGCAAACTTGTTCAACAGAAGCCTGGTGCTGGAAGGCCCAAGAGGCACCAATAGCACGAGTAGAATGAGCAGTAAGGCGGAAGGGAGGACTCTTCCCCTTAGCAGAATAGGCCTGAATCACGGCCTGACGGATCCATTTGCTAATAGTAGACTTGGCAGGAGCCAAACCCTTCCTAGGACCAGAAGGGACCACAAAAAGAGCATCAGTTTTCCTAAAGGACGCAGTGACTACCAGGTAATACTTCAGACACCTGACCACATCCAAGGAATGCAGAACCCTTTCCTTAGCATTGCTAGGATTAGGGCATAATGAAGGAAGAACAATATCTTGATTCAAATGAAAAGCAGACACCACCTTAGGCAGAAAGTCCGGCTTAAAGCGGAACACCACCTTATCCTGGTGTCTCTCAAAGTATGGGGGCTGGATAGACAGAGCCGCCAGCTCAGACACACGCCTGACCGAAGAAATAGCCACCAGAAAGACAACCTTGAGGGTAAGTACAGCCAGAGCAGCATCCGGAATAGGTTCAAAGGGAGCACCCTGCAAGGCAGACAAAACCAAGTTCAAATCCCAAACAGGGACCATAGGTTTCCGTGGGGGACGCACATGAGTAACCTCCTGGAGTACTGAGTTGGAGACCCGACTCCAACCCATGCTGTAAAAACTTCAGAACCCTGGGAACTGAGAACAACCGACAGGGAAGAGACCTGGACTCACACCAATCAATGTAGGTACGCCATACACTATAATAGATGAAAGAAGAAGTTTTCTTCCTAGCCTTCACCATGGTCCCAACCACCGAGGCAAGCCTTCTCCATCAAGATGGAGGTTTCAGCAGCCAGGCCGACAAAGCCAGAGTTTGTAAATTGGGATGGCGTAAGGGGCCCTGAGTGAGCAGATCTGGCACCCCTGGTAGAACATACTGTCTACTACCATCTGCACCACGTCTGCGAACCACACTCTTCTTGGCCACCTGGGGGCCACCAGAATCACTGGCACCCCTTCCAGAGCAACCTTGCGCAGGACCCTGCCCAGCAGGGGGAAGGGAGGAAAAACATACAGGAGCCGAAATTCACGCCATGACATGGACAGAGCATCCGTGGCCAAGGCCAGAGGATTCTGAGACAGGGAGACAAAAACCGGGAGCTTGTGATTGTGACGGGATGCAAACAGATCCACATCCGGTAGACCCCAACGGTGACACAGGGACTGGAATACCCTGTTGCACTCTCCCTGACGAGAGGTCCCCCTGCTCAGAGAGTCCGCCAGTAGATTCTCTGCCCCCGGGATGTACACAGCCGAAATGCATTGAACATTGGCCTCCGCCCATGTCAGAATCCGCGACACCTCCTGGTGAAAGGACACCTCCTTTCTATTGTTTTGTGCTTCACTCTATTGTTATTGTGTATTGTGTGACAAAAACCTCTTTAAATGAGTTTCTACTATTCATTGATGTATTGTGTGCATAAACACTTGGCACTTTATTAAGGATATGGGTTATTTTTAAGAGTTTTATGAATTACACCTAACATTTATATTAGTCCGTATGGCAGCAAAGTATATCAGCGCCCCCTCCTGGCAGAATATGTTTTAGTTTGTCCTATATGTTTTTTAATAATATGTCTTGGATGTAATGTTTTTGATTCTAATGAATTAATAAATACATATATTTTTCATTACTAATCTTGGTGTGTGCAGTAATAATACTCAAAACTTAACAACATAGTCAAAAACTTGGGTGGGGGTTTTTGGGGCATCCCCAATTTCTAGTCATTGTACATTTTGGGTTATTGACAGAGCATTGCACCACGTGTGATGATAAAATTGTTTTGCTGGTGCCACCCACACTTTTTTCCTAGTAATTATGTCTATTGTAGTCATAAGATCTCCGGGCTGAATCGGTGTTACCGCTGATCTCAGAGTCTCCATACGGAAATGTTTCACCCGGATATACTTGTTGAGACCCTTTAAGTCTAAAATGGGACGAATCGACCCATCCTTCTTGGGAATCATGAACAGATTGGAGTAAAACCCCTGACCTTCCTCCTAAAAGGGTACCTGGCAAACTACCCCTTTTTGAAGTAGATGCTGAACAGAGGCTCTCAGGGCATCTGCCTTTGACTGGTTCCGGGATGCCCCTGACCAAAGGAACCTTGCGGGCGGTCTGGCTGCAAACTCGATCTTGTAGCCTGATGACACCACCTCTTGGATCCAAAGATCCGCCACGTGGAGTCTCCAGAATGCAAAATGCAAGAGCTGTCCCCCCACCCGCTCGGGTGAGGGCACCCCCTCATGCTGGAGTGCGCTTGGCTGGAGGTTTGGGCCTACTTCTCCAGGTCCCACCTGCCTAAATACGAGCTCTGCCTCTGCCCCAAAAATCTCTACGGGAGCAAGGACGGAAGGCACCTCTGCCACTCCAAAAGGGCCGATATGATGAAGGCCTCTGAAAAGGCTGAGTCGCCCTCTTCCTCTGAGGAAGTTTGCCATCCTTGACTATACAGTCCAGCCGCTCTCCAAAGAGTCTGCTCCCTAAAAAAGGTAGATCCATAAGAGCTTTCTTAACAGCGGCATCCACCAACCATTGTTTTAGCCATAAGGAACGGCGCAAGGCAACAAGAAGAGCCAAAGCTCTAGCAGCTAGCCTGACCGCATCATCCATAGCAGTGATAGCGAAGGAGTTAAAGTCCAAACAAGCCTTAAAATCTTTGGACTCTTGAATAAGCCTGCGGGATTTAGCCCTGGCCAGATTTTTCTTCATCTTCTTCCTTGAAGCCAAAGATACAATAGCCGTGGCACAAATAGGGCGTAGAAAGGAACCTACCATAGCAAATGCATGGCGGGTCAATTGATCTATCCGTCTCTCCGTGGGATCTCTTAAGGATCCCATAGTAGCCGACTGCATGATAGAAGTATTAGACAAGCCTGATACTGGAGAATCCACCTCGGGTGGATAAGACCAAAGCCCAATCATATCCGCCGGAAACGGATACCTAGCGTCTAGGATCCTGGGAACAGCCGGTAGCTTGTTAGGATTTTCCCACTCCTTTAACACCATATTGGAAAAATGCGGCTGTTCCGGGAACACCTGCCTTTGCCTTACTGGCTTAAACAGGTCGTCCTTCCCTCTTTTTGCCACCTCAGGAGGGGTAATATTCAAAGTTTCAAAAACTGATGAAAGTAAACACCCTGTTTCGTCTGAGAGAAGGGGATCCTCATCAGAAAAGAATAAAATAGAATTACTATCCTCCTCACCCGAGCGTAATTCGCCCTCTGAGAGCTGCTCATCTATATACTCTTCCTCCTCCTCAGACCCAAAAGAGGCGAATAAATCTCTTTCCTCAGAAACAGGCTCCAAATGCCTCCTCTTATAGGTGGCGTTCCTAGGAATGACCAAGGATAACTGTTTCTCTAAGTTATCCAATCTGTACGCCACCTCCGCCTGCACCTCACTGCCTTCCCCCTCTCCGGGGGATGTAAGAGAAGGCTGAGCCGTCGCTGGGCTAGAAACCTGAGCCGCCGCTCTATTATGGTCTAAACCAATTCTTATGGTGCAAGCGGAACATACCGTGCTGAAACTACCCAGGGGATCCTGCTTACATAAGGGGCAGAGCCCGCCCTGCTCAAGTGGGATGCCCGAATCACTATATCCTGATGCCTCCCTCATGGTGTTGTTATTTTTTTTTTTTTTTTTATTTGGCAAAAAGACCTAAGGCCCTAAGCCTAAACCAATCCCAAAGGGACTGTGAGGAACCACAACCCTCTTTATCCTTCTTCCAAATATCTAAAAAATAAAACAGGAGAAAACATCCTATTAGAAAAAAAAAGTCATTTCCCCCTTTTTATGCATAATTCTTTAATCTCAATGTAAACAAATAAAAAAAAATATTAAACAGTAAACATAATTAAACATTAAATAATAACAATAATCAAGATAATAATAATATTAATAATGTCAACGTCCACTCGCCCCAGCAGCTCTTCACACAACAGCCTATGCAAAGAAACAAGAAAGTGATGTCTATACACTTAATGTATTAAGCTGCTTAAGAATAAAACCAGCTGGCTATTTTAACCTAATCCTGAATATTAAAATACAGGCAGCGGGCCGCAATGTCCGCCTCGGCCACAATGCTGCAGCAGCCCCTAAGCCCGGAAAGACCAGCGGCCTGGCCCGCAACTGCCGCCAATCCCAAAGGAACTGCCGCCCGCAGCCGCATGCTGCAACAGCTGCATCTGCACCAGCAAGATAGCCCCTAGACTCATAATAACCTTGTGTCCCCAGGAAGACCTGCGGCCTGGCCCGCAATGGCCGCCGCAGCCGCAGCCGCATGCTGCAACGGCCGTATGTGCCCAGCAAGAGAGCCCCTAGGCTCATAATAACCTGGGTTCCCAGGAAAACCAGCGGCCTGGCCCGCGATGGCCCCCGCCGCCTCCGCAGCCGAATGCTGCAGCGGCCGTATGTGCCCAGCAAGAGAGCCCCTAGGCTCATAATAACCTGGGTCCCCCTGGATAGCGGCATGGCCAGCGAAGGCCGCCGCTGCCGGCGCCACAACCAAAACACTGCAGCAGCCGCACTGCCCCAGCCGGGGCTGCTGTGAATCTACCTGGAACTCTGCAGGAGAGCCTTGGATACAAACTCCCTCCAGCCGGAGAGAGAGGAACTGACAGAAATCGACCTTGTGCTTCCGCAACTTAAGCTCCGCCCCCCGCGTGGCTTCAGACCACGCCCCCTTAAGGGCACACTTTTTTTTTTTTTTTTTTTTAATGGAATAAAACCTAACCTAAAACAGGAAGAAGGATGGGTTGAAATAAAAACGTTCCTCAGCAGGTACACCAGATAGAAACCTGCGGCTGACGTGCTTTCCAAGAAGCCTGCAGCCCAGAGCACAAGAGCTCTGTAAGCGCCCCAAGACCCCGGCGCTTCCACCTTACCTCACGAACCCCAAAACAGCCAGACGCTGTGGGAGGCACAATTGGGTCTAGAGGATTCGTGGAAATAAGGCTACGCAGGAAACCAACAGGGTGCATTCCCCCGCTTGCTGCCAATCCTTGAGAGCGAATTTCCCTGAACAACCTTCACAGTCACTTGCAACTGCAAGAAATAAACTGGGTTAGGAGGCAGCTGCTACTTATGGGGCCGGGAGGGGCCACGCCTTTTTTGTCTTGCAGTCACATCCAAACGGCAAGAAGGTAATCCCAAGTGTAAGAAGGGTCTGGAATGGATTGGAAGAAAAATGTATTTACGTCCTTTTTAACATTCTGCCCTAGGGCATCACAGTTTGGGTTGTCTTTACAGTTAAAGATCCTTAGAAAGCTAAAAACACATTGTGACAGAGGCTCTGTCTTTTGGGTGTCATCACTATTCCATTGCCCACCGGGTCATTCACTGGCCTTTTCTTAATTAGGTTCCAGACAATGTCATTGTATTTTGATACTGTTACAGGCAATGTCATTGTAGTTTGGATTGTATTACAAGACTGCCATTGTGTTGATTGATTACGTCACAGACAATGGCATTGTCCTGATTGATTGTATTACAGCCTGCTATTGTTCTACTGATTGTGTTACCGGCAGAGTTGAGGGATTGTGTGCCCTGCTGCTATTGGTCAGTGTGGTTGTCATTGCATGGAGACTTGTGTATATAAGGCCTAGAGTGGCACTAATAAAAAGAGTTCATCTTCACCCTCAATACTGAGTTCTGTCTCTTATTGGGGGGAACGCTATATTACAATTCACTAGCCCTTGTAAGGGCTGTTCCTGTTTCCTCACGGACGACTCTGGAATTCCAGCAGCACCTCTTACGATTGGGAAAAGGACGTCTCGGGCGGTGAAGCCCTCCGGCGATAAGGGTTATCGCTACACACATTAGGGCCCTTTATGATGTGGGCAGGAAGTAGCTGTGACAACAAAAATTTACCAGCTGCTCTGGGGTTGGGCTGAATCAATTTACATCACACACACACTTCTCTGCATCTCAGCTGATTATTTTCTCCTACTGCAGGAAAAACTTGTTACATTGAGATAGATAGTAAAGAAAGGTTACAATGTATTACTAACAACCAGGAAAATGTAACAGTAACAGGCCAGTAGGAGAATGTAACAGATTAATAAGCCAAGGCAGAGAAGTGTCTGTGATGTAAATATATTTAGCCTGACTCCAGACCAGCTGGCAACAGATTGTTGTTCTTTAACTGGTCCCCAACAAATGCAGCTCTTCTAGGTGAAAGTTATTATCTATTTAATGAAGGGCTCACTGATGGTTTGGGGTGGGAAGTGGGTTGGTTAGTTTAGTGTCCTTGTGAAACAGGATGGTTTGATTACCATTTATAGTACTGTGAGATTATTCAAAAAAGAAAATAGAAAAATAGACTATAGGTTATATATATTACGTACTGTATATTTTACTATATATTATACCACTGGCGGGGGGGGGGGGGGGTGGCGCGGGCAGATTGACGGACAGGGACGAAGATCCCAAATTGGAATGCCCTGCCAGAGAGGAATGCAATAAAGTGACATTTTGGGGGTGTGTCCCTCTTTGAACAGGGCACGGTGTGAGGGATATTGAAAATACAATTCTGTGATTACTCACCTGTAGAATTGATATTATGAGTATACAGTACGTCCTGCTCCAGATAAGAATCATTACACATGGGTATTATTCCGCCAGAGGGCGCTGGATTGCAGAGACCGTGAAATTGGCTCCTCCCGGCCACTCAAATACCCGGGACCTCCCACAAATCCCCAGCATTGAAAAGCAGTTAACGAGAAGCCGGGAGAAAGAAAACAGAACCAACTAGTAACTATAACAATGATAACAATCACCATACAGGGGATCCTGGGATAATGCAAAACCAAGGGTGGGGTGGAGCAGGACGTACTGTATACTCATAATATCAATTCTACAGGTGAGTAATCACAGAATTGTATTATTCTTAGTATACAGTACGTCCTGCTCCAGATAAGAATCATTACACTTGGGACATCCAATAGCAGTGTCCATAAAGTAGGGTGGGATCCCCAAAGGTAACAACAGGCAGGTCAGACCACTGCCGCCTGCAGAACCCTGCCTCAGACACACGCCTAACAGAGGTGATAGCCACCAAAAAGAGTGTAAGAATGGCCAGGGCAGCCTCCTGCACAGGTTCAAAGGGAGCACCCTGCAAGGCAGACAACACCAAGTTCAAATCCCAAACAGGCAACATAGGCTTACGTGGGGGACGCACATGAGTAACCCCCTGGAAAAAAGTCCTGATCAGAGAATGCTGGGCAAAGGACCTCTGGAAGAAAACAGCCAGGGCAGAGACATGACCTTTCAGTGTACTGAGTTGGAGCCCCACCCATGCTGCAGGAACTCCAGGATCCTGGGAATAGAGAACACATGACAAGGAAGAGACTTTGACTCACACCAGTCAATGTAGGCACGCCAAACCCTATAGTAAATGGAAGAAGAAGACTTTTTTCTAGCCTTTATCATGGTATCAACAGAGGCAGACAGCCCCTTCTCCATCAAGATGGAGGTTTCAGCAGCCAGGCCGTCAAAGCCAGAGTTTGTAAATTGGGATGGCGTAAGTGACCCTGAGTGAGCAGGTCTGGCACCCTGGGCAGAGCGTACTGATCTACTGCCAGCTGCACCACGTCTGCGAACCACACTCTTCTTGGCCACCAGGATTGCTGGCACCCCCTCCTGAGCTATCTTGCGCAGAACCCAACAAGGGGAATGGAGGAAAGACATACAGGAGCTGAAAGTCCTGCCATGACATTGCTAGGGCATCCGTGGCCAAGGCCAGAGGATCCTAGGACAGGGAGACAAAGGCCGGGAGCTTGTGATTGTGACAGGACGCAAACAGATCCACATCTGGTTGGCCCAAACGGTGACACAGAGATTGAAACACCCTGTCGCAGAGGGGCCATTCTCCCAGGTGAGAGGTCCTTCTGCTCAGAGAGTCTGCCTGCAGATTCTCCACCCCCAGAATGTACACAGCTGATATGCAGGGAACATTGTCCTCCGCCCAGGACAGGATCAGAGACACCTCCTTGAGGGCCCCCTTGCTCCGGGTCCCTCCCTGATGATTGATGTAGCATTGTCCGAGCATACCTGAACAGGCCGGTCCCCGAAGGTGATGGGTCAAGTGAGCCAGAACCAACCTGATCGCCCTCAGTTCCAGAATGTTGATAGGTGTGTGGGCCTCCTGAGGGCCCCACCGCCCTTGAAACTGCAGGGACTTCCAGAAACCCCCCCAACCTATCAGACTGGCATCCGTGGTGACCGTCTCCCAGCAGGGGGCCAGAAAGGATCTGCCCACCAACAAGTTGCTGGAGTCCAGCCACCACAAGAGGGACCGCCTGACTAGGGGGGACAGCACATGGTCCAGGGATGCAGGATCCTTGTCCCATACTGACAAGAGGTGGAGTTGCAGAGGCCTCATGTGAAACTGGGCATAAGGGACCGCCTCGAAGCATGACACCATCAGGCCTACCAGCTGCATTCCCTGCCTGATGGAGGGATGAGGGCAAGATAGCAGGAACTGAACCTGCGCTAGCAGACTGTCCACCTTCTGCTGAGGAAGAAAAATCCTTGCCTGAACTGTATCCAGATTCATTCCCAGGAAGGGTTTCACCAATGAGGGAGACAGGGAAGATTTGGGATGGTTGATCACCCAGCCAAATGACTCCAGAGTGGACACTACTAGCCGAGTATCCAGCTCTGCCTGTTGAAGGGACTGAGAAGTGATGAGAATGTCGTCCAAATAGGGCAGCACGCGAATGCCCTGAGACCTGAGCAGAGACATAACTCCTGCCAGCACCTTGGTAACCACTCTGGGAGCTGAAGTGAGACCGAAGGGCAATGCCACAAATTGGTAGTGCTGATCCTCCAGTGCGAATCTGAGGAACCTTTGATGACCTGGAAAAACAGGAATATGAAGGTAGGCATCCTTGATGTCCACAGTGGTCATTTAGTCCCCTGGACGCAGGGAACTGATGGCAGAGCGCAAAGTTTCCATGCGAAAGCGCCTGCACCTGACAAATTTGTTGAGGATATTCAAGTCCAGGATGGGCCTGACTGACCCATCTCTTTTGGGCACGGTGAAAAGGTTGGAGGGGGGGGGCACACAGCAAACTCTATCTTGTAACCGGGGGACACTACTTCATGAATCCACCGGTCTGAGACATGAAGCCTCCAGACGTGAGCAAAATGCTGAAGCCGTCCCCCCATCCGGATGGGTGAGGGCGCCCCTTCATGCCTGAGGGGGCTTGAACCAGGGCGTCCACGTCCTCTGCCCCTACCCCAGAAATCTCCTCGGGCCCCTCCTCTCCTGTCTGGATCCACGGTAGGGGGAAGAAAAGGAGCCCTGTCCCCGAAAGGGCCGAGACTGCCGCCTGCGCTAGGGTAACCTGCCTCCCTTAGCAAACAGGTTCAGGCGGTCCCCAAACAGGGGGAGTCCTTTGAAGGGAAAACCAGTGAGAGCTTTCTTGGCATCGTTGTCAGCAGCCCACTGGCGCAGCCAAACCAAGCGGCGTATAGCCACCACAAGGGCAGAGGTTCTGCCATACATCCTAAAGGTATCATCCAAGGCAGAGAGGACATAAGTCACAAAAACCTCACAACGAGAGAGTGCATTAAACTTCTCACTAGACACATCATCAGGAGCACCATCTAGTACACTTCTAAGCAGGGTCCTAATAGCCACAGCCGTAATGACAGAGGCACAGACCGGGCGCAGCACCGTCCCCACACAGGCAAAGGCATGGGACGCCAGCTGATCAATACGCCGGTCCTCACCGTCCCGCAGCGTAGTAGAGTAAGGGGAATGCATGACAGAGGTGTTAGACAACCCTAGGACCGGGGCATCCACCTCTGGAGGGGATGACCAATGCTTCACCACATCAGCAGGAAAGGGATACCTCTTATCCCAACTCTTAGGGACTCCGGGAAGCCTGTTGGGACGCTCCCATTCCTTGAGCACGAGATTATTAAAATGGGCTTGCTCAGGAAACTCTAAACGTGGCTTGGCAGTGTGAAACAATTCCCCATGCTGCCTGGGGGCCGCAACTGGGGGAGAGATAGACAGTACCTCCAAAATCTGAGTCAACAGCCTATCAGTGTAATCTGGGGCCCAGGGGTCAGAGCCAGAATCATCATGACCCCTGGGCCTCTCATCAGATGACTCAGAGTCAGAGAATAACTCCCCTTCTTCCAAAGGGGTATAACCAGACTCAGTCTCCATAGGGAAAAGAGTGACATCAGGCGTCAAGTGCCGCTTCTTAGCAGAGGCCTTACGCGCCAAGGTATTAGCAAGCAACACTAGCCAGTCTGGAAGACACATCAGGCTGAGAATCCCCACTGGTATGCAACTCAATGGGAGTCAAATTTAAGCTTGGAGGAGTAGGCGATGCCATACGAGGCGCAGGCCCAGCTACTGGTAAACCAGGCTGCAGCGCAAGCACCTGCTGGACACAAGGTATATAGACCCGCACATTGTCAGCACTAGTAGGGGACACCCCACAAGCTACACACAACCGGGCTTGTCCCGAAGGAACCCCGAGCACATTATCCTGAGACGCCTCCATATGGTGATTATAGCGGCACAATAGGCCGATAGGGATTCACGCTATAAAAACAACCTGGGATGCCCCAAGAGCCCGCTAAGGAAGTGGGAGTGTGCTGTTACACAGTTAATATTTCATAATTATGTATGATATCTATATAGTTAATTCCTGTATTGCTGTTCTATGGACATTTCTATAGTCAGTTATGCTGCCACCTTTGGTCGTTTTTGTGTATTGCACTTGTATGTATGTCAGAGGTCAGAGCTTTGACTCATCTAAACCACTCCCATCTTCTCCAGGGAGCATTTCCTGGTTTATTGCTCATTGTCTTTCTGCCTTATGAGGCACACATGTGTATTCTCCATGCTACTCTGATCAAAGCATCATCTTTTGACCACCGCATGAAACTGAAATCCATTCATTTTGATGTATCCCACTGTTGTGATGGACTGAATAAATCGGCTTTGTGGATGAACACAGTATTTGGTGAGTTCAGCTATCTGATAAGGATCATCCCCAGCGTTTCTCTAACTTACACGGGTTGGCACTGCTCTTACAAGGAAAAGAATCGCTATCACAACCTTCTGAGTCAGAATAGTCAAAAGATGTGTAGAATCCCTACAGCCTGTTGTTTATATGTGTGTGCCTAATCTGCAATCAAACTCAGTGCCATCCGCCATCTTGTGAAAGCACATGTCGCATAAGCTTACTGCACTTCATGTGGAAACTGCTTCTCTACATTGAACTGTATCTCACCTGCCATAAGCTGCTGCTCACCTTTTTAAAGAGACAGTACCATTTGTTGCAAAACTTATAAAAATGTCTAGACCAGGCTCTGAACATTTGTCTATGAAAGAACCAATGCAGAAACAGCATGCCCCCGAACCAGCAGACACGCAGGGAGCAGATTCTGCAGATATCACTGAGCAGAGCGTAAGACCAAAACGTATAATAAGACCGACACAGAAAGTCATGGAAAACTATGAAGCCACTAAAACTGACTTCTCCATTAATCTATCAGACCTCTGGGACAGAACCTCACACTGCATGTCAGTTATGTCACGTTTTAATAACCGACCAGCCGAATTGAGAGACTCTATAAATCACTTACATGCTGCATATGAACGTTACCAGCGGCTGTCTGCAAAGTACTCTGCCTTTTTGCAGGACTCTAATACTAGAGATTCTTCAGCAGAACAGACACGGATCGATACACTGAACCAACAAAGGGAGATCACAGTGCAAAGTGCTAAGTGTAAGGCAGAACTCCGCATCACTCAACTGGAGGAGATCAGATCTCACAGATCCCCATCAAGCAAGCGCACCGCACTCTCTTCTAGATCCTCATGCTTCAGGGGCTCAACGTTAAGCGACAAGCTAATAGAGGCCCGCGCTGATGCTGAATCAAAAAGGGCACAAAGATCCTTCGCCAAAAAGGAAGCAGAGATAGAAGCACGCAAGGCAGCTCGCCATGCCGAGATGGTAGCTCAGGAAGCAGAGATAGAAGCCCAGAGCAAAGCTCTCCAAGTGCAAATGGCTGCTCAACAAGCAGAAGCAGACTTCCAAATAAAGATTCTACAAATGGAAGGGGAGGAAGCAGCTTCCCTGGCAAGGCTCAAAGTCCTTGAACAAACAATAGGACAAAGTACTAATTCGGACTGTCTTATCCCAGCAGAACTGGAAGATCCAGTTGAACACACCAGTGACTACGTACTAAAGCATAACGTTTGCAAGGATACAGAGTCATTTCCTGTGCTCCCTACTAACGACACTGTTCTGACTCACAACACAGAGACCTCTCAACTCCATATGCCTGAGCCTCTTCAAGTCTTCAACGCAAGCGCAGCGACGCAGCAAACCACATCAGCTCCTGCCAACAACAACGTGACTTCCAGCGGCAAGACGCAATTCAAGCCACCGCCAGCACAAGTCTTAGAGACTAAACCACGGTTAAACGCTCATGCGACATCATTCTACCCTGGTAGACGTCACCCTACAGCACCAGAAAACTTTCACACCCAAGGGGTTCCACAAGTTATTTTGGCACCACAGAGTGAGAGATCAGACTTGAATGACTTTGCCAGATATATGATACGCCGTGAGCTCATTAACACTAGCCTCTCAAGGTTTGACGATTGTGCAGAGAGCTACAGGGCCTGGAAATCAACCTTCAAGGCTGCTATTACAGACCTCAATCTTACTACTAAAGAAGAACTTGATTTGCTCATAAAGTGGCTGGGACCAGAGTCTGCAGATCACGTTAAGAGACTGAGAACAGTACACGTTGACCACCCAGACGCAGGTCTTGTTGCTGCATGGGCAAGACTCGAGCAAACCTACGGTAGTTCTGAAACCATAGAAAGTGCTCTATTCAAAAGACTGCAAACCTTCCCAAAATTAGGAAACAAAGACTATCACAAGCTCCAAGATCTAAGTGACCTCCTCATGGAACTAGAGTTGGTAAAGACAGACCCACGTCTACCTAGACTAAGCTTCCTGGACACCGCTCATGATGTCAACCCAGTGGTATCTAAATTGCCATACAGCTTGCAAGAGAAGTGGGCACAACAAGGATCAAGGTACAAAAGAGACAATAACGCATCCTTTCCTCCATTCTCATTCCTTTGCAGGTTCATTAGCGATCAAGCCTGGATGAGTAACGATCCCAGCTTCAGCTTCAGTGAAACCAACTTGCCTGCTGTATCATCAACAAGGTATGATAATACACTACCTAAACATAGAGACTTTAATAGAGCAATATCTGTCAAGAGAACAGACATCTCACCCCCCACTAGTACACCTAGCGATAAAGGCGTTGCTGATGATAAAGATAAAGACCCTAATCGTCAGTGTCCGATTCATAAGAAGCCTCACCCCCTTAAGAAATGTCGTGGGCTTAGGGCAAAGACTTTACATGAGCGCAGGGAGATTCTCCAGAAACTTGGAATATGCTTCAAGTGCTGTGCTTCATATACCCATCTCGCTAAAGACTGTAAAGCTGTTATCAAGTGTACAGAATGTGGTAGTGACAGACATGTTACAGTTATGCATCCTGGTCCACTTCCTGACAATCCACAGCAGCTACCTACCTCCGTCCCTACCTCAAATCATGGCGGGGAGCAACGAGGCCCTGTTCCAGCGAAGGATAAATGTTTCTTCTTCATGCACAGAAGTCTGTGGAGAGGGTTTGGATCACAAATGCTGTGCAAAGGTTTGCCTAGTGAACATATACCCAAAGGATTATCCCGAGAAGGCCGTCAGGATGTATGCCATACTGGATGAACAGAGCAACAGATCCCTGGTGAAGCCCAAATTCTTTGATGTCTTCGGCATAGAGGGTCACGCCACATCGTATACTCTCAGAACCTGTTCTGGTCGTATAGAGACCTTTGGCAGAAGAGTCGGCGGGTTCTTGGTCTCTCATATCAAGGAGGGGGAGGGCATACTCCTACCAACCTTAGTCGAGTGTGACCAGATACCAGATGAAAGGGAGGAAATTCCCACTCCAGAAGCTGCATATCACCATCCTCACTTAAGACACCTGGTTGATGAGATTCCTGCAATGGACACGAGTGCTGAAATTTTGATCCTACTAGGAAGAGACATTCTTAGAGTGCATAAAGTACACGAACAATGCGATGGGCCTGACGACGCTCCTTACGCACAAAGACTTGACCTAGGCTGGGTAATAGTGGGCGACGTATGTTTGAACAGGACTCGTGCGTCATCGGAGATCCACTCCTTCAAAACTTACGTGTTGGGAAACGGACGTGCATCCCACTTCAAGCGATGCCCTCACCATTATGAAGTGAAGGAGAAGCCCCTTGACATCCTTCAAGTAGGGCAGGTTACTCTTGACGACAACCTAGGTACTGCAGTGTTTAGTACTACAAGTGATGATGACAAAATAGCCTTGTCAGTTGAAGACAGAGAGTTCATCAAAATAATGGACAAAGAATTCTTCCAGGATGAGTCTAACAGCTGGGTTGCGCCACTGCCTCTTCGTGCTGCAAAGGCCAAACTCACAACCAATAGTGAACAGGCTCTATCCAGATTCAACTCATTGCAATGTACACTAAAGAACGGGCCAGAAATGAAGGAACATTTCATTGCCTTTATGAAAAGGATCTTTGACAATGATCATGCTGAGCCAGCGCCACCACTTCAAGAACAAGATGAGTGCTGGTATCTACCTTTCTTTGGAGTGTACCACCCACGTAAGCCTAAACAGATCAGGGTAGTATTTGACTCCAGCTCCAAGTATCAAGGCATATCCCTGAATGATGTTCTTCTCACAGGTCCAAATCTAACCAACAACCTTGTAGGTGTACTGAGGAGGTTTAGAAGATAGCCAGTTGCAATAACTGCCGACATTGAGCAAATGTTTCATTGCTTCATTGTACGTGAAGACCATAGAAATTTCCTAAGGTTCGTGTGGCACCGTAACAACAACATGGACGATGAGATTATGGAATATCGCATGAAGGTACATGTTTTTGGAAATAGCCCCTCACCCGCTGTTGCAACATACGGTTTACAAAGGACTGCTCTTAGTGGAGAAAAAGAGTATGGAACAGACGCTCGACAATTCGTTGAGAGAGACTTTTATGTTGATGATGGACTTAAATCTTTACCTACAGAGGAAGAAGCCATAAGGGTTGATTCAAAGAAACATGTAACAGCTTTGATTTGGGTGCCGATCATCCTATTTTTCACGTCCGCTCGTGCGTTCGTATGAACTTGCGAGTGATTCAATAAGCAAATACGTTTCTATCCTAAAATATACGTCCGTTCGTATGGCAGTTCGGGAATCAGACCTATGTCAGTTTCCATCCTGAATTTTCCGTTTCATTTCTCAGGTTGCAACATTGGTTTTGCCCTTTTTCCTTTTTTGTCTGGACGTAAATCCTTCTGATCTTGCGGCTGCGCACTACAAACTTACCTCATTAAAGTGCATTCTAAATATTTGGTCTTTTATTTTTCTTTATTTCATTCATTTTGTAGTAACCAACCATTAATGAAAGCATTTGCATAAGTAAATCTTACTTTGTTTCATTTTTAGTTAACTTGCATTTTTTACTTGTGGATTTAATTTTAATATTTAGGCTTCAAATGGTACAACTTAAAATTTTGTGTGTGGTTACCCACACCCTCTACATACAGATTGCTCTCAAATATTAAAAGACACCCAGCAACTTCTGCATGTTATGAGCCTAGAAACAGCCAAGATGGCGGCTCAGGTATTATCGGGCAGCCTGCAAACAGAAAGGGCCTTGTGACTGTGTTGGTCTGGATTCTTTGATTTCTGACCTTTCCGTGCCCCCAGCTCTGCTGTGTCTGTGCAAAATACAGCAGTAACCCACATCCTGCACTTTATCCCGCTCTCCTCTCCTCAGTAAGTGTGATGCATCTGACCAAAGATGTGCTTAAATAATTAAACAAAGCAAAGGTAAACAACTACACCAATAAATGCAATCTAAAAATATTATTCTAGTACATCAATTTAAAAATAAATACCAAAGGACATAAGTTTCTTTAATTAACGCAAATATATTGCCAAATAAAGGTTTACATGCAAAGGACTAATTAAGGTCCACATTAAAATGCTTTTATAAGGCATACATGAATCAGGTATGCATTGCCATACAATTTATGGCCTCGGCCATGCTGATACATGCAGTTCATTGGAGCTCAAGACGCGCAGACTCCTCCACATAGCCAAAAAACCTGTTCACGAACAGCAATCCGACTGCTAAAAGGTGTCGGCAGTGGCTTTCTTTTAAAACGTCTTTAGAGGTTTGAAAACTGTTCTCTGAATCACACCTAAACCCATTCGATTATCCTAAGTTTTACGTTTTGATCCTAAGTTTTAGGATTTGTTCCTAAGTTTTACGTTTTGATCCTAAAATTTACGAACGAACTTGCGATGATCGTAAGAGCATATACGCATTCGAACGTAGGCTCGTGCGAGTCGTAAATTGCCAAAAAAACAGGAAAAAATGACCCACCCAAACTTACGATTCTCGATCCGAAATCAATTAACTTTTGCTCTTTGAATCGAGGGGATAGATCTGCTTCGAAGAACACAAGGTATGCTATCTGAGGCTAACCTCAGGCTACACAAGATTGCTTCAAATAGTGTTGCTGTTATGAAAGCCTTTCAACCTGGCAATCACGCCCCAGGGTTTAAAGACCTAAACCTGGGGATGGACATGCCGCCTGTACAGAGAAGTCTAGGCCTACGATGGACACCTTTGGTTTTCAAGTCAGCTCTACAGACAAGCCATTCACTAAGCGTGGTGTGCTATCAGTGGTGAACAGTCTATATGATCCACTGGGATTTGTGGCTCCCATCATACAAGGGAAATCCTTGTTTAGACAGTTCTCAGAGACGATTAAAGAATGGGATGCTCCGCTGCCAACAGACAAGCTTTCAAAGTGGGAGTCCTGGAGAAAATCTCTACATGCCTTAAATTAAATCTGTATACCGCGCTGCTACACTTCCCTCGCTACAAGTCAGAGAAGGGAGCTGCATATCTTCACGGATGCATCTACTCAGGCCATAGCAGCGGTTGCCTATCTCAAGGTAAGAGACTCCTCCAATCAAACCCACATAGGGTTTCTCTTGGGAAAGCTAAGTTAGCACCTAAACCTGAGCACACAATTCCTAGGCTTGAACTTTGTGGGACTGTGTTGGCTGTAGAAATTGCTGATTTCATAATGCGTGAGCTAGACATTCAGATAGATGACACCAAATTCTACACAGACAGCAAGGTTGTCCTGGGCTACATATACAACCAGACTTAACGTTTCTATGTGTATGTCAGTAGAAAGAATCAGGAAATCATCTAGGCCTGAACAATGGCATTATGTCCCATCGGAAATTAATCCTGCAGATCATGCCACCAGGCCAGTGTCTGCAAGTGCTTTTGCTAATTCTTCTTGTATAACAGGTCCTGAATTCCTGCTGGATGATCCAGATGAGACCACAACTGATGTCTTCAGTCTTCTAGAACCTGACAAAGATCCAGAGATTCATCCAGAAGTAAAAACCCCTTATCACCCATACTAAACAAGGACTTGGCTTGGGCTGCCATCGCTTTGAACGTTTTTCTAAGTGGACAAGGCTTGTACTCACCATCGCAAGGCTAGTCCACATTGCACGCTGCTTCTACACAAGGCCCACTGATATTCAATGTCAAGGTTGGCACATGTGTCAAAAGCTTCTTTCTGCACACAAAATTGCTGAAGGTGAAATGACCATAATACGCATTGTACAACAGGAAGTCTTTGGCTCAGAAATCAAATGTATCCTTGACAAGAGGGACATTCCAAAAAATAGTCCCATTGCTAACCTGAACCCATTCATTGACAATGATGGCATGTTAAGAGTTGGTGGACGCTTGAACAAAGCCGAGCGTATAGAATGGCCTGTGGGACTTATTATAAAGAGCGTTCCTAGTGATGATGGTAAGGTCCGCAAGGTGGAAGTGAAGGTTGCAAGACAAGGGACTGTAAAGACCTTCCTCAGACCTATCACGGAACTTATTTTGCTCTTGCCTTTTGGAGAATGAACTGTCTTGCGTAGACTGTTGGATCTTGCCTACTACTTCAAGAAAAGAAGTTACACTTGAAGTCTTACAGTATGGTTGTTGCATTATTGCATGTTCTCTTTATGTTTTTCAGGTTTTCAAGATTTCAAGCAAATTACACTGTTATTCATTTGCATTGCATAACTACCGTTATGGTTTAAATAGCGACATTTTTCAATGCCAGTGTGCTGTTACACAATTAATATTTCATAATTATGTATGATATCTATATAGTTAATTCCTGTATTGCTGTTCTATGGACATTTCTATAGTCAGTTATGCTGCCACTTTTGGTCGTTTTTGTGTATTGCACTTGTATGTATGTCAGAGGTCAGAGCTTTGACTCATCTAAACCACTCCCATCTTCTCCAGTGAGCATTTCCTGGTTTATTGCTCATTGTCTTTCTGCCTTATGAGGCACACATATATGCTACTCTGATCAAAGCACTGCACTGGCACTGCTCTTACAAGGAAAAGAATCGCTATCACAACCTTCTGAGTCAGAATAGGGAGTAATTTACACACTAGGCCTCACAAGTTTAGTAACTAAAAAGAGGGAGTAGGACTGGGAGAAACCGACCCATCTGAAAGACATAAGCGAAGAGAACCCCATAAGAGACATGTATAATGACATAGGGTAAATAAAGCCGCCCGCGAGGACACTCACGGACCGCGGTAGGTAGATGCCAGCCACGCAGCAGCCGAGTCCATAGGAAAATGGCACCGGGTATACCTCGAGGGGCGGGCCCCGCCCCCCCGAAGAGCGCGAAGCAGCACACGTGACAAGCAGCCAATAACAGCGCACCAGCGCCTGAGGTAATGCCGCCGCCAACCGCGGAGCACAGTGGAAGCGGCGGCATATTCAAAAACCAGTCAGTGCAGAGACTGACACCAACCAGAAGCACATAATACAGTGAAGCACCAAGGCATATACACCCCCCCCCCCGAGAGCTACAAGGGAGAGCGAGGGAGGGCAGCGGCCACTTAACATAGGGCCCACCGATAGACAGGGGCGGGAGGGGCATCCCATAGAGGCTCACCATATGCCTATACCGCCTACCCTTTGGTGGGGGATTGCGGTAGAGCAGCGCTCCTAAGCACCTGACAGCGGTGCTGCCTACCATCACCCGGACCAGCGCAGCCAAGGCTGGGAGGCACACTAAAAATGGAACAGGTGGGAATAGTCCTACAGGGCCGCAGGCTAATAGCCCCGCTCACCTGCGAGAAAGGAGAGCCATCCTCTTGTCCTTCGCAGTCCAGACTGCAGAGAAATTCTGGGGATTTGTGGGAGGCCCCGGGTATTTGAGGGGCCGGGAGGAGCCAATTTGTCGGTCTCTGCTGTCCAGCGCCCTCTGGCGGAGTAATACCCAAGTATAATGATTCTTATCTGGAGCAGGACGTACTGTATACTAAGAATAGTCTTTCTCAACTGCTTTTGCACTTGTCCCCTGAATCATGCGAGAATGTGAGTTCTGGTGTGAAAGTTTACTTTCACACAGAGCCAAGTTTTTAATGACTGAATCAAGCCTTATGTGTGCAAATGATCCTGCGGACATTTTCACTAAAGTAACAAATCTGACTAGCTCATCAAGCATCAATGTGTCCCACACAAAATACTGAAGACATCCCTGCAGTTTATATGTTAATATCAATGGACTTAGTAAATCTGTTACCTCTAATTATAATTAGTACTTTTGCACAATTTTCCTTCTATAGGTATAAGAATATCAGCACTTACCACTGGGTTTTTAGTATTTGGGTCAAATTCTGTTGAGTTGGCATCTGTAAAATAAATAAGGAAAAGTATATAAATCAAAGTCTTTTTCCAAGGGTGCAGCTTAGTAAAAATCTACCATATTTTTCACCCTATAAGATGTACTTTTCCCCCCAAAAGTGTGTGTGTGGGGGGAGGGGTGTCAGTGCGTTGTACCAGGCCAATGTAAAAAAAAAAAAAAAACTCACATTAACTGTCTCTTCTCGACCTGGCGCACTTTCTCACACACTCAGGTCTGTACAGCGGACACACACTGAGCATCAGCAGCCATGGAGCACAGAGCGGGGACTACCCATCCTCCTGCTGCCCCTCCATTGTCTGGCTGCGGCTATCTTTTCAGTGTCCGGGGGTACAGGGGCTTGCCACATTGCCTATGAGGATTGGGAGGTGGGAATACCACGCTGAATGCCACGCTGCCTATGGGGAATGGGATGGGGTAATGCCAACACTGTCTATGGGGAATGGGAGGGGGAATGCCACACTGCCTATATGAGGAATGGGAGGGGGGAATTCCACACTACCTATGGGGAATGGGATGGGAGAATGCCACATTCCCTATTGGAAGTGGGATTGGGGAAATGTCCCACTCTCTATGAGGAATAGGAGGGGGGAATGCCAAACAGTCCATAGGGATTGGGTGGGGGGGAACGCCAAACTGCCTATGGGGAATGGGAGGGGAGAATGCCACACTGCCCGTGAGAATTAGGAGGGGGGAATGCAACACTGCCTATGAGGAATGGGAGGGGGAAATGCCACACTGCCTATGGGGAATAGGAGGGGAAATGCGGCACTGCTTATGAGTATTGGGAGAGTGGAATGCCACACTGCTTATAGGGATTGGGAGGGGGGAGAATGCCATACTGCCTATGGAGAATGGGAGGACGTAATGCCACACTGTTTATGGGGAATGGGAGGAGGGATGCCACACTGCTTATGGGGATTGGGAGAGGTAAATGCCACACTGCTTATGGGGATTGGGAGGGGGGAGAATGCCACACAGCCTATGGGGATTAAGAGGGGGAAAATCCACACTGCCTATGGGGGATGGGAGGGGGAGAATGCCACACTGTCTGTGAAGGGGAATGGGAGGGGGAAGAATGCCACACTGCTTATAATAGGTAAATGGGGAGTGAAACACTGCCTATAATAAGGAAATGGGAGGGGAATGCCTGCCTGCAATGGGGGATTCTGCACATTTTACTCAAACAATTATTTCAGTGAACATTTTCAAATACAATTCGTCATCTGGAGAATCTATAAAAATGGAGTGGAATGCCATAAAATGAAAAGATACTGCTACTTGCTTATGTTATGGTGGGTGGTGGGAGTGCTCACTTGTGAACACCCTAATACACACCAGGTGACTCTTCTATCCATGATCCCAGGGTCGGTGGCAGCAGGGAAGAAGGGTTTGCTTAGGTATCTACTCACAGCTGCTAGGTCGGTGATTCTCAGACATTGGCATACTAGTGTCACCCCCTCTTTGCTTCGAATGGTTGGAAGAAGTGGAGAACATCAGGAGGATGGAGAAGATGGCATTGGAGGGAGTCAAGGGAGAGTCCCAGGTGTACTCCAGAATGTGGGCCTTGTGGAAGGTCTCGGGGGGAACCCCGGGTTTCCAGGCCCTTCTGGAGAAGGACTGGTGGACAGAAAGTGGCTAACGGGGCAAGGAGAGATGGGGTCGGATATAGTGGAGTGTAGCTGGATGTTTTCGGGTTGGGGCATGAGTGCGGCACTCTGGGACCCTCTGTTTCTTCTTTTCTTTCTGTTTCTCTATTATCTCTCTCTTTCATGCCCTTCCTCTCTGCTTCCCCTACATAGTTGGGGCAGGTGGGGTGGACGTGGCACTACAGGATTTAATGAGTAGTTTAATTGGGCCGGCACAAGGTAAACAGGAGGACCATAAAATGATCGGAGGACTCAGGTGGTTTACATTACCACTGGCGGTAACCCTAAGGCTCAACGATTCCCCGACGCCGCTCTGTGCAGTCTCTGTGTGAGGATACCACCAGTGAGCTGGTGACAGCGCATGGGAGGTGGCCGCACAGAGAAGGAACAGGGCAGCATCCTTCACTCTGTGCGCGGCCCTATCCACCCACTCACTTAAATGGTTGCTGCTGCCCATATGCTGGTGATATCGCTAGATTCAGAGGAGGAAGGATGCTGTAAGGTCCTTACCTTATTCCGGGGTCCGATCCCGCGGCGTCTCTCCACGGCGGCGCCCGGCTCCGTTCTTCCGGCGGCCGCCTCCACCTCCCGCAATGAAGCCTCGGTCTCCGCCGCCTACCCTGCCTTGGCGGCGGTGGCTGGGGTCGGCGACCTCCCGGGGGCTCCTGCTACTTCGGCGGGCGGCTCCCCCGCCTCTTCAGCCGGCACGGCGTCCCCTCTCCTCTCGGGGAGCGCGCCCGGCCAGTCACGTGCTCGCACGCGAGCCCCTTCTCTATATGCCCCCAGGCGGCGCTGCTCCCAGCGCATTCGCCGGGGGCAAGTTTAAATGGACCAGTTAGGTCCTGAGGCTGGTTGGGGATTAACCCAGGGACTGGACAACCTGACTGGCCAGGGCAGTCCAGTCCCTGGGGCTGCTCCTATAGGGAGCCAGTCCTTAGTTACACCAATCACCCTCACAGTTGCACTAATCACCACATCCCCCTTCCCATTGGTCAGTTCTCCTTTAAATATGTTCCTGCCCAATCCACCAGTGCCCGTTATAGCCATTATTAGCTTGGGTGTGCTATTGGATTTGTGTTTAGTGTGTTCTGATCCGGCTCCGTCTTTGACCATTCCTGCCCGCTGCCCGCACCGACCATCTGCCTGTCTGACCTCGTCTCTGCCTTACCTCTTTGATACCGCGCTTTGGTGACCACCCGACTTTTGACCCCTGCTCGTCCGACCATTCTTGCCTAACCTCCTGGACTCAACGTTTCGGACTCAGCCCGCTTGAACTTCCGATTTGGGATACCCCGCCATTCACCTATCTTCACCATAAGCCAGCAATCTATGCGCCAGTAAGTCCTGGGGGCAACAGAGTCTGGAGAGGCATAACCCGTGTCTCCAGCAAGCGGGGGCTTGTCTATAGGCACAAGATGCGGTGGAGATTGGGGATTGCTTTGCTTATGAAAGAGGGGTGTCCGGCAATCCCTGACAGGTGCAGGGGGTTAAATTTCATTATACATCTACTTTAAGCAACATAGCCACCGCAACCAGAGAGAACTATTCAAAAATCACCCTCTGAATAACCATGCCATCAAAGAGTGTTTGGCGGTTGGGATATAGAAACAGGCCCTAAGACAAAAGACTAAAGAGACAGACAGCAAGAGCCCTCCAATGTCAGATTCACAAGATTTGTGTACCAGGCTTTCATTAGCCAATCTGGTGCTATTAGAATCCTGACTCTGGGTGTAGTCTAGGAAACAGACGGTGCATGAGAAAAAGAGGAGGAAGGTATAAACCAGATTGAATGCGGTCCAAGGTATCAATAGAACATATATCCCTGGAGGACAGAGGATCTCTGTCCTTTCTGTTGGATCTGGTACTATTCCCCAGTGACTGCAGGGGGGTTGAATACCTCTTGATTGAGCTCCCATTCTCCCTAATTCAGCTATTGTCTGCTGAGAAAATCTGCCATGGAATTCTAAATGCCATGAATGTGATTCAGTGACAGAGATGGAACAGGTGCTTCTGCTCATGCTAAGAGCTGAAATTGCCACGCAGTGATGCCATTGTATGACTGTACTCAGACCAGGCAACACATCAGAATCCTGATCCAGTGGCAATAAAACTGCCTTCAATTCCCAGGATATTGATGGAATGACTCGCCTATCTTACCCTCAACTGGAAATCTTTCCAGAACATCCCCCAACCTGTCTGAATAGCATCTGCGATGAGCATTCTCCACTGAATGGGGAGAAGATGCCACTAAGTCCACTGCAGCTTGATATTGTCATTTGTCAGCATAACTGAGGAGGCCTTTTATCAATGCAACCATCAGACCGAGAACTTTCATGCAACTTTTTAAATTATCTCTATCTTCCATCAGATGGATACTTTTCTCTGTAGGAAGAGAGACTCTTATTTCACCTGTGTCAATTTCCAACCCCAGAAAGGCTTAACAGGTGAAAGGAATAGGAATGTTTTTTTTGTGGTTAATCAACCAGCCAAATTGCTCTAAGATCAAGATGACATGTCTCACTATGACAGCCATCTCGAACAGGGAAGAGCCTTTTATGATCAAATGATCCAAACAGTGCATTAAATGATAGAGCATCTTGATAAATACTCTGGCTGTGGCTTGACTAAAAGGCAGTGCCACAAACTGGTAATGCTGATCCTGTATTGTCAATCTGATAAATGCCGATGGTTTGAACAAAATATAATGTGTAAATAGGCACCTTTAATATCTAGAGAGGCAAGGAACTACCCCCGCAAAAGGGAATATATGAATATATGATTGATCGGAGAGACATGCAAAAACATTGACCGACAAAAATACCATTTTGTGATTACTCACCTGTAAAATGGGTATTATAAGTATGTCATACACCCCGCTTCCAATATTCATGACATCTGGGTTATAGCCAGTAGAGATGACAGGAAAAAAAGAAGCCCCTCCCGGTCCCACACATTACCCAGTATAGGAAAGCAGTAAGGGGACCAGGAAGAGCCAAATCCAAAAATCTTAACAATAAAAGGTTCACCATATAAAGGATCCAGAATACAAAAAAGGACGGGATGAAGCGGGGTGTGTGACATACTTATAATACCCATTTTACAGGTGAGTAATCACAAAATGGTATTATTCTAGGTATGTCACACACCCCGCTTCCAATATTCATGACATCTGGGACATCCAATAGCAGTGTCCAACCAGGGTGGGGATCCAAACAAGGCAACAATGCACAAATATAAACCACTGCAGCTTGCAGAACCTTGCGGCCAAAAACAGCATCCGCTGAGGCCCGCACATCAACCTTATAAAACTTGGAAAAAGAATGAACAGAAGAAGTAGCAGCCTTACAAGCTTGTTCAACAGAGGCCTGATGCTGAAAAGCCCAAGAAGCTCCAACAGCATAAGTAGAATGAGCAGTGATATGAAAAGGGGGAACCTTCCCCTTTGCAGAATAGGTCCCAAAAATGGCCTGACGTATCCATTTGCTAATGGCGGGCGCCAAACCCTTCCTAGGCCCGGAGGGTACCGCGAAACAAGGCGTCCGTCTTACCAAAGGAAGAAGTAGCCACCAAATAGTACCTCACACAACGAACCACATCCAAAGAATGCAAAACCCTCTCCTTGTCATTGCTAGGCTTAGGACACAAGGAAGGGAGAACTACATCCTGACTGAGGTGGAAGGCAGAAATCACCTTAGGAAGAAAATCTGGCTTAAAGCGAAAAACCACCTTGTCCTAGTGTCTCTCAAAGTAAGGGGCCTGAATGGACAGAGCCGCCAACTCAGAGGCACGCCGAACAGAGGTAATAGCCACCAAAAAGGCAACCTTTTGAGTGAGCACAGAAAGAGCAACATCCTGCATCAGCTCAAAAGGAGGCCCCTGAAGGGCCGACAGAACCAAATTCAAATCCCAAACTGGCACCAAAGGCTTTCTAGGGGGCTACACACGAGTGACCCCCTGGAAAAAGGTCTTAACCAGAAAAGACCTTTGAAAAAATACAATTCTGTGAAATACTCACCTGTAGAATTGATATTATTTGTATACAGTACGTCCTGCTCCAGATATAATACTTACACTTGGGTTATCCTCCGCCAGATGGCGCTGCACTGCAGAGACATGCAAAAACAGGCTCCTCCCGGTCCTCAAATACCCGGGGACCTCCCACAAATCCCTAGCATTGAAAAGCAGTGAACAAGAAGGCGGGAGAATTAACCACAAACTGGTAACTATAACAATAGTAACAATCACCATACAGGGGATCCAGAATAATGCAAAAAAACAGGGTGGGGTGGAGCAGGACATACTGTATACAAATAATATCAATTCTACAGGTGCGCATTTCACAGAATTGTATTATTCTTAGTATACAGTACGTCCTGCTACAGATATAATACTTACACTTGGGACATCCAAAAGCAGTGTCCATAAAGTAGGGTGGGATCCCCAACAAAAAAACGACAACAGCATACAGTTTAAAACCACTGTCACCTGCATAACCATACGGCCAAGACAGCATGAGCTGAGGCCCTAACATCAACCTTGTAAAAACTTTGCAAAAGGTATGGGCAGAAGGCCAAACCAGTACAACAGAAGCCCGGTGCTGAAAAGCCCAAGAGGCATCAAGCACGAGTAGAAAAAGAATCAAGGCGACAAGGGAGATTCTTCCCCTTGCTGGAATAGGCCTGAGTAACAGCCTGACGAATCCAATCACTACAGTAGACTTGGCAGAAGCCAAAAGACCGAACCAAGTACCAGGAGGAACATCCATTAAAGTAATAACCAGGACCAAAGTCGCCCAACTCCCGAGAGCAGACGAGATCGGGCACATTCAGGATGTAATGACCACAGGCCCCAAGGAACCTCAGTTCCCCTAAAGGACACAGTGACTACCAAGGAAAAACTTCCAACACCTGTTTAAGGAATGCAGAACCCTTTCCTCAGCGTTGCTAGGAAAAAGGCACAGCCGTGGATAACAAGATCTCGAATCAATGAACATAAGACACCTCCTGATGCAGAGAGTCCGGCTTCAGGCGGAACTCCACCTTATCCTGGTGTATCTCAAGGAATGGGGGCTAGGTAGACAGAGCCGCCCGCTAACACACACCTGACCAAGGTAACAGTAACCAGAAGGACAACCTTGAGGGTAAGAACTGCCAGACAGCATCCTGAATAGGACCAAGGGACAAATCCTGCAAGCAGACAGAATGAAATTCAATTTCAATCCCAACAGGGACCATAGGATTTCATGGGGGATTCACATGAGTACCCCCTGAAGGAAGTCTTAACCAAGGAGGACTGAACCAGAGACTACTAAGGCAAGGTGGACAGGGCAGAACCTGACCCATCAGAGTACTGAGTTGGAGAACCAACTCCAATTCATGCTGAAAACAACACTAGAACCCTGGGAACCGAGAACGCCCAACAGGTAAGAGAGCTAGACTCACCCCAATCAATGTGGGTATGCCATACCCTATAACAGATAGAAGACGAGGAAGAAGCTTACTCCTAGCCTTCCCATATTCTCAAACACCGAGACAGATAAGCCTGTCTCCATCAAGATGTATGTTTCAGCAGTCAGGCCGACTAGGCCAGGGACTGTAGATTGCAGTGACGTAAAGGGGGCCCTGAGTGATCAAAGCTGGCACTCCTGGCAAGGTACAGAAAGCCACTGACCTCAGTACCATGTCTGCAAACCACACTCTACTAGGGCACCTGGGGGCCACCAGAATCACTGGTCCCCTTACCAGCGCAATCTTGCGCAGAACCCTGCCTAGCAGGGGGAATGGAGAAGGACATACGGAACCGAACGTCCTGTCATGACGTTACTAAAGGCATCCGGACCACTGACATAGGATCCTGGGACAGGGAAACAAAGTCCGATAGCCTGTGAAGGTGACAGAACCCAAAAGATCCACGACTGGTTGGACTCCATAGTGACACGGGGATTAGCACATCCTGTCGCAGAGGGGCTCCACCGGAGCAAATATCACTAATATGCAGGGAGCATTGTCTCCACCCAGAAAAGGAACATAGACACTTCCTGGAGGGTCCGCCAGCTCCAGGCCCCTTCCAATGATTAATGTAGGACATCTGTCGTCAGACAGACCGAGCGCCCCCAAACTGGCAAGCCCAGAAGGGAAGTGGTCAAGCGAGATAGAGCCAACTGAAAAACGCTCACTGTTTAGAAAATCAATAGGCGTAAGGACCTTCTAAGGGCCCCACCACCCCCAGAATCGCAGGGAGTTTCAGAAGAAAACCTCCCCCTTCAACCTGATAGGTTGGCATCCATGGTGACCCTTTCCAGGAAGGGGCAAGAAGGAACTGCCCCCAGACAGGTCCCTTGAGTTCATCCACTTCCAAGAGAAAACCTTCTTACAGGTGGGAAGGCCCAAAGACCCTGCTCCAGGGGTGCTGGATCCCTGTCCTGTATTACCAATAGAAGTCGCAGAAGGGCTCAAGGGGAACTGAGCATAAGGGACCTCTTCCGAGCAAGTTACCAACGGGCCCACCAGCTGCATCCCTGCCTGGTGAAGAGACCGGGACAGCAATGAGGGACTCAGCACATGTGACCAGATTGCCCACCTAATTGCTGAGAAGGGGAGAATCTGGTTTGAACCTAATCCAGAATCATTCCTAGTAATGGAGTTACCACTTAAGGGGACAGTGAGGAATCGGGGTGATTGATCACCCATCCAAATGACTCCCAATGGACACCACCAGCCGGGTAGCCTGAGGCAGAGACAGGGAAGTGAGAAAGGGGCGTCCAGGTAGTCATCGCGCGGACGCCCCTTGGTCTCAACAGAGACATCACCATCGTCAGCACCTGAGTGAAGACTCTGGGAGTTGAAGAGAGGCCAGATAACAAGGCCACAATTAACAGTGTTGGACTTCCAACACGAACCTGAAGAGCCTCAGAGACCTGAGGGCACAGGGATGTAAACATAAGCATTGGCCCCTGGCCGCAAGGTGCTGATGGCCCAACTCAGAGTTTCCATGCAGAAAAACTGCCTGTAATTAGAGAATTGCTGTGAATCCAGAATGGGCCAGCCCGACCCATCCTTTTGAGGGACTGTGGAAAGGTTGGTATAGCGGCCCCTGCCTCTGCCTATTACGGGCAATCTGCAAGAGACCCTCAGACCTTGCAGGCCTAGCATGGCCTGTGCCAGCAACTGAACAGCGGCAGGGACCAGGAGTACCTGGGAGCTGATAAAACTGGGGAAGGCCGTGCAGCAAACTCTATCCTGTATCTGGAGGACACAACCTCCTGAATCCACCAGAATGAGGCGAGATGCCTCCTGATAAGAGCAAGGTGCTGCAGCCATCCCCTCACCCAGACGGGCGAGGGCGCCCCATCATGCTTGAGGGGGTTTGGTGGAAGATTTGGGCTTAGCCCCATCGAAGGGGCCAGGGCTTTGTCTGCTGCTCGTGGGGCAGGAGTCTGCACGAAAAACCCGGAAGGACACACCTGGTTCCTGTTTAACACTAAGGTAGGGGGGGAGGAGGGGTGCCCCTGCCCCGAGGGGGCCAAGACGGCCGTCTGCGTAGGGGTGATTTACCCTTTTTACCGAACAGGTCTAGACGGGCCCCAAATAGGCGTTGCCCTCTAAAGGGAAGCCCAGTAAGAGTCTTCTTAGTAGCATCGTCAGCACCCCACTGTCACAGCCAGACCAAGCGACGTATAGCCACCGCAAGGGCAGAAGTTCTTGCACACATTCTAATAGCGTCATCCAGCGCTAATAGAATACATTTTACAAATACATTACAATTGGAGAGTGCATTAAACACCTCCCAGGGGAGATCCTCGGGGCGATGATCAAGCAACTTTCTGATGAGGGTTCTAGCGGCCACTGCAGTAATAGCCGCGGCACAGACCGGGCGCAGCGCCATCCCAGCACAAGAAAAGGCATAGGAGGCCAGCAGATCAATGCGCCGGTCCTCAGCATCCCGAAGGGTACTATAAGCAGAGGTTGTAATAAAGGGGGGATTAGGGACCCCTATGATCGGCGCATCCACCACGGGGGGTGATGACCAACAATTAACCACCTCAGGGGAAAAAGGGTATTTCCTATCCCAGTCCCCTGGAACCCCTGGAAGTTTGCTGGGGCATTCCCATTCCTTGAGCACAAGGGCATGGAAATGAGCCTGCTCTAGAAATTCCAAACGTGCAGTCGCAGTATGGAAACGCTCCCCTCTAGGCTTGGGGACCTGACCAGGGAGAGAGATAGACAGTGCCTTAAAGACCTTAAACAACAAGTCGTCAGTGTCACACTGGACCCAGTATTCAGGGCCAGAACAACTCCCCTTCATCAGAAGGGGTATAGTCACACGGAGTAGTAAACTCCTCAGAAACATGAGGCGACAGGTGCCGCTTCCTACAAGGGCCCATTCGCTCTGACAACCTAGCAATAATCTGTTCAGCCGTAGGCAGTCTGGAAGGCCCAGCACGCTGCAATTCCCCACTTGTATGCGACTCAGCAGGAGAGAGATTTAAGCCTGGGGAGATAGGTGAATTGAAGCTAGGTGTAGCCATTGGCCGACCTGATTGCAGGGCCAGTGCTTGCTCGGCACAGGGTACGCAGACCCGTGCCCTGTCAGCATCAGCATGGGGTTGTCCACACGCTATACACAGCCGATCTTGTCCCAGAGGGACCCCGGTCACATAATTCTGAGATGCCTCCATATGGTGATTATTCAAGGCACAATATGCCAGTAGGGATTTACACTATAAGTAACCCTGGATGCCCCAAAGACCCGCTAGGGAAGTGGGAGAATATTACAAGGCCCGCTATAATTTTACACCGGGCCGGGAGAAACCAATGGTGTTCACCAGTCTGAAAGACATAAAGGGAATAAAGGGTGTCAGAACCATGCGCAGTAATCAAGGATCATGAAAATCGCCCGCGAGGGCACTTACAGACCAAGGGAGGAGGAGGACCGCTACCACGCGTGCGTGCGACCAGCATCAAAATGGCGCCAAGCAAACCTCGAAGGGCGGGCAAGAGCGGGCTGTGACGCGGAGCGCGCCAAACTAGGCCCCCCCCCGAAGAGCGCGAAGCTCTGAGATAGTTTCAACGTTGTCATGAGGAGCGAAGTGTATGACACACTTAGAAAAAAGATTTGCCAATGAAGACGCCGCAGCGTCAGATACACAGTAAAAATGCAAACAGCGCGGCTCTGACACCAGGAATACCAGTCCAGGGCAAGACTAAGGCCATAACATGTAAACATACACTGAGACCACCACACACACCCCCCCCTTCTTCCCCCCCGGGCTACGGGGGGAACAAGGGAGGATGGCGACCCTTTGTACAGGGCCCACCGCTACACGGGGCATGGGGCAATAGTGCGGGAGGGGCATCCACTAGAGGCTCACCATCAGCCTAAACCGAATACCCTTTGGTGGGGGACTGCGGAGGAGCATGGCTCCGCTGTTAAGCACGCATGGTGCTGCCTACCTTCACCCGACCAGCGCAGCCCAGGCTGGGAGGCACATCACAGGGAGGACGGGTGGGAATAGTCCAACAGGGCCGCAGACTTTTATAGCCCCGCTCACCTGCGAGAGAGTGATACTTCATGTCTTCGCAGTCAGCACTGCAGAGAAATCTGGGAATTTGTGGGAGGTCCCCAGGTATTTGAGGGCCGGGAGGAGCCTGTTTTTGCATGTCTCTGCAGTGCAGCGCCATCTGGCGGAGGATAACCCAAGTGTAAGTATTATATCTGGAGCAGGACGTACTGTATACTAAGAATAAGATCGCCAGGGCAGAAACCTGCCCTTTCAAGGTACTAAGCTGGAACCCCAGGTCCAGACCGTGTTGAAGAAACTCCAAGATCCTAGGAATCGAAAACACCCTGCAAGGCAAAGCCCTAGCCTCACACCAGTCAATGTAGGACCTCCAAGTCCTGTAGTATATGTTAGAGGAAGATCTCTTCCTAGCTCTAACAAGAGTCTGAATCACAGCCTCAGACAAACCTTCCTCCCTTAAGATGGAGGTTTCAGCAGCCACACCGTCAAAGCCAGCGTTTGTAAATTGGGGTAAAGTAGTGGACCTTGAGAGATCAGATCCGGAAACAGTGGCAGCCTGTACTGATCTACCGCCAGCCTTACGACGTCTGCGAACCAAACCTGTCTTGGCCACCTTGGGGCCACCAGAATTGCTGGCGCACCCTCTAGTGCCAGCTTGCGCACCAACAATGCCTACCATGGAGAAGGGGGGAACAGATACAGGAACCCCAGATCCCTCCAGGCAAGAGACATGGCGTCCACTGCCAGGGCCAGAGGATCTTGAGACAGAGACACAAACTTTCGGAGCTTGTGATTGTGACGTGAGGCAAAGAGATCCACCTCCGGAAACCCCCACCTGTGACAGAGGGACCGGAATACCTTGTGGTTGAAAGACCATTCCCCTGCTCAGGGAGTCCGCCTCCGTGTTTTCCACTCCCGGAATGTACACTGCTGAGATGCATGGAACATTGCTCTCCGCCCATGCAAGAATCAGAGAAACTTCCCTGAGGGCACTCCTGCTGCGAGTCCCTCCTTGGTGATTGATGTAAGCTACCGCAGTTCGATTGTCTGATCGAACCTGAACCGGTAAGCCCCGTAGGTGATGCGTCAAGCATGACAGAACCAACCCGAATAGCTCTGAGCTCCAAGACATTGATGGGGGTGTGAGCCTCCTGAGGACCCCACAGCCCCTGGAACTGAAGATCCGTCCAGAAACCTCCCCAGCCCGACAGGCTGGCATCCGTGGTAACCGTCTCCCAACAAGGGGCCAGAAAGGATCTGCCCCTCATCAGATTGCTTGGTTCCAGCCACCACTGAAGGGACTGCCGAACCCTGGGAGACAGCAGAAAGGACTGATCCAAGGACCGGGGACATCTGTCCCAGTTCAGCAATAGATGGAGTTGGAGCGACCTCATGTGGAACTGAGCAAAGGGGACTGCCTCGAAGGAAGCCACCATCAATCCTACCAGTTTCATCCCTAGCCGGATAGAGGGGCGAGGATTGGCCAGGAGAATACGTATCAGATCTTGAACCCTCTGCACCTTTGGGTGAGGTAGGAACACTGTAGCCTGACTGGTATCCAGATTCATGCCCAGGAATGAGATCTCCCTTGATGGGGAGAGAGAAGGCTTGGGGTGGTTGATCACCCATCCGAACCTTTCCAGCGTCGTCACCACCATCCTGGTGTCTGCCTGACATAGGGAAGAAGCTGTAATGAGTAGGTCGTCCAGATACGGCACAATGCAAATGCCCTGTGCTCTGAGCAGGTCACACACAGATCCACACTGGTTGGACCTCATAGTGACACAAGGATTAGCACATCCTGTCGCAGAGGGACCTCCACCGGAGCGAATACCACCGATATGCAGGGAACATTGTCCCCACCCAGATCAGGATCAGAGACACTTCCCGGAGGACCCTCCTGCTCCGGGTCCCTCCCTGAATATTTAATGTAGGCCAAGGCCGTCAGATAGGCCTAGCTCCCCCGAACAGGCAGGCCCTGAAGAGGAGTAGGCAAGCGAGTTAGAACTAACTTGAACGCTGATAGATTCAAACATTGATAGGTGTAAAGGCCTCCTAAGGGCCCCACCTCCCCTGGAACCATAGGGACTTCCAGAAGAAGACTCCCCTCAACCTGATAGATTGGCATCCATGGTGACCGTCTCCCAGGAAAGGGCAAGAAGGGACTGTCCCCAGACAGGTTCCTTGCGTTCATCCACTACAAGAGGGACCTCCTCACCAGGGAGGAAGGCACACATACCCTGCTCCAGGGATGCTGGGTCCTTGTCCCGTAGGACAAATAGGAGAAGTTGCAGAAGGCCCCAGGGGGGACAGATCATAAGGGACCTCTTCGGAGTACGCCACCAACGGGCCCACCAGCTGCATCCCCTGCCTGGTGGAGGGACGGGGACAGCTATGAGGGACTGAGCCCATACAACCAGATTGTCCACTTTATTGCTGAGGAAGGAAGATCCTTGCTTGAACTGCATAAAATTCATTCATAGGAATGGAGTTACCAATGAAGGGGACAATAAGGACGTGGGGTGTTTGATCACCCCTCCAAATGACTCCCAAATGGACACCCTCCAGCCGAGTATCCAACGTAGCCAGACGTAGAGACTGGGAAGTGATGAGGACGTCCAGGAAGGTCATCAATCGGACGCCCCTTGGTCTCATCAGAGACCACACCCCCGTCAGTACCTTGGTGAGCACTCTGGGAGCTGAAGAGAGGCCAGATGACAAGGCCACAATTATCAGTGTTGGTCAACCAAAGCGAATCTGAAGAACCTCGGTGTACAGAAGACACAGGGAAGTAAAAATAAGCAGCATTGAGCTCCAAAGACGGCAAGAAGCCCCCGACACGCAAGGATCTGATGGCCAAGCGCAGTGTTTCCATTGCAGAAACCGCCTGTAATTGACAAATTGCTGAAAATCTGTGAGTCCAGATTGGGCCAGACTGACCCATCCTTTTGGGGAACTGTGGAAAGGTTGGTGTAGAGGCCCCTGCCTCTGCCTATTAAGGGCAATCTGCAAGAGACCCCCAGACCCCGCAGGCCTTGCATGGCCTGCACCAGCACCTGAAAAGAGGCAGGGACCAGGAGCACAGCACAGCAAACTCTATCTAGAAGCCGGAGGGCACTGCCTCCTAAATCCATCAGTCTGAGGCGTGATACCTCCTGGCATGAGCAAGGTGCCGCAGCCGTCCCCTCGCCCAGACGGGGCGCCCCATCATGCTTGAGGGGATTTTGGTGGAAGATTTAGGCTTAGCCCCGCCAGAGGGGCCAGGGCGTTGTCTGCCGCTCCTGGGGCAGGAGTCTGCACGAGCCCCCAGGAAGGACACCCCTGGTTCTTGTTGTACACTATGGTAGGGAGAGGGAGGGGTTACCAAACAGGTCCAGACGGGCCCCAAACAGGCGTTGCCCTCTAAAGGGAAGCCCAGTAAGAGTCTTCTTAGCAGCATCGTCAGCACCCCACTGTCGCAGCCAAACCAAGCGACGTATAGCCACAAGGGCAGAAGTCCCTGCACACATTCTAATGGTGTCATCCAGTGCTAATAGGATAAATTTTACAAATACATCACAACTAGAGAGCACATTAAGCACATCCCAGGGGAGATCCTCAGGGTGATGAGCAAGCATCTTTCTGATGAGGGTTCTAGCGGCCACTGCAGTAATGACCGCGGCACAGACCGGGCGCAACACTGTCCCTGCACAAGAAAAGGCGTGGGAGGCCACAGATCAATGCGCCGGTCCTCAGCATCCCGAAGGGTACTATAAGCAGGGGCTGTAATAAAGGGGGGGGGGGGGGGTTAGGAACCCCTACGATCGGCGCATCCACCACGGGGGGTGATGACTAACAATTTTACCACCTCAGGGGGAAAAGGGTATTACCTATCCCAGTTCCCTGGGACCCCTGGAATTTACTGGGGAATTCCCATTCCTTGAGTGAAAGAGCATGGAAACGAGCCTGCTCTAGAAATTCCAAGCGTGCTGTCGCTGTATGGAAACGCTCCCCTCTCGGCTTGGAGGCCTCACCAGGGAGAGATAGACAGGACTTTAAAGACCTTAATCAACAAATCTCACACTGGCCCCAGTATTCAGGGCCGGAATCGTCATGACTCCTCGGCCTCTCATCAGATGAGCCTGAGTCAGAGACCAGCTCTCCTTCATCAGAAGGGGTATAGGCACGCGGAGTAGTGAACTCCTCAGTTCCCATAGGACAAACAGAAAACAGGAGGCGTCAAGGGCCACTTCTTACCAGGGCCCTTTGTGCCCTGACAACCTCGCAATAACCTGATCAGCCGTAGGCAGTCTGGAAGACACAGCAGGTTGCAATCCCCACTTGTATGCGACTCAGCAGGAGTGAGATTTAAGCATGGGGAAATAGGTGTATTAAAACGAGGTACAGCCACTGGCAAGCCTGATTGCAGGGCCAGTGCTTGCTCGGCACATGGTGCGCAGACCCGTGCCCTGTCAGCATCAGCATGGGGTTGTCCACACACTATACACAGCCGGTCTTGTCCCAGAGGGACCCCGGTCACATAATTCTGATATGCCTCCATATGGTGATTATTTAGACACAATATGCCAGCAGGGATTTACGCAATAGGCAACCCTGGATGCTCCAAAGACCCGCTAGGAAGGTGGGAGAATTTTACAAGGCCCGCTATAATTTAACCCGGGCCGCGGGAGCCACTGGATTCAACCGTCTGAAAGACATAATGGGAATAAAGGGTGTCAGAGCCATGCGCAGTAATAAAGAATAATGAAAATCGCCCGCAAGGGCACTTACGGACCAAGGGAGTAGGAGGGCCGTTACTGCGCGTGCGACTAGCATCAAAATGGCGTCAAGCGAACCTCGAAGGGCGGGCCAAAGCGGGCCGTGACGCGGAGCGCGCCAAACCAGGTCCCCGCCCCCCCCCCCCGAAGAGCGCGAAGCTCTAAGACAGTAGTCAATATTGTCAAGAGAAGCAAAGTGTATGACACACATAGAATAGATGATTTTGCCAATGGAGACGCCGCAGCGTCTGGGGCAATGCCGCCGCCCCGCGCAGCACATCCAATAAAGGAAAGAGACGAGCGCGGCGGCGGCAGACACACAATAAAAAAAGCAAACAGCGCGGCTCTGACACCAAGTTACAAGTCAAGGACAATACTAAGGCCATAATCGTGTAATCACAGTACACTTGAGACCGCCACACCCCCCCCCTTTCTTTCCCCCCTAGCTACGGGGGGGAACGAGGGAGGATGGCGACCCTTTGGATAGGGCCCACCGCTACATGAGGCACGGGGCAATAATGCGGGAGGGGCATCCCCTAGAGGCTCACCATCAGCCTAAACCGCCTACCCTTTGGTGGGGGACTGCGGTGGAGCATGGCTCCATAAGCACGCATGGTGCTGCCTACCTTCACCCGACCAGCGCAGCCCAAGCTGGGAGGCACATCACAAGAGGACGGGTGGGAACAGTCCAACAGGGCCACAGGCTGTAATAGCCCCGCTCACCTGCAAGAGAGTGATACATCATGTCTTCGCAGTCAGCACTGCAGAGAAATCTGGGGATTTGTGGGAGGTCCCCGGGTATATGAAGGGCCGGGAGGAGCCTGCTTTTTGCATGTCTGCAGTGCACAACACCCTCTGGCGGAGGATAACCCAAGTGTAAGTATTATATCTGGAGCAGGACATACTGTATACTTAGAATATTGGTACATGTAAGAAGGCATCCTTGATGTCTATGGATGTCATGAAATCCCCTTGACGAAGGGAATTGATGGCTGAGCGCATATTCTCCATGTGGAACTTCTTGGCTCTGATAAACCTGTTGAGAAGCTTCAAATCCAGGATGGGTCTTATGGATCCATCCTTCTTGGGGACCGTGAAAAGGTTTGAGTAATAGCCCCGGCCTCTCTCTGAGAAAGGCACCGGGCGTACGACTTCCATGCCCTGAATATAGACAGTGAGCAAGAGCGCCTGCGCAGCCTGGGGATCCGAGGGCACTCGGGACCTTAGGAATCCGGGAGGAGGCCAGTACTCGAATTCCAGTTTGTACCTGGACGATACTACTTCCAAAATCCACTTTTCTGTGACCTCCTGGGCCCAGACCTGGAAGAAGAGCCGCAGCCGTCGCCTCCTCATTGTTGAGCTGGCTTGGCAGCGGACTTGGGCTTGGAACCCCAGGTAGAGGCTGGACGGGCACGTCCTCTGCCTCTGTTCCATTAATCACCCCTGAAGTTAGAGTAGGCAAGACCTCTGCCCGCTCTGGCACCGCAAAAGGAAGGATTGAAGGAGCATGCCCCCCCGAAAGGAACGATGCTGCTTCTTACGCTGAGGTAGCTTTCCACCTTTCGCCACAGAATCCAATTTGTCTCCAAACAGCCGCGTACCCAGGAAGGGCAGTGCAGTAAGTGATTTCTTGGCCGCAATGTCAGCCGCCCACGTAGCCAGACCGATCGGCGCATGGCCACCAGCAGAGCCGAGGTTCTACTACACATGATAATAGTGTCGTCCATAGCAGCCAAGACAAAATTCATGAACAATTCACACCTCTTAAGGGCTGCGAATTCAACGCTGGCCGGGTTGAGCTGGGAACCATTTAACATGTCCCTAACCACAGACCTGGTAGCCACAGCCGTGAGCGCCGATGCACAAACAGGCCGCAAGGCTGAACCCACACTGGCAAAGGCATGGTATGCCATCTGATCAATGCGCTTGTCCTCGCCATCTTTAAGGGTAGTGGTGTCAGGAGTATGTACAACGGAGGTATTGGACAATCCTAGGACGGGCGCATCGACCTCGGGAGGGGAAGACCAGCGCTTCACCGCGTCAACCGGAAAGAGATACTTCCTATCTCATCCCTGAGGAACACCTGGAAGTCGGCTCGGCTTCTCCCATACTCTCATGCTATCAAAATGATCCTGATTTGGAAACTCCAAGCGGGGCTTAGAGGACCCAAAGAATTCCCCCTTCTTCAGAGGGGCCTCTGCTGGTGGGGAAATATCCAGGGCCTCTAAGAGATGGGCCAGGACTTTGGGGGTATCCACAGCATCCCCCAGCGCCTGCCCGGCATCAGAATCAAAGAACTGCAGATCCTCAGTCTCAGATTCCTCAAACAATTCCCCCTCCTCAAGCGGGGAATAATCAGACCAGTCAAGAGAGTCATAATCATTAAATTCAAGTACCGGCGCAGCCGGTGACAGATGCCTTTTCTTAGCAGGGGCATTTCTGCCCACTGAGCTAGAAATAATTTTCTCGATGTTGGCCAGCCTAGCACATACATCAGAGTGCGACTCCCCGCTAATGACAGTGTCACTTGGGGTATGGATAATGTGGGGTGGGGTAGGAGATGAGACGGGCGGCACTGACCCAGACGCCTGGGACCCCCGACTGCCGTGTTATGGCCTGTTGCGCACATTGTATGCAAATCAGTACATTCTCCCCCGTAAGGGGAACCCCACATCCCACACATAGCCTGGATTGTCCCGAAGGGAGCTCGAGCCCGGTATCCTGTGTAGCCTCCATATGGTGATTTTAAGGTAGTCGCAATGACCAGAGGGAATTACGCTGATAAGCTACCCGGGATGCCCCTTTAAGTGCCAAGTGGGAGGATTTATAGGTGCCCAATTTACTGCTAGGGACCCTAGGACCAGGAGAACCCCCTTTTAATCAAGAAGCAGGGAGTCCTCCTGAAAGACACAAAGGAGTGGGCCATAAGCACAAGCACACACACATATAAAATATCATAATATCATAAATCATAATACAATGTGAGAAAAGGGACCATCGCTGTCCCCTGTCTGAATGGGGCACATGGCTAAGTCAGTAAACAAAAAAAGAGGGGCCCCAGGAGGGCACTCACGTGTCTGCAACAATGGCGGTCAGCCAGCTCAGCAGCTCAGAGAAGGAGAGAGAGAAGAAGGGGCGGGCCAGCGCGGATCTCGCACCGCGCCTGGCCCTGCCCCCCTTCCCTCACGACCAGCAACGCAGTTCCCAGCCGGAGGCCGCAATGGCGCCAAGCAGGAGGGGGCGGGCCGCGGCAACGCGTGAGCGCCTGGCCCCGCCCCCTCACTAACGCCGCCTGAGGGGGAGAAGCTCCCTTCAGCAAATAGCAAAAAGAGTGAAAAATGGCGTCCAGCCCTGTAACGTGAAGCACCCAAGCGCACATCACACACACAGATTCACCCACAGATGAGCGAAAAGAATGAAGAAGGAGAAAGTATATCCCCCCCCCCCCGACTGGAGGGTTAACCGAGGGGCCCGGAAGGGGGGAAACCCCACACCATGGGTGTAGGGGATATATATATATATATATATATATATATATATAAATATATACACACACGTGGGGACAGGGCATCCCAACCGGGATCACCAACCCGGATTCCGCCCACCCCTTGATATGGGGTCTCACGGGGGAGCATATCCCTGAACACCTAATAAGATGTTGTCTACCCTCACCCGGACCTGCAGCCAAGGCTGGGAGGCTAGTATTGGGCTTAAATTATAAGGGTCCGGGCAGAAATAGAGCAAAAAATGGCCGGGTGTAAGCACGGCTTACCTGCAAGGAAGATAAGCAGACATCTCTGACTTGCTCGCCGTCCTGCAGAGAAGATACTGGGTAATGTGTGGGAGGTCCCAGGTATTTATGGACCAGGAGGGGCTTCTTTTTTTCCTGTCATCTCTGCAGAAGTTCGCCCTCTACTGGCTATAACCCAGATGTCATGAATATTGGAAGCGGGGGGGTGTGACATACTTGGAATACAGAGTTTTAAACAGTTTTGATCTAAGATTGGTCCAAAGCAACCATCTTTTTTGGGGCAATACAAATAGATTGGAACAAAAACACAAACCTCTGCCCCCGCAAATGAACCGGAAAGGTGACCTGCTTTGCGGGTCTATAGATTGCAAATAGTATTCTACAAATGCAGATTTCTTTAAAACTCCACCTGGTTCCTGCTATCTTTAAATCTTAAATGTTTTTCAATGTCTTTGTTTTGAGATATCACAATGGGCTGAGCTGTGATGTGTCGGATAACAATTGCTACATCTGTACAACAGGATTGAGGTGAAGAAATGGAGTGGGAAAGACTTGAATTCAATCTTGTAACCATATATAATAAACTTCCCGACCCAGGCATCTGTCACATGATCTTTTCAGATATGTGCATGCCTGCGCAAGTGTCCCCCGCATCCGAAAGGAATAGGGCATCCAATGTTCTTAAAGCGGACCTTCACCCTGAATAAGAGCATATCTTATATGTTTCCCCCACCCTGTTTAAAATCATCCTACCTGCATCTACTGCATATTATGAGCCTTTAAACATCCAAGATGGCGGCTCATGGGGCATCAGGCAGCCTGAAAACAGGAAGTGTTTCTGACTGTGTCGCTCTGCATTTTGGGATTGCTGCCCTTTCCCTGACACCATCTCTGCTCTGTCTGTGCAAAGCACAGCTATAACCCAGCCCCTGCACTTTATCCCGCTCTCCTCTCATCAGTATGCGAGTCCTGGAGAGAGTTGCAGCCCGGTGGGGGGGGGGGGGAAAGAATAATAAGTAAGTGACTAAAAACTTACAATATATAAATTTTAGATGCTGGGGAATCGTTTAAGGGTTTGGGCTTTTCTTTAAATCATGCTAAAGGTCCAGTTTAAGGCATTGGGCACAACCTTCTGCTTAGGTTTTTAGGGCTGTTTTCCCTTGAATGACGATGTGTCTATGTTGGTTTTGGAAGTAACAAAAAGGCATATTAGACGTAGCCTATTTAGACGTGTCAGTAAGCTTCTAGGTCATCTCAAAAAAAGCTTGTAAGGCAGAGAAACCATAGTCCTTTTAGCATTGATGTCTCCCTAAGCATTGACCTAGATAGTATATCTAGCAACAACTCCAAGGGATGCAGCTCTAGATGACATTTTTATTGCATAAACACACAGATTTAAAAAACATGTCAGCTACAGATGCCAAATACAGGATACTAGATAAAATGATCGGAACATATATTTCTGGCAACATCAGGTTCCAAATCCTCAAGTCTTGCTACAGCTGCTGCGTTAATCAAAACTGAAGAACAACGTGGTTTGACTGCAGTTCCTAAATGAGCAAGATGGTGCTTTGACAAGGATCTATCAGAAGGTTCCTTAAGAGCTCCTTGCTCCCCAGTCAATTTGGAGCATTCCAACTTGAATATACTGGCTTTATAGTGTAATTACAAGAAAATTGCAAGACAATAATAAGATATGTACACAAAAAACTAACTATGGGGCATTAAAAGAAACAGCAACTATTAGTGTACGTTCCTGCAACATAGCATGTAACGAAGTACTGAAGCTGCGTTATCCACATGCAACAGAAGAGAGCTAATTCCCATGTAGCAGTACTATCTGTTGTTCATTCTGATGTCTGATGTCACCACCTTCTGACGCCTTACTGAATTGCAGCCTCTATATGTAATTTGTTACAGTTATGTACAGAGTAGACAATCTTTAGAGAGTCTTTCCCATTCCACAGTATGCACACATCACATTGCACTGTAAACTGCTGTAATCTGAATGATAATAAAAGGCACATGGCTGCTTTAGAAAGTATCACAGCTGATTACAATAGAAACAATAAATTAATTGTCATGTGGCTTAAATAATGTAACACAATGTCCCTCTCAGCAGGCTTTTCAAAATAATTGTTTGTTACAGTCACAGCAGGAGGGAAGAGATAGCCCATTCCAAGGTTTTAACATTCCATTCTAATATATGGCTCTCTGAGCTTTTTCCCCTCTGTATTACTTGTTCCTGCTGGGCATGTGCCTTCTTACAAAGTTTAGCCCTATTAGCTAACTGAAATTTACCCAGATTCCCTAGTGCTTTTAAGCCAGTCCTTCTTTTCTTTAGAAGCCACCATCTTAGTTGCATCAGGCCATGCATCCAGGAAGCAATCCACGGCCATCCTTCTAATTAGCCCACCGCATAGTACAGCTGGTAGTTCCAGTTTCCTATTTAGACCATCCCTCACTAGGTAATATGTATTTTGTTGCTGCATATGCCTGTGTAGCAGTTTGGCCTCATGCTAGGGTCTGTTCCCCCTTGCTGTACCTATTCGCATAGCATGTTTCCTGTCCCTATTATTATTAATATTATTATTAATTATTGTCTGATACATGCAGCCTCACTATATTTGCTACTTAGCTAAATATATGTATTGCGTAGTACACTATTATGTAGATTGATTATTATTTCCAGTTTTAAACCTACCCTTAAATAATAGGTTAAACCACCCAGCGTCAACCTACTGCATTTGGGTGGAATTAAAAAGGCTTTCACCTCATTCCACTCACGTGTGAGGATGGCAGAGAAAACGCATTGATACCACAGTTAGCCCAGGGTGGTGCAGCACAATTTAGGGGGAACGGTGACTAGCAATATGTCCAGTCCAGAATCAGGGTTGAGGTTGGGGGATTAAAATGAAATATTAGCCCAGAATTGGCCTGTAAATTGAATGCCATAGCAGAGAAACAATGGAAACTACATTAGACATGCCCTGTCTCTTTGCAACGATGTTTCCTTAACCATAAAGAAGGTACACAGTAACAGTGTGCGTGTAACTGAGTGCCCCTAAGAATCAGTTATATTAATGATCAATTATAACTATGTCACAGTTGCTGTAGCACTTTTAAAGCAAGAAATAAATATGTATTTCTTTAAAATATAATTCATATAAATAATATAATCCACCAGACCCTTCTCTTCCATTGTTGCACTCTTCAATGTGCTATATGGGGGATGCATACCACAGGTTGGGAAACCGTGCTGTACATGGTTTGTCTGATTATTTTCTGCAGTTAACAAAACTGACTTGAACCCTACCTAGCTACACTACTCTAGATAGGATGCTAGCCCGTAGGAACCTTAGCCCCCCTCCTCTGCATTAAGCATCAAGCACCATACACTGAGGTTTTAGTCATAAACAATTAGCATCCTCTCTAGTAGCTTTTATTTTTCCTCCAACAAGAGAATACTTTTGGTGTCTAGCCTCTCAACAGGGTCCCATTTATTTTATTTGAAACTCCAGGTTATACATGATTATTAGACATTATATAAGACATTAGGCATTTAAAAAAAAACACCCCAATGTCTGTGGAGCTTTGAAGATGTCACATAACATCAATTAGTTTTGGGGGAAAAAAAACTATAAATTGATTTTTTTTAAGATTTGTTGAGAAAAACTGAAAAGAATAATAGTGTTTAAATACATTGTGAAATGAGATTGCTTTGTAAAATGTATAGAAGTCAACTGTTTTGACTTCACACTGTTGAAGTCCTTTCATTGCATAACATATTAGAATGACTCACCTTTCCAATTCAAACAGTTTCTCGCAAATTCTACCACTGCTAGCTGCATCCCCAAGCACACACCTACAAAGATATCATAAAATAAACACGTTTAGCACTGGGGAAAAACACACATTTTTTTTTTTTGGTAAATAGTAGCATAAAAAATCCTAAACTCCTTTGGGTTTCGGGGGGGGGGGGGGGGGGTTCCTAGTTATGTTGGAACCTAGTTGAAATATCCAGGCTCCTGGCTGAGTCTGAGATGTGATTTATTGTATGGAAAGTTCCACAGGAATGGCCCCAAGATTACATCCCTGACTTCCATAGGTTGCACCATTTTCACAGTAATTACTATTCTCTAGGAAGCTTTAAGTACTGTATTTAGCAGCAAAATTACTTTAGATGAAGAGGAGAATTCAAGCTCCTCATGGACTAACTGGCTAAAGAAACAAGCTTCCAAAGCAGGGTAAATGTTTTGTAGATTTACAGAAACACAAGTAGCCCCCCAATAGGCTTGCTTCAGCACCATACAAGAATGAATTTTCATGGATGCAGCATGTTGCTTGTGCAGCAGGGCCCTGGGGTGAGGTTCACGCATGCACCCTGGGATCACAGACTGAGGTATATTTGCCATATTGCACCACCATCTTCTCTGCCCTGCTTCCCCTCCACCATATACTCCGCTTTGCTCCCCACTGCACTCCCATCTTCTCTTCCCTGCTCGACACTGCACCCCCAACTTTTTTGCCCTGCTCCCAGCTGCACCCTCATTCTGACAACACTGACCCCTGGGTCTAATGGCTCCTGAGACAAGTTTACCCTGGCACCACCGGTGGTCTGCATCTACTTGGGGATCCTTCAGTGCATAGGGTCAGTCACAATTTGCTCCCCCAGCTTAGTGCATCTTATGGAGCAACAAAAATACAATTTTGCGATTACTCACCTGTAGAATTGGTATTATATGTATACAGCACGTCCTGTTCCAGAAGGAAAGATATTCCGTACTCTTGGTTTATACATCCAGTAGATGGCGCTGGACTGCAGAGACAGAAAAGTGGCTCCTCCCAGCCCCATATATACCAGGGACCTCCCACAAATTCCCCAGTATTGAAAAATACCGTTTTGTGAGTACTCACCTTTAAAACGGGTATTATGAGTGTGACATACACTCCACTTCGGTCTTCATGACATCTGGGGTAATCTCCAGTAGAGGGCGAACTTCTGCAGAGATGAATATGCAAAAAAGAAAGCCCCTCCCGGTCCATATATACCTGGGACCTCCCACCAATTCCCCAGTGTATAAAAGCAGTAAAGGGACCAGAAAGAACCAAATATAACCGTAACAATCAAAACCAATGGTTCACCATATAAAAGCCCCAGAATACCTGAAAAAAACAAGGGTGGGGCGAAGTGGAGTGTATGGCACACTCATAATACCCGTTTTAAAGGTGAGTACTCACAAAACGGTATTATTCTAAGTGTGCCATACACTCCACTTCAGTCTTCATGACATCTGGGACATCCAATAGCAGTGTCCGTCATGGGTGGGAACCAGAAACAGTAAAGAATGTACCAACTCAAACCACTGCAGCTTGCAGAACCTTGCGGCCCAAAACAGCACCCGCTGAAGCCCGCACATCAACCTTGTAAAACTTGGAAAAGGTATGAACGGAAGACCAAGTAGCAGCCTTACAAACTTGTTCAACAGAAGACTGGTGCTGAAAAGCCCAGGATGCACCAACAGCACGAGTAGAGTGCGCAGTGACCCTAAAAGGGGGAGTCCTCCCCTTAGCAGAATAGGCCCCAACAATGGCCTGACGAATCCATTTGCTAATCGTAGACTTAGCAGACGCCAAACCTTTCCTGGGCCCGCAGGGCACCACAAAAAAGGCGTCCGTCTTGGGGAAGGAAGAAGTAGTCACCAAATAGTACTTCACACAGCGAACAACATCCAAATTGTGCAGAACCCTCTCCTTGTCATTGTTAGGCTTAGGACACAAGGAAGGGAGAACAATGTCCTGATTGAGGTGGAAAGCAGACACCACCTTAGGAAGAAAATCCGGCTTAAAACGAAAAACCACCTTATCCTGGTGTCTCTCAAAGTAAGGAGCCTGAATCGACAGGGCCGCCAACTCAGAGACACGCCGGACAGAGGTAATAGCCACCAAGAAAGCAACCTTCTGAGTGAGAACCGAAAGAGCAATATCCTGTAACGGCTCAAAAGGAGGACCCTGCAGAGGCGAAAGAACCAAATTCAAATCCCAAACAGGGACTACAGCCTTCCGAGGGGGCCGCACATGCGCGACCCCTTGGAAAAAAGTCTTAACCAGCGGGTGTAAAGCAAAAGACCTCTGGAAGAAAACCGACAGAGCAGAAACCTGTCCTTTCAAAGTACTAAGCTGGAACCCAAGATCCAGATTATGCTGAAGAAACTCCAAAATCCTGGGTATAGAAAAAACCCTGCAAGGCAAGGCCCTAGCCTCACACCAATCAATATGGGACCTCCAAGTCCTATAGTAAATGCCAGAAGAGGACCACTTCCTAGCCCTAATCAGGGTCTGAACAACAGCCTCAGACAAACCTTCCTCTTTCAAGATGAAGGTTTCAGCAGCCAAGCCGTCAAAGCCAGCGTTTGTAAATTGGGGTAAAGTAGATGACCCTGAGATAGCAGGTCCGGCAGCAAGGGAAGCCGGTACTGGTCTACGGCCATCCTTACAACGTCTGCGTACCAAACCCTTCTTGGCCACCTTGGAGCCACAAGAATCGCTGGTGCTCCTTCTAGAACCAGTTAGAAAACCCAGGTCCATCCAAGCCAGTGACAAGGCATCCACTGCCAAAGCCAGGGGATCCTGAGAAGGAGACACAAAGGCCAGAAGTTTGTGATTGTGCCTCGAGGCAAAGAGATCCACCTCCGGAGTCCCCCACTTGCGGCAAAGATCCAGACCACTCTCCGTGGCGAGAGGATCCCCTGCTCAGGGAATCCGCCTCCGTATTCTCCACTCCCGGAATGTAGACTGCCGAAAGGCAAGGAACATTGCTCTCCGCCCAGTGCAAGATCAGAGAGACTTCCCTGAGGGCACTCCTGCTGTGAGTCCCTCCTTGGTGAATTATGTAAGCCACTGCCGTTCGGTTGTCCGAACGCACCTGAACCGGAAGACCCCGTAACTGTGGGGTCAGCCGAGTCAGAACCAGTCAAATGGCTCTGAGCTCCAATACATTGATGGGGGTGTGGGCCTGCTGGGGACCCCACACCCCGCTGAACTGATGACTCTTCCAATAACCTCCCCAGCCCGACAGGCTGGCATCCGTGGTAACCGTCTCCCAACAAGGGACCAGAAAGGATCTGCCCTTCACCAGATTGCTCGAGTCCAGCCACCACCGAAAGGACTGCCGAACCCTGGGAGACATCCTGAAAGGTTGATCCAATGACTGTGGGCTCCTGTCCCAATACGTCAATAGGAGAAGTTGAAGAGATCTCATGTGAAATTGTGCAAACGGCACCGCCTCGAAGGAGGACACCATCAGACCCACCAGTTTCATCCCCTGTCGGATAGAGGGACAAGGACTGGCCAGAAGAAGAGGGATCAGGCCCTGAATCCCCTGCACCTTGGTCTGGGGCAGAAACACTCTGGCCCGACTGGTATCCAGAGTCTTGCCCAGAAATGAAATCACTCGAGACAAGGAGAGAGAGGACTTGGTGCGGTTGATCACCCACCCGAACCTCTCCAGGGTCGACACCACCAGCTGGGTGTCCAGTTCCGTCTGTTGAAGGGAAGAAGCTGAAATCAACAGATCGTCCAGATAAGGCACAATGCGAATGCCCTGAGATCTGAGCAGAGCCATTACGCCCGCCAAAACCTTGGTGAAGACCCTAGGTGCCGAGGTCAGACCGAAGGGAAGAGCTACAAATTGATAATGTTGATCCTCCACCGCAAACCAGAGGAATCTCTGATGTGCCTGAAAGATCGGAACATGCAGATACGCATCCTTGATGTCTATGGATGTCATAAAATCCCCTTGGCGAAGGGAATTGATAGCCGAACACAGAGTCTTCATGCTGAACTTTTTGGCTCTGATAAACCTGTTGAGAACCTTGAGATCTAGAATGCGTCTCACCGAACCCTCCTTTTTGGGAACCGTGAAAAGGTTGGAGTAGTAACCCCTGCCTCTTTCCAACAGAGGCACCGGGCATATAACCCCCATGCAGGGTGGATAAAAATCAATGTTTTTTTTAAAAAAAATCAAAAAAATCGGATTTTTTTGATTTAAATCGGATTTTTTTGATTAAAATCTGATTTTTTTTCAATAAACTGCTTTTTGAGGAAAATATTTTACCATCCAAAGGTTCTTCCATCATGAGATAAAGCTGAGTTGTTTAACTCAGTAGAATAAAGGCTGTATATGTGTAACATTCACAATGCCATGCTCTTCCAGAGGTTTCTGTAGGATTAGTGGGCAGTTTCTCTCCTATATTATCACAGACGCTCGCTTTACTTACGCAGTTCTCAAAACTGAATTTGACTCCGCAGAGGTCCCAGCCTCTTCTTCACAGCAAAAATGTTACAACATGAACAGAGTTGAGAAAAAGACCTTAATCCTATTGTTCTACAAACCTATGAATACAGAATCAACCCCTTCCGTGCCAAGTCCAAGAAGTTAGACAATATGTTTCTGATTGTTTGGAGTGGAATAGATCTGCACAACACAAGAAGAATCTGAATCTAAGTGTGAGGAGGAGGAAGGGCAAGCAGACAAGAAAATGAAAGTGAAACTTTGAGCACAATACTGCAGCATAGCCACAGACAGACAAGTCTGGATCTGTTTGTGTGTACGAATGATTAACCCATTAAACTGGGGAGAAAAAACTAATATAAAAAGTGATTCTAAAAATCTTCATCTACTTGCATGTTAAAATAGCAAGAACTAGTTTAGGTAGAAACTTTGATTTAAATCACTGATTTAAATCAAGCCTTACTGACTAGTGATTTAAATCGTGATTTAAATCAGTTAGATTTAAATCAAATCCACCCTGCCCCCATGTCCAGAAGGTTTTTTACTGCTAACAGGAGCCCCTGTGCAGCCTGAGGGTCCGAGGGCACCCGAGACCTTAAGAATCTTGGGGGCGGCCAGTACTCAAACTCCAGTTTGTACCCGGAGAAGACCACTTCCAAGATCCAATTGTCTGTGACCTCCCAGGCCCAGACCTGGAAGAAGAGCCGCAGCCGTCCCCCCACCCTTGCGGGTGAGGGCGCCCCTTCATTGCTGAGCCGGTTTAACGGCAGGCTTGGGCTTGGAACCCCTGGCAGCCGCGGGACGTGCCCGACCTCTGCCTCTGTTCCAGGACGAGCCTCTGACACCTGAGAAGGCTAGACCCCTAGACGCTCTGGCCTCTCGAAAGGAAGGAGTGAACGAGCCCGCCCCCCGAAAGGGGCGGCGCTGTTTCCTCCGCTGAGGAAACTTACCTCCTTTAGCAACAGCATCCAATTTAGCTCCAAACAGCCGCGCACCCAGGAAGGGGAGAGCTGTGAGCGACTTCTTGGCTCCAACGTCCGCTGTCCACTGACGGAGCCAGACCAGTCTGCGCATGGCCACTGGTAAGGCTGACGTCCTACTATACACGACAATGGAGTCTTCCATCGCAGCCATGACAAAATCCATGAACAATTCGCACTTCTTAAGTATAGCAAACTCAGCGCCAGCTGGATCAAGCTGAGCGTTATTCAGCCAGTCCCTGTTAAGAGACCTGGTAGCAGCGACACCAGGGCAGATGCAGGCCGCAGGGCCGATCCCACATTGGAAAATGCGTGGGACGCCATCTGATTAAGGCGCTTATCCTCCCCATCCCTAAGGGAGGTGGCGTCAGGGGTGTTCAGCACAGAAGAGTTGGTCAAACCTAAAACTGGCGCGTCGACCTCGGGAGGAGAAGACCAGCGCTTGACCGCCTCCACCGGAAAAGGATATTTCTTATCCCATCCTTGAGGCACACCAGGAAGCCGACTGGGCCTTTCCCATTCTCTAAGTATCAGCGCATCAAAATGACCCTGGGTAGGGAATTCCAGACGGGGCTTGTAGGCCCCCAAAAATTCCCCCTTCTTAAGAGGGGGCGCCTCAGGCGGATCAATATCCAACACTTCCAATAAATGTGAAAAAACAGTGGCCGTATCTACGACATCCCCCAGCGCCTGCCCGACATTGGAATTCCCAGGCTGACCATAGTCAGCCTCTGAATCCTGATACAATTCCCCCTCCTCTAACGGGGAATAATCGGACAAATCAGCGGACTCGTCGTCAATATCCCACAAAAGCTGGGCCGACGACAACTGTCTCTCTTTAGCCTGGGCCTTCTTGCCCACCGTGCTAGCAATAATTTTCTCTATGCTGGCCAACCGAGCCCAAACATGAGAAAGCGACTCCCCACTGGTACCAATGTCACTTGTACGGATCAGGTGGGGAGGGGAAGGCGATGAAGCGGGAGGAGCCGACCCAGAAGGCTGGGTACCAGACTGCCGCGTTATGGCCTTTTGTGCGCATGGTATACAGATCAGCACATTCTCCCCCGTAAGGGATACCCCGCACCCCACACATGGCCCGGATTGTCCCAAAGGGATCCCGGGCCCGGTATCCTGCAGAGCCTCCATATGGTGAATTTTTGTGGTCAGTCGCAAGACCGCAGGGAATTACGCATAAGAAACCGGGGATGCCCCTTAAAAGTCCCGGTGGGAGGATTTTTGGGTGGACAATTTTTATAACTAGGGAACCCAGGACCAGGAGGGAACCCTTAATATGCACATATACAGGGCCACCTGTAACACACAAAATAAGCAACATAAGAGCAGAGCTGTGTAAAAAATGACATAGCAATTGATCTTGCAGCCCCACAAATGGAAATATATATAGGTATATATATATATATATATATATATATATATATATATATATATATATATTAAGCCACAAACACACACACACACACATGTATGAGACCAGTGGGGGCCCCCGCTAAATAGGGGCCTCCACACACACACACCAGCTAAGGAGATGGCCATCAGGCCCTTACCACCCCGATGTGCAAAGCGGCCTGCCAGAGAAGATGGCCCCCACGCAGCCTCGTGCCTGAGAAGGGAGAGCAGGGGGAGGGCGGGCCAGTGCAGAATGCGCGTTTGTCGAGGCCACGCCCTCCTCCCAGCAACGCGGACCGCTAGACAACGAGCAATGTAATTGCGCCAAATAAGGGGGCGGGGCTACCGCAGCCGTGCCGAGGGCCCAGCCCCGCCCCCTTCCCGAACGCAGCCTGAGGGGGAGAAGCTCCCACAGGCTGTAGTCAGACCTTGTTGGCCAGTACGCATCAAGCACTCACACACACACACACACAAGTGAAACACACAGTGACAAGGGCTGGGTAAAACGAAATATCGTCCAAAACGAAATATAGGCCAGACACCCCCCCCCCCCCCCCCGGAGGGGAATAAGGGACCCAGAAGGCGTGGAATTTTGCCAGGAGACGGCCATAAGCCTAACGGGATGGAGCATCCCACACCAGGATCACCAAGAAACCTGGAAACCGCCTACCCCATAGTGAGGTCTCACGGTGGAGCAGTGCTCCTCCTGCACCCATAGGGTGCTCCTACCTTCACCAGGACCCGCAGCCTAAGCTGGGAGGCTCAATATAGGGTAATTTAGAAGGATCCTGGCAGTAATAGGGATAATAGAAGGCCGAGCCCGGCTTACCTGTAAGCAAAGAAGTCCTCATCTTCTGTCTTGTCGTCTTCTCTGCTAGCAATAATTTTCTCTATGCTGGCCAACCGAGCCCAAACATGAGAAAGCGACTCCCCACTGGTACCAATGTCACTTGTACGGATCAGGTGGGGATTGCTAGTCCTGATTGAGATGAAAGGCAGAAACAACCTTAGGCAGAAAATCTGGCTTAAAACGAAACACCACCATGTCCTGGTGTCTCTCAAAGTAAGGAGGCTTGATGGAAAGCGCCGCCAACTCAGACACACGCCTCACAGAAGTAATGGCCACCAAAAATACCACCTTAAACGTAAGAATGGACAAAGGGGCTCCTTGCAAGCCCTCGAAGGGAGACCCCTGCAGGGCAGATAAGACCAAGTTCAAGTCCCAGACTGGTAACATAGGCTTACGTGGGGGACGTACGTGAGTAACCCCCTGGAAGAAAGTCTTGACCAGGGGATGCTGAGCAAAGGATCTTTGGAAAAAATAGCCAAGGCAGAAACATGACCTTTCAGAGTACTGAGCTGAAGACCCGGATCCAAACCATGTTGCAGAAACTCCAGAATCCTAGGAATAGAAAAATTCAATTCTGTGAAATACTCACCTGTAGAATTGGTATTATACGCATACAGCACGTCCTGCTCCATCTTATAATCCTTACACATGGGTAATCCTCCGCCTGAGGGAGCTGTTCACTGCAGACATGCAAAAACAGGCTCCTCCCGGCCTACATAAAACGAGGGACCTCCCACAAATCCCCAGCGTTGAAAAGCAGTGAGAAGGAGAAGCCGGGAGAAACCAACCACCCAGAAACTGGCAATAATAACAATGATAACAATCACCATACAGGGGATCCAGAACAAAGTGAAAACCAGGGTGGGTTGGAGCAGGACGTGCTGTATGCGTATAATACCAATTCTACAGGTGAGTATTTCACAGAATTGTATTATTCTAAGCATACAGCACGTCCTGCTCCATCTTATAATCCTTACACATGGGACATCCAATAGCAGTGTCCGTAAGGTAGGGTGGGGATCCCCAACAGAAAAGGCAACAGCAAGCAGTTTAAACTACTGCCGCCTGCAAAACCTTGCGGCCAAACACAGCATCAGCTGAGGCCCTAACATCAACCTTGTAAAACTTTGTAAAGGTATGAACAGAAGACCAAGTAGCGGCCTTGCAAACTTGTTCAACAGAGGCCTGGTGCTGGAAAGCCCAAGTGGAATGAGCAGTAAGACGGAAAGGGGGAGTCTTCCCCTTAGTAGAATAGGCCTGAACCACAGCCTGACGAATCCATTTACTGATGGTAGATTTGGCGGGAGCCAAACCCTTCCTAGGCCCATGAGGCACAACAAAGAGAGCATCAGTCTTTCTGAAAGCCTTAGTGATAACTAGGTAATACTTAACGCACCTAACCACATCCAAGGAATGCAAAACCCTCTCCTTGGGGTTACTAGGATTAGGGCACAAAGAAGGAAGGACAATATCCTGATTCATATAGTGAACTAGTGATAAAACCATTAATTTCATCAAACACCGCGCTTACAACACATATTAATTAGTGAAAGATGGGTTAAATAAAAATTAAATCAGAAATAATTATTAAACTTAAAAGTCCTCGCTGGAGTACTCAAACTGTGTTGGATCAGTCTGTATTGCAAAATTAATTAATTGTATGTTGAAAACATCACCACTCCGCGGGACATTACTTTCTCCTTCAATACAAAAACACTTTTCCTCTTGATTATAACAAATCCACCTCTTGTGTGTATTTCCAACAAGAATGATAATTGGTGACAACTCCCACCACCATCTATTAAATCACGTACCAGATGCAAATGAACAACTTGCAAGATAGTTTAGATCCTCTTTAGGGTGTCGAAAAACTTCTGCGTGCCTTTCATCAATTAGGGTATATTTGAGCAATATTAGTAGCTTTTAAATACTCCTTATCTTTCAGAACTCCTTAAATCTCTTCCACTCCAAAGATTTATAACACGAAAGCATGCAAATTAAAACACATGGCGTGATATCTTCACAAATTAAGAGCTCCTGCCCACATTTAATATGCTTACCAGCATTAAGATAAAAACACGTTTTCAAAATCAAGTTTCAAACTTCAGACGCTATACTGGGAGGCGCGCTGTAAAGACCTTTTGTATCCCCATACACGCTACCTTCAGCTTAATGTCAATCTGTGATGCAGCTGTGCGTTCCTCCCCGTCTCCTCGGCCGCCGGACACGGGAGCGCTTGCTGTCTCTCCTCTGTGTAGCTACGTAGTGACGCCTCACAGTACTGGCCCCGCCCAACGCGTTTCGTCGTCACCTGACAACTTAATCATGAGCTACAGGCACTGTGGAGCGTCTCTCTTTTCTAGTAAAGCAGCGATCATATGGTCTAGCTGATTTAACACTTTAGATGCCATCATTTATCTTATGCCTGCCTCAGTATTAAGATAAGATAAATGATGGCATCTAAAGTGTTAAATCAGCTAGACCATATGATCGCTGCTTTACACACTAATATTGCTCAAATATACCCTAATTGATGAAAGGCACGCAGAAGTTTTTCGACACCCTAAAGAGGATCTAAACTATCTCGCAAGTTGTTCATTTGCATCTGGTACGTGATTTAATAGATGGTGGTGGGAGTTGTCACCAATTATCATCCTTGTTGGAAATACACACAAGAGGTGGATTTGTTATAATCAAGAGGAAAAGTGTTTTTGTATTGAAGGAGAAAGTAATGTCCCGCGGAGTGGTGATGTTTTCAACATACAATTAATTAATATCCTGATTCAAATGAAATGCAGACACCACTTTAGGCAGAAAGTCTGGTTTGAAGCGGAACACCACCTTATCCTGGTGTCTCTCATAGTAGGGAGGATGAATAGATAAAGCAGCCAACTCAGACACATGCCTAACAGAAGTGATAGCTACAAGAAAAACGACCATGAGCGTGAGAACAGCGAGAGCAGCCTCCTGAATAGGCTCAAAGGGAGCACCCTGCAGGGCAGACAAAACCAAGTTTAAATCCCAAACAGGTGCCATAGGTTTTCGAGGGGGACGCACGTGAGTGACCCCCTGAAAGAAGGTCTTGATCAGGGGATGCTGGGCAAAGGTCTTCTGAAAGAAGATAGACAGGGCAGAGACCTGACCCTTCAGAGTACTAAGCTTGAGACCTAAGTCTAGACCATGTTGTAAAAACTCCAGCACCCTAGAGACTAAGAATTCCCGGCAGGGAGGAGACCTGGACTCACACCAGTCAATGTAAGAACGCCATACTCTATAATAGATAGCAGAAGAAGTCTTTTTCCTGGCTTGCACCATAGTAGCCACTACAGATGCAGACAAACCCTTCCCCATCAGGATGGAGGTTTCAATAGCCAAGCCGTCAAAGCCAGAGTTAGTAAATTGGGATGGCGTAGAGAGCCCTGAGTTAGAAGATCTGGCAACCTTGGCAGATCGTACTGATCTACTGCCATTTGAACTACGCCCGCGAACCACACTCTTCTTGGCCACCTTGGGGCCACCAGAATCGGGGGTACCCCTTCCAAAGCAAGCTTTCGCAGAACTCTGCCCAGATGGGGAAATGGTGGAAACACGTACAGGAGTCGAAACTCCCTCCAAGACATGGACAGGGCATCTGTGGCCAGAGCCAGAGGATCATGAGACAGGGATACAAAGCTCGGGAGCTTGTGATTGCGATGAGACGCAAACAGATCCACATCCGGCACACCCCAACGGTGACACAGGGACTTGAATACCCTGTTGCAGAGGGACCACTCCCCCTGACAGGACGACCCCCTGCTCAGAGCATCTGCCAGCAGGTTCTCAGCCCCCGGAATGTAGACAGCCGAGATGCATTGGACATTGGCCTCCGCCCATGTTAGAATCAGAGACACTTCCTGGAGGGCCCCCTTGCTCCGGGTCCCTCCCTGATGGTTGATGTAGGCAACCGCCGTTCTGTTGTCCGAGCGTACCTGAACCGCCAGACCCTTCAGGTGATGGGTCAATTGTTCCAGCACCAACCTGACTGCCCTGAGTTCCAAGACATTGATGGGCAGATGGGCCTCCTGAGGGCCCCACCTCCCCTGGAAACGCAGGGACTTCCAGAATCCCCCCCAACCCGACAGACTGGCATCTGTTGTGACCGTCTCTCAGGAGGGGGCCAGGAAGGAACTGCCCCTTGTCAAATTCCTGTGGTCCAGCCACCACGCAAGGGATTGTCTGACCGAGGGGGGGAGCACCCAGACCTCGTCCAAGGACGCTGGGTTCTTGTTCCAGACTGACAGAAGGTGAAGCTGCAGAGTTCTCAAATGGAACTGGGCAAAGGGCACCGCCTCGAAGCTTGCCACCATCGAGCCCACCAACTGCATTCCCTGCCGGATGGTGGGATGAGGGCTCGAAAGCAGGGACCTCGCCTGCGTTGTCAGAGCTTCCACCTTCTGTGGAGGAAGGAATATCCTTGACTGAACTGTATCCAGAATCATCCCCAGGAACGGAGTCACCGAGGAGGGGGACAGAGAGGGCTTGGGGTAATTGATCACCCAGCCGAAGGACTCCAGGGTGGACACTACCAACCGAGTGTCCAGCTCTGCCTGCCGCAGAGACCGGGAGGTGATGAGTATATCGTCCAGGTAGGGCAACACACGTATGCCCCTTAGCCTTAACAGGGACATCACCCCTACCAGCACCTTGGTGAATACCCTGGGAGCCGACGTGAGCCTTGATGTCCACGGACGTCATAAAGTCCCCTGGGCGCAGCGAGGCGATGGCCGAGCGCAAGGTTTCCATACGAAAATGTTTGTTTGTGACAAATTTGTTGAGGATTTTTAAATCCAGAATGGGTCTGACTGACCCGTCCTTTTTGGACACTGTGAAAAGGATGGGTCTGACTGACCCGTCCTTTTTGGACACTGTGAAAAGGTTGGAATAGAACCCCATGCCCCTGTCTCTTAAGGGGACCTTGCAAATGACCCCTAGATCCAGAAGGTCCTGCACAGCCAGCATCAAGACCCGAGCTGAGGCAGGGTCCTGTGGGATCCGGGACCCAACGAACCTGGTAGGGGGCCGTACAGCAAATTCTATCTTGTAACCGGAGGACACTACCTCCTGAATCCACCGGTCTGAGACGTGGCATCTCCAAACATGCTCGAAGTGCTGTAGACGTCCCCCCACCCTGACGGGCGAGGGCGCCCCTTCATGCCTGGGGGGTCTTGGGAGGGGCTTTGGGCTTGGGCCCCCAGGAGGAACCGGGATGGCGTCCCCTGTTCTTGTTCCAGGAATCTGCGCGAGACCCAGCAAAGGACACTCCTCTGCCTTGCTTAGCCCCACGGTAGGGGGTCGATTGGGAGATCGGGCCACGAAAGGGCCGAGTCTGACGCCTGCGCTGGCGCAACTTGCCACCCTTAGAAGATGTCTAACCTTTCTCCAAACAGGCACAGTCCCTTAAATGGAAGCCCCGTAAGGGCCTTCCTGGCGGCGTTATCAGCAGCCCACTGGCGCAACCAGACCGCCGGCGTATGGCTACCACCAGAGCAGAAGATCTAGCGCTCAGCTTAATAGCATCGTCCGTTGCAGATAGGATAAAGTTAACAAAAGACTCACAGGTGGACAGAGCATTGGCAGCATCAGAGGGCAAGTCATCCGCGCCTTCAAGAGCATTCCTAACCACAGTCCTGAGCGCCACCGCCGTAATGGCTAAGGCGCAAACCGGGCGGAGCGACGCTCCCCCAAATGCAAAGGCATGACATGCCAATTGGTCAACACGCCGGTCCTCAGAATCCCGCAGCGTAGTAGTGTCGGGGGAGTGCATAATAGAGGTGTTGGACAAACTTAAATTTGAGGCATCGACCTCGGGTGGCGATGTCCAGCACTTGACTAGGTCAGCAGGGAATGGATATTTCTTATCCACACTTTTAGGAACCCCATGAAGTTTGCTGTGGTGTTCCCATTCTTTCAGCACAAGGCTATTAAAATGGGTTTGTTCATGAAATTCCAACCGCGCCCTAGCGGTGTGAAACAGATCACCCCTTTGCCGGGGAGCCGCGGCAGGGGGAGAGAGGGACAATACATCAAAGATCTGGGCCAACAGTCTATCAATGTCATCCGAGGACCAAAGTTCAGAACCAGACTCCTCCTGTCCCCTGGACTCGTCGTCATATGACCCTGAATCAGAGAACAGCTCCCCTTCGTCTGAAGGGGGATGTGCATAAGAAAGCAGTAAATCGTCAGATTCTATAGGAAAGATAGTCGATTCAGGATTTAAATGCCGCCTCTTGGCAGTGGCCTTACGCGCTAAGGAGCCAGCAATCAAGTTTTCAACACTAGCCAGTCTAGTGGCAAAATCAGGATGAGACTCCCCACTGGTATTGGGGGTTAGACTTGGGGGAGTAGGTGAAGTGAGGCGAGGCGCAAGCCCAGCCTCAGAAGAGGCGGGAAGACCGGCTAGCGCCTGCTGTGCACAAGGAACGCAGACCCGTGCATTGTCACCGCTGCTGGGCAAGACCCCACAAGCTACACACAGACGGGCTTGTCCCGAAGGAATACCGTTCACAATATCTTGAGATGCCTCCATATGGTGATTATTGAGCACAATAAGCCAGTAGGGATTGATGCTATAAAGCAACCCTGGATGCCCCAATGACCCGCGGGCTTGTCCCGAAGGAATACCGTTCACAATATCTTGAGATGCCTCCATATGGTGATTATTGAGCACAATAAGCCAGTAGGGATTGACGCTATAAAGCAACCCTGGATGCCCCAATGACCCGCGGGGAAGTGGGAGTAATTTTATAATGGTCAGGACCGGGCACTACACCGGGCCGGGAGAAGCCACCGAAGAACACGGTCTGAAAGACACAAGGGGAACAAGGATGTCAGAGCCAAGCGAAAAGGAGCAAAAGCTAAAGAAAGGGTCGCCCATAAGGGCACTTACAGACAGCGAGGGGAGGACAGTCTTCACCACGCGCGCGTGAGTAAAAATGGCGCCAAGCGAACCTCGAAGGGCGGGCCAGAGCTGAAGGTGACGCGGAACGCGCCAAGCCAGACCACGCCCCCCCCCCCCCCCCCCCGGAGAGCGCGAAGCTCAAAGGCACGTAGCCAATCAGAAACAGCAGTTAGAAACGCCTGAAACCAGACCGAGTGAATTACCTCAGAGACTAAAATATGACAGAACCGAATAGAATACAGGAATAAACGCCGTAGCGTCCGCGAACAGAGCCGCCGTACGCGCCAAGTAAAATACAGTAAAGGCGCTGCGGCTAACATTACAACCAATGCAAGGTGCGGCTCTGACACCCGTTAAGCGTTAAGGGCTATAAAGCTTACTAGTGTAATAGGGTAAGGTTAGGCCATCGTACACACAGCCCCCCCCCCCCTCTTTTTCCCCCCAATAAAGGGGGGAACCAGGGAGGAAGGTGACCCGATACATGGGGTTCACCGCTACACGGGGCTGGGGCGCTGATGCGGGAGGGGCATCCTCTGAAGGCTCACCATTAGCCTTGACCGCCTACCCTATGGTGGGGGATTGCGGTGGAGCATAGCTCCGTAAGCACACATGGGTGCTGCCTACCTTCACCCGACCAATGCAGCCCAGGCTGGGAGGCATTACTTCACAAGGAGGACGGGTGGAAATAGTCCCACAGGGCGACAGGCTGTAAAGCCCCGCTCGCCTGCGAGAGCGTGATACTTCATGTCTTTGCAGTCAGCACTGAAGAGAAATCTGGGGATTTGTGGGAGGTCCCTCGGTTTATGTAGGGCCGGGAGGAGCCTGTTGTTGCATGTCTGCAGTGAACAGCGCCCTCAGGCGGAGGATTACCCATGTGTAAGGATTATAAGATGGAGCAGGAAGTGCTGTATGCTTAGAATATACATGACAGGGAAGCGAGTTAGACTCGCACCAGTCAATGTAAGTACACTAAACCCTGTAGTAGATGGAAGAAGAGGACCTTTTCCTAGCCCTGATCATGGTATTTACAACCGAGGCAGGCAGCCCCATTTCCATCAAGATGGAGGTCTCAACAGCCAGGCCGTCAAAGTCAGCGTTTGTAAATTGGGGTGGCGTACGTGCCCCTGAGTGAGCAGATCTGGAACCAAGGGCAGGGCGTAATGATCTATTGCCAGCTGCACGATGTCTGCGAACCACACTCTTCTTGGCCAACAGGGGGCCACCAGTATGGCCGGCACCCTTTCCTGAGCTATCTTGCGCAGTACCCTGCCCAGCAGAGGAAAAGGGGGAAACACATACAGAAGCTGAAACCCCTTCCAAGACATTGCCAGGGCATCCACGGCCAAGGCCAGAGGATCATGGGACAGAGAGACAAAGACTGGAAGCTTGTGATCGTGACTGGACGCAAACAGATCCACATCCGGCTGACCCCAGCGGTGGCACAGGGAGTGAAACACCCTGCGGCTGAGGGACCATTCTGCCAGACGAGAGGTCCCCCTGCTCAGAGAGTCTGCCTCCAGATTCTCCACCCCCGGGATGTACACAGCTAAGATGCAGGGAACATTCTCCTCCACCCAGGACAGTATCAGGGGACACTCTTGCTCCGGGTCCCTCCCTGATGATTGATGTAGGCAACCGCCGTCTGGTTGTCCGAGCGGACCTGAACAGCCCGACCTTGCAGGTGTGGAGTTAAGTGGGTGAGAACCAACCTGATCGTCCTCAATTCCAGAATGTTGATAGGGGCATGGTCCTCCTGAGGGCCCCACTGACCCTGGAATTTCAGGGACTTCCAAAATCCCTCCCAACCTGTCAGACTGGCATCCTTGGTGACAGTCTCCCAGCAGGGGGCCAGAAAGGATCTGCCCCCCAGCAGGTTCCTTGAGTCCAGCCACCACGATAGAGACCGCCTGACCAGAGGGGACAGGACAAACACCTGATCCAAGGGCACAGGGTCCCGATCCCATACTGACAAAAGGTGAAGCTGAGAAGGCCTCATGTGAAACTGAGCATATGGAACCGCCTCGAAGCAGGACACCATCAGGCCCACCAGCTGCATTCCCTGCCTGATGGATGGATGAGGTCAAGACAGAAGGAACTGAGCTTTCTCTTGAAGACTCTCCACCTTCTGCTGAGGAAGAAAGATCTTGACCTGAGCTGAATCCAGAATCATGCCCAGAAAAGACTTCACCATGGAAGGAGACAGGGAAGATTTGGGGTGGTTGATCACCCAGCCGAATGACTCCAGTGTGGACACCACCTGCTGAGTGTCCAGCTCTGCCTGAGGGAAGGACTGAGAAGCGATAAGCATGTCGTCCAAGTAGGGAAGAATGCGAATGCCCTGAGATCTCAGCAGAGCCATCACTCCTGCCAGAACCCTGGTGAATACCCTGGGAGCCAAGGTGAGACCAAAGGGAAAGGCCACAAATTGGTAGTGCTGATCCTCCAGAGCGAACCTGAGGAATCTCTGATGACCTGGAAAGATAGGTACGTGAAGGTAAGCATCCTTGATGTCTACAGAGGTCATGAAGTCCCCTGGGCGTAGGAAAGTCACAGCTGAGCGCAGAGTCTCCATGCGAAAGTTTCTGAATCTGACAAATTTGTTGAGGAGCTTCAAATCCAGGATGGGTCTGATGGACCCATCTTTTTTGGGAACAATGAAAAGATTGGAATAATAGCCTTTGCCCCTTTCCCCCAAGGGCACCCGGCAGATGACACCTAGCTCCAAAAGGCCTTGGACAGCCAGGGACAGACCCTGAGCTGACAGGGGGTTTTGAGCTAACCGAGATTTGATGAATCTTGGGGGCGGCCAGGCTGTAAACTCTATCTTGTAACCTGAGGATACTACCTCCTGAATCCACCGGTCTGAGACATGATGCCTCCAGACATGAACCAAGAGCCGAAGCCGTCCCCCCACCCAGATGGGTGAGGGCGCCCCTTCATGCCTGAGGGGGCTTGGGACCCCAGGAGGGGCCAGGGCGGCCACATCCTCTGCCCCTGCCCCAAAGATCTCCACGGGCCCCAGCAAAGGAAGCTACCTATCCAATTCTGGAGCCCCTGAAGGAAGGAAAAAGGCACCTGAACCCTGAAAGGACGGGGGCTGCCTTCTACGCTGAGGCAACTTGCCTCCCTTAGCAAACAAGTCCAAACGTTCCCCAAAGAGGCACAGCCCCTTGAAGGGAAACCCAGTGAGAGCCTTCTTAGCAGCGTTGTCAGCTGCCCACTGGCGCAGCCAGACCGAGAGGCGTATCGCCACCAACAAGGCAGATGCCCTGCCACACATTCTAATGGTATCATCCAAGGCAGAGAGAACATATGCAACAAATTCCTCACAACGCAGAAGAGCTCTATACTCTTCACTACCTGCATCATCAGGAGCCCCATCTAAGAGACCCCTGAGCAGGCTTTTAATAGCAACAGCCGTAATGGCAGAGGCACAGACCGGACGCAGCGCGGTCCCCACACAGGCAAAGGCATGGCAAGCCAGCTGATCAATGCACCTGTCCTCCCCATCTCTCAGTGTAGTAGAGTCAGGGGAATGCATGATGGATGTGTTAGACAGCCCCAGAACTGGTGCATCCACCTCAGGAGGACATGACCAACGTTTAACCATCTCAGCGGAAAAGGGATACCTCTTATCCCAACTCTTTGGTACCCTGGGAAGCCTGCTAGGCCATTCCCACTCTTTGAGCACCAGATTTTTAAAATGAGTTTGTTCAGGAAACTCCAAGTGTGGTTTAACAGTATGAAACAGCTCCCCCTGCTGCCGCGGGGCCACGGCAGGAGGAGAGATACAGAGCACTTCAAAAATGTGAGCCAAAAGTCTGTCAGTATCATCTGAAGCCCATGGGTTAGACCCAGACTCAGCATAACCCCTAGGCTGATGCTCAGATGATTTTGAATCAGAGAATAATTCCCCCTCTTCCAGGGGGGTATATCCAGTAATATCAAAAAACTCCTCAGCTTCCACAGGAAAGAGAGTAACACTGGGTGCCAGATGCCGCCGCTTAGCAGGAGCCTTACGCGGACCAGACCCGGCAATATGCCTTTCAATGCTGGCTACCCGGGCAGCCAAATCCGGTTGAGACTCCCCACTGGTATCTACCTCACTGGGAGTCAGGTGTAAGCATGGGGGGTAGGTGAAGCCAGAGGGGGCGCAGCACTAGGCCCAGCCGCAGGTAACCCAGACTGCAGTGCAAGCGTCTGCTGGGCGCAGGGTACACAAACCCTGACGTTGTCACTGACAGGGGATACCACACACACCACACACAGCCGAGCTTGTCCCGAAGGAACCCCGAGCACATTATCCTGAGAAGCCTCCATATGGTGATTATCACGGCACAACAGGCCAATAGGGATTGACGCTAATAATAGCAACCCGGGATGCCCCAATAACCCGCTAGGGAAGTGGGAGGTAAGGGAATATAATAGCCCTCCAATAAGAGTTAACATTAAATAGAGGGGATAGGACCGGGAGAAACCACAAAGTTTGACCCGCCTGCAAGACATAAGCAAAAAGATCCCATAAGCAATATGCAATACAGAGAAATACAAAATAAATAAGCCCATAGGGGCACTTACGGACTGCGATAGGGAGACGCCAGACACGCACAGCAGAGAGCTAAAATGGCGCCCGCATATACCGGGCGGGCCACGGAGACAGTAATGCAGAACGCGTCAGCCGCCAGGCCCCCCCTGAAGAGCGAGAAAATGCGCCCACCTGACAAGGCCAGCCAATGATGGCGCAGCAGCGTCTGGGACGATGTCGCCTCCGACCGTGGAGCGTAGTACAAGCGGCGGCAAAAGAAAACCAGTGCAATCAATTCAAAAGGGATCATAACACAACCATATAGTAAAGACATGCACCCCCCTCCGAGATCTACCAGGGTGAGCGAAGGGGAAGCGACGACCAGCCTAAAGGGAGCCAACTGCGGGGACAGGGGGCGAGGGGCAGAAGACCTGGGAGGGGCATCCCATAAGGCTCACCATGGGCCTATACCGCCTACCCTTTGGTGGGGGACTGCGGTTGGAGCAGCGCTCCTTAGCACCTGACAGCGGTGCTGTCTACCTTCACCCGAACCAGTGCAGCCTAAGCTGGGAGGCAGTAAAAGGAAACGGGTGGGAATAGTCCTACAGGGCCATAGGCTAATAGCCCCGCTCACCTGCGAGTAAAGAGCCATCTTCTAGTCATCGCAGCCCAGACTGCAGAGAAGAACTGGGGAATGTGTGGGAGGTCCCTGGTATATATGGGGCCAGGAGGAGCCACTTTTCTGTCTCTGCAGTCCAGCGCCATCTACTGGATGTAAAACCCAAGAGTAAGTAATATCTTCTGGAACAGGACATGCTGTATACTTAGAATATACAGTACTCACTAGTGTCACTAGTACAAGTTACAGAAAGGTGCTGAATATACTCATTGCAACAAACACCTGGGCAAGGACCTACGTTGAAGAGGAACATCAGAGGTCCTGGAGTCTTAAAAACTCCAGGGCCTTCCGAGTACCAGCCCTTGGGGCATCTCAAATTGGGATGCCCCACTGTGTTAACCCCCCCCCCCCCCCCCCATCACTAGTTTCACTTAACTTTTCCCGGAGCCCTCGCCATGTCTCTGCATTGTACCTGCATCCCTCTTCACCTCTAGCCATGCACATGCCTGCGCTGGCGATTCTGAATGGGACCTAGCTCCCTTTGACGGAGCTCGACGGCTTAGCCAACAGCAGAGCCAAGTGACAGCTAGTGGGCTCAGCCAATCAGCGCACTCACTCTCAGCTTGAAGATGAGTGGATTGGACGACCTGGGGGGGATATGGCCCTTACCAGGGTTTCACTTAAAGGTTTAGGTGCTGTTCTATGATGTATTCCTTGCTATTTAGGCAGGAGGGGTATCAACTTTCTGAGAAAGGGAGTTTAATTCCAGCTCTTAGCTTAGGTTGCCTGTTCTTTTGCTCGAATTTTTAACTCAATAAAACGTCATCTATGGACACTAATTGGCAAAAACCTTGCTGGCATCAGTTCGGGTCCCAACATCTTTATTCTTCATTATATCATGTTTAATTCTTTATCTTTTCTAATTGGGATAAGGACCTCACATTACCTAGAAATGGCACCTTCCTCTCTCTTGCCCAGGTTATTGCTTGAAGTTTTCCTTCTGTACCACGTAATCCAAAACCTCCAGGCACAAGAATACCCCTGAGAATAAAACATAAATAAATGGAAAACGAACCATACGATGACATAATTAAAGCTGTAAAAATGTACAGTATTGGCCCCTTCCATCAACCATGTTATACTATTATAAATTACATTAGTAAATACTAAAACTAAATTATTTTTATTTTACCTCAAGCAATGTGACTCTAGACCTAATGTTTTGTGCTTTTCTGGCACACGGAAGAGACAAGCAATCGAACTGGACATGGATCCAGCGATCCAGAAAAGCCTAGTTTATGTCAGCGCAGTGACGTTTTCTATTTCTTAAATTCCGCGGTGAGTGCCGCTGAGGACAAAAAAGTTGACGATGACACTTCTTAAATAAGGGCCCACGTGTTTTGTATGTGGGTATTAGTGTGTTTTTTGTAGGGATCCAAGGGACCCTAATACCATTTCAAAGAGAGGGGGGCAGCATGCCACCTGCCAGCATGATGGATAGCATACCGATAGCTGTCATCCCATTAACCTCATCCTTTCCTGGGAGCCTGGTGTGTATCGTATGGGCCTGGTGGTGGATATTTGGGAGTACCGAATGCCGGATACTGGGGACTATCTAGGGCTAACCTTAAATAACTTGATGGAAATATGTCTTTTTCAATCATATAACGATCACTATGTAACCATTTCTGATTATTCAGTGTAACATAGCCACTAATAGAAAACAAATGTGTTCAAAAAGTTTGACCATAATATAATACAAGTGCTGCTTTCAATGTGGAGCTTGGGCATGTTCATACCCTCACTCACATTTATCAGTAAAATAAGATAACCTTGATTTTGATACTCAAATTATGAATACAAATAGTTTTAAAAAAAGGAATTAATGTATCTCAGCAGACTGTGGCAGTGAGATATGTGCCTTGTGATCTTTTTAGCTGTCAATTGATTTATAGACATGTACTGTGCATCTAAAACATGGAAGCTGAGAACATTTTCAACTTCAAAAGATAGAATAATTAGAACGGTGTTGAAACTCGCTGTGCCAGAAATGAGCTGGCAGAATGTCACCATTCGTAGTTGGCAAAACAGTGCCAGCAGGAAGCCAGTTTCGATTTTGGAACTTTGGATACCGTTACTTTATGTTTCCATCTTGAATAGTATAGATTTTTTAAATATTTAGGACTTGAATATATTACAATGAATTATGTTTTAGATGATGTGGCCATTTTGTAAACCCAGCATGCAATTATTTATTTACATAGGACCATACAGTATCAGTTCATTCTATATGCAAGCCGTAATTCCAGATAAAAATATAGATCCAAGGGTTTCCACGTTTAAGCATTCACTAGGACCTACTGAAAAATGACCAGGGCCAATGTTTCACTGTTCAATGACTGCTTTGTCTTAAAAAGTGGTTAAAAACTACGCTAGAATGGCATGTCTTTTCACAAGTGTTTGTAAAGGCAATCTGCATTACTATATAGATGTTTGATTTTATAAACATCTGGCAATGGAACTCAATGAAACATTTTAATGCAATGATTAAAAGACATTTCCTGATACTTATGTTAATAATTACAGTTCAATTAACTTCCTAGGGCACAACCAGATTATGAAAAGTTCAGAACCCAAATAAAGAAAATTGCTAGTCAATGCCAGGCTTAAAGAGTAACAACATCCAGGATTGTCACTCGCCCAGAATTTTTGTATGCCCTGTTTGAAACTGCCTGTGAAAACTTCCGCTGGCCAAATAGTGGTTGTGTTCATTTGTTCCTTTTTAAGTTGGTTACCAACGGTGTGATTTCATCATGCAAAAAAATAAAATAGATATGATCACTAAGAATGCAAGTATATAAAATCATATTGAATTCCACCAGAGTGAAACATTCCAAATGCCAATAATTTTAAAGCGGACCTTCACCCTGAATAAGAGCCTATCTTATATGTTTCCCACACCCTGTACATACAGATTGCTCACATTAAAAATCATCCTACCTGCATCTACTGCATGTTATGTTGAGCCTTTAAACATCCAAGATGGTGGCTCATGGAACATCAGACAGCCTGCAAACTCTGCATTCTGGGATTGCTGTCTTTTCCCTGACCCCAGCTCTGCTCTGTCTAACCCCCCCCCCCCCCCATGTACTATCCTGCTCTCCTCTCCTCAGTATGTGTGATGCTTCTAAGTCAAGATGGCAGCGCATGTATCCTAAAGTCCTGAACAGCGTTGAACAGAGTTGCAGCCCGGTGGGGGAAAGAATAATAAGTAAGTGACTAAAAACTTCAAGTATATTAATTTTAGATGCTGGGGAATATTTTTTAGGGGTTTGGGCTTCATTAAATCATGCTGAAGGTTTAAGCATTTAAACAGAGCTTTGGAGAAAGAGAACTGGGCTTTTGCTCAGCAGTCCAAAGCCTGGTTTTCCAGTGAAAGCACATTTTGCATTTCATTTGTAAATAATTTGTAAATCAATGTCCCGGAGTTTGGAGAGTGAAGAGGCACACAATCCATGTTGCTTGAGGTCCAGTTTGAAGTTTCTACAGTCAGTGATAGTTTGGGGAGCCATGTGACCTGTTGGTGTTCGTCCACTGCATAATACATGTATCAAGTTAAATATCAGTGCAGCCATCTACTAGAAATTTTAGAGCACTTCATGCTTACCTACCTCCACAGGCATTTCAGCAGAACTTGGCACCTGTCCACACTCCCAAAATTAGCAAGACCTGGCTTTCTATTCCCAGTGGTACTGTGCTTTGGCCAGAAAACTCATCTGAGGCTCAAAGGGAGGACCCTGCAGAGCAGACAACACCAGCTTCAGGTCCCAAACCGGTAGCATAGGCTTACGTGGCGGACGCACATGAGTAACTCCCTGTAAAAAAGTTTTAACCAACCCGTGATTGGCAAAGGATCTTTGGAAAAAAATTGCCAGAGCTGACACCTGTTCCTTTGAGGGTACTAAGTTGAAGGCCTGAATCCAAACCATGTTGCAAAAATTCCAGAATCCTGGGAATAGAAAACACCCAACAAGGAAGAGACTTGGATTCACACCAGGCAATGTAAGCATGCCAGACCCTGTAGTAGATAAAGGACGAGGACTTCTTCCTAGCCCTAATCATGGTATCAACAACAGAAGCCGGCAACCCCTTATCCATCAAGATGGAGGTTTCAGCAGCCAAGCCGTTTAAGCATTTGTAAATTGGGATGGCACAGTTGTCCCTGAGTGAGCAGATCTGGATTCTTGGGCAAGACATACTGATCTACTGCCAACTGCACGACGTTTGCGAACCACACCCTCCTTGGCCAACAGGGGGCCACCAGAATGGCTGGTACCCCGTCCTGGGCTATCTTGCACAGCACCCTGCCCAGCAGAGGAAAGAGAGGGAACACATAGAGAAGCCGAAACTCCATCCAAGGCATTGCTAGCGCAGCCGTGGCGAAGGGCAGAGGATCCTGTGACAGGGAGGCAAACCTGGGAAGCTTGTAATTGTGGCGGGATGCAAACAGGTCCACATCCGGCTGACCCCAGCGGTGACACAGGGAGTGAAATACCTTGTTGCTGAGGGACCATTCCCCCAGCCGAGACGTCCCCCTGCTCAGGGAGTCTGCCTCCTGGTTCTCCACCCCCAGAATGTAAATCGCCGAGATGCAAGGGACATTCTCTTCCGCCCAAGACAGTATCAGGGACACTTCCTTGAGGGCTCGCTTGCTCCGAGTCCCTCCCTGATGATTGATGTAGGCAACCGCTGTCTGGTTGCCCGAGCGGAGCTGAACAGCCCGACCCCGAAGGTGTGAGGTCAGCTGAGAAAGAACCAACCTGATCGCCCTCAGTTCCAGTACATTGATGGGAGCATGGGCCCCCTGGGGGCCCCACCGACCCTGAAACTTCAGAGACTTCCAAAAGCCTCCCCAACCAGTCAGACTGGCATCTGTGGTGACAGTCTCCCAGCACGGAGGCAGAAAGGTCCTGCCCACTAGAAGGTTCCTTGAGTCCAGCCACCACGAGAGGGACTGTCCGGCTAGGGAGGACAGAGCAGATTCCTGATCCAGGGACACAGGGTCCCGATCCCAAACTGACAAAAGTTGCAACTGAAGAGGTCTCATGTGAAACTAAGCGAAGGGGACCGCCTCGAAGCAGGACACCATCAGGCCCACTAACTGCATCCCTTGCCGGATGGAGGGATGGGGACACAAGAGCATAGTCCGTGCCTGCTTCTGAAGGCCCTCCACTTTCTGCTGAGGCAGGAATACCTTGACCTGAGAGGTATCCAGAGTCATGCCCAGAAAGGACCTCACCAAGACGGAGACAGTGAAGACTTGGGATAGTTGATCACCCAGCCGAATGACTCTAGAGTGGAGGTCACCACCTGAGTATCCTTCTCGGCCTGATGAAGAGACTGAGCCGCAATCAGAATGTCGTCCAGGTAAAGGAGGATGCGAATGCCCTGATTCCGCAGCATCATCACGCCCGCCAGCACCTTGGTGAACACCCGAGGCGCTGAGGTGATACCGAACGGTAAAGCCACAAACTGGTAATGCTGATCCTCTAGAGCGAACCTGTGAAATCTCTGATGACCTGGAAAGATTGGCACGTGAAAAATACCATTTTGTGAATACTCACCTGTAAAACGGGTATTATAAGTATGTCACACACCCCACTTCAATCATTAATTATTACACTTGGGTAACTCCACCAGCAGGTGGCGACGTGCAGAGAAGTCATGAAAAAACAAGCCCCTCCTGGTCTATACATTCCTGGTACCTCTCACTCATTCCCCAGTATTCAAACAGCAGTAAAGACAAGGTACCAGGAAAAAACCCTCAAACTGTAAACGAAAACTTCACCCTAAAAGGAATCCGGGATACCAAAAGGGCGGGTGAAGTGGGGTGTGTGACATACTTATAATACCCATTTTACAGGTGAGTATTCACAAAATGGTATTATTCTAAGTATGTCACACACCCCACTTCAATCATTAATTATTACACTTGGGACATCCAACAGCAGTGTCCAGAAAAGGGCGGGTATCCAACCAGGCAATAATGCCAAACCCAAACCACTGCAGCCTGCAGAACCTTGCGGCCAAAAACAGCAACCGCTGAGGCCCGCACATCAACCATATAAAACTTGGAAAAAGTGTGAACCGAAGACCAAGTAGCAGCCTTACAAACTTGTTCAACAGAAGCCTGGTGCTGAAAAGCCCAGGACGCACCAACCGCACAAGTAGAATGAGCAGTAACATGAAAAGGGGGATCCGTCCCCTTGGCAGAATAGGCTCCAACAATCGCCTGACGAATCCATTTGCTAATGGAAGACTTAGCCGGAGCCAAGCCCTTCCTAGGCCCACAGGGCACCACGAAAAAGGCATCAGTCTTACGAAAAGAAGACGTAGTACGTAGATAGTACTTGACACAACGTACAACATCCAAGCAGTGCAACGCACTCTCCTTGACATTCCTAGGCTTAGAACACAAAGAAGGAAGAACAATGTCCTGATTAAGATGAAAGGCAGAGACCACTTTAGGGAGAAAGTCTGACTTGAAGCGAAAAACCACTTTGTCCTGATGTTCCTCAAAATAAGGAGCCTGAATCGACAAGGCTGCCAACTCCGAAACACGCCGAACCGAAGTGATGGCCACCAGAAAGGCAACCTTCTGAGTCAGAGTGGACAGAGCAATATCCCGCAAAGGCTCAAAAGGAGGAGCCTGAAGAGCAGAGAGAACCAAATTCAAATCCCAAACAGGGAGCAACGGCTACCTAGGAGGCCGCAGATGCGAAACCCCCTGGAAAAAAGTCTTGACCAAAGGATGGCTTGCAAAAGACCTCTGAAAAAAGATAGACAAAGCAGAAACCTGCCCCTTCAAAGTACTCAGCTGAAGACCAGAGTCCAGCCCTGATTGAAGAAATTCCAAAATCCTAGAAATAGAAAAGACTCGGCAAGGCAAAGCCCTAGCCTCACACCAATCAATATAAGATCTCCAAGACCTATAATAGATGGAAGAAGAGGATCTCTTCCTGGCACTAATAAGAGTCCGAATGACCCTCCTCCTTTAACCCTTTCGCTGCCAGCCTACCTGCAGCATTTGCCACTCCCTGTTGCCAGACGATGTTTCACCATTTTGCGCTACACATATTCAACTGTCATTTTTGAAGGGATTTCCAGGGATTTCCCAGGAAAATTATATATTGTTTTTTTCAACAGAGTCTGGGCTTTAACATGAAATGTCTTGTTTGTATTTTTTAGGTGTATTCTCAATTTTTTTGGGTGAAATGTGTGAAAAAAAACAAAAAAAAAACATTTTTTTACAATTTGTAGAGTTTTTTTGTAATAAAAAATGTAAGTTTGTCAATAAAATCTTATTGCGTGAGAAACCCCAATTTCTCCCGGTTACAGCGATACCACATATGTATAGGTAGACACCCTTTCCTGCCCAGAAGCCTTTTATAGCTGCTGGATGACAAATGGTTAATTAAAAAAAAAAATGACATAGGGTCCCCCTTCCCGGGGAGGGGGACCCCATTTTTTTTTGGATTTTGAAGGGTTAAAAACCCTTCAAAATCCAAAAAAAAAAATGACGTGGGGTCCCCCTTACCCAAAGTAACCAGCCCGGGACCAGCTATGGGGGCTTGTAGGCACAGAGTGGGGGGGCCAGCTTTGGTGGCCCCCCCACCCTGCAGCCTACGAGCCCACATAGCCTATGTGGGCCCGGGCTCTTCTGCCCCCCCCCTGGCCTTTGGGGAGGCAGGTAATGGGGGTGCGGGGGTTAATGGCAAGCCACCCGCTAGGGCAGGTGACTTGCCACCCCCCCAGCCTTGTGAACTGGTATAAGGGGTCTCATGGACCCCTTACCAGCTCACAAAGGGTTAATGTGAAAAAAAACACCACACAATAATAAAAAGTATTTTATTAGAAAAAAAAAAAAATTTTTTTTACTGTACTTACCTTCGATTGCAAGCTCTTGTCCCTCGCCGCTCAGCTGACAGATGCCGGTGATCGGCATCCAGAGAAAGAGAAGGCAGGAGATCAGAGGATCTCCTGTCACCTCCTTCCCCTGTGCCGATCACCGGCATCTGAGAAGCTGACAAGGCTGAAGCCTGAGATCGGGGCCGGGATGACTTCATAAGCCCCGCCCCCAAGGGGGCGGGGCTTAGAGGCATGATGGCGGCCGCCATCGTGCAGAAGAGAGGAGAGAGCCTCCCAGGCTCTCTCCTGAAGATCGGTAAGTCCTGGGGGGGGATCGGAGGCCCCCCAGGTGAAGAGGAGGGACAGCGGGAGCCAGCGCACACACAGGTAAGTGAATGTCATTTTTTTTTTTTTACAGTTAGAAGCTGCTGCTGCAGAAGCGGGGGGGGGGGGGCGGCCTATTCCGGGGGCTCTCCTGGAGCCATCCGACCCCCCACGGGGGATCGGATGGCACCAAATTAAAGAGGAGACCCGGCCGGATCCAACAAGGGGTCAGGTGAGTATTTGTTGTTTTTACTTTTTAAACTACAAGCGAGGAAAGTCAAGCACGTAACACCTACGTGCTTGGCACTTAAGGCCCAGCCAAGCCAGCACGTAGGTGTTACGTGCTTGGCAACAAAAGGGTTAAGATGGAGGTCTCAGCAGCCAAGCCGTCAAAGCCAGCGTTGGTAAACTGGGGTAACACAGTTGGCCCTGAGTGAGAAGATCCGGCCGAAGAGGCAGATCGAACTGATCCACTCCCAGACGAACGATGTCTGCGAACCACACCCGCCTTGGCCACCTTGGAGCCACGAGAATGGCGGGAACTCCTTCCAGAACCAACTTTCGCAGCACCCTGCCTAGCATGGGAATCAGAGGAAACAGATAAAGAAAACCCCAGGTCCCTCTAGCTCAGGGCCATGGCATCCGCCGCCAGAGCCAGAGAATCCTGAGACAGCAACACGAATGTCGGAAGCTTGTGATTGTGACGAGAGGCAAACAGATCCACCTCCGGCGTCCCCCACCGGAGACAAAGCGACCGAAACACCTGGGGATGGAGAGACCATTCCCCCCGGCGAGACGAACACCGGCTCAGAAAGTCCGCCTCCGTGTTTTCCACTCCTGGAATGTACACAGCCGAAATGCAAGGGACATGAGTCTCTGCCCAAACCAGAATCAGAGACACCTCTCTGTGGGCACCAAGACTGCGAGTCCCTCCCTGGTGATTGATGTAAGCAACCGCCGTCCGATTGTCCGATCGAACCTGAACCGACAGGCCCTGAAAATGACGCGTCAAGTGAGACAGAACCAACCTGATGGCTCGCAACTCCAGAACATTGATGGGCAAGTGAGCTTCCTGAGGGTCCCACTGCCCCCGAAACTGAAGATCCTTCCAGAAACCTCCCCATCCTGACAAACTGGCGTCCGTGGTGACAGCTTCCCAAAGCGAGGTCAGAAACGACCTGCCCTTCAGAAGATTGTCCGAGACCATCCACCACAGAAGAGACTGCCGAACCCGAGGGGACATCCGGAAGGACCGATCCAACGACCGTGGTCGCCGGTCCCAAGACGCCAAAAGATGAAGCTGAAGCATCCTTGTGTGAAACTGCGCGAAGGGAACTGCCTCGAACGAGGCCACCATCAACCCCACCAGTCTCATCCCTAGCCGAATGGACAGGCGATGATTGGAAAGAAGAAGCTGAGCCAATTCCTGAATCAAAAGAACCTTGGCCTGAGGGAGAAAAACTCTGTGCTGGCAAGAGTCCAAGGACATCACCAGAAAGGTCACCACCCTGGCTGGAACCAGAGAGGACTTGGGGTAATTGATCACCCAGCCGAACCTCTCCAGCATAGACACCACCATGCTGGTGTCCCCTTCCGCTTGACTGAAGGAAGGTGCCATGATGAGAAGATTGTCCAGGTAAGGCACAATGCGAATCCCCTGAGCTCTGAGCAGGGCCATCACTCCCGCCAACACCTTGGTGAACACTCTCGGGGCCGAGGTGAGGCCAAATGGAAGAGCTACAAACTGGAAATGCCGATCCTTCACCACAAAGCGAAGAAACCTCTGATGAGCCGGAAAAAATCGGAATGTGAAGGTAAGCATCCTTGATGTCTATGGACGTCATAAAGTCCCCCTGCCGAAGCGAACCGATCGCAAACCGCAGGGTTTCCATGCGGAATATCCGGGGACGAATAAACCGGTTGAGAAACTTCAAATCCAGGATGGGAAGGAACGACCCATCCTATTTATTTATTTTTTTTTTTTTTGGGTACAGTGAAGAGATTGGAATAATACCCGCGCCCCACCTCCGAAAGAGGGGCCGGGCAGATGACAGCCAATTCCAAAAGATTCCTTACCGCCGCCAGGAGCCCCCGCGCGGCCAACGGATCCGAAGGTACCCGAGACCTGAAAACCTTGGAGGAGGGCGGGACTCGAACTCCAGCTTGTAACCGGCCGACACCACCTCCCGGATCCACCTGTCCGAGACCTCCGGGCCCAAAACCCGGGAGAGGAGTCGCAACCGTTCCCCCACCCGTACGGGTGAGGGCGCCCCCTCATTGCTGAACAGACTTGGCAGCTGACTTGGACTTGGCGCCCCAGGCGTGAACAGGACGGCCACGGCCTCTACCCCTATTCCAACCTGCGCCCCTGGAAGCCGAGAAGCCCGCACCCCTGCCGGCTCTGGCTCCCCGAAAGGACGGATTGAAGGGGGCCGCCCCCCGAAAGGAACGGCGAAATTTCTTGCACAGAGGTAACTTACCTCCCTTGGCAACAGAATCCAGCTTTTCGCCGAAAAGCCTCAAACCCAAAAAGGAAAGAGCCGTGAGCGATCTTTTAGAATTAAAGTCAGCCGTCCACTGTCTCAACCAAACGGAGCGGCGAATAGCCACCAACAGAGCAGAAGCCCTGCCACACATCAACATGGCATCATCCTGAGTGGTCAGAACAAACGACAAAAAAAAAAGAGTCACAATGCTTAAGCGCAAGAAACTCATCACCAGAGGGATCAAGATCCCACATAAATCCCTGACCAATCCGGCGATCCTCGCCGTCCTTGAGAGAAGTAGTATCGGGAGAATGAACAACCGCCGTATTAGACAGCCCCAAGACCGGAGCATCCACCGGGAGGTACAGACCAACGCGTCATCAAGTCCGCCGGAAAAGGATATTTCTTATCCCAGCTAGGCGGTACCCCGACGAGCCGTGTAGGTTGCTCCCATTGCTTAAGGACAACGTCCTCAAAATGCTGTTGACTGGGAAACTCCAAGCGCTGCTTGGATCCCCCAAAAAGCTGGCCCTTGGGCCGAGGAGCAGCCTCGGGAGGGTCCAAAACCAAAACCTCAAACATTTGGGCCAAAATGGAAGACGAATCAGGAGCAGGACCAACCTGGTCCCCCTCAACACCCAGCACTTGCTGGCCCTCTGAATCATCCAAATCCTCAACAAGCTCACCCTCTTCAAGGGGACGATCTGACCAATCCAGGTCCTCAACAACCTCCTCATCAGAGTCCGGCGGAGGCGGAGATAGGTGTTTACGCTTAGCCGGAGCCTTCCGAGCGGACATAGCGGAAAAAACTTTCTCGAGGTTGGCCAAACGGGCGCACACCTCAGATTGCGAATCCCCACCCATGACAACGTCACACGGGGTCCGGAACAGGCGAGGAGGCGAGGGAGATGGCGCGGACGAAGAAGTACCAGGCACCGGGGTGCCGGACTGGCGCTCAATGTTCCGCTGTACACATGAAATACATAGAATGACATCAACCCCCGGGAGCAGAGTCCCACAACCCCCACACAGCCTGGGTTGTCCCGAAGGACCGTTTCCGGTATCGATGGCAGCCTCCATTGGTGAAATTTATGGTATTCGCAGAACCCAGGGATTTACGCAATAAGCGACCCGGGATGCCCCTCTCGGATTTCAATAGAATATATATCTATATATGAAATATTAAAGTAGCCCTGACCAGGGAAGCTATCCCAAGGGACACTAAGCCAACCCCACTAGCCAGGTATATAAGACCGGGAGAGCCCTTGTATGGTGGAATCCCGGAATCTGGAAAAGAAAAGGCCACAATCAATCCAGGCACACATAATTACAAAAACATAGAACTACATATGACTAGGTATAAACACTTCCAGCCAGCATACCCAAAAGTCTTGCTGAATCCCCCTGCCGTTGCCCCCACGGGAGGAGGGGGGAAGGGAGGAAGGCACAGACCAGTATATAAGTCAGAGACAAATGGCCCAAAGTTAGTACCCAAAAAGGATAACTACTGCCCCCTTAACTGAACGCTCCCTTTAAAACCGCGTTCAGGCATAACAGTAATAATAAAAGTAAGATCACACAGCCGTGCCCAAGAGGACACAATTCATTGAGGGATTACCTCCAGATGCGCCACCTCAACGCCACAGCCTACCATAACCGCAAGAAATGGCGCCAACCATAGGAAAACGGAGACGGAGACTGAAAACGAGGCGGAGACGAGGGGCGGGCCCGCGGGACGCGCGGGACCGCTGTAGCCCCGCCCCTCCCTAGCCGCCAGACAACGGCGCGACCACCTAACAGCCCAGCGAGCGGCGTGAGCCGCAAGCAAAGGCGCCAGCAGAGGCCGTCGGGCGGACCGGCAGCACGCAAGCCGCCCGGTCCCGCCCGCCTAAATAAACCGCCAGCGGGGCGCCGAATGTCCATGGCGCCCTGGCACCCAGGCGGGCCCGCGGCGCAACGCGCCGCCCGGCCCCGCCCCGCAGAACAAGGACGGGCGCCCTAACATGGCGCCCGCCTACCGCACCGGGTGGCGGGCCGGCGGAATTCCCGCCCGACCCGTCCCCACATGTAAAACACTGGCCCCACACAGGAGCTCCAAGGCCCCCAAAGGAACCTACAATAAAGCATATGCAGACTGCCAACGCCGCACAGGCCACCTGTCCTTGCCCCACTGCACACGCACACACAGTGAAGCCACACACACACATTCATAAGAATGAAAGAGGCCAGAGAAAAAACCTAAAGGGGGGCATAAGGGCTGGGGCATCCCATGTCCGGATCACCAAACCGGATCACCGCTATGCCCCATTATATGTGGACGAGCGGAGGAGCTAATCTCCTAGGCACCTAAAGTGCCATCTACCCTTACCCGGCCTACAGCCTAAGCTGGGAGGCTGCCAGTTACATGTGAGAAGTGAAACAAACGGAGCCGGGCAGAAATAGACCATGGGGGGGGGGCCGGGGTGATACCCCGGCTACCTGCAAGCAGGAGACTTCTTTCTTCTGTCTTGTCGCCATCTTGCAGAGAAGAAAAACTGGGGAATGAGTGAGAGGTACCAGGAATGTATAGACCAGGAGGGGCTTGTTTTTTCATGACTTCTCTGCACGTCGCCACCTGCTGGTGGAGTTACCCAAGTGTAATAATTAATGATTGAAGTGGGGTGTGTGACATACTTAGAATATAGGCATCCTTGATGTCCATGGAGGTCATGAAGTCGCCCGGGCGATGACAGCCGAGCGTAGCGTCTCCATGCGAAAGTGCTTGAACCTGACAAACTTGTTGAGACCCTTCAAGTCCAGGATGGGCCTCAAGGACCCATCTTTTTTGGGGACCGTGAAAAGATTGGAGTAGAACTCCTGACCCCATTCCTGGGAAGGCACCAGGCAAATGACTCCTGACTCCAACAGACGTTGAACCGCAAGGCGCAAACCCTGAGCTGACAGAGGGTTTTGAGACATCCGGGAGCTGATAAAACTTGGGGGCGGCCAGGCTGCAAACTCTATCTTGTATATATATATATATATATATATATATATATATATATATATTGTAACCGTCTGAGAAAATGTAGGGTTTTTGTTATATCAATAGCTGCAAGGCCCTCATGTCCTGCAGTTCATTGAGCGATGGAAAATTTCTTCTCAGTCAATGACTTGATGCAGCCTGTTCTTGTCTCAGGTGGTTAAAGCCACATACCTGATCATTAGGGCGCAGAGTAAAAATTCACCATCATTGACTGGGGCAGGTTAAACTGCCGCAGGAAGTATTTGCTGCTGGGCCTTCTTGACTAGGAAGCTTTATAAGCCTGGACAGTCCCTTAAAATTTACTGTAGCTGCTCCCTTTCAGTTTTCCTTTCCCCTGCCGGTAGATCTGCAAAAGAATTTGCAGCAGAGTGGCATGTAATCTGAAATAACTGGCTGTGAATGGTTTACAGAAATCAAGCCCTCTAAAACAGCAAACAAAGCTCTGCCTAATGAAAACTGCCACAAACATACAATTTAAACATCTCTGGGAGTTTTTCTAGATTTTTTAAAAAATACAATTCTGTGATTACTCACCTGTAGAATTGGTATTATATGTATACAGCACGTCCTGTTCCAGAATATTCCTTACACATGGGTAATCCACAAGATGGCGCTGGACTGCAGAAAACAGCTTGTGGCTCCTCCCGGCCCTATATAAGTCAGGGACCTCCCACAAATTCCCCAGTATTGACAAGCAGTTAACAAGAACCCGGGAGAACAATAATAACCAGAATTCAAAAATGAACATATGAACAATCACCATACAGAGGTAACTAACAGGACGTGCTGTATACATATAATACCAATTCTACAGGTGAGTAATCACAGAATTGCAGTATACAGCACGTCCTGTTCCAGAATATTCCTTACACATGGGACATCCAATAGCAGTGTCCGTAAGGTAGGGTGGGATCCCCAAAAAGTAACAGCGGGCAGTTTAAACCACTGCCCCCTGCAGAACTTTGCAACCAAAAGCAGCATCAGCTGAGGCCCTAACATCAACCTTGTAAGACTTGGCGCTGAAAGCTTGGCGCTGAAAAGCCCAAGAGGCACCAATAGCACGAGTAGAATGAGCAGCAAGGCGGAAGGAAGGCTCCTTCCCCTTAGCAGAATAGGCCTGTACCACAGCTGACGGATCCACTTGCTGATCGTGGACTTAGCTGGAGCCAGACCCTTCTTAGGTCCAGACGGGAGCACAAAAAGAGCATCAGTCTTCTAGCCACCAAATAGAACTTTAGAGTCCTGACCACATCCAGAGAGTATAAAACCCGCTCTTTAGGGTTACTAGGATTAGGGCACAGAGAAGGCAAAACAATGTCCTTATTGAAATGAAAAGCAGACACAACCTTAGACAGAAAAGCTGGCTTAAAGCGGACCTTCACCCTGAATAAGAGCCTATCTTATATGTTTCCCACACCCTGTACATACAGATTGGCCATATTAAAAATGATCCTACCTGCATCTACTGCATGTTATGTGCCTTTAAACATCCAAGATGGCGGCTTATGGAAGCCGCCATCTTATCAGGCAGCCTGCAAACAGGAAGTGCCTCCTGACTGTGCTGCTCTGCATTCTGGGACTGCTGACCTTTACCTGACCCCAGCTCTGCTCTGTCTGAGCAAAGCACAGCTAGAACCCGCCCCCTGTACCTTATCCCACTCTCCTCTCCTCAGTAAGTGTGATGCTTCTGAGTCAAGATGGCGGTGCCCGTATCCTAAATTCCTGAACAGAGTTGCAGCCCAGTGGGGGAAAGAATAATAAGATAGTGACTAAAAACGGAAAATATATTAATTTTAGATGCTGGGGAACCGTTTTTTAAGAGTTTGGGCTTTTCATTAAATCACGCTGAAGGTCTGGTTTAAAACGAAACACCACCTTGTCCTGATGTCTCTCAAAGTAAGGGGGTTTGATAGAAAGCACCGCCAATTTAGAAACACAACAGAAGTGATAGCCACCAAAAAGACTACCTTAAGAGTCAAAATGGACAAAGGGGCCTCACGCAAAGGCTCAAGGCAGATAAAACCAAGTTCAAATCCCAGACTGGTAACATAGGTTTACATGGAGGACGCACGTGAGTAAGCTCCTGGAAGAAAGTCTTGACCAGACGATGTTGAGCAAAGGATCTTTGGAAGAAAATGGCCAAAGCAGAAACATGACCTTTGAGGGTACTAAGTTGAAGACCCAAATCCAAACCATGTTGCAGAAATTACAGAATCCTAGAGATAGAAAACACCCGACAGGGAAGCGACTTAGACTCACACCAGCCAATGTAAGCATGCCATACTCTATAGTAGATGGATTACGAGGACTTCTTCCTAGCCCGAATCATGGTATTAAAAACAGAGGCAGGCAGCCCCATTTCCATCAAGATGGAGGTTTCAGCAGCCAGGCCGTCAAAGCCAGCGTTTGAAAAATACCATTTTGTGAGTACTCACCTGTAAAATGGATATTGTCAGTGTGTCACACACCCCGCTTCCCCTTTAATTCTGACGATAGGGTTATCCTCCAGCAGGAGGCGACGTTGCAGAGAGTCTTGAAAACGAGCCCCTCCTGGCCTACACATACCTGGGACCTCCCACTTAACACCCAGTGAATTCAAACAGCAGTAAGACAAGGTACCAGGAAATCCAACGGTAACCTCAAAATAAAATAAAGGAAAGCTTCACCATATAGAGGATCCAGGATACCAAAAAGGGCAGGTGAAGCGGGGTGTGTGACACACTGACAATATCCATTTTACAGGTGAGTACTCACAAAATGGTATTATTCTCAGTGTGTCACACACCCCGCTTCCCCTTTAATTCTGACGATAGGGACATCCAAAAGCAGTGTCCACAAGGGGTGGGTATCCGACAGCAAAATGAAGCATGACTTAAACGAAGACCAAGTAGCAGCCTTACAAACTTGTTCAACAGAAGCCTGGTGCTGAAAAGCCAAGGACGCACCAACAGCACGAGTAGAATGAGCGGTGATACGAAAAGGGGGAACCTTCCCCTTGGCCGAATAGGCCCCAATAACCGCCTGACGAATCCATTTGCTAATGGAAGACTTAGCCGGAGCCAAACCCTTCCCAGGCCCACAGGGCACCACAAAAAAGGCATCAGTCTTACGAAAAGGAGAAGTAATAAGCCAGTAGTACTTAACACAGCGTACCACATCCAAACAATGCAAAACCCTCTCCTTGTCATTCTTAGGTTTAGGAAACAATGAGGGAAGAACAATATCCTGATTCAAATGAAAAGCAGAAACAACCTTAGGAAGGAAGTCCGGTTTGAAACGAAAAACCACATTGTCCTGATGCCTCTTAAAGTAGGGCGCCTGAATCGACAAGGCCGCCAACTCCGAGACATGCCGAACCGAAGTGATCACCACCAAGAAGGCAATCTTCGGATTCAAGGTAGAAAGAGCAATATCCTGCAAGGGCTCAAAGGGAGGAGCCTGAAGAGCAGAAAGAACCAAATTCAAGTCCCAAACAGGGAGCAATGGCTTCCTGGGAGGCCGCACATGCGTAACCCCCTGGAAAAAGGTTTTAACTAAAGGATGAAGCGCAAAAGGCTTCTGAAAAAAGATAGACAAGGCAGAAACCTGCCCCTTTAAAGTACTCAGCTGGAGACCAGAGTCCAGCCCTGATTGCAGAAAATCCAAAATCCTGGAAACCGAAAAGACCCTACACAGCAAAGATCTAACCTCACACCAAGCGATATAGGCTCTCCAAGTCCTATAGTAGATGGTAGAAGAAGACCTCTTCCGGGCACATATCAGAGTCTTAACAACCGAGTCAGAAAGACCCTCCTCCTTCAAGATGAAGGTTTCAGCAGCCAAGCCGCCAAACCCAGCGTTGGTAAATTGGGGTAACACAGCCGACCCTGAGTGAGCAGATCGGGCCGAAGAGGCAGAACGACCTGATCCACCGTCAGCCGAACGATGTCTGCGAACCATACTCGCCTTGGCCACATTGGAGCCACGAGAATGGCGGACACCCTTTCCAGAGCCAGCTTCCGTACCACCTTGCCTAGCATGGGTATCGGAGGAAAAAGGTACAGAAAACCCAGATCCCCCCAGCTCAGAGACATGGCGTCCACCGCCAGAGCCAGAGGATCCTGAGACAGCGACACGAAGGTCGGAAGCCTGCAATTGTGATGAGAGGCAAATAGGTCCACCTCCGGTGTCCCCCACCAGAGACACAGAGACCGAAAAACTTGAGGATGGAGAGACCATTCCCCCAGACGGGAAGAGCACCTGCTCAACAGATCCGCTTCCCTGTTTTCCACACCCGGAATGTAAACTGCCGAGAGACAAGGAACATGGGCCTCCGCCCAGGTCAGGATCAGGGACACCTCTCTGAGGGCCCCCAGACTGAGAGTCCCTCCCTGATGATTGATGTAAGCAACCGCTGTCCGATTGTCCGAGCGAACCTGAACTGGAAGGCCCAGAACATGCTGAGTCAAATGAAAAAGAACCAGATGGATGGCTCTCAGTTCCAGAACATTGATGGGCAAGTGGGCCTCTCGAGGTCCCCACTGCCCCCGAAACTGAAGATCCTTCCAGAATCCCCCCCATCCCGAAAGACTGGCGTCCGTGGTGACAATTTCCCAAAGAGGAGTCAGGAAAGACCTGCCCCTCAAGAGATTGGTCGAGACCAACCACCACTGAAGGGACTGCCGGACCCGGGAGGACAACTGGAAGGGCCGATCCAAAGACCATGGTCGCCGGTCCCAAGACGCCAACAGATGAAGCTGAAGCGTCCTTGTGTGAAATTGAGCAAAAGGCACTGCCTCGAAAGAGGCAACCATCAACCCTACCTGTCTCATCCCCAGACGGATGGACGGTCAAGGATTGGAAAGAAGGAACCGAGCCAATTCCTGAATCAGAAAAATCTTGGATTGGGGCAGAAAAACCCTGTGTTGACAAGAATCCAACCGCATTCCCAGAAAGGACACCACCCTGGCCGGGGCGAGGGAGGACTTGGGATAGTTGATCACCCAACCGAAGCTTTCCAGCCTGGAGACCACCGTCCTGGTGTCCGTCTCCGATTGATTGAGAGAAGGAGCCATGATGAAAAGATCGTCCAGATAAGGTACGATACGAATGCCTTGAGTTCTGAGAATGGCCATCACTCCTGCCAGCACCTTGGTGAACACTCTTGGAGCCGAGGTAAGGCCAAACGGAAGTGCCACGAATTGAAAATGCCGATCCTTCATAACGAACCGAAGAAAACGTTGATGAGCCTGGCAGATGGGAACATGAAGGTAAGCATCCTTGATGTCTATGGACGTCATGAAGTCCCCCTGCTGAAGAGAACTGATGGCTGATCACAGAGTTTCCATGCGAAACTTCCGTGTACGGACGAACCTGTTGAGGAACTTCAGATCCAGAACAGGGCGCACCGACCCATCCTTCTTGGGGACTGTGAAGAGATTGGAGTAATACCCGAGACCCACTTCCAAGTGCGGCACTGGCCGGATGACCGCCATTTCCAGAAGATTCTTCACCGACGCCAGGAGCCCCTGCGCGGCCAAAGGGTCGGTGGGCACCCGAGACCGGAAAAAGGAAGGAGGGCGAGACTCTAACTCCAGCTTGTAACCGGATGACACCACCTCCCGGATCCATCTGTCCGGAACCGCCTGGTCCCAAACCTGGGAGAAGTGTCGCAATCGTCCCCCCACCCGCACGGGTGAGGGCACCCCCTCATTGCTGAGCGGGCTTGCCAGCAGGCTTGGGCTTGGCGCCCCAGGACTGACCGGGACGGCCACGGCCCCTCCCCCGGGTCCAACCTGCACCTCTGGTTGGGAGAAAGGAGGCCCACCTGCCCGCTCTAGCTCCCCGAAAGGAGAGACCAAAAGAAGCCGCTCCCCGAAAGGGACGACGCGGCCTCTGGCATTGAGGCAACTTACCACCCTTGGTAACCGAATCCAATTTGTCGCCAAACAGGCGCAAACCTACAAAAGGAAGGGCTGTAACCGACTTCTTAGAGCTAAAGTCCGCCGTCCACTGACGCAGCCACAGCGACCGACGAATAGCAACCGACAGGGCCGCGGATTCTGCTACACATCGCAAGCGCATCGTCCTGGGCGGTTATGACAAAGGAAATAAACGACTCACACTGCTTGAGAGAACTCATCACAAGTGGGATCAAGATCTGCGTACAAATCTCTAACAATGGACCTGACAGCCATCAAAAGAAGTGCCGAAGCACAAACCGGCCACAGTGCCGATCCAGCACTTATAAAACCTTGGCGAGCCAATTGATCAATCCGACGATCCTCACCATCCTTGATGGTAGTAGTGTCAGGGGAGTGCAACACAGCCGTGTTAGACAGTCCCAACATGGGGGCATCGACGTCAGGGGGAACAGACCAAAGCTTCACCAAATCCTCAGGAAAAGGATAACGCTTATCCCAACTAGGAGGAACTCCAACAAGGCGCGTAGGTTGTTCCCATTCTTTAAGGACAACCCTCAAAAAGTGTTGTTGTCTGGGAAACACCAAACGCGGCTTGGGTACATCAAACAACTCACCCTTTGGCGGGGGGACCGCCTCAGGTGGATCCAAAGCCAAAATCTCAAACATTTGAGTCAAAATGGAAGGAGTGTAAAGGAACACCCCCGCAGCCTGATCTCCAGCGGTATCAAACAATTGCTGGTCTGCAGGCTCGTCCGACTCCTCTAAGAGCTCCCCCTCCTCAGCCGGGGGACAATCGGACCAATCTAACACTTCCAACACCTCATCCTCCGGAACAAGCGACGCCGGAGAAAGGTGCTTCCGCTTAGCCGTAGCCTTCTGAGCCACCGTGGCGGAAACCATTTTCTCGAGGCTGGCCAACCGTGCACACACCTCGGATTGTGAATCCCCACCTTTGACAACGTCACATGGGGTCCGGAATGGGGGGGGGGGGTAGGTGATGACGGATGTTGCGAGGAGCCAGAAGCCAGAGTGCCGGACTGGCGCGCAAAATTCCGCTGTGCACATGGAATACAAATTATGACATCATCGCCTGGGAGCGGAGCCCCACAACCCCCACACTGCCTGGATAGCCCCGAAGAGCCGTTTCCGGTAATGTCGGAAGCCTCCATATGGTGAAATTTATGGTATTCCATAAATATATATTATATAATAACCAATAAGACTAGCCAGGTATATCAGACCGGGAGACCCACCACAGCGCGGAAATCCCCGGACCTGCAGGAAAGAGACCACAATCAGCCCCCAGAAAATATAACAAAAGGCCTGCTGTAAGCAAACATACACATACAGACACTATACATTATATAGACAAGGTATACTGAAAAACACACACATATATATATATATATATATATATATATATATATATATATATATATGAAAATTTTTAGAAATTAACATGCAGCCCTTTATACCCCAAAGGGCATTATAAAAAGTGCACCATCACAGTGAGGAGCCAGTGCAACCAATCCTATGAGTAATTATATCCATATGAGCCACAACATAGGAATATATATATAATATTGTGAAAAACACAGAGCAACTTCAAGAATGATAAACTGCCGAAGGTGATCTCTATCCCACGACACATGCACCTCCACACGGTGATTCCACCACCAATCGTGCGAATCCTTACCGACTCATAGAAATAATTAAGCCTTCAATGCATCAGCATATAGATAATTAATAAATCCTGATCATTCTTGTATTTCTCGTCAGCATCCAGGAAATAGAGTGATTAGAGCGGTCATCAGCTCATAAGAATGATAAAGCCTTCAAAGCATCAACGTATAGGTACTTAATAAATCCTGGTCTTTCTTGTATTTCTCATCAATATCCAGGAAATAGAGCAATTATGACAGTCGCCAAAAAAAAGATAAAACAAAATCTAGTGTAACTCCGTAAAAAACCACATTGATTTAATAGGTTTAAAAGTTTGCACTCACAAACATATAATTAAAAACAGCTTTCAATTAGGATCATGACAGCGTTCATCTCACCGGCCCCGGGATAAAGCAGCTTTGCCAATAAGGAAGTCGTGTCAGTCACCGCTGAGAAGGTACCAATGATGAATTTAAATTTGAAGATGATTCCGCCACCGCCACCGCCAACGCGTTTCGTCGCCAGGGACAACTTTAACTAGGCTGGTGGCGGGCGGAAGGCGGAAGAATATATAGCAACCATCATTAACCCACAATTCAATGGGAGAAAGAACATGTGATCCTAACTACTGGGTCACATGATAAGAAATCATGTGATTCTGACTACTGGGTCACATGATAAGGATAATAACATCCCACGGATTATATATGTCAAAAAGGAATTTAGCTTGTCAAGATTATATTAGTAAATCCAGACAATAGTAGTACAGACCTGTTCCTGTGATATGCGCAGCATCTAAAAAGATAATAACATCAATGTCAGATGCGGAGTAACCCGCCCTCACGTAATGGTCACGTGTTCGATAATGCAGCAAAAACGCTGCTTGCGTCAGTAAACTTCAAGCATCCGCGTCATCAACCACAGGCGGCCAATCACACAGTACAAGGAAGTAGAGAATGCGTTCCAGCGCTTCAGACATCGATGTCAGATGCGGTATAACCCGCCCTCACGTAGTGGTCACATGTTCGATAATGTAACAAAAACGCTGCTTGCGTCAGTAAACTTCAAGCAACCGCGTCATCAACCACAGGCGGCCAATCACACGGTACAAGGAAGTAAAAGATAAAAATGCGTTCCAGCGCTTCAAATCACGTGACCGCAACAAGCGGTCATGTGAAACATGTGAAAATAAAAAGACTGACAGCTCACAGCACACAAACAGGCTGCCAGCGGCATAGAGCGCAAAGCGGTTTACTAAACACTGTCAGTGACTGTAGTTTATATATTGACACATAAGACAGACTGGCCAAACGCAGGGGTGATGTGTAAACAATTATATTAAACCTGCGCTATTAAATTAAAAAAGAGGTTGTTTACAAAAGGGGAGTTTAAAATAATTTTCAATGGGGGTCTAATTAAATGATTTCATAAAAAGGTGGCCAGTCTGTCTTATGTGTCAATATATAAACTACAGTCACTGACAGTGTTTAGTAAACCGCTTTGCGCTCTATGCCGCTGGCAGCCTGTTTGTGTGCTGTGAGCTGTCAGTCTTTTTATTTTCACATGTTTCACATGACCGCTTGTTGCGGTCACGTGATTTGAAGCGCTGGAATGCATTTTTATCTTTTACTTCCTTGTACCGTGTGATTGGCCGCCTGTGGTTGATGACGCGGTTGCTTGAAGTTTACTGACGCAAGCAGCGTTTTTGTTACATTATCGAACATGTGACCACTACGTGAGGGCGGGTTATACCGCATCTGACATCGATGTCTGAAGCGCTGGAACGCATTCTCTACTTCCTTGTACTGTGTGATTGGCCGCCTGTGGTTGATGACGCGGATGCTTGAAGTTTACTGACGCAAGCAGCGTTTTTGCTGCATTATCGAACACGTGACCATTACGTGAGGGCGGGTTACTCCGCATCTGACATTGATGTTATTATCTTTTTAGATGCTGCGCATATCACAGGAACAGGTCTGTACTACTATTGTCTGGATTTACTAATATAATCTTGACAAGCTAAATTCCTTTTTGACATATATAATCCGTGGGATGTTATTATCCTTATCATGTGACCCAGTAGTCAGAATCACATGATTTCTTATCATGTGACCCAGTAGTTAGGATCACATGTTCTTTCTCCCATTGAATTGTGGGTTAATGATGGTTGCTATATATTCTTCCGCCTTCCGCCCGCCACCAGCCTAGTTAAAGTTGCCCCTGGCGACGAAACGCGTTGGCGGTGGCGGTGGCGGAATCATCTTCAAATTTAAATTCATCATTGGTACCTTCTCAGCGGTGACTGACACGACTTCCTTATTGGCAAAGCTGCTTTATCCCGGGGCCGGTGAGATGAACGCTGTCATGATCCTAATTGAAAGCTGTTTTTAATTATATGTTTGTGAGTGCAAACTTTTAAACCTATTAAATCAATGTGTTTTTTTACGGAGTTACACTAGATTTTGTTTTATCTTTTTTTTGGCGACTGTCATAATTGCTCTATTTCCTGGATATTGATGAGAAATACAAGAAAGACCAGGATTTATTAAGTACCTATACGTTGATGCTTTGAAGGCTTTATCATTCTTATGAGCTGATGACCGCTCTAATCACTCTATTTCCTGGATGCTGACGAGAAATACAAGAATGATCAGGATTTATTAATTATCTATATGCTGATGCATTGAAGGCTTAATTATTTCTATGAGTCGGTAAGGATTCGCACGATTGGTGGTGGAATCACCGTGTGGAGGTGCATGTGTCGTGGGATAGAGATCACCTTTGGCAGTTTATCATTCTTGAAGTTGCTCTGTGTTTTTCACAATATTTTATCACTATCGGGTCCATTTGGGAATAAGGACTTACACACGTTGAGCATCTTAATTTACAATTTTATGGACTTTATTATCTGTATAGATTTTTGCATATTAACAGTTTGTGATATATGAGTTTCAGCGCGGTGTATATACTATATTAGTATTTTTTTTATAGGAATATATATACTGCATGAAAGATGACCAAACTTTCATGACAACAGACATAAGCAAAATGTATACTTGCGCAAGCCTCTCAGAGCCCTCCTCAGCAGTCCGGACACAGCAGACAACTCCGGAGGAGGGAAAACGCAGGGCGGGCCGGACAAAGCGCGCGAAGCACTCCGGCCCTGCCCCCCGCTCACGTCAGTACAGCGCGGGCTGCGTAGTAACGCGGCCCCGCCCCCTAGAGACGAGCACCGCGGCCTCGCCAAAATGGCGATGCCGTATGAGCGAGGCGGGTGCCCGCAAACAAACAAGGCATCACGCCCGCACCGAGTAAACATACATACCACTAGACCACCAGGGACACCCGGAAAAGGAGCCCCCGCTCACCTGCGGACTAGACCGCAGCGCCGGCCCCACAAGCTATCAACAGTGCATAAAGCATACAGACAAGGATGTTCAAACACAAGCATGCAAGGCACAATGGATTCACACATCAAACACACTCAAGTCAAACAAGGCCAGTAAAAGACACCCCCAAAGGGCACCCCCCCCCCCCCCACACTAAGGGAGAAGGGACCAGGCGAGGGAAGGCTAGGCTAAAATGGGGGACCGGGACCGGGCATCCCAAATCCGGATCACCAGCCGGATAACCGCATTGCCCCACGTGTGGGGATGAGCGGAGGAGATAAGCTCCTAGGCACCATGAGGTGCCGTCTACCATTGCCCAGCCAGCAGCCTAGGATGGGAGGCTTCCAATATCTTTAACAGAGTACACAAAAAACAGGCAGCTGGGCAGAAATAGACCATAAGGGGATGCCGGGGTCTGACCCCGGCTACCTGCAAGCAGGAGACTTCTTTCTTCTGTCTTGTCGCATCTTGCAGAGAGAAAACACTGGGTGTTAAGTGGGAGGTCCCAGGTATATGTAGGCCGGAAGGGGCTCGTTTTCAAGACTTCTCTCTGCAACGTCGCCTCCTGCTGGAGGATAACCCTATCGTCAGAATTAAAGGGGAAGCGGGGTGTGTGACACACTGAGAATAATGGGCCTGCTCCGAAAAGACCCGCCTTGTCTTTCGGGCCTAAACAAATCACCCTGCTTCCTCTTAGCCGCTCTGGGAGGAAAAAATACAATTCTGTGAAATACTCACCTGTAGAATTGATATTATAAGTATACAGTACGTCCTGCTCCAGATAGATTACTTACACTTGGGTTATCCTCCGCCAGATGGCGCTGCACTGCAGAGACATGTAAAACAGGCTCCTCCCAGCCCCTCAAATACCCGGGGACCTCCCACAAATCCCCAGCATTGAAAAGCAGTGAAAAAGAAGCCGGGAGAATTTAACAATCAAAAACTGGTAACTAAAATAATGATAATAATCACCATACAGGGGATCCAGAATAATGCAAAAAAAACAGGGTGGGGTGGAGCAGGACGTACTGTATACTTATAATACCAATTCTACAGGTGAGTATTTCACAGAATTGTATTATTCTTAGTATACAGTACGTCCTGCTCCAGATAGATTACTTACACTTGGGAAATCCAATAGCAGTGTCCATAAAGTAGGGTGGGATCCCCAATAAAAAAGGTAACAGCAGACAGTTTAAACCACTGCCGCCTGCAAAACCTTGCGGCCAAAAACAGCATCAGCTGATGCCTTAACATCAACCTTGTAAAACTTTGAAAAGGTATGAACAGAAGACCAAGTAGTGGCCTTGCAAGCTTGTTCAACAGAAGACTGATGCTGGAAGGCCCAAGAGGCACCAATAGTACGAGTAGAATGAGCAATAAGGCGAAGGGAGGATTCTTCCCCTTAGCAGAGCAGGCCTGAATCACAGCCTGACGAATCCACTTGCTGATAGTAGACTTGGCAGGAGCCAAAACCTTCCTAGGACCAGAAGGGACCACAAGAAGAGCATCAGTGTTCCTGAAAGGTGCAATAGCCACCAGATAGTACTTCAGACACCTAACCACATCCAAAGAGTGCAAAACTCTCTCCTTAGCATTGCTAGGGTTAGGGCACAAAGAAGGAAGAACAATATCCTGATTCAAATGAAAGGCAGACACTACCTCTAGGCAGTAAATCATGTTTGAAACTAAACAACACCTTGTCCTGGTGCCTCTCAAAGTAGGGGGGCTGGATGGACAGCACCACCAACTCAGACACACGCCTGACAGAAGTGATAGCTACCAGAAACACAACCTTGAGCGTAAGAAAGGCCAAGTCAGCATCCTGCACAGGTTCAAAGGGAGCACCCTGCAAAGCAGGCAAAACCAATTCCAAATCCCAAAAACAGGGACCATAGGTGGTCGTGGGGAACGCACATGAGCAACCCCCTAAAAGCAGTCTTAATCAAGAAATGCTGAACAAAAGACTACTGAAAGAAGACAGACAGGGTAGAAACCTGACCCTTCAAAGTACTGAGTTAGAGACCGACCAGAGCGAGCCGTGACGCGGGGCGCGCCATGCCAGGCCCTGCCCCCCTGAAGAGCGCGAAGTCCAACCGACAAGCCAATGAGGACGCAGAAACGCCTGAGGTAACGCCGCCGCCCGGCGCGGAACATCCGAATGAAGGAAAAGGCGTGCTGCGGCGGCATTTTACAGTGTAAAAAGACAAGTCAGCGCGGCGGTTGACACCACATATAATAGTCCAAGCCGACATTACAAAGGACATAAGCACGTAATTACAATACACTGACATCCACACCCCCCCCCTTTCTTTTTTTCCCCCGAATGGCTACAGGGAGAATGAGGGAGGATGGCGGCCCTTTGTACAGGGCCCACCGCTACCGGGGCATGGGGCAATAATGCGGGAGGGGCATCCCATAAAGGCTCACCATCAGCCTATACCGCCTACCCTTTGGTGGGGGACTGCGGTGGAGCAGGGCTCCTTAAGCACACATGGTGCTGCCTACCTTCACCCGACCAGCGCAGCCCAGGCTGGGAGGCACATCACACGAAGGACGGGTGGGAATAGTCCAACAGGGCCGCAGGCTTTAATAGCCCCGCTCACCTGCGACAGAGTGATAATTTCATGTCTTCGCAGTAAGCACTGCATAGAAATCTGGGGATTTGTGGGAGGTCCCCGGGTATTTGAGGGGCCAGGAGGAGCCTGTTTTACATGTCTCTGCAGTGCAGCGCCATCTGGCGGAGGATAACCCAAGTGTAAGTAATCTATCTGGAGCAGGACGTACTGTATACTAAGAATATGTGTAGTGTCTCAAACACTTAGGAAAGCAACCGCATCATCCGGGAGCCACGCATCCTCGTCCGAGGAAGAGCCAGACATACTGTCATCGCCAGCAGAATAATCCAAAGTGGAACGAGAATCATCTGGCAACTCACCTTCCTCCACAGAGCCCAGATCATCAAAGAGATCGTCATTATTCGAGTAAACAGGCTCGAGGTGCCGTTTCTTACTCGTGGCCTTCTTGGGAGCTGTCCGTGAGATCCGTCTCTCGAGATTGGCCAGCCTATGCGCCAAATCAGCGTGGGAATCCCAGCTGGCTCCCCCCTCACTGGGGGCTGAGTGCAGCAGCGGAGGGTCTGGCGAGGCCGCAGGCAGCGCAGGGCTAGGGGCAGGGACGCCCACCCCGTCATGGTCCAAAATAATGCCCCTGGCGCAAGTGGTACAAACAGTGCTGAATCCGCCCAGAGGATTCCTACTGCACAAGGAGCAGAGCTTTTCCTGCCCAAATGGGGCCCCCAGCTCACTATCCCCAGATGCCTCCATTATGGTGATTAAAAATGGTCAATCGGTAAGGTTACAAGACACTAACGGCCCAAACCTATAATGATTCCTCTTAATAAAAAAAAAAAGGGGGGGACCGGGAGGAACCACAACCCTCAACCACAAAGCCCACGACCTATACAAGAGAGGGGAGAGAGGCCCATCAGCATAAGCAAAGGCAATCTGGCATAAAAAAAAAAGGTCATACAAAAAAGAGGGACTCACGACACCGACAGAGGGACAGTCCTTGGAACCGCTAGCAGCCTCTGATGACAGAATCCCCCAGCCGCATCAGTAGAAAGGGCGCAGCCAGCAGCCAGAAGAGCAGGCCCCACCGCAGCAGCAGCACACACACAGGCCAGAGCGTTCCTCGAGGGGCGGGCGGCGCCAGAATGACGCGGAACGCGTCAGCGCGAAAGGACGCACCTGCCCATCATCACCCTCATGCAGTATGGCCTAAAACGGGCAGTAAAAGCATGGCCGCGGAGGTCCGCGGCCCACCGCGCAGCAGTGTGGCTTCCACAGCGCAGTGGAGCTACAGACAACAAGTGCTTCCCCCCCCTCAGGCTCACCATAAGCCTGTGGCCGGCTACCCTTTAGTATAGGGTCTGCGGCCAGAGCCAAGCTCTGCCGAACGCCAATTGACCGGTGTTCACCCTACCGTCACAATCCCGTAGCAGCCAGCGGCTGGGAGGCAAGAGTGGGTCAGAAGGGATCAGTGGAAATAGGTCCTGCAGCGGCCGACGAGTTAGGAGGCCCCGCTCTGCTGCCATTGTCTGAGAGAGTATCCAAACGATCTTCTGCAGCCAAGACTGCAAGAAGAACAACTGGAGAATGATAGAGGGACACCTGCTTTTAAAGGGGGCCGAGAGGAGCTGCAGCTTTTGATCTTGCAGTTGAGTGCCCCCTGGGGGCGGAATACCCACATGTCATCACTGGGACGACCTGGACTGGATATAGGGAAAAATAATGTTTAATAGATGGGACAATGCTTTTCTATTAATGTATGCAGAGGATCGAATTACCGTATTTTTCGCCATATAAGACGCACCTGCCCATAAGACGCAACCATGATTTAGGAGCGGAGGAGGAAAATAAGAAAAAAAATATTCTGAACCTAATGGCGTGCTAAAATACCCCCTCCCAATCACCCCTTTACAGACAGTGTGCAGAATCCCCCCCCCCAATCACCCCATTACAGACCCCATATTAGAGGCAGTGAGCGGCATCCCACAATACAAGCAGTGAGAGGCATCCCACAATACAAGCAGTGAGAGGCATCCCACAATACAGGCAGTGAGCGGCATCCCACAACACAGGCAGTGAGTGGCATTTCATAATACAAGCAGTGAGAGGCATTCCATAACACCACCAGTAAGCGGCATCCCACAAAAAGACAGTGAGTTGCTTCCCATAATACAGGCAGTAAGAGGTATCCCACAATACAAACAGTGAGTGGCATCCCACAATACAGGCAGTGAGTGGGATTTCACAATACAGGTAGTAAGCGGCATCCCACAATACAGGCAGTGAGCGGCATCCCACAATACAGGCAGTGAGCGTGATCCCACAATACAGGCAGTGAGCGGCATCCCACAACACAGGCAGTGAGTGGCATCCCAAAATACAGGCAGTGGCTTCTTATAGGGTGAAAAATACAGTATAGAAATGGTCCAGGCAATAGCAATAATAATGTCTGTCCCATGTAGCACTGTAATATAGATTTCTATTCCCATTGTATATTATTGATAATCTGTGAACATATCTTTTGACATTTTTAACACTAAAACACTATAAGAACCAAGACTTCAGCAGTTCCTATGTACTTGGTTGAATAAACTCTATTAATAAATTGACATGCTACTTTTGAAAACCATGCCACTTACTGAGCTTTGCATAGCTTCTCCCAGGCTTTATGGAACTTCACGGGGTCTTCTGCCTTAGTGGATGGTTCTAAATCAGCAGAGTCGATATACTGTAAAGGATTTAAAAAAAGATATGCCTGGATTATGCAACTGTCAGTTCAGAAAACAGATTCAGCAGAAAACAGGAGCCTACCCTCAGCTGAGTCAAAACAGGAAAACAGGCTATTAAATCCCCCCCCCCCCCACCAGGCATTCCTAAGCACTGGCACAAAGGTGGAAAAAAATAGGGTACGCTGGGTGGCACACACCACATGTGGTGCTGCGCATGCCCGAGAACTTATTGGCCAGCAGTGGACAGGCATGCAAGTCTGGGAAACCTGAAATTTTGGAGGAAAGCAGCAGCTCCGAGGGCCACTTAGGAAATGCTAAATATTGGTCTAGCATCTCCTTAAAGTGGACCAAAACCCAGGATTTTGACTAGCCCCGATCGGGGGTGCCCCTCTGCGTGAAACCCCCAGAGTTAACTAATCACTTCCCGATCCTACGGCGCGGCCGCTCGTCCACTCAGCGCGTTCGGAGCCGCTGACATCACGTCGTCTAAGCCTTCATATAAGGCCAGCGGATCCGAACAGGAAGCATGCCCGCGCATTCACAAATGCCTGGCATGGGCACACGCCCTGCTAGAGGGATAGTGGGGATGTGGCTCGCGCATGTGCCATTGGACCAGGAAGCAAGGTAAGTGTATGGGGTGACCTGGGGGGTTTTACACAGAGGGGCATAACAATTGTGGATGCCCTGGGGGGAGTGAATTGATCGCGGTAAGTTTTGTTCCGCTTTAAAGACCAAAACTCAAAACAAAACTTTTATTATCCCCTGTTTGCTTTTGTGCTCTGCTCTGGTGATATTCAGCCCAAGGGAGATCCAATGATTGCCTGCATGCACATTTTTAAGCCAATTGCTTACAGAATAAAAACTTATGTGATCAATAGTTAGTTGTTTGGTCAGTACTACCAACCTTCTTTACCTCTGTGCTACCTGTCATTGGATACAGAGTTTTTGAGTTTTGTAACCAACCCCTTCATCCTGCCTCAGCACCAGGGGAGACTGGACTTTTGCTTTAAAGAGAAAGTTGGGACACTTCTGACCTTTGTTAAACACTTTAAGACATATTTTCACAAAACCAATAAAAACACCTAAAGTCATAAATGCTCACAAGATGCAGTGCAGGGAAATATTACCATTAAATTCAGTTTGTGGTTGATGGCCAGTGCAGAGTGTTCCAGAGCCTTGAAGACCGACGTGTAGCAGTCACTCAGTTTTGTGTACTTTCCAACCAGTGCAATTGAACAGGTTTGCAGTAATCTCTCATATCTGGAAGATATATTTAAATGTGCATTATATTATTATTTATATTATTTGCTACAAACAGTTAAACCACTGTTCAGGCACACTCAAAAGTATTCTCATTGTGTAGGGCTACACATGGCAATATTCGCCTTTTAAAAAAAATATGCAATTTTTGTATTAAAAAACACTTTTCCCCCTCTCTTTTGATTCAGCAGACCATTTTTGTGACCGAGATTTTCATTTGATGTGAGAACTCTGATCATTCACTAAATGACATGCATTTTTTTCATTGGTAAAAGCCATGCTGCTATAGCCGGCATTATTTTTATAAATGAAAATGTTTTTTTTTTTTAACTGTATTTAGTATTTAAACAAAAAAAGTGCCACCCCCTTTGGTACAAGCACAGGGGCTGTGGGCAGTCCTGGAAGAGCCCCAAACCCATTACGAAGGGCATAAGGGCTGGTACACTGGCTGGTGAGGCTTCTGGGCCCTTGGTTACTAGTCCTAATGCCTGGTGCCCTGGCGTTTTCTTTTTTTTTTTTTGGGGGGGGGGGACATTTTTTTTTCAAACACTAATATATATATATATATATATATATATATATATATATATATATATATACAGGTCCTTCTCAAAAAATTAGCATATAGTGCTAAAGTTCATTATTTTCCATAATGAAATGATAAAAATTAAACTTTCATATGTTTGAGATACATTGCATACCAACTGAAATTTTTCAAGTATTTTTTTGATTTAATACTAATGATTTTGCCATACAGCTCATGAAAACCCCAAAATCCTATCTCAAAAAATTAGCATATCATTAAAAGGTTCTCTAAACGAGCTATTAACCTAATAATCTGAATCAACTAATTAACTCTAAACACCTGCAAAAGATTCCTGAGGCTTTTAAAAAAGCCCAGCCTGGTTCATTACTCCAAACCGCCATCATGGGTAAGACTGTCGACCTGACTGCTGTCCAGAAGGCCATCATTGACACCCTCAAGCAAGAGGGTAAGACCCAGAAAGAAATTTCTGAACAAATAGGCTGTTCCCAGAGTGCTGTATCAAGGCACCTCAATGGGAAGTCTGTGGGAAGGAAAAAATGTGGCAGAAAACGCTGCACAACGAGAAGAGGTGACCGGACCCTGAGGAAGATTGTGGAGAAGGACCGATTCCAGACCTTGGGGGACCTGCGGAAGCAGTGGACTGAGTCTGGAGTAGAAACATCCAGAGCCACCGTGCACAGGCGTGTGCAGGAAATGGGCTACAGGTGCCACATTCCCCAGGTCAAGCCACTTTTGAACCAGAAAGCAGAAGCACCTGACCTGGGCTACAGAGAAGCAGCGCTGGACTGTTGCTCAGTGGTCCCAAGTACTTTTCTGATGAAAGCAAATTTTGCATGTCATTCGGAAATCAAGGTGCCAGAGTCTGGAGGAAGACTGGGGAGAAGGAAATGCCAAAATGCCTGAAGTCCAGTGTCAAGTACCCACAGTCAGTGATGGTCTGGGGTGCCATGTCAGCTGCTGGTGTTGGTCGACTGTGTTTTATAAAGGGCAAGGTCAATGCAGCTAGCTATCAGGAGATTTTGGAGCACTTCATGCTTCCATCGGCTGAAAAGCTTTATGGAGATGAAGATTTCATTTTTCAGCACAACCTGGCACCTGCTCACAGTGCCAAAACCACTGGTAAATGGTTTATGTGGTATTACTGTGCTCAATTGGCCTGCCAACTCTCCTGATCTGAACCCCATAGAGAATCTGTGGAATACTGTGACGAGAAAGTTGAGAGACGCAAGACCCAACACTCTGGATGAGCTTAAGGCCACTATCGAAGCATCATGGGCCTCCATAACACCTCAGCAGTGCCACAGGCTGATTGCCTCCATGCCACGCCGCATTGAAGCAGTCATTTCTGCAAAAGGATTCCCGACCAAGTATTGAGTGCATAACTGAACATCATTTTTTGAAGGTTGACTTTTTTTTTATTAAAAACACTTTTCTTTTATTGGTCGGATGAAATATGCTAATTTTTTGAGATAGGATTTTGGGGTTTTCATGAGCTGTATGGCAAAATCATCAGTATTAAAACAAAAAAAGACCTGAAAAATTTCAGTTGGTGTGCAATGAATCTCAAATATATGAAAGTTTAATTTTTATCATTTCATTATGGAAAATAATGAACTTTAGCACTATATGCAAATTTTTTGAGAAGGACCTGTATATATATATTAATATAGTATAAAAAATATCAGGCTGTCATTTTCAGTTATAAAAACCATGCCAGCTATAACTGCAATGAAAACTTGATAACTCGCTGACAATGATTCACTAAATTGTCAGTTGCAAATTCTTGGATGGAAGTGTGAATTCTCTCCATGCTTCCGCACAACAGGAGTCACCTTGGAAGTGTGCCCTGAATCATGTGAGAATTCACAGCTCCAAGTTTGTTTTTCCACCCATCTGATTGGCACTGAATCGAGCCTCAAGTCTGTACACCAAGAAGAAAATACAATTCTGTGATTACTCACCTGTAGAATTGGTATTATGAGTATACAGTACGTCCTGCTCCTAAACAAATACGTACAGTTGGGATATACTCCGCCAGATGGCGCTGGACTGCAGAGACATCGAAAATAGGCTCCTCCCGGCCCCTCAAATACCCAGGGACCTCCCACAAATCCCCAGCATTGAAAAGCACTTAAGGAGAAGCCGGGAGAATTAAACAACCCAAACTATCAACTATAACAATAACAATCACCATACAGGGGATCCAAGAAAATGCAAACCAAGGGTGGGTTGGAGCAGGATGTACTGTATACTCATAATACCAATTCTAAAGGTGAGTAATCACAGAATTGTATTATTCTTAGTATACAGTACGTCCTGCTCCAAATCTAATACTTACAGTTGGGACATCCAATAGCAGTGTCCATAAAGTAGGGTGGGATCCCCAAGAAAAATCAGCAGCAGGCAGTTTAAACCACTGCCGCCTGCAGAACCTTGCAGCCAAAAACAGCATCAGCTGAGGCCCTAACATCAACCTTGTAAAACTTTGAAAAGGTATGAACAGAAGACCAAGTAGCGGCCTTGCAAACTTGTTCAACAGAAGCCTGGTGCTGAAAAGCCCAAGAGGCACCGATAGCATGAGTGGGATGAGCAGTAAGGCGGAAGGGAGGATTCTTCCCCTTAGCAGAGTAGGCCTGAATCACAGCCTGATGAATCCACTTGCTGATAGTAGACTTAGCAGGAGCCAAACTCTTCCTAGGACCAGAAGGGACCACAAAAAGAGCATCAGTTTTCCTGAAAGGTGCAGTAGCCACCGGATAGTACTTCAGACACATAACCACATCCAAAGAGTGCAAAACCCTCTCCTTGGCATTGCTAGGATTAGGGCACAAAGAAGGAAGAACAATATCCTGATTCAAATGAAAGGCAGACACTACCTTAGGCAGAAAATCAGGTTTGAAACGAAACAACACCTTGTCCTGGTGCCTCTCATAGTAGGGGGGCTGAATGGACAGCGCCGCCAACTCAGACACACGCCTAACAGAAGTGATAGCCACCAGAAACACAACCTTGAGCGTAAGAATGGCCAAGGCAGCATCCTGCACAGGTTCAAAGGGAGCACCCTGCAAGGCTGACAGAACCAAGTTCAAATCCCAAAGAGATACCATAGGCTTACGTGGGGGACGCACATGAGTGACCCCCTGGAAAAAAGTCCTGATCAGAGGGTGCTGAGCAAAGGACTTCTGGAAAAAAATAGCCAGGGCAGAAACCTGACCCTTCAGAGTACTGAGTTGGAGCCCCATCTCCAACCCATGATGCAGGAACTCCAGAATCCTGGGAATAGAGAAGACACGACAGGGAAGAGACCTAGACTCACACCAGTCAATGTAGGCACGCCAAACCCTGTAATAAATGGAAGAGGAAGACTTCTTCCTAGTTTTAATCAACGTATCCACAACTGAGGAAGACAGCCCCTTCTCCATCAAGATGGAGGTTTCAGCAGCCAAGTGTCAAAGCCAGAGTTTGTAAATTGGGATGGCGTAGTGAGCCCTGAGCGATCAGATGTGGCACCAAGGGCAGAGCGTATTGATCTACTGCCAGCTGTACCACGTCTGCGAACCACACTCTTCTTGGCCACCTGGGGGCCACCAGAATTGCTGGCACCCCTTCCAGAGCAATCTTGCGCAGAACCCTGCCCAGCAGGGGAATTGGGGGGAAGACATACAGGAACTGAAAGTCCTTACATGACATCCGAGGTCAGGGCCAGAGGATCCCTGGAAAGAGAGACAAAAGCTGGAAGCTTGTGATTGTGGCGGGACGCAAACAGATCCACATCTGGTTGGCCCCAACGGTGACACAGAGATTGAAACACCCTGCTGCATAGGGACCATTCTCCCTGGCGAGAGGTCCCGCTGCTCAGAGAGTCCGCCAGGTGATTTTCCACCCCCGGGATGTACACAGCTGAAATGCAGGGGATCTTGGCCTCCGCCCAAGTCAGGATCAGAGATGCTTCCTGGAGGGCCCCCTTGCTCCGGATCCCTCCCTGATGATTGATGTAGGCAACTGCCGTCTGGTTGTCCGAGCGCACCTGAACAGGCAGGCCCTGAAGATGAGTAGTCAAGCGAGCCAGAACTAACCTGATCGCTCGCAGCTCCAAGACATTGATAGGTGTGTGGGCCTCCTGAGGGCCCCACCTCCCCTGGAACCGCAGGGACTTCCAGAAACCCCCCCAACCTGACAGACTGGCATCCGTGGTGACCGTCTCTCAGGAAGGGGCAAGAAAGGATCTGCCCCCCAACAGGTTCCTTGAGTCCATCCACCACAAGAGGGACCTCCTGACCAGGGGGGAGAGCACACAGACCCTGTCCAGGGACGCTGGGTCCTTGTCCCATACAGACAATAGGTGAAGTTGCAGAGGCCTCAAGTGGAACTGAGCATAAGGGGACACCACCATCAGGCCCACCAGCTGCATCCCCTGCCTGATGGAGGGATGGGGACAAGCTATGAGGGACTGGGCCTGTGCAATCAGACTGTCCACCTTCTGCTGAGGAAGGAAGATCCTTGCCTGAACTGTATCCAGATTCATTCCTAGGAATGGAGTTACCAAGGGAGGGGACAGTGAGCTGAGTATCCAACTCTGCCTGATGTAGAGACTGTGAAGTGATTAGGATGTCGTCCAGATAGGGAAGCACGCGGACGCCCTCACATCTGAGCAGAAACATCACGCCAGCCAGCACCTTGGTGAACACCCTGGGAGCTGAAGTGAGGCCGAAGGGCACGGCCACAAATTGGTAGTGTTGATCCATCAGAGCGAACCTAAGGAAACTTTGATGACCTGGGAACACAGGAATATGAAGGTAAGCATCTTTGATGTCCACAGAAGTCATGAAATCCCCTTGGCGCAGGGAACTGATGGCAGAGCGCAGAGTCTCCATGCGAAAGCGCCTGCCCCTGACAAACTTGTTGAGAATCTTTAAGTCCAGGATGGGCTGACAGAACCATCCTTTTTGGGTACTGTGAATAGGTTGGAATAAAAGCCCTTGCCTTTTTCTCTTAAAGGGACCTGGCAGATGACCCCCAGCTCCAGGAGGCCTTGCACTGCTTGCACTAGCTCCTGAGCTGACACAGGGTCCTGATGAATCTTGGAGGGGGATCGGCAGCAAACTCCAACTTGTAACAGGAGCACACTACCTCCTAAATCCACCAGTCTGAGACATGAAGCCTCCAGACGTGAGCGAAGTGCTGCAGCCGTCCCCCCACCCTGATGGGTGAGGGTGCCCCATCATGCCTGAGGGGGCTTGGGAGAGGATTTAGCTTTGGGACCCCAGGAGGAGCCAGGACGTCCACGTCCTCTGCCTCTACCCCAGAAATCTCCCCGGGCCCCAGGGAAAGACACTCCCCTTCCCTGTCTTGCACCCTTGCACCGCGGTAAGGGGAGGAGAAGGAACACTGACCCCGAAAGGGCCGAGGTTGCCGCCTGCGCTGGGGTAACCTGCCTCCCTTAGCAAAAAGGTCCAGGTTGTCTCCAAACAGACGCAGTCCTTTAAAGGGAAAACCAGTGAGGGCCTTCTTGACAGCGTTGTCAGCAGCCCACTGGCGCAGCCAAACCGAGCGGCGTATAGCCACCACGAGGGCAGAAGTTCTGGCACACATTCTGATGGTGTCATCCAATGCTGATAGGACAAAATTTACAAAAACATCACAACTGGAGAGTGCATTAAACACCTCACAAGGCAAATCATCAGGGGCACTATCGAGCATATTTCTGATAAGGGTTCTAGTGGCCACAACAGTAATGGCAGAGGCACAGACCGGGTGCAGCGCCGTCCCTGCACATGCAAAGGCGTGGGATGCCAGCTGATCAATACGCCGGTCTTGGGCATCCCGCAGGGTAGTAGAATCAGGGGAATGCATGACAGAGGTGTTAGATAGCCATAGCATTGGGGCATCCACCTCGGGGGGGATGACCAACATTAAACCACCTCAGCAAGAAAGGGATACTTCCTATCCCAACTCTCTGGAGCCCCGGGAAGTTTACTGGGGCGCTCCCATTCCTTGAGTACAAGGGAATGGAAATGTGCCTGCTCTGGAAATTCCAAACGTGATCTTGCTGTATGGAAAAGCTCCTCTCTTTGCCCGGGAGCCTCAACAGGGTATAGCCACACAGATTCCAAAACTCCTCAGTTTCCATAGGGAAAACAGTAACATTAGGTGTCAAGTGCCGCTTCTTAGCAGGGGCCTTACGCGCTAAAGACTTCTCAATAATCTGTTCAACAGTAGCCAGTCTAGAAGACACATCAGGCTGAGAATCTACACTAGTATGCAACTCAGCAGGAGTGAGATTTAAGCTTGGGGGAGTAGGTGAAGTGAAACGAGGTGCAGCCACTGGCAGGCCAGATTGCAATGCAAGCACCTGCTCAGCACAGGGTACACAGACCCGTGCCTTGTCAGCGTCAGCATGAGGCTGCCCACACACTACACACAGCCGGTCTTGTCCCAAAAAGACCCCGGTAACATGATCCTGGGATGCCTCCATATGGTGATTATAGCGGCGCTATACGCCGATAGGGAATAACGCTATATAGCAACCCTGGATGCCCCAATAACCTGCTAGGGACGTGGGAGTATAATTTTTACAAGGCCTACAAGTAATATACTAAAAACAGGGCCGGGAGAAGCCAAGAAGGGTTCGTCCCGCCTGAAAGACATAAGCAGACAAGACCTTAAGTAATGAAAGTATTGGAAAACACCGCGCTATACAAGGATATAACAATATAGCAACCTACAGTGTAGTTAAGGATGCAAAACGCCAAAACTGCTACAACGTGCTGGACTAATTATTCCTCCAAGTCCAAAAACAGATGATATAAGGAAGCACAGAGCAAAGATCAGTCTTTCTAGGAACAAGTAGTCACTGGATCCAAAGGAAAAATGCAGCGGTCCCGGTGTGCATGCACAATTCGCGCTGTGCCCGTCACCTTTAGGAAACACTCTTACCAGATAGTAGAAAGGTAAAGGCAGAGCAGAGATGAAGTCTCCTCCAAGATGTTTGTCATCTATTCAAACCAATTCCAATCCACCGCTGCAGGGATGATGAACTCAATGCAGACCAGAGAATTATAGGAGGGAAGGAGAGAGCAAAGAAAATCTAGTGCAACTCCGATAGACTATAAGCTATTTAATAGAAATGAATGCACTTACAAACAAATGCAGATAAAAGCATAAAAGTCCCTCTCGGAGGTGTTCCCATAGGTTCCCAACGCGGTCGTTCACAGGGAAATATTAAGGGTCCAAGTAGTGAATAAAAATGTCCCTGCACTCGTCCGTCTAACGCGTTTCGTTGACCAAGTCAACTTTATCTAAGGCAGAGTGCTGGGAAACTAGAACCAAATTTATAGCACAAAAAAATACACTCACCAGTCCGTTTCCGGAATGGGAGCAACATCCGAAAAGTGAGACGCGCTGTTACAAACGTAAAGCGCGACCATCGACAAAGCAAGTAGCCAAGCAGTGGCATAAGCAGCTGACCCGAAGCCTCCTTCGAGTGTTTCCGCCGAAGTTCGGCAGATGCCGGCATCGGAATGACAGCAGCGTCTCCCGAGTGCCGCCTCCCGTGTCATTAAACTATTTCATTCAATGATCAGCAGGGGGGCAAATAAGATACTAAAAACCAGGAGAGATCAAAAAACCTAAGAAAGATAAAACGACCAATGAGCCCAGCACAATTAGTAAAACAGGGCCCGAGATAAGTTCCAGATAAAGTTATGTCCGGGAGGCAGCAGAGATAAACGGTGGTAAAAATATAAGCATGACCTTAAGTACATCGTAACAAAAGTGAAGCAGATAAAGCCGGCCGCGAGGGCACTTACGGACCGCGGTAGGTAGGAGTCCGTCGCGCATAGGCCAACCAAGTCAGAAAAGATGGCGTCGGTATACCTCGAGGGGCGGGCCAGTAATAGCGATGACGCGGAACGCGCCAAAGACGACCCCCCCCCGAAGAGCGCGAAGCCAGAAAGGCCAACAGCCAATGATGGCACACCAGTGCCTGAGGTAATGCCGCCGCCAAGCGCGGAACCAAGTCAACCCGCGGCGGCGGTAAATTTAAAAGCAATAAAGACAAGTGAAAAGTGAAAGCACAGACTGCATAACATACATATCTATACACATACACCCCCCCCCCTCTTTTCCCCCGAAGACTACAAGGAGGATGAGGGAGGACGGCGGCCACTTAAATAGGGCCCACCGATAGGCAGGGACAATAGTGTGGGAGAGGCATCCCATAGAGGCTCACCATAAGCCTGAACCGCCTACCCTTTGGTGGGGGATTGCGGTGGAGCAGCGCTCCTAAGCACCAACGGCGGTGCTGCCTACCTTCACCCGACCTGCGCAGCCAAGGCTGGGAGGCATATTACTAGTTGAACGGGTGGGAATAGTCCTACAGGGCCGCAGGTTAATAACCCCGCTCACCTGCGAGTAGAGAGTCAATTTCTTGTCCTTCGCAGCCAGACTGCAGAGAAATTCTGGGTATTTAAGGGGCCGGGAAGAGCATATTTTCGATGTCTCTGCAGTCCAGTGCCATCTGGCGGAGTATATCCCAACTGTAAGTATTAGTTTTGGAGCAGGACGTACTGTATACTAAGAATAGATGTAAGTACACACCTACACTGCAGCATGTGTAAGGTTCAGTGAGCACCTTCACCTCAGCAGCGGCCATAGCAGCAGTGTTCTGTGTGTAAGGGCTCACTTCTCTCTCCTTGGTGTGCAGACTTGGTATATGTTACCAGTGACAAAAGATTGCAGGTAGTGAAAATGGCTTCCATAAAACACATATTTATCTAATATAACATTTTCAAAATATACTATGGAAGCTCAGCACCATCCTTATAGCACAAGAATATACACAGTTTAAAAAATTCCTTTGAAAGTGGACTTAACCTTTAAGGAGTGTCAGGATGATGATGAGCGATGCAGGCATGCGGTGTGCATTGCATTGATGTGAGCTGGGATTGATACTAGCCTATCACTAACACAGGGGGTGCCAGCCTGACATGAGTGTCAGGATTGTATTGGTGGTCTGCATCAGGGGGGTGGCACTAGAGGCAGAGGAAGGGGAAGAAGAAATTCCCCTTCTTTCTGTGACCAGAGCAGAGACAGCATAGGATTGACACTGCATCAGGTAAGCTGCCCAGCAAATGATTTTAACGTTTGGTCAACCAATCTAAATCAATTAAAAGGCACAACACCATATTCTTAAGACTGTATACATTTTTAGAGATGACTGCATTCGGGATATCTGAAATTAAACTTTTCGGAGGGAACACAGACACTTGAAGTGTAGCAAGCAAAAAATACTTTACTTGAAGTACATCTGGGGACATGCATTCACTCCCAACCAGAGGGTTGGACACTAGACAAAGTTGTTCACATGCTCCTGCTCCAGCCATTCAGATAGGCTTGCTCTCTAGGCAAAAAAAATGTAACCCTCTGCACACTCATACTATTGGAAAACCTAGCTAACGCTTGTTAAGAACATGGACTCATAGTTAACATAGACTGCAATTAATGTAAAAGCAAGGTAGCCACGACTAGGCCATCCAATTTATACCCCGTCCCTAACATTGCTAAGTCTAAAAGTTTGTGCAGACATTGCTACTTCTTTGCTTGTGTGTGCACAAGCAATGCAATACATGAATCAGCCTGTCTAAAGACAATAACTTAATTTGCTTGCACACACAATGAAAAATGCTTTACTTGCCTACAGTGTTACAGTTCAAAAAGGGTCAATTGGATTCCCCGTTACATTGAGAGAGCTACAATCCAGCAGATCTGGCCACTGACCTGCAAAATGCAACAACAAAAGGGAAGGTAGGATATGCTCATCCAGTCAATATATAGCAGTCAATAGGTGCTAGAGGGATGTGACCACACAATATAGGCAAAAAAGAAATTTAACCCTCTGCACACTCAAACTATTGGAAAAGCTAGCTAACACTTGTTAAGAGCATGGACTTGTTAGTTAACATAGATTGCAATAAAGCGAAGTAGCCCCATCAAGGCCGCTTGTGCTCCCCATTGAAGCAAATCATGATTGATCGGGAGCCCACGGATGCTGTGTTGGACCGGGAAGAGGTAAGATGTACTGGGCAATGGGGGAGGGGGGTCACACAGTGGGGAAGCCCAACTAGCGATGCCCCTGGGGGACGTAACAAAACTGGGGATAGTCAAAATCCTGAGTTTTGTTCCACTTCAAGCCAAGTTAGGTAGTTTGCATCCTGTAATCCATCAGTCAGAAGTCTTGTAGTCAGTTTCATGTGCTTTTAACGTCAACAGTCAGACTAAAGGCAAGTTTCCTATTTCATGGTGAGCTATACTCTAACTTCAGTCTGTATTATCCCTAACCGCAAAAAGTAGTCTCACACTGACCGTTTACAATAGATAAATGACTAAATGACATTATCATTGCTGCCACAACAAGTGCTGGCACAGAAAATATGAACTTGGACACCATGGTAATCAAAATCCCATGGTTCATCTACAACAGCTGCTGCTGTCACAGCCAGAAATATGAGATTTACTGTAGTTACTAAGCTAACCTATCATCTAATAAAAATATATTTTATTTAGACCTTTAACAGGTGATACTGAGTCACTGTATACCTTAGCATACAATCTGTCATACACAAAAATATTGCGGCTATTGGCTAGAAAGTGAATCATGCTCATCCTTCAGTCTGCTCGGCTCTTAGTGTCAGTCACTGTGACCAACAGCCGCTCCCAGAGATCTACTCCTGGGCCGCTGTCATCACAGCAAGGATAGCAGTCCTCGCCACTTCACTGCTCCAATGCTGCTCTGTTGCCCCTCTGGGAGACTTTGGGGTTTCTTAGGTGAGCTAAAAATCTGGTTAGAACTGTGGGTGGATGTCAGGGGATTAAGGGAGAAGAGGGAAGTTAAAAAGGATTCCCTCTATAAAGATGATCTTGAATCCAGGCTCTGAAATATGACAATTTGTGCTGATTTTAAACATCCATATCGTTTCAATGATGTAAATGTTGCTTTTTATATATTAATTTCCAATATTTGGCCTACTGCAAATGTTGCCTCAGGATTTAGCTCTGCAGGCAATATTTTTTGAACATAAAGCTTTGTAGTTTATGTAACAAAGATGGCTAAACTGCAAGCAATTCTACAAAGAGAATGTATAAAAATGTGAATTTTCTCATGTCCTATGCAGAGATATTTGCTTTGTAACACTGAAAAGCTGAAAGACAATGATTGCCAAGTAGCACTCATGGGGATAATTATAGGCCGTGTACGTGAGACTTTAGTTAGGCTACTTTTGGAGACTGCTCTATTTCAGAAACAGAACAAATATACAAACATACAAGGTGGATAAGGTTTCACAAAAAAAACAAAAAAAAAAACATAACACAGAAAGATGAACACTAAATAAAAATACACACACACACAAACACACACTAACACTCTGGATACAAGATACAAACCAGCAAACATGCACAGTATTTACAGGGCTCTCAAGCATGGCTTAAGGAACAGCTACCTAAATATGGTAATGGAGATAGGGAAACTGAATAACTTCATGGGCAGGGAGTCAGAATGGCAGGACTGATCAAAACCAGAGGATCAGGATGATGGCTGGAGCAAAAAGGGCAGGATGAGGCCAGTGGAGCAGGACTGGATGGGAAACTGAGCAGCTGGGAAGGCACATCTGGAAGCAATGATATTAAATATAATACTGAAATACACCTACCCCCCTTGTCTTCAGAGCCTACTGAAACCAGACCAACCCACTTCAGAGAGGCCCCCCTCGATCAAGCCACTGCAAAGCCCCTAAATTTTACGTGTGGTCTTGTTCCCTCGCCGAAATGCATCCGCGTGATTGTCCAGTGGGGGTCACATATCCTATTCTCAGCCGGTAGCCAGCAAAGCGGAAGCCCCGAGAATGGGACACGCATTTTGGTGAGGTGGCAGGCAATATTTAGGGGCTTTATCGAAGAGGGGAACCTGGCAATCACGATCCCCGGCACTTAAGCGACCAACATCCATTTTTTGTAAAATGGGTGTTAGTCCTGTTTAAAGGATCCTGATTAACCTCAGGTGGGGCCAATTAACCTGAGACAGAGGACAGGCAAGACCACCAAAAGATGGCCAGGTGGAACTGCAGATAGGATCTTTATGTATTTCTGACATAGCCCCCCCTTTTAGGAGTGGCCTTTGGAAGCTCTTTATTGTCCAAATTCCAGTAAAGAGTCCCATACATGCAAATCGAAAATCGAAATCCCTGATAAATAGAATTTTGTTCTTGATTATAGGCAATTGATAATCCACCAAAGACTTTCAGGGTAGACAGCAATAGACATTCTCTTCTGAGTTTCCCCCATTGAGAGGGCCTTGAGTAAGAGAAGTCAGCACTGAAATCCCTTGTAACTTCAGGGACACTATCGTAGGGGCTAGCACCTAAGCAAAGACAATTGGGGCTGTGGCCAGGATTAACGGAACTGCCAGGAATTCCTAGGGAAGTTTCTTCTACATAAAATGCAGGGACTTTTGATGTTGCCTGAAAATTAGAACATGACTCCTTGTTACACACTAACTAAATATATTTGCTGTAAATGGTCCAAGTGACACAGGGTTGCACGCTCCAAAACGGTGAAATCATATGTTACAGTTTGAGGCTGGACAATGTAATTTATTTGCCACAGAGGTACCACCCACATTTATTTTTGCTTATTGATCTCTATTGGTGTACTCCTTCCACATATGTGGTGGGGTTTTGTGGCAGCACAATTAAGGTCATTTGTGCTTTATGTTATTATGCATTACTACTATTACTGTGTTTAACATACTGTTACTGTTTGATTTTACTGTATACATTAATCTGATGTGCTATTGGCATTCTCATACTTTATGTATTTCATTTTCACTATTTGCTGCTCCTTCTTGAAGGGTTTTTGTACCAGATTTTAAACTTAGGGTTTTATGTTTAAATAAAGATATAATCCGTGGAATGTTATTAGTGTTTATTATTTATTTAAATAACTATGGGAAACTACGAGTAAACCATCACTGCAATGCATTTATGGGCACACACTATAGACACAACCACATGAATCTTGAACAGGGGTGAGCAATTATTTTTTCCATGGGGCCACATGAGAAACTAAAAATATTGTGGAGGGCCGACCAAAAGGCTGAACTCAATTCTGCATAATATAATTGTATTTCTTTTTAATTGTTTTGACAAGCTGGTATGAGTATATGTTATATATGTATATGTGCCGCCATTATTTAGAGTATATGTTACCTCAAAAAAAAGTGAGGTTGCCTTACAAAAAAATGTAATTTATTAAATAAACCATACTTTGTGTGTCCAGTGAGGTCTCACACAGCAGAGCATCCCAAATTGGGATGCCCCAGTGGCATGATGCCTGTAACCCAGCCCTGCATTCCTTCACACTCCAAAGGGCTGGGTTACATGGGTTTTGGTCTGCTTTAAAACATCAAGACCAAATCAGGTTAGGGTAGAGTAACCACCCTCCTTTAGATTATTAAAGGCATTGGTCTGGCCAGAAATGGACTACGAGAGCCAGTGCACCATCAGGCGCTGTGTACGGCATGTAACACATTTGGTGTGGACTACAAGTGCCAGCAGCCTGCGACGTGAGGCACAGACAAGTGGCTGGAGTACCTCCATCTCCGGCGTCAGCTCCACACAGTACAGGGCAAGGGCGGGAAGAGAAACTCCGCCCACAGCCAAACCTGCAGGAGGGAGCTGTCCAATAGGACAGCAGGCTCTAATCCACACATGCCCCTGCTACATTAGACTCACTACAGAGGGGCAAAAGTGCTGTTCAAACCCGGAACTATCTTTTCTGGCAAGACTACGCGGAGAGTGGGCGGGGGAATGAGCAGCAGGAGCAGCCGCGCACCTTACAGGGAACGGTGGTCGCGGGCCGGTCAGAGCCAATGAAAGGGCCGTATGTGGCCCTGGGGCCTTACAATGCCCAGGTCTGATCTTGAAGAAAGCCATTACAGATTACTGAAGAATGTCACAGATTAGAAGATAAACACTGAATAACATAGCAAACCTGTCAGCCATTGTTTTCCACTTGAGAAGCTGCTTACTCTGTTCGTCATCCACAGGGAGGTTCAGTCGATGTTTAAAATACTTGATAATCCCTTGTTCTTCTAACAAAATGGGAACTCGGTAAGTAGAGGAGACATCATGAATAAAAAAAACCTGAAGGGTAAAAAAAGGTGTCAATGGGCAAGAAGTACTTACTAAAATTATTGCCAAATACAACATTCTGAATGTCATTTAAAATAAAACAATCCCAGTAGCCTTACAGCTATATTTCTGACTAAAGGTCCAGTAGCAATCCCACCCCTAAGGAATCACAATTTGGAAACTGGGCACAGTTACTCACCAGATCTGATGACCATGTGCTGCTTAGAGCAGATTCATCAGAACAGGTAGGCGCTATGACTTAGGGATAGTAATTAGAATTGCTGTAAACTATCCTAATGAGTAAGGCCATGATGCTTGATCTATAGGTGTAATTCAGAAAGAAATGGTGTTGATGTTACAAAAGGAATTGCTTCTAGCCCTAATATAATAAAGTATTCTTTTATTTATTAATGAATTCATTAATGTGATCAAACTGAATTAGAATCATCTGTTGGGGCTGAGCAAAGGCAGGCAACAGGATGGACAGGATGATGTGTATTGTACATTTTACACAACACTCCTCTTCTTTCCATACAGTTAGGACAATCCTCAATATTTGGTCCCTGGGTCATCTAATTTCTACACATGTATTGTTGCTATATGGTTTCAAATCCTAACACAATGAAATAAGGTTGTACGGCTTTGATGCACCTAGAGAAAGCTTTAATGTTCTTAGAGATAATGGGTGCCATGGGTGGGCACAGTTTGTGTACGGTCAACTCCCATTAAAAGCAATGGCTGCTGCCCATACACAGGCCAAACCCACCCACCAACCAGAACCGGGGTGGGGATTCTGCACATTGCCTGTTATGGGGTGATTGGGGGAGGCTGCACATTGCCTGTTTTGGGGTGATTGGGGGAGGCTGCACATTGCCTGTTATGGAGTGTTTGGGGGGGGGGGGGTTCTGCACAATACCTATTATGCGGTTCTTGTGGAGGATTCTGCACACTGCCTGTTAAAGGATTCCTGTGGTTGGGACTATTCGGCACACTGCCTATTTCTATGTGCTTGAAGGGGGGGGGGGGGATACTGCACACTGCCTGTTATGGGGTACTTGGGGGGTGGAGATTCTGCATATTGCCTGTTATGGGGTTCATGTATGGGGGGTTGAGCACGTTGCCTATTACGGGGATCTTGGAGGGGATTCTTCACACTGAATGTAATGGGAGGTCCTGGGGGGGGGGGGGGTCTGCACGCTGCCTGTTATGGAGTTTTTGAGGGTGGATTCTGCACACTACCTATTGTTGTTGTTTGTTTTTTTTTTTATTTAGTTTTTTTCTTTGGGGGGGTCGGCACCCTGCCTGTTATGGAGTTTTTGAGGGTAGATTCTGCACACTACCTATTGTTGTTGTTTTGTTTTTTTTAATTTAGTTTTTTTCTTTGGGGGGGGGGGGGGCTGCACACTGACTGTTATTAGGTTCTTGGTGAGAATATTTTAGCTCACTATTTGCTTCAAATGTTTTTGGTTTTTACTTCTATTCCTCCTCTAAACCTTAGGTGCATCTTATAGTGCGAACAGGGCCACATGTGCAGGCTGCATTGAAAAATATTTATGTTCAGTTACTGAAAAATCAATGTAACTGTAAGTTAAACATATTCTTTTGATTCTCACTCTAAGGGATGACTTCTTGTTAGTCAGACAACGCTTATATCGCAGAGTCTGGTCAGACTCCACTCTACTTTATTTTATTATAGCCTTGTTACTTGTGCAAAGCTGCTTGTATTTGACATCAATTTGAGTAAATCTATTTGTAATGTCTGTTGTCTTTGATACATAAGTGATCACTCTATTATATAAATATTCATGATAATATCTGTGACTAGAGTCTCTTTTTAAATGTCATCTTTACAGCTTGTGGATATTTTCAATCATGTAGCTATAGGTTATCTTGTCTTCAAGACATACATTTGTTCTCATTTAATGAGTTCTTATGTGTAACAAAATCTGTGACCTTTAGTAGGCACTCTCTGCTCGAGCCATTTAATAAAGCAAACCAGCAATAAAAAGACTCAATCTAACTGATGTAAGACCTTTTCCACTATCTCATTTACAATGCACTTTTCATAGATTGAGCTGATTTCTTCATAAAGTTGCCATATTTACCCAAACCTATTTTTAATAGCAGAAAATATTTTTTTATTCATTATGCCACTTTTAACACTTGGCAGACTGAAGAAGACTGAATTAGTTGAAAGGGGAATGTATACAATATATACAAATGTGTATATGTATGAGCAGGTCCATATACTTCTGAATGCAGATTTAAACTACAATTATTATGCTAGGAGCTTATTTCACGTTTATACTGCAGCTTTAGCATGTTAGATTTTTAGGGAGTTAAAGGAGCTCTATCGCGACAAAATGGCCCAATGATAAAAATCCATATAAATCTGCTGAATGAGGGGTCACTTATACAACCGGCGTCGAGAAATATGCAGCCAGGCTTGTTTCTTTCATTTAATGGAAAGAAAAGGACAACCGATGTAAAAGGCTCTGTCACCTTCTAATAGACTAAAGCTATCACCCCTGGATTTTATTCCTACCATAAGAGAATAAACCACAAGCTTGGCACTAGTTTTATTCAGTTCGGGAGTATACCTGACCCCTTCTCTCATTAGCCAACGTGTTTATATGGATTTTTAATAATACACAATTGTGCTCCTTTAACAGCCGACAGCCTATCTAAATTTGGATTCTGGGGATGGTTTTGTGAATCCAAACCTATTCCCAAGAGGGCAGTTCTATTATTAGAATTAACATTGAAAACTGTTCCACATTTTCTCGAATTTTATCTCACTGTAAAACTAGGCCAGTTTCATTTTGTGCACAATGTAAATGGATATCAGTATGACATTTAGAGGCAATTTAAACTTCTGTGACTAGCTAATGTATACATTTAAATGTAGAGAGCTCCGAAGACAATGTATAGACATTTATTTTAAAGTAATCCCAACGGTAAAACTGAGAGAATAACCAGGGGTACTACTGCATGCACAAATATGATTTCTAAATGCACCTGTACCAAGATGCCCATTGAGCTCAATGAGAGTGGGCAGTGCTGAGACCACACTCACCAGCCAGATTCTCATAGCGATGCGGGAGAATGAGATGTGATGCAGGTGCGGGGGTAAGTGGGGTGTCTGGGGGACTTACCTTTTATGCAACACAGCATATATTTTTTTTTTTTTAGCATTTACACTAAACGACAGGAAGCTCCAGCATCATCAGGTTCAGGGCCCTCACTTTAGACAACCCCTAAATTCAGCAAAAGTACAGTGGACAGTGTTTACAGACCACGCCTTAGATTGGACGTCGGCTGTTCGTAAGCCACACCCACCCACCCAAGCGAAGGATGGAACTCTGGACTGCTGCAGAAGCCGTGGGAGTGCCTGTAATGTAATTTTTTTTTTTTTTTTTTAAATTACTCACTTCATAAGATGCACAGGCATTTCCCCCTAGCCCATGGGGGGGGGGGGGGGGGGTGCTTCTTATGGAGTGAAAAATACAGTGTGTGTGTGAGTGTAGACACAAATACTTACCTAGCCATTCCGCCTGCTTCCCGCTGGGATGCGGGTCCACATCTCAGTGGCGTGCACGGACCCTGATTCTCTGTCAGTGCAGCTTCTCTACCGATGCCACGCACGCTCCCAGCGTCTCTGTTGGCGCTGTGTGCACACCCTGCATCTCTAGCACCTCTTCCTTGAGTGCTGAAAGGCATTTGTGGATCCGGCAGGTGAGTGTCGGGGGGTCATTACCTGTTCTGGATCAACATGACAAAACATGGAGATCTTTTGTTTTACAGCCATCTCAATCGGTTTGGTACTTCTGCATACAATCTAAAAGAAAAACAAAAAAAACACAAAAATTGTTGATTTTACATATTTAAAGTGTGAAGCTTTAAATCCATTTATGTTCAATACAAGGACGTCTGATCAGTCATATTTCTCTTCGAATTCTTCAAAACATATTGCTCAATTTGACCTACTAAGGTAAATCAGCCTTAAAACATGTGCAAGGTGTCCAAAAAGAAACAAAAAACATGGCCATTATGGGTTACACTCATTTGCAAAAAAAACTATTATTCTGCGTTGATCCCCACTTTTAAATAAGCTTTACATATGAGGATTTCCTGGTACAGTAAATAATCAAGGTCCCATCTAGGTTACTGTAATCACTGTAAAATCATCAAATCTGTTACAACCACCACTGACCAAACAGGTAACAAGAATTCATCTTCCCAGTTAGATCACTGATATCTTCCCCACTCTATCCCCAAAAACGTTTTGAATAGTACTGAGCTTTAAAGCAGAACATTATTTGTCCTTCAGGTTTAAACATTTAATAAACAGAAGGTGAGGAGATAACTCTAGAAGTCATAGTTGTATTGCAGTAAATTCTGTATAAAATCTCTGTCAAGAGGATATCTCTGAAAGTTCCCATGGTTTGGATATTGCAGTGATAGAACAGATCAAGTGGCCATTATTGTTTAATCCACTTCACATTGCATTTACATATATTGCATATATCATATACAGTATAGACTGCAGGCAGCTGCAGGCTGGGTCACCAAATGATGAACGCTTGACCTTGATGTCACACCAAGGACAGGAAGCTCACAGTCAATCGAGGGCTCTTGGTTGAACCCTGCGCTCTGGTTGGATGTCATAAATGTAAATGTAATGTAAGGTGGATGAAACTATTACGGGCACTTGATCTGATCTGGAGTGAGTGGTGACCCGGGAGGATGCCTCCTTTCCCTTGCAGACGTAGGCTTGTATGGCCACCTGCCTGATCCACCTGCTAGAAGAAAACTTGGCAGCCACCAGGCCCCTCCTTGATTCCTTCTGGGATCACGAACAATCCATCTTACATACCTCTCGCATAGTAGGCAAGTAATACTCTTTATAGCGAGTAGGGAGTGGGCACAAGGAGGGTAGCACCGTCTCCTAATTAAGATGGAAGGGAAACCTGCTTTGTCTTCATGCTGCACCAAAAAGGGTGATCTGATTGAAAGTGCTGCCAGCTCCAAAACCTGATGGATGGAGGTGATCAACACAAGAAAAGCAACCTTCAGTGTGAGCATCTTCAGGGAAGCGTCCTCCATGGGTTCAAAGAAAGGTGCAGAACCTCCAAAATTGCCTCAATAAGCTCCTCAATCTGATCTGTCAGGTGATCTGGAGGGTTCATCGTCATATGCATGGCTTCCGGTTCCTCTCTGTTGGACAACACCTCCCCCTTCAACCAGCCGGAACTAAATCCTGAACCCCTAAATAGGTCCTTGATGTAGGAGCTAGAATCCTAAGCTTGGCCGTAGCCTTCCCCCCTGGGTGGGCAGAGACAGACTCCGGATGCCCCTGCTAAGGAAAGCCACTGACCATGCTCTCCAACCGAGCCACCCTGTCCTCCACATCTGAAGGAGGAACCCTATCCATGGGAAGACCCTAGGACACAAATGCACCTAGCAGCCCCCCACCCCTCATGGTGGTATCCCCTTCCGACAAGTCCAAACCTGACGCCGCAGGGAAAAATGGACTAACCGGTGAGGAGCGGAACATACCAGCTGCGTAGGGAAGCACAGGACAGTAGTGCACCCAGCATACAGGAGTCAGGTGCGCATGGCACATGGCACATTCCTCTGATGCTTCCGACATGATAAAATGGCTAAGCAATACAGCTGGAACACTGGTCCCCACACCCTCCCTCCCCCACAGCAGGGTCACCATGCAAGGCCCAGGACCCAAGCCAACTACCCTTACTCTGCGTAATCCCACGCTATGAGCTTAGGAACCAACTTCAGCTATCTAACAGGGCTCGCCAGGAATGCTGCAGCTGGTGAGGGGCTGGGAGACAGATGGAGTCGAAGCCCCCGCTCAGCACTGTAAATAAAAAAAAAAGTCCAGACATATTCACAGTCCCCTTGCCACTGCAAGAAAAGAACTGAGGAGATCCTGCAACAGCCTGCCCTATATAGACTAGGAGGAGCTAGTTTTGTCTATCTTGCAGTCCCTGTCTATAGCTCAGACAACAAGGCATTTTGTGTTAATGCCCAGACCAAAACAATAATTTACATAGGAAATCCCTTCAAAAATTACAGCTGAACATGTATAGCGCAAAATATTGGAAAATGGTCTGGCAACCGAGTTTGAAAAATCTTACGGTGGGCTGGCACTTAAGGTGTTAAAGCTATTATTTAGGCCCCCACCAGCAGTGTGAAGATGGGAGGGTAAGAGGGGAACCAGTAACAATCCACGCGACAGCAACTGTGGAACTCTGTGGCCCAAACTGGCATTTGCCGACAACAAAAATTCCTGTTTAAATAACTGTTATGTACGATAATCCAAAAATTAAGAAACCTTGTTACAGACAGATTTGCCTGATCCTGATTATAAATGATCCATAATCCCATAGCCCCACCCTTCAGGCCCCAAGGACAATTTCCCCACTGGACTGTACTTTCTCACCCTAAAAAGGAAGCTTTTGAGTGGCACACTAGTGAAAAAATGAGTCTAATAAGGTCTGAGAAAGAAAAAATTAAGAGCGAAAGAGGAGACCCAGAAGGATTGTTGAGATGCTGTTTTCTTGTCCAAGCGTAGGCATATGCAACTCCTATGCACAGCTACAGAGCGTGCTACAAAGCTGGTTCTGTGTTGTATGTGAGGATCTCTGTGCCCCCCCCCCCCCCCCCCCCCCCGTGTGTAACCTGCATCGAACAGGCGCAAAAACTGGAAACAAAATAATCTGCATGCTGATGAAGCATCAGTAGTGAAGTTGAATAAACAAAGGCTGCAACCTGTTGTGTGGACATTTGCAAAATCATTTAACCAAGAGAGTGAATCTAGCATGTAGAACCAGCAGTAGGGATACTCCCTAAAGTATTATTTAGAGTTTAGTCAGTAGGCTTTCTAAACTGTGGGAATTTGTGTTCATCTGTTTACAGTGCTGGATTCAAAAACTAGCATGCCATGGGGGAGGCTCCATTTTATACTTATTGTCCACTTCAAGGGTCTCCTCAATGTAAATAAGCCTGCTTCATGAAGGTCTGATTAAACTGATATTTAAACAGGTTTATATAGTACTTACTTTGGCTATGAATTGTATATATAGGGAGATACTGGATCTTCAAATATATGGCCTGACTCTTGAAGGAACATGGTGTCCATGCACATTTCATTTGGAAGAAACACTATATGATTAATCATATAATATCTCATAATATATATAGCGCAACACAGCAGTGCTGGCTTAAACAAATTTTCCAACTGCCCACTCAGCACCATTGATAGCTGAAACCGCATTGCCACAAAAGAAGATATAGGACAGTATCTATACTTCCTCTTCTTTTACATTGACTAATAAAACGGTTTACTCATAGTCATTTTACCTGAGTGTTGTTGCAACCCAACATTTTATGTTCTGAAACACAAGTACTTGCAAAGTTGGAGACAACATCCTAACTGACCTAACAAGAGTGTTAAATGTTGATAGAAAATACAATTCTGTGAAATACTCACCTGTAGAATTGGTATTATACGTATACAGTACGTTCTGCTCCAGATATAATACTTACAATTGGGTTATCCTCCGCCAGAGGGCGCTGTGCACTGCAGACATGCAAAAACAGGCTCCTCCCGGTCCTTCATATACCCAGGGACCTCCCACAAATCCCCAGCATTGAAAAGCAGTGAACCAGAAGCGGGGAGAAACCAACCACCAAAACAACTGGTAATGATAACAATAACAACAATCACCATACAGGGGATCCAGAATAATGCAACCAGGGTGGGGTGGAGAAGGACGTATTGTATACGTATAATACCAATTCTACAGGTGAGTATTTCACAGAATTTTATTCTTTTAAGTATACAGTACGTACTGCTCCAGATATAATACTTACAATTGGGACATCCAATATCAGTGTCCATAGAAACAGGGTGGGATCCCCAACAAATAAGGCAACAGCAGACAGTTGAAAGCGCTGTCACCTGCAATACCTCGCTACCAAGAGCGACACGAGCAAAGGCTCTAACTACAACATCAAAACAACCCTTGAAGGGTACAAACAAGAAAACAAGTAGCGATCAAGCAAACCTGTTCCACAAGACCTGGTGCTGAAAGGCCCAAAGATACCAAGGCACCAGCGTAATCAGAATAAAGTGAGAAGAACTCGTCCCCTTAAGGAATAGGCTTGATTAAAGGCCTAACAAAGGCAAAAACTAAAGTAGCCCAGGAAGAAGTCTTCCCCAGGACCAGAAGGGACATCTTATACAGGTAAAGGCCAGGCCCAAAGCCGCCTAACCCCTAGAGGCAGACGAGATCAGGCACATCCAGATGTAAGTGCCCACAACCCCGAGGAGCATCAGTCCCCTAAGGGACAGGAGACAATCCAGGAAAAAAAAATTCCAGCACCCATTGAGGGAAAATAGATTCCTGTGCCTCATTATTACAAGGAATAATCCCAGCAAAGGGATAATGTCTTAATACCTGAGCCTGAGACACCACCTTAGGCAGCATAACCGGCGTAAGGCGGAACGCTACCACATCACGGTGAAGATACAGCAAGAAAACGAAGGCTAGCTAAACAGATCCGCCGGCTCCGGCGCACGGCCGACTGAGGTAACAGTCCCAGAAGGGCAACCTCATGGATAAGAACCAGCAGAGAGCATCCTGAATAGAGCCAAGGGGAACACTCCGCAAGGCAAATCGAATAGAAATCAGTCCCAACAGGGACCCTAGAATTACGTGGGGGATGTCACTGAGCAATCCCTGAAAGCAGGTCAACCCAGGCAAGGAACTGAGTAAGACTTCTGCAGAAAAACAGACAGGACAGAGCCTGAACCACCAGGGCACCAAGTAGGAGAGCCAACTCCAAGCCATGCTGTGATAACTATATAACCCTGGGAACAGAGCTCGCCCACAGGGGAGAGACCAAAAAAAACTCAACCCAATCAATATGGGTAAGAATACCCCACAATAGACGGAAGAAGAGGCAGAAGAAGCCAACTCCTAGGCTTCCAGAAGTCACAGACACCCACAAAGGTGCACCCACTTCCATCAAGGTGGATGAACCAACCATCAGACCATCCAGACCAGAGTCTGTAGATAGGGGTGAAACAGAAAAGGGGGGCCTGAGTGAGCAGGCCAGCACTCCTGACAGGACGTACAAGTCCGCTGTCCACATAACCACATCTGCAACCACACTCCACTAGGCCACCCAAGGGCCGTCAGTATCACTGGTTCCCCCTTCCAGCAGCAAACTTGCACAGAACCCTGTTTCCAGCAGGGTGAACGAGGGTAAAACATATAGAAACAGAATGTCCAGCATAAAGTCACGAAGCCTCAAGACCAAGGACAGGACAATCTGAGACAGGGAAACAAGGGCCCAGGACCCATGAAGGTGACGGGCCCAGAAAGATCCACATTAGACGGATCACACGGAGACACAAGAATTAGCACATCCTGTAGCAGAAGGATATCCACCGGAGCGAATATCGCAGATATGCAGGGAACTCTGTGTCAGTATCCACTTACCTGCATCCCGTTCCTGCGGCGCTCCCCGTCCCGCCGCACGGCTGTCTGTGCGGCGGGCGGCGGCCTCTCTTCCGCCCGGCGTGCACGCGCCTCTGCCTGCGTCGGCCGGCGGCCCCGGCTCTAGTTCTCGTGCTCGCGCGGGCACGTTTCACTTATACCCTGCGGCGGCGCTGCTCTCAGCATGGCCGCCGGAGGAGAGTTAATTAGTGGCAGTTGTGGGTTAGGGGAGTGTTCCTATTTATTACTGGCCAATCTCCTTCTGATATCTGGACGCTATCATGTATGTTCCTATCAGCCTTTTCAGACTCCTGGGCGGTACGCCCTGTGTTATCCAATTAAATTAAAGATTCTAGTTGCACCAATCATCAGCCCCTCTTCCCTGGCCCAATCATACCTGCTTCCTATATAACCCCTCTTCAGCCAGTTGGTCATTGCCTGTTATAGCGCTTAGACCCTTGGTAGTTGTTATCTGTGATATTGATCTTGATTCCTGTTGCCGACCTTTGCCAGTTTTGACCATCCTCGATCTTGATTCCTGTTGCCGACCTTTGCCTGTTTTGACCATCCTTGATCTACTCTCCAGTTGCCGACCCTTGCCTGTTTTGACCATCCTTGATCCACTCTCCAGTTGCCGACCCTTGCCTGTTTTGACCATCCTCGATCTTCACTCCAGCTGCCGACCCTTGCCTGCTTAGACCATTCTTGATCTACTCTCCAGTTGCCGACCTTCGCCCTTGAACCCAGACCACGAATTGCCTATCCCATTGTTTAGTCGCCATCTCGGATCTTCTATTACCAATCTCCAGTCTGTCCTTGGACTTCAGTCATACGCTCAAATTCGGGCTACCCAATTCCACTTCCAGCCGCGGGTTCTCCAGTCCTCTTTTCAGTAAGGCTTCATCCTTTGAGCCATCAAGTCCTGGGGGCAACCGATCCCGAGCAGGCGTGTTCTGCGTCTCGGCAAGCGGGGGCTCCTATAGGTGAAGCTGGCTGCGGAGATTGGGGGTTGAGGTCCTTACCAAGAGAGCTGAAGTTATCCAAGTGGTTAATTGCGGTACCCGGAGCGTGACACTCTGTCCTCCACCCAGATCAAGAGAGATACCTTCCTGGGGGATCATCCTGCTTCCAAGTCCATGCAGATAAATAATACAGGCCACTGTCATCAGACAGACCAAGGGGCCCCCAAATAGACCGATCCCGCAAGGGAGAAGTCCAGCGATATAGAGCCAGCCTGAAGGCCTACCTTTTCCAAAATAGACAGGTGGAAGGACCCCTAAAGGTCCCACCTCCCCCGGAATCACAGGGGAATTTAGGAGAAAAAAGACACCCCCCCCTCCATCGACCTGATAGATTTGGAATCCAATCGCAGGAAGACGCAAGGAAGGGGGCGCCCCCTGATTGGTACCCCTAGTACCACAGTCTCAAAGGTAACCACCGTACCAAGGTGGCAGGGTACACAGACCCAGCTCCAGGGAAGCTGGAACCCAGTCCAGCATTTACAACATGAGTAGCGGAGGAGCCCAAGGGCACTGAGCATAGGGGACAACCTTTGAACAGCCACCAACAGGCCCGCCAGCTGCAAACCAGCCTGGTGAAGAGACGGGAACAGCAAGAGGGACCGAGCCCCTGCAAACATCTTGTCCAGTTATAGACAAGGAAGCAGGTTCCCGTATGAACCGAATCCAAGTTCAACCCTAGGAATGGAGATACCACTAAAGGGAAAGGGAGGAATTGAGGTGATTGAGCACCCATCCAAAGACTCCCAAAGGACACCCCCAACCGAGTAACAAGCTCGGCCTGACGCAGGGATTGGAAAGCAAAGAGGGACGGCCAGGCAGTTCCTCTTGCGGACGCCCCCTTGGTCTCAGTAGAGAAATCACCCCCGTCATCGCCTAGGCGATCACTCAGGGAGCAGAACCAAGGCCAGATAACAAGGCCACAATTAGCAGTGTTGGAGCACCAACACTAACCTGTAAGGTCATTGGTGCCAGGAAGGCACAATGGCAATGAAATAAGCGTCTTAGGTCCCTACCGACGGCCAGAGGTCCCTGGACACAGGGCACTGGCGGCCCAACTCAGAGAAACCATGCAGTAAAACCGCCTGTGAATGTAAATTGCCTCACCTATGGAAGGCCATAATGGACAGAGTGTCTCAACCGATTGGAGGAATGTGGAATGTGTAGAGGCCCCTGCCTCTGTCTGTTAAGGGCAACCAGCAGGTGACCCCAGACCTCGCAGATCGCACGTGGCCTGCACCAACACAAGAAGAGAGGCAGGGACCAGAGCAATCCTAAATATCTCGGGGAGGGGCCGCCCAGCAGACACTATCCTGCATCAAGAGGAAACTTCCTCCTGACTCCATCAGAACGAGGCATGCTGCCTCCTGCTGCGGCCATCCCATCATGCTTGGGGGGTTTTGGTAACAGGCTTGGACTTAGTCCTGCCGGAGGGACCAGGGCGTTGTCTGCCACTCCTGGGGCAGGGATCTATACCAAAAAGCTGGAAGGACACCACTGGTTCGGGTTTGACGCTAACATAGGGGGGTGGAGGGGTGCCCCTGCCTCGAGAAGGCGGAGACCGCCTTCGGTAAAGGGGTGTTTTGCCCTTTTTTTCCAAACAGGTCCAGACGGGCCCCGAATAGGCGTCGCCCTCTAAAGGGAAGCCCAGTAAGAATCTTTTTCGTAGCATCGTCAACACCCCACTGTCTCAGCCAGACCAGGCGGCGTATAGCTACAGCAAGGGCGGAAGTTCTAGCGCACATGCTGATGGTGTCATCCAGCGGCAAAAGGATAAATCTTACAAATACATCACAACTGGAAAGTGCATTAAACACCTCCCAGGGGAGATCCTCAGGTTGATGATCAATCAGCTTTCTGATGAGGGTCCTGGCGGCCACTGCAGCGATGGCCGCGGCACAGACCGGACGCCGAGTCGTCCCTGCACAAGAAAAGGCGTGGGAAGCCAGCCTATCAATGCGCCGGTCCTCAGCATCCCGAAGGGTACGATAAGAAGGGGCCGCAATAAAGGGGGGGTTAAGAACCCCAATGATCAGTGTATCCACCACGGGAGGTGACCAGCAGTTAACCACATCAGGGGGAAACGGGTATTTCCAATCCCAGTCCCCTGGAAGTTTACTAGGGCATTGCCATTCTCTGAGTACAAGAGCCTGGAAGTGATCCTGCTCCAGAAATTCCAAACGCGGCGGCGCTGTATGGAAACTCTCCCTTCTGGGCCTGGAAGCCTCACCAGGGAGAGAGATAGACAAGACCTCGAAGATCTTTATCAGTAATTCGTCGGTGTCACACAGGCCCCAAGAACCGGGGCCCGAATCATCCTGACTCCTCATCCCCTCGTCCGACGAGCCCGAGTCAGAGAATAGCCGACCTTCATCATAAAGAGCAAAATCCTGCTCAGCAGTGAACTCTTCAGATTCCGAAGGAATGGGCGAAACCGGAGGCGTCAGGGACCGCTTCTTACCAGGGCCCAAGCGTTCAGCCAACCTCTAAATCACCTGCTTGGCCGTAGGCAGTCTGCGCGGCACGACTTGCTGTTCATTCCCGCTCGAGTGCGACTCGTCAGGAGTGAGATTTAAGCACGGGGAGAGAGGCGCATTGAAACGAGTCGCAGCCACTGGCAACCCTGATTGCAGGGCCAGTGCTTGTTCGGCACATGGTCTGCAGACCCGTGCTCTGTCCGCATCAGCGTGGGGCAGTCCACACGCTGTACACAGCGGTCTTGTCCCGGAGGGACCCCGGTCACATAACTCTGAGATGCCCCCATATGGTGATTAATGTAATATACCAGTAGGGATTTACGCAATAGGCAACCCTGGATGTCCCAAAGACCCGCTAGGAATGTGGGAGAATTTGTAAGCCCGCTACAATATATGTTAGGCCGGGAGAAGCCACCGGAATCTTCCAGGTCTGAAAGACAGAAGGGGAATAAGGGGTGTCAGGGCCATGCGCCACAGAAAGAATACTAATGATGAAAACGCCCGCGAGGGCACTCACCAACCAGGGGAGGAGAAGGACCGCCAACACGCACGCGCACGGGGAGACCTCGGAGGGCTGGTCTAAACTGGGTGTGACGAGGAGCGCGCCACGCCGGGTCCCCGCCTCCCCCAAAGAGCGCGAAGCTCTGAAGCAGCCGTTAAAAGCTCGGCAAGCCAAGCATAAAATGTGCCAGTAAAGGCATCTGCTAGTGGATACCAGTGAAGCCGAAATACACCGCCACCATTTTGACGCCGGTAGGCGTGCACAAAATTAGTTCCTGCCCAAGATGTAGTATAATAACGCAGGACGTGCAGTACACTATTGCATGTAAAATTGAGAGGGCCAAACTACAAAAAGGTAGCGCGGCTCTGACACCCAGTTGCCGGTCAGGGGCAAAATGCATGGCCATAAGCGTGACAATACTGTACACTGAAACCGCCAACGGACATACGGACACACACCCCCCTTTCTTTTCTTTTCCCCCCGAATACGGGGGGAAACGAGGGAGGACGGCGACCCTTTACACAGGGTCCACCTCTATACGGGGCATGGGACAAGAATGCGGGAGGGGCATCCACTATGAGGCTCACCATCAGCCTAAACCGCCTACCCTATGGTGGGGGACTGCGGTGGAGCATGGCTCCGTTAAGCACACATGGTGCTGCCTACCTTCACCCGACCAGCGCAGCCCAGGCTGGGAGGCACATCACATCAAGGACGGGTGGGAGTAGTCAAACAGGGCCGCAGGCTGTAATAGCCCCGCTCACCTGCGAGAGAGTGATACTTCATGTCTTCGCAGTCAGCACTGCAGAGAAATCTGGGGATATGTGGGAGGTCCCTGGGTATATGAAGGGCCGGGAGGAGCCTGTTTTTGCATGTCTGCAGTGCACAACGCCCTCTGGCGGAGGATAACCCAATTGTAAGTATTATATCTGGAGCAGGACGTACTGTATACTTAGAATACAACATCAACATATATTTGAGCAGATAAGTGTTTTTATGCAGCAGTGCTGATTAAACTTACCAAATCTGGAGATAGACCGAGTCCTCGAAGTGCACGAACACTGTTCTGTGTTGGTTTTGTCTTTTGTTCCCCTGTCGCCGTTGGCTAAATGAAACAAAAGATACATTCACCAAATGAATTTAAAGAGCATGAAATCTACATGAAATCTTGCAAAACAAGACATCTATTACATGAAAGGTAAGTGAGTTTTTTGTCAATCACAACTTGAAAAACAGATAAGGGCATTTAACCTTACATGTTGACAAGATGGTTTGGGGGCTATGTTAAGCTGTCTCTACTAGTCATCAACATGCTAGGGCTGTGGTCAGGATCAGGGCATGATGATCATACTTTCCAGTCATATCAAAAAATGGAGAGCAGTTGGGAAAGTGACACAAATTCACACCAATTCTGTTACAATTCTGCTCTGACAACTCATGAAAATACTACAAGAAATCCATATTGGTTCACCTCCTAAATGCTGCATAGGATTGCACTTCTGCCTTCTGCCAGAGGAGAGCCAAAGAAGACAGGAGGTGAAGGACAGATCGTCTTGGCAGACCTCATTTGGAGAGGATTTGGTGTAGCTTCCCCTCAGCTGACAGCTTTGCCCACAACAGACACTCTGTAGCCCTATGTGAAGAGGACTGTGCAGCAGATTTGCCCCTCTCGTTGAAGACATCAGCTTCAGAGCATGTGCTTAGCTCCTATAGAAACACTTCGGTTATATAAACTTCACTGTTTCAACTCTGCACATTGTCCAAACTACTGGTAGGAGGGGCCTTTAAACAACATATAATGAAGAAAAAAAGTGTGTGCCCAGACATATATATTTTTTCATTAATGGCAAATGTTGATGAATATTGATGGATTCTAAATGACCATGGCCAGGTGTGATAGGCTGAGAGAGGAGTTATTTAGTCAAGTCCCATTGTGACTTTATAAGCAACAATCAAAAACACAAAGCTGGTATGCTGCAATAAGAGAAGAATAACTTGATTGTATGGAAAATGTTGCTAATGATCCATCTGTGATTGTGGGATGAACAGGAAGTTTGATCTCAACACCAAGAAACAGTGACCTCACATATGTTTCTGGTCTCCAATAGCTCCTATGTATTTAGAAAAGGCTGCTGCAATATTTACAGTTCTGTGCCAAAAAGTCCTACTGGATCCAGGTTGCTACTAGTAATATTGACCATAGGACTACACATATCTTTTTTTCCCTCTAAGTCGCCAGGTTAAGCAGTGAAAATAACCAGCTTACTTCTTATAAAGAATGAGGAAAGAACAAGGAGGAATTAGAGCAAATAAGATATTCAAATGCTAAATTACATATCATTTAATTCTAAATGAGATAATAGATGTGTTTGGCTATATACATTTGGCTCGAAGGACCATTTGTAGATACAATTCACTTACAGTATGGTAATTCAGGCAGAAATAGAGGTTTACCACAGGTAGTATGTTAGTTAAGTACAGAATCATTTGCCAAACCCTCCAAAGATCATAGAAAGAAGTATTCAAAGGAGATGAAGATAATACTTAGCAATGGGAAATGTGTTAGGTATTTATTTGTTTTTTCCCCATCATTTAGGTATATATATATATATATATATATATATATATATATATATATATATAGTCCCTGTATAAGAAATACAGTTTTCACATCACGTGGGTTTAAGGTGACACAGTAATAAAGCAAAGGTCTATCACCCTCATTTCCTACAAGGTATCTTGGAGCCCTTTTCTGCCATTATGTTTTGCAATTTATTAGGCATAAGAAAGAAAGTGGCTTTCTTAGTCCATCGGGATTAAGAATGTTGTATTTTACATTATGCTTCTTTACTTCTATGATTTATGGGTTTTAGAATAGATGAAATCCAGGTTGCAGTTATACCATAAGATCCCATTTGGCTATGGCAACCTTTAGAATAACATTTCTGTCTCTATAAATATAAATCTTAGCAGTTATTAGACATAAAGGAATTAGATGACCTCTTAATGGTTCTGTAAATCTGCTCTACTGTAAATAGGGACAACGTGGCTTTTGGATAATTAATGAACACTCCATCTTACAGGAGTCTGGATCCCTATTCTATGATTTCTCAGAATGACAAGGAGATTGGTATTGTTTGTCGGCCAAAAATGTTAATATTTTCTCATTTGTTGTTTTTTTTTGGTCATTTACACCTTGATCCCCAAGCTCTAGCTACAGCTTCTCTGTTTCACATTCCCTTGGTTTCCTCTAGTGTTATAATGATGCACTGTAGTTCCTGGAATTCTAGGGAACTGCACCCCTGAGACATTCATGGCTTCTCTCTTGTATCATCATTCTTCTGGCTGCAGGATAGAGATAAAGAAGCAAAGTGAGCAAAGGAGGATGCAGGAGCAGTGTGCTTCAATTAGCACAGAATATGTGTCAGGAACTCAATCACCGCATCCTCGCTCCCGCGCCGTCCCCGGGCAGCCGGCCGCGCAGCTTCCGGCTCGCGTCTCGGCCAAGCAGCGGCTCGGGCGGCGTCGGCTCAGGCAGCGCACTGCTCGGCCACGCCCCCCGCTCGCAGCTCCGGCCCCGTCTCCGGCTCCTGTGAACGTGCTCGCGCGCGGCACGAGCACGTGTCTCTTATGCCCTCCGGCGGCGCTGCTCCCTGCGCGCCCGCCGGAGGAGAAGTTAAAGGGCCAATCAGCCCAGAGGTTTCAGGGTTGGGCCAATGAGCCCAGGAACGGGAGGTTTGTGGGCATTCGCCCTTTTGGTCCAATTGGACCAATCAGTGACAGTTTTTGTAGTTGCACCAATCACATGCGCCCTTCCCTTTTTCCCAATCATGCTGGTCTCTATAAAGCCCTACCTCATCATTTACCCAGTGCCTGTTATAGCGCCTAGTACTTAGTTTATCTAGCTTGTCTCTAGTGATTGATCTGAACTCCCGTTGCCGACCACCGCCTGTATTTGACCATCCTTGATCTGAACTCCCGTTGCCGACCACCGCCTGTATTTGACCATCCTTGATCTGAACTCCCATTGCCGACCACCGCCTGTATTGACCGTCCTTGATCTGAACTCCTGTTGACGACCTCAGCTCTGATCCTTGACCACGTCGATTTGTCCAACCCTATTGTACCGCTGCCATCTCAGAACTCCCGCTGCTGACCCCAAGCCTGTTTGGACTTCCGCTATATACGCTCCTGCTATTGGGCTCACTCAATACCGCTCCCAGCCACGGGTTCTCCAGACCTCCGAACAGTAAGCCTACATCCTTTGAGCCATTGAAGTCCTGGGGGCAACCGATCCCGGGCAGGTGTTTTCTGCGTCCCGGCAAGCGGGGGCTCCTATAGGTGAAGCTGGCTGTGGAGATTGGGGGTTGAGGGCTTACCTGGAGGGCTGGAGTTACCTGAGCGGATCATTGAAGTACCCAGAGCGTGACAATATGCCAGGGCAAGGCAGAAGAGTAATAAAGCCACCACAAGTCTACAATCAAGCTTCCGAAGAAGGCTTCAGAAAGATTTGACGATGCCTGGATCAAGCAAGAAGACACAAAAGCGAGTTAAAATCAGTTAAAATTGGAATGGGCCCAGTGTTCCTACTTTTGGAATACCCCTGGAAAAGCCCTGAACCTATGTCAAAAATTACAGGGGATGGGATGGCCTAAGATCACTGACTGGTGTACCAGGTTGCTAGCCTCGGGAGAAAAAAGCCCAGCGTTTTTCTAGGGGTTCCCATTTTTTGTATACCTCTGGAAAAGACCTGGACCTATGTCAAAGATTATAGGGTTGGATGGCCTAAGAGCCCTGAGATACCATGACTGGTGTACCAGGTTGTTAGCCTCGGGAGAAGAGAATTTGCCTTTTTAATGAAAACTTTTTGAAACTCCATTGATGTGATGTGGAGCAAGCATAAAAAGTTTGTCAAAGCGTAAAAACATCTGTGGACATCCTGATCGGTCATGCCCCACAACCCAAAAACCAGCACTCCAGACTTCAGAAATTGGTTGCTGGCAGTCACATGGGCCTGAGACCATCGCCCTATGGAAGCAGTTCCAGAGGAGGTATATTTTTGGGGACCCCTGGAGGGTGTGGGACTAAAAACATCCAAAGTAACCTGCCAAGCACATTATCACAACACCTAAATTGTCATCTGACATTAACCCTTTAACCGCCAGCCTACCTTGAGATTTTGTCACCCTTTGTTGCCAGACCATTTTGCACAATTTTGCGCTCCCCATGTTCAACTGTATTTTTGAAGGGATTTCCCAGGAAAGTGATATATTGTTTTTTTCAGCAGAGCCTGGGCTTTAACATGAAATATCTTGTTTGTCATTTTCTAAGTGTATTCTCAATATTTTTGGGTGAAAATTGTGCAAAAAAATAAAAAAAAACAATTTTTTACAATTTGTAGTTTTTTTGTAATAAAAAATTTCAGTTTGTCAATAAAATCTTATTGCGCGTAAAACCCCAATTTCTCCCGGTTACAGCGGTATCACATATGTATAGGTAGACACCCTTTCATGCCCAGGAGACTCCCCCAAACTGAAACAATGCTTTAGGAGATTTTCAGATAAAATACAACTATGCTATGCAATATGCGCATCTTGCAGTTTTTCAAGAAAAACAACCCTTTACATTTGAAATACCCCCAACAAACTATATATATTCCCTAGAAGTATACACCTCAGGCTTTCTAGGCGTACCAGGCTTGTTGACATGGGTGCAGTTTTCTGGAAGTAATCCCTCAATGTATTCTCTGGTTGCAAAGGGGTTTCCCTTAAAATGAATAAAAAAGCAGAATCAAAACCACATTTTCCTAAATAAACTATATGCAAACAAGAAAAAAAACTGAAAATCTGAAAAAGCAACATCCCCCAAACAGAACAATACCCAGCATGCATAGGTTCTGTCAAGGAAAGTGTTGCCAAACACACCAAAGTAAAGCATGCACATAACGGTAATTTTACTTCAAAATTTCAGCTCTGCAGACAAAGTGCGCACCTTGTGCTTTTTCTACCAAAACAACCCTTTACATTTGGAATATCCCCGATAAACCATATATTCCCTGAAAGTACACATGTTAAGCTTTCTAAGCATACCCAGCTTGTTGTAGTGGGCTCATCTTTCTGGAAGTAATATCTCGAAGAATTCTTAGGTTGCACAGGGTTTCACAAAAACATTGTATAAAAAAGCAGAATAAAAAACACCTTTTCCTAAAATATCAATATGCAAATAAGAAAAAACAAGCTAAATCTGAAAGCGCAAGGTCCCCCGAGCAGAACAATACCCAACATGCATAGGTACCTGTAACCTTTTAACTGCCAGCCTACTTGAGATTTTGTCACCCTCTGCTGACAGGATATTTTTCACCATTTTGCGTGATGTTTAACTGTGATTTTTGCCGAAATTTCCAAGAAAATTGCATATTTTCTTTTTGTGGCAGAGTTTAGGCTTTAACATGAAATGTCTTGTTTGTATTTTTTCTACTTTTTTATATATTTTTAAGTAAATAAGTAAAAAAAAATATATATTTTTTTAAATTGTCTCCTTTATTTTAACCAAAACATTTATTTTATTAAAGAAAACCATATTGCATGTGAAAGCCCCATTTCTCCCGATTACAATTATACCACATATGTATCGGTAGCCCCCCGTTCCTGTCCAGGTGATCCCCTAAACTGAAAAGAGCACTTTATAACATTTACAAATAAAATACAACTACTATCCACATAATAAAAGGTTACATTAAAAAAATTAGTGTGGGGTCCCCCTTCACGGGGGGGGGGGGGGGGAGACACCATTTCTTGGGGGAATTTTAAGGGTTTTTGGGGAGGCAGGTAATGGGGGGGCTCGTTAATGGCAAGTCACCCACTAGCTGCAGGTGACTTGCCAGACCCAGAGCCTTGTGAACAGGTATAGGGGTCTCATAGAGACACACGTTAAAAATAACTTTATAAAAAAAATACATTTTTTTTATTATTTTTTTTTAATACTTACCTCCCATCCATCCCTGTGTCCTACGCTAATCACTTAGGCTTCTGCTCTCCTGCTGCTGCTGGAAGCCTTTTATACCTACTGGGTTACAGGTAACATAGGGTTAATTAAAAAAAAAATGACAGGGTTTTGGATATTTAAGGGTTAAAACCCTTAAAAATCCCCCCAAAAAATGGCGTGAGGTCCCACTTACCCAGCGTAACCAGCCTGTGACCAGCTATGGGGGCTTGTAGAACAGGGTGCAGGGGCCAGCTTTAGTGGCCCCTGGCCATGCCGGCTACAAGCCATCATAGCCTAGGGTCACGGCTCTTCTGCCCCCCCCCCCCGGGCTTTGGGGAGGCAGGTAATTTGGGGGGCCAGGGGTTAATGGCAAGTCACCCGCTAGCCGCAGGTGACTTGCCAGACCCCCGAGCCTTGTGAACTGGTATAAGGGGTCTCATGGACCCCTTACCAGTTCACAAAGGGTTAACAGTAAAAAAGACACACACACACACACACACACACACACACACACACACACACACACACACACACTTTTTCAAAATAACTTTATAAAAAAAAATATATATATATATTTTTTTACATTACTCACCTCCGATCTTCGTCTCCTGTGTCCCGCGGTGATCAGATGCAAGTGATGGCTGGGCAGAGAAGGGGGGAGACAGGCGATCAGAGGATCGCCTGCCTACCTCCCTCCTCCTCTGTCCAGCCGTCACCGGCATCTGACAGCTGAACCGCAGGGTGCCCCGACACCCGGCGGTGACGGCATCGCTAGAATCCCAGATGGCGGCCGCCATCGGAAACTACGGAGGGAGGAGGGCTGTTATGCCCCCTCCAGAAGATGGAAGAGCGGCGTCTCCCTCCCCCCCCCCTCCCCGTGAAGAGGAGAGCCGGCAGGAGCCGGCGGGCACAAAGGTAAGTAACATTTATTTTTTTTATTTTTGCAGGCAATCCCGGTGGCTGCTGAAACGGGGGGGGGGGGGGGCACCCTATTTTGGGCACTCCCCTGCAGCCGGAGGAGCCCCAATGGGTAATCGGAGCCCCTCTGGCTGAAGAGGAGACCCGGCCGGATCGAACGAGGGGTCAGGTAAGTGACTTTTTTTTTTACTTTTTATGCTATTAGTGGGGAAAGTCAGGCACGTAAAATTTACGTGACTGGCATTTAAAGGGTTAAATGAGTTTTTCTAGTAATTTAGAAAGCAGGTAGGAAAACATTTTGGAGGCATAAAAGTTACACAGATGTACTCCTAAGCCTTTTAAATATGAGACTAGTAGAACTGAAGACATTTCTCTTACAGATTTGAATCTTTTATAACAGACACAATCCCCTCGATTCAAAGAGCAAAAGTTAATTGATTTCGGATCGAGAATCGTAAGTTTGGGTGGGTGTTAGTCATTTTTTCCTGTTTTTTTGGCCATTTCCGACTCGCACGAGCCTACGTACGATTTCGTATATGCTCTTGCGATCATCGGAAGTTCGTTCCTAAATTTTAGGTTCAAAACGTAAAACTTAGGATCAAAACGTAAAACTTAGGATAATCGGATGTGTTTACGTGTAATTCAGAGAGCAGTTTTCCAACCTCTAAATACGTTTTAAAAGAAAGCCACTGCCGACACCTTTTAGCAGTCGGATTGCTGTTCTTGAACAGGTTTTTTGGCTATGTGGAGGAGTCTGCGCGTCTTGAGCTCCAATGAACTGCATGTATCAGCATGGCCGAGGCCATAAATTGTATGGCAATGCATACCTGATTCAATACATTTCATGTATGCCTTATAAAAGTATTTTAATGTGGACCTTAATTAGTCCTTTGCATGTAAACCTTTATTTTGCAATACATCCATATATTTGCGTTAATTAAAGAAACGTATGTCCTTTGTTATTTATTTTTAAATTGATGTACTAGAATAATATTTTTAATTTGAATTTATTGGTGTAGTTGTTTACCTTTGCTTTGTTTAATTATTTTAGCTCATCTTTGGTCAGATGCATCACACTTACTGAGGAGAGGAGAGCGGGATAAAGTGCAGGATGTGGGTTACTGCTGTATTTTGCACAGACACAGCAGAGCTGGGGGCACGGAGAGGTCAGAAATCAAAGAATGCAGAGCAACACAGTCACAAGACCCTTTCTGTTTGCAGGCTGCCCGAGAATACCTGACCCGCCATCTTGGCTGTTTCGAGGCTCATAACATGCCGAAGTTGCTGGGTGTTTTTTAATTTTTGAGAGCAAATCTGTATGTAGAGGGTGTGGGTAACCACAACAAAAAAATTAAAGTTGTACCATTTGAAGCCAAAATATTAAAATTAAATCCACAAGTAAAAAATGCAAGTTAACTAAAAATTAAACAAAGTAAGATTTACTTATGCAAATGCATTCATTAATGGTTGGTTACTACAAAATGAATGAAATAAAGAAAAATAAAAGACCAAATATTAAGAATGCACTTTAATGAGGTAAGTTTAGAGTGCGCAGCCGCAAGATCAGAAGGATTTACGTCCAGACAAAAAAGGAAAAAGGGCAAAACCAATGTTGCAACCTGAGAAATGAAACGGAAAATTCAGGATGGAAACTGACATAGGTCTGATTCCCGAACTGCCATACGAACGGACGTACATTTTAGGATAGAAACGTATTTGCTTATAGAATCACTCGCAAGTTCATACGAACGCACGAGCGTACGGGAAAAATAGGATGATCGGCACCCAAATCCAAGCTGTTACATGTTTCTTTGAATCGACCCCAATATTTGCTAAACGTTTTCATGAATATTTGTTAAATATTGGACATAAAAAGTACATTTGTACTTTTCTTCTTGAAAAATATGACTATAGTTCTGAAATATTTAAGGAACACTTGCATTTCAACACTTCAGCACAGGACTAAAATATGAGTCAGAATAATGCTATATACCTATACATATAAGTGCTGCTCATGTCCCATAGGAATACATTTAATAAGCCTTTCTATGGTTGGAAATCCACAAAATTCTGTGAATTTGGAAACCCAATCTTCAAGCAGAACTGGCGCTGAGGCAGGACAGGGGGTGGGAGGTTATAAAGAAAAAAACCATTACCAGATCCTCGGGCCAAGACTGCTCTCCCAGTCTCTGTGTGGCCGCTGCTGAGATTGACACAAAGTGGCACCCCCCAGGTCCGTGCATGCTCCCAACGCCCATTCACTTGAATGTGGCACTTGGAGATGAGGGTCTGTACTTTCATTCAAGGTGGCGGAGCCCAGGATGCAGAGACGCAGCGTGGGCCCCTGGATAAGTTACGTACCAGGGTAGGGTGAAGTTCCGCTTTAAGAGTTTGCGGCAAATCCAAACAAATAGGTAATCTAGACTTTGACACAAAGGCATAAGTGAACAAAAACAAAGCATATAGAGAACCAAAATATTATGACCATATGTACACCATATACTCAACCAACAAACGGTTGGAAATACCATATCTGATGGGGCTACTGCATACGTTATGAAGCCTGCCCTCGATGGAGAGCTCATAATAACAATTACAGGCAATAGTGTATTACACCAACCCTTTAAAAATACTGACCAACTTCTATGTATTGCTAACCCCAATAACAATAATGGAGTAAATAAAAATTCCACCCAGTCTTTGCTGGAGGTCCTCTTTTAGGCTGAAAGGCCCTGTTGTCACAGCCCCTGTACATACCTCCAAGTCATTCTTACATTGCCCCTCTAGAGCAGCGGTGGGCAGGCCCATCGTCTCGCATCAGCTGACAGGTTATTACCGTATATACTCGAGTATAGGTCGACCCGAATATAAGCCGAGGCACCTAATTTTACCACAAAAAACTGGAAAAGTTATTGACTCGAGTATAAGCCTAGGGTGGGAAATGCAGCAGCTACCGGTAAATTTCAAAAATAAACTAAAGACTGTGACAGCAGAGACAAATGACGCTTGCTTTATCTAAATGATGCTAAGTGATCACAAATATGATAAATAAGGTGGAGGAGCAACACTGATGGGGCCCACTGACCTTCTGGGCCCAGTGTGGTTGCACCTCCTGCACCCCCTCTAGTTATGCTCCTTTATATGCCCCCCCCCCCCATCCCTGGGGCATCCCACTTGTGTGAAATCTCTCGTCCACCGAGAAAATGCTGCTGGTGCAAGGAGCGACTGGCATCCCCGGCTGCTGCACGCTCACTAGCTCTGCCTATATGAATGGCTGGCACAGCCGGAGGGAGCAGGCAAAGGGATGCGAGTCTGGGCGAGAGACTGCACATGGAGTAAAGGAGAAATCTAGCAGCACTGGGGGCTTCACACACAGGGTAAATACCAAATCTGGGTGTTTCACCGCAGAACACATTGAATGTACTGCTTTTGTACTGGACCTCGGCTTGCCCATTTAGTTGCTGCCCTGAACTAGAGTCATGGTTAAACAATATGCTGGTAGGTGTGGGTTGCTCAGGGGTTAATAAGCCCCCTCACCCTCCTTCCTCCCCGCACTCCTTGCTGACAGTGTTACCTCTCTCCAAGTAAACGAGCAGCCTCCGCTCCTGCCATCCACTGCCTGACAAGCAGCGCAGAGGCGGCTGGGAGAGGGTGACGTCACTCCCAGCAGCGCTGCTCGTGGAGACGGTAGATGGCAGAACCGGAAGCTGCTCGTTTACTTGGAGAGAAGTAAAGATTGTCAGCAAGGAGTGCCGGGAGGAAGGAGGGTGAGGAGGAGGGCTTATTAACCCCTGAGCTACCCATGCCTAGCAGCGTAGCGTTGTGACTGTCCTTCTGACTCGAGTATAAGCCGAGGCGGCTTTTTTCAGCCCAAAAAGTGGGCTGAAAAACTCGGCTTATACTCGAGTATATACGGTATATAGAAAGTACTGTAATTCTAAACATCATTACCCCAAAAATCCAAAAGTATTGTTAGCAGTTTAGCTTCTGTATTTGCATACCCTGCTGCCGACCACAGCCTGTCTGACCTCATCCTCATGCCAAGCCCTGCTGCTGACTACTACCTGTCTGATTATGTCCACGTGCCAAACCCTATTCCCCTCTATTGCCTGTAAGACCAAGTGCAAGGGACAAGCAATGTTGCCATATGCTGTCTGCTTGACCACATCCATGTGCCAAGCCCTGTGGCTGAATAGAGCCTATCTGACCAAGTCCACATGTCAAGCCTTGTTGCCAACTACTTTCAGTCTGACCATATCCACAAATCAAGCCCTGTGGCCGACTACCACCTTTCTGACCAGGACCAACCACTGCCTGTCTAAAAACTGCAGGTGACAACCCCGACCACAATGAAGATTCTTTGCGAGTTAATGATTTATGGACAGTTTGACCACTACTTCTGCCTGAGCCTACACTGCTATTTTGTCTGCCACATCCAGACCTGTACCAGCTGCCATTCATATGTCTGGTTACAGCAGGAGCACCAGCACCTGGCCATCATTGCCACCCCTCCGCTCAGCAAGCATCAGTTTCTAAAGCTTAGATCATGGTACATGACTTGTATTGTTACAGTCTTTAGTGTAGTTTTATACCCATTCTGTATTTACAGCTCCAGGTCCTGCGACAAGGGGGGGAAATATTTATTAAAAAATTATAATTTTCAACAGGGATTACTTTAATACATTTGCAGAATATTGTGTCAGTGACACAACCCCCCCTCCTCCCCCACAGAACTGAGAAAGGAGCTGGATCACTTCACCAGCCCTCTATAAGAAGGTCAACCATTGCTGAGGCTCCTGTTCCTACACCAATAACTACCATTATTTTAAACCGGACCTTCAGCATGATTTAATGAAAAGCCCAAACCCTTAAAAAAACTATTTTCCAGCATCTAAAATTAATATATTTTAAGTTTTAAGTCACATACTTATTATTCTTTCCCCCACTGGACTGTAACTCTGTTCAGGACACTAGGATACGGGTGCTGCCATCTTGACTCAGAAGCATCACACTTACTGAGGAGAGGAGAGTAGGATAAAGTACAGGGGGGGCGGGTTATAGCTGTGCTTTGCTCAGACAGAGCAGAGCTGGGGTCAGGAAAAGGTCAGCAATCCCAGAATGCAGAGCAGCACAGTCAGAAGGCAATTCCTGTTTGCAGGCTGCCTGATGTCCCATGAGCCGCCATCTTGGATGTTTAAAGGCTCATAACATGCAGTAGATGCAGGTAGGATGATTTTTAATGTGAGCAATCTGTATGTACAGGGTGTGGGAAACATATAAGATAGGCTCTTATTCAGTGTGAAGGTCCGCTTTAAGTAAATTAGACTGCTAAGACAGATGCCTGAAACTGATCATGTACATCTTTTTCTGTGTGCTTTTGAACGCAGATAAAATTGTGACTGTTGAAGCTCACCGGGACATGCAGATGCTATAAATCAGGTTTTTTATAAGATAATTAGAAGATGAAGATAAGACATTGACGTTAATGAGGGGACTGTCAGATTTTCAGCTCTGGTATTATTGATCTACACTCTGCAGATTAAAAAATGCATATTAAAAAATGCATATTGCCCTTGTATTGATAAGTTGTGTTGGCAAGCTGTGTTGCAACAGGTGAAATATGAGCAGTGAACTGAGGAATTCAATCCAGAGCTGTGTATTTGGACATAAAGGGAAAATTCATACTTACCTTTCTGGTAATTTTCCTTTCCTGGAGCCTCCATAGCGGCATACTAAGAAAAATAACCAGCTTAACATGAACCTCCTAATAACACCTTCCTACCAAACTGTAGAGAAGAGGAGGATGCCAGTTCCACCTGATAGTGTCTGGAGAAGCCTTACAGACACTGTGTAGGGACACCTTCATGTAGTATGCTCTCGAGACGGGCAAGGCCTCGCTAGCAAGAGCTTTAATTCCCGGGGAATCTGTGACCCCTCTGCCTGTGCCTGTACGCCCTTTTGATAATTCTCACTATCCAGATGTTGAGATACTTTCAAAGGGGCAAAGCCGAAGGGGGATGATGAAATAGCCTTCCTTATATCTTGTGTCACTTCCAAGTATCTTTTCAAGCAGGAGGCCACATCTAAAGGGTGGATAAATAGTGGATCCATTGCCTCATGAAACAAAGGTAGGTGTACCTCTCTGTCTACATGGAAAGCTGATGCAACCTGAGGGATAAAGTCCAACATGGGTCGACGCTCGACGCTACCTGGAAAGAAACAAATTTATGGATCTTCTGCCCCTAGGGCAGATTTCTGACGCTCTAGTGGCTGAGGTGACTGCTCTCCTCTCCTCAGTAAGTGTGATGCTTCTGAGTCAAGATGGCGGCGCCCGTATCCTAAAGTCCTTAACAGAGTTGCAGTCCAGTGGGGGAAAGAATAATAAGTAAGTGATTAAAAACTTAAAATATATTAATGTTAGATGCTAGGGAATAGTTTTTTAAGGTTTTTGGCTTTTAAATAAATCATGGTGAAGGTCCGGTTTAAGAATGGGGTCACAGAAATAGTTCAAACCATAAAATGGTTTGAACCAAACATGGAAATGGTTCTACCCATGCCTATTCAATTAGAACAGAGAATACTGTAGTTTCTTTAAGATAAAGTCTATGTGTTTTAAACATGACAGCATAGTGTAATTAAACCCCCTTCTTTGGTATGTAAAAAAACAGCAGTCATGGCATGCTTTGTCACTCTAGCTGTGCCAGTGCCAGTATGACATCAATAAATATCTGGCTATATTACCCCTGAAACCATTATCTGTACTGCTCACCCATCCACTGGGCCAGTTCCTTCAACAATCTATACGTCACTATTATGTTGATTGGGGTGGTGTGATTGTGCCAGGCAGACTCACTGTGTGCATCAGTATAGGCACAATATTGCTCCTTTATGGTTATTGCTGCCCCACTGCCACTTGTCTCACTATTCTCTGCTTAGTTCATGGGTAGCCTTCCTACACTGTGGATTTACTGTTGCTGACATTGACTGTATTCCCTACTTACTTGAACCATAATTAGGAATTATTGTCTCTGTTGTTTAGTACAGGTGATATGGTGCTGACCCTTAGCATGTTCACAACAATTCTCCTGAACTCTACTCTAGTATGGCATGTCACTTCAGCATTCAGACCTTCAGCATGATTTAATGAAAAGCCTAAACCCTTAAAAAACTATTCCCCAGAATCTAAAATGAATATATTTTAAGTCTTTAGTCACTTACTTATTATTCTTTCCCCCACTGGGCTGCAACTCTGTTCAGGACTCTATGATACGGGCGCCGCCATTTTGACTCAGAAGTATTTTCACAGACAGAGCAGAGCTGGGGTCAGGGAAAGGACAGCAATCCCAGAATGCAGAGCGACACAGTCAGAAGACACTTCCTGTTTGCAGGCAGCCTGATGCATCTTGAATGTTTAAAGGCTCATAACATGCAGTAGATGAAGGTAGGAGGATTTTTAATGTGGACAATCTGTATGTACAGGGTGGGGGAAACATATAAGATAGGCTCTTATTCAGGGAGAACGTCTCTCTGGCTTGGGCCTTGGCTGCAATTGAGTTTCTGGCCTAGTTTAGTCAGGCTCTCTATTTGCCCTGGTAAATACATTGGTGGTTGCTAGATTAGAATCCAGGGAAGGGTCATTTACAATGTAACAACCTGTAGGCCTGAGAGAACAAGCAGTGTAATATGAGTCGAATCTCTGGTCACAGATTTCAGCCAGTCTGATCTGTCAGAACAGAAATGTTTGGAAGAGTCCATGTCTTCTGTTCTGTAGCACTGCTGTGTGCGAAAATCATCCTATCAAAGTCTGTAAAAGCAGGGGGAAGTTCCATGCGTTTACATGGCTGTGTTTATGTCTCTTTCTTTCACTCACTCGCTCACTGCATAAGAACTTTATTTTGCTGATGAGCTCTGAAGCACAGAGACAGACATATAGATAAGCTTGATCTCCCATGCAGGCAATTCACATGGTGTGTCCTAGTCAGTCTGATGCAAGATTAGTGCAAAGGTCCACCTCCAGGAGTGAAAAAGGGTGGTCATGCATAAATAAAGCCCAGAGGCTGGGTTACAGAAAAGAGGCTGAATCTCAGCTTCAACAGCTTTATTTAGCAGCACACATAATAGGTCAGCCAACAGGGATTTGTTTTTACACTTACTAAACAATCCGTTCAAAATGTCAAATCATCTCTAAGTGTGCTCCTTACTGAGAGATTTCCCTGAGCACCTAATGCAGTCGATGTTACAAAACAAATTGCTTTCTGAGAGTCTGAGTATTTTATAAGATTTACCGTCAAGCACTAAAAGGAAATAGCTTTCTGTATTCCTTCCAATAAATATATATATATATATATATATATATATATATATATATATATATATATAAAATATAATTCCACTAACACATAAAATATAAGTTCCTTCCAATAAATTGTATATATTAACACATAAAATATACGTTATTTTATGTTTCACATATTACTTTGCCATTTCAGACTACAGCTAGTCATATCTTTTTAAACCTGTTGACATTTCAATTTATTTCCAGACTTCTAAAATAAAATATTTACTACAGTAAAAATATTGTGCAACTCACCAGAAGCCTCCATGTGGAGCGCCCCCCCCCCCAGTCAGCCACAGCAGCACTGCTACGCCCTTTCCATTCACATCAATGTAGGGGGTGAGCCGAGGGCTTAGGGGCGGCAGTATCATGGGTTTTGACCCTCTATAAGGGACAAGTATTGTTTGCCAACCGCTCTGGGGAGGGGGATATGTGTATTTTCATCAATGGTACTTCTCTGCCTCTCAGCTGAGAAATATGTTACTTCTTCTAGTGCAGGGGAAGCTTGTTACATGACGATACACATGTATCAGAAACTAACAGCCAGCTGTATCTAAATGTAACAAGTTTCCCTGGAGTAGGAGAATAAATATATATCAGCTGAGAGGCAGAGAGGTATCAATAATGAAAATACACACAGCCGGTCGCCAGAGCAGATGGCAAACAATACTTGTCTTTTAATGAGCATCCCTCACCTTTAGAGGCATTTGTACAACTTAGTGATCTTTCAAATTGGAGAGTCTTCCGATCTTTCAACTTGGAGAGTCTTCCAATCCCTTCTAATTAAATAAAAGCAGACCTATATCCTAAAGTATCTCTTAGGGCTTATCTGTACACTCCCATCAGACTGGTGCCCTGTATGTGCAGCAAACGCCTTCAGTGCCCACATTCCCACACATTGGCTGCTGCTAGTCATGTGGGACACTAAGAGAGACTAAACTGACCAAATGCCCCAGTTTCAGTGGGACAGTCTAACTCTAAGGCATTTTGTCCCAATGCCCCCCCCCCCCCAAAAAAAATACTGTTTTGTGAGTACTCACCTTTAAAACGGATATTATAAGTGTGACATACACTCCGCTTCAACTCTTCATGACATTTGGGTTATTCTCCAGTAGAGGGCGAACTTCTGCAGAGATGAATATGCAAAAAAAGAAAGCCCCTCCCGGTCCATATATACCTGGGACCTCCCACCAATTCCCCAGTGTAAAAAAGCAGTAAGGGGACCAGGAAGAACCAAATATAACCATACTAACAACATAAACAATGGTTCACCATAGAAAGGATCCGGAATACCAAAAAGGGTGGGGTGAAGCGGAGTGTATGTCACACTTATAATATCCATTTTAAAGGTGAGTACTCACAAAACGGTATAATTCCAAGTAAGACATACACTCCGCTTCAACTCTTCATGACATTTGGAACATCCAATAGCAGTGTTCGTCATGGGTGGGAACCATAAACAGTAAAGAATACACCAACTAAAACCACTGCAGCTTGCAGAACCTTGAGGCCAAAAACGGCATCCGCTGAAGCCCGCACATCAACCTTGTAAAACTTGGAAAAAGTATGAACGGAAGACCAAGTAGCAGCCTTACAAACTTGTTCAACCGAAGCCTGGTGCTGAAAAGCCCAGGATGCACCAACAACACGAGTAGAATGAGCAGTGATCTGAAAAAGGGGGATCCCTCCCCTTGGCAGCATAGGCCCTAATAACGGCCTGACGAATCCATTTACTAATGGTACACTTGACGGGCGCCAAACTCTTCTTGGGCCCGGAGGGCACCACAAAAAAGGCGTCCGTCTTCCGGAATGGTGAAGTAGCCACCAGATAGTACTTTACACATCTAACGACATCCAGGGAGTGCAAGGCCCTCTCCTTGTCGTTGTTAGGCTTAGGACACAAGGAAGGAAGCACAATTTCCTGATTGAGGTGAAAAGCAGAGACAACCTTTGGCAGAAAGTTTAAAGCGGAAAACCACCTTGTCCTGGTGTCTCTCCCAGTAGGGGGCCTGAATGGACAGAGCCGCCAACTCCGAAACACGTCGAACAGAGGTTATGGCCACCAAATAAGGCAACCTTTAAGGTGAAAATGGATAGTGCAACATCCTGCACTGGTTCAAAAGGAGGACCCTGAAGGGCAGACAACACCAAATTTAAATCCCAAACCGGCAACATGGGTTTGCGAGGAGGACGCACATGAGTGACCCTCAGGAAAAAGGTCTTAACCAAAGGATGAAGAGCCAAAGACCTCTGAAAGAAAACCGCCAGAACGGAAACCTGCCCCTTCAGAACGGAAACCTGCCCCTACTAAGCTGAAACCCCATGGCTAGTCCATGCTGAAGGAACTCCAGAATGTGAGGGATGGAAAAGACCAGACAAGGAAAGGCCCTAGCGACACACCAAGCAATGTAGGTCCGCCAGGTCCTGTAGTAGATAATAGAGGAAGATTTCTTCCTAGCCTGACAAGCGTCTGGACAACCGCTTCAGACAACCCTTTTTCTTTTAGAATGGAGGTTTCAGCAGCCACGCCGTCAAAGCCAGCGTTTGTGAATTGGGGTAACAAAGCTGACCTTGCGTGATCAGATCCGGAACCAGAGGCAGCCTGTACTGATCGACCACCAACCGCACGATGTCCGCGAACCACATCTGTCTTGGCCACCTTGAGGCCACCAGGATTGCTGGCACACCCTCGTGAACCAGCTTGCGTACCACCTTGCCCACCATGGGAAAAGGAGGAAACAGATACAGGAGACCGAGCTCCCGCCAGGACAGAGACATGGCATCCACTGCCAGAGCCAGAGAGTCCTGGGACAGAGACACAAATGCAGGAAGCTTGTGATTATGACGAGAGGCAAACAGATCCACCTCCGGCATCCCCACCTGCGACAGAGGGAAAGAAAGAAAGACCTCGTTGCTGAGGGACCATTCCCCCCGGTGAGAGGCCCCCCTGCTCAGGGAGTCCGTTTCCAGGTTTTCCACACCTGGAATGTAAACTGCCGAGATGCACGGAACATTGCTCTCGGCCATGCAAGAATCAGAGACACCTCCCGGAGGGCACTCCGGCTGCGAGTCCCTCCTTGGTGATTGATGTAAGCGACCACAGTCCAATTGTCGGAGCGAACCTGAACCGGTAGGCCCTGGAGGTGATGTGTCAGGTGTGCCAGCACCAACCGAACCGCCCTCAGCTCCAGAATATTGATGGGGGTGTGAGCCTCCCGAGGACCCCACAGCCCCTGGAACTGATGGTCTCTCCAGTAGCCCCCCCCAGCCCGACAGGCTGGCATCCGTGGTGACCGTCTCCCAGCGGGGCGGCAGAAGGATCTGCCCCCCAGAAGATTCCCTGGGTCCAGCCACCACTGAAAACTGAGCAAATAGCACTGCCTCGAAGCAGGCCACCATCAGCCCCACCAGCCTCATCCCTTGCCGGATGGACGGACGAGGATTGGATAGAAGGAGACGAATCAGCGCTTGGAGAACATCCACCTTCGACTGAGGTAAGAAGATCCCGGCCTGAATGGTATCCAGCGTCATGCCCAGGAAGGAGGCCACCCGTGACGTGGAAAGTGAGGACTTGGGGTAATTGATTACCCACCCGAACCTCTCCAGCGTTGTTACCAACGCCTGGTGGAATGTGGAAGCCGTAATGAGAAAGTCGTCCAGATAAGCAAAATGCGAAGCCCTGGGCTCTGAGAAGGGCCATCATGCCCACCAGCACCTTGGTAAACACCTTGGGCGCCAAAGTCAGCCCGAAGGGAAGAGCCACAAACTGGAAGTGCTGTTCGCCTACCACAAACCTGAGGAACCACTGGTGTCCCGGGAAGACCGGCACATGTAGGAAAGCATCCCTGATGTCTATCGAAGACATAAAGTCCCCAGGACGTAGGGAGTTGACAGCAGAGCTCAGAGTCTCCATGCGGAACTTTCTGGTTTTGATTAACCGGTTGAGAACCTTTAAGTCTAAAATGGGTCTTATGGAGCCGTCCTACTTGGGCACCGTAAAGAGGTTGGAATAGTAGCACTGACCTCTCTCTTTATTGGGGGGTACCGAACAAAAGACCCCCATATCCCAAAGACTTTGTACCGCCAGAAACAGCCCCTGCGCTGCCCGTGGGTCCGTAGGAACCCGGGACCTGAGGAATCTGTAAGTAGGCCGGTCTGCGAACTCCAGCTTGTACCCTGAGGAGTGATGGTCTCTCCACCACCTCCAGGATCTATTTGTCTGTAACATGTTGAGCCCAGACCTCAGCGAAGAGCCGCAGCCGTCCCCCCACCCGCAAGGGTGAGGGCGCCCCCTCAATGCTGAGTGGGCTTAGCAGCAGATTTGGATTTGGCACCCCAGGAGGACCCGGGTCGGGCACAACCTCTGCCCCTACCCCAGGAATTTCCTCTGGGTGCGGCGCCAGATACCCCCTTGCCCGTCCGAGGACCACGAAAGGCATGGTTGAAGGAGCCTGAGCACCGAAATGGCTGACGCTGCCATTTGCGCTGAGGCAACTTACCTCCCTTAGCCACAGAATCTAGGCGATCACCAAACAGGCGTCGTCCCGAGAAGGGAAGCCCTGCGAGCGCCTTCTTTGCAGCATTATCGGCTGCCCACTGGCGCAACCAGTCATCTAGGGCTGATAACACAAAAGTGATGAACAACTCACATTGCGTAAGAGCACTAAACTCCTCGCAAGAGGGATTCAATTGGGATCCATCCAAGAGGCCTCCGATTAAAGTTCTAAAAGCCACGGCCGTGAGTGCGGAAGCACAAGCCGGATGAAGCCAGTTGGTCGAGACGACGGTCCTCACTATCTGTCAAGGTAGTGGAATCAGGGGAATGCACAACCGATGTATTAGACAACCCCAGAACGGGAGCGTCGACCTCTGGGGGTGTAGACCAACATTCAACCACATCAACAGGGAAGGGATACTTCCTATCCCACTCTTGAGGAATACCAGGAAGCCGGCTAGGCTTTTCCTATTCCTTAAGGATCATATTGTTAAAGTGCCTCTGATCCGGGAACCCCAAACAAGGTTTGGCGGTACCAATCAAGTACCTCAAAAACCTGAGTAAGGAGCCTATGGGTATCAACAGTATCCCCACGCTCTGTACCAGCATCAGCGCCAAGGCACTGCTGATCATCAGATAAATCAGAGTCTGAAAACAATTCACCTTCCTCAAGCGGGGAATAATCAGACCATTCAAAAGGATCATAATCATCATAGTCAAGGGCCGGCGCCGCGGGCGCCAAGTGCCATCTCTTAGCTGGGGCCTTCCTGGCCGCAGAGCTAGCAATCATTTTCTCAATGTTGGTCAGTCTGGAACAGACATCGGATTGCGACTCCCCGCTAGTGACAACGTCACTTGGGGCCATGACCAGGCGTGGGGGTGTAGGTGATGAGGCCAGCGGGGCCGACCCGGCCGCACGGGGCCCGGATCTCTGTGCAATCGCCTGCTGTGCACATGGTACACAAATCTGTACATTGTCGCCCACAAGGGATACCCCACATACCACACACTGCCAGGGTTGCCCCGAAGGGATCCCGAGCCCGATATTCTGGGAAGCCTTCTATCACGCTCCCGGAACCACAATTTACCACTTGGACAACTCCAGCTCTCTTGGTAAGGACCTCAACCCCCAATCTCCGCAGCCAGCTTCACCTATAGGAGCCCCCGCTTGCCGAGACGCAGAGCACGCCTGCTCGGGATCGGTTGCCCCCAGGACTTAATGGCTCAAAGGTTGAGGTCTTACGGTACAGAGTGCTGGAGAGCCCGCGGCTGGAAGTGGAATCGGGTAGCCGGTATGTGAGCGTATGGTGGGAGTCCAAGGACAGGCAAGGGTCGGCAACAGGAGTGGAGATCACGGATGGTCAAACAAGCGAGGGTCGGCAACAGGAGTGGAGATCACGGATGGTCAAACAAGCGAGGGTCGGCAACAGGAGCGGAGATCACGGATGGTCAAACAAGCGAGGGTCGGCAACAGGAGTGGAGATCACGGATGGTCAAACAAGCGAGGGTCGGCAACAGGAGTGGAGATCACGGATGGTCAAACAAGCGAGGGTCGGCAACAGGAATCTGGATCAAAATCAGGGATTAACAATGGCTGGGGTCTAGGCGCTATCACAGGCAACCACCAAATGCGGGGAAAAGAGCTTTATAGGGACAGACATCAGAGGGAAGGAATTGTGATTGGTGCACACAGGGATCATGATAATGATTGGAGTGCACAACAGGAGGGGGCGTGTCCCCCCACTGAACCCAGGGCTCATTGGCCCTTCAGGAGGAACAGGGGACATGCCGGCCAGCTGGGCTCATAGGCCCTTTAACTGAAAAGGGGGCGTGCCCCTTTTTAATTTATTCACCTCCTCCGGCGGCCACGCTGAATGCAGCGCCGCCGGAGGGCATAGAAGGAACGTGCTCGCGCACCCGCGCGAGCACGTGTGCAGGTGCCGGACACGCCGGCAGGAGGAGAAGGAGGGGGCGCGCCCGCAGCCGCGCGAGCTGCCGCCCGGCGCGGCCGGCGCCTGGACGGCGGGGCGACGGGGACACCGCTGGAACGCGGCACAGGTAAGCTGATCGTGACACTACCCCCCCCTTCATGAGGGGCCTCCGGACCCTCACCAGGTTTCCCCGGATTGTCATGATGGAACTTTTTAATAAGAACTTTAGCATGCACATCTTTTGCCGCAACCCAACATCTCTCCTCAGGACCGTAACCAACCCAGTCGATTAGATATTGTAAAGAATTACGGAGCTTGCGCGAGTCAAGAATTTTGTTTACTTCATATTCTGGTTCGTTATCTACTAAAATAGGCGGCGATGATGGACGCGGAACATTCTTGGCTGGTTTTAGCAGTGACACGTGAAAAGAATTTGGGATTCTCATGGTTTGCGGGAGTTGAACCTTAAAGGACACGTTGCTTAATTTCTGAATAATGGGGAAAGGGCCAATAAACTTGGGCCCTAACTTACTGGACGGTTGTCGCAGAGAAATATTTTTTGTAGAAACCCAAACAAAGTCCCCAATCTGAAGCGCGGGTTCTTGAGACCTGTGGCGATCGGCGAACCTTTTGTATCTAAGAATAGTTTCTTTCAAAGTCTGCTGGACGCGGGTCCAGATGTTCTTCCGCTCTTGGAGCCACTCTTCCAATGCCGGTAAATTGGAAGAGGACCCAGAGAGAGAGGAAGCCCTGGGATTCCTCCCAAGATTGCAGAAAAACGGAGAGACTTTGGTACTTTCACTCGGCGCATTATTGTACGCGAATTCCGCGAAGTCAATATATTCTGACCACTGTTCTTGTGCGTCGGAAATGTAACACCGCAAATACTGTTCTAGACTCTGATTGGTTCTCTCAGTCTGTCCATTGGTTTGAGGATGGTACGCAGAAGACAAAGATATCTGAATTCCCAAGCGAGAACAGAAATTCTTCCAAAAACGCGAAGTAAATTGCACACCCCGATCGGAAACTATATTAGATGGTATGCCATGGATACGGAAAATGTGCGAGATAAATAACCGCGAAAGCTCAGGAGCTGATGGTAACTTAGATAAAGGAATAAAATGTGCCATCTTACTGAAACGGTCGACGACCACCCAAATCACAGTGTTCCCATGTGAGAGAGGCAAATCTACAATAAAATCCATAGAGATATGAGTCTATGGCTCTTTAGGAATCTCAAGTGGGACTAAACACCCACTAGGAGCCTTGTGAACCCCCTTACTTCGTGCACAAACAGAACATGCGTCGATAAAGGTAGTTATATCACGGCGCATAGTAGGCCACCATACAAGGCGTCGGGCTAAAATGAAAGTTTTACGATTTCCTAGATGTCCAGCAGTTTTGGCATCGTGAAACTCGCGAATTACATCGGAACGCATATGCGGTGGTACAAACTGACATCCTAAAGGTATATCTACAGGGGACTCATTTTGAAATGGTGCCAGTGCATTCGAAAGATCAGGAAGCAAGGCCCCAATCACACATCCCACAGGCAAAATAGGTTCACCCATATCGCCCCGATCCTTACAATCCCCAAACAAGCGGGACAGAGCATCCGCTTTAGAGTTTTTCACTCCTGGCTTAAATGTAATTATAAAATTAAAACGCGAGAAAAATAATGCCCAACGGGCCTGACGAGAGTTCAGTCTCTTAGCTGAGCTAATGTACTCGAGGTTTTTGTGATCAGTATAGACCGTGATCGGATACAATGACCCCTCCAACCAGTGACGCCATTCATCAAAAGCCAGTTTAATCGCCAATAACTCCCTGTTTCCAACATCATAGTTCTGTTCTGCGGTACTAAATTTCCGTGAGAAGTAGGCGCAAGGATGCAAACGATCAGTATGACCAGAGTATTGAGACAACACCGCCCCCACACCCAACTCAGATGCATCTACTTCGATGGTAAAAGGTTTATTAACGTCAGGGTGAACTAAAACTGGCGCCGAAGTAAAAGCCTGTTTTAGAGTCTGGAAGGCCTCATTGACCGAAGATGACCAGTTTACTGTGAAGGCGCCCTTGCGAGTAAGGTTGGTGAGAGGAGCAACAATCTTGGAGAAACCCTTAATAAAGCGTCGATAGAAATTAGCGAAACCTAAAAAACGCTGTAATTCTTTTAAAGTCTTGGGTTGTACCCATTCCCGCACCGCCGAAACTTTCCCCGTATCCATCTCTAACCCCTGGCTAGAGATTATATAACCCAAAAAGGGAACGGTGGTGACCTCAAACATACATTTAGAAATCTTTGCATACAAGTTATTCTCTCTTAGTTTTTGAAGTACCATTTTCACATGCAGTCTATGTTCGGACAAAGACTTAGAGAAAATGAGGATATCATCCAAATAAATTACCATGAACCTGCCCAAATAGTCTCGGAAGACGTCATTAACGAAGTCTTGGAAGACCGCAGGGGCATTACAAAGGCCAAAGGGCATGACTAGATATTCGTAATGACCATCTTTAACATTGAATGCAGTTTTCCACTCATCCCCTTGTCGAATACGAATCAGGTTGTAGGCCCCCTTCAGGTCTAACTTGGAGAACACCCGAGCTCCTACTACTTGATTAAATAAATCCCCAATCAAGGGAAGGGGATACCGGTTTTTAACCGTGATCTTATTCAGGGCTCTGTAGTCTATACAAGGCCTTAAACCACCATCCTTTTTCTCCACAAAAAAGAAGCCAGCCCCCGCGGGTGATGTTGAAGGACGGATGAACCCCTTGCTTAAATTCTCGGAGATGTACTCCTTCATGGCCAGTTCTTCCGGCCGAGTGAGATTATAAACCTTCCCTCTAGGAGGGATGGTCCCAGGGAGCAGGTCAATAGGGCAGTCATAGGGCCTATGAGGGGGAAGGGAATCGGCAGAACGTTCGGAAAAAACATCAGCCCAATCTGCGTAAGGCTGAGGCAATCCCTGTGGCAGCATCTGAAAACTTTTGAGGGCAGTGGAAAAACAATGTGTCTTGCAGTGATTACTCCACCTCACTAAATCCCCAGTCTGCCAGTCTAAAATGGGGTTGTGGAGTTTTAACCAGGGATATCCCAGTACTACCGGGGTTTCAGGACAGTCAAAAACCAAGAACTCGATATATTCAGAGTGAGAAGAGCCAACGATTAAATTGAGAGGTGGGGTCTTGGTACTAACCGGACCTCCCTGGATGGCCTTCCCATTTATGGCTAGAACCTGTAGAGATTTTCCAAGGGGTACCAGCGGAATCCCCAGGACGGAGATCATGCTCCGGTCCAGGAAATTACCTGCAGCCCCACTGTCGATAAAGGCGGATACTGCCCGTTTGGAGGGACCCCAAGAAAGCTCTATGGGGATTAACATTTTATTCAAGTGAGAGTAATTAACTGACTCACCTAGACCAGTACTCCCCTCCTGATCTAGGCAAGGAAGTTTCCCGCCGGGTATCCCTTGTTAGGACAGGACCTAGCAAAATGTCCCGGATTCCCACAATATAAGCAGAGACCCATGGAGCGTCTACGCTGCTTCTCGTCCTGGGTAAGACGAGCTCTACCGATCTGCATGGGTTCTTCCAGTGAGGAGGAAGGTGTGTTTGCCCCAGGGGAAGGGAGTGGGTTGGAGGACTGAGATGGCTTAAAGGACGAAGAAGTCCTAACCCTTTCCCTGGCTCTCTCCCTAAGACGCCGATCTATTTTGATGGAGACCTGCATTAGCTGGTCTAGATCTGCTGGTGTAGGGAAATTGACCAAAGCGTCCTTGATACCCTCTGATAGACCCATTCGGAACTGGCTACACAGGGCTGGGTCATTCCATCTGGAGTCTACTGCCCACCGCCGGAATTCAGAACTGTAGTCTTCGGCAGTATTCCGACCTTGCTTCAAGGCCCGAAGCCTATTTTCGGCTGTGGACTGCTGGTCTGGGTCAGCATATAACACACCCATAGCCTGAAAAAAGGAAGTAACGGAGTGCAGGGCAGCATCATCTGGAGGCAGGCTAAAGGCCCATGATTGGGGATCTCCTTGCAAAAGGGAGATAACTAACCCCACCCGTTGGGTCTCGGTGCCCGAGGACCCAGGTCTCAATCTGAAGTACAGCTCGCAGGAATTTTTGAAATTGGAGAATCTGGCTCGGTCTCCAAAAAATTTCTCTGGTAACGGGACCTTCGGCTCCGACACGTGAGGTGGTACAGCGGATGCAGGAATCTGCCTGGTTTCCTGATTGGCCACTCTCTGGGCAAGTTGATTTATAGCTGTGGCCATAGCCTGTACTTGCTGTACCAGGTCATCCATGAGGGCCTGTGATAATATCACGCTCCCGGAACCACAATTTACCACTTGGACAACTCCAGCTCTCTTGGTAAGGACCTCAACCCCCAATCTCCGCAGCCAGCTTCACCTATAGGAGCCCCCGCTTGCCGAGACGCAGAGCACGCCTGCTCGGGATCGGTTGCCCCCAGGACTTAATGGCTCAAAGGTTGAGGTCTTACGGTACAGAGTGCTGGAGAGCCCGCGGCTGGAAGTGGAATCGGGTAGCCGGTATGTGAGCGTATGGTGGGAGTCCAAGGACAGGCAAGGGTCGGCAACAGGAGTGGAGATCACGGATGGTCAAACAAGCGAGGGTCGGCAACAGGAGTGGAGATCACGGATGGTCAAACAAGCGAGGGTCGGCAACAGGAGCGGAGATCACGGATGGTCAAACAAGCGAGGGTCGGCAACAGGAGTGGAGATCACGGATGGTCAAACAAGCGAGGGTCGGCAACAGGAGTGGAGATCACGGATGGTCAAACAAGCGAGGGTCGGCAACAGGAATCTGGATCAAAATCAGGGATTAACAATGGCTGGGGTCTAGGCGCTATCACAGGCAACCACCAACTGCGGGGAAAAGAGCTTTATAGGGACAGACATCAGAGGGAAGGAATTGTGATTGGTGCACACAGGGATCATGATAATGATTGGAGTGCACAACAGGAGGGGGCGTGTCCCCCCACTGAACCCAGGGCTCATTGGCCCTTCAGGAGGAACAGGGGACATGCCGGCCAGCTGGGCTCATAGGCCCTTTAACTGAAAAGGGGGCGTGCCCCTTTTTAATTTATTCACCTCCTCCGGCGGCCACGCTGAATGCAGCGCCGCCGGAGGGCATAGAAGGAACGTGCTCGCGCACCCGCGCGAGCACGTGTGCAGGTGCCGGACACGCCGGCAGGAGGAGAAGGAGGGGGCGCGCCCGCAGGCGCGCGAGCTGCCGCCCGGCGCGGCCGGCGCCTGGACGGCGGGGCGACGGGGACACCGCTGGAACGCGGCACAGGTAAGCTGATCGTGACACCTTCATATGGTGATTTTAAGGTAGTCGCAATGACCAATGGGAATTACGCTATAAGCTACCCGGGATGCCCCTTAATTTACGTTAGTGGGAGGATTTTAGTAATAATAATAATAATAATAATAATAATAATAATAATGGACCCCACTTTGAACCAAGGACCTAGGACCGGGAGAAAACCCCTAATTGCCTTGGTTGTCCCACCTGGAAAACACAAAAAAAGGGGGGCCCCAGTAAACAACATGCATACAGTGCAAATTAAAGGCATATACACTTCATCCCAGCATAAGAAACTATATATGTATATAAATATATATAAACATATAAAGAGATATACCTACATATACACATACACTATGTATAGACACCCATAAATATATATATATATATATATATATATATATATATATATATATCCCCAAGATGTATATCGCCCACGGGCACCAATAACGCCCGGCAGCATGAGATAACAAGTGTACTATATATAAACCAAATACACCCAGTATAAAGAAGCCCCGTATGGGGCACTCACGGGCCGCTGTGATGAAGATGGCATCATCTAGGCAGAAAGGATGAAGGAGGCGGGCCAACGCGGAGCGCGCCAGGCACATGGCCCCGCCCCCTCCCGACGCGGGAAAAACACACCAAGCCGCGCTCCCAGCCGATAGGGCTGGAAGCCGGCCGACAAAGCCAAGGTGGGGCGGGCAGATACCAGTGCGGAGAGCGCCAGGCCCCGCCCCCCTTCACTAAGACAAGCAAGAGGGTCGCGCTCCCCGGCCAATATGGCCATTGAGCCGACCATATTGGCCGCCCCCCCCCCCCCCCCCGGAGGAGAGTAAGGGAACCAGAAGGGGGGGAACCCTGCCAGAATCCGGCCATAAGCATAGCGGATCCAGGATCACCAAAACCTGGATAACCGCCTACCCCATAGTGAGGTCTCACGGTGGAGCAGTGCTGCTTCCGCACCCATAGGGTGCTGCCTACCTTCACCAGGACCCGCAGCCTAAGCTGGGAGGCTCAAATAGGGGCAATTTAGAAAGGGCCCTGCCAGCAATAGGGACAATAAACGGCGCGCCCGGCTTACCTGTAAGTAAAGAAGTCTTCATCTTCTGTCTTGTCGCCTTCCCTGCAGAGAAGGAACTGGGGAATTGGTGGGAGTTCCCAGGTATATATGGACCGGGAGGGGCTTTCTTTTTTTGCATATTCACTCTCTCTACTGGAGATTACCCAAATGTCATGAAGAGTTGAAGCGGAGTGTATGTCACACTTGGAATATAAAAGCTGGTGACACCTAAATGTCCGACTTTGTTGATCTTATGAGGCAGAAATCAGGATATCTGGTCTGACTCTTTAGCTTAATGGCTGTAGTACAATGTATTTATTAGCTGAGCATTGGTTCAATCACCAACATCTATTTCCCCAGAAGCCTGTAAATAAGCCACACCTGAAACCGCATGCCTACTATGACCATCACCCACAAACTGATTTAAGCTGTCCCACTTTGAGGCCCCCAACAAATGATCAGTTTATTGGAGACTAAAAGGGAGTGAGAACTAATGCCAAATTTTGGTCATTTGCAGGGGCCCTAAGGTGTACAGGCATCACAAATCAAGATGCCTAGGAGATGGATAATGTAGACCCCTCCCTAAGATTTTTAGTGTGAATGTCCACTTAAAAGGAAAGAGGTGCTTTCTGAAACAGAACATTTGAACAGCACCCAAGCATGGATGTATTAGGCTGGAAAAGAGGTGCATTTCTAGAACAGAAAGTATTTGTATTCCCCCACCCCATACATCCAAATACATCCGCCTTAGTGCTAATGAGAGCTAAAACTTGAAACACATGTTCACTTGTGGATAGTGTTTGGCTTTGTAAATTTAAAGCTAATCCTTGGCATTGCACACTCAGTGGCTTCTGAGTGCCTTGGATGGCTCCCAGATGTAAAGAGATGATTTGCATAGCTTTGTCCATCGCAAGGAATGATGGGTAATTGTATCATTCCTTGGGTTGGACGCTGCACAAATACTTTTCATTCTAGGAAAGCTCCGCTTTTACTTTAACTTTGAGTAGAGGGTTTTGTGGTCTCTTTAGCCCCCCTAAGCCTATCATGGGTTTCTCCACATGGGGGCTTGCAACTGTTTTTGTCTGCTTTGAATAAAAGCTTGCGGAATACACTGGTCAATCTGCCGCAACTTTAAGATTCTAAATAACACATTTTATAATAAATGTACATTTTATGTTACATACCTGGGGAACAAGGCTGACATGTATGTTACAGAAGTTTTCTCTTTTCACCCTAAACTGAAATTGTCTGAAAGCTTCAATGAATGCCATTCCTTCAATGTCTCCAACCGTGCCACCCAACTGGAAGCAAAGTAACATAAAGCAAACTGTTAAATGTAGATCAGTTTATAGTTTCAACATTGGTAAAAATATGTATGGATACATTAAACCACCATCCATCTCTCCTACTGCCTCCACAGCAACTATTGCCTTGATGCAAAGCCTCCCCGTTCAGCTATCCCGTGCGTTTTCCCGTTGGTTTTGGGCTGTGATCGGGTCAGGAAAGGGTGCTACGTTGGTTTTTGTGTGCGTTTATGCGCTCAGGTGTGTGCACAGCCGCCTTTCCGATTGACGGCTCGCAAGAGGCTGATTTCCGTGAAAACGGACGGGTCGTTCATTGGTCCGTTTTTTTCGGTGATGCAGAGCCTTGTTTTCCAATTGAAATCACCCTAATAAAACGTGGCCGCCGAGCCTTCACTTACGGGCAGTCTGGCCAGCCGTATTTGAGCTCCGTGCTTTTTGGAAATGCATTCCTCTGTGGGCGCACATCAAAGGCGCCAGCTACGCGGTCTGGTACTTATGAGCATGGAAGAAACCAGGCAGCACCGAACGCCTTTGGACATCGATTGCATGCATGACGTTGACCTATTCGAGCTCACCCGCCTTAACCGCGTTTCTCTCCATGCCTTGTATAGCGAGCTGCGGCCGTGGTTAGCCCCCACCACAAGAAAGGGGCATGCAATTGCAGGTATGACCAAATTGGTTGGCTGCCTGCAGTTTTTTGGCGAATGGCTCGTTCCAGAGACTGGGTGCCTTCTCCGTGGGGATGTCCCAGTCTACGCTGAGCCGCAGCCTAACCAAGTTTGTGGATGGCATGGCTACCCTGGCACAGAATTATATTTTTTTCCCTCAAACAGGGGAAGCCTGGAATGCGGTTAAGCTGGGCTTTTATAACATAGCCGACATGCCCAATGTCATTGGTGCAATTGATTGCACACATGTCTCATTGATCCCCCCTGCTGACCAGGAATATCTGTTCAGGTATGTGGTTTGGGTATGTTTTTTTTTTTTTTTTTTTTATATTTTTTAAGCCTCACACTAATTCCACTTTTTGTTGGCTTTGTGCAGGAACAAGAAGATGGGCCATTCAATCAATGTTCAGGCAGTGGCGGGCCCTGATCTTCTATTTTTCAGTATTTTTGCTGGCTTCCCTGGGTCCACGCATGACGCACATATTTTGAGGAACTCAAGCCTCTATCAACGGTTTCAATCTGGAGATCTTTCTGGTGGATGGCTACTGGGTATGTGTCTTAAAGTTGTAGTTGTTGGCCACCATGTTTGAATTTGGATTTGCCAGTACACCACTAATCTGTGATACATTTCCATGACACTTGCAAACTTTAATTTTGTTTTAGTTTTTAAATTAAATTTAATGGGTGAAGGGATTCACCACTATTGTGTTATGGTCTGGCCCTCTTATCTAATAGCATTCCACAGACATTTTTAATGAGTGTACAGGTTGGATGTGTATGTAGCCTCAACAAGAATGTCATTTCCTCAAACAATACCTAGCTCACCTATTTGTCCCTGTTTAATAATGTGGCAATGCACACCTAAACCTTATTTTTATCATCCACCTTATGTTTTTCTTTTGGATTTTTGCAGGTGACTCTAGCTATCCCTTCTTACCATGGCTGCTCACACCCATCCTGCACCCATCTTCCCAGGCCCAGGAGCGCTATAACACATTCACAGATCAAAGAAAACGGCAGCAACAAGATTGAGGAGATGTGGGGAGCTCCACAAAAGTTCAAATCCTTTTAAAAAAGTTTTATAAATTTTATAATTTTTCCAAAATGTAAAAAAAAAATTTTTTAAAGTTTAACCAAAATTTTTACAAAGTTACAAAAAACTTAAAAGTAAAAAAAAAGTTGGTGTGTTGTCTTTCCTGGCACTGTACATTCTCACAACATCATCACACATTTACATGTCACAAAAGGTTAATATATGGGACAATAAAGAGAAAGAACAATAACAAAAAGAGATTAAGGTAAGCATTAAAGGCAAAGAAGAAAAACAAAAAGAGATTAAGGTAAGCATTAAAGGCAAGGAAAAATAAACAAAAAATAATTTAATAGTAAATTTAGGTATGTGTCAAAGTGACAGTTTGTGGCATATGTACATTTACATGGAGGTTTAGAGATGTGCGCTTGCGTGGACCCAGATTGACAACAGGAAATCCATGGAGATGTAAGTATACTTGTCAAAAACAACACAATTGGTGTGAAAAATGACACGGAAGGCAAGCAGGTACGTTAAAAAACAAAGCAAAAAGGAGGACAAAACGGAACACCCGTGTGAATGTGAATGGAAGCCACAAGGAAATTGCATGCTCCCGAGAGGGGCAAAAAATGCTTCCCGATTGAAGACAAATTAACGGATCAGTTAGGGACCCATTCCGACGGAGGCTCTGAATCACATTGGAGCCACGATTCAAACGGGACCCCCAGACAATCAGAAGGTTTTAAGGTCAGTTCAGGGGAGGCTCTGCATCATGCAGATCAGCAGCAGCATGCATATCTGCCAACACCCTCGCAATTACTGCAACTACCCGATATCTTGGTATTCTACTATAGACTCCTCTCTCTCATTCAGTTACTAGCCAATTCCTGTCACCTCCAACTCAAAAATATATCCAGCATCTGCCCCATCCTTTCTCCCGATACCACCAAAATCTTAGTGTATACTATGATCATATCCGGACTAGACTACTGCAACATTCTTCTTTGTAGTCTACCAACAAACAGACTGGCATCCCTCCAGTCTATTCTCAACTCTGCTGTTGACTCGCCTTCTATTACTCTAGTGTTGCCCCTCCAAGTCAGTCCCTACACTGGCTGTCAATCTTTAAACAACTTCAACTTCAACTCCTCTCTACATTTCTTTGCCTATTAACAAATACTAGCCCAGATGCAATCTCTGCTCTGCCCAGGTCCTTCCCCTGTCCTCAACTCTAATCACCTCCTTCTACTCCCACGTCCAGGACTTCACAAGCACCACCCCATTACTTTGTAATGCCCTACCCTATACAATTTGCCACTCGATGAGCATATGTGATTTGCCACTGGATGAGCATATCACCTAACCTAAATAACTGACCGCCCCAACCACCTCAGATCACTTGCCATCGTACCTACCTTTTGTCTCCAGCCTATAGGCTCGATTCAGAGAGACAAAAAAAACTTTTTAGTGCCGATCTGTTTTTTTTTGTGAAATGTTTCAGTTCTCGTATGAGTGTACGAGCGATTCTATGCATGCATTGAAAACCTTCTGTAAAGTTTCCGTCCATTCGTACTGCAGAGTACGAATACGAGGATGTCATTTTCCATCGTGACTTTTCCGTTTCATTTTCACATGTTACAACGTAGGCTTTCGTTTTTGCCCTTTTCCCATCGTATCCTCCAACGAATCCTTTACGTTTCCAGTTCGATTCTGTTTCCCATTTTCAATAAATATTCGTCCAAACGGAAATCCTTACGATCTAGCGCCTGCGCAGTACAAACTTAACTCATTAAAGTGCTCGCCTACATATTTGCCACCCTTACTTCTACTACAATGTTTAGCTAAACCACTTAGCACTATCCTCCATCTTCCCTTTTGGACCCTTAAAGCTCACCCAAATCACTTAGCACTATCCTCCATCTTCCCTTTTGGACCCTTAAAGCTCACCCAAATCACTTAGCACCATCCTCCATCTTCCCTTTTGGACCCTTAAAGCTCACCCAAATCACTTCTCGGTCATGTGAATATTCATCTTTAAATATTTCTGGGCTTTGTGTTAATGTATTTTGTAAATGAAATGACACTGTAACATTTTTTTTGGGGATTCCATCATAAAATATAACATTTTTAAAAATTTAGAAAATTTCTAATTTTTACAACTATAAAGAACAAAATACATAGCAATGGCAGGCCACAGAACATTATTCTTCATCTGTGGTCCCCAACGAGTCGCGCAGCTCCTGCATCTCGCCCACCAACTGAAGGACCCTGACACTCAGTTCTGCCACTCTGGCACGTGTGGTCCCTGTTAAAAAACTTAAATTAAAATATTTGGTATAACCTTGTTGGGGCCATACTGCAGTGCCCCCCCCCCCCCCCCGTATGGTCCAAACACCTAAATCTGGACTTCAAAAGCCAGAGGGCCCTCGCCACCACGGGCCGGGTTTTGCATAGTGCCCGATTAGAGAACCCCTGGCAGGCAAAGAACGGGCATCAGGAGCAAGGGCAGGAGTGGACATCCAGATTCCCCTGAAAGAATTTAAAAATAATCACATAAAATACACATTCTAAGCTACAATATTGTTTAACATGTCATCAAGGGCTAAAAACAGCAATAGGTTAAGTCATGAGTCATCAACTATATTCATTGCCATACAGTGAAAATGGATTGATGGAATGTGAGCAAACTTACCCAGGAGCCATCCACCAGATAATTCTCCTGACTCAAACTGACGAAATAAGCCGGAGCTCCGCAATATATAAGCATCATGGGACGACCCTGGATGCCCTGCAAGAACACTGAGGAATCGCATAGCTGGACCAAAGACTGCTTGTATGTTGTGTGAGTGGCACATCGTGCGGTTCCTGCAGCCAAATATAAATTAATTACACAAAGCAAAGGTAACCGACTAAAACAATAACTCCTACAACAAATTAAGATTCAAGTTCAACAATCCAAATATACCGTATATACTGGAGTATAAGCCGACTTTTTCAGCCCACTTTTTGGGCTGAAAAAAGCCGCCTCGGCTTATACTCGAGTCAGAAGGACAGTCACAACGCTACGCTGCTAGGCATGGGTAGCTCAGGGGTTAATAAGCCCTCCTCCTCACCCTCCTTCCTCCCGGCACTCCTTGCTGACAATCTTTACTTCTCTCCAAGTAAACGAGCAGCTTCCGGTTCTGCCATCTACCGTCTCCACGAGCAGCGCTGCTGGGAGTGACGTCAACCTCTCCCAGCCGCCTCTGCGCTGCTTGTCAGGCAGTGGATGGCAGGAGCGGAGGCTGCTCGTTTACTTGGAGAGAGGAAACACTGTCAGCAAGGAGTGCGGGGAGGAAGGAGGGAGAGGGGGCTTATTAACCCCTGAGCAACCCACACCTACCAGCATATTGTTTAACCATGACTCTAGTTCAGGGCAGCAACTAAATGGGCAAGCCGAGGTCCAGTACAAAAGCAGTACATTCAATGTGTTCTGCGGTGAAACACCCAGATTTGGTATTTACCCTGTGTGTGAAGCCCCCAGTGCTGCTAGATTTCTCCTTTACTCCATGTGCAGTTTCTCGCCCAGACTCGCATCCCTTTGCCTGCTCCCTCCGGCTGTGCCAGCCATTCATATAGGCAGAGCTAGTGCGCGTGCAGCAGCCGGGGATGCCAGTCGCTCCTTGCACCAGCAGCATTTTCTCGGTGGACGAGAGATTTCACACAAGTGGGATGCCCCAGGGATAGGGGGGGGGGGGCATATAAAGGAGCATAACTAGAGGGGGTGCAGGAGGTGCAACCACACTGGGCCCAGAAGGTCAGTGGGCCCCATCAGTGTTGCTCCTCCACCTTATTTATCATATTTGTGATCACTTAGCATCATTTAGATAAAGCAAGCGTCATTTGTCTCTGCTGTCACAGTCTTTAGTTTATTTTTGACATTTACCGGTAGCTGCTGCATTTCCCACCCTAGACTTATACTCGAGTCAATAACTTTTCCAGTTTTTTGTGGTAAAATTAGGTGCCTCGGCTTATATTCAGGTCGACCTATACTCGAGTATATACGGTAATTCACAAAGGACATAAGTCTAAAAAAAATAGCAATTATATAGATGTGTGGGAAAATAAATGTTTACATGCTAAGGACTAATTAAGGTCAGCATTGAAATGCATCTAGAAGGCATACATGAAATGTATTGATTCAGGTATGCATTGCTAGACAATTTATGGCCTCGGCCATGCTGATACATGCAATGCCTTGGTGCTAAAGGCGCGCAGACTCCTCCACATAGCCGCAAAACATGTTCAACAATAGCAATCGCAAGTGGATCGGAAATGAAACGGATTTATAGGTGGTCCGTCGGAAATCAGCTCTCTGAATCAGACGCAAGCCCATCCCAACAACGGAAGTTATCTGAACGCACGAAAAATTTCCGATTTTGTTTGGATAATGATCCGAACTAACGGAAATGTTCCGATTTGCTTCCGTTCATCGAAAGCGCATATATGCATTCTCCCGAGCGTTCATACGAATGAAAAATGAACAAAAAAAGCAAAAAAAAGACAAACACCCACTAAAACTTTCACAGACAGATACGGAAGTCCGGACGAATGTGTCTTTGAATCGAGGCTTATATCCTTTAGATTGTAAGCCAGCAAGGACAGTGACCTCTCTCCTAGTGTAATGCAGTAGGATTAGGTATTTGTGCATTTCTGTCACATCTAGTTATCGCTGCCTTGAGAAAAGGGCTGATAGCCCTGAAACGTTGGCATTCATAAAGCGATCCACTCTTTGAGACACGGGTATACACTATTGTCTTGCTATGCTGTGATTATATCATGTATCTTTTTCCATTATTTTGTCTGTCACCTAATATGTAGCCGACTGCTCTGTACATGTGTTACAAAGCTCATCACTTATGACTCCTTAGAGATCAGATTGATTCTGCCTTAACTATATACAAACAGACAGCAGCTACAAATAACCCTCAGGAGGACCTAAAGCTACACCTCTACTGTCGTTTTTTCACTGGTAAACGATTGTTACCTAGTCATAGATTATAGCATTACTAGATAAGGTTACTGGTTATTAATTTTTCTTTTTTTATGAGTTCTACTAGTCTTCTGAGGATTATGGATCATAACTACTTCAATGGATTTGGCAGTTTTGTATCCTTTTGTTTGTGATTAACACTTGTCTGTATGAATTGTACAAAATACACTTTATAAGCATAAAATCAATCAGATTCATGTGGTGTGCGTCCTTTCAAAACCAATTTTATTTTTGTCACATCTGACTCATAATTTTCAAGTATTATGAGTTAGTTGTTTTACCATTACCACATTGTACATCGTCATGGAAGATGATGGCGCCTAAATAATAAACAATAGTAATAATAATAATAACTATAAATTAAGCAATAGTAAGAAACACATATTGCACATTTAAAGACCTAATCCACACACCTTCAGTACTTGAGTACCCCAGATTCGGGCAAACCACTCTAAATGCCTAAAGAAAAATACTAGTATTCTGTACTGTCAGTTAAAAGTCATCAACACAGGCAAAGCAAAGTTCTAAGGCTGATCATTAGAATCTCTTAGCAAAGAGCACCATCTAGTGAGGATAAGGGGGTAATTCACTAAAATGCACTATCTCTTATGAAAGAGGTTTTGTAGAGTATATCCGGAAATCTCTACACCTCACTTGGAAAACTTCATCCGCCCAATAAGGTTACACACACAGTTACATAGTTAATCCGGTTGAAAAAAGACATGTCCAAGTTCAACCAAGAGTGTTGGGGTAGGGGAAGTTATTTTTTATTTTAGTTTTTGTTTTTACTGATAACCGCTAACAGTAACTGTTAATGTTATTTTCTTCTAAATAAGTATCTAATCCTTTTTTGAAGCTGTCAGCAGTTGATGCTGTAACAAGCTTCCGTGGGAGGCTATTCCACAGATTTATAGTTCTTATGGTAAAAAATTATTGTCGCCTCTGGAGATTGAATTTTCCAGTTGAATGGAGTGCCCCCTTTTCTTTAGAGAGGATTTTACCTGAAATAGTGTTTCCCCATATTTTTTGCATTGCCCATTTATGTATTTATATATTCTATCTATTTATACAAGTTAATGTCCCCACCCAGTCGTCTCCTTTCAAGACTAAACATATTTAATTCTCGTAATCCTTCCTCATAACTAAGATCCTTCATTCTTCTTATTAGCTTGGTGGCTCTTCTCTGCGCCCTTTCCATAGTCAGGGCGTCCTTTCTATGGACTGGTGCCCAGAACTGGATGGCATATTCCAGGTGAGGGTGCACCAGCTGGCGCGGCCGAATAGTGCCGTCACTGTGATTGGGTGGCGAGACCCACAGTCTGTGGGGCTCCCACCCTGGGATCAGGCTCACCATGGGGTCCAGGTAAGTGACACAATTAGTGAGTACTAAAGGATAACACTGACAACAATCACTTCAACAGTGACCACAGCTAACCCCTGCATTAGTCAGACGATGCCTCATCATCTATTAAAATCGCTGAAGGTCAAGCGATAGCTGTAGCAATTGATAAGTGGGAGTGCCTGTCTGTGACCAATTTGGTCACTCCCACGGGTTCCCTTTTGGTCACAAGACCCTTGAGCATAGTGGGGACCATGTACAGAAGTCACCACTCGTCCACCAGAGCATGACTGAATTGCCTGTGAAAGAAGTCAAGGTCTAGTCCTTTCAGACTTCTAAAGGCAATTGCTCTGAGTTGTTAGCATTCCCTTCTGGATGGTTTTAATTATGCTTTTCATGGTTGTCAACAATAAAAGAATGTTAGTGCTCTTATACTTTGCTTACACAACCACTAAAAGTGACTGTCAAAGCAAGAAAACAAAGACATCCATACATATTCACCTTATGTCCACTGCAAATCTGCACTGCACTGGTCCACACTGCTCTCCATTCTCCACCTTCTTCAAGACGGAATCATGACCCTCCCTATCCCCACTTCATTAAGTGCAATGGAGGAAGCACCAGCACCTGGAAAACCCCCACTGATCACTGGAAGTCACGTGGAAGTAGGTAAGTTTGGGGGCTGGCGAACCCCTGTCAGTATGCAGTGCATACATCAATCAGGTTTCAGTCTCAGAGAAACAACATTTATTTCTGATAATCCAGAAAAACTGTCTCCAATACAGGAGGGGTATTAGCAAAATTTGTAGTTTACTACACTTAAGGCTGTATATGGGAGAAGCAAATACCATTACAGTTCCCCATAGTTAGCTCTACTGAACAATAGACACGCAGGTTAAAAATCTGCACTTAGGGGCGTGGCTATGTAACGGTGCTGGAAGGACGTGTGGCACGAGGGCTCCTGAGCATTATCCTTTAGAAACCCCATATATCCCAATTAATTCCAGCTCTAAGAGGAAAGAGACTACTTGCCACATTACCTGGAGTTCCTGGGGCGAGTGGCGAAGTGATCTGACCCGGCGGTGGAGTGCGGCGTGCTTTGAGGCCCTCAGGCATCTTGATTCGGCGCCATTTTGGGAGGTGGAGAGGAGAAGCCTGAACTCGGGGTGACTGCGGATCGTAATCCGTCCCCGCTCTGGAGAGGAGGACCTGCTCGGGCTGAGGCCGCCCTGCCTAGCCACCCGTGCACGGAGGTGAGCGGGACCCGAGGGGACTCGTCCTGTCCCTGCTGCCCTCCGCTGGGACTGTTCTGTCTGCTCCGCTGGCCGCATTAGTGATTGCTGGCTCCCTCCGCCGTCGGCCGCTCCTCCTGACCGGCTGCTGTGCGTGGCTGAGTTCCGCGCGCTGTCATCGTCAGCGGCCCCCGCCGCTCCCTCCTGGCCTGTCGCTCCCTCCTCCGGCTGCATAGTTCTGAGGGGCGGTGCTGCGTGTGCGGCCCCGCGCGTCGGCTGTCACTTCTGGCCGAGCCCGCTGACCTCCTCTTCGTCTCCCTGCCGCGCGTGTGGCCCCGCGTGTCGGCTGTCACTTCTGCCGGAGCCCGCTGACCTCCTCCTCTTCTCCCTGCCGCTCGTGTGGCCCCGCGTGTCGGCTGTCACTTCTGGCCGAGCCCACTGACCTCCTCCTCTTCTCCCTGCCGCGCGTGTGGCCCCGCGTGTCGGCTGACGGTTTTGGCTGCGGGGTGAACATCCCCTTAATAGTGGGGCTAGAATCGGCGCTCCCCCCCAACCTCCTTGGGTGCTTACTCCTCTGACACTCCGGGCCTCACCTGCTGCCTGCACCCAATATATCTAACACCATTGTTGCAGTGGAGGGTGTTGTAATAAAGCTGACCTACACGGGACATTGACCAGCTAGTGCAGACGGCGCCAAGTTGGCGGCTGGCCCCTCCCCCCCCCAACTGATAATATACGTACCCAACATATTTAATACCACTCCTGCCATTTTGATCACTGCTCGCCTGAAGGGGGCTTTCATCTCAGGGGGGCAGTGCGAGTGGCTGTCCTAACCTCACAGTCCCTATATGAAGGGTAATAAAAAAAGGCGCACTGGGTTATTGCATTGCGGCACACAAACCATGGCTGATTTACCTGACGACCGTGCAGCCTCGCCCACTCCTATTCCTGATAATGCGGCGATAATGGCGGCGATCAATAACTGCCAAAGTGTCCTAACAGCGAAGTTTGACAACTTGCAAGAACAACGTAACTATTTCAAGCATGATCTAGACAAAATGAAGGAAAGAGCGTCCGAGTCAGAGAGGCGAATCAGTGAGACGGAGGATGGTTTGTCGTCAGTTACTTCAGCCGTTCAATCTCTGCAGCGCCAGGTGAAGCTCCTCACGGATCGAGCAGAAGACGCAGAAAATCGAAATCGCCGTAATAATATAAGAATACTGGGGATCCCGGGGGGGGGGGGGCGGAGGGGGATGCCCCAGAAAACTTTACTGAAAATCTCATCCGTAAAGTTCTAACACCAGAGGGCTCTCACCATTCTTTGCGGTGGAGAGGGCACACCGAATCCCGTTTAGGCCTCCGCCACCCGGGGCCCCCCCGCGCCCATTTATCCTGAAGCTAATGAACTTTAGAGACCGGGACACAGTTTTGGCGGCTGCCAGGAGCCAGCGGGACATCCTATACAACGGATCGCGCTTGTCTTTTTTCCCGGACTTCTCATCTGCAGCGCAGAGGCAGTGCCGCTCCTTTAATGATGTGAGAGCTCGCCTTAGACAGAAGAAAATTAAGTATGCGATGCTATTCCCCGCCAAGCTGCGAGTACAGGATGGGGAGACTACAAGATTCTTCCTTACAGCAGAGGATGCAAGTGCCTGGATTGACTCGTTGCCGGCGGATTTAGGGCGGGGGTTGCGCCGGCGGTCGGCCGGGGGGCTGTGTGTGCCTAGCCGCCCATCATTTGCAGCCTGATGGGACTCAGGGGGGACTTCGGCCTGAGGGAACCTTCCTCCTCCCCGCCCCCCCCCCATATTTCTGCAAGAGCCTATGGGTTCTCTCTTTCTTTCCCTTCTCTCTTCATTCCCCTTGGTCCAGGGATGGTCGTACTCCTTGGGGTGTATGTATCCATTACATCCCCTTGAAGTGCACACCTCCAGTGAACACGTCTTGTTGTTAACACTAAGAACAACCAGTGTTTAAGTTTAGTTAGGTTAATTGTTGGTTAAGGGATTAAGCTCGCCACAGTTGGGTTAGGCAGAGCAGGGTGGGAGAGGGTACTGTTCGGAGGGTAAGTTTAATGGTTGATGTTTATTCATCTATGTGGTTTGGTTGTGTAAGATGCTGGTATGTGTGTGATGGAGTGAATGGTGTGACCTGCTGCTCTGAGGCTCTGAGGCTCTGAGGGGGATGGTGGGCCGCTGGGGCCCTAGGCGTTTACCTGGCATATACGAGTTTCAGACTAAATTGGTATGGAGTGTAAAGTGATCTTGTGGAATGTGCGCGGCCTCAATGACAAGATAAAGAGGTCCTCAGTTGTCCAATTTTTGAAAAACTATAAGCCCAATATTATGGTCCTGCAGGAGACCCACCTACTAGGACAGAAATCGATGTCCATCAAAAAACCATGGATTGCGCATTTATTCCACTCCCACTACTCTAATTATGCCAGGGGCGTTTCGGTGCTAGTGCCAAACATCTGCCTTTTGCTCTTATCTCAGTGCACTCTGACTTTAAGGGCCGGTTTGTTATTATACACGCAAAAATATATGATGTTAAGATTCTAATAGTGGGGTTGTACATTGGGGTCCTCTGAGAGATTATGGATAGAGTGGCTACCTTCCCGCCAGATCCACTGTTGTTGGTCGTCGATATTAACATGATCCTTGATAGAGCTCTGGACCGGTTGACAGCCGGGACAGGCCCGTCCACTCTGTTAGCAGGATGGGCGGAGACCCTGGGCCTAACTGAAATATGGAGGTGGAAACACCCCGCGGAGAGGGCTTTTTCCTGTCACTCGATCCCCCATAAGTCCCTTTCACGCATAGACATGGCCTTTGGGTGGCCTGTGAATACCTGCCGAGGGGGATCTCAGACCACTCACCGCTAATGGTGACAATTCGCATGTCCGGGAAACGGGAGGGCCTGAGGCCTTGGACACTGAACCCCCTATGGTTGGAGGATGAGGAGGTCTATGGTATAATGTTTAATGAACAAGAAAGATACTGGCAGTGCAACGGGGAGGAGACCTCAAATAACACACGATGGGATGCTTTCAAGGCGGTGGTTAGGGGCAGTGCCATCAGTGCCATAAAAGAGGCCAGGGTTAAGAGGGGGAGGATAACCCGAGAGCTGGAAGAGAAAACTGCCAGAGCGGAAGAGAGATTTGTGGAGACAACTAGCCCCTCAGATCATGATTTACTTAATGATCATGATTTACTTAATGCCCTACAGATACATAATCTAGCACTAACAGAGTCCACTAGAAAGAGCTTATTATTTAAACAGCATACCATTTTTGAGAAGGGGGATAAAAATGGGAGGACCTTGGCATACCTCTCCAGAGTAAAAAGTCCACGAACACTGGTTGCGGGTATCATTAATCAGACCCAATTCATCACTGACTTGGAGGGAATTTCTAGACAATTCTATGATTATTACAGCTACCTTTACTCCTCTAAAGTTAGTTACGATCTGGATGAGCTGGATTCTTATCATGCTCCTATAGCTCTTCCTTCTCTGTCGGAGTCAGCTAGGGAAATGTTGGATAGTCCAATAACCTGCGATGAAGTGGTGAGAGCAATAGCCCAAATGTCTAACCGGAAGGCCCCAGGGCCAGATGGACTTCCTTCCGAGTGGTACAAGAAAAATAGTGAAACTAGCCAAGGCTGCTGGAGGTCTTCTTGGGGGCCCTGCAAACAGAGCATCTCCCTGAAACCTTTGCACAGGTGACTATCACCCTTATTTATAAAGATGGGAAACCCCCGGATGCCTGCAGCTCCTATAGGCCGATTCCTCTTAAAGCGGACCTTCACTCTGAATAAGAGTCTATCTTATATGTTTCCCACACCCTGTACATACAGATTGTCCACATTAAAAATCATCCTACCTGCATCTACTGCATGTTATGCACCTTTAAACATCCAAGATGGCGGCTTATGAAAGCAGCCATCTTATCAGGCAGCCTGCAAACAGGAAGTGCCTCCTGACTGTGCTGCTCTGCATTCTGGGACTGCTGACCTTTACCTGACCCCAGCTCTGCTCTGTCTGAGCAAAGCACAGCTATAACCCGCCCCCCTGTACCTTATCCCACTCTCCTCTCCTCAGTAAGTGTGATGCTTCTGAGTCAAGATGGCGGTGCCCATATCCTAAATTCCTGAACAGAGTTGCAGCCCAGTGGGGAAAGAATAATAAGTTATTGACTAAAAACGTAAAATATATTTTAGATGCTGGGGAACCGTTTTTTAAGAGTTTGGGCTTTTCATTAAATCACGCTGAAGGTCCGGTTTAAATCAAGATGCCAAGGTTCTCGCCAAAATACTAGCACTCCGCTTAAACAAGGTGATACTCTCCCTCATTGGAAACGATCAGTCAGGCTTTATGCCAGGCCGAACAACGAGCATTAAACTAAGACGGCTGTTTAGCACCCTGCAAATTGGGCATGACAATGCGGGGAGTAGAGTGGTGGTCTCTCTCGATAATGAAAAGGCCTTCGACTCTGTTGAGTGGCACTATTTGTGGGCAGTGTTAACTAAGTTTGGCCTCCCCCCAATATATATCAAATATGTCCAATTGCTTTATCGGAATCCCAAGGCGAGGGTTAGAGTTAACGGAGTCGTAACAGCTGAATTGACGTTGGGTCGGGGTACATGACACAGGGGTGCCCACTCTCCCCGCTGCTGTTTGCACTGGCCATTGAGCCCTTGGCGTCACTAATCCGAGACTCCACCGAGATCCAGTGGTGGAAGCTGGGACAGGTGATTGAGAAGGTCTCCATGTATGCGGACGATACTTTAGTCTATTTGGCTGATGCTGAGGGCTCTCTTGAGGCACTACTGGAGTTAATAACAAAATTTGGCTCATTCTCAGGCCTAAAAGTCAACTGGGAGAAGTCCAGCTTATATGTGGTGGATGAACCGGGGGAGCTCGAATCTCCCCGGTTTCTTCGCTTCGGAGAGTGGACAACTTCAAATACTTGGGAATTGTCATGCACGCAGACCCTTCTAAATTGATTGACCTTAATATCTGCCCAGTAGTTGGCGCTCTCAAGAGAAAAGTAACCCAGTGGGCGACTCTCCCTTTATCAGTCATTGGTCGCATTAACATAATTAAAATGATCTTTCTCCCTAAGTTCCTATATCTGTACCAAGCGTCGCCTGTGGTGCTGCTGGCCTCACACTTTCGACTTTTAGACTCCATCATATTCCGGTTCATATGGGGTGTCTCTCCCCCCAAAATGAACAGGACCATCCTTAAAGCCCCGTTGGGATTGGGTGGCTTGGCCACGCCACATATGATGCTGTATTTTTATGCCGCGCAGTTGGTATACACTACGTGGTGGATGAGCCCCCCCGCTGGCAACCCGGTGGTGGCTCTCGAGTCCTCTCTGTTGGGCCCAATGCTCCCTTTGCGAAGTCTGGTGTATATGGGAACAAAGGGTCTCCCACACGCCACTACATGTATGAGAGCGACGCTATATGTGTGGCAGAGGGTGCAGGCTATGAGGAATCCCCCCCGTTCCCTTTATGAATGGTCTCCCAATACCCCTCTCTGGGATAACCCTAATATACCAGAATTGAGGGCCCTTCCTGACACAATTTTTTGGAAAACGCGGGGAATAATCTCATTAGCACAGCTATTCATTGGAGGGACTCATTGGAGGGACTCTGATGACTTAAGAGCAGCTGTACCATGCGTTCGCACTGTCGCCTAGAGACTTCTTCCGGTACCTACAGCTCCGGCACGCCCTAAAATCCCAGATCCCTATAGTGGGACTGCTGCTGGTGGAGTCACCGATTGAATCTCTGATAAGGTCCGCGGACAAAAGTAAACCCACCTCTACATTGTATAATGCCCTCCTTACAAGCCAGGGAGGATTTGATCCCGGGTGTAGACCAGGAGGATTGGGAAGAAGAGGTAGATAATCTATACTCCTCTGTTATAGATGCTAGAGATAGGCTGATCCAGGCCAAATGGCTTCACCAGGTGTATCTGACCCCAGTTAAGTTGAAAAGGATGGGCCTGGCAGAAACAGACCTTTGCCCTCGGGGCAACACTGGTGTCGGCTCTTTGCTGCACATGGTTTGGGAATGTCCGATTATTTCTGCATTCTGGGATGGGGTGTCCAACTTTATCTCGATCTCATTGGGCCTCCCTGTGAGGAAGTCAGCATCCCTCTGTCTATTAAGTGTGGTGGAACCCATGTTGGATGATGGTCCGCCAAAAATCCTGTTACGTCTACTAATGTTTTATGCGAGGAAATGCCTTCTTTTAAATTGGAAGCATCCAAACAAGCCGAGTCTTTCAGGTTGGAAGAGTTTGATAAACGGTAAACTGATTCTGTATAAGATGACCTACCAGGCTAGGGGATGTCCGGATAAGTTTGAACGAGTATGGGGAGTGTGGCTTAATACCCCCAGCTCCACCAGTGTCTAGTAACTACCGGTAGCTCACCCTCCGGGGCAAAAAATGTATCCTACATACGATGAGCGCAATTTAAGCAGGTGAGAATGAGAGTGAATGTGGTGCGAGTAACGTATCGTTGGTGTGTATGTACGGTTGTTGTGGTGGTTGCGGTTGTAGTTGTAATTGTAGTGTAATAGTGTAATATTGCAACTGTAAGTGTAATGTTGCTGTATAAAAACGTAAAAAAAAAAATCTGCACTTGCCTCAATAACACATATTTGTGGTTCTTGATGATCTATGTCCACTGGAATCTTTGCCTGATTAATCACCCATTCCTGAATGGCATCTGTGATATGTGGGACCACTGCAACAAAAAGAGCATCATGAATGTAACTGCTTGGCATTATAATCGCAAACACATAAATGCAAGGGTACTGAGCATGAAGAATACCTACTTAGAATGTATATATATATATATATATATATATATATATATATATATATATATTTTTTTTTTTTTTTTTCACTGATGTGGGAATAAAACAATTCTCAGCTCTGCTGAACTGGAACAGACATCACAGAGGCTTTGAAAGCTACATGCAAATTATAAGTGAGCAAAGAAGCACCATTGTACCTTGATTCTCTCTCGCTGCCCTTAGAGCTGCCAAAAGGGCACAGCCCTTTTAAATTCACCAAACTTGGAGAATTTGATACAGAATATCTACCTCCGATCCTTTTATCTCAGCACTCTTTTTGAAGGAAATATGATAAACGGCAGCCCACTAGGATCCGCTCATGTCAGCGCGTCTAAGCCTTTGTCTAAGGCGAGCGGCTCCGAGCGCGCTGACGGCAACATCCCCTGCTACCCTCTAACAGGGAGCATGCCCCATTGACATCCACTGCTACCCTCTAACAGGGAGCATGCCCAATTGACCGGAAAAGATGGTTAGTGTATGGGCTGACCTGGGGGGTTTCACACAGCAGAGCATCCTGATTTTGGAAGCCCCAGGGGGGAGGGAATCAATCTTATAGATTCCTGGGCCGATTGCTGTGAGTTTTGGACCATTTTAACTGTTTCCTGTACACTGGCAGCTGTATACACTATATATTTCTTTGGCACCATGCCTTGTTAAAGTGCTGACTAGTATAGCTGCCTGGGCAGGTTGCTCCTGGGTTAAGGGATCTTTTACTTTCTCCCACCATCAACCTTATCTCTGTTCCTACAAGAAGACTGCATGAAAGTAAATACCGATGGGTCACTGACCGATGCAAGCCACTTATAAGCCTTAATGATAAAAGTGAACTTTGCTATAAAAATGTGGTTCTTCTCTTTTTGTCTCCACCCCTTATCCTTTAGACTGTAAGCTTATAAGGACAGAGCTCTCATCATTTCTATCTGTAACACTCCATTTGTAAGAGTCTATGTACTGTATGTTCTACCCTTTCTGTAATCACTACTTTGTACAGCACTACGGGTGGCTCACCTTGCACAGTTTTTCCTAGGTAATCGCCGCGTCGTTCTTTGTTGATTACATGTTGGTAAATCTTCCCCGTTGTAATATTGTTGTCCTTGTAAAGGCTTATATCCAAGAATCTCTCATAATTGCCCAAATCCAGATCTACCTCTCCACCATCATCCAGGACAAACACCTCTCCTGCAAATAAGAAGGACATTAAAGAACAAAATGACAGAGAAGTATAATTAAGAATAATATAGTACCATAGTATGCTGAAAACGCAGTACATACAATACAGCCTGTTTCCTTCAAAGGTTGATCCAGGGGAAAACAAAAACCTACAAATTAATTGAAAAGCACCTTCTGGACTACAACTATGTCAATCATATAATTCCCTGGATATTAGGCTTAGATAAAAAAAATTGCTATTATGCTCAAGGATGACATCCAAGCTTTTACTGTATTCTCCATGATTACTTTCTCTAGCAGAAGGTTTAAAAGACTCACTGCCTTTACAATAAAGAAGTCCCTATGTTGGTGTGTGAAAATACAATTCTGTGATTACTCACCTGTAGAATTGGTATTATACGTATACAGCACGTCCTGCTCCAGAGAGTAATTCCTTACGTTTGGGTTATACATCCACAAGATGGCGCTGGACTGCAGAGACAGCAAAAAAGTGGCTCCTCCCGGTCCCTTATATTCCAGGGACCTCCCACAAAATCCCCAGTATTGACAAGCAGTTAGCAAGAAGCCGGGAGAATAATAACCATAATCAAACAATTTTAACCATGATAACAATCACCATACAGAGGCACTAAGAACAATGAAAACAAGGGCGGGGTGGAGCAGGACGTGCTGTATATGTATAATACCAATTCTACAGGTGAGTAATCACAGAATTGTATAATTCTAAGTATACAGCACGTCCTGCTCCAGAGAGTAATTAATTACGTTTGGGACATCCAATAGCAGTGTCCGTAAGGTAGGGTGGGATTCCCAAAAGCAACAACATGCAGATTAAACCACTGCCGCCTGCAGAACTTTGCGGCCAAAAACAGCAGCAGCTGAGGCCCTAACATCAACCTTGTAAAACTTAGAAAAAGTATGAACAGAAGACCAAGTAGCGGCCGTGCAAACTTGTTCAACAGAAGCCTGGTGTTGAAAGGCCCAAGAGGCACCAATAGCACGAGTGGAATGAGCAGTAAGGCGGAAGGGAGGATCATTCCCCTTAGCAGAATAGGCCTGAATCACAGCCTGACGGATCCACTTGCTGATGGTAGACTTAGCTGGAGCCAGACCCTTCTTGGGACCCGAAGGGACCACAAAAAGACTATCAGTATTCCTGAAGGGCTCAGTAGCCACCAAATAGAACTTCAGGTTCCTGACCACATCCAAGGAATGTAGAGCCCTCTCCTTAGGGTTACTAGGATTAGGGCACAGAGAAGGTAGAACAATGTCCTGATTGAGATGAAAAGCAGACACAACTTTAGGCAGAAAATCTGGTTTAAAGCGAAACACCACCTTGTCCTGGTGTTTCTCAAAGTAAGGGGGCTTGATGGAGAGCGCCGTCAACTCAGAAACACGCCTAACAGAAGTGATAGCCACCAAAAAGACTACCTTAAGCGTAAGAATGGACAAAGCAGCCTCATGCACAGGCTCAAAAGGAGACCCCTGCAAGGCAGAGAGGACCAAGTTCAAGTCCCAGACTGGTAACATAGGCTTACGCAGGGGACGCACATGAGTAACCCCCTGGAAAAAAGTCCTGACCAGATGATGCTGAGCAAAAGATCTCTGAAAGAAAACAGCCAATGCAGACACATGACCCTTCAGAGTGCCGAGTTGAAGCCCCAGATCCAACCCATGTTAGATAAATTCCAGAATGCTGGGAATAGAAAACACACCACAGGGAAGAAACTTAGCCTCACAACAGTCAATGTAGGTACTCCAAACCCTATAGTAGATGGAAGAAGAGGACTTTTTCCTAGCCCTGATCATGGTGTTAACAACAGAGGCAGGCAGCCCTTTTTCCATTAAGATGGAGGTTTCATCCGCCAGGCCGTTAAAGCCAGCGTTTGTAAATTGGGGTAGCGCAGCCGCCCCTGAGTGAGCAGGTCTGGATCCTTGGGCAGGGCGTACTGATCTACCGCCAGCTGCACGATGTCTGCGAACCACACTCTTCTTGGCCAACAGGGGGCCACCAGGATTGCTGGCACCCCTTCCTGAGCTATCTTTCGCAGAACCCTGCCCAACAGGGGAAACGGGGGAAAGACATACAGTAGCTGAAAGCCCTGCCAGGGCATTGTCAGAGCATCCACGGCAAAGGCCAGAGGGTCCTGGGACAGAGACACAAAGACTGGAAGCTTGTGATTGTGAGGGGACGCAAACAGATCCACATCTGGTTGACCCCAACGGTGAAACAGAGAGCGAAACACCCTGTTGCTGAGGGACCATTCCCCCAGGTGAGAAGTCCCCCTGCTCAGAGAGTCTGCCTCCAGATTCTCCACCCCCGGAATGTACATAGCTGAGATGCAGGGAACATTGTCCTCTGCCCAGGACAGGATCAGAGACACTTCCTTGAGGGCCCCTTGCTCCAGGTCCCTCCTTGATGATTGATGTAGGCAACCGCCGCCTGGTTGTCCGAGCAGACCTGAACAGTCCGACCCCAAAGGTACGAGGTCAAGCGGGCTAGAACCAACCTGATCGCCCTCAGTTCCAGAATGTTGATAGGGGTGTGGGCCTCCTGAGGGCCCCACTGCCCCTGGAATGTTAGGGATCTCCAGAAGCCCCCCCAACCTGTCAGACTGGCATCCATGGTGACTGTCTCCCAGCAAGGGGCCAGAAAGGATCTGCCCAGTAGCAGGTGTCCAGCCACCACGAGAGGGAACGCCTGGCTAGGGGGGACACAACCAAAACCTGATCCAGGGACACAGGGTCCCTGTCCCATACAGACAAGAGGTGGAGTTGAAGAGGCCTCATGTGGAACTGAGCATAAGGAACCGCCTCGAAGCAGGACACCATCAGGCCGACCGGCTGCATTCCCTGCCTGATGGAAGGATGAGGTCAGGACAGAAGGAGCTGAGCTTACGCTTGTAGACTGTCCACCTTCTGCTGAGAGAGAAATATCCTGGCCCAACCTGTATCCAGATTCATGCTCAGAAATGGCTTTACCAAAGAGGGAGACAGGGAAGATTTGGAGTGGTTTATCACCCAGCCGAATGACTCCAGAGTGGTCACCACCCGCTCAGTATCCAGCTCTGCCTGTTGGAAGGACGGCGAAGTGATAAGAATGTCGTCCAAATAGGGAAGAATGTGAATGCCCTGAGCTCTCAGCAGAGCCATAATGCCCACCAGCACCTTGGTGAATACCCTGGAAGCTGAAGTAAGACCGAAGGGCAATGCCACAAACTGATAATGCGGATCCTCCAGAGCGAACCTGAGGAATCTCTGATGACCTGGAAAGACTGGAACATGGAGGTGAGCATCCTAGATGTCCACAGAGGTCATGAAGTCCCCTGGGCGTAGTGAACTTACAGCTGAGCGCAGAGTCTCCATGCGAAACCTCCTGGGTCTGACAAACTTGTTGAGAAGCTTTAAGTGCAGGATGGGTCTGACAGACCCATCTCTTTTGGGAACGGTTAAAAGGTTGGAATAGTAGCCCTTGCCCCTTTCCCCTACGGGCACTTGGCAGATGACCCCCAGCTCCAGTAGATTCTGCACAGCAAGCAACAGGCCCTGAGCTGACAGGAGATCTTGAGGCATCCGGGATCTGATGAATCTTGGGGGTGGCCAGGCTGCCAACTCTATCTTGTAACCGGAGGACACTACCTCCTGAAACCACCGGTCTGAGACATGACGTCTCCAGATGTGAGCAAAGAGCCAAAGCCGTCCCCCCACCCGGATGGGTGAGGGCGCCCCTTCATGCCTAAGGGGGCTTGGGGGAAGACTTAGATTTGGAACCCCAGGAGGGTCCAGGGCGGCCACGTCTTCTGCCCCTGCCCCAGAAATCTCCCCGGGCCCCTGCAAATATCGCTTCACTTCCCATTCTGGACCCATGGTAGGAGGGAAGAAAGGAACCTGAACCCCGAAAGGGCAGAGACTGTCTCTTGCACTGGGGTAACCTGCCTCCCTTAGCAAACAGGTCCAGGCGATCCCCAAATAGACGCAGCCCCTTAAAGGGGAACCCAGTGAGAGCCTTCTTGGCAGCATGGTCAGCTGCCCACTGGCGCAGCCAAACCGAGCGGCGTATAGCCACCGCCAAGGCAGACGCCCTGCCACACATTCTAATGGTATCATCCAAGTCAGAGAGGACATATGCAACAAATTCCTCACAACGCAGAAGGGCACTATACTCAGCACTAGCAGCCTCATCAGGAGCCCCATCAAAAATACTCCTGGGCAGAGTCCTAATAGCCACAGCTGTAATGGCAGAGGCACAAACCGGGGGCAGCGCAGACCCCGCACAGGCAAAGGCATGGGAAGCCAGCTGATCAATGCGCCGGTCCTCACCATCCCTCAGTGTAGTAGAGTCAGGGGAATGCATGACAGAAGTGTTGGACAACCCCAGAATTGGTGCATCCACTTCTGGAGGGGACGACCAACACTTCAGCAGGAAAAGGGTACCTCTTATCCCAATTCTTAGGCACCCCAGGGAGCCTGCTTGTTCGCTACCACTCCTTGAACACAAGATTATTAAAGTGAGTTTGCTCAGGAAACTCCAAACGTGGCTTAGCCGTGTAAAACAAATCCCCCTGCTGCCGAGGAGCCGCGGCAGGAGGAGAGATAGAAAGCACTTCAAAAATATGAACCAAAAGCCTGTCAGTATCATCTGGAGCCCATGGGTTAGAGCCAGAATCAGCATAACCCTTAGGCTGCTCATCAGATGATTCTGAATCAGAAAACAATTCCCCCTCTTCCAGGGGGGTATAGCCAGCCAGGTCAAAAAATTCCTCAGCCTCCATAGGAAATAAGTAACCGCCAGGTGCCAGATGCCGCCTCTTAGCCGAGGCCTTACACGCCGTAGGGCCAGCAATCAGCTTTTCAATACTAGCCACCCTGGTAGACAAATGAGACTGAGACTCCCCACTGGTATGCACCTCACTGGGAGTCAGATGTAAGCGTGGGGGAGTGGGCGAAGCCACATGGGGCCCAGGCCCAGCCTCAGGCAAGGCAGATTGCAGCGCAAGCGCCCGCTGGGCACAGGGTACACAGATCCGCACATTGTCATCACTAGTAGGGGACACCCCACACGCCACACACAGCCGGGCCGGGAGAAACCACAATTAAAATTGACCCGCCTGCAAGACATAAACAGAAAGTCCCGTAAGCGGTATGCATACACAACAATATATAAAAGATAAGCCAGCCCGCAGGGGCACTTACGGACTGCGGTAGGTAGAAGCCAGCCACGCAGCACGAGAAGGCAAAATGGCGCCCGCAGATACCTCGAGGGGCGGGCCGCGGAGACAGTGATGCGGAACGCGCCATCCGCAAGGCCCCCCCCCAAAGAGCGCAAAGGTGCCCACGTGACCATGTCAGCAAATTATGGCGCAGCAGCATCTGATGTCAAGTCGCCGCCGACCGCGGAACGCCGCACAAGCGCGCTCGGCGGCTGCATTTTTAAAAGCAACCAGTGCAACCAACACACGCGCGGCAACACAAGCCAAGCTATACCACGGAAACAATAAGAGTGAAGAATACACCTACAAACACACACATACACAACACCCCCCCCCCCCCCTCCCGAGAAATACCAGGGAGAGCGAGGGAGGGCAGCGGCCAACCTAACAGGAGCCCACAGATGGACAGGGGGCGAGGGGCAATAGCGCGGGAGGGGCATCCCATAAGGCTAACCATGGGCCTATACCGCCTACCCTTTGGTGGGGGATTGCGGTCGGAGCAGCGCTCCTTAAGCACCTGACAACGATGCTGCCTACCGTCATCCGACCAGTGCAGCCAAAGCTGGGAGGCATGAAAAGAAGGAACGGGTGGGAATAGTCCTACAGGGCCGCAGGCTAATAGCCCTGCTCACCTGCGAGTAGAGAGAGCCATGTAATCGCAGCGCTGACTGCAGAGAAGAACTGGGGATTTTGTGGGAGGTCCCTGGAATATAAGGGGCCGGGAGGAGCCACTTTTTTGCTGTCTCTGCAGTCCAGCGCCATCTTGTGGATGTATAACCCAAACATAAGGAATTACTCTCTGGAGCAGGACGTGCTGTATACTTAGAATATGTAGTTTTTTCTCGCCCTTGTACAGTCCTGAGTATAAAGAGATCATGGGACAGAACTTTGCATTGTTACCTGAAAAATATGAACAGGAACTTTTTGACTACTCCTCAGGCATCTTTTTTTCACACCTAATAATCCCAAATCTTAATGTTTCTGGGTGCTCTAGTCCACCATTTTTCAACCTACAGCAAATGTACTCCAGGGAGGACACAGCGATGTTCAGGGGGAAGCACCAACATGGGTGAGGGGGTAGGGGGCTGATATATTAATTTACCAGTCAAACATATTCCCCTTTGCTTTTGAATGCTACGAGGTACACAACCAACTTATTTTGTTAACATTTAAAACTGATCTCTTTATTGGGGGAACTCTAATTTGGAACTTCTTGTTGCTAGGGGGGAACTTGACGTTGTCAACAATGGGCCTTTATGGAAAATTAATATTGGTATTGCTCAGTTATTATAAATATCCAGAATGCAAGCAGGACTTAGCAGCCTGGACAAGGAGCAGCTAGGCCAGACATTGTAGTTGAATAAGCTAATAGCAGCATTTTGAAGCTAAACAATGAAATCAATTGCAGTCGAAACAAGCAAAGCAATTTTGTGGGCAGATTCTGGGAAATTCTTGGAATGCTAACTAGAGCCAGCACAGTTTTAGGCAAGACCAGTTTTAGTGTCTGGGAAAAGCCCAAGTTTTCTCTGCAAAGCAGGTTTTCTCAAGTTTCAGGCTAGAGAAACTGGGTGGACAAGTCTGGACATCAAAGGAATATCACAGTATAACGGATGAGGAAAGAGAGCTTTAGGAGGAGTAACACTGGGACAGAGGTGACCAGGGTAGTACTGACGACAGGACTGTTCAGGGGTAACTATTTCGGGTCTGTATGAAGGGTGATCATGGTTTGAGGAGTTATGCTATGCCTTTAACCTGTTCTTTCTCTCCCGTAAATGTATGATTGATGCTCTGTATCATGTAATAACGGTGTTCCTCTCCATATAATTTTCTGGTACAGGCTGTGTCTGGTATTACTGTTATACATAATAATCTAAACTGTGTTCCTCCACATAGGATCAGGTAGTACCCTGTGCTTATGTATTAATCTACTCTGTGTTGATTATGTGCCTGTATGCTATTAATATTGTCCCTGACTCGCCATCCTCTGTGCTGAACTATTTAACAAGCTGCTTAATATCCTTGCGTAGATTTCAATTGTATTACACTGAAGTAAGCTAGAGCATACAATGACATTTTAGAGGATTGTGTGCTACCAACTACATGGAGATAGCTTAGGGAATCCTTATCACGCCTGTGGCTCTGGGCATTTAGCAAGCTATAGTGGTTAAAGCAGAACTACAGTAAAAAATGACCATAGTTGTGCTGTACTATATAGCAGTGGGGTAATGTGACTCGGGATGTCCCACTGCGCATCACCACCGTTAAAATGAGAAACCGGGTGCCCGAATACTCACCACTACTAAGCCTCTTCTGCAGTCACTGCACTCTGCCTATCAGCCTCTAGGACGCTCCCACATTACCGCAATTAGCCTATCAGCACAGCCTATCGGAGCTTGCCGCCGCTGTCCCTGGATGCTGACAGGCTGCGCCGCAGAAGAGGCAGCGACGTGGCCCGGGTCGCGCTGCCCTGCTGCTATATAGTATGGTTTTTTTTTTTACCATACTTCCGATTTAAACCGAACATTCAGCATTATTTAATGAAGAGCCCAAAACCTTAAAAAAATTAAAATTAATATATTTTAAAGTTTTTAGACGCTAACTTATTATTCTTTCCCCCACTGGGCTGCAACTCTGTTCAGGACTCTAGGACACGGTTTCTGCCATTTTGCCTAAGAAGAATCACATATTGAGAAGAGGAGGGGGGTTAAAAGTACGGGGGACGGGGTGGGGGGAACGTATAAGATACTCTCTTATTCTGGGTGAAGGCCCGTTTTAATTGTGGAGGAGCACAACTGCACAGAGCACAGACCTAAAACGTATGTTTTTACATAAAATAATCCACCAGAAATATGAAAGAAAAAAAACAAAAGAATGGCAGAGACTTATTTTGAAAATCTCCTACACTTCAGTCCCCTCGTGTTTGATGGAGTATCTCTTAGGAGGAATAGTTGACTACTCTGTCAAACAGATATTTAATTCTCGTCCTGTGCTTAGTATTTTATAATTGTCATTGTGTTCTTCTGTACAATTTATTTCTTGTTTTTATAGTGTTCTGTATAAATATCAGTAGCTTCCAGCACTTTCCTTCCTGCTATGTCGCTCTACTTAGTAAGGAAATCACTTCCTCACTCAGCTTTCAGTCTCCACCCCACTGACCAGGTCCTTCAATCAAACTTCAGTGGGCCGATTGGCTCCCTACTCTCTGGTCACACTATGTGCTGGCAGGCTGGAGACGCTCTTAGCCTGCAGCATCTCCCACTCTCTTTTTCTGGTCACACCATGTGCTGGCAGTAACAACTAGAGGCACAACAATGCTCTTATGTTTTACTATGATATATGTAAAGCACACAGTGTGCTTATATCACATCAAGGTTGCCACACCCACTGTTTCGCCTCATTTTTTGGCTTCATCTCCAATGCTCTAATACTTTTACTAATAACTTAGGAACTACATGGTCTTTTAGAAAACAGATTGAAATTTGAGACAGTGCAACGTGTAGCCCGAGATAATGGGACAACAACTGGGCTTGCCTTTAGTATTTTTTAATAAAGAACTTTAATGCAGATTATTTTTCCTACGCCCTTAATTTGGCTGCCGTAGGTACAAGATATACAGTGCCTTAAAAAAAGTCTTCATACCCCTTAAACTTTTCCATGTTACAGTCAAAAACTTACTTTAACCAGTCAAACTTTAATTCCAATTGCCTGGCAGCTTACCATAGTTACCTATGAGGACTGATGTGGTCGCAAAAAGTAAGATTATTTTTTTCCATCTTCCTCTGCCCCCCAGCACCACCCTCTGAACCTGACCACAAATCGAAACCTAAGCATCGTGTCAGGTCTTAGTGATGGACTAAAATAGTGCCCTCCACACTGTTAATCAAGCACAGCTCCCAACAATGCAAAACACAGAGCCTGCTTGCATCACTCAGTCCTGCCACTCCCATCAGAGATGACAACACAACATAGGGAAACCTAATTTTTTAAAGACTCTGGTAATATAGCTTTCTTTTCAAAAAGGAGAAAAAATCAAATATTGCCATGTGTAGCCCTACAGAATAGGAATACTTTTGCATGTGCCTGGACAATGACTTCAAATGTATTTTATTTAAGTGGACCAAAATACAGGATTTTGACTATCCTGGTTTTGGTTCTTGCCCCCAGGGCACCCCGACCCCGCTGTGTGAAACCCCCCCAGGTCGCCGAAACAAACTCACCTCTTCCCAGTCCTACGGGGCATGCTTGGCCGCTTGTTCAATCAGCAAGCTCGGATCCGCTGACGTCCCTTCATCTAAGCTTTAGTCTAAGGCGTGCGGCTCCGAGCGCGCCGTCGGCCACATCCCCCGCTACAGGGAGCATGACCATACTGGCCATTCACAAATGCCTGCTAAAGGGATAGTGGGGATGCGGAAAAGAAGGTAAGTGTATGGGCGACCTGGGGGGTTTCACATAGTGAGGCATCCTTATTCTGCATGCCCCGGGGGAAGGGAATCGTTTGGCCCAGGAATCTTATAGGCTCCCGGGCCGATTGCCAGGGGTTCACATTAAGTTTATTAAGTTTATGTGATCCAGCAACACAAAGTAGAAGGTATTTGTGAAGTGTAAAGAAAATGAAAAGTGTAACATGCAGTTGTATTCAGCTTCTGGAACTCTGCGACCCCCTAAAATGTAACATTTAAAAAATGCAAACGTTCAGGGGGTTTGAATACTTTTTGAAAGGCACTGTAGGTAGAAGGAATGCTGGTTCTTGCAGTTCCAATAGTTCACAGGACACAGGCAGGCTACAGCTATACTCTCTACCATCCCTGCTAGATCTTTCACAGCCCCTTCCGGCCTTGGTCTCCAAAACACACTAAATAACTATATATAAGGCTAGTAGTTCATGACAGCGGAATACAATAGTAAGGTCAAGGTTCTAGATTTGGACTGGTGTGAAGCATAATGATAACTGGGTAAGTACCATGTTCATAAGGTGAGAAGGTTCCAGCATCAATGTTAATGTACGGGTCAATTTTAATGGCAGTCACCCTAAGCCCACAGGATTTCAGGATAGTGCCAATGCTACTTGCGATGATGCCTTTTCCAATGCCCGAAATGACACCTCCGGTCACTAGTATGTACTTCATTGGCTCTCTATGTACTGTGTAAAACCGCTGAAAGAAAGGCCTGCAATATAGAAACACAACAGGTATTAAAAATACAAAATACTATCATAGTGCAGTTCTCTGTTACTCAGTGACAGCACATGTGAGAGCTCATATGTGTGGTATACAACACAGAAAAACATACACTTTACTTACAACCCCTGGTGGGCACTGATATAGACAGAAAACTAGCAGGACAGAGTTTTGATCTTTACACTGTATTAAAACTGAATTACAAACTTTGCATCACCGTTTAACCCTTTTGCTGCCAGCCTACCTGCAGCTTTTGTCACCCTCTGTTGCCAGACCAGGTTTCACTATTTTGCGCTACACATGTTCAACTGTGATTTTTGAAAGGATTTCCAGGGATTTCCCAGGAAAATTATATATTGTTTTTTTCAACAGAGTCTGGGCTTCAACATGAAATGTCTTGTTTGGCCTTTTTTAGTGTATCCTCAATACTTTTGGTGAAATATGTGCAAAAAAAATTTAAAAAAATCTATTTTTTGCAATTTGTAGTGTTTTTTGTAATACAAAATGTAAGTTGTCAATAAAATTTTATTGCGTGCGAAATCCTAATTTCTCCCAGTCACACCACATATGTATTGGTAGACACCCTTTCCTGCCCCAAACTGAAACAAAGCTTTAGGAGATTTTCAGATAAAATACAACTGCGTTATGCGCACCTTGCAGTTTTTCCAGAAAAACAACCCTTTACATTTGAAATACCCCCCACAAACAATATATTCTCTGGAAGTACATACCTCAAGCTTTCTAGGCGTACCAAGCTTGTTTATGTGGGCTTAGTTTTCTGGAAGTAATCCCTCAATGTATTCTTCGGTTGCACAAAGTTTCCCTAAAAAAGAATAAAAAGGAAGAATCAAGCCAAATTTTCCCCCCAAAAAAACGATATGCAAACAAGAAATAACAAGTAAAATCTCAAAAAGCAACATGCCCCGAACAGAATGATACCCAACATGGGAAGAGTTGGCAAACACCACAAAGTAAAGCATGCGCATAACAGTAATTTTACTTGACACACATGTTTCTTGGCTTTCTAAGAGTACCCAGCTTGTTATAGTACGCTCACCTTTCTGGAAGTAATCCCTCGAAGAATTCTTAGGTTGCACAGGGTTTCCCTAAAAAAATTAATAAAAAAACTGAACAAATAACATGTTTTCCTAAAATATAAATAAGCAAACAAGAAAAAACAGCTAAATCTGAAAGAGCAAGGTCCCCTGAGCAGAACAATACCCAACATGCATAGGTACTATTAACCCTTTTAATTGCCAGCCTACTTGAAGTTTTGTCACCCTCTGTTGACAGGCCATTGTTCCCCATTCTGCGCCATTTTTAACCGTGATTTAACAGAAAATTATAGATATATATTTTGCAGCGAGTTTAGGCTTTAACGTGAAATTTCTTGTTTGCAATTTTTCTAGTTTTTTTTAATATTTTTGTGTAAAAAAATAAATCTTTTTTAGACAATTGTCTCCTATATTTTAAATAAAACATACTTTATTAGAGAAAACCATATTGCATGTGAAAGCTCAATTTCTCCCAATTACAACGGTACCACATATGTATCGGTAGCCCCCCCATTCTTGCCCAGGAGACCCCCCAAACTGAAAATAGCACTTTAAAACATTTACAAATAAAATACTACTACTATCCACACGCTAAACATAAGGGGTTAATTTAAAAAAAAAACTGACATAGGGTCGAGGGGGGGGCTAAAAATACCCCCAAAAAATGAAATGGGGTCCCCCTTACCCAGCATTACCAGCCCGGGACCAGCTATGGGGGCTTGTAGGAACAGAGTGGAGGGGCCAGCTTTTGTGGCCCCCCACCCTGCAGCCTACAAGCCCATATAGCCTATGTGAGCCCGGGCTCTTCTGCCCCCCCCCCCCCGGGCTTTGGGGAGGCAGGTAATAGGGGTGCCGGGGGTTAACGGCAAGCCACCCGCTAGCCGAAGGTGACTTGCCAGCCCCCAGCCTTGTGAACTGGTATAGGGGTTAACAGAATAAATAAAAACACTCACACACAATTTATTTATTTTTTTTTTTTTTACTTTACTCACCTCCGATCCTCTGTCCCTCGGCGATCTCCGATGACAGCTGACAGTCTGCTCGGGTGTTTGGAGGAGAGAGCCTGGGGGGGGGCGATCACAGCCCTCTCCTCCTCCCCACCTCTCTTCCCCAAGCACCCGAGCAGACTGATTCAGAGTCTCGGCTGCCGGTATTAAGAAGCCGGCTGCTGGTGACATCACAGTGATGTGGGGGCGGGCCTAGCAGACCCGATCCAGGAAGTGGGGGGGGGGGGCTATTTCTGCTCTCTCCTTGCCACGGAAGAGCCTGGGGGGGGGCGATCAGAGCCCCCCCCCCCCCCCCCCCCCCCAGTGAAGAGGAGACCCGTCGAGAGACAGCGCGGCCACAGGTAAGTAAATGTCATTTTTTATTTTTTATTTTTACAGTTAGCAGCTGCCCCCCCCCCCCCCCCCCCCCCCACGGGGGATCGGATGGTACCAAATTAAAGAGGAGACCCGGCCGTATCCAACGAGGGGTCAGGTGAGTATTTTTTTTTTTAAACTAGCAAGGGGAAAGTCAAGCACGTAACACCTACGTGTTTGGCACTTAGGTCCTTGCCAAGCCAGCACGTAGGTGTTACGTGCTTGGCACTTAAAGGGTTAAATTAAAGAAGAACAAAACCCGGAAATGTGACTTTCCTGGTTTGTTGTGGTCCCCCAGAGGTATCCCGAATTGAGATGCCCCACTGTGTGAAACTGACCAGAACGCCCATTAAAACTTGACTTCGTCATTCAGCAAAGTGCTCTGATTGAAAAGTCAGAAAGAAAGCATAAATGGAATAAGAGAAAAAATACTAGGAATAGCAAAACGAAGTCAGAAAATAAGAATAGAAGGAAAGAACAAATAAGAAAGAATGACAGAAAAACATAGAAGGTATAAATAGAAAGAAATAAAGAATTATATAAATATAGAACCAAAGGAATAGAAGGAATAAAGAGAAAGAAATAAAGAATGATATAAATATAGAACAAAAGGAATAAATGAATTAAAAGAATAAAGAGAAAGAAATAAAGAATGAAATAAATATAACATTGTAGGATGAAAGAATAAAAAGAAACATTATTAGAAGGAATGAAAGAATCGAACGAATAAGAAAAAACAACAAGGAATGTCATGGCCCTGTTCCCACCTGCTGCCCAGGTGAGAAGGAATGACCCCACCCACTCCCATGTCAGGTGGGCCCTCCCAAGGTGCAAAGGCCCTGGCACCTGCCCAGGTAACCTAGTGCTGACGCCAGCCCTGCGGTAGTAAATCAGAGCCTGATTGGATGAGAGCCCGCGTATGCGCCATTAGACCGGGGGGATGCAAGTTATTACTGGCATTCTGGGTGGCAGAGACGGATCCAGGTTTATGCGGGACCTTGGATACAGTTACAATGGACCCTTTGACGTGTGCTATGATACGCCATACATGGTGATAACGATGGATGTATGGCCTTGAGTTTGCCACATGTGCCTTGTTAGCTTGAATGTAGAGGAAAGGGTAGTAGGAAATAGGGCACATAGTTAAACGGGTGTCACATATGACTTGTTACCTTTTGCCACCTGCAAACCAATTCAAAATTTTCCTTCCAATCATTTGCTGACGCTCTCCTCGCTGCAAAGCAACAAAACTATGTTTGCACTATGAACAGCTTTAATCAAATACAGACACTTATTATTTAAAGTAGTCCCACAGCCATTGACTACAAAATGGGTGTGTGGCAGCATTGCAACAGAATGGGGGGGGGGGCATCCAGATTGATGGAACCCCCCATGCAGCACCCTGAAATCCTTAAATGAACCTTGGGCCCCATACGAAATGTGGTTCCGCGATTGGCCGCTGAGGCTGGCCCGGACAGTGGCCGGGAAAGCAACCCTGGCCCATGTGACCACTGGCAGCAAATGATTTGCATGAAAAGGATTGGGGGGGGGGGGGCTCTAGTAATCTGTATGCCCCCCCATAGAGCCCCACATCAATTATGTAGAAAATGGGTGAGGAGCCGCTTTAAAGTGGACCAAAACCCAGGATTTTGACTAGCCTGGGTTTTGTACTTTCCCCTGGGGCACCGCGATCGCTGCGTGAAACCGCCCAGATTGCCAAAGATAGCAGGGATGCGGCCGCAGCTCGCGCATGTGCTGTTGGACTGGGAAGAGGTGAGTTTGTTTGGGCGACCAGGGGTTTCACACAGAGGGGCGCCCTGAGGCAAGGACCAAAACCCAGGATAGGCAAAATCCTGGGTTTTGGTCCTCTTTAAGAAATTGTTCCTGTGAATGCAGTAACGCCTATATTGGCTCACTTTACACCACACATCATCTTAGGACCTAGTTTATTATACTCAGTATAATTTTATTCTCTTCATCCAAAATAGTTGCTTTTTATTTTTAATTACACACTAAAGCAAACATTAACCGAAACAGCAAAATAAATAGATAAGAAATGACAATACATTTTATTAAAGCATAAGTCCAGTCTCCGGGTAACTCCCCTGCCCTGCCACCCTTCCCACAGCCATCTTAAAGTGGACCAAAACCCATGGTAATTGGCCCGGGAATATTATCAAACCCCCCCCCCCCCCCCCCGGCCATCCAAAATCAGGATGCCCTGCTGTATGAAACCCCCCAGGTCACCCTGTTCAGTTACCTTCGTTCCCGGTCCAGCGCCACATATGCGAGCCACGGCCTTATCCCGCTACCCCCCTAGCAGCCACGCACACGCTTCATGTTAGAGGGAAGCGGGGGATGCGGCCGCCAGCGCTGGCCTTAGACCCCGTCTAAAATGGTCAGTGGCACCGAGCGCACTGATTGGCCGAGCAGCACCGCATGCACCGTAGGACCGGGAAGAGGTGAGTTAGATTGGGCCATCTGAGTGCCCCGGGGAAATGACCAAAACCCAGGATAGTCAAAATCCTGGGTTTTGGTCCACTTTAAGGAGTGACAGCCCCTGCTATGTGCATGGTACCGCCTGCCTGTTCACTTTTTTTCTTGGGTAAGGGGGTACAGTGGGGCTAAGATTAGGGCGACAGGGAATGGTTGGGAATGTTAGTAAAGGGAGCAGCCCAGAAAGCCCCAAAGCATTGCGGCCCACCGGGAATTCTCCCAGATCTCCCTATGGCCAGTCTGCCCTTGGTTGTGGGTGCAAGCAGGGACTTCTGACTGTCGCTCTGCATTCTGGGATTGCTGACCTTTTCCTGACCCCAGCTCTGCTCTGTCTGAGCAAAGCAAAGCTATAACCTGCCCCCCCTGTACTTTATCCCACTCTCCTCTCCTCAGTAAGTGTGATACTTCTGAGACAAGATGGAGGCGCCCATATCCTAGAGCCCTGAACTGAGTTGCAGCTCGGTGGGGGGAAAGAATAATAAGTGACTAAAAACTTAAAATATATTAACTTTAGATGCTGGGGAATCGTTTTGGAAGGGTTTGGGCTTTTCAATAAATCATGGTGAAGGTCCGGTTTAAATCCTTCTCTAAGGGGCATCCCATGGGGTTAGCCTGCCCTGGTTTCCCCATATTCTCACCTCAAACTCACAGCACACCTGCTGGCCTCTGGAATCATCCCCGCTGGGGCCGCAGCCAAAGAATCGATGATTGAGGTGAGTTCACGAGAAACCCGGGGGATCCACTATGTAGGGCATCCCAAATCAGCATGGCCCCAGAGAAATGTCTTAAAGAGGGTCAACTCATACAAGTCCATTTTAAGACGTGACTCCTCCCACTGGGAGGGTCACGTGAATCCCCGCCCCTCCTCTATACATGTGCACAGCACACACTGTTATTGTAATGTCCCCCCCCTGACCTTACTTTTAGGTTAGAGGTCCCCCTCACTCTCTGACCCGGTGACCCCCCATATTAGGGTGAGGGGAGTGAGGGTCCCCCAACAGGGGTAACAGCAGCAGCGCTATCCCCCCCACCCCGGGTACTGCATGACACGCTGTTCCCCCATAACTCCTTCATTGCCATTACTCGGTATCACCTGTGCAGCCGGTGCCGGGCCCTCCGCACTCCGGGGCTCTTGTCGCTACACCCGCTGGACGCTGGGAGCTCAGGCTGACAGGTGCAGGACAGGAGCGGCCAGCAGGGGGCGCCGGACTCCACACGGAGCGTAAACACGTTGCAGCACCTGAAACACTCCCCCGGCTTTTTTTTTTAAGTGCTTTATTCATACTGTACAACGCGAACAGCCCAGAGATGACAAGTGTATCCCCAGCAGCCGGGCGCTGCTGCAAGGCATGCTGGGACTGATAAACCACAACACCCCAGAAATGTCACCCAATCCATTGCTGTGATTCCTGTCTTGTCAAGTACTCCAAGGTTTCCATATCAGTGGTAATAAAGCAAGGCAACTGGGCTTAAAGTGGACCTTCAGCAAAGCCCAAACCCTTAAAAATTATTCCCCCAGCATTTAAAATTAATATGTTTAAAGTTTTTAATCACTTTTTATTCTTTCCTTCACTGGCCTGCAACTGTTCAGCACTCTAGGATATGGGCCCTGCCATTTTGGCTCATTAGCATCACATACTGAGGAGAGGAGAGGGGTCATAAGTGCAGGGGGTGGGTTAGAGCTGGAGGTCAGGAAAAGGTCAGCAATCCCAGAATGCAGAGAGACACAGTCAGAGGACACTTCCTGTTTGCAGGCAGCCTGCACCTCCATGGGCCGCCATCTTGGATGTTTAAAGGCTCATAACATGCAGTAGATGCAGGTAGGAATATGTCAAACAAATTCATAAAATGGAGTGATAGAGCCCAATTTCGTGCATGTGCACTGCCACTCAAACAGTGTGTGGTATCCTACTAACCAAAGCAGTCTAACTAGTAAAACACATACAGGGCAGGAATATATTTAATGTGAGCAATCTGTATGTATAGCATGGGGGAAACATATAAGATAGACTCTTATTTAGGGTGAAGGTCCACTTTAAATGAGAACTATGACAGATATACTCATACCTACCAACTTTTCAGGGTGGAAAAGAGGGACATTTGGTAAATTAGGCCACGCCCCCTCATTAAGGAATTCATAGGAGATAGGGTACAACAATATAAACAATTTGGAGTCCCTCCAAATCAGGGATACTTGGGAGGTAGGGATACTGTACAATTTAAAGTGGCCCAAAACCCAACACGATCCAAAATTGGGATGCCCTGCTGTGTGAAACCCTCCAGGTCGCCCCATACATTTATCTTACCTACCAGTCCAACGCCGCATGCGTGAGCCACGGCCGCATCCCCACTTCCCTCTTGCAGGGCACATGCTCAGGCATTTGTGAATGGCCGGCGCGGGCATGCTCCCTGTTAGAGGGAAGTGGGGAATGCAGCCGCCAGCCAGATCAGAGCCACTGAGCTTAGACGAAGGCTTAGATGACGTGACGTCAGCGGCTCAGAGCGTGCTGATTGGACGAGATACCATGTACGACTGGGGAGAAGTCACCTTCGGTGATCTGGGTAGTTTCACGCAGCGGGGACAGGGCCAAAATCCCAGGATAGTCAAAATCCTGGGTTTTGGTCCACTATAAAGTGGACCAAAATCATTCTAAGCCAGCACTGGAGTTGTGGTTAGTTCCCACCCCCTGGGGCATTAAAATAGGAAACCCCAGCAGTAACCCACCTAGCTGCTTATCCCACAGAACATGCACAGGCCATGGCAACACTATAACTATAAGCTATGTGAATGGCCGGCACAGGCACAGCCCCAGCTTCAGCCAAGCAGGGATGCAGCCAGCAGCACACTCACTACATTCAGTTTGTTGACAATCAGTGTAATACACTGACTGCCTGCCCCGTGGGAACCCTGGAAAGGTGAGATTTACCTGTGATCCATGGGGATATACACAGCAGGGCATTCCCCCCCCCCCATTAAGTGGACCAGAACCCAGGCAGTCTAGAGGGCTCCAGGGCAGCCCGATTCCCTCCCCCAAGGGTATACAGATTCGAGGATTCCCTTCTGTATGAAAACCCTGTAAAGCTTACCTTTTCCCCGAGGAGAGAGGAAGCAGGGATGCACCGTGGACCCCCCCCCCCCCCCCGCCACCCTTGGTTCTGCTCGTCTCCTCTCAGCCAGTCTTGGCCCTTAACCAGTTTTGACGAGTGCTCTGATTGGACAAGAACCCATGCATGCATCGTAGCACCTGGGAAAGGGGAGTTATCCTGAATCGGGGTGCCCTGGGGGCAAGGACCAAAACCTGGGGTAGTCAAAATCCCAAGTGTTTAATAATCAGTCTAGGCAAAGATGGAAAGAAAAAACGTTTGAAACCCCTCAGTCGCTATGCATACTCACCTGGATCCTCAATTACATGGCATGGCACGTGTGCGGCATCTATGCTGCCTCCACTCGTAAGACATTCAGGTCTACCAGCCAGCATGCACAGCACGGATGCCAGAGGCACATACACCAAATATTGAGAAAGCCAGGCTGCAAGCTGAACATACAGTATCTATACTTGCCTTACCCCTGGGCCAGCTAAGCCAGTGCCAGGCTGCAAGCAGATGTCAACCTTTTCTTCTTGTCTGCTGTAAAGCAAGGTTCCCCACCAGTTCCTGTGTGCACTCCTGCTCTTCTTCAAAAGCTGGCGTTTGGGAGTGTGCCCAGCATGGCCATGATGCTAGACTGAAGGAGTGGGCAGCTGTAGGGGGCGATTTTTAAAGAAGATTCCTCCAGCCTTAGCTCAGCACTGGATCAGCTACTTTGGGGGTAGCTTTGTTTCTCCTTCCTGGGGCATCCCAATTTGGGTTCCGCTCTGTGTACTCCCCAAGCTGCTCAGCCAATCAGCAGCTTGTTTCCCATTCAGATTTCTTTTGCTGCTCTATTTAGAATTGCAAGAATTGACCAAGCGCTGCCAGTGTGCCCACACCAGCCAATCAGAAATGCCTGGCACAGGTACCCATCTACCCATCTAGGCTGAAGGTATAGTGAGGATGTGGAGTAGGATTGGCAGCAAGGTGAGTGTACTGTGCAATCCCCGGAGATTTACACATCCCAATTAAGGATGCCCCATTATGAGGGAGATCCAGGGCCCTGAGTATTATATAGGTGGTTCATCTGTAAAAGGACAATAAGGCAACATAATAAAAGCATCCTTTTCTCCCCTGCAACTGATAGGGCCTAGGCTGGTGCTGTAAAACGTATCAGTTTCCAAGATCGTGTCGTGATAGGGTCACAGTGGTAGAGATCACAAAAAGTTTCCTCTTTAAAGATCATAAGGCAATATCTTTCAAGGAGACCTTTCTCTGAGCCATTGCTGGTGTGTAATTATTTAATGTCATGCATAACCACAAAAAAATACTCCCCACTTTTATCATGGCTCCCATTGAGGACCATTTGGCTAAGAGCTTAACTCAAAGCATACTTACCTTACCTTCCTGACAGCTGATTACTGCCAAGCTGCCCTTTTTGGTCTCTATGCTATCCCAAGCATTTAGAAAGTCTTTAAGTGTGCAGTGCTTGTGTATAGATAATATTTACATCCCAGCCATCACATCCTACTTATGGTTTTTAGCCACCGTCAAAGGTCGGAAGTTGATGGCTGTTGGTGTGGTGAGACTTGAGAGCATCATGACAGAGGAGGAGCAAGACACCTAGACCCATGTTACACTTACACTTGGCAAAGTCCTAAACTGTTTTTAGTTTTAAAATTAAGGTAGAAATGGAAGCGATATTGAGGTTTGACCTTTTACCTAAGAAATTATTTTCTCAAGCGTGTGAGCGTGGCCTAGGCGCTGTGATGCAAGCACATTTTGTGCTTAGAATCAGCATAATGTTTTTTTTTAAGAATGTGTTTATGCAAATTAGCACATTCACTGCAGCTCAAAAAAAAAAAAAAAGAAAATGACGTGTGGGTCCCCCCAGCCAGCACAGAAGGCACGAGGGCCGGGGTCCCCATGGCTCAGAGGCTGAAATGCAGCCCTCTGGCCATGCTGGTATACCAGCCCCTATGCCCATCCATGTAGGTTGGGTGCTCCCCAGGGGAAAAAAGACAATTCTGTGAGTACTCACCTGTAGAATTGCTTTTACTATGCATGGCACGGCCTGCTTCCAGAAGTCATTACGTATGGGTTATTCCACCACAAGGTGGCGCAGTGTACTACAGAAGAGTTGTGGCTCCTCCCGGTACCATATAAAAACGGAATCACCATAGACTTATCCAGTGTTGACAAGCAGTTATTCAAGAAACCGGGAGATAACAAAAGTAAAAAAGGTTGCCCAATCATGGAAGAGCAGGTCTATTCCAAGCGGAAGCCTCATACCTCGCATAAACGAGGTAATGCTCTTTGAAAAGATGGCTGCCTCAATGCAGGGGGATCTCACTCCCTTCATAGCTACCTGGGAAGGTTGGATCACCCATTTCCAGCCTAAAAACTTTGGTTGTCAACTATTTGTATCCTAGCCCTAGGTGACGTCCTCTTTAAGTTGGTTGTAGTATGGATACCCACCCTTTTTCTTTCTATATTTCGTTATTCCTCCCATCTACTTATCTTACCCTGCCTTAAACCTTCTTAGCCGCTGTCATTTTCCAATAGAGATGAATGCTTTGTATGAAAACTTAATTGTGCTTTGTTTTGTACAAGTATGCCGTCTATTGGATATGTCTTTTTTTTTACTTTTTTTGCAAAATGTACTGTAAGTTGCTTATGGCTGTAACACTTGCATATCTTCAATAAAAATATTGTTGAAAAAAAAAAGTAAAAAAGGTAACAAACCCCAACTAACTTGGAACAATCACCATAAAGAGGCAACCAAGAATAACGATAACGAGGGTGGGGTGAAGCAGGCCGTGCCATGCATAGTAAAAGCAATTCTACGGGTGAGTACTCACAGAATTGTCTTTTTCCTATTGCATGGCACGACCTGCTTCATTAAGTCCTTACATATGGGACGTCCAACAGCAGTGTCCGTAAGGTAGGGTGGGATCCCCAAAGAGTAACAACAGGCAGTTCAAACCACTACCGCCTGAAGTATCTTGCGGCCAAAAGCAGCATCAGCTGAGGCCTTAACATCAACCTTGTAAAACAAGTATGAACAGAAGACCAAGTTGCAGCCTTACAAACTTGTTCAACAGAAGCTTGGTGCTTAACCCTTCTAGCGCCAGCTACGTAAAATTCACGTAGCTGCCTCTCCTGTCGTTAAACGCCAGCTACGTGAATTTTACGTACCTGGCGTTTTGTTACCTGGGGGGCATCTGGGGGGCATCTGCCGGCTTCCAGCGATGGCGTCAGCTAGATCTTCATCCAAGGTTCTGGGGGAGGTGACCTGTGGATGACTCTGGTCACCTGATCACCCCCAGGACCAATCAGCAGGAGGCGCAGTTTGATGACATCGGCCGGCGCCCGCCTGTATATAAACATGCTGCGGGCGGGCGCCGGCCTCTTTCAGCGTGGATCAAGGTAAGTGTATCTTTGTTCTGTTGTGCTGGGGCCAAGGTGGGGGGGAGGGGGGAGGTTGGTGGGGGGTTTTGGTGCGCCCGATCGCGCCCGATCGCGCCCGATCGCGCCCGATCGCGCCCGATCGCCATCCCGCAGGCCCGATCGCCATCCCGCAGGCCCGATCGCCATCCCGCAGGCCCGATCGCCAGCCAGCCAGCCAGCCCGCCAGCCAGCCAGCCAGCCCGATCGCCAGCCAGCCAGCCAGCCCGATCGCCAGCCAGCCAGCCAGCCCGATCGCCAGCCAGCCAGCCAGCCCGATCGCCAGCCAGCCAGCCAGCCCGATCGCCAGCCAGCCAGCCAGCCCGATCGCCAGCCAGCCAGCCAGCCAGCCCGATCGCCAGCCAGCCAGCTAGCCCGATCGCCAGCCAGCCAGCCAGCCCGATCGCCAGCCAGCCAGCCAGCCCGATCGCCAGCCAGCCAGCCAGCCCGATCGCCAGCCAGCCAGCTAGCCCGATCGCCAGCCAGCCAGCTAGCCCGATCGCCAGCCAGCCAGCTAGCCCGATCGCCAGCCAGCTAGCCAGCCAGCCAGCCAGCCCGATCGCCAGCCAGCCAGCCCGATAGCCAGCCCGATCGCCCGCCAGCCAGCCCGATAGCCAGCCCGATCGCCAGCCAGCCAGCCAGCCCGATAGCCAGCCCGATCGCCAGCCAGCCAGCCCGATAGCCAGCCCGATCGCCAGCCAGCCAGCCCGATCGCCAGCCAGCCAGCCCGATAGCCAGCCCGATCGCCAGCCAGCCAGCCGATAGCCAGCCCGATCGCCAGCCAGCCCGATCGCCAGCCCGATCGCCAGCCCGATCGCCAGCCAGCCAGCCCGATAGCCAGCCCGATCGCCAGCCAGCCAGCCCGATCGCCAGCCAGCCAGCCCGATCGCCAGCCAGCCCGCCAGCCCGATCGCCAGCCCGATCGCCAGCCAGCCCGATCGCCAGCCCGCCCGATCGCCAGCCAGCCCGCCCGATCGCCAGCCCACCCGCCCGACCGCCAGCCCACCCGCCCGACCGCTAGACCGATTGCCAGATCGCCCGCCGGCCCGATCCTTTGTGTAGCTGTGCTGGGGCCAAGGGGGTGGTGGTGGTGTGCCCGCCCGATCGCCCATGCAGGCCGGCGATCGGGCCTGCATGGGCGACCAGGCCGGCGATCGGGCCTGCATGGGCGACCAGGCCGGCGATCGGGCCTGCATGGGCGACCAGGCCGGCGATCGGGCCTGCATGGGCGACCAGGCCGGCGATCGGGCCTGCATGGGCGACCAGGCCGGCGATCGGGCCTGCATGGGCGACCAGGCCGGCGATCGGGCCTGCATGGGCGACCAGGCCGGCGATCGGGCCTGCATGGGCCGCAAAAGTTCCCGCCTGCTTGATCGCCCATGCAGGCCCGATCGCCGGCCTGGTCGCCCATGCAGGCCCGATCACCGGCCTGGTCGCCCATGCAGGCCCGATCGCCGGCCTGGTCGGCCATGCAGGCCCGATCGCCGGCCTGGTCGCCCATGCAGGCCCGATCGCCGGCCTGGTCGCCCATGCAGGCCCGATCGCCGGCCTGGTCGCCCATGCAGGCCCGATCGCCGGCCTGGTCGGCCATGCAGGCCCGATCGCCGGCCTGGTCGGCCATGCAGGCCCGATCGCCGGCCTGGTCGGCCATGCAGGCCCGATCGCCGGCCTGGTCGCCCATGCAGGCCCGATCGCCGGCCTGGTCGCCCATGCAGGCCCGATCGCCGGCCCGATCGCCCACGCAGGCCCGATCGCCTGCCCGGTCGCCCATGCAGGCCCGATCGCCGGCCCGGTCGCCCATGCAGGCCCGATCGCCGGCCCGGTCGCCCATGCAGGCCCGATCGCCGGCCTGGGCGCCCATGCAGGCCCGATCGCCGGCCTGGGCGATCAGACTGGCGATCGGGCCTGCATGGGCGATCAAGCAGGCAGAGGTGTGAAAGGGGCTATAAAGGTGCCATCACTGAATTATTTTTGCAGCCGACACGGAAACACGTGCGGTACCGGACAGGTGTGAATGAGGGCTAGGTTAGGCTTTTTTTGTTTGCTTTTGCCTATATATAAATATATTTTTATTGTTTGTGCTTTTTTCCGTGTAGACAAGCTTGTACAGAAAAACAGATTCAGGCCGGCGATCGGGCCTGCATGGGCGATCGGGCCTGCATGGGCGATCGGGCCTGCATGGGCGATTAGGCCGGCGATCGGGCCTGCATGGGCCGCAAAAGTTCCTGCCTGCTTGATCGCCCATGCAGGCCCGATCGCCGGCCTGATCGCCCATGCAGGCCCGATCGCCCATGCAGGCCCGATCGCCCATGCAGGCCTCATCGCCCATGCAGGCCCGATCGCGTCCTGATCGCCCACGCAGGCCCGATCGCGGCCTGATCGCCCACGCAGGCCCGATCGCGGCCTGATCGCCCACGCAGGCCCGATCGCGGCCTGATCGCCCACGCAGGCCCGATCGCGGCCTGATCGCCCACGCAGGCCCGATCGCGGCCTGATCGCCCACGCAGGCCCGATCGTCGGCCTGATCGCCCACGCAGGCCCGATCGTCGGCCTGATCGCCCACGCAGGCCCGATCGTCGGCCTGATCGCCCACGCAGGCCCGATCGTCGGCCTGATCGCCCACGCAGGCCCGATCGCCCACGCAGGCCCGATCGCCCACGCAGGCCCGATCCAGCATGGGCGATCAGGCTGGCGATCGGGCCTGCATGGGCGATCAGGCTGGCGATCGGGCCTGCATGGGCGATCAGGCTGGCGATCGGGCCTGCATGGGCGATCAAGTATGCACGTGGTTTGCCTGCGGCCAGTGCATGCGGTGTTGCATCGGCGATAGGGTAGTTGTTACCAGGAATTTGGGGGTTTTACCCACCCTTCTTAAACTATATTCGTGTTAACTAAACCTTCCTTAGGCTTGTCGGTTGGTTTTTGGCCCTAAGACTGCTTCACCTGGACCTTCGCTGGACGTTTGCCTCTTCACTTCTCGTCGGATCGTAGATATACACTTTTTTTTATTCCGTACTGTGTATTTTCTGTATTTTTTTGCTTTAGGTTTAGGTTCTAAGCTTTAGGTTTAGGTTCTAAGCTTTAGGTTTAGGTTCTAAGCTTTAGGTTCTAAGCTTTAGGTTTAGGTTCTAAGCTTTAGGTTTAGGTTCTAAGCTTTAGGTTCTAGGCTTTCAGTTCCAGTACAGCCTTCCTCTATAGAGTTTATATTTTGTGACTGTTTAGAATAGATTTAGAAATGGCTGGGAGAAGGTACACTGCACAGGAAGCAGCGGCTTATATGATGGAGTCGGACTCAGAAGAGTTTAGCGAGTCAGGGTCAGAGTATATGCCCTCAGGTAGTGAGTCCGACAGTGTCTCCTCTAGTGAGGAGACACAGCCGCGCAGTGGTACCAGTGCTAGGCATCCTAGAAGGGATGGTACCGCACAAGAGGCCACGCTGGAAGAAAGTGTAGGTCAGGGCGGGAGTGCTGCAGTTGGAGGAGAGCCTGCATGGAGGCCTCCTAATAACTATTCCCCCGAAATTCCCCCATTTGATTCGGTCCCCGGGGTCAATTGCGACACCACAAACTTTGGTGTCATTGACTACTTCAATTTATTTGTTTCAGAGGCCATCCTACTGGATATGGTCTATTACACTAATCTCTATGCTGAGCAGGTCCTCACCCAAAATCCCCCACAGAGGCACGCCCGAGCTCATGCATGGCACCCCACAAATTTGAGTGAGATGAGAAAATTTTGGGGGCTCACTCTTGCAATGGGTATCGTCAAAAAATTTAGCATTTCCTCCTACTGGGATACCCAATCCTTATTGGCAACCCCAATATTTCCGGCCGTAATGTCCAGAAATCGGTACGAAATCTTACTGCGATTTCTGCACTTCAATGACAATTCCACTGCTATTCCCCGCGGTGAGCCCGGTCACGACAGGCTGCATAAATTAAGACCCCTGATAAATAGCCTGTCAGAGCGCTTTGCGGAAGTGTACACCCCCTCTCAAAATTTAAGTATCGATGAGTCACTTCTGCTGTTTAAAGGGCGCATTATATTTCGTCAGTATATCCCTAGCAAGCGTGCCCGCTACGGGATTAAATTTTACAAATTGTGCGAGAGTTCGACCGGCTATACTAAATTTTTCCAATTATATGAAGGAAGGGACACACATCTGGACCCCCCTGGTTGTCCCCTTGATTTGTCAGTCAGTGGAAAAATTGTCTGGGAGCTCATGACTCCTCTACTGGGAAGAGGTTACCACTTATACGTGGACAACTTCTACAGCAGCATCCCCTTATTTAGAGCCCTTTATTCATTGGACACACCGGCCTGTGGCACCATCAACCGCAATCGAAAAGGTTTGCCCAGGTCATTGCTGCAAAAAAAACTAAATCGTGGAGAGTCGTATGCTTTAAGAAGCGGTGAGCTCCTGGCCGTGAAGTATATGGATAAAAAAAATGTAATCATGCTGACAACAATCCATGATGAGTCAGTCATGAATGTAAGGCAACGTGGTCCCCGAGCCCCTTCCCAAAAGCCACGTTGTATCAAGGATTATAATAAATTCATGGGTGGCGTTGATAAGACGGACCAAATACTAACATATTACAATGCCACCCGAAAATCCAGAGCCTGGTACAAAAAAGTTGCAATTCATTTGGTCCAGCTGGCAACTTACAACTCCTTTGTTGTCTTCAAGGCAGCGGTACCAGGCTCAAATTTGTCTTTTATTAAATACCAACAGCAGTTACTCCCTGCTTTGTTGTTTGGGGATACCGAGCAGGAACCAGAGGTGACAGCTAATGACAACCAGGCTAGGCTAGTTGGGAAGCACTTTATAAAGTGCCTTCCCCATGTGGGTGTTAAGAAGTATCCCCAAAAGCCTTGTAGAGTATGTAGAAAGCGTGGCATCAGGAAGGACGTGCGGTACTTCTGCCCGACATGTCCCAGCCAACCTGGGTTATGCTTTGACGACTGCTTCGAAGCTTACCACACCCAGGTAGATTACTGATAGTACTGCATAAATTTTATTTTCAGTTTAGACTTTAGTTGTGGATCCCTTTTGTTTGCTGGAAATAGGTTGTCAATGTGTTTTTCTTTTCCTTTTAATTTTTTTGGGTATGTTTATAGATGCGATAGGAGGGCTGGAGGAGGAGCAGTGGGTTACTTGTGGCGCATGATGATTCAAACGTGGGCCCCTTTTCAAGATCGATATACTTGACCCTGGCCTTATAATCTGATGCCACAACTACAATAGCCCATCTGCACCCCATAAGTCTAATCCTTATTGCATCTGTTAGTATCATTAAGAAATGTAAAGGCTGTTTTGTGCACTTTTATAGTGAGATGTTGAGCTATGCTAGTTGGGTATTCTGTTTGGGGGCCCCTGCTGTTTCAGATGTTTTTTAGCATAATGTTGTGAGTCTGTTTTTTGTAACATTTTATATGGAAACTATGTAAAACCTGTGTATGCGTTCAGAATTTTAACAGAAAACTTTGCCCACTGGAATAAACGGGATAGAACAAGAAAGCATAAGGTGTGTACTTTAAGTATATATATATATATATATATATATATATATGGTTTGGGTGGGGTATTTCAAATGAAAAGGGTAGTTTTTGTGGAAAAAAGGTGTGATTTGTTTGCAGAGCTGAAACTTTACCATCAGTAACCATTGAAAGTACCTATGCATGTTGGGTATTGTTCTGTGCAGGGGACGTTGCCATTTCATATTAGGTATGTTTTTCCTTGTTAGCATATATTTTCTTTAGGAAAATGTGTTTTTTATTGTGCATATTTTCAATTTTTGTAGGGAAATGCGGTGGCACCAGTGAATTCCTCAAAGGATTACGTCCAGAAAGCTCCTGCCACGGCAACAAGCCTGGTACGCCTAGAACGCTTGAGGTGTGTACTTTCTGTGGATATATGGTTTGTGGGGGCTATTTTGGTTGAAAAAGCACAAGGCGCGTGCTTAGTCTGCAGAGTAGGAATTTTCAAGTGAAATGCCCAATATGCATATGCTTTCCTTTAGGGTGAACGACAACCCTACCGTTGGAGTTAGCAATGCATGTTGGGTATTGTTCTGTTCAGGGGACCTTGCCGATTCACATTGGGCCTGTTTTTTGTTGTTAGTGTATTGTTTTTATAGGAAAAATTGGTTTTGATTATGAATTTTTACGATTTTTTTAGGGTACCAGTGGATTCCTCAAAGGATTGCGTCCAGAAATCTCCTGCCACGACAACAAGCCTGGTACGCCTAGAACGCTTGAGGTGTGTACTTTCTGTGGATATATGGTTTGTGGGGGCTATTTTATTTGCAAAGGGCTGTTTTGGTTGAAAAAGCACAAGGCGCGCGCTTAGTCTGCAGAGTAGGAATTTTCAAGTGAAATGCCCAATATGCATATGCTTTCCTTTAGGGTGAACGACAACCCTACCGTTGGAGTTAGCAATGCATGTTGGGTATTGTTCTGTTCAGGGGACCTTGCCGATTCACATTGGGCCTGTTTTTTGTTGTTAGTTTATTGTTTTTATAGGAAAAATTGGTTTTGATTATGAATTTTTACAATTTTTTTAGGGTACCAGTGGATTCCTCAAAGGATTGCGTCCAGAAATCTCCTGCCACGACAACAAGCCTGGTACGCCTAGAACGCTTGAGGTGTGTACTTTCTGTGGATATATGGTTTGTGGGGGCTATTTTATTTGCAAAGGGCTGTTTTGGTTGAAAAAGCACAAGGCGCGCGCTTAGTCTGCAGAGTAGGAATTTTCAAGTGAAATGCCCAATATGCATATGCTTTCCTTTAGGGTGAACGACAACCCTACCGTTGGAGTTAGCAATGCATGTTGGGTATTGTTCTGTTCAGGGGACCTTGCCGATTCACATTGGGCCTGTTTTTTGTTGTTAGTTTATTGTTTTTATAGGAAAAATTGGTTTTGATTATGAATTTTTACGATTTTTTTAGGGTACCAGTGGATTCCTCAAAGGATTGCGTCCAGAAATCTCCTGCCACGACAACAAGCCTGGTACGCCTAGAACGCTTGAGGTGTGTACTTTCTGTGGATATATGGTTTGTGGGGGCTATTTTGGTTGAAAAAGCACAAGGCGCGTGCTTAGTCTGCAGAGTAGGAATTTTCAAGTGAAATGCCCAATATGCATATGCTTTCCTTTAGGGTGAACGACAACCCTACCGTTGGAGTTAGCAATGCATGTTGGGTATTGTTCTGTTCAGGGGACCTTGCCGATTCACATTGGGCCTGTTTTTTGTTGTTAGTGTATTGTTTTTATAGGAAAAATTGGTTTTGATTATGAATTTTTACGATTTTTTTAGGGTACCAGTGGATTCCTCAAAGGATTGCGTCCAGAAATCTCCTGCCACGACAACAAGCCTGGTACGCCTAGAACGCTTGAGGTGTGTACTTTCTGTGGATATATGGTTTGTGGGGGCTATTTTATTTGCAAAGGGCTGTTTTGGTTGAAAAAGCACAAGGCGCGCGCTTAGTCTGCAGAGTAGGAATTTTCAAGTGAAATGCCCAATATGCATATGCTTTCCTTTAGGGTGAACGACAACCCTACCGTTGGAGTTAGCAATGCATGTTGGGTATTGTTCTGTTCAGGGGACCTTGCCGATTCACATTGGGCCTGTTTTTTGTTGTTAGTGTATTGTTTTTATAGGAAAACTTGGTTTTGATTATGAATTTTTACGATTTTTTTAGGGTACCAGTGGATTCCTCAAAGGATTGCGTCCAGAAATCTCCTGCCACGACAACAAGCCTGGTACGCCTAGAACGCTTGAGGTGTGTACTTTCTGTGGATATATGGTTTGTGGGGGCTATTTTATTTGCAAAGGGCTGTTTTGGTTGAAAAAGCACAAGGCGCGCGCTTAGTCTGCAGAGTAGGAATTTTCAAGTGAAATGCCCAATATGCATATGCTTTCCTTTAGGGTGAACGACAACCCTACCGTTGGAGTTAGCAATGCATGTTGGGTATTGTTCTGTTCAGGGGACCTTGCCGATTCACATTGGGCCTGTTTTTTGTTGTTAGTGTATTGTTTTTATAGGAAAAATTGGTTTTGATTATGAATTTTTACGATTTTTTTAGGGTACCAGTGGATGCCTCAAAGGATTGCGTCCAGAAATCTCCTGCCACGACAACAAGCCTGGTACGCCTAGAACGCTTGAGGTGTGTACTTTCTGTGGATATATGGTTTGTGGGGGCTATTTTATTTGCAAAGGGCTGTTTTGGTTGAAAAAGCACAAGGCGCGCGCTTAGTCTGCAGAGTAGGAATTTTCAAGTGAAATGCCCAATATGCATATGCTTTCCTTTAGGGTGAACGACAACCCTACCGTTGGAGTTAGCAATGCATGTTGGGTATTGTTCTGTTCAGGGGACCTTGCCGATTCACATTGGGCCTGTTTTTTGTTGTTAGTGTATTGTTTTTATAGGAAAAATTGGTTTTGATTATGAATTTTTACGATTTTTTTAGGGTACCAGTGGATTCCTCAAAGGATTGCGTCCAGAAATCTCCTGCCACGACAAAAAGCCTGGTACGCCTAGAACGCTTGAGGTGTGTACTTTCTGTGGATATATGGTTTGTGGGGGCTATTTTATTTGCAAAGGGCTGTTTTGGTTGAAAAAGCACAAGGCGCGCGCTTAGTCTGCAGAGTAGGAATTTTCAAGTGAAATGCCCAATATGCATATGCTTTCCTTTAGGGTGAACGACAACCCTACCGTTGGAGTTAGCAATGCATGTTGGGTATTGTTCTGTTCAGGGGACCTTGCCGATTCACATTGGGCCTGTTTTTTGTTGTTAGTGTATTGTTTTTATAGGAAAATTTGGTTTTGATTATGAATTTTTACAATTTTTTTAGGGTACCAGCGGATTCCTCAAAGGATTGCGTCCAGAAATCTCTTGCCATTACAACAAGCCTGGTACGCCTAGAACGCTTGAGGTGTGTACTTTCTGTGGATATATGGTTTGTGGGGGCTATTTTATTTGCAAAGGGCTGTTTTGGTTGAAAAAGCACAAGGTGCGCGCTTAGTCTGCAGAGTAGGAATTTTCAAGTGAAATGCCCAATATGCATATGCTTTCCTTTAGGGTGAACGGCAACCCTACCGTTGGAGTTAGCAATGCATGTTGGGTATTGTTCTGTTCAGGGGACCTTGCCGATTCACATTGGGCCTGTTTTTTGTGGTTAGTGTATTGTTTTTATAGAAAAATTTGGTTTTGATTATGAATTTTTACGATTTTTTTAGGGTACCAGTGAATTCCTCAAAGGATTACGTCCAGAAAACTCCTGCCACGGCAACAAGCCTGGTACGCCTAGAACGCTTAAGGTGTGTACTTTCTGTGGATATATGGTTTGTGGGGGCTATTTTATTTGCAAAGGGCTGTTTTGGTTGAAAAAGCACAAGGTGCGCGCTTAGTCTGCAGAGTAGGAATTTTCAAGTGAAATGCCCAATATGCATATGCTTTCCTTTAGGGTGAACGGCAACCCTACCCTTGGAGTTAGCAATGCATGTTGGGTATTGTTCTGTTCAGGGGAACTTCCCGTTTCACATTAGGTATGTTTATTCTTGTTAGTATATTTTTTTTAAGGAAACATTTGGCTTTTATTCTGTTTTTTATTATTTTTTCCCAAAAACCTTGGAAAAAAGCCGGAATTCTTTGATTGACCACACCTGGAGATATGTAGCCACAACCTCAAGCTTGATACGCCTAGATAGCTTGAGGTGTGTACTTTAAGTGTATATATGGTTTTGGGGGGGCATTTCAAATGTAAAGTGGTGTTTATGTTAAGAAACTGCAATGAGCGCAAAATAATTGTATTTTCTTTGAAAACCTCCTCAAGTGCTCTATTAAGTTTGGGGTGTCTCCTGGTCAGAAAAGGGTGTCTAGCACTACATATGTGGTACCGTTGGAATTGCGAGGAATGGGGCTTTTATACACAATATGACTTTTTTGGTACATTTGTAATTTTTATTAAGAAAAAACGCTACAAAATGTAATTTTTTTAATTTTTTATTTTTTTTTACCTTATTTTCCACAAAAATATTAAAAAAACACTGATAAACTTAAAAACAAGATATTCCCTGTTGAAGCCCAGACTCTGTTGAAAAAAACAATATATGATTTGATAGGGAAATCCCTGGAAATCCCTTAAAAAATCACTGTCGAACATGTGTAGCGGAAAATAGCGGAAAATAGGCTGGCAACAGAGGGTGACAACTTCTCCAGGAAGGCTGGCAGTTAAAGGGTTAAAAGCCCAAGACGCACCAATAGCAGAAGTGGAATGAGCAGTAACCCTAAAAGGAGGAACCTTCCCCCTGGCAGAATAGGTCTGCTCCACCGCTTGACGGATCCACTTGCTGATAGTGGATTTAGTCGGAGGCAAACCCTTCCTAGGTCCAGCAGGAAGAACAAAAAGAGCGTCAGATTTCCTGAAAAAGACTCAGTAGCAACCAAATAAAACTTCAGAACCCTGACAACATCCAAAGAGTGAACGGTCCGCTCCTTGGAATTAGCAGGGTTAGGACACAAAGAAGGCAAAACAATATCCTGATTGAGATGAAAAGCAGACACAACCTTAGGCAAGAAATCTGGCTTAAGCTGAAACACCACCTTATCCTGATGCCGCTCAAAATAAGGAGGTTTGATGGAAAGCGCCGCCAGCTCAGAAACTCGCCTGACCGAAGTAATGGCCACCAAAAAGGCCACCTTAAGAGTCAGAATGGGCAAAGCAGCCCCATGGATAGGCTCAAAGGCAGGACCCTGTAGAGCAGACAACACCAGATTCAGGTCCCAACCCGGTAGCATAGGCTTACATGGCGGACACACATGAGTAACTCCCTGGAAAAAACTCTTAACCAACCGGTGATTGGCAAAGGACCTTTGGAAAAAAAATTGCCAGAGCTGACACCTGTCCCTTGAGGGTACTAAGCTGAAGGCCCGAATCCAAACCATGTTGCAAAAATTCCAGAATCCTGGGGATAGAAAACACCCGACAAGGAAGAGACTTGGACTCACACCAGGCAATGTAAGCATGCCAGAACCTGTAGTAGATAATGGACGAGGACCTCTTCCTAGCCCTAATCATGGTATCAACAACAGAAGCCGGCAAGCCCTTATCCATCAAGATGGAGGTTTCAGCAGCCGAGCCGTTAAAGCAAGCGTTTGTAAATTGGGATGGCACAGTTGTCCCTGAGTGAGCAGATCTGGATCCTTGGGTAAGACATACTGATCTACTGCCAACTGCACGACGTCTGCGAACCACACCCTCCTAGGCCAACAGGGGGCCACCAGAATAGCTGGTACTCCTTCCTGGGCTATCTTGCGCAGCACCCTGCCCAGCAGAGGAAAGAGAGGGAACACATAGAGGAGCCGAAACTCAGTCCAAGGCATTGCTAGCGCATCACTGACGAAGGCCAGAGGATCCTGCGACAGGGAGACAAACCTGGGAAGCTTGTGATTGTGGCGGGACGCAAACAAGTCCACATCCGGCTGACCCCAGCGGTGACACAGGGAGTGAAATACCTTGTTGCTGAGGGACCATTCCCCCAGGCGAGACGTCCCCCTGCTCAGGGAGTCTGCCTCCTGGTTCTCCACCCCCAGAATGTAAACCGCCGAAATGCAAGGGACATTCACTTCCGCCCAACACAGTATCAGGGACACTTCCTTGAGGGCTTGCTTGCTCCGAGTCCCTCCCTGATGATTGATGTAGGCAACCGCCGTCTGGTTGTCTGAGCGGATCTGAACAGCCCGACCCTGAAGGTGTGTGGTCAGCTGAGAAAGAACCAACCTGATCGCCCTCAGTTCCAGGACATTGATGGGAGCATGGGCCTCCTGGGGGCCCCACCGACCCTGGAACTTCAGAGACTTCCAAAAGCCCCCCCCCCCCAACTGGTCAGACTGGCATCCGTGGTGACAGTCTCCCAGCACGGGGGCAGAAAGGTCCTGCCCACTAGAAGGTTCCCCGAGTCCAGCCACCACGAGAGGGACTGTCTGGCCAGGGGGGACAACACAAATTCCTGATCCAGGGACACAGGGACCCGATCCCAAACTGACAAGAGGTGCAACTGAAGAGGTCTCATGTGAAACTGAGCAAAGGGGACCTCCTCGAAGCAAGACACCATCAGACCCACTAACTGCATCCCCTGCTGAATGGAAGGATGGGGACACAAGAGTCCATGCCTGCTTCTGAAGGCCCTCCACTTTCTGCTGAGGCAGGAATACCTTGACCTGAGAGGTATCCAGAGTCATGCCCAGAAAGGACCTCACCAAAGACGGAGACAGTGAAGACTTGGGATAGTTGATCACCCAGCCGAAGGACTCGAGAGTGGAGGTCACCAGCAGAGTATCCTTCTCGGCCTGATGAAGAGACTGAGCCGCAATCAGAATGTCGTCCAGGTAGGGAAGGATGCGAATGCCCTGATTCCGCAGCAGAGCCATCACGCCCGCCAGCACCTTGGTGAACACCCGAGGCGCCAAGGTGATACCGAACGGTAAAGCCACAAACTGGTAATGCTGATGATCTAGAGCAAACCTGAGAAATCTCTGATTACCTGGAAAGATTGTCACGTGAAGATAGGCATCCTTGATGTCCACGGATGTCATGAAGTCGCCCGGGCGCAGGGTACTGACAGACGAGCGTAGCGTCTCCATGCGAAAGTGCTTGAACCTGACAAACTTGTTGAGGCCCTTCAAGTCCAGGATGGGCCTCAAGGACCCATCTTTTTTGGGGACCGTGAAAAGATTGGAGTAGAACCCCTGACCCCGTTCCTGGGAAGGCACCAGGCAAATGACTCCTGACTCCAACAGACGCTGAACCGCAAGGCGCAAACCCTGAGCTGACAGAGGGTTTTGAGACATCCGGGATCTGATGAATCTTGGGGGCGGCCAGGCTGCAAACTTTATCTTATAACCAGAGGAAACCACCTCCTGAATCCACCGGTCTGAGACGCGGAGCCTCCAGATGTGAGCAAAGAGCCGAAGCCATCCCCCCACCCGGATGGGTGAGGGTGCCTCCTCATGCTTGAGGGGGCTTGGGACCCCATGAGACCGGGACGACCACGTGGTCTGCCACAGCCCCAAGGATCCCTGCGGGTACCCAAAAAGAGGGAGCCACGAGGCAGCCTACCATCCTTGGCTAGAAAATCCAGATGCTCACCAAAGAGCTGCAGCCCCGTAAAGGGGAGCCCAGTGAGAGCCTTCTTAGCGGCAGTGTCAGCCGCCCACTGACGCAGCCAAACAGAGCGGCGCATAGCCACCACTCAGCCATACCACATCATCCATGGCAGTAAGGACAAAGGCAACAAAATCAGAGCAAAGCAAAAGGGACCTATAATCCTCCCCCCTGCTACCAGCCGTAGCGGCATCAAGGAGACGCTTGAGCTGCTTAAGGGCAATAGCTGTAATGGCAGCAGCGCAGACCGGACGCAGCCCAGCCCACAAATGTAAAAGCATGGCAGGCCAGCTGATCCATGCGCTGGTCCTCGCTGTCCCGCAGAGTAGTAGTGTCAGGGGAAGGCATGACCGAGGTGTTGGACAGCCCTAGAACGGGAGCGTCCACCTCGGTGGGACACGACCATCGCTTAACCAGGTCGGCAGGAAAGGGGTACCTCTTATCCAACCCCTTGGGCACAGCGGGCAATCTACTAAGACGTTCCCACTCCTTGAGCACCATATTAGTGAAATGGCTCTGCTTAGGGAACTCCAGGCGCTGTTTATCAGGACGAAAGAGCTCACCCTGCTTCCTCTTAGCCACCTCAGGGGGAACAATGTGCAAGATTTCAAAAATGTGAGCCAACAGGCTATCAGTATCCTCAGGGAACCATGAGTCCTCCCCAGACGCAGACCCAGGGTCACTGTTGTAACCCTCCTGCTGGTCCCCAGAGGAGTTAGAGTCCTGGAAGAGTTCCCCCTCCTCTAGGCCACTAAAAGAGGGATGGCCAGATACCAGAGGCCTTATGTGGAACAGGCCTGGCAAGCTGCCTTTCAATGCTGGCCACACGCAGGGCCAGATTAGACTGTGACCCCCCCGCTAGTATCCGCCTCACTAGGGGCTAAATGCAGGCGTGGAGGGGTAGGCGACGCTGAAGGGGAAGCAGAGCTGGGAAGCGAAGCGGGTAGCCCAGCCTGGGCCGCAACGATACCCTGGGCGCACGGCACGCACACCGCGGCACTGTTACTCAGAGGGGATGCCCCACACATGGCACACAGCCGGGATTGCCCCGAAGGACCCCCGAGCATGCTATCCCCAGAAGCCTCCATATGGTGATTAACACAGGCGCAATAGGCCAGCACAGGGTAAGGGCTAATAAAAAGCCACCCGGGATGCCCCCCCAAGGGATGCCCCCAGAAGCCAGTAAAGGAAGATGAGGGAGGGTAAGGGGTAGGACCGGGAGAAACCACAACCCACAGTTGTCCAGCCTGAAAGACATAAGTAAAAATACATAAGCATCCCGCAGCACATGCCCCACGTAAACCAAAAAAACCCTGAAGGGAACTCGCGGACCAAGCAGGCCAAAGGCACCAGCCGCCAGGCAACAGGAGGAAGCGACAACAGCCAAATCACCTCCGCAGCTCCGGGAGGAAGAAGGGCCCCAGACGCGCAGCAGAAGAAAAATGGCACCGGCAGAGGAACCTTGAGGGGCGGGCCGCGGGAGGACGACGCGATACGCGTCATCCTCCGGCCCCGCCCCCCCCGAAGAGCGTGAAAACGGCGCGCACGTGACCGCGCAGGCGTCATCACACAGCAAAAAAAAACTCACAGTTATAGCACCGCCCGTCGCGGAGCGTAGTACAAGGCGGCGTCGAAAACAGTTAAAAACAGAATAAAAAACAGTTAAAAGCACTCGCCGCTATCGCCCGCCCCCCCCCCCCCGAACACACGTCGGGGGGGGGGGGGGGGGAGGAGAGCGAACAGGCAGGGGCGAGAGCCCAGGCCAGGGATGGGGGGGGGACCCCAAAACACCAGTACAAGTCACATAGTCCCCAAAACACTCACCCCCTCAGAAGCTAGGACAGGAACTCCGCATCCCTAGTAGGCTCACCATAAAGCCTATGGCCGGCTACCCTTTGTGGTACAGGGTCTGCGGCTTGGAGCAGCGCTCCTTGATGGCAGGCGAAAACGGTGCTCACGTGACCGCGCAGGCATCATCACACAGCAAAAAAAGCCTCACCCTTATAGTGCCGCCCGCCGCGGAGCGTAGTACAAGGCGACGGCGGCGAAAACAGTTAAAAACAGAACAGTTAAAAGCACTCGCCGCTATCAAACCCCCCCCCCCCCCAGGGTCTGCGTCTGGGAGCAGCGCTCCTTGAGCACTTGATCCTAGTGCTCCTCTACCTTCACCCGATCCGTCAGCCGAGGCTGGGAGGCACAGAGGGTCCGGAAACGGGTGGAAACGGCCGTGCAGAGCTGCAGGCTTGGTTGCCCCGCGCACCTGCGCAATAGAAAGAGCCATCTTCTAACTTCGCAGAATCACTGCAGAGAGAACACTGGATAAGTCTATGGTGATTCCGTTTTTATATGGTACCACAACTCTTCTGCAGTGCACTGCGCCACCTTGTGGCGGAATAACCCATACGTAAGGACTTCTGGAAGCAGGCCGTGCCATGCAATAGGAAAAACACGGCACACACCGATGCGAACCGGCCTCTTTCATATCTCCCTGGCCTTTGAGGATACAAGTAACTGGGCAGGGAGATAAAAGACCCATGTCAGGGCCCCAGATAGTGCGTGATCAGGCTTGGATACAACTATCAGGAGTTGCCGATTACCGGACTAGCACCGATCAGTGGCATTGAAAAAGGGTACCCTTTTTTGGGGGGCTACTGAATTACTTTAAAGCTGGACAAAACCCACTGTAGCCAGCCCTGGAGTCTTTCAGGTTCCTCCAGGACATTCCAAATTGGGATGCCCCACAGTTTGATACCCCCCCCCCTCCAGGGCACTGGTAATAACTTCCCTGGTCCAACGACGCATGCACAGGCTTTCGGCCAATCAGAGCCAAACAGGCTTTGGCAAAAACGCACATGCCATTGGGGATATGGGGGCTGTGGCACTGCCTGCTCCCCATTGAATTCAATCAGAAGGCTGTAGGCTGTAAACACGATTGGACAAGGACATGCGCCACTGGACCGAGAAGAATTTAGTTTTGTTGTCGAACAAGAGGGGGGGGGGGGGATTCACACAGTGGGCATCCTATGTTTTGTTCTGCTTTAGAGCAGAACAAAACCAACTGTAGTCAGCCCTGGAATCTAAAGAATTCCAGTCTGGCCGCAGGAATGCCCAATTTTGGGAAGCCCCAATGTGTGACACCCTCCGCCCTAGAACTCACCTGTTTCATGGCTCCCTTGGTGATGTAAACATCAGGTGGTCACATGCCCGCATCTTCAGGCTTTGCTCATACTTTCTCCCCAGCCATCCAGAGTGCGGAAGCGTGCACGCTGCTGGGGATGCGGATGCTCTGCTCCCAATTGCCAGAAGCTCTGCATGTAAACGCATGTAAAAGCATTACATACACACGGCAAATGGCTCTGATTGGAGCAGAGCCCATGCAAGTGCCATAGGGCCAGGGAAAGATGAGTTTTTATGGGTGTTCTGGGGGTTTTACACAGTGGGCCAATTCGGGATGCCCCTTAGGCACAAAATACAACTCAGGATAGTCAAAAACCGGGTTTTGTTCTGCTTTATGGAAGGTGGTTTTGTCACACTCGGCGACACTACATCAGCTGGATATAAAACATTTACAATATAGTATCAGAAAGTTTTGAAAAGCATTTTAGGAGACACGATGAAAAGGATAGACAACACTTTAATATCTGGATCTGATATATATTCTCAATGTAACACATTTAAATAGATTAATGATTAAGTAGAGGAATACTGGGGCATGAGAAGGTCATGGAAGAGGTACATAGTACCAAAAACAGCCAGCACACAGCCTCTTTCTTTCGTACACCATAAGACAATACAGCCGGCCAGATTCACCGATCATAACTGAAAAGAATCAATCCTGTCTCCGTCTCTGGAAACACTTTATACCATTACATAGAGTGATTCATAGGGGAGGGGGAAAAGAAAGCCTATAAAAACATACATACAATAGACCAGCCCCCGAGGAGCCTTTATTCTGGAGAGCATCTTCTGCAACCGACAGCATATTAACGGAGTGTTGCATTGTTAGAACCGCTCACGTCCTGAATCATTGTCCTGAATCATCATGGAGTCTCCCAGGGTAGGAAGTTCTTTACAGCAATACAGTATAGAGGTCCAGCAGAGGTGTCCAGGAATTTAGAAAAAAAACAACGCTATTATAGATTCTTCCTTTCATCCTTCAAATTATTATTTAAAAAAAAGAAAATGCCACTTTGATATAGAAGAAAAAAAACATAAAAATGCCTCAATTGAAATCAACCTAGGGTTTCCAGCATGCTCAGTGGTCCCGTATCTATTACACACAATATTGTAATGTAAATTGGGGTTCCAGTTTTATATATGTTTGCCTAGCTTGCTCCAGTGTTCAGTCTCCAGTAGAGGCCACACAGGATCTGCAGAAGTCCCCCTATTCAGAAAACTGAGCTCAGCACAGCAGACAGTACTGTAACTATTGGTATACCCTACTAAAGCAAAAGGCAACCAGCATCTATGTATATCCATGTATGCCTACTTCTTACAGGGAAAATGCAGCAACATCACAACTAGAGTTGGACGAACTGCAAAGTTTGGGTTCACACAGGACTTTGCGAGTTTGGATTCCCAAACCTAAAGCCAGAAGTCTGAATTCAAGTTCAGAATTTGGCTCAAACCCGGACAAGCTGGTTGATGGGTTGCTGAGCCTTAAACGAATGCAGAGTTTGCATCAGAAGGAAGCAGCATGTACTTAAGCCCTGCAATCCCGCTTAAAACATCTATGGCCGGGGCTTCAAAAAGATGGCTGCCCTCAGCAGTAGCCAGTGTCCTCACTCAAGAGGGTAGCTCCCATCTTTTTGACGCCCCGTCCGTAAACATTTTGAGTGAGAAAAGGGCGACGACAGGATCACGGGGCTCAGGTAAGTGTACCACTGCTTCCTACTGCTGCACGATCTGCATTAGGAACCCCCGTTGGTAATTTTCAATGAATACATTCCGGTGGGAGCGGGTAAAGATTGGTGGTGGTGTTAATGTGATTTCAATGGGGACCAGGTTTGGGTAGCCAAACCAAACTTTTGTTCAAAGTTCGTCCGAACCCGAACTTACCGGGGGTCACCCCACACTAACGCACTTTTTTTTTGTTTTAGGACCAACTAGCGTCAGTTCTTTCAGTGGATATTTGACCATGCTCAGGACAAGGGCTTTGGCCACAACCCCTTTTGAACATGGCCTTGCAGCATAGGGCTAGGTCTGCAGAGATTCTAACTACATACTCATACTACCTACCTTTTCCTCATGGAGGTCTGTATGGCAGGGGTATGAAATGGCTGCAAACTTCAGTGCTGCTAAAGCTATGTGTGCAGTATTCCAGCCCCATCTTATAGAGCTTCACTAGTGCTCAATGATAGAGTGAGGATGGGAGTTTAGTGTGCGGTTTTAGAGGCGTTTTTTTTTGTTGTTTTTTTTTAATGAAAGGCAATACTGTTTTTTTAGGTATCGCAGAACTGAACTGAGAAAAGGAATAAACCCCAAAAATTACTTAAAAAGTGTGTACTGTGAGAAAACAGTGAGCCCATTGCTAGTGAACTGGGGGTTCATCAGACTAAGTGCTGTGGGCCAGAGATTACAAGGGGAGGAACCAAGTGAAGTGAGATTCTAGTAGGTTTAGAAAATGGGATGAGGCTGCTGACTGAACTTAACGGAGATGTATTGCGAAATTGTAGAATAAAAATCCAGATAAACGCATTGGCTAATGAGAGGAGGGTTCACTTGTAAACCCCAACTAAATAAAATTTAGATGTTTATTTGGATTTTTACCAATAGGCCATTCTTTTACAATAGTGCTCATTTAAAGACAACTCTTCATACTGTACCATAAAATGACAAGATAACTCGGCCAGCAGTTGCATGTGGAAGTTTTCCTGCAGAGTCCCAAAATGCCTGTAAAAGAAATGCTGCCCCTGCTGAGATACTGGGCTAACAAATGTCCCAATTAAATTGGTCCTTTACTCCTAATAACCACCAAAAATATCCCCTCTCATTCCTCCTCCGCCACTTACCCAGATTCATATATTAATGTTAAATGAACATATTAACTGAAATAAATATACTCCCCCGCTCCACGCCAGCAATTCTTCCTTCTGATGAAAGCCCGGTGCTGCGTTAGTGGAGGCCATAGCTCTGGAAGCTGAGGACACCACACAGCAGCTGGCCCGGGTTAGCAGGGGAAAGGAATGGGAGGGATTTTACTTAATAGTACACGTTTAAAAAGGAATTCCAGGCCAAGCAGGCTTACTTGTCCTGATTTTGACAGCATGTGGGGATACCCCAATTTGGGATGTCACAATGCAAACCAGTGCCTAGCAAGCATGAGGACCCAATACATACGTATACTACATCCTACACACCCTGCAACCACAATCAGCCAATCAGAGGTCACCTGAATGGCAGCAGATGAGGGATTGCAGAAGAGGTAAGTATCGGCTCCCCGATAACGAAAATACCATTTTGTGAATACTCACCTTGTAAAATGGGTATTATAAGTGTGTCACACACCCCGCTTCAAGAATCCATAACATGTGGGTAATATCGTCCTGAAGAGGCGTTCCTGCAGAGATGATAGCAAAAGAAAGCCCCTCCCCGATCCATAAATACCTGGGACCTCCCACTCACTACCCAGTATACAGAAGCAGTAAGGTAAGGGACCAGGAAGAGGCAAATATAAACACAACCACGCAAAGTTCGCAATAAAGAGGATCCTAAATACAAAAGGGCGGGTTGAAGCGGGGTGTGTGACACACTTATAATACCCATTTTACAAGGTGAGTATTCACAAAATGGTATTATTCTTAGTATGTCACACACCCCGCTTCAAGAATCCATAACATGTGGGACATCCAACAGCAGTGTCCATAACAAGGGCGGGGATCCAAAACTAGGCAACAATGCACAACCCTAAACCACAACAGCTTGCAAAACTTTGCGGCCAAAAACAGCATCCGCTGAAGCCCGAACATCAACCTTGTAAAACTTGGAAAAGGTGTGAACAGAAGACCAGGTAGCGGCCTTACAAACTTGCTCAACAGAAGCCTGGTGCTGAAAAGCCCAGGACGCACCAACTGCACGAGTAGAATGAGCAGTAACACGAAAAGGGGGACTCCTCCCCTTGGCAGAATAGGCCCCAATGATGGCCTGACGAATCCATTTACTAATGGAAGATTTGGCAGGAGCCAAACCTTTCCTAGGCCCGCAGGGCACCACAAAGAAAGCATCAGTCTTACGAAAGGAAGACGTAACCTCCATATAATATTCCACAACACGAACTACATCCAAGGAATGCAAAGCCCTTTCCCTATCGTCACTGGGATTTGGGCATAGAGAAGGCAAAACAATGTCCTGATTCAAATGAAACTCCGAGACCACTTTAGGAAGAAAATCCTGCTTGAAACGAAAGACAACCTTGTCCTGATGTTTCTCGAAGTACGGAGCTTTAATGGATAAAGCTGCCAACTCAGAAACACGCCTAACCAAAGTGATCGCCACCAAAAAGGCCACCTTTTGCGTAAGAGAAGACAAATCTACCTCATTCAAGGGCTCAAACGGAGGGCCCTGGAGAGCAGAAAGAACCAGGTTCAAATCCCAAACTGGAACAAAAGGCTTCCTAGGAGGCCGAACATGCGTAACACCCTGGAAAAAGGTCTTGACTAAGGGATGAAGTGCAAAGGACCTTTGGAAGAACACCGCCAGGGCAGAAACCTGCCCTTTCAATGTACTAAGCTGGAGCCCCAGATCTAGACCATATTGAAGAAACTCCAAAATTCTAGGTATGGAGAACTCTCGACAAGAGAGACCTACTTTCACACCAATCAATATAAGCCCTCCAAGTCCTGTAGTAAATAGAAGAGGAAGAGCGCTTTCTGGCACATATAAGAGTCTGAATCACCGCGTCAGAAAGACCTTCTTCCTTCAAGATGGCGGTTTCAGCAGCCATGCCGTCAAAGCCAGCGATGGTAAATTGGGATAGCGTAGCTGACCCTGGGTGAGCAGGTCCGGCAGCAGAGGCAGGGCAAACTGATCCTCTGCCAGTCTTACAAGGTCTGCGAACCAAACTCGCCTTGGCCACCTTGGGGCCACCAGAATTGCCGACGCGCCGTCCAAGGCCAGTTTGCGCACCACTCTGGCTAGCATTGGGAACGGAGGAAACAGGTAAAGGAACCCCAGATCCCTCCAGTTCAGAGACATGGCATCCACTGCCAGAGCCAGAGGATCCTGCGAGAGAGACACAAAGACTGGGAGCTTGTGATTGTGACGAGAAGCAAAGAGGTCCACCGCTGGGACCCCCCACCTGAGACATATTGAACGAAACACCTTGGGACTGAGAGACCACTCCCCCTGACGAGAGGAGGCCCTGCTCAGCAAGTCCGCTTCCGTGTTCTCCACCCCTGGAATGTAGACTGCTGAGATACACGGGACGTGGGTCTCTGCCCAGTCCAGAATCAAAGACACTTCCCTGAGGGCACTCCTGCTGCGAGTCCCTCCTTGGTGATTGATGTAAGCCACCGCCGTCCTGTTGTCCGACCGGACCTGCACTGGCAGGCCTCTCAACTGATGAGTCAAGTGAAACAGAACCAGCCTGATGGCTCTCAACTCCAGAACATTGATGGGTTCGTGAGCCTCCTGCGGGCCCCACAGACCCTGAAACTGGAGGTCCTTCCAAACACCCCCCCAACCTGACAGACTGGCATCCGTGGTGACTGTTTCCCAACACGGAGCCAGAAAAGATCTGCCCTTCAACAGATTGACCGACCCCAGCCACCACTACAGGGATCGACGAACTCGGGGAGTCATCAGGAAAGACTGATCCAACGAAAGAGGAGACTTGTCCCAGGCCTTCAACAGATGAAGCTGAAGCGTCCTTGTGAGAAACTGCGCAAAGGGGACTGCCTCGAATGAGGCCACCATTAACCCCACCAGCCTCATCCCTAGCCGGATGGTGGGATGAAGTGTTGACAAGAGAAGCCGAACTAACTCCTGAATCAAAAGAATCTTGGCCTGGGGCAGAAACACCCTGGCCTGTGAAGTGTCCAGAGACATTCCCAGAAATGTCAGAATTCTGGACGGAGATAGAGAAGACTTGGGGTGATTGATCACCCAACCAAACCTCTCCAGAGTAGACACCACCGCTCTGGTGTCCAACTCCGCTTGGTTGAAGGAAGAGGCCATGATCAGTAGATCGTCCAAATAGGGCACGATGCGGATACCTTGAACCCTTAGCAGAGCCATCACTCCCGCTAGCACCTTGGTGAACACCCGAGGAGCTGAGGTGAGACCGAAAGGAAGTGCCACAAACTGAAAGTGCCGATCCTCCACCACGAACCTGAGAAACCTCTGGTGAGCTGGAAAAACCGGAACGTGTAGATAAGCATCCTTGATGTCTATGGACGTCAGAAAATCTCCCTGACGAAGAGAATGAATGGCCGAACGCAGCGTTTCCATGCGGAATTTCCTCGGCCGGATGAACCTGTTGAGGAACTTCAGATCCAAGATGGGTCGGACCAGCCCGTCCTTCTTGGGTACCGTGAACAGATTGGAATAAAAGCCCCTGCCCCGATCTGAAGGGGGCACTGGGCAAATGACAGCCATGTCCAGAAGATTCTCCACTGCCAACAGGAGCCCCTGCGCTGCCAGAGGCTCCGGCGGCATCCGAGACCTGACAAACCTGGAAGGGGGGCGGAGCTCGAACTCCAGCTTGTAACCGGAAGACACCACTTCCCGGATCCATCTGTCCGAGACCTCTTGATCCCAGATCTGAGAGAAGTGCTGCAGCCGTCCCCCCACCCGCATGGGTGAGGGCGCCCCCTCATTGCTGAGCCGGCTTAGCCGCCGGTTTGGGCTTAGAGCCCCAACTGTATCCAGCACGGGCACGTCCTCTACCCCTGCCTCCAGAATCTCCTCTGGAAGAGGGAAATGCAGAACCCCTGCCAGATCTGGCTCCCCGAAAGGAGGGGTTAAAGGCAGGCGCCCCCCGAAAGGAGCGGCGTTGTTTCTTACGTTGAGGTAACCTACCACCCTTGGTGACAGAGTCCAATGTCTCTCCAAAGAGCCGTAGACCCACAAAGGGTAAAGCCGTCAGTGACTTTTTGGACATGAAATCGGCCGCCCACTGGCGCAGCCACACCGACCGCCGGATAGCCACAAGCAGAGCCGACGTCCTACCACACATCATCAAGGTGTCATCTAAGGCAGTCAACACAAAGGATAAAAACAACTCACATCGTTTAAGGCTAAGGAACTCGTTACTACCAGGACGAAGCCCAGAAGAAGACAACAGGTCCCTGACCACAGACCTGGCAGCCAAAACCATTAGTTCCGAAGCGCACACAGGCCGGATGGCCGACCCAATACTGGTAAAGCCATGACAAGCCATCTGATCAATACGTTTATCCTCTCCATCTTTGAGAATGGAGCAATCAGGTCTGTTTAAAACCGAGGAGTTGGATAACCCCAAAACCGGAGCATCTACCTCGGGGGGAGACGCCCAGCGCTTGACCGCCTCAGGAGGAAAGGGATATTTCCTATCCCACCCCTGAGGGATGCCAGGGAGCCGAGCCGGCCTATCCCATTCCTTGTCAATGATTCTATCAAAATGCCGCTGCGTAGGAAACTCCAGGCGCGGCCTGGATTCCTCAAACAATTCACCCTTCTGGTGTGACACCTCCTCTGGAGGGGAAATGTTCAGAACTTCCAGCATCAGAGACAGAGCGTGAGGAGAGTCCAAGGATCTCCCTAAGTCAGAAAGCTCGGCATCAGCGCCAGCAGACTGCTCATCGTCCGAAAATTCTGAACCCTCATCAACCTCCCCGTCCTCTAGCTGGGGATAATCGGACCAATCCAGATTATCTCTGTCATCAAGATCATCCACCGGCGGAGCCGGCGACAAATGCTTTCTCTTGGACGAAGCCTTACGGGCGACCGAGCTAGAGAGCATTTTTTCAAGGCTAGCCAATCTGGCGCACATTTCAGATTGCAGGTCCCTGCCCATGACAACGTCACACGGGGCACGAGTCAAGGCGGGAGGGGGAGTTGAGGTGGCCGGCTGTGCTGACCCCGATGCTTGGGGTTCGGACTGCCGCGTAATAGTTTGCTGTGCACATGGTATACAGAGTAACACATCATCCCCAGCGATGGAAACCCCACACAACATACACTTTTTGGGATGCCCCGAAGGGGTCCCAGTCCCAGTATCAGGGGATGCCTCCATAAGGTGAACTTTGAAGACCCAGGGAATTACGCCAATTAGACAACCCGGGATGCCCCTTTAATGTCCCGAGTGGGAGGATTTGTGAACAAATAAAATGAACCCAGGGATGAGGACCAGGAAAGAACCTCTAATACTATAGAAGATCAGAATTACAAGCCTCCGTTCTGAAAGAAGAAGAAAGAAAGAACCATGAGAAAAAGTAGCAACAAGAAGCAAAGTAAAAAAGAGAAAGGCCACAGGCCACTCACAGCACCGCCGGGACGTCACACTGCCACCCGATCGTGAGGAGAAATCATATCTGACAGAAAGAAGAGGAGGAGGGGGCGTGGCCAGCGCGGGACGCGCGCGTTGTTAAGGTCACGCCCCCCCCCCCTCCTATGCCTAGCAACAGTCAACCGCAACTCAGACAAGCCGCAACTCAGCGGCGCTGGGAAGGTAGTGGGCGGGCCGCGATTGCGCGCCGCAAGTCCGGCCCCGCCCCCATAAGAATCGTGAGGGGAAAAAATCCCCTCATGAAAAGAGCGCCAAACCGGCCGGCGCCGCAGCTAATGTACTGCTGCGGTGCTTGGCCAGTGTAAACTTAAGCAATAAAAGAAGGCCGGGAGGAACGGACCTCGGCCCCGCACCGAAGGGCCGGCCCCGCCCCCTCCTATACCTCACAAGAGAGATCCTGAGGTAAAATACCTCCATTTTGAGCAGGGGACCGCAGCACAGCACGGAGGCCCATAATATAGACGGCCGCAGTGCAGATAAAATTAAAGAAACACACACATAACAAAAAGTTAAAAGACAGTGCAGGAGTAAAGTGAAATAAAAAGGAGAACCCACTCCCCCCATCTCCATAGTGGAACAAAGGGGATCCTGGGAGGGCCATTCCCATATTAAGGCTAAGGGACAGGGCATCCCAAACCGGGGTCACCAACCCGGTAAAGCCGCCTACCCTCTCTTATAGGGTCTCACGGCGGAGCGTTGCTCCTAAGCACCAGAGGTGCCAATATACCCTCGCCTGGACCTGCAGCCACGGCTGGGAGGCATATATATTAAGGGGAAAAAGAGGTCCAAACGGAAAAAATACATAACGGGCCGGGAAACATCCCGGCTACCTTAAATCCCCCTGTGCAAGGAGGAGCCATCATCTTCTGACTTGCTCGCCGTCTGCAGAGATGGAAAACTGGGTAGTGAGTGGGAGGTCCCAGGTATTTATGGATCGGGGAGGGGCTTTCTTTTGCTATCATCTCTGCAGGAACGCCTCTTCAGGACGATATTACCCACATGTTATGGATTCTTGAAGCGGGGTGTGTGACATACTAAGAATAAACGTACATTCCATGCTAGTCATCAAAGCGGACCAAAACCCAGATGTTTAACTAGCATCCCCTGACTTGCTCCCCCTATGAAGAGTACCTAACTTCCACAGCTCCTGCTTTACTATAATTCTAGACAATGCCGCTTGTTTTAGCTGTAAAGCTCCATCTCCTCCATTCATTCATTGCCATTGTTGTTTATGGCAATGATGTCATTGCCACACCTGTACAATGACTGACTGCCTGCCTTCTCACACCAAGGAACAGCAAAAAAAAAAAAAGTGTTCCAGGACAATCGAAAAGTAAAAATATCCATTTCTAGTTTAACACCCCAAAAAAGAAGTATCGGCAGGGGCTTTGACCAAATGTATTTCACAAGTTTAGTGGGTTTTGGTCCGCTTTAAAGAGGACCTTCACCCAAGGTGTGACAGTCCTCAGTTCACCACTTTTAACAGTCCCTGCCATCCCTCAGTAATAGCTACTCACTCCATTTCCCAGCAGATCTCCAAAAGATGAAGCACTGGAAACCAGAGCACACACTGCAATAGGAGGGCTGTTCCAAGAGTAAGCCTGCACAACAGGTCCACTTTAAAGGTGAATGAAGATACAGCCAACCATCAGCTGACTACAGTCTCCATTGGCTGCTTTTGTTCTCTGCAGTGACCACAGAAAGAAGGAAGAGGAGTGTCCTGCTGGTCACATGACAGATCAGACATTTGCCGTAAAAGAAGTCTGTAGTCAGGGCTTTGCGTGTTAGACTGGAGAAAAACATGTTCAAATAAATAGAAATTCCCCAGCAAGAAATCTGCTCAGCAATCAGCCAGTTGCCTGCTTTAAATTTCTAACCTAGAAAAGAAAACATGGTGGATGCAATAGGACTGAGCACCTCTGCTGAACCCAGTAGATATGGGGTTAGTTGTAGTTGTGCATTACACCTTTGCTGTCATCACTCCACCATTATAAAAAAAAAAAGCAGTATATAGTGAGAATCTTAAAATGAGACCCATTGTAGTAGCATAGTGGAAAGTCCAAGATCAAACCAGATATATATCTATAGATATCTTCAATTTGTCAGGTAGTTTATGCTCGTCCTTCATACAGAGGGCTGCCTTCACTCTTTGCATACACATATGCCACCTTCAGATTAGAAGTGCGGGAGACTTCCTTTCCATGGTCAGGATAATAAGAGTAAATCATGAATTCTTCCAATGGCGACACCGTCCCTGATCCTGGTTATATCATATTTCTTTAGCAAGACCAGTTCTATAGCGTCTATAAGTGCAGGGAAATCGTATCGCTGCCGAGAGGACATGGAGGAAATCCAGGTACAGTATCTCCAACGTCAGAACTGCAGGAGAAAGAGAAGAGGGACACGGCGAATAAGCAAAAATAAGTGAAATTTAAGATCATTCTCAGCCAAAAACATGTGACTCCAAATACTAGACAATCTTCACAACGAGAAAGTCGGGTAAAGAGACTGAAACGATATGGATCTCCGCGATAGAAAATGACTCTTCATGCGTCTAGGTACTTTTTGAGAGGAGGAATAGAAAGTGTATAATTGCACCATTCAATGGGATCAAGTGCCAGGAAAGGTTGGAAGAATGGCATTGTGCTGGGGAAAGCAATTTGAATACAATACACACATCTGTGAACGTTAAAGTGATATTTCAGACAAAGCCAATTGTTACACCATTGAGTCGAGCTACATTTGGCTCTGTCCTAAACTGTTTTCTGTTTTTAAATTGAAGAAAAAATGGCCAAGATATTGAGGTTTACAGTTTTATCTTATTATTTAATTTCTGAACATGTGGGCATGGAGAGCTGGCTTTGGTCCAGGGTGGAGGAGGCCCAGGACTAAGAGGAGGCTGGGCAGGGAGGAGTTAGCTGGGTTTCAATGGTAGCTCTGAGAGCCTCATATAAGCTATCAATAGAGGGGGCGTGGTCTGGACTAGCTCCTTGAGATAGTATTGGTGGTCCACACCGGCAGAGTGGCATTGGAGGAGCAGAAGCGGACGTGTATTTTCTTATTTATGACACCAAGCTGAAAGGAGACACTGTGCTGGATGAACATTTCGCAAGGTAAGCTGCTTTTTATTTTATTTAACCTTTCGCATGAAAAATCATTTTAAATAGCATAGTGTGAGTTTCGGTGTGTCTGCTGGAGAGCAGTTCCTAAAAGCTTAGGCATCGATACATTTACTTGCGCCATATGAACCCCCCCCCCAAATCAACCAACCAGAGTATGTTAGGCCCGGGCATGCAGCACCTCATCATAACGCAAACCTTATTGGCCACCTACAAGTCCCATAGCTGGTTAAACAAAACTAATGGGGGCGGAGAGGGGAACAACTTGATTTCAGAAGTTAGGCACTCAAACGGGGACAAAGGAGAAACCCAATTAACTGTAAATGTCTAGAAGCAAAGGACAAAGTAAAATAACTCTGGCACTCAGCAACTCACCCGAATGATGGATCAGATCCCATGAACCCCCAAATTACAGTCACCTGCGGCTCTGCCACCTTAAGTCACAGCGACGCTGCCACACCCTTTCCATTCACTACAATGAATGGGGCCTGTCAGGCCTCTGTCTGTTCCAGTGCTGTAATCCCACTGGATGCCCGCACAAATGTTGTGGGAGGTAGTACTAAGATAAGAAAGGTGAATAATTATTGCCTAGCTGAAGAGGATATTGGAACGCTATGATTCAAGCAGCCAGACATCAGATGTCCATGTAATAGGCAAATACGCAATGCAAAGAAGTGCACGACAACCCCAGGGGTGGCACACTTACCTCAGTAGATTTTTCATGTGGCGTCCACTGTGCCTGCTGCATAACATCATTCACAATCATCTTTGCTATTTTCCAAGCCATTTCCTCTTGAGCCTAAAGACAGGAGGAATGGGGTCACTCACATTCATAAACTGAACATAGTAACACAGCTAATCAGCATTAGGTGACATAGATGTCTAATAAAATACTTTCCTGCCACAATAGGGATCTACACACTTTCGCCCCGAGCATGCTGCTATACCTGCATCAGGACTTACATAGGGAATAACAACAAGTTTATTCGGTCAACTAAGCTTATATCTCCCGATCTTGCCAGAAGCCTGCTTTCACCTCTACTATGTTACATACACATATGGACAAATGGGTTGAATCCCTCCCTTAAAAAAACACATTCGTCAATTAAGTAATTTGAAACTGCTAAAAGTTATTATAAATTTTAATTTATTGAAAATCAACTTACGAAAATTAGACATTGCTTTTGAAATATGGCTTAACAGAAACATTTTCCTCAAACTGGTCTGGGCACTAACTTTGTGCTTTCCAACAGGGTGGAAAACCCTTTTTTCTTAGTAAGCCCCATTCAGGGTCCATACTGCTAATTTTAGGGACTGCATCTGGGGATGCACAATTGGGCCCTGGTAAATGACAGCTGGGAAAACCACGGTCCCCTGGGCCAATGTGGCACAATCAAGAGAACCCTGGCTTGCTCTTGTTTGATCTTCCTTAGGACTAGAGGTAACCTCTTCATCTGGGAGAATGCATAACAAAGGACAAATGCTCCCCGCTAATTGCTTAATGCATTCAGAGCCACCGGATCCCTCCTGGAGGAGAAATACTCCCAGTACTTGGTGTTCTGGTTGTTGGCAAACAAATCTATATCTCCCAACCAGTGCATGCTTCATTCCCAAATCTTACCTGACCTGGCGTCAGGACTGTATGAATGGAGTGCGAGCGCTGACTGACCAGCAACTCACATATGTGGAAATACTGGAAGGTAAGCTATGAATGGAGACCATGGGGTTTTTACATAGCAGGGCATCTAAAATGAGGATGCCCTGCCAGAGAGGCACAACACCGGGGGGAGTGAAAATCCCAGGTGATGTTACTAAAACCTGGGATTTTGAATATCCTGGGTTTTGTTTCTTGTCCCTGGGGCATCCCGATTTAGGATGCTCCGCAGTGTGAAACCCCCCCAGATCGCCAATATAAACTCACCTTTCCTTGTCCCTATGGCACATACTCAGGCTCTCATCCAATCAGAGGTTTTCCGGGCATATGTAAAGTTGAGCAAATGGCTCGGTTTACAGAAATTGGGGGCAAAAGCGTCTGCATCCCCAGCAGCACACTTGTTCCCGGCCCCAGCCGATTTGAATGGCTGGTGGCAGGAGTGTGCACACAGCCCACAGACGCTGGGGATGCGGCAACTGATATTTACATTAGTAAGGGAGCCAGGAAAGGGGCAAGTTTTGCTGAGAACCTTTTAGTTCTAGAGTCCAGGGCAGGCCCTCTTAGGTTTCACAATGGTTTCTCCCACTTCTTCCAAAACAAGAATAGACACTGATGTACTTTGACCTTGGAGTTCACCTCTAATCTCTTTGAATGTTGTTCTTCAATCTGTCAAATTTTTCTTTTGCGACCATACCCATGAAGGCCGACTACCTTCCAATAATCTGAACAACTGTAGTAACAAGAACATCAAGCTGTTTGGAGATGTTCTTAAAGGCTTTAGCTTTACAGCGGATGGAAACCCGGAAATTGGTCATCCACTCAATTTCCCCCCCCCCCCCCCTTCCCCCGCTGCTGCTTGCTCGGCAGTGGCCCGGTTTTCAAAGAAAAACAGGGGTTCACCGCCGAAGCCACGCCCTGTGGCACTTTTTGAGAGTTTCACACAGCAGGGCATCTGGTGTAGGATGCCCCGAGCGTAGGCTAGCGGACGGGACTGGGGTCTTTTACATTCCAGGAACCGTCCGCAAGGTTTTTGACCCGCTTTAAAGAGGATTGTCTAGAATTTTCTTACTGATCTCCAGAAACAATGCTCTTCTCAGCATTCTTTGTTTCATGTATAATGTGGTGTGCGCCATGATAACAAACAGCACAGTGACTATTCGCCCTTTCAATAGACGGAATACAAATTTAAAGACACCTGTGTTGTCCCTATGATCCCTGTCTTTTCTAGGGGTACAATGGTTTTTGTCCAGGCCAGTTTCATTAGTTTGTTCAGTCTATTTTTTTCTGTTGTACCACAACTCAAAAGCAATGTCTGATTTACATGAGTTGATTGTTGGTTAATAGTCAGTTTCAAGTTATTTCAGTAACAATTGTGGGTTTTTCGTTCTTTAATGGAAGGGTACCAAACATACTGTAAGACTGCTACCAAAGCTTGAATTACTTCAGATCCTGAACAAACCCCCATCTCAAGCCTTATTCCAATCCATATAGAACCTGATAACCACACATAAATGTGAGTAAGCCATCAGAACAGTTTCAGACATGACAAGTGATGGAGTGGTGAATCTCAGGTTTTGGGATGAGGAAAGCAGAAAGGAAAGGTAATGCACAATGGTAAGTGTGCATATTAAGCTGCATGGTATAAACAAGCAAAAGAATCAAAGCTAAACAGCACATTCCCAGGCTACTTTGGCTGCCCTCACACTGTCACAAGACCAAAATAACTCCAGTTCAGAGCCATTTATAAACCTGCACACGCAGCCATTGCGCGCATTCTTGGGAACATGTACCTCATCTGTATTTCCTTGGACCCATTTCTTCATTGCTTGTGAGAACATTGAGCCTAAAAAAATAGAAAGAAAAATAGGGGTTTTCAACAGATCTTAGTCCAAACAGTTGCTTCTGGGTAAGTTTAGGTGCAAATAGAATACATATCAGAGATGGCTTTCAACATGTCATCCAATACAAACATAGAGGGGTTGATGGCAGAAGGAGACCATATGGTCCATCTAGTCTGCCATTATGTGTATACTGTATGTTCTCTTTATATTAGGATAGATGGATGCTTATCCCAGGCAGGTTACATTCACTTACTGTTGATTTTTCATCTACCTCTGCTCGAAATGTGTTCATTATTAGCAAAATGACAATAAAATAGACTTTGTACATTATCAGTATCTGTGTATGCAGATATATATGACATGTGTGCCTATTAAGGTTGTTATTGGTGGTCTCCTCCTTTAATTAAAGCGGAACAAAACTCGAGAATTTGACTTTCCCCGGGTTTAGTTCCATGTCCCTGGGGCATCCTAAATTGGGATCCCCCGCTGCGTAACCCCCCCCCCCCTCCCCCAGTTCTCCCAGTAAAACTTACTTAAGTCCCGTCCAATCCTTCGGCAAAGGGCCTTCAATGGGGCTACATCCTCCGCTGTGTGCCCAATCTCGCCCCACCCTATTATAAAGGCAGTGGCCATTATCCGAGCCATTTGTCGAAAGGCAGATGGCTCTAATCTGACGGGAGCCTGTGCATGCACCATTGGGGCAGGGAAAGGTGAGTTATTAATGGCACCCTGGGGGGGTTTCACCCGGCGGGGCATCCTGATTCGGCATGGCCCAGGCGAAAGCCAGTGGCCGGCTCTGGAATCACGGGTTTTGCTCCTTTTTACACTATCTCGCGGTCTGGCATACCCCTGTACTCCATTCTTGTACCTCATTTACATCCTCTGACCTCATTTACAAACCTTTTCCTGCTACCTATTTATTACAGTCTCTTCCTCTTAAAGCAGAACAAAACCCAGGATCCCAGGATTTGTTCCGTGCCCTGAGGGCATCCTGATTGGCAGTGGATTGGTTGCTTGCGCTGCCCATTGCAAATAATCAGACACCGCAAACAGCTCATGCATGTATCATTGGGCACAGGGTAAGGTAAGCAGTTTCTACCGATCCAGGGATTATCTCACAGCGGGGGATTCCAAATTCGGATGTCAGTGGACAGACCTGGAATCTAAGATTTCAGTGTGCTGGCCATGCAGGCCATGCATTATCTATACATTTGCGCTTAGAGTGAATTTTCTTTCAATACATTTCCATATGATTCATTAAAGTGGACCAAAACCCAGGATTTTGACTATCCTGGGCTTTGGTCCTTTCCCCCGGGGCACCCCGATCGGGAATGCCACACTGTGTGAAACCCCCCCAGATCACCGAGCGCCTCTTCCCGGTCATATGGCGCATGGGCAGCCACTCGTCCAATAAGCACGTTTAGAGTCGCTGACATCACGTCGTCTAAACTTTTTTCTAAGGCCAGTGGCTCCAAGCACGCTGGTGGCTGCATCCCCCTATTCCCTCTAATAGGAAGCGTACCTGCACTGGCCATTCACAAATGCCTGGCTAGAGGGATAGCGGTGATGCGGCCGCGGCTCTCGCATTTGCTGTTGGGGGGGGGGGGGGGGGGTTACACAGTGGGGCATCCCGATTTTAGATGCCCCAGGGGGGAGGGAATAGATCTATAAGATTCCCGGACCAATCGCGGTGGGTTTTGGTCTACTTTAAATGCTGCACAACACACTATAACACCAAGCTACAGAAGAATACACAGTCACCTACCTTTGGACTTTTTCGCATCTGGTTCAGGCTCTGATTCTCGGATAAATTGACCCAGGTCACTTACTGTCCCAAAAGACATTTTCCTGTACATTAAACACAATCACATCACTAACATTTAAAAAGGCCGCATCTCATTTCAGAATTCAATGTAAGGCATTCAATAGCAATGTCGCAGCAAAAAATACCATTTTGTGAGTACTCACCTGAAAAATGGGTATTGTCAGTGTGCCACACATCCCGCTTCCCCTTTAAAAATACGGACGTATGGGTTACACACCTGCAAGGTGACGATGTGCAGAGAGACGTCTTGAAACGAGCCCCCTTCCAGCCTATATATACCTGGGACCTCCCATTAACAAACCAGTGTATACAAAAGCAGAAAGACAAGGTACCAGGTAATCCAATGGTAACCTCACAAAATAATAATAACCATAAGCTTCACCGTATAAAGGATTCGGGATACCGAAAAGGGCGGGGGTGAAGCGGGATGTGTGGCACACTGACAATACCCATTTTTCAGGTGAGTACTCACAAAATGGTATTATTCTCAGTGTGCCACACATCCCGCTTCCCCTTTAAAAATACGGACGTATGGGATATCCAAAAAGGGATAGGTATCCGAAGGCAATGAAGCATAACTTAAACGACTGCGGTCTGCAGAACTTTGCGGCCAAACACAGCATCCGCTGAGGCCCGCACATCAACCTTGTAAAACTTAGAAAAAGTATGAACAGAAGACCAAGTAGCGGCCTTACAAACTTGTTCAACAGAAGCTTGGTGCTGAAAAGCCCAAGATGCACCAACGGCACGAGTAGAATGAGCAGTGATGCGAAAAGGAGGAACTTTCCCCTTAACAGAATAGGCCGCAATAATGGCCTGACGTATCCATTTGCTAATGGAAGATTTAGCTGGGGCCAAACCCTTTCTTGGCCCACATGACACAACAAAAAAGGCATCAGTTTTACGAAAAGAAGAAGTAGTAATCAAGTAGTGCTTAACACAGCGAACTACATCCAAACAATGCAAGGCCCTCTCTTTGTCATTCTTAGGATTAGGACACAAGGAGGGAAGAACAATATCCTGATTCAAATGAAAAGCAGATACTACCTTTGGAAGGAAGTCTGGTTTATACCTAAAAACCACTTTGTCCTGATGCTTCTCAAAGTATGGCGCCTGAATTGACAAGGCCGCCAACTCCGAGACACACCGAACAGAAGTGATAGCTACCAAGAAGACAACCTTCTGAGTCAAGGTAGAAAGAGCAATATCCTGCAAAGGCTCAAAAGGAGGAGCCTGAAGAGCAGAAAGAACTAAATTCAAATCCCAAACTGGGAGTAATGGTTTCCTGGGGGTCCGCACATGCGTAACCCCCTGGAAAAAAGTCTTAACTAAAGGGTGAAGCGCAAAATGCTTCTGAAAGAAAATAGATAAGGCAGAAACCTGCCCTTTCAAAGTACTTAGCTGGAGTCCAGAATCCAGCCCTGATTGCAGAAAATCCAGAATTCTAGAAACTGAAAAGACTCTACAAGGTAAAGATCTGGCCTCGCACCAAGCAATATAGGCTCTCCAAGTCCTATAGTAGGTGGTAGAGGAAGATTTCTTCCGGGCACAGATCAGAGTCTTAATAACCGAATCAGAAAGACCTTCCTCCTTCAAGATGAAGGTCTCAGCAGCCAAGCCGTCAAACCTAGCATGGGTAAATTGGGGTAACGTAGTTGACCCTGAGTGAGCAGATCGGGCCGGAGAGGCAGAACGAACTGATCCACTGCCAGCCGAACGATGTCTGCGAACCACACTCGCCTTGGCCACCTTGGAGCCACGAGAATGGCGGACACCTCTTCCAGAGCCAGCTTCCGCATTACCTTGCCCAGCATGGGAATCGGAGGAAACAGATACAGGAACCTCCGACCTCCCCAGTTCAGAGACATGGCGTCTAGTGCCAGAGCTAGCGGATCCTGGGAGAGCGACACAAAGGTCGGGAGCTTGCAATTGTGATGAGAGGCAAACAGGTCCACTTCTGGTGTCCCCCACCGGAGACACAACGACCGGAAAACTTGAGGATGAAGGGACCACTCCCCTAAACGGGACGAGCCTCTGCTCAGAAGATCCGCTTCCCTGTTTTCCACTCCCGGAATGTAAACAGCAGAGATGCAAGGAACATGGGCCTCTGCCCAAATCAGGATCAGGGACACCTCTCAGAGCACCCAGACTGCGAGTCCCTCCCTGACGATCGATGTAAGCAACAGCTGTTTGATTGTCTGAACGAACCTGAACAGGAAGGCCCAGAACATGCTGAGTCAAAAGAGCCAGAACCAGACGGATGGCTCTCAGTTCCAGAACATTGATGGACAATTGGGCCTCCCGAGGCCTCCACTGCCCCTGGAACTGACGATCCTTCCAGAACCCCCCCCATCCTGAAAGACTGGCGTCCGTGGTGACAATTTCCCAAAGAGGAGTCAGGAAGGACCTGCCCCTCAAGAGATTGTCCGAGACTAACCACCACTGAAGAGACTGCCGGACCCGGGGAGACATCTGGAAAGACCGATCCAACGACCGCGGATGCCGGTCCCAGGATGCCAACAGATGTAGCTGAAGCGTCCTTGTGTGAAATTATGCGAAGGGAACTGCCTCGAATGAGGCAACCATCAACCCCACCAGCCTCATCCCCTGACGGATGGATGGCCGAGGGTTGGCAAGAAGGACCTGAGCCAATTCCTGAATCAGACGCATCTTGGTCTGAGGCAGAAATACCTTGTGTTGACAAGAGTCCAATGACATTCCCAAAAAGGACACTACCCTGGCCGGGACCAGGGAGGACTTGTGATAGTTGATCACCCATCCAAAACTTTCCAACATGGAGACCACCATCCTGGTGTCTGTCTCCGATTGAACGAGCGAAGGAGCCATGATGAGTAGGTCGTCCAAGTAAGGGACCACCCGAATGCCCCGAGATCTGAGAATGGCCATCACCCCTGCCAGCACCTTGGTGAACACTCTTGGAGCCGAGGAAAGGCCGAATGGAAGTGCTGCAAACTGGAAATGCTGATCTCCCATCACAAACCTGAGAAAACACTGATGAGCTTGGCAGATGGGAACATGAAGATAAGCATCTTTGATGTCTATGGACGTCATGAAATCCCCCTGCCGAAGGGAACCGATGGCTGACCGCAGAGTTTCCATGCGAAACTTCCGAGGGCGGATGAACTTGTTGAGACACTTCAGATCTAGAACAGGACAAACTGATCCATCCTTTTTGGGGACTGTGAAAAGGTTGGAGTAAAAACCGAGACCCAGCTCTAAATGCGGCACTGGCCGGATGACCGCCATTTCCAAAAGGTTCTTTACCGATGCCAGGAGCCCCTGCACAATCAAAGGATCGGTAGGCACCCGAGACCGGAAGAATCGTGAAGGAGGGCGAGACTCGAACTCCAGTTTGAGACCGGACGACACTACCTCCCGGACCCATCTGTCCGGGACCGCCTGATCCCAAACCTGGGAGAAGTGTCGCAAACGTCCCCCCACCCGCACGGGTGAGGGCAGCCCCTCATTGCTGAGCGGGCTTGCCTGCAGGCTTGGGCTTGGTGCCCCAGGATTGGCCGGAACGGCCACGGCCTCTGCCCCTGGACCAACCTGTACCCCTGGTAGAGGAATAAGAAGCCCCTCTGCCTGCTCTGGCTCCCCTAAAGGAGGGCCCAAACGAAGCTGCCCCCCGAAAGGAGCGGCGTGGCTTCTTGCGTTGCGGCAATTTAGCACCCTTGGTAACTGTGTCCAATTTTTCGCCAAACAGGCGCAAACCCACAAAAGGGAGCGCTGTAAGCGCCCTGTTAGAGTTAAGGTCCGCCGTCCACTGGCGTAGCCATATTGAGCGGCGGATGGCAACCAGTAGTGCCGCTGTCCTGCTACTCATAGCAAGTGAATCATCCTGAGCATTTATGGCAAATGAAATAAAGGTTTCACATTGCTTGAGAGAAATAAATTCATCACAAGCGGGATCAAGTCCTGCGCACAGATCCCTAATAACAGACTTAACCGCCAAAAGAAGAAGCGCCGTAGTGCATGCTGGCCGCATACCTAAACCAGCACTGATAAACCCATGGCGGGCCAATTGATCAATCCGCCGATCCTCACCATCTTTAATGGTAGTAATGTCAGGGGAGTGTAACACAGCGGAATTAGATAGCCCCAACACAGGAGCATCTACATCAGGTGGGATAGACCAAAGCTTAATTAAATCCTCTGGAAAGGGATACCGCTTATCCCAAGAAGGAGGAATGCCTGCCAGGCGCGCAGGATGTTCCCATTCTTTAAGAACAACTTTGACAAAGTGCTGTTGTTTGGGAAATACTAGGCGCGGCTTTGGTTCTGTAAATAACTCACCCTTCGGCGGAGGATCTAAAGCCAAAATTTTAAACATTTGGGCCAAAATGGAAGGAGTGTCCACAGACACCCCTGCAGCCTGAACGTCAGCCAAAAGCTGATCTGCAGGCTCGTCCGGCTCCTCAAGGAGCTCCCCTTCCTCATCAGGGGGATATTCGGACCATTCTAAGGAATCACACACTTCATCCTCAGGGCCAGGCGCTGCTAAGGAAAGGTGCTTCCTCTTCGCCGTAGCTTTGTGAGCCATAGTGGCGGAAATAATTTTCTCAAGATTGGCCACTCGCACAGCCATCTCGGATTGCGAATCCCCACTTTTGACAGTGTCAACCGGGGTCCGGGATAAGGGAGGGGGGGTAGGGGATGACGGAAGCTGCGAAGAGCCAGAAGCCGGAATACCGGACTGACGCGCAATAGTCTGCTTTGCGCATGGAACGCAAATTAATGCGTCATCGCCTGGGAGCAGGGCCCCACATCCCGCACACAGCCTAGGCCCCAAAGAGCCCCCGGTAACATCGGAAGCCTCCATTACCGTGAATTTATGGTATTCGCAATTACCCTGGGATTTTTAAGCATATAAGCAACCCGGGATGCCCCCTTAATAAACGTCCCGGAATGGGAGGATTTTTTATTTTTTACTATTATTTTTTTTTATTTTTTTTTTACTAGTCCAGTATATATAGACTGGGAGAGCCGCTGAAACAGGGATCCCAGGATCTGTGGGGAAACAACAGGCATCAATCCCCACATATACACAAGAAAAAATAATAACATGTACTGAAAAAAACGGCCCCGCACAGTAAAATGGTGGGGCCGTTCCTACCTTGTTTCAGCAGGGCAAGGGGCTAAGAGGGACCAGCACAGAGACGGCCGCATCAATCCAAAGCCACGCTCCACAATGCTGACAAGCCTGCCGCTGTGCAGGCTTAAACGCGGCAGTGAGGGATCTTCCTCCCTCTCCACATGTGAGCCGTGACCCGGAACTAGCCAGGAGAACTTCCTCCCGGCGTCTTGCCACGCCCCCTTACCCAGAATGACGCGGCCCGTCTAACGACGGGCCGGCTGAATAATGGAGGGAAGTTCAAACTGAATAGCACACATGTGCTGCATAGAGTGTGAAACACAAAAATACACACATACACTCACACCCCCCCCCCCCCCCCCGCGAAGGGAATAGGGATCAAGCGGGAAAAGGGTGCCCTAAAACTGGACCTCGGGACAGGGGCATCCCAAATCCGGATCACCAGCCTGATAGCCGATCGCCCCTCAAGCGGAGTGTCATGGAGGAGATAAGCTCCTTGGCACCTATAGTGCCATCTGCCGTTGCCCAGTAAACAGCCTGGGCTCGGAGGCTTCCATTAACCTTTTAAAGGCAAACACAATTTAAAACTGGGCAGAAATAGACTAAAAGGGGGTGCCGGGGTAAACCCCGGCTACCTGAAAGCAGGAGACATCTCTTCTGTCTTGTCGCCTCATGCAGAGAGGAAAAACTGGTTTGTTAATGGGAGGTCCCAGGTATATATAGGCTGGAAGGGGGCTCGTTTCAAGACGTCTCTCTGCACATCGTCACCTTGCAGGTGTGTAACCCATACGTCCGTATTTTTAAAGGGGAAGCGGGATGTGTGGCACACTGAGAATATGTAGAATGCAGGATTTTCACAGGGATATACTTGCGATTACCCTGCAACCGCATAGTTGTGGTGTAAAAGTGCCTATAGGTTACTAACGGGTTCGCTTTTAAAGTGGACCTCCAGTCAAAAAAAGAGAGTTGAGTAAATTGCTTCCCCTCTTATGATCAGTGGCGTAATCAGTTTGAGAGAGCCTAACCCCATGTGGATGTTGTGGAATGGCATAAAGATTATTCATTCTAGAATTACATGGGGGTGGCCATCTTGCCACACTCCTGATTGTCCTGCTTACACATGAGAATTAGGGGGGTGCTGTGCCAGCAGCAATTCATACCAAAATTGAGAGAGATATATGCCTCAGAAACAAAGAAAAGCTTGCCTGTCATTTTTCACACACGCAAATACTAAATAAACAACTAATGCAGCAAAGACAATCTGTGTAATGTATTTCTATGGCAGTGGTGGCCACAAAAGCATTCAGTCAGAATACAATGTATTTAGAAGATTTCAGCTGTTACCAAAGCAAAGGATTAATGACCTATTGGACCCAAAACAGCACGGCTTTACTGAGGGCAGATCATGTCAGACCAATCTTATTGATTTCTTTGACAATGTCACTAAAGTGTTAGATGAAGGTGGTGCTGTGGATATCGCCTATCTGGATTTTAGCAAAGCATTTGACACTGTACCACATAAGGAGCTCATAGATAAGTTATTGAAGGTAGGACTCAATCCCTGGATAGTTCAGTGGATTTCCAGTTGGCTGAGGGATCGGTATCACAGCGTTGTTGTAAATGGTGTGCAATCTGAACAAAGGCGAGTTACAAGTGGTGTGCCGCAGGGCTCTGTCCTGGGCCCCATTCTTTTTAATATATTTGTAAGTGACATAGGAGAAGGCTTGGTAGGAAAAGTTTGTCTGTTTGCTGATGATACAAAGGTTAGTAATAGGGTGGATATTCCTGGAGGTGTCTGCAACATGGAAAATGATTTAGCTTTACTGGATAGATGGTCAAAACTGTGGAAACTAGAGTTTAATGTCTCTAAATGTAAAATCATGCACTTGGGTAGAAGGAATCCCTGCTCTGAGTACCGTATGGGCAGCACTGTGTTAGCCAGGACCTCGGAGGAGAGAGATTTAGGGGTACGGATTACTGATAGCTGCAAGATGAGTGGACAGTGTAGCCAGGCAGTAGGAAAAGCAAGCAGGATGCTCGGCTGCATAGCTCGAGGCATCACCAGTAGGAAGAGGGAGGTTGTGATGCCGCTGTATAGAGCCCTGGTGAGGCCACAGCTAGAATACTGTGTGCAGTTCTGGAGACCTTACCTGCAAAAAGACATTATTCAAATAGAACGTGTCCAATGGCGAGCAACGAAAATGGTGGAAGGACTTAAACTTAAAACTTATCAGGAGAGACTTAAAGAACTTAATTTGTACAGTCTGAAGGATAGAAGGGAGAGGGGGGACATGATTGAGACCTTTAAATATGTGAAAGGATTGAATAAGGTTCAGGAGGGAAGTGTTTTTAAGAAGAAGCTTAATAATAGAACAAGGGGGCACAACCTGAAGCTAGTCGGGGGGAAGATCAGGAGCAATGTTAGAAAATATTATTTTACAGAAAGAGTAGTAGATGCTTGGAACAAACTTCCAGCAGAGGTAGTTGAAAAATCAACAGTCACTGAATTTAAACATGCCTGGGATAAGCACACATCTATCCTAAGATAAAGAGAACATACAGTATACACATAAGGGCAGACTAGATGGAGCGTATGGTCTCCTTCTGCCGTCAACCTTCTATGTTTCTATGTTTCAAAGATGAGTCATTACAGCTGAGAGGCTTTTTACTTCTGGCTAGAAATCAGAGGTGATTGCACAGAGCTATGAGGACATTTTGAGGAACTCAGAACCAGCGCCTTCATGTGTGTGGCAAGATGGCTGCTGCCATGCATGTTTAAGACTGAACAATCTCCCTGCTATTCCAAACATGCGTTTCATGGCGTTAATCCCTCTTAATAAGCTTATGTCACAGATTGCCACAGAGTGGCTTTAGGGGAGCAATTTACTAAGCTCTCATTCTTTGACGGTTATAATACCAGTTGTCTGAAACAGAGTTAAAAAAGTCATGTTTTCTGTGTTCCAATCGAACAGCAAATGCAGATATATTTTGTGCCAACGTTCTCACCTGTCAGGATGGGTTTGTGTTTCGTTATGTAAGCCCCTATTCACACCTATGTGGATCCAGTTATAGATCAGGAGCAATTTATTTTCCAGTTAGGTTAAAGGCTCCAGGTGTGGCCAAAAGTTAGGATCACACTAGAGGTCTGATTCAGGCTATCTGAATGGCTGGGGATGCAAGGGGTGTTCCCCATTGTAAGAGCTCTGATTGGACGAGAGTCTGCGCATGCACCATTGGAATGGGGAAAGAGAAGTTTTACAGGTCCCTAAGGGGTTTCAAACCTGAATCGGGATGCCCGGGTAAAAACCCAGCGTCTGGCTCTGGAAACTTTTAGATTCCAGGCCGCCCGCTGGTGGGTTTTGTTCTGCTTTAAGAAAGGATAATTTGCACAGGTCCGTTTGCTGCAAGGGATTCTGGGAGAAATTCCATTATTCTCGGCTTGTATGCCCCATGCAGGAAGCACTCTCAGCCTTGCATCTAAAAGGGTGTAACTGATGCTGCATTTCAGACCCACCCCCACTCTACTTAGCATTCCAAATGTATTTGAACAGACTAAAGCTACAGAAAGACGTTACAGTGGACCAAAACCCAGGATTTTGACTATTCTGGGTTTTGGTCCTGGCCCCCACTGTGTGAAACCCCCCAGATTGCCCAATCTCACTCACCTTTCCCAGGTCCTACAGCACATGCACAGCCTCTCCTCAAGTCAGCGTGCTTGGATCCGCTCCTTCGTCCAGGAGCTCTTCTAAGGCGAATGGACCTGAGCACACCAACAGCCGCATCCCCCACTACCCTTCAACAGGAAGCCCTTTCACATATGCTTGGTGCGGGGAGGCATGTGCCGTTGGACGGCGAAAGAAGGTGAGTTCTGGGTGACCTTTACACAGCGGGTCTCAGATTCCAGGGTGGGTTTTGGTCCATTTTAAAACAGTTCCATCACATTTAGTAGATTTAGATAAGAAATTTCAGTATTTCAGGAAAACCAGGCAAAGCTTTCGTGTTCTTACCCTGCATATGCCCGATGATAAAGTGACTCAGGGTCCAGACTTGCAGCATCGACAACTATTGCTTCATCGAAATTCTTCAGAATTTTTACATTGCTTTTTTTGACAGGTGCCTGAAATGAAATGACGGGGACACAAATAAATTTAAATTATGGTAAAATGTGCATGCTGGGCTTCGATTGCTTTTATTCTGCTACAGTGGACCTATTGTTAGAATTTCAACACAGCAGATTTAAAGCGGACCAAAACCCGCTGAACTTGTGAAATACAGCTGGCCAAATCCCCTGACCATAATCTCTTCTTAGGGTGTAACACTAGAAATGGACATTTTTGCTTTTTGATTTGTCCTGGAACACTGTTTTTTGCTGTCCCTCTCTGTGAGATGCAAAGGTGTGGCAATGACATCATTGCCACACACAACAATGGCAATGAATAGAGGAGGCGGAGCTTTACAGCTAAAACAGGCCCAATTACCTGGGATTAGAGGGAAGCGGGAGCTGTGAAAATCGGCAAAAAGTACTCCTTACAGAGGGAGCAATTCAAGGGTTGCTAGTTAAAAATGTGGGTTTTGGTCCGCTTCAAATACATCACCAGCATATAGATGTGGAGGGCAGCACTAATCTTGCAAATAAAGAAACCTCTCTACTTCCTTTCTGACATTAGCAATGCATCTGGGACACCTACATATCCCGTCCTCTTATTTCACCAGTGCTCATCCTTCTATTCCAAAAAAATGACACTGGGTTTTATAAAAGGAACAAATAGCTGCTGCCACACAGGCACAGCAGGGAGAAATAAAAACCAGCAAATAACATTAGAGGGTCAGTAAACCCACCAACAAAACCCTATGCATGCTTAGAGAACACCTTGGGTGCATAGCCAACACTTGTAGTTTGCCATGGCCCCACCCACATATCAGTCACAGGGCCTGTGGACGCCCCCTTTTTCACTGCAAGGCAGGTAGCCTGCCACAGAAGTGCCTGTCAAACTCCTTCTTTGCAGTACATGAAGTGGCCATTCATATTCACATTCAATGTGACGGACATAAGAGTCAGCAGGAACGCTTTTCAACACTGGGTGAGCCCATCTTGGAAACCAGGAGGTTTCTGGGCCCCGGACAGGCTATAGCAGCTGCTGCAGGGTTTTTTTTCTCGGGTTACAGACCCGTAAAAGCGTCACTATACTTAAGTCACCACTTCATGTTGTACGGCACCAAATGGCAGTTAATCAGGTGACCAACCAAACCATTCATGTTTAATGTGCAAGCCCACTGGGATATCCAGATCGGTCACCAGCAGTCACGTGATTTCCAGCCACTTGTGAATGAGTAAGTGGTTAACGTATTGGTATAGGATCGCTTTAAAGTAGACCAAAACCCAGGATTTTGACTATCCTGGGTTTTGGTCCTTGCCCCCGCTGTGTGAAACCCCTCAGGTCGCCTGAACTAACTCAACTTTCCCCATCCTATGGTGCATGCATGGGCTCCCGTCCAATCAGTGCGCTTAACTGCGCTGACGTGAGCATGCGAGTCCAGCCGAGCACGCCCGCCCACAGGCCGCAGCCCCACCACCCTCTAGCACGCTAAACAGATAGCGGGGCGCTGCTCACACATGCGCCCCTGGAGGAAAAGGTGAGCATACTGGGCAACATGAAGGGGTTTCACACATTTGGGCACCACGATTCTGGATGCCCCGGGAAAAAGGGAATGTAGCAGCCCTGGAATCTTAGGATTCCAAGGCTGATGGCCGCGGGTTTTGGTCCACTTTAATGGCTCGCCCCTTACATACTGCTTGCTGTGAGCCAGGGTCTGCACATGCACCATGGGATCCCAAACAGTGGTGAGTATCTGGTGAACCCAGGTGGTTTCACACATGGGGACATCCCACCTCAGGTTAAAATTTAGGCAAGTGCCTAAAACCAACCCCCACCCCCCTTCTCAGCTCAACCAGAACTCTCAGCGAAACCTAATGGCCACAGGTGGTCACATGAGCTGTGATACTCACATTGGAACAAGCTGCAAATAACTAACTAAACCTGTAGGGCATACAAAATCAGGGAGCCCCAGGCATGGGGGGACTGAGCGGGCATCCAGTTATTTTTGACTGGGGGTTCATTTTAAAGTTGCTGTTTGGGCATGAAAAAAAAAACACACACACCATACTTAACTTTTACCCACACAGCAGCCCATGAGGTCTCTGGTGGGTATAAACTCACTGGATGCAGGAGAATAGGTCCATCTGTTACACAGGGAGCATAGCAAGACAGTGCCTGCCACACTTGCCCTGTCTCAGTGGATGGAGCAGCACATTTCAGACACTAACAAGATGAGGGGCGGAGTCCTGTCCACCAATATGCTGATGAATGGTGGAGGAACTTCCAAATAATATCCAGGAGTGTGCAGACTGCAGCACCAGTTCTGCTTCAAGCAAATGTCACTTCTCGGGGGATAAGAGGGGAGTGCAGATTTATTCCTATTACCTTGACCGGACAGTTATATTTTATGTAGCAAATAAATAAATAAAATCCTTAAAACTACGTAAGAATGGTCTCATCATTTATTTCCCCAAAACCATATAAACTATTTTAGCAGGACTCTGAACATCATCATAAGCCTGGGGTGGGGAGGGACCCATGTTAGGCAGTATAGGGGGGGAACAAAAAGCCCTTTATTAAAAAGGTACAAGGTAGAGAATGCTTTCCTAAAACAAAATGTATTTGCATGGGGCAGACAACCAAGCATAATGGAATTTCTCCCAGAATCCATTGCAGTAAACGGCCCATGTAAATTATCCCTTTACACCTCTGAAAACTATATCCAAAGCGACCAGATAGGCAAGGTTTTGCAATGTTTTGGAATAGCATATAAGATAATATGTCACCATCCGCTCCTACTTGTGTACACGTGTTTTTTAGGCTTTTGGCCCTCAGCAGCACAGGGCTGGAGATGGATGGGGTGGGGCTTGGAGTGCGAGAACATCGTCCCTAATCAGGCTTATGATGATGTTCCGGTACTCCAAGACTCACCCCCATATCACCATCCAGTGGCATTACTAAATGTGATGGGGCCCTTGTGTGAATATTAAATAGGACCCTTTCGGTAAACTTTTATCTGTCTTAACTCAACTGGATGCACCTAGGCAAGTGAAAACCGAAACAGCAGAGACGCATGCTGCTTCCTTTCTCTAGATGATGCCAAGTGAGTACAAATACCATAAATAAGGTGAAGGAGCAACATGAAGGGCCCATCAGACTATCTGGGCTCTGGTGCGGTCACACCTAAGGTTACACCGGTCACCATCCATCTCCAGCCCTGTGCGGATGAGGGTCAAAAACACGTGTACACAGGTAGGAGAGGAAGATGACATGTTATAATTTATGCTATTATTCCAAAGCATTGGAAAACCTGGCGGATCCGAGTGCTTTGGATATAGTTTTAAGAGGTGTAAAGGGATCATTTGCATGGGCCCGCCCTACTGCAAGGGATTCTGGGAGAAATTCCACTATCCTTGGTTGAATGCCCCATGCAATTACTGCCTAATTTGTGATCCATGAGGCAGTTAAACATATGCATAAGTCACTTATGTTCATCAATGATTTATGGTGGGCCCCCGGCTGCACAGAATTCTGTCTGTCTGCTATTGCTGGGAAGTACCTGAGAGCTGGAGTTGTCAGAAGTGGCCGCACAGGGCTCATGGTTGGCGGTGCCTTGGCCCCCTTGGCTGGGGTTGCCAGGTGCGCTCCAGCTGTAGTCTTCTCCTCGCACTGAGTGGATCAGATCATTCAAGTACTTGTAATACAGATTGCTTGAGAGGAAACCAGGCAAGTAGACCTGAAATGCAAAATCCAACTTTTAAAGATGCTCATTCAAAAAAAAAACAAAAAAAACAAAAAAAAAAAGGCAATTCTGTGAAACTCTGTAGAATTGCTTTTGTTTCCCATCCATTCCAGCCCATCCAGAAGTCATCACGATTAGGAGTTCGCCCCTAGGGGGCGCTGACTGCAAGATCAGAGATGTAGCTCCTCCCAGCCCCCTATAAAGGCAGCTGCCTCTCAATCCAGCCCCAGTAATTTAAAAGCAGTACTCAATAGAAGAGGCAGGCCGGGAGATCCAAAAAATAGGAGACCATGTTACTTCACATAGCCTCCACTTGTACTCTCTCGAATCAACAACGTAATCTAAAACTTGTATAAACAGTGTCCTATGAGCAAAAATGGTTCAATCACCATAACAGGCATGCAGGACATAATAAACCTCAAGGGCGGGGTGGGCGGGCTGGAATGGATCGGAAACCAAAGCAATTCTACAGGTGAGTTTACAGAATTGCCTTTTTCTTTCCAATCCATTCCAGCCCGTCCAGAAGTCATCACGATTGGGACATCCAAAAGCAGTGTCCATATGGGCGGGAACCCCAGTGCAGAACAGCAGATAGTTCATTTCACTTCCGCCTGAAGCACCTTTCGGCCAAAAACAGCGTCAGCTGAGACCCTGACATCCACCTTGTAAAACTTTGTGAAAGCATGAACTGAAGACCAAGTAGCAGCCTTGCAAACTTGTTCCACCGAGGCCTGGTGCTGAAAAGCCCATGAAGCACCAATGGCTCTAGTAGAATGAGCTGTGATCCGAAAAGGGGGTTCCTTCCCCCAGGCAGAATAGGCTTGTACCACCGCCTGTCTAATCCACTTACTGATAGTGGACTTTGCTGGTGGCAATCCATTCCTAGAACATACAGCTGTCTGATTGTCCGAGCGGACCTGAACCACATGGCCTCTTAAATAGGGGGTCAGACATAGTAGAACCAACCAAATTGCTCTCAGTTCAAAGAGATTCTCCTTCGGATCCCACTGACCCTGGATCTTCTTGGGTCTGCCAAATGCCTCCCCAGCCTGTAAGACTGGCATCCGTGGTAACTATCTCCCATTGGGGAGTCCGAAAGGACTTGCCTACCAGCAGGTTCCGAGAGTCCAACCACCACAAAAGGGATTGTCTGGCCGGGGGGGGGGGGACAGCAAAAATCCTTGTTCCAGGGATTCTGGCTGGTCAGCAGGTTCAGCTGTAGAGGTCTCATGTGGAATTGGGCGAAGGGCACTGCCTCGAAGCAAGCCACCATTAGGCCCACTAATCTCATCCCTAGACCTTGGTGAACATCCGAGCTGAGGATATGCCGAAGGGGAGTGCCACAAACTGATAATGTTGATCCTCCAGTGCAAACCTCAAAAACCTGTCATTGAAAATCGGGATGTGCAGATACGCGTCCCTGATGTCCACCGTAGTCAAAGTCGCCGGGCCGAAGCGATCTCACCGCCGACCTCAAAGTTTCCATACAGAAATGTCTGACCTTTATAAATTTGTTGAGACCCTTTAGGTCCAAGATCAGCCGCAGCGATCTGTCCTTCTTGGGGACCGTGAACAGGTTGGAGTAGAACCCCTGACCCTGTTCTTGCCAGGGCAAATGGCAAATCACCCCTATCTGCAGGAGGTGCTGAACAGCTGCTCTCAAAGCCTGTGCTTTTAGCGGATTTCGGGATGTCCTTGAACATACACATTTTGTGGGTGGTCTGGCTGCCAGCTCTATCTTGTAACCTGACGACACCACCTCCTGAATCCAACGATCCGAGACGTGACGTCTCCAGATTGGAGCAAACAGCAGAAGCCGTCCCCCCACCCGTACAGGTGACGGTGCCCCCTCATGCCTGAGCAGGCTTGGCTGAGGGTTTGGGCTTAGCTCCCCAGGTGGGGTTGGGCCAGCTGCGGGACCTACCTCTGCCCCAGGTATCTCTGCGGGCACAGGAAAATGAAGAACCTCTTCCCCGAAAGGGCCGGTAAGAAGAGGAGTGCCGAAAGGGCCGAGTAGGCATTCTTCTCTGAGGGAGCTTTGACCAAAAGGTCCAGTCGCTCCCCGAACAGCCGACTTCCCACAAAGGGCAAACTTGTGAGGGACTTCTTGGAGGCCGCATCGGCTGACCACTGCTTCAACCACAGCAAACGGTGTAATGCTACAAGCAAGGCCGAAACTCTGGCACCGCGCCTGACCACATCATCCATTGCAGTAACAACAAAGCCGATGAAATCGAAACAGGCCTTGAGTTCCTTAAACTCCTCCGCCCGTTTGCGAGATTTAGCTTTCTCCTCGTGGCTAGGGAAACAATTGCCGTGGCACACGCAGGCTGAAAGAGGGCACCAACAAAGGTAAAAGCATGGCAGGCCAACTGATCCATGCGTTTGTCTGCAGGATCAAGTAAGGAAGCATTGTCAGGTGACGGCATAACCGTGGTGTTGGACAGATCAGAAACCGGAGGGTCCACCTCGGGAGGATGAGACCACAACCGAAGCAACTCAGCAGGGAAAGGATACCGCCTATCCAGGCCCTTAGGAACCGACGGTAGCTTGTTGGGCCTCTCCAATTCCTTACGTATCATGTTAGAAAAATGCGGCTGCTCGGGAAAAACCCGCCGCTGTCTTTCAGGCCGAAACAAAACACCCTTTTTCCTCTTAGCCACTCTGGGAGGAACAATGTGCAAGGTATCAAAAACGGAAGAAAGTAAACTCTCCGTATTATCCGGAAGGAACAAATCCTCATCCGAGGAGGAGCCAGAAATGCTGTCGTCTCCGGCGGAGAGCAACTCAGTCACTGAAAGTGGGTCATCTGGCGACTCACCTTCCTCCGCAGATCCCAAAGAATCATAAAAATCATCATTCGAATAAACCGGCTCAAAATGCAACTTCTTCCTCGAGGCCTTTTTAGGGGCTGCCAACGAGATCTGTTTCTCAAGGCTAGCCAACCTGTGCGCAAAATCAGCGTGTGTCCCCTTACTGGCTCCCCCTTCACCAGGGGCTAACTGCAGCAGCAGAGGATCCGGAGAGGCTGGTGGTAACGCAGGACTAGGGTCAGGAGCGACCGCCCACTCATGGTCCAAAGCAATGCCTCTGGCGCAAGTGGAACAAATTGTGCTGAATCCGCCCAGGGGATTCCGTCTGCACAAGGGGCAGAGCCTGTCTTGCCCCAGTGGGGTGCCTGGCTCACTATCCCCTGATGCCTCCATTATGGTGATTTGGAATAAAAATATTCAATAAGGCTTTTTAACAATGGGGACCGGGGGAAACCACAACCCTCAACCTTCAGCTCACAGTCTAAAAACAAAAAGAGAAAATACAGCAATTACAAAATGACCCATAATGTCATGCATAACACAAACACATCATAGCAATATACATGAAAATAAACAGTGACCATAAAATTTCATAAATATAAACATCTATCCCCTTTTCCCCCTTAAGGACTATTATCAGAGGGACTCACGACCGCGCCTGCTCAGTGCTAAGGTGAAGACAGGAGCAGCCAGCAAAAGGGACACGCCACCAAAGTCACCAGCCGCGCCACAGCAAGCCAGCAGCGCACGTTTCTAGAATCATCCAGCCGGGGGGGCGTCACTGGAGCGACGGCCAGCCTGTGCGCCGCCGCCCCTGACTCCGCCCCACCAGCGCATCACAATCTCGGCCTAGTAGCGGCACCACGAGCACAGCCTGCCATCGCGCCCCCCCGACCAGCAAGGCCTGCCATCGCGGCGCCCCCCCCCGACCCGCAGGGCGCGCCTGCCCACATGCGGCCCGCGCCCCCGGAACGGGACCACCGCACGGAGAGGGATCGAGAAAGGTAAGATGTGGGAGGAGTGGCAGCGGACCGCTCCTCGCTGTAGCATGCTATGGCAATGGAGCTCTCCACTGCTCCCCAGTAAGTAGCACCAAGCACGCACATATACACAACACAATAAAGCATGTGGGAGAAGGGAGGGCATATACAAAATATATATAAGTGGTTTCCCAGCAGGCTCACCATAGATGCCTGCGGCCAACCTGCTTTTTTGTAAAAAAGCCTGCGGCCCAGAGCCATGTGCTCTGCCAAAACGCCCCAGACCCTGACGTTTCACCCTACCGTACACGGATCCCTGGTATCAGCCAAAGCTGGGAGGCAAGGATGGGTCAGAGGGGCCCCGCTCTGCTGCAAAAATTTCTGAGAGAGAGTTAGCGATCCTCTGCAGCCAACTGCAAGCAAAGAACTGGGGCTGGATTGAGAGGCAGCTGCCTTTATAGTGGGCCGGGAGGAGCTACATCTCTGATTTTGCAGTCAGCGCCCCCTAGGGGCGAACTCCCAATCGTGATGACTTCTGGACGGGCTGGAATTGATTGGAAAGAAAAATTAACATTTGCACCCGGCAGCTTTCAACTACTCAGGTTGGATAAAACTAAACAGGGTGGAGATTGATTCCAGAGGTGTACAGGCCTGTCCCTCTGTTCACTGGCGACCTCCAGGAGGTAGGCCCGCCCCGTGGGACTCGAGCACACCCACTCCATTCACAGAAAGTGAGGAGGCGTGCCAAAGCCACGCAGTCAATGGAGGGGGTATATATATATAATATATTTGTCTAAATATATATTTGTCTAAAGTGCCTTTGTATTTTTTATGTAATAGATTTATGTGTTTTAATTGAGTTGTGCGCATTTTTCCTCTGGAATAGTGTTTTTTTTATGTATATTTAGATAGGGTGTTGAGGCAATACACACACTCATCTTATCTATGTATTTCTAATATTTATGTGGCTTGTTTGATTGTGCACCTCTATTTAAAGTGGACCATTATGGCTGAAAGTGTGTAACATAGCAGTGGATTCAAGGATATCTGTGTACAAATATTAAAGAGGAACCACGCCCAATTTTCACATTTCGGGGTGTTGTACCTCTCAGTGGGGGTATCCTGAATTGGGGTGCCCCACTGTGTGTATTCACTTAGGTCAAGCACCTTCCTGTTGCTCCCACAACGCAGACTGGGGCGAAAACGAGCACGCTGATTGGCCTAGCGGCCCGCTCAACCAATTAGTGTGCTCGCTTTCACGCGGCTTCCTTTGGTGCCGAATGGGGCTGAAGGGAGCCGAGTGTGCCGCCCATTCAGAAAGGCTGGGTGCATGCGTAGCTGGAGGTGAGCGACAGACGCGGCAAGGGCTCTGAGACAAGGTGAGTGAAACAAGGCTTCTGGTGGGTTTTACATAGCGGGGCATCCCAATACAGGATGCCCCAATGAGTGGAAATCGGATGGAGGGCCTCTGATGTTCCTCTTTAAATACTTCACAGTTCATATGTGCAGACTGCCAGGTCAGAATCAAGAGAAGGTTTACTTTAATTTTATTTTTACATTTGGACAAATCCTTCTCATATGTTTAACCACATGCAGGTAAACTGGAACAACAGCTTGGCACAGTTGAAAAAAAAAATGACATTTTGGAGCTTCCTTGCCCAGCTATGCTGCTGCCTGGATTAAACTGACATAACTGGCAATGCACAGTAACAGGAAATCCAGCAGCACTTCCTGTTTGCAGGTGGCCTGCAAGTGCATGAGCCGCCATCTTATTTTTAAAATGTACCACAGCAAGAGTTAGAAAAGGGTAAATGAATATTTACGTGCAGCAATCTAACTTGCTCTGGGGAGAGATGCATATGAGCACTGTTTGTTGTGTTGGTCGGGTTTAATCATCACTTTACCTTCTCCATGGTGGTCCAAGCCTGACGTAAGGGAGTGGTGAAGCAGTTTGGTAGAGGGCCTCCCTCTCTGCAGATGTTGGACTCGATTTCCAGTCGCACAGGGTCATCGAAGCCTAAAGGTTGTGTTGCTTGTAGAGAGAAATACCTGGAGCATAAACAGATCATTGCCCTGCTTAGAATCTGCCCATATTGTCAGTGCTATTCTGCTAGCCAATGAGATGGCCTCTTACTTATCATATAGGATCATGGCATCGTTCTGCGCCTCCTGCCCGTCATACTGCCCATTCTTGGATGCAAGCTGAGACTGGAAGTTGTCAGCAGCCAACCAGAACTGCAATATGTTTATTGCATCTTCTTTCTCCATGTACTGAGGAAAAGCAGAAACATTGTAGGCAAGAGGTTCTACATCACTAAGAGTTATGTTCATTTCTGAAATGCCACCAGAAATCCAAACAATTATGTAACATTCACATCTCTATCACTTTCAGGAACAGAGGATGCACCAGCTGCTAGGGAGGGACTGCTTTTATTTTACACTTGGCCTGGACAACAATTCTAAGGCCTACTTACATCAACAGTTGCTTGCAGAACAGTCCGCATTTTCCTCTGTCCCCAGGATGATTTAACTTCTGAGGGGACTGAGACATTGGGGCTGGGGTGAGAAAACTGCCATTGACTTTTTATTATCTACCTGTTGTACATATTCACTTGGATCTGAATCAGCCCCAAGGTAGACAATGAAAGTGAATTTTCTCTCCTAAAAAAAGAAGCAAGTTTTCGCACCAGGCTCTGAATGGACCCTATTGAGGCATGCAGAAAATGAACGATGCAGCCCCTGACAGCCAGCACGGGGAGAACAGAAAGCAGAATTTTTGCCTGGAATCACTCTTTAACCTAGGATTTTAGTTACAAGCTTTAAAGCAGACCAAAACCCATGGACCTCTTGAAATACATTTGGCCAAAGCCCCTGACTATACTCCCATCATAGGGTGTTGAACTAGAAATGGATATGTAAATATATGTATTTAAGGCAAAATGGATTTCTTGGCTTCTGGGTGGTGGCCGAGCTGGGAAGGGTGTGTCATGAAGCAGATTTAGGTCCTGGAGAAATTAAATTGAAACAAAGGAAGCTCGCCACTGCCGTTGCTACAAATGGAGGAAATTCATATGACAGAGGCATCAGAGCAGTCACTTGCTAATTATTGCCATTGGGTTTAGAAGCAGATCTCTGGTCCAAATAAAAAAAAATAAAAAATAACTATTAATTCTGGCTGAACAGTGAATGGAAAGAGACCGGGGTGGTTAAAAAATGTACTAGAGGTCAAATTTGACCATTAAAGTAGACCAAAACCCAGGATTTTCAATTAGTGTTTTGGTCCTTGCCTCAAGGGCCGATCGGGGATGTGTGAAACCCCCCAGGCCGCCCGATCTCACCCACTCTTCCCCGATCCTACGGCGCATGGCCAGCCCTCTCGTCCAATCAGCACGCTCAGATCTGCTCCCACCTCTTCGTCGGGGATGCAGCTGCAGCTTGCGAATGCGCCGTTGGACCAGGAAAGAAGGCGAGTTTCTGGGCGACCTGGGGAGTTTCACACAGTGGGGCATCCTGATTCCGGATGCCCCGGGGGGAGGGAATCCAGCAGCCATGGAATCTTATAGATTTCAGGGCCTTTGGGGTGTGGGTTTTGGTTTACGTTAAACCAAACTCTTAAGCCACTTTCACACATACCCGTTTGTATTGGAAAGGTCCTGCATGCTGCGTTTGCAATGCGACATCTCTATAGACGTCTATGGCAACACAACAAAAACCCAAGCAAAACTAGAAGCGCCTTAAAGGGGGCCAAAACCCACATTTTTAACTCAATTGCTCCCCCCCATGTAGAGCACCTTTTGCCAATTTGCACTGCTCCTGCTTTACTCTAATCCCAGATAATCAATCCTACCCCCCACCCTAATAAGGGAGAATTGTCAGGGGCTTTGGTCAAATGTATTTCACAAGTTCGGTGGGTTTTGGTCCACTTTAAGCTTAACCTTTTCCTGACTTTTAAACGTAACCCCTAGCAATAAAGTGGACCGATACGACCAGATACAAAATCGCAATGCAGCAGGCGATTTTACCCACCTGAGGTTCTGCAGGGTGCATCTGCCCACAATAGTGAGCCCTGCCCTTAGACTGTAAGCTCACATAGGCAGGGCTCTATTTCCTATTGTAGCATTCAGCTTGTGATGGTCTCTGTACTGTATGTTTTATCTTGTCTAATTATACCTCCTGCAGCGCTACGGAAGAAGATGGCGCTATATATAAATAATAATAATAATACTTCATCTTCTGCTAGAGGCAAATGAGTAAACCTGACACATAAGGTGTTTAAGCACAGCACATTAGCATAAAGATTTCTGAGCAACGTGAGCTGCAGCAACATAACAAACCTATGAGCACTCACCTCTGAGAAATAGAAAAGTGCAGATTCGCAGAACAGGATGTCGGCCAGGTAGACCGTTCCACTGGTCAGCACTTCGATCTGATATTTACAGAAATGCTGACTACGCAAAAACTCTGGAAAGTGCCTGCAGAGAAGGGAAGCCAACTGTTATCAATGGATTCATTGTGATGTGCGGCAAATCACAAGTAGAAGTTCTAGTGCCAAGGCCATTCGGGCAATAACATGAAAAAACTCAATAGGGGACAGACAAGCTGTATCATGGGCTTATGTTATGTTATGGGGTTATGTTATGCTTGTCATTATCATGTGACTGTCTGGTCATAAGAGATGAACAGCAACCAGGTAAGCTTTTCAGGGGCAGGGTATGCATAAGTACCACGTGCTTAAAGTGGACCAAAACCCAGCACGATCGGCCTGGGAATCTTTTAGATTCCGGGGCCGATCGATTCCCTCCCCCCGGGGCATCTAAAATCGGGATGTGTGAAACCCCCCAGGGCATCCCCTACCTTTACCTTGTTTCCCGGTCCAACAGCGCATGTGCGAGCTGCGGCCGCATCCCCGCTATCCCTCTAGCAGGACGCGTACCCGCGCCAGGCATTTATGGGAAGAGCATAACTGCTTGTCAGACAGGGATTAGCTTAACTGCTTTTCAGACTTTAAACTTTTTAGGTCCACTTTTAAAGCGGTTCTAAAGTGGTCCAAAAATACCATTTTGTGATTACTCACCTGTAAAATGGGTATTATAAGTATGTCACACACCCCGTTTCCAGTATTCATGACATATGGGTTATGGTCCAGTAGAGGGCGAACTTCTGCAGAGATGAAAGCAAAAAATAAGCCCCTCCCGGTCCATAAATACCTGGGACCTCCCACTCATTCCCCAGTATATGAAAGCAGAAGGGGACCAGGAAGAGCCAAAAATAAAACTCTTAACAATAAAAAGGTTCACCATATAAAGGATCCAGAATACCAACGGGCGGGGTGAAGCGGGGTGTGTGACATACTTATAATACCCATTTTACAGGTGAGTAATCACAAAATGGTATTATTCCAAGTATGTCACACACCCCGCTTCCAGTATTCATGACATATGGGACATCCAATAGCAGTGTCCGTCATGGGTGGGGATCCTAAAACAGTAAACAAATGTACCAATTTAAACCACTGCAGCTTGCAGAACCTTGCGGCCAAAAACAGCATCCGCTGAGGCCCGCACATCAACCTTATAAAACTTGGAAAAAGTATGAACGGACACAAGGAAGGGAGAACTACATCCTGATTGAGGTGGAAGGCAGAAACCACCTTAGGAAGGAAATCTGGTTTAAAGCGAAAAACCACCTTGTCTTGGCGTCTCTCAAAGTAAGGAGCCTGAACCGGCAGAACCGCCAACTCAGAGACACGCCAAACAGAGGTAAAAGCCACCAAAAAGGCAACCTTTTGAGTGAGAACAGAGAGTGCAATATCATGCACCAGCTCAAAAAGAGGCCCCTGGAGGGCCGACAGAACCAGGTTTAAGTCCCAAACGGGAACTAAAAGCTCTCTAGGGGGCCGAACATGAGTGACCCCTTGGGGGAAAAAAAAAGTCTTAACCAGAGGATGCAGAGCAAAAGGCCTTTGAAAAAAAAAAAAAAAAAAAAAAAAAAAGAGACCTGCCCTTTCAAAGTACTGAGCTGGAACCCCAGAAACTCCAAAATCCTGAGAATCGAAAACACCCTGCAAGGTAAGACCCTAGCCTCACACCAGTCAATATAGGACCACCAAGTCCTATAATAAATGCTCGAGGAAGACCTCTTTCTAGCTGTAACAAAAGTCTGAATCACAGCCTCAGACAAACCTTCCTCCCTAAAGATGGAGGTTTCAGCAGCCACACCGTCAAAGCCAGCGTTCGTAAATTGGGGTAACGGAGTTGACCCTGAGTGATCAGATCCGGAAACAGGGGCAGCCTGAAGTGATCTACCGCCTGTCTTACGACGTCTGCGAACCAAACCTGTCTTGGCCACATTGGGGCCACCAGAATTGCTGGTGCCCCCTCTAGAGCCAGTCTGCGCACTACCTTGCCTAACATGGAGCGGGGGGGGGGGGGGGGAACAGGTACAGGAACCCCAGATCCCTCCAGGCAAGGGACATGGCATCCACTGCCAGAGCCAGAGGATCCTGAGACAGAGACACGAAGGATGGGAGCTTGTGATTGTGCCGTGAGGCAAAAAGATCCACCTCCGGAGTCCCCCACTTGTGACACAGGGTCCGAAATACCCAGTGGTTGAGAGACCATTCCCCTCGGCGAGATAATCCCCTGCTCAGGGAGTCCGCCTCCGTGTTCTCCACTCCCGGAATGTACACTGCCGAAATGCAAGGAACATTGCTCTCCACCCATGCCAGGATCAGAGAGACCTCCCTGAGGGCACTCCTGCTGCGAGTCCCTCCTTGGCGATTGATGTAAGCTACCGCAGTTCGATTGTCTAATCGAACTTGAACCGGTAAGCCCTGTAGGTGAAGTGTCAGACGTGACAGAACCAAACGGATAGCTCTGAGCTCCAAGACATTGATGGGGGTGTGAGCCTCCTGAGGACCCCACAACCCTCTGAACTGAAGATCCTTCCAAAAACCTCCCCAGCCCGACAGGCTGGCAACCGTGGTAACCGTCTCCCAACAAGGGGCCAGAAAGGATCTGCCCCTCATCAGATAGCTTGGTTCCAGCCACCACTGAAGGGACTGCCGAACCCAGGGAGACACCAGAAAGGACTGATCCAAGGACTGTGGACAACTGTCCCAGTTCAGCAATAGATGGAGTTGGAGCGATCTCAAGTGGAACTGAGCAAAGGGGACTGCCTCGAAGGAAGCCACCATCAATCCTACCAGTTTCAACCCTAGCCAGATAGAGGGGCGAGGATTGGTCAGGAGAATACGTATCAGATCCTGAACCCTCTGCACCTTTGGCAGAGGTAGGAACACTCTGGCCTGAATGGCATCCAGATTCATGCCCAAAAAGATACGGCACAATGCGAATGCCCTGGGCTCTGAGCAGGGCCATTATGCCCGCCAGAACTTTGGTGAACACCTTCGGTGCCGAGGTCAGCCCGAAACGGGAGGGCCACAAACTTAAAATGCTGATCTCCCACCACAAACCTGAGAAATCTCTGGTGTGCTGGAAAGATTGGAACATGTATGTAGGCATCCTTGATGTCTATGGACGTCATGAAATCCCCCTGACGCAGGGAATTGATGGCCGAGTCTCCATGCGGAACTTCTTGGTTCTGACAAACCTGTTGAGAAGCTTTAAATCCAGGATGGGTCTTATGGATCCATCCTTCTTGGGGACCGTGAAAAGGTTTGAGTAATATCCCCTGCCTCTCTCTGAGAAAGGCACCGGGCGAACTACTTCCATGTCCTGAAGATTCTTTACAGCGAGCAGGTGCGCCTGCGCAGCCTGGGGATCCGAGGGCACTCGGGACCTTATAAATCTGGGGGGAGGCCAGTACTCGAATTCCGGTTTGTACCCGGACGAGACCACTTCCAAAATCCACTTGTCTGTGACCTCCTGGGCCCAGACCTGGAAGAAGAACCGCAGCCGTCCCTCCACCCGTAAGGGTGAGGGTGCCTCCTCATTGCTGAGCTGGCTTGGCAGCGGGCTTGGAACCCCAGGTAGAGGCCGGACGAGCACGTCCTCTGCCTCTGTTCCAGGAATCACCTCTAAAGTTAGAGTAGGCAAGACCTCTGCCCACTCTGGCACCGCGAAAGGAAGGGTTGAAGGAGCTTGCCCCCCGAAAGGAGCGACGCTGCTTCTTACGCTGAGGTAGCTTTCCACCTTTCGCCACAGAATCCAATTTGTCTCCAAACAGCCGCGTACCCAGGAAGGGCAGTGCTGTAAGATTTCTTGGCCGCAAACTCAGCCGCCCACTGGCGTAGCCAGACCGATCGGCGCATGGCCACCAGCAGAGCCGAGGTTCTACTACACATGAAAATAGTGTCATCCATAGCCGCCAAGACAAAAAATACAATTCTGTGAAATACTCACCTGTAGAATTGATATTATAAGTATACAGTACGTCCTGCTCCAGATAGAATACTTACACTTGGGTTATCCTCCGCCAGATGGCGCTGCACTGCAGAGACATGCAAAACAGGCTCCTCCCGGCCCCTCAAATACCCAGCATTGAAAAGCAGTGAACAAGAAGCCGGGAGAATTTAACCACTAAAGCTGGAAACTATAACATTGATAACAATCACCATACAGGGGATCCAAAATAATGCAAAAACCAGGGTGGGGTGGAGCAGGACATACTGTATACTTATAATATCAATTCTACAGGTGAGTATTTCACAGAATTGTATTATTCTTAGTATACAGTACGTCCTGCTCCAGATAGAATACTTACACTTGGGACATCCAATAGCAGTGTCCATAAAGTAGGGTGGGATCCCCAAAAAAAAGCAACAGCAGACAGTTTAAACCACTGTAACCTGCAAAACCTTGCGGCCAAGGACAGCATCAGCTGAGGCCCGAACATCAACCTTGTAAAACCTTGAAAAGGTATGAACAGAAGACCAAGTAGCGGCCTAGCAAACTTGTTCAACAGAAGCCTGGTGCTGGAAGGCCCAAGAGGCACCAATAGCACGAGTAGAATGAGCAGTAAGGCGAAAGGGAAGATTCTTCCCCTTAGTGGGATAGGCCTGAGTCACAGCCTGACGAATCCATTCACTAATAGTAGACTTGGCAGGAGCCAAAAACCTTTCCTAGGACCAGAAGGGACCATCCCATCCAAGTAATGACCAGGCCCAACGAGATCAAACGAGATCGGGCGCATTCAGGATGGAGTGGCCGTAGGCCCAAAAAGAGCATCAGTTTTCCTAAAGGACGCAATGACTACCAAGGAATACTTCCAACACCTGTCCAAGGAATGCAGAACCCTTTCCTCAGCGCTGCTAGGAATAGGGCACAATGAAGGAAGAACAATATCTTGATTCAAATGAACAGTAGATACCACCTTAGGCAGAAAGTCCGGCTTAAAGCGGAACACCACCTTATCCTGGTGTCTCTCAAAGTATGGGGGCTGGATAGACAGAGCTGCCAGCTCAGACACACGTCTGACCGAAGTGATAGCCACCAGAAAGACAACCTTGAGGGTAAGTACAGCCCGAGCAGCATCCTGAATAGGTCCAAAGGGAGCACCCTGCAAGGCAGACAAAACCAAGTTCAAATCCCAAACAGGGACCATAGGATTACGTGGGGGACGCACATGAGTAACCCCCTGAAAGAAAGTCTTAACCAAGGAATGCTGAGCAAAAGACTTCTGAAAGAAGACGGGCAGGGCAGAAACCTGACCCTTCAGAGTACGGAGTTGGAGACCCAACTCCAACCCATGCAGTAAGAACTCCAGAACCCTGGGGACTAAAAACACCCGACAGGGAAGAAACCTAGACTCACACCAGTCAAGGTAGGTACGCCATACCCTGTAATAGATGGAAGAAGAAGTTTTCTTCCTAGCCTTTACCATGGTATCAACCACCGAGGCGGACAAGCCTTTTTCCATCAAGATGGAGGTTTCAGCAGCAAGGCCGTCAAGGCCAGAGTTTGTAAATTGGGATGGCGAAAGGGGCCCTGAGTGAGCAGATCTGGTCCACTGCCATCTGCACCACGTCTGCGAACCACACTCTTCAGGGCCACCAGAATCGCTGGCACCCCTTCCAGAGCAATCTTGCGCAGAACCCTGCCCAGCAGGGGGAATGGAGGAAAAGACATTCAGGAGCTGAAAGTCCTGCCATGACATTGCTAGGGCATCCGTGGCCAAGGCCAGAGGATCCTGGGATAGGGAGACAATGGCCGGGAGCTTGTGATTGTGATGGAACGCAAACAGATCCACATCTGGTTGGCCCCAATGGTGGTACAGAGATTGGAACCCCCTGTTGCAGAGGTACCATGCTCCCTAGCGAGAGATCCCCCTGCTCAGAGGATCTGCCAGCAGATTTTTCACCCCCGGAATGTACACCGCTGATATGCAGGGAACATTGGCCTCCACCCAGGTCAGGATCAGAGACACTTCCTGGAGGGCCCTCTTGCTCCGGGTCCCTCCCTAATGATTGAGGTAGGCAACTGCCGTCTGGTTGTCCGAGCGCCAACTGAACAGGCAGGCCCTAAAGATGAGTAGTCAAGCGGGCCAGAACTAACCTGATCGCTCGCAGCTCCAAGATATTGATAGGTGTGTGGGCCTCCTGAGGGGCCCCAACTCTCCTGGAACCGCAGGGACTTCCAGAACCCCCCCCCCCCCCCCCCCCCCCCAACCTGATAGACTGGCATCCGTGGTGACCGTCTCCCAGGAAGGGGCAAGAAAGGATCTGCCCCCCAACAGGTTCCTTGAGTCCATCCACCACAAGAGGGACCTCCTGACCAGGGGAGAGAGCACACAGACCCTGTCCAGGGACGCTGGGTCCTTGTCCCATACAGACAATAGGTGAAGTTGCAGAGGCCTCAATTGGAACTGAGCATAAGGGACCTTTTCGAAGGACGCCACCATCAGGCCCACCAGCTGCATTCCCTGCCAGATGGAGGGATGGGGACAAGCAAGGAAGGACTGAGCCTGTGCAATCAGATTATCCACCTTCTGCTGAGGAAGGAAAATCCTTGCCTGAACTGTATCCAGATTCATTCCTAGTAATGGAGTTACCAAGGAAGGGGACAGTGAGGACTTGGGGTGGTTGATCACCCATCCAAATGACTCCATAATGGGCACCACCAGCTGAGTATCCAACTCTGCCTGATGCAGAGACTGTGGAAGTGAAGAGGATGTCGTCCAGATAGGGAAGCACGCCGACACCCTAACATCTGAGTAGAGACATCACGCCAGCCAGCACCTTGGTGAACACCCTGGGAGCTGAAGTGAGGCCAAAGGGCAAGGCCACAAATTGGTAATGTTGATCCATCAGAGTGAACCTGAGGGAATTTTGATGACCTGGGATCACAGTAATATGAAGGTAAGCATCTTTGATGTCCACAGTAGCCATGAATTCCCCTTGGCGCAGGGAACAGATGGCTGAGCGCAGAGTCTTCATGCGAAAGCGCCTGCCCTTGACAAAAACTTGTTAAGAATCTTTAAGCCCAGGAAGAACCTGACAGAACCATCCTTTTTGGGTACTGTGAATAGGTTGGAATAAAAGCCCTTGCCTTTTTCTCTTAAAGGCACCTGGCAGATGACCCCCAGCTCCAGGAGGCCTTGCACCGCTTGCACTAGCTCCTGAGCTGACACAGGGTCCTGAGGAATCCGGGACCTGATGAATCTTGGAGGGGGATCGGCAGCAACTCCAACTTGTAACCGGAGGACAATACCTCCTGAATTCACCAGTCTGAGACATGAATCCTGCAGACCTGAACGAAGTGCTGCAACCGCCCCCCCCCCCCCACACACGCGGATGGGTGAGGGCGCCCCAACATGCCTGAGGGGGCTTGGGAGAGGATTTAGCTTTTGGGGTCCCAGGAGGAGCCAGGACGTCCACGTCCTCTGCCTCTACCCCAGAAATCTCCCCGGGCCCCAGGGAAGGATAACCCCCCTTCCCTGTCTTGCATCACAGTAAGGGGAGGAGAAGGAACCCTGACCCCTAAAGGGCCGAGGTTGCCGCCTGCGCTGGGGTAACCTGCCTCCCTTAGCAAGAAAGGTCCAGGCGGTCTCCAAACAGACGCTGTCCTTTAAAGGGAAAACCAGTGAGGGCCTTCTTGGCAGCATTGTCAGCGGCCCACTAGCGCAGCCAAACCCGAGCGGCGCACAGCCACCACGAGGGCAGAAGTTCTGGCACACATTCTGATGGTGTCATCCAATGCTGACAGGACAAAATTTACACAAAACATCAACTAGAAAGTGCAATAAACACCTCACAAGGCAAATCATCAGGGGCACCATCAAGCATATTTCTGATAAGGGTTCTAGTGGCCACAGCAGTAATGGCAGAGGCATAGACCGGGCGCAGCGCCGTCCCCGCACATGTAAAGGCGTGGGAGGCCAGCTGGTCAATGCGCCGGTCCTCAGCATCCCGCAGGGTAGTAGAATCAGGGGAATGCATGACAGAGGTGTTAGATAGCCCTAGGATCGGGGCATCCATCTCGAGGAGGGGGATGACCAACCTTTACCCACCTCAGCAGGAAAGGGATACTTCCTATCCCAAATCTTTGGAGCCCCAGGAAGTTTACTGGGGCGCTCCCATTCCTTGAGCACAAGGTTATGGAAATGTGCCTGCCCTGGAATTTCCAAACATGATTTTGCTGTATTGCAAAGCTCCCCTTTTTTGCCTGGGAACCTCAACAGGGAGAGAGATAGACAGAACCTCAAGGTCTGGGTCAATAATCTGTGTCATCCGGGGCCCAGGGGTCAGAGCCAGAATCGTCATGACCCCCTGGTCTCTCATCAGATGAGCCTGAATCAGAAAGGAGCTCCCCTTCATCAGAAGGGGTATAGCCACACAGATTCATAAACTCCTCAGTTCCCATAGGGAAAACAGTAACATTAGGCGTCAAGTGCAGCTTTTTACCAGGGCCCTTACGCTATAAAGTCCTCCCAATAATCTGTTCCAACAGTAGCCAGTCTAGAAGACACATCAGGCTGAGAATCCCCACTAGTATGCAACTCAACGGGAGTGAGATTTAAGCTTGGGGGAGTAGTTGAAGTGAAACGAGGCGCAGCCACTGGCAGGCCAGATTGCAATGCAAGCACCTGCTCAGCACAGGGTACACAGACCCGTGCCTTGTCAGCGTCAGCACAAAGCTGCCCACACGCTACACACAGCCGGGCTGGTCCCAAAGGGACCCCGGATCATGGGATGCCTCCATATGGTGATTATTAGACACAATATGCCAGTAGGGATTTACGCTATAAGCAACCCTGGATGCCCCAATGACCCGCTATGGAAGTGGGAGTAATTATACACGGCCCAATTATCAACTACACCGGGCCGGAAGAAGTCAATGGCTTCACCCGTCTGGAAGACACAGTGGGAAGAAGGGGTGTCAGAATCAAACACACTACAATGAGTATAAAACCGCCTGCGAGGGCACTTAAGGACCGCGGTAAGTATAACCGCCACAAGCGCGCGCTCACAAAAAATGGCGCCGAGAGTACCTTGAAGGGCGGGCCAGAGCGGGCCGTGACGCAGGGCGCGCCAAGCCAGGCCCGCCCCCCCCCCCCCCCCCCCCCCCCCCCCCCGAAGAGCGCGAAGCTCACAGACAAGCAGCCAATGATAACACAGAAGCGTCTGAGGTAAAGCCGCCGCCCGGCGCGGAACATCCAAATGAAGGAAAAGACGCGCGCATCGGCGGCATTTGCAATAGTAAAAAAGACAAGTCAGCGCGGCGGTAGACACCACATATACTAGTCAAAAGACATGACAAACGCCGTTGCACGAATCATGCTACACGCTAACCCACACCCCCCCCCCCCTTTTTTTCCTCCCGAAGGCTACAGGGAGAATGAGGGAGGATGGCGACCCTTTGTACAGGACCCACCACTACACGGGGCATGGGGCAATAATGCGGGAGGGGCATCCATAAAGGCTCACCATCAGCCTATACCGCCTACCCTTTGGTGGGGGACTGCGGTGGAGCAACGCTCCATAAGCACGCATGGTGCTGCCTACCTTCACCCGACCAGCGCAGCCCAGGCTGGGAGGACCATCACACGAAGGACGAGTGGGAATAGTCCAACAGGGCCGCAGGCTTAAAAGCCCCGCTCACCTGCGAGACAGTGATACTTCATGTCTTCGCAGTACGCACTGCAGAGAAATCTGGGGATTTTTGGGAGGTCCCTGGGTATTTGAAGGGCCGGGAGGAGCCTGTTTTGCATGTCTCTGCAGTGCAGCGCCATCTGGCGGAGGATAACCCAAGTGTAAGTATTCTATCTGGAGCAGGACGTACTGTATACTAAGAATATCATGAACAATTCACACCTAAGGGCTGTGAATTCACAGCTGGCCGGGTTGATCTGGGGACCATTTAACATGTCCCTAACCACAGACCTGGTAGCCACAGCCGCGAGCGCAGAGGCACACACGGGCCGCAAGGCTGAGCCCACACTGGCAAAGGCATGGCATGCCATCAGATCAATGCGCTTGTCCTCGCCATCTTTAAGGGTAGTGGCGTCCGGAGTGTGTACAACGGAGGTGTTGGACAATCCTAGGATGGGCGCATCGACCTCGGGAGGGGAAGACCAGCGCTTCACCGTGTCCACCGGAAAGGGATACCTCCTATCCCATCCCTGATGAATGCCGGGAAGACGACTCAGCTTCTCCCATTCTCTAAGAATCATGTTATCAAAATGATCCTGATTTGGAAACTCCAAGCGGGGCTTAGAGGACCCAAGGAATTCCCCCTTCTTAGGAGGGGCCTCCACTGGCAGGGCAATATCCAGGACCTCTAAGAGATGGGCCAGGACTTTTGGGGGTATCCACAGCATCCCCCAACGCCTGCCCGGCATCAGAATCAAATAACTGAAGTTCTTCAGTCTCAGATTCAGCAAACAATTTCCCCTCCTCAAGCGGGGAATAATCAGACCAGTCAAGAGAGTCATAATCATCAAAATCAAGTACCGGCACAGCCAGTGACAGATGCCTTTTCTTAGCAGGGGCCTTTCTGCCCACTGAGCTAGAAATAATGTTCTCCATGTTGGCCAGCCTAGCACATACATCAGAGTGCGACTCCCCGCTAATGACAGTATCACTAGGGGTACGGATAATGCCGCGTTATGGCCTGTTGCGCACATGGTATGCAAATCAGTACATTCTCCTCCGTAAGGGATACCCCACAACCCACACATAGCCGGGATTGTCCCGAAGGGAGCCCGAGCCCGGTATCCTGTGAAGCCTCCATATGGTGATTTTAAGGTAGTCACAATGACCAGAGGGAATTACGCTGATAAGCAACCCGGGATGCCCCTTTAAGTCCCACGTGGGAGGATTTGTAGGTGCCCAATTTACTGCTAGGGACCCTAGGACCGGGAGAACCCCCTTTTTAGCAAGGCACAGGGAGTCCTCACAAGAGAAGTGGGCCCATAGCAAAGGGAGCCAGCGTTGCCCCATGCAAAGACTGGGGCACGAGTACACGGGGGGAGCCCATAAGGGCACTCACACACTCCAAAAATGGTGTCCAGCCCAGTCAGCAGTCTGAGAGGAAGAGAGAGAGGGAGAAGAAGGGGCGGACCAGCGCGGGTCGCGCGCCGCGCCTGCCCCCCCCCCCCCCTCACAACCAGCAACGCGGTTCCCAGCCGGAGACTGGGCTCTGCAATGGCGCCAAGGCAGGAGGGGGCGGGCCGTGGCAGCGCGCGAGCCCCCGGCCCCGCCCCCTTACCAACGCAGCCTGAGGGGAAGAAGCTCCCCTCAGCAGATATCATCAGAAAAGAGAAATGGCGTCCTGTAACGTGTAGCACCGCAAGCACACATAACACACACACACACAAAGGAAGGAGGATAAAGCACATTCTCTCCCCCCCCCCATGGAGGGTTAACAGAGGGGCCCGGAAGGGGGGAAATCCCACATGGCTCCCTAAACACCTATAAAGGTGATGCCTACCCTTACCCGGACCTGCAGCCAAGGCTGGGAGGCTGGTATTGGGCTTAATGTATAAAGGTCCGGGTAGAAATAGGGCAAAGAATGGCCGGGTGTAAGCCCGGCTTACCTGCAAGGAAGAGCAGCATACATCTTCTGACTTGCTCGCCGTCCTGCAGAGAAGGAACTGGGGAATGAGTGGGAGGTCCCAGGTATTTATGGACCGGGAGGGGCTTCTTTTTTGCTTTCATCTCTGCAGAAGTTCGCCCTCTACTGGACCATAACCCATATGTCATGAATACTGGAAGCGGGGTGTGTGACATACTTTGAATACCAAGGATTTTCACTATCCTGCATTTTGGTCTGTCCCCCTGGAAGCACCCCGGTTTAGGATGCCCCGCTGTGTAAAACCCAGCCGTTCACCCAGTAAAACTCACCTCTCCTCGGTCCAATGGCGCATGTATGACTCTCATCTAATCAGCTTCTCCGGCAGTGCATATTAATGTGTGACTGGAGAAGCTGCATGGAATCCCAGCTGCACACATCAGAAGCAAGCGCTATCACTGGCATCCTTCAGCTGTACACCACCAGACACAGCCATTCAGTTGCAGGTGTGGCGGCACACATCAGAAAGAGGATGCAGCGATGCCGCCACAGTCGGCCGAGCATGCACCGTGCACTCGTCAGATAGGTAAGAATTTCAGGCAAATTTGGGATGCCCCGGGGAGAAGGAACCACCCGGCTCTGGAGTCTCATAATCCTCTTCTGAGAGGTCACGTGGGATATGTTGCTCCGCAGAGATGAGGCATACCATTGGAACACGGAAAAATGAATTTTATATGCTGGGGAATAATTTTTTAAGGGTTTGGGCTTTTCATTAAATGATGCTGAAGGTCCGCTTTAAACTTAGCAAGAAGGGAGGGATTGTGGGGGGGGGGGGGGGGGGGGGGGGGTCACTTTTTGAAACTTTAGGTCACTTACTTATTATTCTTTCCCCCAATGGGCTGCAACTTTGTTAAGCACTCTAGGATATGGGGGTCGCCATCTTGCCTCAGTAGCATCACATACCGAGGAGAGGGGTCAAAGTACAGGGGGCGGGGTTATAGCTGTGCTTTACACAGACAGAGTAGAGCTGGGGTCAGGAAAAGGTCAGCAATCCCAGAATGCTGAGCAACAAAGTCAGAAGACACTTCCTGTTTGCAGGCAGCCTGACACCCCATGAGCCACCATCTTGGATGTTTAAAGTCTCAGATAATGCAGTAGGTGCAGGTAGGATGATTTTTTATGTGAACAATCTGTATGTACAGAGTAGGGGAAACATATAAGATAGGCTCTTATTCAGGGTGAAGGTCCGGTCAAACTGATTTTCAGACTTAAGGACCAGTTTAAAAGCGGGCCAAAAGTTTAAAATAGTGACCCCCACCCCCCCCCCAATCCCTCCCTTCTTGCCAAGCGCAAGTTTCTCATTACAAATGACCTGATCGCCGTTCCACATCAGAAGCAGGGCACTGTATGTTGTATTCCTGTTGGCAGCCGCAGCCTATGGATCACAAGTGACTAACACAACCACTGCCACTGCAGCAGCGGCTCCTCTGCCGAAACAATTGGGTGACTAATGACTCGACTGAAAGTGGAGCTCTCAGAGCATTGCTCCAATCCCAGCATGGTATAGGGAGGATTGTGGTGAAATTGTAATGGTAATATATGGCATAGGGTAAAAAATGGGAAAAGATAGTGGGGGGCTTAAAGAACTGCCTAAAGAACTGTCTATGGAGGACTACTACAGTACGCTCAACAGCCTGAGGGCATCATTTTGGCACACAATAAAAGAGATCATTGCAAGCGGACATTCCCTTTAAATCTGATTTGCTCGCCAAGTTCAAACTTGCTTCAACAAGTGATGGCAGCTATTTATTTGCATTCTGTGCACTATAAATGGTTGTATTGTGCTTTTTGCACAACAATGTTAAGTAACCGGTAGCCCATATGAACCACCCAGTGGTACTTGAGATAATCAGAGAATAGAAAGTGTTTGGGGAACCTCCTTCGGGTCACCCTGCTAGCTGTAACCAATAGCTTGCCACATACAAAGTCCCATGGCACAGAACAAAACACGCCACACAAGTTCTTCTGCTTTACCTGTCCATCCTGCTGTTACTACTTACTCTTGTTCCAAGGCATTAAATACTATGGACTGTGCTATGACAAAGCAGTTAGGGTCCACTTGACCATCCTCACCACATATTTTAGCTGATGGGAAAAAAAAAAAGAATCAGGTTAGAGCAATTACATCAAGCAGTATAGAACACTCATGACATGACTATATATATTGCAGATAGGTCATCCAATTCAGGTGCATAGCACGTCAGTGGTGGGGCATGTTTCTGAAAAGCAGCTTCAGCCAAAACTTTTTTTTGTTGTTTTTGGTTACAGTAGCACACCTCCCAAGTGTCACTGATTTGGAGGGACTGTCCCTCTTTTGAGTCCATGTCCCCTTGTCCTTTGTTGTTCTCATTGGTCCCTCTTTGAGGTGTAACATGCAGATCTGCAGCAATAAATGATTTGTTTGCCTATTCAAAGTGTTTATATTGTTGTAGTTGTTACACCCTATCTCCAATGCACTGCTTAATGAGGGGCGTGGCCTAATTTAACAAATATCCCTCTTTCCCACACTGAAAAGTTGGTAGGTATGCAGTGGGTAAGGGAAGAAATAGAGTCCATTTAACATTGTTACCTGGCGGGGAGATTGAGCCTCAATTTCTGTGTGTGTTGATCAAACAAAGTACATAACCATACAAAAGTACAGGGAGGGGTGTCTCCACCATAAAAAGCCCACCATATGTTCTGATCACCACCATTCTGTCCTGATGTCCACTAATAGACAAAATAAAATAGGTACAAAATGTGACGTTTACAACAGTTAGAAGGGACATGTTATTTAAAATGCAGCCCTAAAATGGGCATATAAGAGGGTTGAATGTCATCTAGTATTTGAACATGATTTAAAGATCCAGGATTTTGACTATCCTGTGTTTTGCTCCTTTCCCTTGGGGCACCCCAGTTGGCCAGATTAAAGCGGTCCTTCACGCTGAATAAGAGTCTATCTTAGATGGTTCCCACACCCTGTACATACAGATTGCTCACATTAAAAATCATCCTACCTGCATCTACTGCATGTTATGAGCCTTTAAACATCCAAGATGGCGGCTCATGGAACATCAGGCAGCCTGCAAACAGGAAGTGCCTTCTGACTGTGCTGCTCTGCATTCTGTGATTGCTGACCTTTTCCTGACCCCAGCCCTACTCTGTCTGAACAAAGAACAGCTATAACCCGTCCCCTGTACTTTATCCTGCTCTCCTTTCCTCAGTATGTGTGATGCTTCTGAGTCAAGATGGCGGCGCCCATATCCTAGAGTCCTGAACAGAGTTGCAGCCCGGTGGGGGAAAGAATAATAATAAAGTGACTAAAAACTTTAAATATATTAATTTTAAATGCTTGGGAATCGTTTTATAAGGGTTTGGGCTTTTAAATAAATCAGGGTGAAGGTTCGGTTTAAGTGTGGTGGAGGCCCCATTTTGGGTTTAAAATAATAGTCCAGCCAAGTAACTGATTAGTGGCCGTAGAGTTCCTTGTGCGGGTGTGTGCTGCTCCACCTGCTTTGCCATTCTGGGGGATGAGGGGTTTAGTCGCCCAGCTGGTCCAGCAGCAAACAGTTCCCTGCATTGAGCTGCCAGTGGCTGTGCTTGGTGGCTTATGTGCAGTGAGCAGCAGCCGATTGACAGCTCTGCACGCACCCATCACTGTAGCGCTGTGGATGGTGGCTTTGCTGCTCTAGGTTCTCTGTCCCGCTCTGTGGTGGCTTTGGCTGCCCAGGTGCGGGGGCCCCCACTGCCGCCAATAGCTTTGTTGCTGGCCCTGCGGCCCGTTAGACCAGAGACTGAAAAGCCTCCTGGACCAGTCCATAACCCAAAGGTTGGTGGAGGCCCCCTTTGCAGGGCAAGTGGTGGAGGCCCCGGGGGTCACGCCCCCCCTCATAATCTGGCCCTGCCGCTGTGTGAAACCCCCCAGATTGCAAACTCACTTACCTCTTGCCGGTCCTACAGCGCACGTGTGTCCACTCATCCAATCCGCTATCATCATCTAAGATGGGGTCTAAGGGCTCTGAGCGTTCGGGGGGCCGCATCCCCGCTTCCCTCTAACAGGGAGTGTGCTCGCGCCGGCCATTCACAAATGCCTGGCATGGGCACACGCCCTGCTAGAGGAATAGTGGGGATGCGGCTCACGCATGCGCTGTTGGATGACGAAACAAGGTAAGTGTATGGGGGGGTTTCATAAAGCGGGGCATCACGATTTTGGATGCCCCGGGGGAGGGAATTGATCAGCCCAAGAATCTTATATATTCCCGGACCGATCGGCGTGGGTTTTGATCTACTTTAAAATGGGCCGACACCCATCAAGACTCTGCATCCCCAACCTCCAGGAATCCCAAACTAGGATACCCATCCCGTTGTAATCTAAATGAAACAGACACCCTCTACAAATTACTGCAGCCTAAGTTGACCGCTGGAAACCATTGCCATGTGTGCTGTGTTTATATGCTGTTAAAGAGAAACATCTCCCGGGTATTGCTGCTTTTAGGTGGGGCATCCCGATTGGGGATGTGTGTATCTCCCCATGTCGCCGTAAAAATTCACCTTCCATGCTGTTCTCACAGTGCAGGTGCGGCCAAAACGGAGCATGCTGATTGGCTGAGTGAACAGCATCTTCCGCTCAGTCTCTAGTTGTAGCTTGCCTGCACCTCACATTCAGAAAGGCCTGGCACGGGTAGGGGCACAGCTAGAGGTGATTGGGGAAGCGTCTGAGAGCAGGGAAACGGGGGATTTGGGGGTTTTCACACAGCAAGGATTGGGACTTGAGATAGCCATGTAGTCTTTTAGACTCTAGGGCCTCTGTTGTTCCTCTTTACGACCCAAGTTTCAGTGGGCTGGTGAGTAAAAAAGCAATTCTGTGAGTACTCACCTGTAGAATTGTTTTTGTTCTTGCATGGCATGGCCTGCTTCGGTATTCATAACAGTTGGGTTATTCCACCACAAGGTGGCACAGTGGCACTGCAGAAAGCTGTGGCATCTCCCGGCCCCCTATAAAAAGGGGGATCAACCATAGAGTGCCCAGCGTAGACAAGCAGTGAGACAAGAAGCCGGGAGAGAATAAAAGTAAAAATTGTTAAAAAGGTAAAAAACCCCAATTAACTTGGAACAATCATCATAAAGAGGCAACCAGGAATAACAATAAGGGTGGGTCGAAGCAGGACGTGCCATGCAAGAACAAAAACAATTCTACAGGTGAGTACTCACAGAATTGCTTTTTTCTTTATTGCATGGCACAGCCTGCTTCGTATTCATAACAGTTGGAACATCCAAAAGCAGTGTCCAAAAGTAGGGTAGGATCCCCAGTAAGCAACAGCCAGCAGCTGAAGTCACTACCGCCTGAAGCACCTTGCGGCCAAAAGCAGCATCCGCTGAGGCCTTAACATCAATCTTGTAAAACTTGGAAAAAGTATGAACAGAAGACCAAGTAGCGGCCTTGCAAACTTGTTCAACAGAAGCTTGGTGCTGAAAAGCCCAAGAGGCACCAATAGCACGAGTGGAATGAGCAGATATTCTAAAGGGAGGTTCCTTCCCCTTAGCAAAATTGCTTGCTGATAGTGGATTTAGCCGGAGGCAAACCCTTCCTAGGTCCAGAAGTGAGAACAAAAAGAGCATCAGATTTCCTGAAAGGCTCAGTAGCGACCAAATAAAACTTCAGAGCCCTGACCACATCCAGAGAATGCAGTGTCCACTCCTTGGAATTAGCAGGATTAGGACACAATGAAGGCAAGACAATGTCCTGATTGAGATGAAAAGCAGACACAACCTTAGGCAAGAAATCCAGCTTAAGCCGAAACACCACCTTATCCTGATGCCTCTCAAACTAAGGAGGTTTGATGGAAAGCGCCGCCAGCTCAGAAACTCGCCTTACAGAAGTGATAGCCACCAAAAAGGCTACCTTAAGAGTCAGAATGGGCAAAGCAGCCTCACGGATAGGCTCAAAGGGAGGACCCTGCAGAGCAGACAACACCAGATTCAAGTCCCAGACTGGTAGCATAGGCTTACGAGGTGGACGCACATGAGTAACACCCTGGAAAAAAGTTTTTAACCAACCGGTGGCTGGCAAAGGATTTTTGGAAAAAAATTGCCAGAGCTGAAACATGGCCCTTGAGGGTACTCAGTTGAAGGCCAGAATCCAAACCATGTTGCAAAAATTCCAGAATCCTGGGAATGGAAAAAACCCGACAGGGAAGAGACTTGGACTCACACCAGGCAATGTAAGCATGCCAGACCCTGTAATAGATAAAGGACGAGGACTTCTTCCCAGCCCAAATCATGGTATCCACAACAGAGGCAGGCAACCCCTTCTGTCAAGATGTAGGTTTCAGCAGCCAAGCCGTTTAAAGCCAGCATTTCTAAATTGGGATGGCGTAGCCGTCCCTGAGAGAAGATTTAGATCCCTGGGCAAGACGTACGGGTCTACTGCCAACTGCACGACATCTGCAAACCAAACCCTTCTTGACTAACAGGGGGCCACCAGGATGGCTGACACCCCCTCCTGAGCAATCTTGCGCATGACCCTGCACAGTAGAGGGAAACAAGAGGGAACACATAGGGAAGCCGAAAATCCGTCCAAGGCACTGCCAGTGCATCCGTGGCGAAGGCCAGAGGATCCTGTGACAGGGAGACAAACCTGGGAAGTTTGTGACGGGACGCAAACAGGTCCACATCCGGCTGACCCCAGCGGTGACACAGGGAGAGAAACACCTGGTAGTTGAGGGACCATTCCCCCAGACGAGACGACCCCCTGCTCAGGGAGTCCGCCACCTGGTTCTCCACCCCCGGAATGTAGACCGCTGAGATGCAGTAGACATTCTGTTCTGTCCAAGACTTGTCCTTGAAGGCTCGCTTGCTCCAAGTCCCTCCCTGATGGTTGATGTAGGCAAACCGCCGTCTGGTTGTCTGAGCGGATCTGAACAGCCCGACCCCCAAGGTGTGTGGTCAGGTGGGACAGAACCAACCTGATCGCCCTCAGAACATTGATGGGAGCATGGGCCTCCTGGGGGCGCCAACGACCCTGGAACTGTAGGGACTTCCAAAAACCACCCCAGCCCGTCAGACTGGCATCCGTGGTAACAGTCTCCCAGCACGGGGGCAGGAAGGTCCTGCCCACCAGACGATTCCTTGAGTCCAGCCACCACGAAGGGGACTGCCTGGCCAGGGGATACAGAGCAAATTCCTGATCCAGGACCACAGGGTTCCGATCCCAAACTGACAAGAGGTGCTACTGAAGAGGTCTCATGTGAAACTGAGCAAAGGGGACCGCCTCGAAGCAGGGACAACATCAGGCCCACCAACTGCATCCCCAGACGAATTGAGGGATGAGGACACAAGAGCAGAGCCCGTGCCTGCTTCTGAAGGTCCTCCACCTTCTGCTGAGGAAAGGACACCTTGACCTGAGAGCTATCCAGAGTCATGCCCAGAAAGGACCTCACCAAGGACGGGGACAGTGAAGACTTGGGAAAATTGATCACCCAGCCGAAGGACTCAAGAGTGGAGATCACCACCTGGGTGTCCCGTTCGGCCTGATGAAAGGACTGAGCCACAATGAGGATGTCGTCCAGGTAGGGAAGGATGCGAATGCCCCGGGTTCGCAGCAGAGCCATCACTCCCGCCAGCACCTTGGTGAACACCCGAGGTGCCGAGGTGATACCGAATGGTAAGGCCACAAACTGGTAATCCTGATCCTCCAGCACGAACCTCAGAAATATCTGATGACCTGGGAAGATAGGCACATGAAGAGAAGCATTCTTGATGTCCACGGTGGTCATGAAGTCGCCCGGGCAAGGGTACCGACAGCATAGCGTAGCGTCTCCATGAGAAAATGTTTGAATCTGACAAACTTGTTGAGGCCTTCAAGTCTAGGATGAGCCTCAGAGAGCCGTCTTTTTTGGGGACCGTGAAGAGATTGGAATAGTACCCCTGACCCTTTTCTTGATGGGGCACCGGACAAATGACCCCTGACTCCAGTAGGCATTGAACCGCCGAAAGTAACCCTTGAGCTGACGGGGTTTAAAGACATCCGGGATCTGATGAATCTTGGGGGCGGCCAGGCTGCAAACTCTATCTTGTAACCGGAGGACACCACCTCCTGAATCCACCGGTCTGAAACATCGAGTTTCCAGACGTGAGAAAAGAGCCGAAGCCGTCGTCCCCCCACCCGGATGGGTGAGGGGTGCCCCCTCATGCCTGCGGGGCCTTGGGAGGAGGTTTGGGCTTGGAACCCCAGGAGAGACCGGGACATCCACGGGATCTGCCACGTCCCCAAGACTCTCTGCGGCTACCTGAGAAGAGGGAGCCACGACCTCCTCTGGCAGAACGAAAGGAGGGAAGGGAGACGGAGGACCCCCAAAAAGGTCGGGGCTGCCTCCTACGCTGAGGCAGCCTGACATCCTTGGCCAAAACATCAAGACGCTCACCAAAGAGCCGAAGCCCCGCAAAGGGGAGCCCAGTGAGAGCCTTCTTAGCAGCAGCATCAGCTGCCCACTGATGTAACCAATCAGAGCAGCACATAGCCACCAAAAGTGCAGAGGTCCTACCGCCCAGCCTCACAGCATCATCCATGGCAGTAAGGATAAATGCAACAAAATCAGAGCAAAGCAAGGAGGGCCCTATAATCCTCCCTCCTCCTACCAGCCATAGCGCCATCACATAGAGCTTGAGCAGTTTCTTAAGGGCAATAGCAGTAATGGCAGCAGCACAGGCCGGGCGCAGTCCAGCCCCCACACAAGTAAAAGCATGGCAGGCCAGCTGATCCATTTATCGGTCCTCGCTGTCCTTCAGAGTGTCAGGAGAAGGCATGACCGAAGTATTAGACAGGCCTAGCACGGGAGCGTCCACCTCAGGGGGACAGGACCAACGCTTTACTATATCAGCATACCCAATCCCTTGGCACAGCGGCCATTCTATTAGGACGCTTCCACTCCCTAAGCACCATAGAAGCAAAATGGCCCTGCTCAGGGAACTCCAGACGCTGTTTACCAGGACGAAAAAGCTCACCCCTGCTTTCTCTTAGCCACCTCAGGGGGAGCAATGTGCCAGATTTAAAAAATTTGTCAGTGTCCTCAGGGTACCATGATTCCTCCCCGGACGCAGACCCAGGGTCACTAATGCAACCCTCCAGCTGGTCCTGGAACAGTTTCCTTCCTCTAGGGAATAAAGTCCCCCCAGTGCATCAAACTCCTCATACTCCTCAGTGGAGCGTGAGGGAGTGGAAGTCAGGTACCGCTTCTTGCCCGAGGCCTTCCTAGGAATAGGCCCGGCAAGCTGCTTCTCAATGTTGGCCACACGAAGTGCCAGATCAGACTGTGACCCCCCTGCTAGCATCCCCCTCACTGGGAGCCAATTGCAGCAGTGGGGGGGTAGGTGATGCCGAAGGGGGCACAGAACTCGGAAGCGATGCAGGCAAACCAAGCTGGAGCGCAAGGACACTTTGAGCACAGGGCACGCACACACGTGACATCATTGCTGATAGGGGATACCCTGCACATGGAAAACAGCCGGGTTTGCCCCGAAGGACCCCCGAGCACGCTATCCCCAGAAGCCTCCATATGGTGATTAACATAGGCGCAATAGGCCAGTGCTGGGTAAAGGCTAATACAAAAGCCACCCAGGATGCCCTCCCATGGGATGCCCCCAGATAAGCAAAAATGGGTGGGGGGATGAGAGGGAGGAAGGAGTAGAGCCGGGAGAAACCACAATCCACTGGTATCCCGCCTGAAAGACATAAGTAAAAACGACACATGAGCATCCAGCAGCAAATGCCCAACGAGACCAATAAGAAAAAACCCCCCAAGGGGGACTCACAGACCAAGGACACCGCAGGGTCACCAGGGCACAGACCGCAGGATAAAGCGACACACGCGAGGAAACAGCGCTGCAGCCCAGAAGGGAGAAATCCAGACACGCAGCTAATCCAAAATGGCGCCGGCAGAGGTACCTCAAGGGGCGGGCCGCGGGGGGACTACGCGATACGCGTCATCCCCCGAAGAGCGTGTGACCCCGCCGGCGCCATGACAAAGCAAAAACGCCAGATTATAGGGCCCACAAACGTGGAGCGCAGTACAAAGCGGTGCGGCGGGCTAAAAACACCAAAAAACACACTGTAAACGCCAAAAAACACCACTCGCCGCTACCCCGCCCCCCCCCCCCAACAAAGTCAGAGAGGGGGAGGGGGGAGAGAGAGAGACGAGAAGCCAGCAGCGAGTATCCACGCCAGGGGGGGAGGCCCTGAAGGAAAAGAAGGGGACACAGTCCTTAAAACCCTCACCCCCTCAGAAACCAGGACAGGAACTCCGCATCCCTAGTAGGCTCACCATAAAGCCTATGGCTGGCTACCCTTTGTGGAACAGGGTCTGCGGCTTGGAGCAGCTCTCCAGGAGAAATTGACCCTAGTGCTCTTCTACCCTCACCCGATCTGTCAGCCAAGGCTGGGAGGCAGTGAGGGTCCAGAAATGGGTGGAAATAGATTTGCAGGGCCGCAGGCTTGGTTGCCTCGCTCACCTGAGCAAGAGAGAGAGCAATCTTCTAACTTCGCACTGCAGAGGAAACACTAGGAACTCTATGGTTGATCCCCCATTTTATAGGGGGCCGGGAGATGCCACAACTGCGCCACCTTGTGGCTGAATAACACAACTGTTATGAATACCGAAGCAGGTCGTGCCATGCAATAAAGAAAAACACATAATTGCATTGCTGGAGCAATCTGGAGTCTCTACCACTTTTTATGCTTTGAAATTTTTCTGGCCACTGATGAAAACCCAGACTACATGACTGCCAGCAGGCAATAACTGGGACGGATTTCACCACTAAGACAGCGGTGTATGTAAAAATAATAATATATTTTAAAAATTAATAAATAAAACCCACGGCGATCGGCCCGGGAATCAGGTCTCCCCATACACTTACCTTGTTTCCCGGTTCAAACGGCGCATGTGCAAGCTGCAGCCGCATCCCCGTTATCCTTCTAGCAGGGCAAGTGCCCGCAACAGGCATTTGTGAATGGCCGGAGGCGCTGGCCTTAGACAAAGCTTAGACGGCGTGATGTCAGCGGCTCCGAGTTCGCTGATAGGATGAGCGGCCGTACATGCGCCGTAGGACCGGGAAGAGGCGAGTTGGCATCTGATCGGGGTGCCCCGGGGGAAAGGACCAAAACCCAGGATAGTCGAAATCCTCAGTTTTGGGCCCCTTTTTAATGTGAATGTCCAGACCACCTTCACCCGGTCCGACTGTAGTGGTGACTCTGCCACATCCCCAATATCTAAATATTCTGCGCCGTTAAATGACAGTCTGGGGGGCATCCAGAATGCAAAAGTGCCCCCCCCTCCAAGCACACCAGTAAATTTCACTGTAACCTTGCTACCCTGATGGGAATCCAGGACATTTATAGGCAGGACATTTGAAGGCTGAAACATCACTGCCCACATAGGCACCTGGCATCCAATCGCCGGCACTGGATTCCCAAGCATGAGGGGAGCGAGAAAAAGCTGAGATTTAAGGGCGTCCTGGGAGGTTATATGCGAGGGGGGGCTCCAGCAATCTGGATGCCCCCCCAGACTGTCATTTAGCAGTGACACTATCAGCCATCAACAGCTGCACAGTGGAGGGTGTTGGTGTTGTGCTTTAATCAGAGGTCTGTAGGGAAAGTCCATGAAAAGCAAGTCTCCTGAGCATGTGTATTCTGGAAAATTCATGCAATGCATTGCATACAGTAAGGAAGAAAAGGATTAATATAAGGATTAAAATAAGGATTTTATTTTGCGGATTATGCAAGTGTTCCCACCTACAAAGAATAGAGAGGTTTATAATTTTTTGCATAAGTCCATTTCAACTGTGACAGACACAATCTAAAAAAAATTCCAGAAAAGCACATTGATTTGATCACCTACCAACCAGCAAGAATTCTGGCTCACACAGACCTGTTAGTTTTTCTATAAGAAGCCCTCCTACCCTTATACATTACACTCTGCACTCAATAGCAGGGTGGAAACGTTATACTTTGGGGGTGATTTTCTGCAAAGGGGACAGGGCGACTGCACTGGATTGAAGTGAGGATGGATGGGGCCATCACAAGATTTTGCCAACACAACCTCATCCTCCTATGACTCATGGCTGGGTCTTCCAGGATGTCAATAACCTGAAACACAGCCATGGCAACTAAGGAGTGGCTCCACGAGAAGCATTTCAATGTCCTGGAGTTGCTTGGCCAGCCTTCAGATCTGAACCCAAAAGAAGATATTTAATGGGAGCTGAAAATCAGTGTTGCCCATCGACAGCCCCGAAACCTGAAAGATCTAGAGAAGATCTGTATGGAGGAGTGGGATAAAATCCCTGCTGTTTGTAGTGTAAACTTGGTCAAGAACTACAGGAAATGTCTGACCTCTGTAATTGCAAACAAAGGTTTCTGTACCAAATATTAAGCTGTGTTGTTCTAGTGTATCAAATATTTAATTTCATGCATTAAAAAAAAATATTTAAAAATCACACAATGGGATTTTCTGGATTTTTTGGGAGATTCTGGCTCTCACAGTTAAATTGTACCTATGATAAAAAATACAATTCTGTGATTACTCACCTGTAGAATTGTATTATACGTATACAGCACGTCCTGCTCCAGAGATAATTCCTTACATTTGGGTTATACATCCAGAAGATGGCGCTGGACTGCAGAGACAGTAAAAAAGTGGCTCCTCTCGGCCCCTTATATTCCAGGGACCTCCCACAAAATCCCCAGTATAGACAAGCAGTTAGCAAGAAGCCGGGAGAATAATAACCATAATCAAAAAATTTTAACCATGATAACAATCACCATACAGAAGCACTAAGAACAATGAAAACAAGGGCGGGGTGGAGCAGGACGTGCTGTACATGTATAATACCAATTCTACAGGTGAGTAATCACAGAATTGTATTATTCTAAGTATACAGCACGTCCTGCTCCAGAGATAATTCCTTACGTTTGGGACATCAAATAGCAGTGTCCGTAAGGTAGGGTGGGATCCCCAAAAGCAACAATATGCAGATTAAACCACTGCCACCTGCAGAACTTTGCGGCCAAAGCAGCATAAGCTGAAGCCGAACATCAACCTTGTAAAACGTAGAAAAAGTATGAACAGAAGAACAAGTAGCGGCCTTGCAAACTTGTTCAACAGAAGCCTGGTGCTGAAAAGCCCAAGAGGCACCAAGAGCACGAGTGGAATGAGCAGTAAGGCGGAAGGGAGGATCCTTCACTTTAGCAAAATAGGCCTGAATCACAGTCTGACGGATCCACTTGCTGATGGTAGATTTAGCTGGAGCCAGACTCTTCTTGGGACCGCAAGGGACCACAAAAAGAGAATCAGTCTTCCTAAGGGTTACTAGGATTAGGGCACAGAGAAGGAAGAACAATGTCCAGATTGAGATGAAAAGCAGACACAACCTTAGGCAGAAAATCTGGTTTAAAGCGAAACACCACCTTGTCCTGGTGTCTCTCAAAGTAAGGGGGCTTAATGGAAAGCGCCGCCAACTCAGAAACACGCCTAACAGAAGTGATAGCCACCAAAAAGACTACCTTAAGCGTAAGAATGGACAAAGCAGCCTCATGCACAGGCTGAAGGAGACCCCTGCAACGCAGATAGGACCAGTTCAAGTCCCAGACTGGTAACATAGGCTTACGTGGGGGGAGCACATGAGTAACCCCCTGGAAAAAAGTCCTGACCAGATGATGCTGAGCTAAAGATCTCTGAAAGAAAACAGCCAAGGCAGACACATGACCCTTCAGAGTGCTGAGTTGAAGCCTCAGATCCAAACCATGTTGGAGAAATCCAGAATCCTAGGAATAGAAAACACACGACAGGGAAGAGATATACCCTCACACCAGACAATGTAGGTACGCCAAACCCTATAGTAGATGGAAGACGAGGACTTTTTCCTAGCCCTGATCATGGTGTTAACAACAGAGGCAGGCAGCCCCTTTTCCATTAAGATGGAAGCCAGGCCGTTAAAGCCAGCGTTTGTAAATTGGGGTAGCGTAGCCACCCCTGAGTGAGCAGGTCTGGATCCTTGGGCAGGGCCGTACTGATCTACCGCCAGCTGCACGATGTCTGCGAACCACACTCTTCTTAGCCAACAGGGGGCCACCAGGATTGCCCAACAGGGGAAACGCGGGAAAGACATACAGTAGCTGAAAGCCCTGCCAGAGCATTGTCAGAGCATCCGCGGCAAAGGCCAGAGGGTCCTGGGACAGAGACACAAAGACTGGAAGCTTGCGATTGTGACGGGACGCAAACAGAGCCACATCTGGCTGACCCCAACGGTGACACAGAGAGCGAAATACCCTGTTGCTGAGGGACCATTCCCCCAGGCGAGAAGTCCCCCTGCTCAGAGAGTCTGCCTCCAGATTCGCCACCCCCAGAATGTACACAGCTGAGATGCAGGGAACATTTTCCTCTGCCCAGGACAGTCAGGGAGGGCCCCCTTGCTCCGGGTCCCTCCCTGATTGATGTAGGCAACCACCGTCTGGTTGTCCGAGCGGACCTAAACAGCCCGACCCTGAAGGTGCGGGGTCAAGCGAGCTAGAACCAACCTGATCGCCCTCAGTTCCAGAATGTTGATAGGGGTGTGGGCCTCCTGAGGGCCCCACTGCCCCTGGAATGTTAGGGATCTCCAGAAGCCCCCCAACCTGTCAGACTGGCATCCGTGGTGACTGTCTCCCAGCAAGGGGCTAGAAAGGATCTGCCCACTAACAGGTTCCTTGAGTCCAGCGTGCAGGAGAGGGACTGCCTGGCTAGGGGGGACACAACCAAAACCTGATCCAGGGACACAGGGTCCCTGTCCCATACAGACAAGAGGTGGAGTTGAAGAGGCCTCATGTGGAACTGAGCATAACGAACCGCCTCGAAGCAGGACACCATCAGGCCCACCAGCTGCATTCCCTGCCTGATGGAAGGATGAGGGCAGGACAGAAGGAGCTGAGCTTGTGCTTGCAGACTGTCCACCTTCTGCTGAGGAAGAAAGATCCTGGCCCGAGCAGTACCCAGATTCATGCCCAGAAATGGCTTTACCAAAGGGGGAGACAGGGAGGATTTGGAGTGGTTTATTACCCAGCCGAATGACTCCAGTGTGGTCACCACCCGCTGAGTATCCAGCTCTGCCTGTTGGAAGGACGGAGAAGTGATAAGAATGTCGTCCAAATAGGGAAGAATGCCAATGCCCTGAGCTCTCAGCAGGGCCATAATGCCCTGCCAACACCTTGGTGAATACCCTGGGAGCTGAAGTAAGACCAAAGGGCAATGCCACAAACTGGTAATGCTGATCCTCCAGAGCGAACCTGAGGAATCTCTGATGACCTGGAAAGACTGGAACATGGAAGTTAGCATCCTTGATGTCCACATAGGTCATGAAGTCCCCTGGGCGTAGTGAACTTACAGCTGAGCGCAGAGTCTCCATGCGAAACCTCCTGGTTCTGACAAACTTGTTGAGAAGCTTTAAGTCCAGGATGGGTCTGACATGGGTCTGACAAAAAAGGAACCTGAACCCCGAAAGGGCCGAGACGCTGGGGTAACCTGCCTCCCTTAGCAAACAGGTCCAGGCGATCCCCAAATAGACGCAGCCCTTTAAAGGGGAACCCAGTCAGCCCACTGGCGCAGCCAAACCGAGCGGCGTATAGCCACCGCCAAGGCAGAAGCCCTGCCACACATTCTAATGGTATCATCCAAGGCAGAGAGGACATATGCAACAAATTCCTCACAACGCAGAAGGGCACTATACTCTGCACTAGCTGCCTCATCAGGAGCCCCATCTAAAATACTCCTGAGTAGAGTCCTAATAGCCACAGCTTTAATGGCAGAGGCACAAACCGGGGGCAGCGCAGACCCCGCACAGGCAAAGGCATGGGAAGCCAGCTGATCAATGCGCCGGTCCTCACCATCTCTGAGTGTAGTAGAGTCAGGGGAATGCATGACAGAAGTGTTGGACAACCCCAGAATTGTTGCATCCACTTCTGGAGGGGACGACCAACGCTTAACCCCTTCAGCAGGAAAAGGGTACCCCTTATCACAATTCTTAGCCACCCCAGGGAGCCTGCTCGGTCGCTCCCACTCCTTGAACACAAGATTATTAAAGTGAGTTTGCTCAGGAAACTCCAAACGTGGCTTAGCCGTGCTGCCGAGGAGCCGCGGCAGGAGGAGAGATAGAAAGCACTTCAAAAATGTGAACCAAAAGCCTGTCAGTATTATCTGGAGCCCATGGGTCAGAGCCAGAATCAGCATAACCCTTAGGCTGCTCATCAGATGATTCTGAATCTGAATCTTCCAGGGGGGTTATAGCCAGCCAGGTCAAAAAATTCCTCAGCCTTCGTAGGAAATAAGTTACCGCCAGGTGCCAGATGCCGCCTCTTAGCCGAGGCCTTATGCACCGTAGAGCCAGCAATCAGCTTCTCAATACTAGCCACCCTGGTAGACAAATCAGGCTGAGACTCCCCACTGGTATGCACCTCACTGGGAGTCAGATGTAAGCGTGGGGGAGTGGGCGAAGCCACACGGGCCGCAGGCCCAGCCACAGGCAACCCAGATTGCAGCGCAAGCACCCGCTGGGCACAGGGTACACAGACCCGCACATTGTCATCACTAGTAGGGGACAACCCACACGCCACACACAGCCGGGCTTGTCCCGAAGAAACCCCAAGCACATTATCCTGAGAAGCCTCCATATGGTGATTATCGTGTCCACCGGCCAATAGGGATTTACACAATAAAGTAACCCGGTATGCCCCAATAACCCGCTAGGGAAGTGGAAGGTAAAGGCAGAGTAGGCCTCTAATAGCAACTAAATAGAGGGGATAGGCCGGGAGAAACAGTGGAGGCAGAGACAGTGAAGCGGAATGCGCCATCCGCAATGCCCGCCCCCCCCAAAGAGCGCGAAGGTGCCCACGTGACCATGTCAGCCAATGATGGAGCAGCAGCGCCTGAGGTAAAGTCGCCGCCGACCGCGGAACGCCGCACAAGCGCGAAGCGGCGGAATTTTTAAAAGCAACCAGTGCAACCAACACACGCGCGGCAACAAAAGCCAAGCTATACCACGGAAACAATAAGAGTGAAGAATACACCTACAACAAACACGCACACAACACCCCCCCCCCCCCCCCCGAGAAATACCAGGGAGAGCGAGGCAGGGCAGCGGCCAACCTAACAGGAGCCCACAGATGGACAGGGGGCGATAGCGCGGGAGGGGCATCCCATAAGGCTCACCATGGGCCTATACCGCCTACCCTTTGGTGGGGGATTGCGGTCGGAGCAGCGCTCCTTAATCACCTGACAACGGTGCTGCCTACCGTGCCCCGACCAGTGCAGCCAAAACTGGGAGGCATAAAAAGGAGGAACGGGTGGGATTAGTCCTACAGGGCCGTAGGCTAATAGCCCCGCTCACCTGCGAGTAGAGAGAGCCATCTTCTTGTAATCGCAGCGCCGACTGCAGAGAAGAACTGGGGATTTTGTGGGAGGTCCCTGGAATATAAGGGGCCAGGAGGAGCCACTTTTTTGCTGTCTCTGCAGTCCAGCGCCATCTTGTGGATGTATAACCCAAACGTAAGGAATAATCTCTGGAGCAGGACGTGCTGTATACTTAGAATATTTACAGACCTCACCAGCGGCCAGAATGGAATCTGAAAGAATTCCGAATTCGGGATGCCCCGCTATGTGAAACCCCCCAGGGTGCTCGTACATACTCACCTTTTCCTGGTCCAATGGCCCATGCATGGGCTTTCGTCCAGTGAGAGCCACCCACTGACCTGACGTATTTCGGTATGTAGCTCTCATTGTTGACAATGGGGAGTGTGATCTGCCACATCCCCAGCATGTCCGCCCACGGCTGGGGATGCACCAGCACGTGCTCCCCATTATAGTCAATGAGAGTCAGAAGAATATAGTCAATGAAACAAAGCAAACTCATTGGCTTAGCGCCCGCGTTTGTGCACCAAGGAGAGGAGTTTAACTGGGCAGGGGGGTTCATACAGTGGGGCATCCCTAATCGGGGGGGGGGGGGAGGGGACACGACAAACCCGGCAAAGTCAAAATCCCAGGTTTTGTTCCCCTTTAAGGACAATGGTTCAATCTCTGTTGCCCAAAGAGCTTTTCTCCTTCCAGAAAGAGACTGTGGAGGGGTATTTTTACTTGCATGGGGTGTATAGGTAACCCCTACTCTTGCCATCTTGCATGTTTTGTTTTTGTTTTGCTTTTTAGTATTGGAACATCTTGGGATCGTTTGTTTTTCAATGCAATGCCTGGATTAACATTAGTTATAATTCAACCAAAGCAGCTGAAGGAATGAACAGAAGTCATTCTTTAGCCTCTGCGTTAACCTGTCACAAGACGCGTGATGCCCAGTTTCAGCTCAGTCATGTGTCCCTCACACTGACATTTATAAACCTCTGTACTGGGGACTGTGTAAATGAATTAGAAGAAAAGAGCTCCTCATGTTCACTCACTTATACCATTATAAGTAGAGTCAAGGATAACAGGGCTTGTCAGACCGTAAAAGCAAATATATCATCAAGCCATGTAAGGAACAGAGCATGACTGGGGTCAGTGGACAATTAGATCCCATGCACAGCAATACAGTAGACTAGAAATGGCTCGCCCCAGGCGCTCTCCATGCTCAGTAAAATAGTGGTCATGACTAGGGATCAGCTGATGGGGGGGCTATCCAATACAGAAGCCCTCGGATAGTCTCCAGCATCCGAAATGTGGGCGTACGCAAATACAAAAATGGGGACCCCTACCTATTAAGCCAGTATAGTGCAATGCAAAAACTGAAAAAAGTTCTAATAAAAACTTAACCCCCCCCCCCCCCCAAAAAAAGGAAAAGCAAAACAAAAATAAAATAAAAAATGCAGTACCCATAACAGGTTATGACAATGGCATCCACTGCGAGCTCAAATGGGTCCTTTAGACCCATTTTATTTGGTCTTTGTGTAAGGTGGCGATATAGTCACTTCCTTCAGGGATACCATATTGTTCTGCATTTGCCGCTTTACTGATAAAGTGAAAGCCCTCAATTCTCTTTTGTGGTAACCCACAGGGACCATTCTCCACCCAGTAACCATGACAAGCTTGCCATAACAAACCTCTTATAGATTGGTCATAAATCAGCAGGATTAAAAAGCAGATCAACAACCCAAGGTGGGGTGGGCAGCTTACCTTACAGATGCCCACCAGCCCTGCAGTTAGGTGTATGCTCACCCATCAGACCATCAGGTTTCTCAGCAACTGGAAATCAGAAGGATTGACACACACTAAAAAAGCCAGGGAAATAGTAACAAGCCCAATAAAGTAGTCATGGACCAGAGCAGAATCCGGCTACCCCTTGGACAAATCATGGCCCAGGCCAATCCTGGAGTCTCAGGATCTAGATCTAGAATCTAGGTACCCCTGAGGCATCCAGATTTCCTCAGTGTGACCCCCCCCCCCCCCCAGATCGCCAGCAAAAACCTTACTTTTCCCCAGTCCCTTTCCGTGATTGTGGGCGGCATGCCGCGCTGTTGCCATTGCTCTCTATGCCGGCACGCAATAAAAAAAAAAAAAAAAAAAAAAAACAATGGCTTTATGCAGAGTTAAGTGGGTGAGAAGCAAACCAGGATAGTGAAAAATAACATTTTGTGATTACTCACCTTTAAAATGGGTAATATAAGTATGTCACACACCCCGCTTCCACTATTCATGACATATGGGTTATGGTCCAGTAGAGGGCGAACTTCTGCAGAGATGAAAGCAAAAAAGAAGCCCCTCCCGGTCCATAAATACCTGGGACCTCCCACACATTCCCCAGTATATGACAGCAGTAAGGGGACCAGGAAGAGCTAATAAAACATTCTTAACCATAAAAAGGTTCACCATATAAAGGATCCAGAATACAAAAGGGCGGGATCAAGCGGGGTGTGTGACATACTTATAATACCCATTTTAAAGGTGAGTAATCACAAAATGGTATTATTCCAAGTATGTCACACACCCGCTTCCACAATTCAGGACATATGGGACATCCAACAGCAGTGTCCGTCATGGGTGGGGATCCAAATACAGCAAAAAAATGCACCAATTTAAACCACTGCAGCTTGCAGAACCTTGCGGCCAAAAACAGCATCCGCTGAGGCCCGCACATCAACCTTATAAAACTTGGAAAAAGTATGAACGGAAGACCAAGTAGCAGCCTTACAAACTTGTTAAACAGAAGCCTGGTGCTGAAAAGCCCAGGAAGCCCCAACAGCACGAGTAGAATGAGCAGTGATCTTAAAAGAAGAAACCCGCAGAATAGGCCCCAACAATGGCCTGGCGTATCCATTTACTAATGGTAGACTTGGCGGGCGCCAAACCTTTTCTGGGCCCAGAAGGCACCACGAACAATGCGTCCGTCTTACGAAAAGGAGAAGTAGCAACCAAATAGTACTTCACGCAACGAACCACATCCAAAGAGTGCAAAACCCTCTCCTTGTCATTGCTAGGCCTAGGACACAAGGAAGGGAGAACTACATCTTAGTATAATCAAGCTTTATTGGTTTTAAATGGAAATAACACCAAAAAAAAAAAAGAGAAAAAACATGCATACAATAGTAAGCAAGGGAACAAAGCAAACAAGTACAGAAGGGTATTCGAAGATGACATTGGTAGTTCAATATCCATAGATAGGTATTCATACAGATAAGTGATGTCAGTAATAATCTTCCGTACCCTAAAGCCTTCTGATTATGCCTAAACACGCAAATGCTCAGTGCTATATCACAGGGGAGGGGGTTTATTGGCTATTTTAAGGAGGCATATCATCCCCTTATTTGTTTTCCCTGGCATCGTTGCTAGAAGCGGTGAAGCCGCTTCCCTTCCCCAGATGGGCTTACATACGTGTGGGCCACAATATCAAGCCACATAGGTCTGATTATGGTCGGAAGAAGGAAGATTACATAATGGGACATATCAGCGCCCCATATACTAGTGGGTATTGGGCCTCATGTTTAGCTGTGAAGTACGAAAAGTATGGAGAAGATGTGGGGGGGGGGGACAATTAAAGGATGCGGGGTATCGGGCCATTTCACCTGCTTGGGCCTCTGAACAACCTGCCGGTCTGTCAGGTATCACACTCATTCATAATTCCCCAGTCGAGTTCTCCACCACCCACCCGGCTAGAGAAGGGCCGACAAACGTGTGTCGCGATATATTGTCCAGCCTGTCCAGGGGCCAGGAACCGATCCGTGGCATCCCCCCTGGCAGCGGCCATCTCCTCCATACTACGGATCGTCTCTAATTCCTGCACCCACTCCATCAGCGTAGGAGGGACCTGTGACTTCCACCGCCTCGGGATAATGGATCTCATTGCCGTTATAAAATGTCTCAAGATTCCCTTCTTAATGTCAGAGACTGGGCCAGGGATAATTGAGAGCAGCGCCACCTGTGGTGTATTGTGCCCCTTGGTCCCGGTGATGTCCTCATATATAGTGAAGATACGATCCCACAGGGTTTTAACAACCGGGCATCCCCACCAGACATGAGACATGTTGCCCACCTCCTTCTGGCATCTCCAACACCTGTCTGAGTGTGAGGTTGCAAACCGGTGTATGTCTTCCGGGCATTTGTACCACCTGGCTAGGACCTTATAGTTCCTCTCCTGGGCAGCGCTTGCCATAGACATGCCACGGGTACCCAGAAGTATCTTGGTGAGATCACTGTCGGAGATCTGGATACTCAGTTCTTTTTCCCATTTTGCTATGTATTTAGGGCAGGATGGATTGAGTGATCTATTTACAATTGAGTAGATGGATGATATGACCCGGGAGGGGGGGGCATCCCGGGCGATCAGGGACTCCAGTTCCGTAGGTGGGTCCCGAGAGATTTCCAACATATTGTTGGAAGTTATGTATGTACTCAACTGCCTGTGGAGGAGCCACGAGACATGCCCCCCCCCCCCCTCCGCCTCCTCCCTCAAGTTAGCCAGTGAGGGAATTGCCCCTGATTTCAATATGTGCCCAATCGTGGTATTTTCAGAGGCTTTCCATATAAGGAAGCTCTTAGCCCGTATTCCAGGTTCAAATGCTGGATTGTCGAACAATGGGGTGAGAGGGCCCGGTCTGCGTATCAGATTGTGCTTGTCTTGCAGAGGGTCCCAAATCTCCAAGAAATGTTTCACCAGGAGAGGCATGGACTCTTTTTGAGGCCTGGAGAGGGGGCCGGCCCACGCCAGGGAAGTGGGATTAAATGGGGATATTGATTTTTCAAGCTGAACCCATAGTTTGTCATGCCCCCTATGAAACCAGTCTATCATCCGCTGAAGGATCGCGGCTGTATGGTAACCCTTCAAATCCGGGAGTCCCACCCGCCCGTCGGACCTATTTTTTGTGAGAGTAGAAAGTTTAATTCTTGGTTTAGTGACCCCCCAGACAAATCTGGAAAATACTGACCTCAGCTTGCGGAAGAACCCACTGGGGATTCTGATTGGAACTGTTTGGAATATGTATAAAAGTTTGGGGAGCGTGTCCATTTTTAAGCTATTAATTCTCCCAAACCAAGAGATCGGCCTCTTTGTGTAGGAGCCAAGGTCAGACAGAACTTTAGTGAGAAGTGGCGCGTAATTTAACTCGTATAATTTAGTAAGGTCGGCTGGGATTTGCACACCTAAGTATTTAATAGCCTGAGGCCTCCACCTAAAAGGGAAGTTACTCTTTAATTGCTTGACGTCTTGCGTCGGAAGGGAGATATTAAGAGCCTCGCACTTCGAGTAGTTAACTTTAAAGTTGCTTACTCGACCAAATCGCTGAAACTCTTTCAGGACCGATGGGAAGGAAATGTGTACAGAGGTTAGATGTAGCAGTAAATCATCAGCGAATAGGGAAGTCTTGTATTGGTCGTTTGCTATTTGGATCCCCCTAATGTCCGGGTTGTCCCGTATGGCTTTAGCCAGATGCTCCATTGTGAGAACATAGAGGAGGGGGGAAAGCGGGCACCCCTGGCGCGTACCATTACTTATAGGGAAAGGGGTAGAGAGGAGCCCGTTAGCCCTAACTCTGGCTTTTGGGGAAGTATATAGTGCAAGAATTTTGGAAAGGAGGCCAGGTCCAACACCAACCTGACGCAGGGAAGCTTTCAGAAAATTCCAGTCGACTCTGTCAAATGCCTTCTCCGCATCACACGATAGAAGGCACGCAGGCTCCCCCACGGAAGTAACATAAGATATTAGGTCCAGAAGCTTATTGGTGTTGTCCCTGGCCTCCCTCCCCGGGACAAACCCCACCTGGTCCAGGTGAATCAGGGCCGGGAGCAATGGCTGCAGTCTCATGGCAATGATCTTGGCGTAAAGCTTAAGATCAATGTTAATTAAGGATATCGGTCTATAATTGCCACATATGGTGGCGTCTTTGCCCGGCTTGGGAATGACCGCAATCGTTGCCTCGAGTGTCTGCTTGGGGAAAGGACATTGTTCACCTATCGCATTAAAAGTTTTCGTTAATAGTGGGGTCAGGCGGGTTCCGAAGAGTTTGTAAAATTTGGGCGAAAACCCGTCCGGGCCTGGACATTTACCCGCTGGTGACTCCCTGATTGCCTTAGCTACCTCCTGCTCCGTGAAAGGTCTTTCTAGAAGTTCCGCCTCTTCCTTAGGGATAGTGGGGAGAGGGGTACTTTCTATGTAAGCGTCAATTTCCTCCGGGGATGCCTGGGTGCGTGCAGTAGAGCTGGGGGAGCTATGTATGTTATAAAGTGAGGCATAGAAACTCTTAAATGTGTCCGCTACATCGGAAGGAGTCTGAGCCAGCCCACCCCCCTGTTTTTGGAGGACCGGGATGTAAGTTGCCGTCGGCCGAGGGTGGAGCATTTTAGCTAGCATACGGCCACATTTATTTGCCGACTCATAGATGAGAGCGTTACCTCTGGCTCTATAGCGCAAGTATGATTGATTATATAGCTTTTGCAGCTTTTCCCTGGCGTTTTGCAGTTCCAGCAATTTGGTATTCATGGGCTTGTTTTTATGTTCCCTTTCGAGTGTGTGGATCAGGTCTCGTGTTTTGATTATGAGTGAGGCCCTTTCCCGCTTAAGCCTGGCCCCATGTCTAATAAGTTCCCCCCTGAGGACACACTTCAGGGCCTCCCACTGGTAGGGTAGTGGGGTGGGGTGATCCCTGTGATCCACACGAAAGTGTTCAATCGTCTTGTCAATTGCGGCAGAACAGACCGTGTCGCCCAGCAGGTCGTCGTTCAGCCGCCATGACCATCCCGGGGGGGAGGGGCCAGGGAGACAAAGTGAAATAAAGACCGGGGCATGGTCAGACCATAGTATGGAACCGATCCAGGCCCTGGGGTTCCAATCCAGGGCGTGGTGACTAAGCAGCAAGTTGTCTATTCTGCTATATGAGTTGGCCGTATGCGAGTAGAACGTATAGTCTCTCTTGGTGCCATTGAGGGTCCTCCATGCGTCAATCAATTGGAGGTTCGTCAAGGACCTTTTCAGCTTGTTAATCTTGCTGAGAGACATCCACGCCCTCCCGGATGAAGTGTCAATGTCTGGGTTAAACGGGGTGTTAAAATCACCACCCACAATAATTATTCCCTCAGAAGTTAATCTGGTCGGAGTTTGGGGCATATATGTTGGCTATTGTGTATAACAGCTTAACTTTGACAAAGATGAACCGGCCTGAGGGGTCCGTCCTAGTCTCTACTATTTCATGTGGAAGTGATTTGTGGAATGCCACCGACACCCCTTTAGTCTTGGAGTCAGGGTTGGGGCAGTGGTGCCAGGCCGGATAGTATTTACTTCCAATTTTGGGGACGTGGTCGGCCCTGAAGTGTGTCTCCTGAAACATGATAATTTTAACCTTTTGTTTGTGGAGGTCATATAGGACCTTGGACCTTTTCTCTGGTATACTGAGGCCCTTCGCATTGAAGGAACAGATAACTACCTCTGCCATTTTAAACAGGTCAGACCCGCAGCCCGCGGCAGAGGGTAGGGAGGAGGGAAGAAGGTTCTAGTTAGAGTATAACAGGGAGATTTGGAAGGGGTTATGAAGATTAATAGGTAGAACTATACAAGTTATCTAAGATAACAACAAGGAGGTTAGTCTAGGTGTAACTAGTTACTTTCTTCGCTCTCCACACTAGAGGAGAAGGAAGATTGGCCTATATTGGGGGTTGGAAAGCCATAACCGCGGAGCGAAGGGTGCGCATTCAATACATGTTAGTATTGTACCCATTGGTGTTGGGGAGGGCAAAACTCTGAGTGCTTACAACAAGTTACCGGTCATAAGGGCTTGGATATCGTAAATCCATAATTAAATGTTGCAACATCTGCCACATAACACAGCCCCCGGGCCGGCAACCAGCAGCGTACTTTAACCTGAATTAATCAATTAAAACAGTTACAACATAAGTAATGACTTTAACCCATAACTGTAAACCCAGGATCCGTCCCAGGACCCACTCAGACCGGCGAGCGCCCGCCGATCCCGCTCCTGCCCCACGTCCCAAGAGCACCCGGGTTCAAAAGAGGTCCCAGATGAGATACTGTTTCTATCTTTTAATCTAAAAATATAAATTCACGGAGCAGGAGCGGGGGAACCCACCAGTCCGAGCGACCCACACAGGAGGGAGAACCAAATCCAACAAGGGCAGTCTCCCACAGAGCACGGAAAACAACTTTTATATGAATCAGTCCGCTTACGCACACGATGGCGGATCAGAGCAGGTTAATTAGTCCCGCTGGATACGAGCTCTGCGCCCTCTTCGTAGGTTTTCTGGTCTGCGTGGGCGACCGCCGCCTCGCATCGTGATCGCCGGCCTTTCTTCTCTCACACCAAGGTTCGGGGACAACCAGTCCTCAACAGGGAAGGTCCAGAAAGCCAAAGAGATCCGGAAGCTGGGATGGAGAGCGCAACACATAAGAGTGCCCCTGTTTTGTCACCACTAGATGGAACGGGTGGCCCCACCTATAAGTGGCGCCCACCTCCTTGATCTTTTCGAGTAGGGGTTTAAGTGACCTTCTCATCTGAAGGGTTCTTCTCGCCAGGTCGGGCAAGAGTAAGATTGTGGCGCCATGATACTTCAGAGGCCCTCTCTCCCATGCTTTTTGCAGGATCTCCTCTTTGATTTTATAATAGTGGATGCGGCAGACTATGTCCCGCGGCCTAGCCTGGCCCGGTGAGCGCTGGCCCGGCGCCCTGTGTATCCTGTCGATCTCCATGTGCTCATTACTCATTGAATAGGTGTCTAGCAATTTCCTCTAATTTGTTGTTCTCAGGCGACTCCGGAAGCCCACGAATACGGACATTATTCCTCCTCCCCCTGTTTTCCATATCATCGAGGTGCAAGAGCATTCTGGTGGTTTGTTGAGATGCGTCATCCTGCGCTCTTTGCAGAGCTACATTCGCCCTTTCAAGAGCCTCTAAGGGCTGGATCGTAGATGATTGGTCCTGTTCCAGGACCTGTACTCTATCGGTAACCTCCGACACGGATCTGGTTACTTCCTCCAGCTCCCTCCTGAACAAAGTCTCCATCCTATTGGTGTAGTTTTCAAAGTCCTTTCTTGAGGGCAAAAACTTCAGAAGAATATCTAGATTATATTGAGCAGTGGGAGTGCACCCAGGGTCAGCCTCTATATGGGATGTCGGTGGGCTAGGCCAATGTTCGCACCCAGTAGTTCCCGCAGCAGTTGATTCCAGGGCGGGCGGCGGGCTCAGTCCCGAACGTAAGGGGGGGGCCTCGGGTTGTGCCTGTCGCACTCTCAGCCGGTTCGACCCGTTTCCATCCCCCACGGCGCTGCCGCCCAGCAGAGAGCCAGATGGGCCCGCCCGTGACCCATTTAGGTCCATAATGCCGGTGGAAGTTACCCTAGAGGCTACGTCACCTCTCATTCCCCCAGGTGAAGTGGGGCTCATAACGCCATCCGGGTGGGTGATCTTTAATACAAGAGGCTCCTGCTGCATCGAGCCATCCGAGGGCGACCCGTTGCCCACTGCCGAGGCTGATGGGGCTGGATCCACGCCGGGGCACCACCGCTCCGCCCCGTGGGGGGGGGGAGATCCCCGAGGTCATCAGGCCAGTCACCGTCCCTGCCTGTCGGCCAAGGCTCATTCCCGTTCTGTGGATTGGGGGGGGGGGGAGTTCAATAGGCTGTCAGTGTCCCCCTCCTGGGGGTCAGAATGGGACCGATTGATGAGGCTGCTGCAGCAGGGGCTATTAATCTGAGTGGGTGAGCGATCGGAGGGGTGGGGATGTCCCTGGGAGAAAGTGTTGGTGTACTGTCCGCAGCGTGACATGAGGGCATCACTCCCCTCATGTGAGGACTGGTCTGGGTAGCGAGTGCCGCTGCTATTTTGTGGCACCGCTGCTCCCGCGGCAGCTTGTTGTGCACTTGCGGGCCGCGGTGTCATATTCACACCGCCCGATGTATCGGCAGCGAGAACAGCTCGCTGCTGTCTGCCTCGCCCTCCGCCACCCGGGGGGGGACTCGCAGTGTCCCTCTGCCTCTGCAGCCGGCAGCATCTCATTCAGCAGCCCGCGCCGCTCCTCACCTTCCGCCGCCGCGGACGTCTCAGGCGGCTCCTCCCTCACAGGAATGGAAGGCAACACTGAGCTGTCTTCTCCCCGGACCTTCACCGCCTCGCCGTCCCGAGGCCCTCCGATCTCCGCTCCCGGTGAGTGCACCGCCGTCTCCTCGGTCGGGTCCCGCCTGCCCGGAGCGTCCATAGGTTCTCCTCTCCCGCCGGCGCGGGGCTCTTCTCCTCGCCGCCATCATTGCGCGCCATATGGCGGCCCACCTTCCTCTGCCCACCAGCCTCTCCTGGGTGGAAATATGAGGGGATTTTCGCAGCCCCGGCGCTCCCAGGTGCCGCCTTGCTTTTCCTCCTTTTGGACATGGGTCGCTGTGGGTCCAGACCAACGGGTTAGGTTCTGCTTAAAGCCTTATCTGCGCAGAGCTCCTGCAATTGCTTCCTCACGCAGCCATAGCGTAACCACGCCCCCCCCGGAGAACTACATCTTGATTGAGATGGAAGGCAGAAACCACCTTATCCTGGTGTCTCTCAAAGTAAGGGGCCTGAATAGACAGAGCCGCCAACTCAGAGACACGCTGAACAGAGGTAATAGCCACCAAAAAGGCAACCTTTTGAGTGAGCACAGAAAGAGCCACATCCTGCATCGGCTCAAAGGGAGGCCCCTGGAGGGCCGAAAGAACCAAATTTAGGTCCCAAACGGGAACCAAAGGCTTTCTAGGGGGCCGAACATGAGTGACCCCTTGGAAAAAAGTCTTGACCCGATGATGCAAAGCAAAAGACCTTTGAAAAAAAACAGCCAGGGCAGAAACCTGACCCTTCAAAGTACTGAGCTGGAACCCCAGATCCAGACCGTGTTGTAGAAACTCCAAAATCCTAGGAATCGAAAACACCCTGCAAGGTAAGGCCCTAGCCTCACACCAGTCAATATAGGACCGCCGAGTCCTATGGTAAATGGTAGAGGAAGACCTCTTCCTAGCTCTAATCAAGGTTTGAATAACCGTCAGGATGAAGGTTTCAGCAGCCACGCCGTCAAAGCAAGCGTTTGTAAATTGGGGTAACGTAGTTGACCCTGAGAGATCAGATCCGGAGACGGGGGCAGCCTGTACTGATCTACCGCCAATCTTACGACGTCTGCGAACCAAACCTGTCTTGGCCACCTTGGGGCCACCAGAATTGCTGGTGCCCCCTCTAGAGCCAGCTTGCGCGCTACCTTGCCCACCATGGAGAAGGGGGGAAACAGGTACAGAAACCCCAGATCCCTCCAGGCAAGGGACAAGGCATCCACTGCCAGGGCCAGAGGATCCTGAGACAGAGATACAAAGGTTGGGAGCTTGTGATTGTGCCGAGAGATCCACCTCCGGAGTCCCCCACTTGTGACACAGGGCCCGAAACACCGTGGTTGAGAGACCATTCCCCTCGGCGAGAGAATCCCCTGCTCAGGGAGTCCGCCTCAGTGTTCTCCACTCCCGGAATGTATACTGCCGAGATGCAAGGAACATTGCTCTCCGCCCATGTCAGAATCAGAGAGACTTCCCTGAGGGCACTCCTGTTGCAAGTCCCTTCTTGGTGATTGATGTAAGCTACCGCAGTACGATTGTCTGATCGAACCTGAACCGGTAAACCCTGTAGGTGAAGTGTCAGACGCGACAGAACCAAGCTCTGAGCTCCAAGACATTGATGGGGTTGTGAGCCTCCTGAGGACCCCACAACCCCTGGAACTGATGATCTTTCCAGAAACCTCCCCAGCCCGACAGGCTGGCATCCGTGGTAACCGTCTCCCAACGAGGGGCCAGGAACAATCTGCCCCTCATCAGATTGCTTGATTCCAGCCACCACTGAAGGGACTGCCGAACCCTGGGAGACATCAGAAATGACTGATCCAAGGACTGTGGACATCCGTCCCATTTCAGCAATAGATGGAGTTGTAGCGACCTCATGTGGAATTGAGCAAAGGGGACTGCCTCGAAGGAGGCCACCATCAAACCCACCAGAGTCATCCCTAGCCGAATGGAAGGGCGAGGGTTGGTCAGGAGAACACGTATCAGATCCTGAACCCTCTGCACCTTTTGCTGAGGTAGGAACACTCTGGCCTGACTGGTATCCAGATTCATGCCCAGAAAGGAAATCTCCCTTGATGGAGAGAGAGAAGACTTGGGGTGGTTGTTCACCCATCCGAACCTCTCCAGCGTCATCACCACCGTCCTGGTGTCCAGCTCCGCCTGGCAGAGGGAGGAAGCTGTAATGAGCAGGTCGTCCAGATATGGCACAATGCGAATGCCCTGGGCTCTGAGCAGGGCCATAATGCCCGCCAGAACCTTGCCGAGGTCAGCCCAAACGGGTGGGCCACAAACTGAAAATGCTGATCTCCGACCATAAACCTGAGAAATCTCTGGTGTGATGGGAAAATTGGTACATGAAGGTAAGCATCCTTGATGTCTATGGACGTCATGAAATCCCCCTGACGAAGGGAACTGATGGCTGAGCGCAGAGTCTCCATGCGGAACCTCTTGGTTCTGATGAACCTGTTGAGAAGCTTCAAATCCAGAATGGGTCTTATGGAGCCATCCCTTTTGGGAACCGTGAAAAGGTTGGAATAGCAACCCCGGCCTCTCTCTGAAAGAGGCACCGGGCATATGACCGCCATGTCTAGGAGGTTCTTTACAGCCGACAGGAGCCCCTGCGCCGCCCGAGGATCCGAAGGCACCTGAGACCTTAGGAATCTGGGAGGAGGCCGGTACTCGAACTCCAGTTTGTACCCAGACGAGACCACTTCCAAAATCCACTTGTCTGTGACCTCTCGGCCCCAGACCTGGAAGAAGAGCCGCAGCCGTCCCCCCACCCGTAAGGGTGAGGGCGCCTCCTCATTGCTGAGCTGGCTTGGCAGCGGGCTTGGAACCCCAGGTAGAGGCTGGACGGGCAAGACCTCTGCCCCCTCTGGCACCGCGAAAGGAAGGATTGAAGGAGCTTGCCCCCCGAAAGGAGCGATGCTGCCTCTTACGCTGAGGTAGCCTTCCACTTTTCGCCACAGAATCCAATTTGTCTCCAAACAGCCGCGTACCCAGGAAGGGCAAGGCAATAAGTGACTTCTTGGCCGCAATGTCAGCTGCCCACTGGCGTAGCCAGACCGATCGGCGCATGGCCACAAGAAGAGCCGAGGTTCTGCTACACACGGTAATAGTGTCGTCCATAGCCGTCAAAACGAAATTCATTAACAATTCACACCTCTTAATGGTTGTGAATTCAACGCTGTCCGGGTTGAGCTGGGACCCATTTAACATGTTCCTAATCTCAGACCTGGTAGCCACAGCCACGAGTGCAGATGCACAGACAGGTCGCAAGGCTGAACCCACACTGGCAAAGGCATGACATGCCATCTGATCAATGCGCTTGTCCTCGCCATCCTTAAGGGTAGTGGCATCAGGAGTATGAACAACGAAGGTGTTGGCCAATCCTAAAACGGGCGCATCGACCTCGGGAGGGGAAGACCAGCGCTTCACCGCATCCACCGGAAAGGGATACTTTCTATCCCATCCCTGAGGAACACCGTGAAGCCGACTCGGCCTCTCCCATTCTCTAAGAATCATGCAGTCAAAATGATTCTGATTTGGAAACTCCAAGCGGGGCTTAGAGAACCCAAAGAATTCCCCCTTCTTAGGAGGGGCCTCCGCTGGAGGGGAAATATCCAGAACCTCTAAGAGATGGGCCAGGACCTTCTCTTAGCAGGGGCCTTTTTGCCCACTGAGCTAGAAATAATTTTCTCGAGGTTGGCCAGCCTAGCACAGACCTCCGACGGCGACTCCCCACTAATGAAAGGGTCACTTGGGGTACAGATAATGTGGGGTGGGGTAAGCGATGAGGCGGACGGCCCTGACCCAGAAGCCTGGGAACCAGACTGCCGCGTTATGGCCTGTTGCGCACAAGGTATGCAAACCAGTACATTTTCCCCCGTAAGGGGTACCCCACAACCCACAGACATCCGTGATTGTCCCGAAGGGAGCCTCCATATGGTGATTTTTTAAGGTAGTCGCAATGACCAGAGGGAATTACGCTGGTAAGCAACCCGGGATGCCCCTTTTTGGTCCCAAGTGGGAGGATTTATAAGTGCCCCAAAATACTGCTAGGGACCCTAGGACCGGGAGAACCCCCTTTTAAGCAATGCACAGGGAGTCCTCCTGAAAGACACAAAATTTGGCCATAAGCACATGCACACGACAGAATAATAATATACATGTAATGAAACACAGTGGCAGAGGGGGGCCAGCGCTGCCCCAAGTGCGACTGAGACATACTGGCCAAGCAATTAGAATGGGAAGCCCGGCAGGGCGCTCACACACACCGCAAAATTGCGTCCAGTGCAGCAGCAGCAGCCTCCGTGACAGAGAGAGAGAGAGAAGAAGAAGGGGCAGGCCAGCGCGGATCGCGCGCCGCGCCAGGCCCCGCCCCCCTCCCTCCTAGTCCAGTAATGCGGATCCTATCAATGGGATGGGCCCACAAAGGCGCCAAACAGAAGGGGGGGGCGGGCCGCGGCAACGCGCGAGCGCCCGGCCCCGCCCCCTCACAACTCAGCCTGAGGGGGAGAAGCTCCCCGGCCGGCAGCAGAGCGCAAAGAACGAAGCATGCAGCAAAAACACACAGACACACTCACACACATGTAACAAGGTGAAAAATATAAGCACAATGCCTTCCCCCCCCCCTCCCCCCCCCCCACTGGAGGGTATCCGAGGGGACCCGGAAGGGGGAGAATCCCTCACCGTAAAGTGCCATGGAAATGAATGGGGACAGGGCATCCCAAACCGGAATCACCAACCCGGAAGCCGCCTACCCCCTTGTATGGGGTCTCACGGGGGAGCATGGCTCCCTAACACCTATAAGGTGAAGCCTACCATCACCCGGACCTGCAGCCAAGGCTGGGAGGCTATACTGGAATTAAAAAATAAAGGTCCGGGCAGAAATAAGGCACCGCATGGCCGGGCGTAAGCCCGGCTTACCTGCAAGAAAGAGCAGCCCACATCCTCTGACTTGCTCGCCATCCTGCAGAGAAGGAACTGGGGAATGTGTGGGAGGTCCCAGGTATTTATGGACCGGTAGGCGCTTCTTTTTTGCTTTCATCTCTGCAGAAGTTCGCCCTCTACTGGACCATAACCCATATGTCATGAATAGTGGAAGCGGGGTGTGTGACATACTTGGAATATCCAAGTATCCATATCCATATTTGCATCCAGCGCTCAATGTGTGGGCCCCCTTGCCCGAGCAGTTGAGCGCTGCTGTTGGCTCGGCGGTGGCCTGGTTTAAAGATAAACGGGCTTTTCCACTGCTGAAGCCACAGCACCCAGCAATTTCGAGAGAGCCATCAGCTCTTTTTTTCTGCTATTACCCTAAATTTTTCTTAGTTTCTGTCATTCATTCAATGCTTTTTTTTATATTTCTTTACATCTATTATTGCTTTTTCCATTCCTCTTTCTTGACCTTTCTTCATTCCCTTTATTCTTTTGTTGTTTCTCTCATTCCTTCTATGCCTTTGTTCTTTCTTTATTTCTTTCCATCTATTCTTTTTTTTTTTCCATTCCTCTTTCTTTCTGTCTTTCCTTCCTGACTTCACTTTTTTCTGTCATTCCTGTGTCATACCACACTGCAAGGGGCCCACTGAGACTAATCACCCAACGGCCCGCATATACCTGGAGCCGGCCCTGGGGGGTCCATACCTAGTGGGAACTAGCCCCGCAGGAGGTAACTACAGATGAATTCATTGTAAGTCCAGCACCAGGGTGTACAGGTGGCAATTACTGGCCGGCCTCCTCATCTATAGCACAGTTCACATCTCAAAGGCATCTGAAGGTCTCTTACCTACAATATCACTCCTGATCTCCTCACTGATAGGTATGGGTTTAGCAGCATCCGGAGAAATGTATTTGGTGAATGTATTAACAGCATCTCTCTCGATACCTAACAGAAAAAACAGTAAGGTGATATATATTAGAATAAAACATTTCACAGAAATCAACAAAGAGACACAAATAACATCACAAACTATCTAAGCTAATGCTTGGGAGAGCTCACCAAGCAGCAGATGCAGAGCCAGTAGAGCAACATCTGGAGAGCAGCAGGATGCCCTACATGTCAGCCAACAATACAGAACTGACCCGGCCACTCCCAGCCGCTAGTTTAGCATGCTGCATGATAATGAAACACGGATAATGAAACTCTGAGCACATTTTACAAGCTGCACAGCAGGCACATGTGCGGTTTTCCAAATGTCATCCTGTTAAGGAGAGATAGCTTTACTTCCCGTTTCCAGAAAGTTCTGTTAGGACAGCCCTTAGTGGTGCAGGGCCTAAACAAAGGGCTGCATTGTCTTATTGATCGACTTCAAATCAAAATCAAAGCAGAGAAAATGCAGTTTACTGCAGGAAATCTGTAATGTTAAACTATGATATGTGCTTATATGTAGATGTGATGTTGCAAAAAGGAAATTTCATTTCTCACCATCTTCTGTCCCGGGGTACCACATGGGTTAACCTCAGCCGTGGGCGGGGACTGTAGTTGATTGAATAGCAGTCCAGGCACAGCCCCAGGGCGGGATTGATGCTAACCTGCATGTATCGCACATAACTTATACACAAATTTCCCTTTTCTCGTCCCTTCCATTCCAGGGCACCACCATCAGCAATGTGTGGGACATCCAAAAGCAGTACCTTCACTAAGGGTGGGACTTTGCTATGACAGCAACCGGCAGACTGCGTCAACATTACCAATAATGGACCTGAAACCTCAAGACTAGACCCCCTGGCAAGGGGTTCACCACCGTCTGCAACACCTTACATCCCAGCGTGGCATCGGCCGATGCCTGAACATCAACTTGGTAAAACTTGGTGAAGGTTTGAAGGGAGGACCAGGTCGCCGTCTTGCACACCTGGTCCACCAATGCTTGGTGCTTGAAGGCCCAAGACGCGCCAATTGCCCTGGTAGAGTGAATGGTGACGCGGAAGGGCGCCTCCTTACCCTTGCAAACTAGGCTTGTATGGCCGACTGCCTGATTCATCTAATGAGAGTGCATCTGGTAGCTGCCAGGCCCCTCCGTGCTCCATCATGGATCACAAACAAAATGCCTTCACCATGGGCTCGAAGGGGGGACCCCGTAGTGCTGATAGGACCAGGTTGAGATCAAAGAGAGTCTAGGATGACGAATATATGCAGTGCCCTCCATGAACATATGACTAATCTGTGCTCCGTGATGGGCCTCTGGAAAAAAATGGACAAGGCTGAGACCTGGCCTTCAAGGGTGCTGGGCTGCAGACCAGTATCCTGGGCAACGAGAACCTCCTACAGGAGTAGCCCTTTGATTTGTACCAAGCCATGAAGGCCCTCCAAGTCCTGTAGTAAATTCTGGAGGATGACTGCTTTTTTGCCAAAAACAAGGTCCATATTGCTGCGTGGGAAAGGCCCATCTCATCCACATGAAGCGTTCCAGCATGGACAGAACCGTCCCAGTGATGGCGCCGTGACTTTCGTGAACACCTGCGGAGCCGTGGGCCGAACGGCAGAACCACAAACCACCACTGCAAAACGCAAATATCTCCATATTGGGGATGACTAAAAGTATTGAGTAAAAGCTGAAGACCCTCTCTGATGAGGGCACAGGTAACTCCCCAGTCCAGCAGGAGATTTATTTCACTTTCGAGAGCCGCTGCCTTTTCCATCTCACAGGAAGGCTTGGACACCACAAACCGGTGTGGATGTCTGGTCCAGAACCCGATCTTGCACCCGGAAGAGACAGCTTCCTGGATCCAGGCATCGGATATGCGATCCCTCCACACTGGTGCATAGTGCAGCAGCCAGCGCCCCCCCCCCCAGTTGGGTGAGGGTAACCGACAACCCTGAAGGGGCTTGGCTGAGGGCTTGGGCCTGTTGCCCCATGGGGACCTGGCCTTCCCCTGGAGACAGTAGATCCTCCAGAAGGGACGAAAATTGTTAGACTTCCGAAATGAGGTCCTCTGTTTCCGCTTCTGTGTATGCCTAGTTGATTTCCCTCCTGTGGCCTTCCTGACCAGGCCATCCAGAAGTTCACAGAACAGATGACCCACAGGAAGAGGGGAGGGCAGTGAGCGTTTTTTTGGAGGCAGCGTCAGCCGACCACTGCAGACCATGAGCAGCAAGGTGACTAACAAGGCCAGACTCCTAGACACTAGATGCACCATATCATCCATTGCCGGAACAATGTAATTGCAAATCTCCATAGCAAAGGAGCTCAAGATCCCATTATTTAAACGCCTCTGCTGCTGCCTCATCAAGACCTCCAAGCCGGAAGCAAAGCCAACCCCACCAAGGAGAACGCATGCCGAGCAAGCTGGTCCAACCACTTATCCACTGGATCTTTCAGCATCAGCCGACCACTGCTTCAGACAGACTGTGTGCCGCAAGGTGACTAACAAGGCCGGACCCCTAGACAGCAGACACACCATGTCATCCATTGCTGGCACAATGTACCTGAAAATCTCTGAAGCAAAGAGTATCAGCTGTCAGATGCTATGGTTGCCGGGGAGAGGAGAGAGGCAGGAGATCTTCTGATCCCCTGCCTCCCCCTCCGGCTATCACTGCATCTGTCATCGGATTGGTGAGGGACACAGGAGCTAATAATAATAATAATAATAATAATAATAATAATAATATATATATATATATATATATATATATATATATATATAGGCCCCGGGAAGGGAACCTATGTCTTTTTTTTTTATAAAATGTAGTTTAAAAAATCGCAATATAATCGTCTTTGAGAAAGAATCGGGATATATCATATCGTCATACGTGTATCGCGATACGTATCGTATCGCCAGATTCTTGCCAATTCACACCCCTAATTTGCATGGACCCGCCGTCTGCAAGGGATTCTGGGAGATATTACATTATCCTTAGTTGTATCCCCCATACAAATACTGTGTCCTCGGTAAGCATTCTCTGCCTAATCTCTTTGTTGGAGGGCAACATTGGCTGTAACCTGACCACATTATCCTTAACAAAAAATGTTTTCCTGGAGTTAGGCAATTCTTTTTGAGATGCTGAAAAGCTTTAATAAGCACCACATAGCAATATTAGAAACATAGGGAGGTGAGTAATGACACGTGAAGAAAGGATCCACCTTTCACCAGGCTGCTATAACGAAGCGCAGGACTGCGCAGAAACACATTGCAAACAATAAGACTTTGGCCCCACATCAAAGGAAACAAAGATCTAAGGAGGGTGGGAAAAAAAAGAAGAAACTGCAAATTCATTTCATTTGGAGAGATTAAATGGCACTTGCAGGTCAGGCAGGATATTAGGAATGAATATAAAGCTGCAGCACACCTCAGACCTTCTCACCAAAGAGGTCTGTTATAATATAAAGAATATGCGGAGTCACCGGCCTCATCCATAGAAGCAGAATACTCAAACCATATACTGGACGCCCACGTGGATCTGTTTTACTCATAAATCCCACAACCAAAGGCCCTATAATGTGCCACAATCTAACCTGCGTGTAGCAGTGTGTAGCAGTAGCCCCAACTATATCCTTGGAAACACTGATCTAGGTAACTGCCTAACAAATCCCTTGTAATCCAGCTCTGGAGTTAAATTATTCCAGGGCTGGGTTACAGCTTGCCCCCTGGGGCATCCAGATTGCTCTGAACCCCGCTATAGCCATCCCTAAGAACACCCCAGCCAGGCATATCTGAATGGCTGGACACAGCTACACACAGCAAGAGTAGGGGTCTGGCAATTTATTAAAGTAATCCAGTACCTAGAAGAGAAGTTTATGTCATCATCCCATTGCCCCAAAACCTGTGTTTCTTTTTTGACTAAAGATTTTGCTGAATATTCATAAAAACACTACACACTACACTACTAACAGCAGTATGCAGTATGATGTTCGAATGGCAGCTGTTTGGCTCCCTGGCTGTGCTCCCTAGCGAGGATTCAAATACACAGCCCAGCATAAAGGGTCAGCATTATCCAGTATAATAACTGCAATAAAATTAAAAGCAATACAAGCTCAACTGCCACATATATCTCATGTGGCAGTTTAGCTCATTACTGAAGGTATAGTTACTGCAAAGCCCCAGGGGTCGCTGCTGCACAGCTAGGATGCCAACCATCCGTTATTTGAATATCATACTGCATTGTTAGTGTCTTTATAAATATTGGGGCCCTGGGCTGGGGATAGAAGGTGATGACATAAATCCTTTATAGGTAAAGGAGCACTTTACGTCATCATTCATTGACAGGCATTAAAGAGACGGTAAACAGCAGTTCCTGGACACTTTCTTTGGTTCAGAATTTCTTGGGTCACTGCTGACACCGCAGTCACTGTCAGTTGTGGGTCCCGCTCTTCCGTGCCAGTCTCGGTGCCTGTGCACACCCCCTTCATTCAGTGCAATGGAGAAGACGTACTCGGCACTACCATGGCAAGTCATTTTTGTCCTTATTGGTGGGTTTTGATACCCTGTTTGTAGCAATCCTTTGCAGTTTGTAGCAAGTGCAGTACCCTTGTTTGTAGCAAGTGTCCTATTGGGGTTCAGGGTGGTTAACTCAATAGGTAGTAATCATAATACATAAGATGCAAAGGAATCTTTCACTTACAGTCCTTGATATCGGGTTACCTTTATCTCAGAGTGCAAAGGGGTGGTGCTATGGTCACAGTTTCTCTATTATAGTGCTAGGTCAACTATTAGGGAGTATAATTTTCATAGTATAAGTGCTAATGTGATGTATTTCTCTGTTCAGTATTATATGTATATTTGCTGAGTCTTACCTTTAATGCTCAGTGCTTGTGCCAACCAGTGCCCCCCCCACCCCCCCGAAAATGGGGGTATTAGGAGTACAGGGTCCTCTATTCTGTAGCCTCTGGTGTTGTGTCCATGGCAGCCTGCTGCACGTCCTACTATGTTGCCTCATTCTGTGTATGTGTTTAAATGGCCCTGGTCGGCGCCAAATTTCGGGGCCATTCATCGGGTGGGAGGACTCTCAACTCTCACCAAGAGCCGGAAGTACGTCAGCATGTACTTCCTTTTTGTGCGGCCCCTTCTGGTCGGCGCCTCAATCTTTTTGGAGGTTTTCTATGTTATGGCGGACCTATGTAGTCGTCATTACGGGTGCCTCCATTCTTTGGCACAAGCGCCTAATTGGTGACCCAGCACTATAATAGAGAAACTGTGACCATAGCCCCACCCCTTTGGATTCTGAGATAAAGGCAGCAGGCAACCCGATATAAAGGACTGAAGGTGAAAGATTCCTTTGCATGTTCTTATGTATTATGATTACTACCTATTGAGTTAACCACCCTGAACCCCAATAGGACACCCAGTATGCTGAGGAAGCCCAGAGGGCGAAACGCGTCCGTACTACAATACTTGCTACAAACTGCAAAGGATTGCTACAAACAGGGTATCAAAACCCACCAATACGAACAAAAAGGACTTTATGGACAAGTAGGAGTGCCAAATGCCATCACGATAATTTCAGAACCGTGATACTGGGGCATTTGATTGTATACATTTTTTTGTGTATAGAAGAACTAAATATGGATACATAAAATTTGATAAAGCACATATAGATACTGATTCACTAACCCAGTGATACTCAACTAGCAGACCAGAGTCCGAATGCGCCAGATTTCCGGACCCCTGCCCTGACAGCCTTGCACTAAGTTGCTTCTGTGTTGCCGTGCTCAGAGCTGCTCAGTGTCCCTGCCAGTGTCATGGCTCCCAGGCACCTAGCATTGCAATATTTAAGTACTGCACAGGCGGAAAGTAGCATTGCAAAGTACACACAAACTTTGTTTCTCAGTCTCTTTGCCCCATCCAATCCTTTCCTCATGCCCCAGCTCAGCCCCATCTATCCCTGTCCCATCAGCTCTGCCTCATCCAGCCCAGTCTCTCTGCCCCATCCATATCTGTCCTCCTAGCATTGCCCATCCAATACCTGTCCCCTCAGCTCTGCCCCATCCAGTCTCTCTGCCTCATCCATTCCTGTGCTTTTTTTAGTTTTGCCTAGGGAATCTGAAGCCCCTCCCCCAGTGTGCTGATTTCTAAATATCCACCCCTCCGCCTGGACCTTCACCTCTCACCGGATGCCTTTAAAAATGGACTTTTACAAGAAGTGGTTGAGTACCCCTGCACTAACCCATCAGAGAGGGAATAGGCACAAAGCCACTTCCCAGAACCTGGCTGGAGATATTGTGCATCCATCAAGAGCACGGGGAAGGGGCGAAACTCCTTCCCCTAAAGTTTCACATCATTCCCAAATTGGGATGCCCCACAAGGAGGAGACCACATCCCTAGTCCTATAAATTCTATACCAGTGGTTGCTCCTATTTAATGATAATTTATGCATCTTGCTACTTGGGATCTTAAAGGCATGACTGCTATCAGGGAATACCTTCAGGGGGTGCATTAATAGGTTACAAGGTGTCATTTAGAAATGACCAATAGGCTGTAGCTACAGTTTTCTACTACTTTGGGAAGCAGAAGCCGCCCTGATTTCTTGTATAGCGAGTTGTGCTTTTATCTGGTGAGCTTTGCTTTCTGTAATACTCACTCTTCATCAGCTTGTGCGGCCTGTCGTTGGATCCTTCATCTGGCGGGCTGTCTCGGTTTGATACCTTCAGCATGGAAGACTGCTCATAGGAGGGTCCTGTTTGATCGGTGCACAGTTCTAGCTGGATGGCCGGCAGTCTCCCGGGCTTTTTTTTCACCTGCAGGTGATTGGAGGAGGCGCCGCTCCGTCTAGCCGGGGAGTCCGTTCCTTTTAATCTAGACGTGCATTGCGGGACTTTAGAGGAATCCTGGGAGTGCTGATCAGCTGAAGCCAATGCTGACAAGTCCGGTCGCTTTGGAGATGGAGGGACTGGTTCTGCCAGAGAGCTGTGCTTGACTGTGTTTAAACTGAAAGCTCGAATGCGGGACCAGGTAGTGGAATTAAAACTCTTGGCCTCCAGCCAGAATTTCACTAAATGTTCCATCCTGCGGAGCTCCATAAACTGGGTAAAATAAGGGAGGGCCACATTGTCCTGCAGGACCTGCACCAGAGTCTTTGAAAGGCTGGACTTTGCATCCTGGGATTCATAGTTGAGGCATGAGCGGCCTAAAGCATATGTAAAGAAACTGATCAGAGAATAACAAACATACAAATGATCTAAAATTAAGGCCAGGAGAAAAGGTCCAGCACAGTCCAACCTCTAAATCAGTTTCCCCTGTACTCACCTTGATCCGGGATCCCACGGCGCGCACACAAGCTCTCCTCCAATCAGGATTCATTGTTGTGCATATTAAAGCAGAACAAAAATACAATTCTGTGATTACTCACGTGTAGAATTGGTATTATATGTATACAGCATGTCCTGTTCCAGAATATTCCTTACACTTGGGTAATACATCCACTAGATGGCGCTGGACTGCAGAAAACAGCTTGTGGCTCCTCCCGGCCCTATATAAGTCAGGGACCTCCCACAAATTCCCCAGTACTGACAAGCAGTTAACAAGAAGCCGGGAGAATAATAACCAGAATTAAAAAATGAACAATCACCATACAGAGGTAACTAAGAATAATGATAACAAGGGTGGGATGGAACAGGACCTGCTGTATACGTATAATACCAATTCTACAGGTGAGTAATCACAGAATTGTATTATTCTAAGTATACAGCACGTCCTGTTCCAGAATATTCCTTACACTTGGGACATCCAATAGCAGTGTTCGTAAGGTAGGGTGGGATCCCCAAAAAGTAACAGCAAACAGTTTAAACCACTGCCGCCTGCAGAACTTTGCGACCAGAAGCAGCATCAGCTGAGGCCCGAACATCAACCTTGTAAAACTTAGAAAAAGTATGAACAGAAGACCAAGTAGCGGCCTTGCAAACTTGTTCAACAGAAGCTTGGTGCTGAAAAGCCCAAGAGGCACCAATAGCACGAGTAGAATGAGCAGTAAGGCGGAAGAGAAGCTCCTTCCCCTTAGCAGAATAGGCCTGTACCACAGCCTGGCGGATCCACTTGCTAATAGTGGACTTAGATGGAGCCAGACCCTTCTTAGGACCAGACGGGAGCACAAAAAGAGCATCAGTCTTCCTGAAGGATTCAGTAGCCACCAAATAGAACTTCAGAGTCCTGACCACATCCAGAGAGTGTAAAACCCTCTCCTTAGTGTTACTAGGATTAGGGCATAGAAAAGGCAAAACAATGTCCCGATTGAGATGAAAAGCAACCTTAGGCAGAAAATCTGGCTTAAAACGAAACACCACCTTGTCCTGGTGTCTCTCAAAGTAAGGGGGGTTTCATGGAAAGCGCAGCGAACTCAGAAACACGCCTCACAGAAGTGATGGCCACCAAAAAGACTGCCTTAAGAGTAAAAATGGACAAAGGGGCCTCACGCAAAGGCTCAAAGGGAGGCCCCTGCAAGGTAGATTAGACCCGGTTCAAATTCCAGACTGGTAGCATAGATTTACGTGGAGGACGCACGTGAGTAACCCCCTGGAAGAAGGTCTTGACCAGACGATGGTGAGCAAAGGATCTTTGGAAGAAAATGGCCAAAGCAGAAACATGACCTTTGAGGGTACTAAGTTGAAGACCCAAATCCAAACCATGCAGGAATTTCAGAATCCTAGGGATAGAAAACACCCTACAGGGAAGCGACTTAGACTCACACTAGTCAATGTAAGCATGCCAGACCCTATAGTAGATGGATGACAAGGACTTCTTCCTAGCCCGAATCATGGTATTAACAACAGAGGCAGACAGCCTCTTTTCCATCAAGATGGAGGTTTCAGCAGCCAGGCCGTTAAAGCCAACGTTTGTAAATTGTGATGGCATAGCTGCCCCTGAGTGAGCAGGTCTGGATCCTTGGGCAGAGCATACCGATCTACTGCCAATTGCACGACGTCTGCGAACCACATCCTTCTTGGCCAACAGGGGGTCACCAGAATGGTTGGCACCCCTTCCTGAGCAACCTTGCGCAGCACCCTGCCCAGCAGAGGAAAAGGAGGGAACACATAGAGAAGCTGAAAGCTCTTCCAAGACATTGCTAGTGCATCCATGGCCAAGGCCAGAGGGTCCCGGGACAGAGAGACAAAGACTGGAAGCTTGTGATTGTGACGGGACGCAAACAGATCCACATCTGGCTGAACCCAGCGGTGGCACAGGGAGCGAAACACCCTGCTGCTGAGGGACCATTCTCCCAGACGAGAGGTCGCCCTGCTGAGGGAGTCTGCCTCTAGATTCTCCACCCCCGGGATGTACACAGACGAGATGCAGGGAACATTCTCCTCCGCCCAAGACAGTATCAGGGACACTTCATTAAAAGCCCTCTTGCTCCGGATCCCTCCCTGATGATTGATGTAGGCAATCGCTGTCTGGTTGTCCGAGCGTACCTGAGCCGCCCGACCCCGAAGGTGTGGAGTTAATTGGGCGAGAACCAACCTTATCGCCCTCAATTCCAGAATGTTGATAGGGGTGTGGGCCTCCTGAGGGCCCCACTGACCCTGGAATTTCGAGGATTTCCAGAAGCCCCCCCAACATGTCAGACTGGCATCTGTGGTGACTGTCTCCCAGCACGGGGCCAGAAAGGATTTGCCCACCAACAGGTTTCTTGAGTCCAGCCACCACGAGAGAGACCGTTTGGCCAGAGGGGACAGAACAAACACCTGATCCAGGGACCGAGGGTCCCGATCCCAAACTGACAAGAGGTGAAGTTGAAGAGGTCTCATGTGAAACTGAGCGTATGGAACCGCCTCGAAGCAAGACACCATCAGGCCAACCAGCTGCATCCCCTGCCGGAAGGAGGGATGAGGGCAAGTCATAAGGAACCTGGCTTGGGCCTGAAGACTCTCCACCTTCTGCTGAGGGAGAAAAATCTTGACCTGAGATGTATTCAGAGTCATGCCCAGAAAGGACCTCACCATTGACAGTGACAGGAAAGACTTGGGGTGGTTGATCACCCAGCCGAAGGACTCCCACACCACCACCAGCTGAGTATCCAGCTCGGCCTGCTGGAGAGATTGAGACATGATGAGAATGTCGTCTAAGTAAGGAAGGATGCAAATGGTCTGAGATCTCAGCAGAGCCAGTACACCCGCCAGCACCTTGGTGAATACCCTGGGAGCCGAGGTGATACCGAAAGGCAAAGCCACAAATTGATAGTGCTGATCCTCCAGAGCGAACCTGAGGAATCTCTGATGACCTGGAAAGATTGGTACATGAAGGTAAGCGTCCTTGATGTCTACAGAGGTCATGAAGTCCCCTGGGCGTAGTGAATAGACAGCTGAGCGCAGAGTCTCCATGCAAAAGTCTTTGAATCTGACAAATTTGTTGAGGCACTTTAAATCCAGGATTGGTCTGATGGACCCGTCTTTTTTGGGAACAGTAAAAAGATTGGAATAGTAGCCTCTGCCCCTTTACCTCAAAGGCACCTGGCAGATGACCCCCAACTCCAGAAGGTTTTAGACAGCAAGGCACAGACCCCGAGCTGACGGGGTTTTGAGCCATCCTGGATTTGATGAATCTTGGGGGCAGCCAGGCTGCAAACTCTATTTTGTAACTGGAGGACACTACCTCCTGAATTCACCGGTCTGAGACGTGAAGCCTCCAGACGTGAGCAAAGAGCCAAAGCCGTCCCCCCACCCGGATAGGCGAGGGCGCCCCTTCATGCCTGAGGGGGGCTTGGGTGAGGATTTTGGCTTGGGACCCCAGGAGAGGCCAGGACAGCCACGCCCTCTGCCCCTTCCCCAGTGATCTCCACGGGCCCCAGTAATGGAGACTCCTCGGCCAGGTCTGGAACCACGGAAGGATGGGAGAAGAGCACCCATCCCCCGAAAGGACCGGGACGGCCTCCTACGTTGAGGTAACCTACCACCCCTGGCAAACAAATCCAAGCGTTCACCAAAAAGGCGCAGGCCCTTGAAAGGGAAACCAGTAAGAGCCTTCTTAGCAGCATTATCAGCTACCCACTGACGTAGCCAGACAGAGCGGCGTATAGCCACCAACAGGGCAGAAGTTCTTCCACACATTCTAATGGCATCATCCATAGCAGACAGGACATATGCAACAAATTCATAGAAAAGCAGGAGAGATCTATACTCTTCTCCTCCCACGTCATCAGAGGCCCTCTCTAAGAGACTCTTAAGCAAACCCTTAATAGCAACAGCTGTAATGGCAGAGGCACAAACCGGGCGTAGTGCGGTCCCCACACAGGCAAAGGCATGGCAAGCCAGTTGGTCCATAAGCCGGTCCTCACCATCCCTCAGGGTAGTAGTGTCAGGAGAATGCATGACAGATGTATTGGACAGCCCCAGAACGGGCGCGTCCACCTCGGGAGGACATGACCAACGCTTAAATCACATCAGCAGGAAAGGGATACTTTTTGTCCCAACTCTTGGGCACCCCTGGCAGCTTGCTAGGCCGCTCCCATTCTTTGAGCACCAGATTATTAAAGTGAGACTGCTCAAGGAATTCCAAACGTGGTTTAACCATATGAAAGAGCTCGCCCTGCTGATGCGGAGCCACGGCAGGAGGGGATATACAGAGCACTTCAAAGATATGTGCCAAAAGCCTGTCAATGTCATCTGAGGACCATAGATCTTCCCCAAAGGGAGACCCTGTAGCACCATAAACCCTAGGCTGCTCCTCAGATGATTCTGAATCAGAGAATAACTCCCCCTCCTCCAGGGGGGAATAACCAGTAGTGTCAAAAATTTCCTCATGTTTTTTAATGCTGGCCACCCGTGCAGCCAAATCAGGTTGAGGCTGCCCACTGGTATGCACCTTACTGGGGGTCAGATGTAAGCCTGGGGGGGGCGAAGCCAGAGGAGGCGCAGGCCCAGCAACAGGTAACCCAGATTGCAGCGCAAGTACCTGCTGGGCGCAAGGTACACATACCCTGACATCATCACCGATTGGGGATACCCCACACGCAACACATAGCCGGGCTTGTCCCGAAGGAACCCCAGGCCTATTATCCCCAGAAGCCTCCATATGGTGATTTGAATGGCACAGTAGGCACAGTAGGCCAATAAGGGTTAACGCTAAAGAGCTATGGGCTAAAGAGCTGGGATGCCCCGATAACCCGCTAGAGAAGTGGGAGATAATGAGGGGAGATGGCCGGGAGAAACCACAGTGCTGAAGTTGTAACCCGCCTGAAAGACATAACAAGCATTCCCATGAGCATACAGCCAGAAAATCCAGAAGCCTGGCCCCCCCTGAAGAGCGCAAAACGCGCCCACGTGATCCTGCCCTGCTCTGAGGCGAATGACGCCGCCGTCCGCGGAGCGCAGTACAAGAACGTGGCGGCGGCGATATACAGTAAAATAAACACACAAAAGTAAAACACAAGCTTACAACTAGAAGCCCACCCCCCCTCCGGAGATCAGCGAAAGGGAGAACGAGAGGGGTTACATACGGGATTCCCGGGGCACCTGGAAAAGTGAGGGAGGAGGGGAATACCATGGTCACAGGATTAAGTGCACAGGAGGAGCCTGGCAAAACGCGAGAAGCAGTGGGGGCATCCCAAAGAGGCTCACCAACAGCCTAAACCGCCTACCCTGTTAAAGCAGGGACTGCGGTAGGAGTGTAGCTCCTCAGCACCTACCCTGGTGCTTACAAACCTACCTTCACCCGAACCTTGTCAGCCGAGGCTGGGAGGCAATATATAGTACGGAACGGGTGGGAATAGTCCTGAAGGGCCGCAGGCATATAAGCCCCGCTCACCTGCGCCACAAGAGAGCCATCTTTATCTTCTCAGCGCAGACTGCAGAAATTAACTGGAGGTCCCAGACTTATATAGTGCTGGGAGGAGCCACAAGCTGTTTTCTGCAGTCCAGCGCCATCTTGTGGATGTATTACCCAAGTGTAAGGAATATTCTGGAACAGGACGTGCTGTATACTTAGAATACCTGGGATTTTGATTATCCCAGGTTTTACTCTATGCCCCGCGGCATCTTCAATCGGGATGCCCCACTGTGTGAAACCCCACAGAACGCCTAAAAAAAACGCACTTCTTCCCAGCCCATGCGCGGGCTCTCATCCAATCAGAACTGTTTGCCGTGCCTATGGCATTTGGCAAAAGGCTCTGATGGGGACATCAATGGGGAGGGCCAGTTGCTGTCAGAATGACAAAAATGTGCAGAACCCCACCCATTGGCCACATATAGCCACCACCAACCATTCAGATTTGAAAAGTAAATGCACAGGGGATGGAGGGGTGCTTGTGATTCTGCAACCCCTCTATTACAGCAAATCAAATAGGGTTTTGCTCTACTTTAAGACCTCCTGTACAGAAAGCCAGTGAGGCTGCTTTTACTAATCAGAAACAGCAAACTTATTGTGACCAAAAAATAACACAAAAAGAGCAATGCATTCTAACCCTTTCCCATTATCAAAAACTGGGCAAATCTTGGAGTTAAAGCGGAACAAAACCCCGGAATTTGACTTTCCCGGGTTTTGTACCATGCCCCCTGCGCATTGGGATGCCCCACTATGTGAAACCCCACTAAAACTCATCCTTTCTCGTTAAAAGGGCACTTGCAGGCACTTGTTCAATCAGAGCCCTTTGCTGGGTTTACTTCCTTTCGGCAAAGGGCTTTGATTGAAATCAATTAGGAAATCAGCAAATGGTTCTGATTGTTTACAATAAGATTGGCTGGGGCAGGAGCGGGCACGAGGCTGGGGTGCAGCAACGCACGCTCCCATCCCAGCCAATCTCATTGAAAACAAACAGTCAGCTCCATTTGCCTAAAAGCAAACAGCTTGAATTGGACGAGAGTTCGTGTATGCGCCATTGGAGCAAGGAAAGGTACGAGTCCAGGCCAGCCACTGGTGGGTTTTGTCCTGCTTTAAATTCAGTCTTCTGGTACAACTCAACATCACAATTTGGGATGTCCTAGGGACAAGGACCTATCATCAGCATAGTATTGGGGTTGTCTAACCACTGTCAATATAAACATCTCAGAATTTTCCCTTTAGGGGAAGGTCAAAAAAGCTAAATATCTAACAGATTAATTTATATACAAGCTCACAACTCACTGATCAATCTGGAACGAAACTGGTGCATGTACCTACCTAGGTCTCCAAAGTGTGCAGCTTCCATATGAGTTGGTTGTTTCTTGAGCGCAGCTGTCCGGCTACTTGAGTAGGAGTCCATGTTGGCCGATATGGCGTTGATGGCCACATGGCTTGGTCCTGCTGCCTCCAGTAAGGCATTGTTTTTAGGGCTTCTGGACGGGGAATGTACACTTACAGGTGCCGGGTCTGAAACATTAAAAGTACAGGAAACAAATCAAAAACTACACAACCACAGCTTTAAAAAAGAAAACAGGATTCAAGGAAGACTTGCACTGAGGGATGTTTGGGGTTACTTGGGATTTTCACTATCCTGGGTTCTGCTCCCTGCCCTGGAGGGGGGGCATCCTGATTTAGTATGCCCCGCTGTGTGAGATCCCCCCAGTTTGCCCCAAAAAACACCTTGCCAGTCTCTTTTGTCCAATCAACATCATATGCGTTGCATATAACAATGATCGTCATCCAGCTCTACACAGAGAACCCAGCACAAGGGAGCAGGAGTGGTCACATCCCCAGTTTCCCTGCAGTGTGTGATGTGCAGCTTATCTAAATAGCTGGGTACGGTAGCTCACCTCAGCTACAGAGGAATGTGAATGCGGAGCGATCAGGGGGGGGGGGGGGGGGAGAGACGCAGAAGAGCATTCCAAATCAAGATGCCCCAAGGTTGCTTGAGCGGCCCAGCCTTGGAGTCTTTTAGACTGGTGATTGGTCCTCTTTAAAAATACCGTTTTGTGAGTACTCACCTTTAAAACGGATATTATAAGTGTGACATACACTCCGCTTCAATTCTTCATGACATTTGGGTTATTCTCCAGTAGAGGGCGAACTTCTGCAGAGATGAATGCAAAAAAAAAGGAGCTCCTCCCAGTCCATAAATACCTGGGACCTCCCACCAATTCCCCAGTGTAAAATAGCAGTAAGGGGACCAGGAAGAACCAAAAATTAAAAATACTAACAACCAAGAAACAATGGTTCACCATATAAAGGATCCAGAATACCAAAAAGGGTGGGTGAAGCGGAGTGTATGTCACACTTATAATATCCGTTTTAAAGGCGAGTACTCACAAAACGGTATTATTCCAAGTGTGACATACACTCCGCTTCAATTCTTCATGAGATTTGGGACATCCAATAGCTGTGTCCATCATGGGTGGGAACCATAAACAGTAAAGAATGCACAAACTCAAACCACTGCAGCTTGCAGAACCTTGCGGCCAAAAACGGCATCCGCTGAAGCCCGCACATCAACCTTGTAAAACTTGGAAAAAGTATGAACGGAAGACCAAGTAGCAGCCTTACAAACTTGTTCAACAGAAGCCTGGTGCTGAAAAGCCCAGGACGCACCAACAGCACGAGTAGAATGCGCAGTGACCCTAAAAGGGGGAGTCCTCCCCTTAGCAGAATAGGCCCCAACAATGGCCTGACAAATCCATTTGCTAATGGTAGACTTGGCGAGCGCCAAACCTTTCCTGGGCCCGCAGGGCACCACGAAAAAGGCATCCGTCTTGCGGAAAGAAGTAGTCACCAAATAGTACTTAACACAGCGAACCACATCCAAATTGTGCAAAACCCTCTCCTTGTCATTGCTAGGCTTAGGACACAAGGAAGGGAGAACAATATCGTGATTGAGATGGAAAGCCGACACCACCTTAGGAAGGAAATCTGGCTTAAAGCGAAAGACCACCTTGTTCTGGTGTCTTTCAAAGTAAGGGGCCTGAATCGACAGAGCAGCCAAATCAGAGAAACGCTGAACAGAGGTAATAGCCACCAAGAAGGCCACCTTTTGAGTGAAAACAGAAAGAGCAATATCCTGTAATGGCTCAAAAGGAGGACCCTGGAGAGCCGAAAGAACCAAATTCAAATCCCAAACAGGAACCATAGCCTTCCGAGGGGGTTGAACATGAGTGACCCCCTGGAAAAAAAGTCTTAACCAGCGGGTGTAAGGCAAAAGATCTTTGGAAGAAAACAGACAGAGCAGAGACCTGCCCTTTCAAGGTACTAAGCTGAAACCCAAGACCCAGACAGTGCTGAAGAAACTCCAAAATCCTAGGGATCGAAAACACCCTGCAAGGCAAGGCCCTAGCCTCACACCAGCCAATATAGGACCGCCAAGCCCTATAGTAGATGCCAGAAGAGGACAGCGTCCTAGCTCTAATCAAGGTCTGAACCACAGCCTCAGACAAACCTTCCTCCTTCAGGATGAAGGTTTCAGCAGCCAAGCCGTCAAAGCCAGCGTTTGTAAATTGGGGTAAAGTAGTTGACCCTGAGATAACAGATCCGGAAACATGGGAAGCCGGTACTGATCTACCGCCAGCCTTACAACGTCTGCGTACCAAACCCTTCTTGGCCACCTTGGAGCCACCAGAATTGCTGGTGCCCCCTCCAGAGCCAGTTTGCAAACCACCTTGCCCAGCATGGAGAAGGGAGGAAACAGGTACAGAAACCCCAGAATCCTTCCAAGCAAGGGACAAGGCATCCACTGCCAGAGCTAGAGGATCCTGAGATAGAGACACAAAGGCCGGGAGTTTGTGATTGTGCCGTGAGGCAAAGAGATCCACCTCCGGAGTCCCCCACTTGCGACAAAGAAACCGAAAAACCCCGGGGTTGAGAGACCACTCTCCTTGGCGAGAGAACCCCCTGCTCAGGGAGTCCGCCTCCGTGTTTTCCACTCCCGGAATGTAGATTGCCGAAATGCAAGGGACATTGCTCTCCGCCCAATGCAGGATCAGAGAGACTTCCCTGAGGGCACTCCTGCTGCGAGTCCCTCCTTGGTGATTGATGTAGGCTACCGCCGTCCGATTGTCTGAACGAATCTGAACCGGAAGACCCTGCAAGTGCAACGTCAGCCGTGACAGGACAAGCCTCCTGAGGACCCCACACCCCGCTGAACTGATGACTTTTCCAGAAGCCTCCCCAGCACGACAGGCTGGCATCCGTGGTAACCGTCTCCCAGCGAGGAACCAGAAAGGATCTGCCCCTCAACAGGTTGCTCGACTCCAGCCACCACCGAAGGGACTGCCGAACCCTGGGAGACATCCTGAACGGTTGATCCAACGACAGCGGACACCTGTCCCAATGCGTCAATAGGTGAAGTTGAAGAGATCTCATGTGAAACTGCTCAAACGGGACCGCCTCGAAGGAGGCCACCATCAATCCCACCAGTTTCATCCCCTGTTGGATAGAAGGGCAAGGATTGGCCAGAACAAGGCGGATCAGATCCTGAATCCCCTGCCCCTTGGTCTGGGGTAGAAACACTCTGGCCTGAATGGTATCCAGATTCATGCCCAGGAATGAAATCACTCGTGATGGCGAGAGAGAGGACTTGGGGCGATTGATCACCCACCCGAACCTCTCCAGGGTCGACACCACCTGATGGGTGTCCAGCTCCGCCTGACGGAGGGAAGAAGCTGAAATCAATAGGTCGTCCAGATACGGCACAACGCGAATTCCCTGAGCTCTGAATAGGGCCATTATGCCCGCCAGAACCTTGGTGAAGACTCTCGGCGCTGAAGTCAACCAGAAGGGAAGGGCTACAAACTGAAAATGTAGATCGTCCACCTCGAACCTGAGGAATCTCTGATGCGCTGGAAAAATTGGAACATGCAAATATGCATCCTTGATGTCTATGGATGTCATGAAATCCCCTTGACGAAGGGAATTGATGGCCGAGCGCAGAGTCTCCATGCGGAACTTCTTGGTTCTGATGAATCTGTTGAGGAACTTGAGGTCCAGAATGGGTCTTACAGAACCTTCGTTCTTGGGAACCGTGAAAAGATTGGAGTAGAAACCCCTGCCTCTCTCCGACGGAGGCACCGGGCATACAACCCCCATGTCCAGAAGATTTTTTACTGCTAACCGGAGCCCCTGAGCCATCTGAGGGTCCAAGGGCACCCAAGACCTTAAAAATCTTGGAGGAGGCCAGTACTCGAACTCCAGTTTGCACCCGGAGGAGACCACTTCCAAGATCCAATTGTCTGTGACCTCCCGAGCACAGACTTGGAAGAAGAGCCGCAGCGGTCCCCCCACCCGAGCGGGTGAGGGCGCCCCTTCATTGCTGAGCTGGTTTACCCACAGGCTTGCCGAAGCGGGACAGGCCCGACCTCTGCCCCTGTTCCAGGAAGAGCCTCTGACACCCGAGAAGATCAAACCTCTACCAGCTCTGGCGCCTCGAAAGGAAGGATTGAAAGAGCCTGCCCCCCGAAAGGGACGGCACTGTTTTTCCGCTGAGGTAACTTACCTCCCTTTGCCACAGCATCCAACTTATCTCCAAACAGCCGCGTACCCAAGAAGGGAAGAGCTGTGAGTGATTTCTTGGCCGCAAAGTCCGCCGTCCACTGACGGAGCCATACCGATCGGCGCATGGCCACCAATAAGGCTGAAGTCCTACTACACATAACAATAGTGTCTTCCATAGCGGCCAAGACAAAATTCATGAATAATTCAAACCTTTTAAGCGTAGTGAACTCCGCGCTGGCTGGATCAAGGTGAGCGTCATTTAACCAGTCCCTAATCGGAGACCTAGCACCCACCGACACAAGCGCAGATACACAAACAGGCAGCAAGGCCGACCCAACACTGGCAAAGGCATGGCATGCCATCTGATCAAGGCGCTTATCCTCACCATCCTTTAGGGAAGTGGCGTCTGGGGTGTGAAGCACGGAGGAGTTGGCCAAACTCAAAACTGGTGCATCGACCTCGGGAGGAGAAGCCCAGCGCTTAACTGCTTCCACCGGGAAAGGATACTTCTTATCCCATCCCTGAGGAACGCCCGAAAACCGACTAGGGCGGGCCAGCGCCGAAAGCGCGCTCTCCAGGCCACACCAGCAGGCTAGGCAAACGATGTAACAATGCACTGTAATCAAATCATCAAGGGATTACTTCCAGATGAGTCACTGCCATCACACACACACTAACAGTGAAACACACCACACATACAGTCACTGAATATACTAAAAACCGAGTATGACGGCCAACCAGCCCCCCCCCCCCCCCCCAAGGACCGGAAGGGGGGGGGGAACCTGGCCATAGGTATGAAGGGACAGGGCATCCCACACCAGGATCACCAAAACCTGGATAACCGCCTACCCCTTATAATGAGGTCTTACGGTGGAGCAATTCTCCTTCCGCACCCATAGGGTACTACCTACCCTAGGTAGCCAGGAGCCGCAGCCAAAGCTGGGAGGCTCAAATAGGGACAATTTAGAAAGAGTCCAGCAATAGGGGCCATAAACGGCCGGGCACGGGCCCGGCTTACCTGCAAGTAAGAGAAGTCTTCATCTTCTGTCTTGTCGCCTTCACTGCAGAGAAGGAACTGGGGAATTGGTGGGAGGTCCCAGGTATTTATGGAGGAGGGAGGAGCTCCTTTTTTTGCATTCATCTCTGCAGAAGTTCGCCCTCTACTGGAGAATAACCCAAATGTCATGAAGAATTGAAGAGGAGTGTATGTCACACTTGGAATAAAATATCTTGGTTGTCATCTCCTCAACTTGTAATACTTTATACATTACAGACCTGGAACAAGGATGCGACCAGCACAGTATACAACCACCAGAGCTGCTAGTCTACAAAACTGTTTCAGGTCAGCTGGAGGGATGGTGGGCGAGGTGAGAATACATGGCGTGATTTTCCACATCACGGCATCCCAAACCAGGATACCCCAAGAACATGGAGATTGGACAGACCATAAAGCCTTTTAGACTTCAGGACCGGACGATTCACGATTTCTTTTTGAGCCCCTTCAAGATTTGACACATTTAGGCTAACATCAAGTCTGCAATAAATGGCTTCTGACCACAGATACTCTCTCCTGCAGCAGTCGCAGCCATAGACTAGAAAGTCTCCTGCTGTTCTGAGTGATTTCTCCCCCCTCCTGGGGCTGCTTCTCTTCCTTAAAGTGGACCAAAAAGGATTTTGACTATCCTGGGTTTTGGTCCATTTCCCCGGGGCACCCCGATTGGGGGTGCAGCGCCGTGTGAAACCCCCAGATAGTCCGAAGAAAATCACCTCATCCCAGACCTACAGCGCATGCACGGCCACTCGTCCAATCAGTTCGCTCGGAGCCGCTGACGTCACACCATCGAATACAGCGCCTAAAGCCAGTGGCTCCGAGCGCGCTGGCGGCCGCATCCCCCGCTTCCCTCTAACAGGGAGCATGCCGGGCACGCGCCCTGCTAGAGGAATGGCTAGATGGCTAATTTTTACTGCAGTCCCTGATGCCCCCCCCCTTGGGCAGTCATGGCCTAGAGGTAGGGAAGCCAACCCACCGACTTGCAGGTTGCAGATTCGATTCCTGGGCTGGAACATGACTGGCACCTAGCCCATCCAAAATGCCCCTTGGGCCCCGTAACTAGGGCAGCCCACCGCCATGGGCACAGTGCACTCACACTGCTTGTGTTTGTCTCACTTGATGGATGGGTTAGATAAGGGGAAAAATTCCTATGGCCAAATAGGCCACCAAAAAAGTCTCCACCCTTGCAGAAGACCACACATTCACTTTATTTTCTATGCAGGGAACACACATGGCTTCATTGCTATATTACCAACAAGATGGTTTAGATCAAAGAGTGCAGGGCAATCTTGTCAAGTCTCATGCTGGGAAAAACCTAACTTCTTCTTGCCAGTTTACAATAGATGGCAGTTAATTCAATCACATTAGAACTGGAATATTTCATTCCTACCTTTAATTGTGTGGACCTCTGGCTTCTCTGGTTCTTTTCCTTTACCTAAAAAAAGAAGACATTTTGATTCAACTTAAAACTTCAACTATAACTTAAAATTGAAAAAAAAAGTAAAATATGGATCAAAACAAAGAAGTCTATAGCTAAAATGTGCCAGTTGCTCCCCAAAGCCAGCTTTGTGAAAGTGTATTTTTCAAAACATCAGCTGTTCTGCCTTTGGGGCCTATGTGGATGTCTTTTCTTTTTCAGCCTGCCAGCATCACTGGAGGTAGGGGCCTAAGGGGATGTTAGGAGAGTACTAAGTTCCTTCCGACGCAAGATCTGGGTGGGGTGCAAGCCTGGTTTGCACCAAAGCTGTGTGGCCCCCAATGAAATCTCCAGTCTCCCTATGGCCAGTCACCCCTGCTCGAAACCCCCTGAAATTCTTACCTTAAACTCGATTAGTGAGCCGAAATGTGGTCCTGCAATTGGCCGCCAACAGTCACGTGGGCTGGCTTCACTTTCACAGCCAGTGGCCACTCGCAGGACCGCATTTTGGCTGAGGATCAAAGTTAAGGTAAGGATTTGGGGGGGGGGGGGGCTTTGACTTTCTGACTTTTAATAGAACTTTGGCCTTGTACATCTACCTACCCTGAACCAGAGACAAGAATTGTATTTGCAAAGACAAAAACCTTACTTAAAGCGGACCAAGACGTCTCTGCTGCTAAATGACCGGGGGGGGGGGGGGCATCCAGAGCCACATCATACCTTTCCCACAGTCCCCTCCCAGGAATATTGTGCAGTGACTGGCCGTGGGGTGCCCGTGTGGATACCGAGCGACACCGTTGTCCTGCCGGCGGAATGTGCTGCCCACGAGGGTGGCAGCGGGCAGTTGCTGCGCTGGATTCCCAGCAGGGGACCGAGGGAAAGGTAAGATTTATGGTCATTAGGGGGCACTTTGTGCAGGGAGGTTCCAGCTTCTGGATGAACAGCAGCAATCCAATACCCGCTTTCAGATTTCTCACTCTAGATCAGGAATGAACATGACAAGCAGGAAATGAAGCACCAATTACCTTTTCTGTAGAGGTGGGCGACATACATGTGCTATTGGTGTTGGGTGTGTATGGAGATGCCTATGTAGAATTTGGTGCAGGGAAAATTGTATTGTTTGTTAAGCATTGCTGCAAAAATGCCATCTAACCAATGGCCGGAATGTAGGGAAAAGCTGCCATCTTTGGGTCAGGCTAAATGTTTTAGATGGGAAAGGGCTTAAGCCAGTTTAATACTGTCTGTGACTTTATAGCTTTAGCCTTACTTCTATTTTGGCCGCTGCAGACAGGAAGTATTTTACGGTATGTATTTAATTGCTAGCAGTCCCTTCTCACTTCTGCTTACCTCTTTCCACATTATCTGTGCCCATCTCTTTCCCCCTCACCTTTACCTGCCCCTGCTCACCTCTTCCCACCTCATCTCTGTCTATAACTTCTTTTTTACCACTGTTAATCTTACATCAGCCCAGCTCACCACGGCCAATTTCTTACCACCTCTACTCACCTCTTCCCGCCTCTGTTTACTTCAACTTTTTCCACTTCTATTTAACCACACTTTTCCTGCCTCCTCTTTGCTCCCCCTGCACATAAATAAAAGCATATGCAGTGCTTTAAGGTTAAAGCTTGCCTGCATAAAATTTGCCTTTTGCAGATTACATATAGTGAGGCCCCTTGAAGAGGAACAATGTGACCTTTAGACCCAAAAATGTTGTGCACCCGTTCTAGATAATTTGTAAAAATAGTCCCAAAACTAAGCCCCGGGGTACCCCACTTTCACACCTTTGGCCAGTTTTCATACAGAGTTATCCCCATCAGTGGACTGTAACCTAGAAATGGACTTGTGGTATGGTGTCAAACACCTTAGCAAATTTTTACTCCTGTCCAGGTGTCTACCCTCCGCTTTGGAAGGGCTCATTGGCATCTAAGCATCCCAAAAAAATTGCCTGAATGCAGCACAGTCCTTATTGGGGCAGTTTTGCAGATGCAGTTCACCTGCCAGCCGCCACTTTGAAGGCTGTCCAGTGGTGACTTCTCAGTGGCTGAAATCGGCAGCTCCAGAAGGCTGCCAGGTACCAGTGGAAAGATGATGGAAGAGAAGGACCAAGAAGACAGCACAAGAGGACGACGACCCGGGCAGAGGACATCTGTGACTTCAAAAAAAACCCTCCAGAGATGGCAGCAAGAACCAAGGACCTGATGGCGTCTGCACAGATTAGCATCAGCTGGAAGTAGGAGGGGCATGAGATGACCCAGTGAAGTCCAGCATGAGCAGCTGTGGCACCTGGATCCCAACAATGGGCAGTGGAGACTGGCATTGATGAAGCAGAGGCAGTGGAGAGCACAGAGCTGCAACGCGAATGCAGCAAAGGTAACGTGCAATCAGTCGCAATGCTGAATTTTCCAAAACAATACATAGGGAGAACAGGGAGATTTCCCTGTGGCCCACACAGCTTTGGGACCAACCCTCACCCAGATCTTGTGCCTGAATGAACTTAGTACTCTCTTAACACCCCCTCAGGACAGGAGTAAAAATTTGCTAAGGTGCACAAGTCCATTTCCGGGTTATAGTCCACTGGTAGGGATAACCGTATGTAAAAAAAAAAAAACTGAAAAATGGTCAAAGTATAAGTGGGGGACCCCAGGGCTTAGTTTTGGGACAATTTTTACAAATGATCTAGAACAGAGGTGCGCAACTATTTTGGGTTTAAAGGTCACATTGTCGTATTGTTCCTCGTCAAAGGGGTGGCAGGAAAAGATCTGGTTAAACAGAAGTGGGCATCACTAGGCCCATTCCATATAAAGGTGTGACTGTGCTGCAGCTAAGAGGAGTCGGTCATACAGTATATTACTAATAATATTCTCAGTTATGTCACTTTATATGGCCTCGATTAAACCCTCAAGTCATTAGGACATTGTAGATGTAAAAATTAGTTTTGTGGCTTCCAGGCAAAGAGGTGACCTATAGAAGCCATGTTTGTTATACTACAGTCTATTGTCAGCACTCCAGTATGTGGTGGCACTATATTTGTTATGTTTATTGTTCTCAGGTGAATGAGGTGGCCACACTGTTGTTGTGTTTGGCTAATAACTGTTACCATCAATCACCAGTGGCCCCGAATGACAAGAAGCTAGGACTGCAGAATAGAGGAAAGCTAAGACAAGGGTGAGGTTTGGGCCTAACACATTTTTCCAGTATTTGCTCCTGAAGAAAGAAGAAGTTTGCTCCTCCAGATACAGTTAGTCAGACCTACATTAGGACAAGTGCCTGTTGCTAGCAGGTTCTCAGCATGATTTATTTGTGTTGCCATGTTGCATAAACCCTTTACATAACTCTTAACATTGAAAAAAAAAAAGGAGGCATTGTGAGTCCATGAACAAAGAAAGCCGTGTCTCAGCTGGCCACCAAGTCCCTGGGTCCAGTCAGCACTGTTCTGAAATGTGAGGCTGAGATTAAAGCATTGGCGCTGTAGTAAGCTGCAGATTACTGGCCAGATAAAACTGCCCGAGGACAAGCCATTCCAGATTTATTGTATATATACCACACTAATATTTAGACACACGTTTCCATTACACAAAATAGCAATCAGTGAATGTTATGCCATCAGCAGGGCTGTGTCGGACTCGGTAGAAATGTACCAACTTAAGCCTAAAAAAGAAAAGCGCACACTAATTGTTAATTAATGTAACTTTCAAAGGAAGTTTATAAAGGTTAATCATATTTTTATATTGTTTTAATCTAAGGTTCTTATATATAAAAAATAGTAATAAGCAGCAGGGTGTTTTAATTGTGGTAGATAAGGAGTTTTTAAATCTCTCCTGTTACTTTATATCTAATATTCTCATGTTGCTCCAAGGTCCTTCTGTCCCCTGCGAGTCTGCTGTTCCGGTGTTTTCCCCCGTAGCTCCTCTGTGCAGAGCAGACATCTCCATACTTAAAGCGGACCAAAACCCACTGAACTGAACTACTACGTGAAATACATTTGACCAAAACCTTCTCTTAGGGTGTAGAACTATAAATCAATATTTTCGCTTATCAAATCGTCCTGGAACACTTTTTTCCGCTCTCCCTCTCTGTAGGATTGCAGGTGATTAGTCATTGCATAAGTGTGGCAATGACATCATTGGGATCACCAAAAGGAGTTTTTTTCCAGGCAATCCTCAATGATATACACAGTTGGCAAGTCAGGATGCCCTGCAGGATAGAAACATCACCCTGGAGAGTAGTGTTTCTCTTTAAAACATATACTGTACATGATGTTAAAGAGAAACACAACACAGTATTTTCTCTGGTTTTGTTCCTCCTCCCTTGGGCATCCCACTGTGTGAAAGCCCCCTGATCGCGTAATCACCTTACCAGCATCCCTGTGTGAAAGCTGATCTCACCACACCAAAAATTTATTTTTTAGTTGGCCTTGGTGCCTTCAGGCAAAATTTGAGAGGTCATGTTACACATTATTCAATTTTCTTTTTTGCCGCGGTCCTGTAAGTGGTGACTAATAAACAGGTTTATGTGGCCACATCACTCTCAGCTCCACTGCCAGCAAAGAAGCCTCTTCTGCCACCGATTGCTGTCCTATCCTCAACTAGCTTCTCCAATGCCACCAGC